>CM040123.1:167880526-169205421 GCA_022559845.1 Amorphophallus konjac | reverse complement strand
AAGCTTTCACGATGTCTTCTATTGCGTTAACGCCACAAGCAAGCAGCGTCGACGAGCAGTTAAAGAAGCAGAAACTCTTACAAGCGATGAAGCTTTCACGATATCTTCCACTGCGTCAACGCCATCAACAAGCAGCGTCGATGCAGCGGCTTAAGAGATGCCAGTATATAAATGTACATGTTCAATGCGTCAACGCAACATGCTGATAACGTCGACGCAGAACGCCCATTTGTTGAAGACTTGATCACTGGACTGCCGATACCGTTGCGTCAACGCAGCAGGCTGATGGAGTCGACGCAGCGGTTAAAAAGGTTGAAGATCTCTGATGGCTACGTCAACTCTTTGGAGCAAGTGAGTTGACGCCATCTAACTCCAGTTGCTGAGCGTACTGGTGCTGGGCACGTGATCCGAGGATAAGGAGAGTGCCCAGATGAGGACACGTGTTCTGATAGCCTATTGGATGCTGACATGTGGATGAAGCTGCCTCGGTTCTAGCAAATTCCTTGGACGGGAAAACGTGGAAGCCACGCGCCCAGGAGCTGCTGCTGCTGCTGCTATATATATGAGACTTCTTCCACTAAAGAAGGTAGATCGAAGAAAAAGCCTGGAGAGCAGAAAAGCCCTTCGATCCAGAAAAAGAAAAGAAGAAGAAAAGGAGAAGAAGAAGAAAGAGAGAGATCGTGATCGAAGCCTTGAGAGCAATTGCAGAAAAGCAGTAGTGCTGAGAGTTCGATCCAGTGAGAAGAGAAGAAGAAGAAAAAGAAGAGTGGCAGAGTGAGAGAAGCAGCAGAAGTAAAAGAGAAAGAGAGAGAGCTCGCGAGTGAGAGAAGGAAGCAGAGAAGAAAAGGAAGAGAAAGAAGAAGAGAGAACGAGAGATAGGAAGCTTCATCTGAAGATCTATCTTCACTGGACCGTGGATCAGATCCAGGCCAGTCAGCTCTGTTGAGAGCCATATTGTGCATTTCGTCTTTCAGCTTTCTGTTTACTGAAGTTATTTTCATTTCGTGTTTTTGTTTCTCGTTTTCATTTGGTTATCTTGTTCTTCCGATTGCCCTGCTGGGGATCGGGTTCCTCCTGTTGGTTCAGGAGAAGGGAGATCTGATCTCCGGGTTGCAAGTGACAGGTTGTCACATGTGGGTTCCCTCTGCTTAGAGGAAGGGAGGCTAGTCCTCCGGTTCTGGGCTTGTGGTTACAAGGTCCAGTGGTCCCTCCTGGTCTGGAGGAAGAGAGGTCTTCGACCTCTAGTTTCCAAGTGGCTGGGAGTCACTTGGGTGTCCCTCCGGTTAGGAGGAAGAGGGGAGGCTGTTCCCCTGGTCAAGCTGTGTGGCAGCAACTGTTTGCAGACTAAGTCTGCATTCTAGCTTGAGCTAGTGGAAGCCTCACTCCGGTTGGGAGTGAGGGGTGGATGTAGGTCTGTGGACTCGAACCACCTAAAAATCTATTGTGCAGTGGTTTGATTGTTTGCTTTGCTTCCGCTAGATGCTTGAATAGGCACGCTCCAAGTGTTTGTATTTGAGTTGAATCGAATTGGTTCTATTCTGTGTCTATCTCTAGCATCCAAGTTTTTATTTGGCCATTATACATAGAAGGATACATTCACCCCCCTCTGTATCCGGGGCCCTAGCACCCTAACATATACTTCATCAATGTGTGCATGAATGCCATGATTAATCGGTATATCAAATTGTGTTAGTGGAAAGGTGGATCAAGTCCACCTGGAAGCTTTCATCATGTGTGAGTGTGGTCTTCGGACCTAAGTACTCCGCCACGTACCGGTAATCAAATTGCTTGAAAACATCATTTTGAAATGCTTGAGTGTATATATACTACACACCTTTAGTTGAAATCTTATAAGACCTTACGCCCTTGCTAAATAAAATGCTTTGAATAGGACATGTTTTTAACATGGCACATATTAAGGGGGAGGTTTTTGTTATAACGGTGCATACATTTAGGGGGAGACATCACCATGAATATGCTAATTCATCTCTTACATACTACGTAATCTCTCACACAATTTGCACATGTGAGTTAATGAATCTAACTGATAAGGATTTCACTTATTCCACTTAATACATTTTAGGACTCTGGAAACCCTACATAGAAATCACGTGACTTGTGAGGAAAAAGCTATCAGCCCCGTCAAAAATAGTCAATAAGTGTGATTTGACATGAAGTAAATCAGGAATCCCCCCTGAGATAAAAGAGGAAACTCGCATTGAAAAGTGTCCTATCCACATTATCATAAGTGACGATGCCAAGTAACCGGGAAGTGCCCCTGAAACAAAGGGCATGACTCGTGTCAAAAGGTTAGTCATCTTGTCTTTGAAAAATTAAAATAATCTTGGGGTTGTGCGAAGTTACCAAAATTCGAGCACGTTGTATGAAAGTGTAGGGAAGAAAAGTTCCTATTTGTGTTCTTTAGAAAATCTGAAAATCCATGCTATCTAGATTTCATTACTCATATTTCACATATTCATCTAGGGAGTGATTGTATGGATGTACACCTTGATTCAGCCATATTTCATGAGTCTTGCAGTACCACTTATTATAAGCACTACCCTTTTACTATTGCACATGGAATTCATGTCTTGATCTATAGCATATTTCCTAACCCGTTCATAAAGAACATGTTTGCTATTCTATGGTATGATGAGTGCATATGTGCTTGCCTGGTCATTACTTGTGTTTCATATGCATCTCATTGAGTTAATTGTGCACATTGAGGCTTAACTTTCATCCTTTACCATCTTAATAATCCCCAATTTGACTCTGACAAAAAGGGGGAGAAATAACTTTGCAATGCATTTATTAATGAAGATTCATGATAACTTTTATTAAATGAAGATTCATGATAACTTTGCATTTCTTGAATGAAAATTCATGACTTGCTTAGTCCTTGGCTGATTATGCTTTTGACTTGATCTAGTTGTTTTGTCATCCATCATGCAAATATCATAGATCTATAAATGGTTTTATCTTCGTCAAAAAGGGGGAGATTGTTGTGCCCCGGACTGTTTTGATGAAGATTCTGAATGAAATGTCATGATTTCGTGTTCAATGAATTTGCATGTATACAGGATTGATGAATGATTACTTTGAATGCAAACTTGCATGATTGAGCTTCATTGATATACATATTTGATGAAAGGTGAGGTTGATGAATTTCAAACCTGAATGCTTGATTTGTAAGAATGCTCAATTTGAAGAAGGCTGATACGAATCAACTTGATTGACTGTTGAATGTTGGCGTGAGCCATTGTTGATTGAGCTCGAACGATGGATATAACTAATGAGTGAATAGGTCATTCGGTAAATCGCAAAATGAATGGATGTTTCAAATGTGAAAGAATCTCAATTGTTAAGTTGAGTTGTTAATTTGAATGGGAAATTAAATGCAGGACAATTGTGAAGCTTGTCACTCAAACTCTCAAGGCCAAGGTATGAATACTTGTCTATTTGGATCGTGTGTGAATGGACTGATCCAGGTAAAAACTCATGCTTAATCATGTTCATGTGTGATGTATGAACTCCCTTGATCTACTTTGATACATGTGTTTGATTCATGAGTGTTTCAATTACAATTACTGAAGTTTTGCTACTGTCAGCAAAAGTGTCGACCTACGAGGTTGACACTTATTTGTGGAGTCTCTGCCTTCGTTGAGTTTTAAGACGCTGGCAGATTGTGTCGACCCCAAGGGTCGACACTTTCACCAGGTGTCTGCTGTTTTGTCAAGGCAAAACTCTCGTGAAAAAGTGTCGACCCTGAAGGTCGACACTTTCAGGTAAGATTGTTCATTTCTATGAAAACAAAATGTTCGTGAAAAAGTGTCGACCTCAGGTGTCGACACTTTTCATCACGAATGTTTTGTTCTGTTATCCGGCCAGAACACTTCGTAAGAAGTGTCGACCCCATGGGTCGACACTCGTATCGCGTTTTTGTTCTTATATAGGTTCTGGCAGAACATTCATGAAAAAGGGTCGACCTCAAGGGTCAACACTTTTTCTGAACGTTCGAACACGGTTTTCTGGATCTGTTTCGAACCCTTTTAAGGAGGATCCAATTGGATGGCTTTTGTCCCTAATGGCCTTAGGGCGTCCTCTACTCTATGTATGTGGTATGAAGGGGGTTTAGTGAGGGCTCTTGTGTCTTTTGGGCGGTCAAACCCCCTTGTATATAGCTGCCCCCCTTCCTTCCGATCGCAAGAACCTTGAGCTTCTAACGTAGGATTTTTGCCTTGCAGGAGAAGAAGGTGCTCCCATCTGTGGAGGTGAAGGAGAGCTGTGCCAAGGATGATTTCCATCGAGCCCGAGCCAAGATCTAGAGGTCACGGACTGCATCCTCTTCTTCCGGAGCCTTGGGTGACTACATCCTCTACACCGGCTTCATCCAACCTTCGGTTCATTTGTTCTAAGTGTTACCTTCTCTATTCTCCTAGCTTGTTTAAGGTTTTGTGGGGTAGATCATCTCGTCTATCATTCCCTTAGCAGGTTTGTGGGGTATATCGTCTTGTTTATCCTTTTCATAGTGATTTGTGCTTAGATCGAATCTCTCAGAACTGGGCTTGTAATTTCTCATTCTATTTCACATATCTAGACATTTTCGGAGCTTGCTCCGAGTGTGTGTGGGTTGTCTCGTCGTCGTACGAGAACCCGCGTGTGTGGGCCGTCGAGCCCGTGTGTGTGTGGTTGCTGCCGTCGAGCAGCGTTTATAGTGAATTCCTCTCGAGGTGAGAGGGGTGGACGTAGGACGGCACTTGGTGCGTCTGAACCACCTAAAAATACTGTGTTGTAGTTTGCTTGATTGGTGTTGGTTGTTATCTAATTTTCCGTTCTCTATACGAGTGTGAGACGGTGAGAAGTGAGTGTACTCAACTGTCCGTCCAAATATAGTTGTCCGAGTGAGCATATATGTGCACTGGGAAGTTGTGAGAGCTTGCTTGATTTAAGTGCATTCATCTTAATCAAGTCTCTGCATTACTTTTATTCTACATATCTGTGGTTTGTGTGGGTTGCTTTATAATTTGTCAGAAAGGGTGGGCAATCAATTCACCCCCCTCTCAATTGCCTCCTAACCGGGCCAACAACTATCCAAATTGTGAAGTGATGATTAAGGGAAGTAATTTACCTGCTGACTTGATATGCCTAGATATGAAGGGTTATGACGTCATACTAGGTGCCGACTGGCTATCCACATACCAAGCAACTGTAGATTGCCGGCATGGCAAGGTAACTTTCGTGGATTTCCCAGAGCTAGTTTACAATAGCCCTCGGAGTAAATCACTTCTTATATCAGCACTCCGAGCTAGTAAACTTATGAATAAGGGATGCATGGCTTTCATAGCATTCGTGACTGCCACAGAAGTTGAGAAGGTTAAACTTGAAGACATCCGTGTAATTCGGGATTTTCCCGATGTTTTTCCAGAAGATTTAACCGGCTTACCCCCGGAAAGGGAAGTGTCGTTCACAATCGACCTTGTCCCTGGTGCTGGTCCTGTCTCTAGGGCACCATACAGAATGTCCCCTACTGAGCTGAAGGAACTAAAGGAACAACTAATGGAGTTATTGAAAAAGGGTTTCATCAGGCCGAGTACTTTCCCTTGGGGAGCACCCGTGCTGTTCGTCAAAAAGAAGGATGGATCGATGAGACTATGCATCGATTATCGGCAGCTAAATAACCTTACAATCAAGAACAAATACCCGCTGCCGAGGATTGACGAGCTGTTCGATCAGTTATCAAGAGCTTCATATTTCTCCAAGATTGATCTTCGTTCTGGTTACCCCCAATTGAAAATCAAAGATGAAGACATTCATAAAACTACATTCCGAAGCAGGTATGGGCATTACAAATTTACTATTATGTCTTTCGGACTAACAAATGCCCCCGCAGGTTTTATGCAGTTAATGAACATCATATTCAGGCCCTACTTAGACCAATTCATTGTGGTCTTTATTGATGATATTCTGATCTATTCCAAAACCGAAGAGGATCATGAAGAACAACTCAAGAAGACACTGCAGATATTAAGGGAAAATAAGCTGTATGCCAAATTCAGCAAATGCGAGTTCTGGCTCGAGGAAGTATCCTTCTTAGGCCATATTATTTTGAAGAACGAAATTGCTATTGACCCGTCAAAGGTTGAAGCCATGAAGAATTGGGAACGACCCACAAATGTAACGGAAATTCGAAGCTTCTTGGGTCTAGCTGGTTACTACCGGCGTTTTATCAAGGAATTCTCCAAGATTGCTGTTCCTCTGACTAGGTTAACCCGCAAGGAAGTGCCTCATGAGTGGAATGAAGAATGTGAAAAGAGTTTCCAAGCTTTGAAGGATCTCTTGACCACTACTCCAGTCTTATCATTACCAATTGAAGGAGAAAAATACGAGGTATATACCGATGCCTTGGGTATTGGCCTCGGATGTGTATTGATGCAGAATGGAAGAGTCATTGCATACTCTTCCCGACAATTGAAAAAACATGAAGAGAAGTACCCGATTCACGACTTAGAACTGGCCGCGGTAGTATTCACTTTGAAGATCTGGAGGCACTATCTCTACGGAGAATAATTCACTGTGTACTCTGATCATAAAAGCCTCAAGACGTATTCTCCCAAAAGGAGCTGAACATGTGGCAAAGGCGTTTACTCGAGTATCTCAAGGATTTCGACTTCACTATACAGTACCATCCTGGTAAGGGTAATTCCGTAGCTGATGCCCTTAGTCGAAAGCTGAGAACAATATTAGCCAACTGTATGATACAAGAATGGAAGCTACTGGAGAAATTCTCTGAGCTTGATATCAGCACAGATGAGAAGAACATGTGTATTATTCTATCTCATATGAGCCTACATCCAGATTTGCTACCTGAAATCAAGAAGCTACAGGAAGAAGATCCCTCACTAGTGGAGATAAAGAGCAAGCTGGCCGAGAGACTGGATTTTAAGCTGGCACCTGATGGCAGATTGCTATTTCATGAACGAACATGTGTGCCCGACTGTCCCGAATTGAAGAAGAAGATTCTTGAAGAAGCTCATCGATTGAGGTACACGATCCACCCTGGAGCCACTCAGATGTACCAAGACTTGAAAAAAACTTTCTGGTGGCCTAACATGAAAAGGGAGGTAGCAGACTTTGTGTCTCGTTGCCTCACATGCCAACAAGTGAAGGCGGAAAATCAAAAACCCGTCGGAAAGCTACATCCGCTGGATATTTCCAAGTGGAAGTGGGAAGACATTGGCATTGAATTTATCATAGGTTTGTCCAAGTCTAGGGGCGGATATGATGGAATTTGGATAATTATCGACCAGCTAACTAAATCGGCCCATTTCTTACCCATCAAAAGCCGATGGTCAGTCGACGTACTTGCCGCCCTGTATATTAAGGAGATGGTTAGATTGCATGGAGTTCCCGTCTCGATCGTATCTGACTGAGACCCGCGCTTCACCTCTCATTTTTGGAAGGGTGTACAACACTCTCTGGGGATGAAACTTAATTTTAGCACTGCTTTCCATCTCCAGACAGATGGTCATACTAAAAGGACAAATCAGGTTGTTGAAGATATGTTAAGGGCATGTATTATAGATTTCGACGGAAGCTGGCACGACCACTTATCCCTAGCTGAATTTACCTATAATAACAGCTATCAAGCTAGTATTCAAATGGCACCTTTCGAGGCGCTTTATGGCAGGAGTTGTCGTTCTCCAATATGCTGGGAAGAAGTCGGTGAAAGACAAATTCTAGGCCCATATATGGTTAGAGATTCGACTGAGAAGATACACCTTATCAGAGAGAGACTCAAGATAGTTCAGTGCAGGCAAAAATCTTATGCTGATAATAGAAGGAGAGATTTGGATTTCCAAGTTGGTGACCATGTATTTCTCAAGGTATCTCCTAGCCAAGGTATTAGAAGATTCGGTGTTAAGGGCAAGCTTACACCGAGGTTTATCGGTCCATTCGAAGTATTGGAAAGAGTGGGCGAGGTGGCCTACTGTATTACTTTACCTCCTCAACTCTCGGAAGTGCACAATATATTTCATATATCTATGCTGAAGAAATATATGCACGACCCTTCTCACGTCATCGACCATGCTGATTTGGTGATTCAAAGAGATCTTACTTATGAGCAAAGGCCGATGCGGATCCTCGACCGCGAAGTCCGAGTTCTAAGGAGCAAGACGATCCCTATGGTGAAAATCTAATGGAATCGATGCGCGGAACAAGAAGCAACTTGGGAGACCGAAGAAGCTATGAAAAGAAGATACCCAGAATTATTCTAAACTATAAGTATTTTATACTTTCCCCAATATCCTTATACAGTTGAATTTGGGGACCAAATTCTTTTAAGTAGGGGAGGGTGTAACACCCGAGAATTTTAAAATAGAAATATACAAAAAAAATTATTATATATATATATATATTTAATTATTAAACTCATATTCTAATTCTATTAGATTAACCATTTAAAACATTTAATTATCAATAGATGCTTTAAAAGATGCCAAATTATATTTTAGGAAATGTCAATTTATATTTTCAATCAATTAAGAAATTAATAATACATCTTATTACACTATTCTAAAGAAATAGGAAATAGGTTATATAGATGGGGTTTTAAAGGATAAACATCACTTTTACAAGATGCCAATTCATATTTTCATAATTTAGAAATTTTCATATTTCAACTTTTACATTATATCATTATTTTGAAGAAATAAGGGTATATAGATGAAGTGTTAAAGAATAAATATAATTTAGAAAGTGAGAAAGAGTATGCAGACAATTTTGGTTAGTGTAGAGTGAATACAAAAATCTCCGTTCAAAATAACGACATATGTTAAGTCGTTATTTCCTAAACGTGAATAGTGATGTGAATAGTGCCACTTTTTATTTAAAAAGAATTTTTCAAAAACATTATAGATAAAAATAGAGAAAAATGTAAGGGTCTCACCCCTGAAATTTCACAAACAAATTCCATCAATTTTTAAAGATAAAAATCTTTGAAGTTTAACATGGAAATCTTAACTTATGAAATACACAACCCTCTCTTGGGCGTCATTTCTTTCCGACAACTATCACGATCATTCTATCCCTCCAGCCTGTGTAGGCTGTAAACCCACTAAATACCCTATAATTCTGGATCTTGTCGACCTTAAGGTTATAAAATACACTATATTTCCCCCCTATTTGGTTAGTTCGAAGGCTAGATACGGGAGTAGGCTCTGAAGAGTTGCAGAGGAAGGGAAGGGCTGCTTCTTCCTCTCCTGTCAACTCCTGTCACTTCTCAGAGGTAGGTGTTTTCAAATCTTTGCCTAACTAGTAGCTAAATAAGTTAATTGATGCATGTTTAGAGTTCGATCAACTAGTCAACCATGTTATATATATATATATATTCTTGATTTACCATGACCAAGAATAATACCATATTATACATATGTTAATAGCTTGTTATATACTGTTACCATGATTTTTATGAGTTTGAACTTAGTTATTAGCATGATTTCATGAGTTTTTGAACATATTTTATCACAATAGTTTTACAGTATTAATAACAATGTTTTAAATCTTAATATATAGTCTCTGTTAACATAATATGTTCATGGTTTAAAGACACGGAGGCTCCCAGCCCTCTGGTAAATGGCGCCCCTGACCAGGGCGCCATTTTCAAAATTGAAGACTATTCACACAGTCGTCATTTAAATGAAGACACCCCCAGTGTCGTCAATTCGATTTCTGAGATTTTCAGTAATTGATAATTCAACACATTCAATAATATATAACTATCAAACTAAAGCACAAAATTTTTGCATGAACATGTTTCTGGAATCCTGACATTTTTCTCAACATATTCATGCCATTACTTCCTGATTCAGAGCTTTTTCACACTGATGAATAGTGGACACCTCACTGTAATTGGCGCCCCTGACCAGGGCGCCAATTTCCAAATTGAAGATTGCCCGAGAGGGCGTCAATTAATTGAAGACATGCACCATGTCGTCAATTCCGTTTTCTGGAATTTTCAGAAATCAGTAAATCAACGCATTCAAAAATCTATAACTACTAAACTAGACGTTGAAAATTTTGACAGAATATACTTCTGTGACCCTGAGATTTTTCTCCATCTGACCATATCTTCGGATTCTGATTCGGAAAAACTTTTTCGAAATGAACAGTGATTTGAGTCACAAAACGTATCTGCTAGGTGAAAATCACTGAATTGAAGACGGCCCTTATTCTTCAATTTCAGAATTGAAGACGACCCTCAAGTCTTCAATTACTGAATTGAAGACGGCCCTTAAGTCTTCAATTTCAGGATTGAAGACGGCCCTCATGTCTTCAATTTCAGGATTGAAGACGGCCCTCAAGTCTTCAATTAATTGAAGACTACTCACATGGGCGTCAATTTCCTTTCTTGAGGAATTGAAGTTATAACATTAGAAAATTCATATCTGTGAAACCAAAAGTCAGTAATTATATCTAAACATGTTTCGGGACTCCCGAGGAATTATACTAAGTATTCATATCCTTACTTTTGAATTTCGAGAAACTTTTTTGAAATGAACAGTGCTTTGAGTCACAAAACGTATCTGCCAGGTGAAAATCAGTGAATTAAAGACGGCCCTTACGTCTTCAATTTCATAATTAAAGACGGCCTTTAAGTCTTCAATTTCAGAATTGAAGACGGCCCTCAAGTCTTCAATTACTGAATTGAAGATGGCCCTTAAGAGTTCAATTTCAGAATTGAAGACGACCCTTAAGTCTTCAATTTCAAAATTGAAGACGACCGTCAAGTCTTCAATTAATTGAAGACTGGGTAAAGGGGCGCCAATTTGATATATATATATATATTAAAAAAATTGAAAATTTGAAGGATTAGCAAACCCTCAGATGCCAACTCAGTAATTACAACTTCTGATCTTGATCTGTCTCAAAAATTGTGCAAACACAACCCTAATCCATACTCCTGCGTATGATGAGTTCTTGAAATTCCGTTCCATGAAAAAAAATCTACTTGTGTATACCCTACATGGTCAAATCTTGAATCTCTTAAACTATCATTTGGGAGTGTAGGAGCTAAGTGCCATGCAGGGCAAAGTGCTACATTGTGGGAGCCACCTCTTGAGGCCGTACGGCGTAAAGTGCTACACGACGGGAGCCACCTCTTGAGCCTGTAGGGGCCACCTCTAGAATCCTCCATAACCAAATGACTAGTTAATCTCGTCTGAAATACTACGTTTCTAAATTCTTGAAATTCCATATTGGCTATAAATGAGAGTGGATGTCAAAGGTAATATATGAAATGTTATGCATATAGGGCCTGGTCTGGTCCTGGGAGGAGCATCCGAATGTACTTGTGCCCATGGGAGTTTATTGACCACGATGTTTAGCATTACACCGGAGTACTTGCTTGACTTGAGACACTCCACCCCTACTCTCTCTCCTTACTTACTTGACTTGCGTGGCTCGGAACGGGCAATACTTGACTTGTGGCCCGAGTAAGGGCAAAATACTTACGTGATAATAGACAATTCTACTGATACGTACTTGACAATACTTGCTTGAATTAAATTTTTACTTGATATACTTGTACCTGAGTTTCTTCTCATACCTACGTTCATACTTGTACACGAATACCTACTTGCCCGAAGTGGCATTTACATCTGTAAATTCTTGAGATACTGCTGATCAAATACTTGAAATCTTGTTATACTCTTTTTATACAGTTCTTGATTTCTTATTGTTCATTATGCCTAGATTTACATGTATACCTGATTTTTATTATACGTACATCATGCATAGCCATACTGATAATACATGCAAATTGTAAATCACGTAAAGATTGCTCGTATTTGCGATGTAATTTTTAGTGAGCGATTCGCTCATCCAGTTGCTTCCTAACATTTTCAGGTGATTCGGATAGCGATAAGAATGGTTTGAGGCCGAGTGAAGAGTGCTAGAACGCCATCCATTTATCATTAGCTAGTCGAGTCTTTGAATTTATTTGAGTCTACCTTGTATTCCCAGTTATGTCAGTTAGTGGTATAAACTTTGTGTTAAGTCGTGTAGCCTAATGTTTGGCTTTCTAAATTTGGAAATTTGTCATGGACTATCTTTATTTCCTTTGATTAATCAAATAAACATCACTTGGACTATTAGAATTTATTATATTTTTAGTCATTTACGTACTCCAAAATTTTGTATGTTAAAATTATTATCGCTCTAATGACAAGATCCTATATAAACGCGTCATGCTTCCGAGTATCTTCCGTGCTCAGGACGTGACATATTATCGCTCTAATGACAAGATCCTATATAAACGCGTCATGCTTCCGAGTATCTTCCGTGCTCAGGACGTGACATTTATGACGGCCCCTTTTGCTTTCACCAGGAGTTCGTGAGGGACCAGACCCCCTGGGAGGAGTACATAGAGGTGGAGCTACATTTCCGGATATATAGCAGGTATATCTACGCGCCACAGGAGGGGTGGAATCCCCATAGGCTGCCAGACGTGACCCACCTGGCCGCGTATTTCGCATACTAGTTGGCGACGTTTGTGGTCCCCCACGGGGAGGACGGCCAGCTGAGAGTAGAGCTGTTGTGGCCTGTGTGCCAATTGGCGGAGGGACGGAGGCTGGCCTTAGCACCAGCGGCTTTGGCCAATGTTTACCAGGGACTGGGAGTACTGGTGGTGCACCCGACGCCACGTGAGCGGAGCCTGCTTCTGTCGACTCACTACCTCAGTGCATTGGCTGGGTTGCTGTTCCCTGGGTTGGTGTCTCGCGGGTCTGTGACGAACCAGGCGGCACCATTGTTGTTTAGCTTCACCGGACAGCCTGATGGGGACGCAGTGATGCAGCTGGAAGAAGCTAGGAGAGTTTTATGTTACTTGCTCGGCAGGGGCGAGGAGGGTGTTCCTTTTGACGGTGCTACCAGGGACTCTCACCTGATCATGGTGCCTTTGAATGGTGGGGCGGCCTGCGCCCTACCCTACCAGCCTTTTGCCGGACGCGTCATTGTACACAGAGTGGGTGATCAGCACCCGACCAGCGGTGCTACCTTTACACCGGTCCGTGACGAGCTTCTTAGAGCCGTACTACTCTCACAGGTTCGCTCGAAACTTCGGGTACGACCAGGGGATTCCGCCGAACCAGAAGTTCCCTTTGGTGGGTCGTCAGTACAAAGGCTGGGACACACATTTACTAGCCGCGGCGTGGTGGGACTTCTACTGTCACCGAGAGCCGGAGCGGCTACCGACGCCTGTGCCGAGACGCAGGGGACAGTTCGATGTCCACTACGCCAGATGGTGGTTCGAGCATAGTCACCAGTACCGACAGAAGGCCTCGGCGATCCGGAAAGTCGAAGAGACCCGTCTCTTGAGGGAGGACCTACCTCTCATCGCACTGGATGACGGGTATCTACGGACTCGCTTTTCTTGGATTCATCGGGAGGTAGAGAGGCTGGTGCAAATTACTATTTTTATGAATTTTTATATGGTAGACAAAATTTTCACTTCTACTATTCCGTAAAGAGTTAAATATTAAGTTCGGAAGACTTAATCCACTAATTCGGCCTAATAAATGATTTTAGTAGGCTTAACCCTAGAAGACACAATTACTAATCGCATGGTCTTCTACCTAATTATTATTTTTCAAGATTTTAATATGGTCAACGAAATTTCACTTCACTATTCATTTAATAATAAAATATTAAATTCAAAATTCAAAATTCAAATTCTCTCTTTTCATTTCATTTTCATTCCAACCCAATTGCATTTGTGCTTCATTTCACCTAAACCTTATTTTCATTTGGGTTACATTTCATTTTCATTTCATTTCAATTTAATTTTAATTTTTAAAGGTTTATTTCAATTTCTATCCAATTATTAATTCAAGTAAATTCAAATAAATTCCTAAAAATTTTAATTTGACAAGAAAAAATTAAATAAAATTATTAATTAAATACGGGGTATTACAGTGAATGTATCCCTCTACAATATTGCCCCACTTTAAAAACAATCAGAGTCAAGGAATGGAAATCAACTGATCTCTTCCAAATAAGAAATTCAAAGAAACATTTGATCAATCAGTTGAACTGCTAACAATACTGGTGGTACCTGATCAAGTCTAAGCCGAAGACAGAACTATGCAAACCAGACTCACTTAGCAAAACATATAATGCTCAAGGTCACTTCAGATAGAAACAAGAATGCTCAGACAACCTGTGAAGGAGGTAGAAGACAAGGGGCAAACGCACAAGGCAAACCATGGCACAGTAGATTTTTTAGGTGGTTCGGTCCACAGACCTACGTCCACCCCTAACTCCAAACTGGAGTGAGGCTTCCACTAGCAACAGCTAGAACCGCAGACTCAGTCTGCAAACAAATGCTATCTAATAGCTTGACCAGGGGAACAACCTCCCCTCTTCCTCCAGACCGGAGGGAAACCACTAGTGACTACCCGTCACTAGCAACCAGAGACCGAAGTCTCTCTTCCTTCACCCAGGAGGGAACCCACTAGTGACTACCCGTCACTAGCAACCAGAGACCGAAGTCTCTCTTCCTCCATCCCGGAGGGAACCCACAAGTGACACCCAGCCACTTGTAACCGGAGACACCAGGTCTCCCTTCTCCTGAGTCCACAGGAGGAACCCGACCTCAAACTAGAGAATCGGAAGAACAACGATGATCAGATAAAAAAGAAAAATAAGAAATGATAAAAATCACATCGACTGAAAGCTGGAAATGAAACACACAATGTGGCTCTCGCAGGAGCTGACTGGCCTGGATTTGATCCACTGTCCAGTAGGGACTAATCTTCTGATGAAGCTTCTTTTCTTCTTCACGAGCTCTCTATCTCTCTTTCTCTTTTTCTTCTTCTTCTTCTGCTTTCATACTCTGCCTCTCTTTTTCTTCTCTGCTCTTCTCTTCTCTCTCACTGTCTTTCTTTTTCTCTCGATCCTCACGAGCTCTCTCTCTCTTTCCTTTTCTTCTGTAACTTCTCTTTTCTTCTCTTCTTCACTCTTTTTCTTTTTCTTCTGGATCGTGAAGGCTCTCTCTCTCTCTGCTTCTGCCCTTTCTGCTTTTTATCCATCTTCTCCAGATGGAGAAGTCCTCTTTATATAGCAGCAGTACAGATAGGGCGTGTGGTCTCCATGATTCCCGCCCAGAGGTCTCAGTCCACGTGGCAGCATTTCAGCACAGTGGTTCCACGTGTCACGATCAGGGCCATCTTCTATTCTTGGATCACGTGCATCATTAACCTCCTCGATCAGCAACTCTGTAATAATAGACTGTTATCAGTAGAGACTTAACTGACATGAAGATATGAATGCATCGAGTCTGTACGTTAAATGAGTCATGGCCTGTACAGACTTGATGCACTAGATGCAGTGTGCATATAAGAGAAAGTGTGTACAATGAGAATGAATGTACAGACATTACATTCACAAGTATACAGCCTTTGAGTGCATGTGATGCAGACATAAAGAGTGTATAGACTTGGGTGCTTGTGAAGCAGACCAAGTGTGCAGACTCTTGAATGGATGCGAGGCTGACAACAGGTGTGCAGGAGAGAGTATAGACTTTAAGTGCATGAGATGCAGTTTGCATTATGCATAAGGTGAAGTATGCACATTGAAATATGAATGCACTGACATGCTATTAGTGTGTAGACTTAGCGTGCAACAATGTGCAGACTTGCTAACATGACGCATGGACATAACAACAAAGAATGTGCAGACTTTTGCAGCAATGAATGTGCAGACTTTATGCAGTCTACAAGCAATGTGCAGACTTGCTAGTGTATGGACTTGGTGAGCTTGCAGCACCCAATGTATAGACTTGCTGCCTAGCACTTAAGAACCAATGCATCATGTATAGACTTGACGAATGTAATCTAGGGCGATGTACAGACTTGACTAATGCAATCTAGGTACAACTCTGTACATACTTTATATGCATGAAGCACATGATGCAACAATGTATAGACTTGATGCAACATCAAAGCAACCATGTGCAGACTTTGTGTGCATGCTGAAACAGTGAACAGACTTGCTAAAAAAAATGTGAAGACTTGCTATGGATGTATAGACTTGTGTGTGCGTTCATGCAATATATAGACTTTGTGTGTGCGTGCATGCAATGTATAGACTTTAAATGCTCAAGCAGATGTACAGACTTTAAATGCTCAAGTGGGACGCTAAGTGAGACGAATACTTAAGGTATGGACAGAACATGAAATGCATTGGCTGTACAGACTTTGCGTATGCACATGAGACGCTGAGTGAGACGCGAAGTGAGACTGACTTTAACAAGCAGTGCATAGACTTTGATTTATGCACATGAGACGCTGAGTGAGACGGAGCAATGTATAGACTTAGCTGATGCAATGTTCACACGACCTTAGACGCTAAGTGAGACGATGGAGTTGTACAGATTATGCCTATGATGTACAGACTTTATATGCATAAATGCACCATGTAAAGACTTTGCGTGCAAGACATTGTATATGCATGAACGATGTACAGACGAGTGCACAGACTATATGCTCAATGCAATCGTGCTATGGCATGCAGCTACTGTTAATGTACCGAGGTCATATGACAGATGAACACTTAAAGCAAATGATGCATAGACCTTAAACCATGACTAGATGTATGACAGGAAAATGCATGGACCTTATAGATGTATATATATGAATGCTTTAATATGAGATAAAATGACTAAACATCGCACGGTGACTCACAGTGATTGACTCACATCAAAACTAATCATCAAAACCACAGGGACACAACAATCTCCCCCTTTTTGATGATGGCAACACTGTGAGTCATTCTGATGGCTCAAACTATTCTCCCCCTTTGACTTCATCAAAAAGAAAATAGTTTGAGATAGCAAAAGAAACCTGCATGTAATGATTGAATGAAAGTCTCCCCCTTTGGCAATAATCTCCCCCTTTGACTTAAAAAAAAATTAGAACAACCATATGTATGACCCAAACCAATTTCTCCCCCTTGATATTATCAAGATGAACCATGGGGAGGTATGAATGCAGAGATGCAGATGCAACAAGAAATGCAAGATCTCCCCCTAAATATATGAATGCAAGCACACAATTCTCCCCCTTTAAGAATTATCTATGCAGCATGATTCATATGATAAGGAAGCTCCCCCTGAATAAATGGAGTCTTATGAGATGGATGAGAAGGAGACCACAGTGGCAATGAATAATAAGTTCTGGACATGATGAATCAAGGATAGTGAGCAAAAGAGTTTCAAATAAGCTCCAAACACAAGGAATTCAACAAGATTTTCAAGGAGATACCAATCTCATAAATCCAAAACAGAATTTTTCAGAGTCTTCCATTATAAGGGCTTATGAATGAACTTTATTAATCAGCATAGTTTAAACATGATTTATGCAAAGTTAGTCAATAAAATTCTGTATTTATATCTAAAATCACGGTTTAATAAAAATGACCCAAGCCCTCATATTTATATCTTGATTAACCTCCCTTTCTCTTACACAATCAAATTTATTGACTTCTTTTGGAATTACATTCACTAGTATTGAGATCAAGCAATAATGAAGTCATGTGATTTTGTATAGGGTTATAACAATTTGATTTTTACATCAAAATTCAAATATTGCAATTTGTTCAACAAATTTTCATGCTACAAATTTCACGAGCACTCTAGTTCAGTGCACACCTTATAACTAGAGGATATACGTTGATCAGACGCCAATATCCCTAAGCACTTAGTGTGACTAACAATCATGCTTTATATTAACAGAGTTAACATTTACACCTCATGACATACCTCCACTCATTTCTTTGATGAGTGAGATGTATTTCTCAGTGTGCATGCCATTGCTCTGCCAGATTATCAATCATTCTTAAGTAGAGTTAAGTATGGCACCTCATGACACAGTCCTTTGGACATGATTTCTCAGTGACCAAAGTCATTGCTCTGACAACTATTTACCCTTTAGACATTTCAGAAAGCTCATTTGCTTCACATCAATACTAATTGCATGTACTTTAACCAAATAAAGCCATGTATTCAATAGTGCAGATTTCAGAAGTTTTTTTATAAGACACAGCATGAAACAGTTGGTTAAAGTTTATTAAAACATGATTCAGATATTTTTAAGAGATTTTAAAGTCAAACTCAATGAATACATTAAACTTAAACCACCTGAGTTATTTCAGACATTCATAAAATCGTATAATAGAAGATTCCTAGTTCAAGTGTTTTCAGATTTATGATCTAGACATGCCCCATTGAAATCTTCATGAGTGACTGATAGAAGAGATCCAGCAAGAATAAGTGATTTTGAAGCCCAGTGTTTTCAGATATGATCAAGGTTTGTCAATTAAAATCAATGAAGAAAAGGATATGCACACCAAGCAAGATATCAGGAGGTCAGGCATGCTTCAGGATCTTCAAGGTTAACATGCAATGAATTCTGACAAAACTGTATGCATTTGAAAACCTGTATGCAATGCATTAACTCCCCTAACTAAATGCATTGATGTCCAGACACGACAATCTGAATTAGAGAGCTTCGGTTGACTAGACGGATTTGGAATCACAAAGGCATTTTGCTCCCCCTGTCTATATGCACAAAAAATCACTTGTTTTTGAATTTTCCAATATAAATCCAGTGCAGTTAACTATATGCATGCATATGCAGTGACCACTTCTAAAGCACAATGCATGGATACAATAAACAAGATATGTAGTTATCCACAGTTCACAATTTCAGATAACAGAGTTTAAGACAAGTTTTCAGAGCTGACCTGAATAGTGCAATCCTAGGGGTTTCATTCTTGAGTGCCTTGGATTATTACCCCTTTTTATTCCTTTCCAAGTCACACCTGTAATAATTGGATTATTTTGATCCAGCAGGAACCCAAACATCCTTGGGTCCTGTACTACTCCCTGTAGGTGTTTTAAACAATTTCTTAGCAAGATGATCATCAAAGTTCATCAAATAGCAATTATTCATTGAATGACAAAATGTACCACAATAATAGCAAGATGCAGCAGATTTTAGATTTAATTTATGCACATTCTTATTAACATGAATTATATGTGCATATGCACGAAAATTTTTGTTAACAGAGTTAAAATTCTGTTTACCAAAACCAGTCTGGCTTTGGTATCCTGCCAGCCAACATGTTGCAGCCCTGTGACCTGGCTTTCCACAGTTAAAACAATAAGAAAATTTTCTTTTATTAAGAACTTTATTCTTACCAGCAGCATTGGGGGCAGGAAATTTTATAGATTTAGAATTAAATCTGCTTCCCTGAGCATGCCAACAGTCTTTGACTGTATGGCCATGCCTTCCACATTCGAAGCACCTTGGGTGCTTACCTTTGGAACCAAGGCCATTTCTATCAAAAACCTTTTTGTTAAAATGGAAATTAACAAATTTAGAATTGAATCTCTTTCTCTTATTCTACCAACATTGAGCAGCAATGTGGTTCAATTTGCCATAGTGAAAACATTTTAGTCTCTTTTCTGAAATGGCACGATCTTTAACATGAAATTCTCCATCATGCATTTTTCTAGCAGAAAGGTCATCATGTTCCATTAATTTGCATTCATGCATGAGATGACCTACTTTATGACAGTAAAAACATTTAAACTTCTTGTTCTGAACAGAGGAGGACTTTTTAGCATAAGAAGTTTTAGGATGAGATCTATCATCATCTTTCATCATGACAAGGCAATCAGTCATTTCATGGCCAACCTTTCCACAGTAAAAACAATGAATATTCGTGGCATGAGATCTATTGGCCTGAGAGTATTTAACATGCAAGTTTTTATTCTTTTTGGTTTTCTTTTATTTTTCTATTTTCTATTTTTCTTTCTGATTAACAGGCAGATTTGAGGGAGAAGCTAAAGTGCTAGTTAACTCAGAGCTTCGTAGAAAAGTTGTGTACAATCCTTTTCTTACTTCCTGTTTACTCCTTCCATTAGCAGCTTTCGGATTTTCTTCATTCTTGGAAGACTTAGACATAGATTTGTTCAATTCAGTGATTTCATTTTTGAGAGAGGAAATGAGCATTTCAGAATTTGTGATCTTTTCATTAAGTATGACATTAATGGCTTTGTAGCTATCAATCTCTTCTATTAATGCACCTGCTCTCTCATGTTCATTTTCAGATAAACTCTTCCCTTTTTCAAGTATTAAAAGCCTCTCAGACATAGCAGAATTCAGCAGCTTCAGCTCTTCATTCTCCTTTCTTATTTGTTCATTCTGAACTATTTCATCAATTAGGATTTGATCATTTCCTAATGAATTTAGCTCATTCTCTAGTTCAGAAATCTTAACAGTAAGTTCATTATTTTTGTTTTTCAGCACAGAAATTTGTTCTTTGTGCTTGCCAAGTTCAGTTTGATTTTCTTGTTGAAGCCTTTTAGCCTTTTCATTTTCAAGCTTCAGTTGATTCATTTCTGAGCATGTATTTTCATCTTCTTCCAATTGCTTCTTATAACTCTGAATATCAATTAGATAAGCATCATGAGACTGTTTTAATTTTGAGCAATTTTCACATGACAAATCACAACAATTTTGATCAATCTTTTTCTTTAGTCTTTTATTTTCAGATTTTACTTTTATATATTTTTCATACAATTCAGCATACATTTCTTTTAAATCATCAAAAGTCATTTCGTCAGAATCCAATTCAGAATTTACCTGATCTTATTCTTCATTGCTTGAGGTACTTCCTCTTGCCGTAAGACATTTCTGATTCTCATGAAATGTGATCACTGAATCCCAGATTTCCTTCGCAGTCCTACATGTAAGAATAGAGGAAATGACATTAACATCTACAGCATTCTTCAGAATGTCCCGAACTCTTATATTCTCACTGTTCAATTGTTTATCTTTCTGGGACCATTTACTCTTCTCTCGAGGCAAAACATGTGGACCATATTCAATGAGATTCCACAATTTTGGATCCATAGAGTTTATAAAACCACATAGACTGCGTGACCATTTCTTGAAGTTAGAACCATCAAAAACTACAGGTGATGCCATTATAACGCAATGGAATAGACTCAGATCAATGAGCAAGAAAGCAATAACAGAAGAATGCACCGCACTGGAACTGTAAAGCACGAAATCAAATCTGCAGGATCCTCTGCAGATCGTTGGATCTGGAAGTTAGAGACTGCTCTGATACCAATTATTGGGACGGTGCGATGGATACAGAGGGGGGGTGAATGTATCCCTCTACAATATTGCCCCACTTTAAAAACAATCAGAGTCAAGGAATGGAAATCAACTGATCTCTTCCAAATAAGAAATTCAAAGAAACATTTGATCAATCAGTTGAACTGCTAACAATACTGGTGGTACCTGATCAAGTCTAAGCCGAAGACAGAACAATGCAAACCAGACTCACTTAGCAAAACATATAATCCTCAAGGTCTCTTCAGATAGAAACAAGAATGCTCAGACAACCTGTGAAGGAGGTAGAAGACAAGGGGCAAACGCACAAGGTAAACCATGGCACAGTAGATTTTTTAGGTGGTTCGGTCCACAGACCTACGTCCACCCCTCACTCCAAACCGGAGTAAGACTTCCACTAGCAACAGGTAGAACCGTAGACTCAGTTTGCAAAGAAATGCTACCTAACAGCTTGACCAGGGGAACAACCTCCCCTCTTCCTCCAGACCGGAGGGAAACCACTAGTGACTACCCGTCACTAGCAACCAGAGACCGAAGTCTCTCTTCCTCCACCCAGGAGGGAACCCACTAGTGACTACCCATCACTAGCAACCAGAGACCGAAGTCTCTCTTCCTCCACCCAGGAGGGAAACCACAAGTGACACAAAGGCACTTGCAACCGGAGACACCAGGTCTCCCTTCTCATGAGTCCACAGGAGGAACCCGACCTCAAACCAGAGAATCGGAAGAACAACGATGATCAGATAAAAAAGAAAAACAAGAAATGATAAAAATCACAGCGACTAAAAGCTGGAAATGAAACACAGAATGTGGCTCTTGCAGGAGCTGACTGGCCTAGATTTGATCCACGGTCCAGTAGGGACTGATCTTCTGATGAAGCTTCTTTTCTTCTTCACGAGCTCTCTATCTCTCTTTCTCTTTTTCTTTTTCTTCTTATGCTTTCATACTCTGCCTCTCTTTTTCTTCTCTGCACTTCTCTTCTCTCTCACTGTCTTTCTTTTTCTCTCGATCCTCACGAGCTCTCTCTCTCTTTCCTTTTCTTCTGCAACTTCTCTTTTCTTCTCTTCTTCACTCTTTTTCTTTTTCTTCTGGATCGTGCAGGCTCTCTATTTCTCTCTGCTTCTGCCCCTTCTGCTTTTTATCCGTCTTCTCTAGATGGAGAAGTCCTCTTTATATAGCAGCAGCACAGATAGGGCGTGTGGTCTCCATGATTCCCGCCCAGAGGCCTCAGTCCACGTTGTAGCACTTCAGCACAGTGGTTCCACGTGTCACGATCAGGGCCATCTTCTATTCTTGGATCACGTGCATCATTAACCTCCTCAAGCAGCAGCTCTGTAATAACAGACTGTTATCAGTAGAGACTTAACTGACATGAAGAACTGAATGCATCGAGTCTGTACGTTAAATGAGTCATGGCCTGTACAGACTTGATGCACTAGATGCAGTGTGCATATAAGAGAAAGTGTGTACAATGAGAATGAATGTACAGACATTACATTCACAAGTATACAACCTTTGAGTGCATGTGATGCAGACATAAAGAGTGTATAGACTTGGGTGCTTGTGAAGTAGACCAAGTGTGCAGACTCTTGAATGGATGCGAAGCTGACAATAGGTGTGCAGGAGAGAGTGTATAGACTTTAAGTGCATGAGATGCAGTTTGCATTATGCATAAGGTGAAGTATGCACATTGAAAGATGAATGCACTGACATGCTTGTAGTGTGCAGACTTAGCGTGCAACAATGTGCAGACTTGCTAACATGACGCATGGACATAACAACAAGGAATGTGCAGACTTTTGCAGCAATTAATGTGCAGACTTTTTGTAGTCTACAAGCAATGTGCAGACTTGCTAGTGTATGGACTTGGTGAGCATGCACCACCCAATGTATAGACTTGCTGCCTAGCACTTAAGAACTAATGCATCATGTATAGACTTGACAAATGTAATCTAGGGCGATGTACAGACTTGACTAATGCAATCTAGGTACAACTCTGTACATACTTTATATGCATGAAGCACATGATGCAACAATGTATAGACTTGATGCAGCATCAAAGCAACCATGTGCAGACTTTGTGTGGATGCTGAAACAGTGAACAGACTTGCTAAAAAGGAATGTGCAGACTTGCTATGGATGTATAGACTTGTGTGTGCATTCATGCAATATATAGGCTTTGTGTGTGCGTGCATGCAATGTATAGACTTTAAATGCTCAAGCAGATGTACAGACTTTAAATGCTCAAGTGAGACGCTAAGTGAGATGGATACTTAAGGTATGCACAGAACATGAAATGCATTGGCTGTACAGACTTTGCGTATGCACATGAGACACTGAGTGAGACGCTAAGTGAGACTGACTTTAACAAGCAATGCATAGACTTTGATTTATGCACATGAGACGCTGAGTGAGACGGAGCAATGTATAGACTTAGCTGATGCAATGTTCACACGACCTTAGACGCTAAGTGAGACGATGGAGTTGTACAGACTATGCATATGATGTACAGACTTTATATGCATAAATGCACCATGTAAAGACTTTGCGTGCAAGACACTGTATATGCATGAACGATGTACATACGAGTGCACAGACTATATGCTCAATGCAATCGTGCTATGGCATGCAGCTACTGTTAATGCACCGAGGTCATATGACAGATGAACACTTAAAGCAAATGATTCATAGACCTTAAACCATGACTAGATGTATGACAGGAAAATGCATGGACCTTACAGATGTATATATATGAATGCTTTAAGATGAGACAAAATGACTGAACATCACATGGTGACTCATAGTGATTGACTCACATCAAAACCAATCATCAAAACCACAGGGACACAACACATCAAAGTGCAGGGACCAAAAGGGATGATGAGCAAGGACAAAGAGATGCTCATCTGGGAAATCATCCTGAATAGAGTCAGTGCATGGAATGGGAAGATGGGCAAGATGCTCAGCGATGGCATATTATTTGACTACCTTCTGAACGACGAAGGTGATATCGAACTGAGATAGGAAGCTCTACCAGCAAGCTAACCTACTAGAAAGGATAAACTTTTCTAAGAGATAGCGGATCGGGTCTATTCTAGAGATCAACCTAACTGGGTGGGCTAGGAAGTAGTGTTTAAGTTTATGAGCTACCCACACTAAGGCGGCACAAGTCTTTTTCATAGCAGTGTATTTGGTCTCAGCCGGGATAAATAACCTGGAGAGATAGTAAGTTGCCCGCTCTTTTCCTTCATCATCTACTTGTGCTAAGACCGCCCCTAAGGAGTCCTCAATGACCGGGATGTATAAGATTAGGGGTTTCCTAGGGACAGGAGGTTGCAAAACCGGGGGATTGGATAGATAGACCTTTAAGTCCTCATAGGCGGTTTGACAATCTTGATTCCATTCGAACTTTACCCTCGCCTTTAGCAATTCATAAAACGGGCGGCACCTTTGAGAATGTTGGGATATGAATCTTCTGATGAATTATAATCTACCAATCAGTCCTCGAAGTTCCGTAATATTCTTAGGCGGAGGCATGTCCATGACGGCCTTTGCTTTATTAGGATCAATCTGGATCCCCCGTTTGCTAACTATAAAGCCTAGCAGCTTCCCTGAAGATACCCCGAAAATACACTTCTTTGGATTCATTTTAAGCTTATACTCCCTAGCTCTCTACAGCACCTTAGCCAGAATAAGGGGGTGTTCTTCCTTTGTTCTCGACTTCACCAAGATGTCATCTACGTAAACTTCCATGTAGATATGCATCATGTTGTGGAAGATGGCCATCATTGCCCTCTGATAGGTGGCACCTGCGTTCTTCAGGCCGAACGGCATAACCACGTAGCAATACGTGACCCAGGGCGTGGTGAAGGAGGTTTTCTCTTGATCTTCCGGAGCGAGACGAATCTGATTGTAGCCTGAGTAACCATCCATGAATGATAAAGCTTCATACTCGGTGGTGTTATCCACCAGGACATCTATGTGAGGCAGCGAGAAATCATCTTTGGGACATGCTTTATTAAGATCCCTGAAATCAATGCAAATACGCACCTTTCCATCCTTCTTGATGACAGAGACTATGTTTGCCACCCACTGAAGATATAAGACGACTCTAATGAATCTGGCCTTGTACAATTTATCGACCTCTTCTTTAATCTTCAAGGCCATGTGGGGGTGAAATCTTCTTAACCTTTGTTTTACGGGTGTTGCCCCTGGTTTAAGCACTAGTTGGTGTTCCACTAAAGAGGGGTCAAGACCCGGCATGTCCTCATAAGACCAGCCAAAAGAATCACTATACTCCCTCAGAACCTTGATTAGATCTTCTTCTACTTGCGGAGGGAGGTTAGCAGAAATAATAATGGGCCTTGACGATTTGTAGGTCTTCTTCAGTTCCCAAATCTATTTCATTTGTAGGTTCATCCACTGCCGACGATGGCTCATCGAACCTCTTTAAGCCTTGCGCATACAGATCGGCAGTGTCATCTACGTTGCTGTCCTCATCATCAATCGGGTCTTTTTCATCCAGGACTTCGTACACACCTAGTCCATCATCGCTCCACACCCCGTCTTGTTCTTCTTCATCTTCTTCTATCACGATTGCCATAGCGACAAACTCCAGGCACTTCAAAAGAGCATGACAACGATAAACTAGATCCTGCAAAAACCTATCAGGGATGGATTTGGAATGATGCGCGAGCGGGTGCGACTCAGAAGAGGAAGAGTTGGATGACTTAGAACAGGACCCTACTTCTCTAGACCTAACTGACTCTACTTCCCTAGACTCGACGGACCCTACGCCTAACCTAGGAGGAAGAAAATCTAGTGGTAAGGAAGGATCAGGGGACCCGTGCCCCTGGGAGGTGGATGGAGACAAGATAGCGTAATCTTCCACCGAAATCTTCGTTTCAAATTTGACATTTTTTTTTGGGGATCAGTGGAGATCACATAGCAGGATGGAGGAGATGGTGAAGGAAGAAGTGCGGGCGGAAGGGGAGAGGAATGGAGAAGATTGAGGGGAGAATTAGATGAGGAAAAGATAGAGGAGAGAGAATTAAGAGGTGGGGAATATCCCCAAGGAGAATGACTTATTGAGAATTCCGTCGGCAGGTTGTACCGGAACGGAGATATTGGATAAAGTGGATCAATCATAATCGAAGGAGGACGAGGAATAAAGTCCAGCGCATGGAACAATGCCCGCAGGCAGGAAAGAGATAAAGAAACAACAATTAGAGAGCTCACCGTTTCCCACAGACGGCATGCTGGCTTTGGTTTCCACTGAACAAGCCGTACCTTCTGCTTCTTCTTCTGACCATAACCATCTGGCTTGCTGAACATTCTGGCAAATGACTGACTGAAATCTGGCATATCATCAATAGGCCCTTTTGGCGGCAGAGGCGGGCTGGCAACTGTGCAGGCTGCATCTTTCCTCTCTGACTGTGCTGGCTGGGGCTGAAGTGTTTCTAGCTGGAGAGGGCCTTTAACAAAGTGTTGGCGATACTCCCATGTAAGCGGTCCTGAGTCTTCCATCATTGAAAGTGCAGACTCTCGGTAGCCGAGACCCCGTCGACTCATTTTTCTTCCCTTGGGAATGGGCTTAGTTCGCCCTTGTAATTACGCGCCGAGGCCTCTCCCCGATTGGTAGCCCAATTTCAAAATAATATCCCAGCCTTTGGAATCTCGGATCTGGGGCTTCGCTTTAATGTCAACATGTGTAGTGGCGGGCCTGCGAGGTGCATAAGCCCAAGGAAAGTCCAGATCCAACACCGAGATAACGGGTCGACTGCTGGGCCATAGCGTAGGCAAGATTTTCTCTGAGATAGCTTTAACAGACTGGACCGTGGATAAGCTTTTTACCTTAACCACCCTCGCTTGAAAAGAAAACTTAAGACATTGATGCGCGGTGGATGGCACGGCACTGAGAGTATCGATCCACAGACGACCCAAGATAGCCTTAAACATGGGGTCAATGTCCAGCACATAAAATTCAATGGGCATAGTAAGAGGCCCGAGCTCAGCTTGAATAGTAACAATCCCGTGACATGCCCTTCATGAGTTATCATATGCAGCTATAGTTGTGGGGGTCGGCCGTAAAAGTGAGTGAACATACATTGATAGATGCCCCTGTGTCAACTAATGCCGCGTCGATACTGACTTTGTTCAAGATTATTATGATGCAAAGTGGCATTTGTCAAGCTTCCGGAGGAGCTAGTTCGGTCTCAGAGAAGGTTATTGCTGGTCCTTTAGAGATGGTTGACAGTGCTGTAGGTAAGCTGTCAACTGCCATGTCTTCACTAACCATCACCTTTTGAAGAAAGTTCCTGAGAGCATCTTGGTGAAGGGTAGATCTTTTGATAAGCTCCAGAACGGATATCTTGGCAGGCACCCGATCCAAGTGATGCAGCAGATCGTATTGGGTAGCTGGTAACGGCTCGACTTCTTCCTGCTCAAGAGCCGGTTGGGAAGACTGGGGATTTGAGGTAGGAGCAAAATTGTGATGAAACATAAGCCCGCTCCGTAGGGCACAGTTATAAGCTACCGCGGCCTCAGATGGGCTCAAAATAAGTGACTTAATAGGCCCGGTGGGGTGAATGAATGATGCAGAGGGGGGTGTGGAGGTAATAATGGGAGTGGGAACGGAGGTAACAGGTTGTGATGATAGAATAATGGGTGGAGGGTTAGTTGTGGGTATGGTGGTAGCGGGGGTGGGCGAAAGTGGGGTGGTAAGCGGAGGTGTAATGAGCGGAGGGTTAGATGGAGGCTTGGTGATAGCGGGGGTGAGCAATGTGGGAGAGACGGGTGGTGGGGTAGAAACGGGTTAAAGGATGAGTGGTATAGCAGGCAGAGGAGGGTTTTGGTGTGTGGGTGTGAGGATGGTGGGAGCGGAAGGAGTATGGTAGTTGTGGTGGAGGGCCATGACTTGTGGTGCGGAGCTGTCATCGTCAAAGGACCACCCGGCGTCGGGGGTTGAACTACATTGACTTGGGTTGGTGCCGGCGGCTGAGGCTATGGAGCGGGAGGATGGTTCGGCATTGGGTTCTGGTGGATCCCCAAATCTTGAACCAACTGCTATTGCTGTTGCGACTGCTGCTGCGGTTGCGGTACCTGTTATTGCTGCACTTGCTGCCTCGGCGGGTGCCTTCTTTTCTCTTTAATTTCTGTAATGGCCCTATGCATTTCGGCCCAATCAATCCTTTGTCCTTCATGGAGGTCATAGACCAAGTCTCTAAACTGAAAACACCCTTCAATAGTATGTCCCGGTTGCCTGTGGAACATACAATACTTTGTCTGATCAATGGCCGGGTTCCAATTGGGCCGTTCCGAAGGGAGTTGTATAGCATTAATGGACATAAGAGCTGAGAAGATGTCTGTGAGGGTTTCCGACAGAGGTGGGTACTGTGCTCTCTTCAGAGCCGGGCGTTTATTGTTGTTGTTGTAGCCGTTTGGGGGAGGGACATTATGGTATTGAGGAGGCTGTGGAGGTTGCTGTGGAGCGGCAAAGGGGTTTGGTGGAGCGGCGAAGGCTGGCGGATAGTTTTGGGGAATGGGTTGAAAGTTTTATGGAGCAGTGTTTTAAGGAGTGCGGGGGTTTTGCGGAAAGCGGAAAGGTGCGATTTGGAAAGGGAATGTAACGGCTTGAACTTGCTCGTTGGTCTGGACCCCCTCGGTGACCGGCCCTTGAGGTTTCTTATGGTATTTTGACTTTTGGTTCGCAAAGAGCGAGTGGATGGGGGAGTCTTTGAACTGTGTTTGAATGAACCGTGCCCGGCTATAGAGTTGGTGCATGTTGGCTATATCATTCATGGCAAGGACGTTACGGAAGGTCGGGGTAGCATTAGAGATGAGTAGCTTGACCTTCTCTTCCTCCGGAATGTGGCCTGGCACCCTGGCGGCCATCTGCCTCCATCTATCAGCATAAGTAGCAAATTCCTTATCTGGCTTCATCTTCTCGGCCACCAAGTATGTGAAAGAACATTCTCGGCCGACTCTATCTTGAAACCGCTGGATGAACTTGTCTTTTACTACCTTGAAGCTCTAGGCATCCTCTAGCGACAGAGAATAGAACCATTCCAGTGCAACACCATCCAATGATCGGCGGAATAGATATGCCATGAGGCGATCATCTTACTAAAACTGAGCCGATTCATATAAAATGTCCCTGAAATGAATAAAGGGATTTCCGTTCCCATCATACTTACGGTAATTGGGGAGCTCGGATTACGGGGGGAATCGGATATTTTGGAAGCTGGGGACCGAAACATCTTCCAAAGATTGTGGGCCAACCCGCTTCTGGAGGAAATCGAGTTGTTGTTGCATGGCGGCCCATTTATCGAGTAATTTCTGCTCTCTAGACGGAGTAGGGATAGTGAAAGATGGAATTTGAGGAGCAGAGGGGTAAGTAGACGGAGGGGGCGGTCCATAGGAAGGGTATTGGGTCGAAGGATGACCCATATTGGTGTGAACTTGGGCTGCCCCTTGCTGAGGGCGCATGAAATCATTGGGGCCAATAAGAACCTATGGCATAGATGGGCCGGACATGTGATGATCCGACATAGAAATGGTCTTTCCCTTATCAAAAAGTTGCTGGGCCAAACCAGAAGACTGGCCCATGTCTAGATTAGAGAATCTGAGGGTCCTAGGTTGGACCGGAGTGAGGTCAATAGGAATGGGCTAGACAGCGGACCCATCGACCCTAGGCTGAGCAATGGAAGGATTAGTCTAACATTGCATAATCGGAGAAGGTGGCGTGTTGGACCCCTGCATGACCTGATAAACCACCTGAAGTTGGGCCGGGTCTAATTGGGCCATCATCTGAAGAATAGAATTAGCGGAAGGAGGAAGAAGAGCTTGAGTGGATTGGGCACCCTCCATAGGGATAGAGGATGAAGGAGGGATGGGCCCCTCTCTGGGTTGGAATGAGATAACCCTAGAGGGATCCTCTAGAAGCCCTTGAAGAAAAGACTCCTCTTGGGAGCGGGGAATATCGAAAGAAGCCATGGTGGATTCAAAGAGAGGATTGAAGTAGGATGAGGAAAGGGAATCGCCCCCAGGTGATGAAGCTTCTAGAGGATGGAAGCAACTCCACATGTAACGAAAGACCTTAAAACAATGCAAACAACACACAACAAACACACAATGAGTGACTAAACTTAGATGATTTTAACAAAGATGTAAGTGAAAAAGAGACAACAACACTCAAGGTCAACCAAGCTATTTAGATGATGCAACAAGATTTTTATGGTTTTCTCCTTTAGGACCTTAGTGATTTGATCCAAATTGTACTCTCAACAATAGGATCCTAATAGGAAAGGGATATATGGCTTGGTTGACTCTAAGGGTAATCACTCCTTCACTTATGCAATCCTGGACACGGTGTGGGGAAGGTACAACCGGCCCGGTGTCCGTGTGGGAATCCACGGCTCACGGGGACTTATGGAGGTCCCTGATGTGTTTTCCTAGTCGGCCCCAAGGAATATGGAGACGAGAGGTCCACACACCAAGGTAGGAAGATGCAATCTAAAGTATGAATATATAAATGGCCCTATGTGCACCGGGGTGCATGCAAATTCTAGCCTAAAATCTAGCAATCAAATATGCACACAATGATATCAATATGTGAACCAACTAAGGAGGAGACCAAATAGTACCCAAGCATGAAAATCACAGTAAAACTACAGAAATAAACTACACCTCGGGATGCGTACCTATCTGGAGTATGTGACGGTCTAGAACACCCGCACCAGAATAATGTGACGGTCTAAGACAGGACTGTTAGATTCAACATAACGCGTGAGAGGCGACCGTCAGAGTAGCCAGAGAACCAGAAACAATAGAGAAATAAAGGGAAAATCCGGGGAAAACCAGAGCAACTTAGGTCAAACAAAGGGTAGCAGGTTTTTAGCAGAGATTTAAAGCACGATTGGAACTAGATGTCCCACCGTGATCGCCAAAAAATTCTGTTGGTTTTAATGTGTCCCTTCTTTTGCAAGATGGGCTATGATGCCAACTATGATGAAAATATGAGTCAAATGATGAAATCACTCAACCTATGAACATGTGAATCATGAACCTAGACAACCAGCACAAGCTCTAGCATGGGCATGCTATCTCAATCAAGACTAAACTAAGCAAAGGAAGAAAAACACACGCCGGTGTTGATTTTATTTTGCTTCTCTATCTTCTTTTTCTTGGGGTCTTAATGATGATATGTAGCAAGATGACAAGCAAATAATCAAAGATCTGCACTCAACCTATGAACATGTGATCATGAACCTAGGCAACCAAAGCAAGCTGTAGCATGGGCATGCTATCTCAACCAAACTAAACTAAGGAATAAAGGAAAAACACACGCCGGGGCGTGGAGCAAGGAGTAAATAGAAACACACCGCAAGGGGTGGAACAAGCAAGGAAATAAAAGATATGAGATGCGAAAGAGAAAGCTAATGCCCAATACTTAAGAAAGATGTGATCGGCACCAAAGTAAAAACAAGCCAAAGACCTAAAAATACCTTGGAAATAGGTGGATAAGGCACCCGCCCATGGGAGCGGAAAGATCAAAGAAACCTGTAGGTCAGCTGAAAGTAACGGTCAGAACCCTGTGCGTCACTTGAAAGTGACGGTCGCTCGATAGACCGCTGGAAGAATCTGACACGCCTGCACAAGACCGTCAAATAACCTGCAGTAGCAAAGCGTGAATCCTTTTAACTCCAACTCTTCCAGCCGGCTAGAAGACTTGGGCCTCGTACTGGTGGACCTGTAAACCTGCCAAAGACGTGGAAAGCAAGAGAGAACAACCCAAATTAGCCCTTTAGATAATATAGCATCAATTCTTCAATAAACACAATATCATCAAAAGGAAAGGGAAATACCAGGAGGTTTTGGTTTTTTAACCCCTTTGGGCGTTTTAAAAGATTGGGAGGAAGTTTAGATGATGAAAACCAGTGAAAAACATGGAGAAAGGAGAGAAATAATGCTTATGATGAAAGGGAGATGGAAAAGGAATTCAATATGCAAATATGAACTTTGGAACCAAGAGGAACAGATACTCCCTTCACCAGGTAGCAAACAAACGTGAGAAGCACTTCTCCTTGATCAGTCGTGGCTATAAAATGCGGCAGCACTTCATCGCAAACTCCAGAATTTCCTCTTTTGGACCATGAAGTTAAAGGTTCTATTTATAGAGCCTCAAACCCTTAGGTCGAGCAGAGGAAAATCCAGCAAGATAAAGGGATAACTCTTAACAAATCCTTGAAGATAATATCACCAAGAGTCCATAGAACCAAACAGAAGGTACTGAGGATTAGATTTGGAAGAGATATCGTCAATCCAAGTTCTTATCTCGACGACGGAGTAGCAGAAGAACTGCTAGGACTCTCTGAAGGAAGCAACGGCTGCACGACAGACCGCCACAGTAAAATAACGCATCAAGGAACATCTGTTACTTTCAACCTTATCCCAAAGAGATAAGATCAACAGGAAGAAGATCAAAACAATAGGACTCTGTAAAGAAAGCAACGGCCAAGGCATAGGGCGTCACAATGAAACAACGGCTGCACGACAGACCGTTATATTCAACATATAGGCCAAAGGATAAGCTTTGGAGCAAGACCTCAAGCTTCAGGACTCTTCAAGGAGTAACGGCCCAGGACCCATCCGTTAGAATGAAGAAACGCGCCTGGAACAGACCGTTATTACCAATGGAGTTCAAAATAAGGAATGAAGGTTTTGCTAAGCTTTAGTCAAAATGAAATGCCACAAAGAGCCACATCCGATCAAGGAGTCAAGACCCAAGAAATGATCTTAAACTAAACAAAGAGACTCGATGAAGAGTGAACAACTCGGAGCATCATATATAATGAATAAAGAGATGACCCGACTTATTGGTCATAAAACGGGTGTCAACAGATGCCCCTCCTTAACGTCCTCTTTGCAGGGGAGCGAGCGGAGGTGAAGTGAAAGCAAAATGGAACATGGAGATGAAGCGGAAGTGAAGTGGAGTGGATCAAAAAGTGGGCGTTAAGGTAAACGACACCCGTTCTTTACCAACAAGCGATAGGAATTTTCAGGAAAACTTCGAACTGATCACAAGGAAATAGCCAAACAAAGGACGCATGTCTGGAGGAACTAACAACTAAGGAAAGGAAACACGGCTAGCCGCCGGAGGCAACGGAAAGGAAAGAGAACTGACTAAACTCCAGACAGGAATCTTCAGCCAACCAAATCGAGCGATGAGATCAAAGGAAACCTTCTAATTCAGAGTGGAATAATTCTCCTCATTCGAGATCAAGAACACCGCTATTCACCATCATCGATCTACCTTGAACAGATGAAGCACATGAATGCTCAAAAGACGCGTATGATGCATGCTAGGCTAAAGAAAAAAGAAATATTTAAAACAAATGCAAAGAAAGATAAAATATCAGAATACTCGAGAATAGTATTGCTAGACCGGAGAAATCAGGGTCAGGACACCATCTGCAACCACGGCGTGCAAGACAGAACCATCATCCCCAAAATTTTCCAACCTAACGGCCTATCCAACGATTAAACATGTGAACTTAGATCATCATCATTTTTGTTTAAGGGGAACGTCAGATCCCAGAACACATGAATGACCAGCCGGTTCTCGAGATAATATATCATAAATAACATATAGTAATGCATTATAGGATAAGGGAAAGAGATACAATACCTGACTTACCTGCCTGATGAATGGCAAAGCGTGATTTGGTTCATAAATTCCTTCATGGAAAGAGGTTAGCCAATAACAAATATGAACACGAATTAAGGCATAACCATTTGTACGTGCGAGAGGCATCAATAATGAACAACATGGAAGAAAATGGAACCATTTTAACATTAATTAGACCATTTAATTCATCAAGAAACTTGCAAGTTTGTAACGGTCTAGTGTAAGAGCGTCACACGAAATAACGGACCAACACTGGGCCGTTAAAAACCAGGCGGTTCACATTCTTCAATAAAACAGGGCCAACACATGTAACGGTCGAAGATAGACGCGTCAGAAGGATGTGACGGTCAGTCGATAGACCGTCACATTTCCTGAGCGTTCAAAAAATAAAACCCGAACGGTCACGGCCCATTCATTCAACACTCAACACCCCAAAAACCCTCAACCGAGAAACCTTCGACGATCACCAACCCCACTGCTCCAATGGCCGGCGACGAGCCATCCCAGCCGCCTCCATAGAAGAGGGAGAGAGGAAAGAGGAAGGTAATACGGTGGTTCCACCGCCGGCTCGAACGAGAAGCAATCCCGCCGGTGGAAGAAGAACAAACGGCGAGAAGAGATCCAAGGGAGGAAGAGGAAGCTCCCACGGCTGCAGAGGACCAAGAAGAAGCCCCCTTGGGTGAAGAGGAACCTAAGGAACCAGCCAAGAAGAGGAGAAGGGGCATGGACCATGAGGTAGGTCCCCTCGCCCTAATTTCAATTTTTGATTTTTTTTGAATTTTTATTATGTATGCATGCGGGGTTGAGGGGTAGAAATGGGTCCACGAACCCATTAGGAATGATTGTAGGCCATTTGGCCAAGGTGAGAGATCACGGGGATGCAAAGGGAAAAAAAACCAAAGGCAGACGATGTGACGGTCCTACCAGCGACCGTCACACGCCTGACGCGCCACCGTGAGTGCGTCAGAGCCAAGTAACGCCCCACCCCAGGGCCGTTACATCTACCAGAGATCCAAAATGTTTTTAGGGTTTTCCAATTTCTAAATTTTTGTTTTCTTTTCATTTTATAAATGTTTATGCAATGATTTTATGATGCAATCAACTAACCAATGATCTACGTGAATGCAGGGAAAGAGAAGAACACGGATCTCCTGGCTGCAGATCCGGGCAGTGTACCAGGCATTGCCCGATTACCAGAGGGAGAGATTGGCCAGGATGGGATTCGCCAAGGTGCTCAGCATCGAGGTGATCCGGATGGACACGCCTTTGCTGTACGTGTTACACGAGAGGTGGGACCCAATCAGCAGAGCCTTCATCTTCCCGTGGGGCCACATGATCCCCACACTAGAAGACATAGTTAGGATTACGGGATTGAGAGTCCACGGAGCCGCAGTGACAGGATGGACGTACGGTGACTACCGGGAGATGGCACAGCAGCTGTTCGGACTGGATCTGATCAGGCCGGGACAGTCCTCATCTCAACTCTCGAGATCAGTACTACAGGAGAGCTTGGGGTTGAGAGGAGCAGCGATCGCTGTAGGAGAGCTACCCGAGGAGCATCTGGGCAGAGTGATAGACCAGGTGCGCCCTCACGTGGCTGTGGAGGCAGGACCTGAGGGGCATAAAGTACTGCGACGCTTTCTGATGCTGCTATTTGGGAAGCTCCTCTTCGCGACTCGAGCGGACGTCATCAGCTGCAGACTGCTTCCGATGAAAGAAAACTTGCACAGAGTCGGAAGATATGCATGGGGAGCAGTAGTGCTCGCGTTCCTGTTCGAGTCCCTCAGCACGACGGATCGACAGACAATGCTGGGTGGCTTCTCGCCTTTTCTGCAGGTGAGTGCAATTTAAATGCTTCCTATATTATGCAAAAAAATGTTTATGCCATGATTATGCAATTTGACTGACTTGATTTCTAAAATGCAGATCTGGAGCTACATGTATCTCCTAGGCATCGGGAGAGGCACACTACTCCACCCCGGCTGCATCCCGATCGCGAGGCGATGGACGGTAGCGAGGGACACAGGGTCAATCATCAGATTGACCCGGACGATCTAGGACAACCTGGACTCCTACCCACACACGTCGGTAAGTCCAAAACTCAAAATGATTTATGCATGCTTTTAAATGCTTCTATATGCCTTTAAATGCTTCTACATGATGAAATTATATGCTGATGAATGGACTTAATGTTTCTAGGTGAGATGGACCACGTATCGCGGCGAGGGTTACACGGGACAGCCGTGGGTAGAGGCGGCCTTGTCGTACAGGGGGCGAGACATATGGCTGCATTGCATCCACATCATCGAGCCTCTGCACTACAGGCTGATCTTGCGGACTCGGGGACTACACCAGCCCGAGGTGACCTTTCCACGCCACAGTGATGACCACCCAGGCAAGTCGGCAAGGGACATCAGTGGCAACATGGATTGGTGCGCCCGGAAGGCGAAGTACGTCCACGACTGGAACAAGCGGGGTCGAGCGGTGAAGGAGCGAGATGAGAGCGACGAGGCATATCTGAAGGCCTTCGCTCGACTCTACGGTGACCGGGTGTACCGAGGTACCCGACGACCGGTATGCAACTCTAAACCTTAAACCTCTTTATATGCAAAAAATGCAATGCTATATGTAAATGACTCACATGTTTTCTAAATGCAGCTAGACCCTGAGGGACAGATAGCCGAGCTGGAGGGATTACTTCACTCCACCATCCAGCAGCGGAACGAGTACCGGACTGCCCTGGAGCTCCTGGTGAGACTTTAAACTTAAACTTAAATGATTATGCTCATGAAATGCTTAATGTGATTAATCATGAAAATGCAGCGGGCCGAGGGAGCCCAACGAGCTGGACCGGATGCCCCATCGTCTTCCTCTCAGCCTGCGGGAGGCAGGGCAGAGCAGGACGCCGAGTTCGCTCGGGCGGTTGCCCGGGCCGAGGAGGCTGAGGCCACCCTCGCAGAGCGGGTAAGATGCTAAAATGCTCATGCTCATGATGATGCCAATTAAATGCCTCATGATTAACTATATGAAATGCAATCTACAGGCGAGAGAGGTAGCCGCAGCAGTGGCCGAGGCGAGGCAGGCTCGATCGGAGGCAGAGCATCTCCAGGTAGAGATAGAGAGGAGCCGGGCCGAGACAAAGAGAGCCCGAGCAGAAACAGAGCTTGTGCGGGCGGAGATGGCCAGATTGTGAGCGGAGACCCCGCGACGCCCGGACGACGGAGAGATGGAGCGAATCAGGGCTGACATTGCACGTGTAAGAGGCGAGCGAGATCAGTTCAGAGTGCAGACCTTCGAGATGAAGGGTGCGATTGGGGCCTTGAAGGATGCACTCCGACTTCTAGGGAAGAGGTCGGGGACGAGCAGCCGGAGCCAGAGCGTGGCCCCTATCAGCGGAGTTCGCAGGTATTTTACCAGTTCTTCCGGCCATCGGAGGAACGAGGAGGCGGACCAGAGACGACAGCCAGAGGGTGAGCACAGCGCCATGGGACCAACAGCCAGGCAACCCGAGGGTACCGAAGATAGTGATGGCGGCCCGGGAGATAAGCCGGCCGAGTGATATATATATATATTATTTTTTCTTTTGTTATCACTTGTACATGACTTATATAGAAAAAAGGAGTGAAAAATGAAATTTCTTTTTGGTCTTTTGTTATTTTTTGCAGGATTGTGTGTTTGTGAAATGCCAAAAACAAATGAAGGATTGTATGTGATGATGAATGCGTGATATGTGTGTATGAATGCATGTGTAGGAATGCATGTATGTGAAGAATGAAAACAGTTGTGCATGAGAATGTGTGGAGAAGGAGGTGTAAAATGTGAAAGACCGCCAGGTCTAGGCAAGGGCAGGAAGGAATAGCCTCAATTCAGCAGCAGAGAATGTAACGGTCCAGGTTCAGACCGTCAAAATCAAATAACGCGCTAGATAAGGGCCGTTAACCATGATAGTGATCAAATTGTAGCTGGGGCTACAGGAAAAGTGACGGTCAACGGAAGGCATGTCAAAGATAATTAACGGTCTAATGCTAGACCGTTGATCATGGCAGAGTGATGGTTTGCAGGGCAATTAGCAAGAAATACGACGGCCCAAAGGAGACGCGTCGGGGTGAAGCAACGGTTCTGACCAAGATCGTCGGGAAGTGTTTTAGCCCAGAAGCCAAGGAGCTGAACGGCTGAGGGTGTAATGGCTCAGGGTTCACGCGTTACGAAAGAACGACGGTCAAACACTGGACCGTCAGACTTCACAGAATAGGAACGGGCGAACTTGAACCTACAGGAAATGCGACGGCCCCATTCTGGCACGTCAGAGACAAATGACGGTCCCACGATGGACCGTTGGAGCCTGAGTTGTGTTCCGAGACGGATTGAGCCGTGAGAGCCTAAACCCGAGATTTATCCACTTAATCTCCCACTAGAACTTATCTAGATTGAAGATAAGGCCTCCTAACTCAAGTCTTATCCTTTTAAAACCAAAATCAAGCCTTTAAAACTTGGAAACTCAACCAAAAATCGTAGCTTTGTTGAAACCTCTGTTCTAGGGCTGAAAGACCACTCCTAAAGGTAGAAAATCAAGATGAAGAGAAGCTTTGAGGTGATGGCTATGGAGGAGAAGGTCTACATCGGACCTAAGGCTGCAAGAAGGGAACACGGAGAGCTTCAACGGCTAACCTCGATTCCCAAGCACCTAAGCTCTAATGCTCAAAGGGTGGTAAGTTCCAACAACCCAACCAAGTTCAGAATTTTCTGCACTTCAATTCCATTCATGACTCCCTCTTCTTCTCCTTCTTAAGCCCCTTCCTGGCCCAAGATGCTATTCAAATCTGAAGTGGATGGCTCCCATGGTAAAGGCATGTTGCATCCCTACGGTTTTGATGATGTCTCACACTATAAATCAATCCTCTATCTCTAGATTTATGCCGGTTCATCATGTAAGTGAGTACAGTTCATATGCTGTTTCATTATTTCATCTATCTACACTCTGCTTAGTTAGTATGAACAGTAGTGGGTCGACCCACCCTTGCTGATGCGTCGACCCATCAGAACACTGACTGTCTGGGTATCAAAGTCTGTACATCAGCTTGATCGAGTAAGTCTGTACAGCATGCCTTAGTGTTCATATCATTAAGTCTGTACATTGGCATCACTTCTTCAAGTCTGTACACCGGGCATCTTCTAATTGAAGTCTGTACAGCCAATGCACTTAACTGAAGTCTATACACTGGTTTGTCTAACTTCAACTCTATACATCCGATTACTGTTGCAGTGTTCACCAAGTCTATACATCGCCTTCAGACCTTCAACTCTATACACTGCTACAGGAACCAAGTCCATACACTCTCCCGTTCAAATCCTTCTAAGTCTGTACATCGGTTTCGCTTCTCCAAGTCTATACACTGGACTTTGTTTCACCAAGTCTGTACACTCCACATCTTTTCCTACGCTTGGCCAAGTCTGTACACTCATACCTTTCCCTACGCTTTCCTGGCCAAGTCTATACATCGCTAAGTCTGTACATTGCATACTGCTCAAACGATCAAAGCCTAAAGTCTGTACAGCGTGAAGTCTATACATTAGCTCAGGGGCTTCAAGTCTATACATTGAACTGTTCTTCAAAGTATGTAAAGTGGCTTCGAATCGGCAAGTCTGTACATCGGCTTCACTTTCAAGTCCATACATCCACAGTGGAACTTCCAAGTCTGTACAACGCTGAAGCCTTCACAAGTCTGTACACTGCTTGAGCCTCACCAAGTCTGTACATCGCTTCAAGCGATTCAAGTCTATACAGCCTGCCTTCACGATCAGAGTCTATACATCGTTCCTCAAAGGCTAAGTGTATACATCCTTCCAAGCTTCAAGTCTACACACTCGATTGTTAGGTCTTCAACCCTATACATTCAATTCTTAGGCCTAAGTCTATACACTCGATTGTTAGACCTTCAACTATATACATTGGTTGAGTATATTCACTGAAGACGCTGAAGACCTCTAAGTGTATACACTCTCACATGATACCCACTTGGTTAACTGTTGTGTCAAGTTTATACACTCGATTCCCTCATGCATTTCACAGAAGTCTTCATATTCTATCTTGCTATGAAAATACTTTCATCACAAGTCTGTACACCGTCTTTTACATGCGTTCATACATTAAGTCTATACACTCACTCTTACGTTGTACACACTTGATCATTTGCTGCTTTAAAGTATGTACATTTGCTGATTAACAGTCTGAACTACCTAATTCGAATCATGTCTTCTGTCTCTGTCAGAAGATAAACACAGGTTAATGATCGGGCACGTGATCTAAGGATGATGCCTGGCACGTGATCCGAGGTGCTCTCTGGGCGGGAACCTGAAAGCCACACGCCCATCATCTACTATATATATGGAGCATCGTCCTTCAGTGAAAGATAGATCGTGAAAAGAAAGAATAGAAGATATTCAAGTGAGGCTGCACGATCCAGAAAAGAGAGAGAGCAGAGAGTCCCACATTGTCCAAATCCGAGAGGAATATGTTCGAGAGAGAGAGAGCAGTGTCTGCGGTTTGATGAATTGCTTCCTTTGAAGCTACATTTGTATTGGTTTCAGAACCAACTGCTTCTTCGTTGGTCCTTGTTTCTATTTTGTGTTCTTTTTATTTGTTCATTGTTCTGATTCGAATTTGTTCCCCTCCAGTGTGTGGAGGAAGGGAGTGTAACTCCGGTTTCCCTCTAGGTTGCAGAGGAAGACAGATCGGGGATCTCTGGTGTTGCTAGTGACGGGTTGTCATTAGTAGTTTCCCTCCGGGTTGGAGGAAGGGAGACTTGTCTCCGGTTCTGTTCTAGCTGGTAGCTGGAACATGTTTCAAGCTCTGTGGGTAGCAGAGTTTGGTTGAGGGATTTGTTTCCCTTGGGTATTCAAGCTATGTGGTAGCAAGTTGTTCGCAGACTGAGTCTGCCATGTTCTAGCAGTGACTAGTGGAATCCTCACTCTAGTTGGAGTGAGGGGTGGATGTAGATTGCGGACTGCAATCGAACCACCTAAAAATCCGATTGCCTATTCTGTGGTTTGCTGTTATTATCTGCGCTCTCCATATGCTTGTCTCTTTGCTTCCTTGTGATCAGCTCTTCAATCTCATCTACTTATACTGTCTTGATTGTTGACTGCATTAGCATTCTCATTGTGCGGGTTCAGGAGGAGTGTAAACAGTAGAATTAATTTTTAGCCGAAGTTTTTACAAATTGGGAGTGATCTATTCATCCCCCCCTTATATATCACTCCTGCTGCGCTAACATTTGGTATCAGAGCAGGTTTACGCCATGTGGACGAACGGTCAAGGAAATGCCAATGGTCCTAGAACCTTCATGGCCGAAGGTCAATCCATTAGTCACCCTCCGTTTTTTGATGGTAGTAACTATCTATTTTGGAAGAACAGGATGGAAGTGTTTATCAGGGCTCAGAGCCATAAACTGTGGAGAGTAATTACTGTTGGGCCATATGATCTGCCACCAAACGAGGACGCTTGGACAGATGACCATGCCAAGCTATCTTCACTCAACTAGACGGCGCTGAACATCATCCAGTGTGCTGTTCATCCAGAGGAATATGCCCGTATATCTGCCTACAAGACTGCCAAGCGAATGTGGGATGAGCTGCAATTGATCTATGAAGGTACAGCTCAAGTGAAAGCCTCGAAGGTAAACCTCTACACTTCTAAGTATGAAATGTTTAGGATGAATGCAGAGGAGAATATAACTGAAATGTATGCCAGGTTGTCCTTGATCACAAACACACTTAAAGGGCTAGGGAAGGATCTTGCTGAGGCAGATATAGTTAGGAAAATTCTTAGATCTTTATCCCCGGCATGGCACACTAAGGCCATTGTGATTGAGGAGTCAAAAGATCTGACTATCTTGACTGTGAATGAACTCATAGGTTCCCTTATGACCTATGAGATGAATTTCAAAGGAGGTGGAGAAGGAAGTGATAGGAAGGCTAAGAATGTGGCTCTAAGGGCATCCCGCAACAAGGGTAGCAACAGCGGGAACAGCAGCAGTAGCCCCGAGTCCGAGCTTGAAGGTTTTTCAAATCTCGACCAGGAGGAGCAGGCAATGCTCACTAGACAGTTCAGAAAATTTTTGAAGAAAAAGGGAAAGACCTTTAGGACGAAGAAGCCACACTCTTTTAACAAGAATGCTGAATTTACCAGTTACAGGGATAGAAATCTTAAGAGACTGACTTGTTTTAATTGTAACAAACAGGGACACATGAAAGGCGAATGCCCAGACCTCCAGAAGAAGGGTCCCTATCTTCAGAAGAAGAACATAAAGGTGCAGAAGAAGAAGAAGCCACAGGCGATGGTCTGCACATGGAGCGAGGAAGAAGAAGATCCCGAAGACACTTCCTCAGAAGAATATGAAGATGGAATTTGCCTTATGGCAAACAGTGAAGAGGAGGTAATAAATGTTTTTGAAAATTACTCAATTGATGACTGGGAGGATGCTTATGGTGAATTGTTAGATAAATTTAATTCTCTTAGTAAAGAGCACAGAGTTTTGAAAAGAAAATTTAACACAAATGTTGAAGAACAAACTCTGGTCTGTGAGGAAAATCAGAAGCTAAAAGAGCAATTAGGAGAAATAACCTCACTAAGAAAAGAAAATGATAAGCTCAAGGGAGAAGTTTAAGAAAGTCAAAATCAGCTCAATGAACTCAACATTAAAATTGAAGAAAGCAGGAATGAAATTAGAGTGAACTTAGAGAAATATGAAGCTGTGAAGAAAGTAAATATTGAACTTCTAAAAAATTCTGAGTCCCTTCAAAAGGAGCTAGAAGACAAACAGAAAGTCCTAGAAAAGTTTGTCCAAGGAAAAACTAGTTTAGATACTATAGTAGGGACTAGGGTCAATTTCAATAAGTAGGGTCTAGGCTATGACCCAACCAACAAGACACCCTTGCAATTCAAGACCATCACCTTTTGCCCAGAGAAGGGAAAAGAGAAGCTGGACACACCATCCAGCTCAAACAGCACTAAGGGAATTCAAAGTTCTAAAGAAAACACAAAAACCAGTGCTGATCAACCATTTAAGATGGGAATGAATTGTATGAAGAATGTCACTAAGCTCACTCACCAGAACACTAATGGTAGATGGACCAAGAAAGTGAATCAGATTAAGAGCTGGAATTACAACAATCAGATGAGTCCAAACAGGAACTACTGGAGAAATAATGTTCATAGTCAAAAACATGTTAATCAACAAGCTTACAGGAAATTTCCTAGGGATAGGAAGACTAATGAATGGAATAGAACTCACTTCTCCAGACCAGCTGGATTCAACTTTAATAAACCAGAAAGGAAGGTGCCAGAGAAAACCATGCTGAAGCAAATCTGGATACCTAAACACTTGATCAGAGAGTTAAACAATGTCTTTGGACCCAACTCATCTTGGGTTCCAAATCACTCTGCTTGATGTATTTGTGTAGGTCGGCCTGGCAGCTGAAGACAACAAGTGGTACCTCGACAGTGGCTGCTCCAGGCATATGACAGGAGACCGATCCAAGTTTAGCAAGATAGAGATGAAGCCAGGGGGTCTGGTCAAGTTTAGAGGAAAGAACAAAGGTAAAATAATTGGAGTTGGTACAGTAGGTAAGTCTTCCACAAACTCCATTGAAAAAGTCTTACTTGTGGAAGGGCTTCAACACAACCTGATTAGCATTAGTCAGTTATGTGACAGGGGTCACAGGGTTGTATTTGATGATAGTTCATGCAAAATCCTTGAAATAAATTCTGATGTGGTTAAATTTGTAGCCAACATGATTAATAATGTCTACATTGTAGACTTAGATGAGGAATCTGAATCTACTATTTGCTTATCTGCCAACTCTGAAAATGATGCTTTTGAATGGCATAGACGTCTAGGTCATGCTAGCTTTACTACTTTAAATAAATTGGTCAAGCATGATTTAGTTAAAGGCATGCCTAGAATGAAATTCAATTCCATTTCAAAATCATGTGATGCCTGTGCTCTAGGCAAACAGACCAGGAATTCTTTCAAATTAAGATCTGAGCCATTGTCCTCTAGACCAATGGAACTTCTCCATATGGACCTTTTCGGTCCCACTAGATCTCAGAGTCTTAATGGGAACAGGTTTGGCTATGTCATCATAGATGACTTCTCTAGATATTCATGGATATTTTTATTAGCAAATAAGAGTGATGCATTTCAAAAGTTTAATTTGTTTTTCAATAAGGTCAAACAAGAAGGGAAATACAAGGTCTGTTCTATTCAATCTGACCATGAAGGTGAGTTTAAAAACTCCATGTTTACTGATCTTTGTGAAAAAGAGGGACTAACTCACAGGTTTTCTTCTCCTAGGACACCTGAACAGAATGGGATTGTGGAGAGAAGAAATAGAACTGTGGTGGAGATGGCCCGAACCATGTTGATTGAAAGTAAATTACCTAGAAGGTTTTGGGCAGAAGCGGCCAATACAGCAACTTACATAATCAACAGGGCCATTGTAAGACCCATTCACAAGAAAACACCCTATGAGCTTCTAAAAGGTAAGAAACCAAACTTGTTTCATTTCAGAATTTTTGGAGCAAAATGTTTTATTCATAACAATGATAAGAAGGATTTAGGCAAGTTTGAAGCTAAAAGCTCCCCAGGAATATTCTTGGGTTACTCTGAAATGTCAAGGGCATATAGGGTATTTAACATATCAGATCAGAAAGTGGAAGAGTCTCCACACATCCTTTTTAGTGAAAAGAAAGATATTTCTAATGTTGAAAATCTTGACAGGGATTCCAATCATGATGGGGATTTCCTAGAAGACCAACAAGAATAAGAGAAGACACAGCCGAGTGGAGAAACAAATTCCCTCAATCAGGAAGGGCCAAGAGAAACAGGTGAGTCTTCAACAAATGTTAGATTTCTTAAAGACCATCCATTAGAAAATGTCATAGGCAATCCTGAAGATCCTCTTCGGACTAGGTCTCATTTTAGAAATGTGAATAATGATGACTTAATTGCTTTAGTCTCACAAATTGAACCCAAAACAGTAGAAGAGGCCTTGGCTGATCAAGCTTGGGTCAATGCAATGTGTGAGGAATTAGGTCAGTTCGAAAGAAATAATGTCTGGGAGCTTGTCCCAAGACCAGATGGTGTCAATGTCATAGGAACCAAGTGGCTGTTCAAAAATAAGATGAATGAAGATGGAATCATCTCGAGGAATAAGGCCAGATTAGTAGCCAAAGGCTATTGTCAGGAATTCGGTGTAGACTTTGATGAATCCTATGCACCTGTTGCTAGGATGGAAGCTATAAGATTGTTGCTTGCCTTTGCTTGTTCAAAGAATATAAAACTCCAACAAATAGATGTTAAAAGTGCCTTTTTAAATGGAGTCATTAAATGAGAAGTTTTTGTTGAACAACCTCCTGGATTTCAATTCTCTCCTCAACCTAACCAAGTTTTCAGGTTAAACAAAGCCTTGTATGGTCTAAAGCAGGCTCCAAGAGCATGGTATGAAAGATTGACTGAATTTCTGATCAGCAAGGGCTACAAAAGAGGTAAAGTTGATCAAACTTTATTTACCAAGGGCATAAATAGAGATCTCATCATAGTTCAGGTATATGTAGATGACATTGTATTTGGATCAACTAAGCATGAACTATGTGATGAATTTTCTACCATGATGTCTGCTGAATTTGAAATGAGCTTGGTTGGTGAACTAAAATATTTTCTTGGATTGCAGGTACAGCAGCTAGAGGACGGGTGCTTCATCAACCAAACCAAATACACAATGGAACTGTTCAAGAGGTTTGGTATGGAAAACTTAAAGCACATTACAACACCCATGGGCACCAATACCTCACTGGATGCAGATGAGACAGGTAAAGAAGTAAATGCCAAACTTTATCGAGGTATGATTGGATCACTTCTTTACTTGACAGCCTCTAGACCTGATATACAATTCAGTGTAGGAATGTGTGCAAGGTATCAGTCTAGACCTACTAATTACACTTAGCTGCAGTTAAAAGAATTTTCAGATATTTGTTAGCTACTCATTCTCTTGGTTTATGGTTTCCTGCATCACACACATTTAACTTAGTTGCATACACAGATGCTGATTATGCAGGCTGTAAACTAGACAGGAAAAGCACTAGTGGTCATTGTGAATTTTTGGGTGGGTGTTTAGTGTCTTGGGGTTCCAAGAAACAACATTCTGTGGCCCTCTCCACTGCAGAAGCTGAATATGTGACTGTAGGGAGTTGTGGAACACAAGTCATATGGATTAAACACCAGCTTCAGGACTACCAAGTAGACCTGGGGTGCACTCCAATCTACTGTGATAATACTAGTGCCATCAATATTGCTAAAAATCCTGTTTTGCATTCACGAACTAAACATATAGAGATAAGACATCATTTTATAAGAGATGAGGTGTCTAAGAATAATTTTGAACTGATTCATGTAGGCATAGATAATCAGATTGCTAACATATTCACAAAACCTCTGGATAATGAAAAATTCACCGCATTGAGAAGAGAATTAGGCTTATACAAATTGTCTTATGTATGAAGCCTGTTCTTGTTGTGAGGGGGAGTTGTGTTTGTCTGATGTTTAGCCTTATGTCATGCTAGTTTAAGGGGGAGTTCTGAATGTCTGCTGGTTAGCTTTCAGGAATGCTTTGTGTGAGGGGAAGCTTTGAAAATTTGCTAGATTGTTTCATTGAGGAATGCTATGTCTTAGGGGGAGCTGAGTTGTAGTGTGAGAGGAGAAGTTCTTTGACACATTCAAAAGGACTGTCCAGATGTGTAACTTTGCTGGTTTTGCATGACTGATCTAGTGTGGTTCTCTCAGACAGTAGAGTGTTACTTATTTCTTAAGTCTATAAGTCAGTGACTCTAAAATCCAGTTAGAATCTTTCCTTTGGTACTCCTTCAGAGATCTGGACTAATTGCATAAAGTATATCTTCCTACATTGTCATTGATTCTGGTTCAGGCCAAAACCTGTATGTATTGATATCTGACCCAATCAGCTTGAAATCTAGACTTCAAGACTCAATTCAAGAAATAGTCCTTCTGGTATTATTTTCAATCATTCTATCTCTTTAACTCAAGGGCTTAACTGAACAAACATGTCCTGTTTTGACCACTGAGAAACTGGGAGCTTCATCAATGAAATGAATATTTCTTCCATGTCATGAGGTGTCAAATGCTTAAAATGAATGAAAAGACATGACAGAGCAATGGTGGCTTGCTGGTGAGTAACTGGGGACTCTGGCCTCTAATCAAGGTGTTTCCTCATGTCAAAAGCCACAGTTACTAACTCTGTTCCTTAATAAAAAAAAGGAAGGAAGTAATGAGGTACTCACTTTGAGTAACTGAGGATTCAGGCCTCTAATCAAGGTGTCTCCCTAATGTCAAAGGAGTGAACTACCAACTTACTCATTGATCTTCTTGAAAATCATCTCAAAAAAGAAAAAATTCCTTGTTGTTATGTAACTAATGGATTGCTTGTCCTCAATACCTTGAGAACACCTCTCTGATTTCGTCGCTTGCTGTCTTGTGGGATAGTTGAATGATCAGCCATATCTGGCCATACTTGTTAACTCCTGCTATAAATCATACACTATGTATGCTGATAAACTTTTATATCATTCTATTTCTCTATTGTGTACGGGAGTTTAAAGAATCTTCTCTTGAAATTAGAACCTCACTTATTCTCATAAGACCTACTCGTGACTTTCTGCACTAAGAAGTTACCTCACTTCTTCTTCATGTTTCCAGCACTGTCATATATTCTGCATTTCCTTTTGCTGATGTCAAAGGGGGAGAGAGGTTCTGCAATATTAGTGAGTTAGAGGTTCTGCAATATCAGTGAGTCATGATCTGTTTTGAGCTTTGGGGGAGATGAGAGTATGTTGTAGGGAATGTTTAATTCATATGCATGAGCATGTTTTGAATTTACTCTGTTTTTTGAAGCTGATTTGAATTACTTGTTAAACTTTGATATTGCTTGATTCATAGTGTTGCCATCATCAAAAAGGGGGAGATTGTTGCATCCCTATGGTTTTGATGATGTCTCACACTATAAATCAATCCTCTATCTCTAGATTTATGCTGGTTCATCATGTAAGTGAGTACAGTTCATATGCTGTTTCATTATTGCATCTATCTACACTCTGCTTAGTTAGTATGAACAGTAGTGGGTCGACCCACCCTTGCTAATGCGTCGACCCATCAGAACACTGACTGTCTGGGTATCAAAGTCTGTACATTAGCTTGATCGAGTAAGTCTGTACAGCATGCCTTAGTGTTCATATCATTAAGTCTGTACATTGGCATCACTTCTTCAAGTCTGTACACCGGGCATCTTCTAATTGAAGTCTGTACAGCCAATGCACTTAACTGAAGTCTATACACTGGTTTTTCTAACTTCAACTTTATACATCCGATTACTGTTGCAGTGTTCACAAAGTCTATACATCACCTTCAGACCTTCAACTCTATACACTGCTACAGGAACCAAGTCCATACACTCTCTCGTTCAAATCCTTCTAAGTCTGTACATCGGTTTCGCTTCTCCAAGTCTATACACTGGACTTTGTTTCACCAAGTCTGTACACTCTACATCTTTTCCTACGCTTGGCCAAGTCTATACACTCATACCTTTCCCTACGCTTTCTTGGCCAAGTCTAGACATCGCTAAGTCTGTACATTGCATACTGCTCAAACGATCAAAGCCTAAAGTCTGTACAGCGTAAAGTCTATACATTAGCTCAGGGGCTTCAAGTCTATACATTGAACTGTTCTTCAAAGTCTGCAAAGTGGCTTCGAATCGGCAAGTCTGTACATCGGCTTCACTCGTCAAGTCCATACATCCACAGTGGAACTTCCAAGTCTATACAATGCTGAAGCCTTCACAAGTCTGTACACTGCTTGAGCCTCACCAAGTCTGTACATCGCTTCAAGCGATTCAAGTCTATACAGCCTGCCTTCACGATCAGAGTCTATACATCGTTCCTCAAAGGCTAAGTGTATACATCCTTCCAAGCTTCAAGTCAACACACTCGATTGTTAGGTCTTCAACCCTATACATTCAATTGTTAGGCCTAAGTCTATACACTCGATTGTTAGGTCTTCAACCCTATACATTCAATTGTTAGGCCTAAGTCTATACACTCGATTGTTAGACCTTCAACTATATACATTGGTTGAGTCTATTCACTAAAGATGCTGAAGACCTCCAAGTGTATACACTCTCACATGATACCCACTTGGTTAACTGTTGTGTCAAGTTTATACACTCGATTCCCTCATGCATTTCACAGAAGTCTTCATATTCTATCTTGCTATGAAAATACTTTCATCACAAGTCTGTACACCGTCTTTTACATGCGTTCATACATTAAGTCTATACACTCACTCTCACGTTGTACACACTTGATCATTTGCTGCTTTAAAGTATGTACATTTGCTGATTAACAGTCTGAACTACCTAATTCGAATCATGTCTTCTGTCTCTGTCAGAAGATACACACAGGTTAATGATCGGGCACGTGATCTGAGGATGATCCCTGGCACGTGATCTGAGGTGCTCTCTGGGCAGGAACCTGAAAGCTACACGCCCATCATCTGCTATATATATGGAGCATCATCCTTTAATGAAAGATAGATCGTGAAAAGAAAGAATAGAAGATATCGAGTGAGGCTGCACGATCCAGAAAAGAGAGAGAGCAGAGAGTCCCACATTGTCCAGATCCGAGAGGAATATGTTCGAGAGAGAGAGAGCAGTGTCTGCGGTTTGATGAATTGCTTCCTTTGAAGCTACATTTGTATTGGTTTCAGAACCGACTGCTTCTTCGTTGGTCCTTGTTTCTATTTTGCGTTCTTTTTATTTGTTCAGTCTTCTGATTCGAATTTGTTCCCCTCCAGTGTGTGGAGGAAGGGAGTGTAACTCCGGTTTCCCTCTGGGTTGCAGAGGAAGAGAGATCGGTGATCTCTGGTGTTGCTAGTGACGGGTTGTCATTAGTAGTTTCCCTCCAGGTTGGAGGAAGGGAGACTTGTCTCTGGTTCTGTTCTAGCTGGTAGCTGGAACAGGTTTCAAGCTCTGTGGGTAGTAGAGTTTGGTTGAGGGATTTGTTTCCCTTGGGTATTCAAGCTGTGTGGCAGCAAGTTGTTCGCAGACTGAGTCTGCCGTGTTCTAGCAGTGACTAGTGGAATCCTCACTCTAGTTGGAGTGAGGGGTGGATGTAGATTGCGGACTACAATTGAACCACCTAAAAATCTGATTGCCTATTCTGTGGTTTGCTGTTATTATCTGCGCTCTCCATATGCTTGTCTCTTTGCTTCCTTGTGATGAGCTCTTCAATCTCATCTACTTATACTGTCTTGATTGTTGACTGCGTTAGCATTCTCATTGTGCGGGTTCAGGAGGAGTGTAAACAGTAGAATTAATTTTTAGCCGAAGTTTTTACAAATTGGGAGTGATCTATTCATCCCCGCCCTTATATATCACTCTTGCTGCGCTAACACAGGATTCCACCCACCCGAGCCACGCCGGTCCAAAGCCTCAAAAAACTACTCAACTGAGCCTCCTTGGCTCGGGAGTAGGATGGGGACAAGTGGAGAGGGGGATTCCTGCAGCCCACTCAAAGAGCAGACCCAACTAGGCCCAACAAGGCCCAACGAGGCAAGCTCGCCCAAGTGACAGCCCGCAGGGCCCACTCGGAAAAGCCCAATAAAACAATGCTCGAGGAAACAACTCTCCTAGGCGGCCCCAAGGCTCAGAGAGCCCGAGCCTCGGTCAGTTCACAGGAAGACCCACGCACGAGCTACCCCTCCGCCCGAAGGGGGGAAGCGCTAGCTGGTCTATCCGACCCATCTCCTCACCGAGCTAGGCCTATCGCCCGATAGGGCCGGCCCCCTTAAGCTCGGGATGACCGATGAAATGTTCATCATTGCAGCCGTTAGAGTCCACAGCGGGCCAAACGCTAAGAAGTCCAGAAGATCCAATTTCCCCGCGAGGATAACGCCCCCACGATAAGGCCATCAAAGCCCACGACGAGGACGTAACCTCCACCGGAGACCTCTCAGCCTGCAGGACTCCAGAAGGTGGCGCACTATAAAAACCTGGGATACCCTCCGGCGAAAGGTAAGTCAAGAAGGGTATTGTTCCACCCCCAACTCCTGAGCAAGGATCACTTCACCCCATTGGTGGAGAGGGATCTCGCGCCCTCACCTTCTCCTCCCTATCACTGCTCCCACCATTGCTCTACTGACTTGAGCGTCGGAGGATTTTACCGCAGGGAATCCCTCTGGGCCCTCTGACCCGTTTCTCTGTCTTGCAGTTCATTATCTTGGTGATTACCAGCCAGCTCAGGAACGAGCGCGAGATTTCGCCTCTTCACCCTCCATTATTGGACCACTTCTTCTTAGATGATGGTTTGAAATTCCCGGGGCTGGTGACATGCTCCTTCTTGTCCGTTCCTCGGATCTTGTCGGACAGCTCCGTGGCATCTTTAAGTAACTGCACTCGCCGGACCATCTTCGAGTAGACTTGGATGTCCATCGGCGCTAGTTGGGTGATGTATTGGGGTAGAAGCCCATTAAGAAATCTTCTCGCGTTCATTTTCTCGGTACACACCAAGTGGGGTGCATACCTAGATAACCTTGAGAATTGGGCCTCACATTCGGCCACTAACAAGGTCCGTTGTTTAAGTGCGGCAAACTCCACGGCTTTCTTTTCTTGGATGCAGTCAGAAAAGTACTTGTTATTGAAATGCTCAACAAACTAGGCCCATGTGATATGATCATCCGGCAAAGTGGCTTCTATAGACTCCCATATATCAACAACGAGCATCCCACTCTAGTTTAAAAGTTGCCAGCAAGACCTTATCATCCTTCGTGCATTGCATTACACGAAAAATCCTTTCAATCTCCTTTATCCAGTTCTCGGCGTCGTCGGGATCAGACGAGCCAATGAACCTCGGCGGGTTTACATTTCGAAAGCGGCAATGGAGATCACCTGCTCCACTGTTCGCTCCGCCTTGCGTTACCTGTTGTAGTGCTTGACAGAGGCCTTGCATGGTGCATTGCATCTCGCGCCATTGTGCTCTCTCGGCGGCCATTATCCTACAAGTGAATTTAAGTCTAATTAGTTTCATGTTTGACTATAAGTTCGGACGTCCTATATCAACTTAACCCATAACTCTACCCATCTCACCGGGTGTAAGGAGTAGACCCATCCTTGGACTTGGGTTTCTTAGGAAATGAAATCCTAGGCTTTGATACCACAAAAACTGTCACCCCCCGACCGCATAAGGAACCCGGTACGCGTGATGAGTTTGTATCGATCATGTCAATCAGAGCGTAAGGAAATTGACAAGCAGACATAGTGCATAAATAATGAGACAAAATAATAACCAGAAATAGCCTCCACAGATAATACCAAAAATCCTTGATACCAACCATCCAAACAAGTTCACATAATTATTCTACGCCACATAATGGTGCACCAAGCTAGACCTAAATAAAAGAAAAATTACAAGAGGACTCAAGATAAATGAGAAGACACGACTCAGTGACAACTTGGAGGCTCTACGCTCTTCACTCGGTCTCCTTCCCATCCGAATGGTCTTCGTTATCCGAGTTACCTAAAAAAAATTGGAATAGAACTGGGTAAGTGAACGCTCAGTACGAATTATATCTCAAGAATAAGCTTGCTTTAAGTAAATTACCTGTTACATGAAAATGCAAGTATGACTATGCTTGAATGATCGCAAGATGAAACATATTATATATCTATTGAGAAAAAAATGGAATTACTAGCAAACGGAATAAGCAAAGCTTCAAGGGACTATCAAGCACGTAATAATTGTATAATGTCACGAGATATTGGCTATTTAAAGTTCTAGCAAGTACCACGTTGAGTCAAGTTCGTCAAGTAATGTCATGTATTGTCACGAGAGAGAGAATGTGTAGCTATTGTCACGAGAGAGAGAATGTGTAACTGTGGACGCACTTTTTATTTAAAACTGTTGTTCACTTGTTTATTGGGTTTATTAAGTGTGTGGGCGTGCCAGTCACCAAGTGACGATTTATTGTGCGCTCGATCTGACTAATCAGACGATTGTGTAGTTCGTGTCGGGACCAAAACCCGCCGCGCCATAAAGGCCACAGCGTTATTTACTTCCCCTCGGAGAGGGGAACACCCTTGATTAATTGCCAGGAAAAGGGGCCTCATGGCCAGAAAATTAACTGCATAAAAACCTATTAAGAAATACTGAAGTTCTCGTACGAGGGTGTGAAGAAAGTATCTGAGCTCATGTCGGTCATCTGTTGACCATTTAATGTTCGGATGAATTTCCGGCTTGAGAACAGCGTAATCCTCGCGGGAAGACTGGAACATGTGTACGTCGGGATACGACAAGTTTATTGTTCAAAGGAATGGGAAATGTTCAATTAAATCCCGGTTAGAGCGGTCGAAAACTGATAAGTTTTTCGGCCTGGTGCAAGATCAAGCTACGACCATACTACGGTGGGCCCCCCCGCGGTCGAAGACGGGCTCGCGTGGGCATCGTCAATGATTTTGGTGCCAAGGGGGGCAACGGGAGGATGTCCTGGGACCAGATCTGAGAACCAATATGCGTTCAAAGGGAGCGGGCTATAGGCCAAGGATATGGGTCAGGCAATGACCATGATTGGGGTGGACCCGAGGTCTAAGCATGGCCCACGGAGGACTTATTGATATTCCCATGCAAAGGGTCCAGGGGATGACGAGAGCCTTCTCGTTCCATTAAGATTTTTGTCGGTCACTCATGGACCACTTTATGTTCAGACAAAGGTTCGTGTTTGTAGCATAAGAGATGGTGAGACCGTACAAATGTCTACTGTGAGTACGGCAAGTTTAATGCAAGTGTGGGATTAGATCCTGGTATATATGTCGGTCACTAACGGGCCATTCATCATTCAGACGAGAGTCCGTATTTGAAGCATCGAAGACATCGACAAAGACATACGGATGTCTACCGTAGGTACAGCAAGTTTCATGTGGGCGCGGGATTGGATCCCGGTAGAAGCGGGTAAGATTAATGATCTATTGGCCCAAGATGGTTACGGACTATGGCCATATCGGGGTCCCCGAGGTCCACATACGATGCCATGGGGCATCATTGATTTTCTCTTCACACACAGTCCGGAGGAGCGGAAAGTTAAGTGTGAAACCCGAACTCACCAGCGTGCGCCCTCGCACCCGGATCGACCTGCGCGGTTAGGTCGTGGGGTTTATTTTAGTTATAGCAGGGGTAACTTTTGATTATTGGCCTCATATTCCTTTTATTTATTTTATCCATTAGCTTAGAGCCTTTTATTTTGATTAATTATTCTTTTTTTTTCAAGCACGCCGGCTAAGGGAGATGCCAAGAAAGAATAGGGGCGTGCCGGTTTAAGAGTGCTATAAGGGAGGGGCGCACCGGTTAAGGGTGCAAAGAGGGAGTGAGGGGCGCACTGGTTTAATGGGTTGCACAAAAGAGGGGCGCGCCGGATAAGGCCAAGAAGAAGGGCGCGCCAGTTTTGCAAGATGAATAGTAAGGCGTGCCAGATTAAGGCTCAAATTGTAGTGGGGGGTGCACTATTCATTCCAAGAAAAATCATGGAGTTTTGAGTGTGAACCTAAACCGGCGCGGGGGGTACCGCGCCGGATTAGCCCGCGCCGGATTAGGGGCGCGCCGGGATGGTTTCTGTGGGGTTTATTTCAACCTTCTTTCATTCTGCTCTTGTTTTTTCAACCTACAGATTGACTTGTTGATTGGTTTATTCATTCAATTGATGGATTAAGTTGATAGAGAGGAAGTTTAAGTGTTTTAACCACTTATTAAGGTGAATGGGCATGAAGATCTGAACGTTTTATTAGATGGGTTTGCTGTGCAGGATAGTTCAGTTCGATTTAGAGTCTTCAAGCACGTGTTGTTCTTGCCCTTAGCGAGCTTAGTTTGGTTCGTTTCTTCCTGGCGAAAATTGGGCAGCACCTCCCCCGGACTGAGGTTTGCCAAAGAAAATAGAGGAACACCAAACTGATTACTCCAGGGTGAACCTCAAAATACAGACCTCACGATGGTCCGATAACCCATAAGTGAGTGTATGAAGCTCGAGGACTAGCCTTTAAGAACTCCCACAGCTCATGGTGATGGTTTCATGAAGCGGGACAAATGTATGCCATGAGGCCATGAATGTTCATCCCCTGATGGACTCCTCCGAAGGCCATGCTATGGAGAAGCAAGCTTCAAAGGGCCTTGGATGAGGAGAGGATAGAGAGAAAGAGAGGGAAGCAGAAGAACACCATATGTTGCAAACAAAGTTTTTCTTTTATTCATTCGGAGAGGAAAAGACAGCGGGGAATCTACCCTAAAGCAAAAAAAAGGGGCGAATACATCAGAGAGAAAGGAAGAAATACTTAGATGGGGGAGGGGGAGTGGAGCACAAGCTCCTCCCCCTCCGAGCTCACCTCTCTTCTCTCACGCTCAATCCCTCTTTTTCTTCACCTAGCAGGAGCGGGGATAGAGCTTCCTTCCTCTTCAGAAATCTCTCTACTTCCTTTTTGCCTCTATTCCTGTGTCTCTCTTCTGAACCGCCCTTTCAATGAACCAGCCTCCCATATATATATAGGACGGGTTGCGTTTCTTGAAGAAGAATGGCTAGTGAGGGAGGGTTCCCGCCATCTCTGCCTTGTTCGCAGCAACGCCGGGAGTTGACTCGTTGCGCTGGCTGCTGCTGGTTCGTGCCGTACACTGCTGCTCGTCGAAGGATGGGATGTTCGTAGATTTGCTGGGGCCTGCTTCGCCGTTGCCGCTTCTGTGCTGACGAACAGAGGCAGAGGTAGAGCTTTTAGCATTAAATGTTCTCTGCGCACCATATTGATGCAAAATAGAGTGCCAGTTGGCGGATGGGGTGGCCCCTTTGGTTGAAATAGCGTGGGGTTGTGCGCACCGGATTAACATCACACAAGGGGGCGCGTCGGTTTGGAATGAGAAGGGGGGGGGCGCCGGTTTAAGGCTGTTGGAAAGGGCGCGCCGGTTTAAGGCCCAAGCAAGGGCGCGTCGATTTAAGTCCAGGCAGTACCGATTTAGACTTTTTCTCGGCTTCGCGGCTATTCGAACGGACGCTCATCCTCCCGTGTTGCTTTAGTTGTAATGCACCGCCCCCGGGGTGTTTAGTTCAGGGCCTCTGAATCCCGATTCGGAACTTTGAGTGATCTCCGACGCGTGCCGAACACGTGTTCGAATTTCTGAGTTTCTTTTGATTCGGCCTTCGGTAATACCGACTAGAGAGCCAGGGCCATCTCTTCTACCTGAAGGGCTTCTTTGTTGGGTGACAGAGCACCGGGTATATATTCGTCCTACTTGGAGGAAAGGTCTAGGCCGTCTTCGACTTGCTCTCGAGTGCCGAGCCGTGCATGCCGTATGATCATCATCAATTTTTTTTATGTCCACAGTAACACCATTAAAATCTAGAAAGTCATGCACGTAAGTGCAGTGCCACAGCGTGATCAATCAACTCACATGGGCACAAGTACTTTCGGGTGCTCCTCCCAGGACTAGATCGGGCCCTATATGCGCCAACATTGAGTCATGTATATATTTTTAGATATCCACTATAGTTTATAACCAATGTAGAGTTCCAAGGAACATGCCATTGTAGGATAGCAAGGTAGATTCATGGAATTCAAGGAGTTCAAGGATAGCACTTTGAGTAAGGACGAACTTGTAATAAATCCCACGAAAAAATTATGACGAGCGAGAACTAGGGTTATTGGCGCCCATCTGGGTAGCCACAGATTACAGAATTGGTGCCCTACTAGTAGGTCACCCTTCATGTGGAGCAGACAAGGCAGAAGAATAGGCACCCAAGCACAGGGGCGCCCATTCAATTGGTGACACCTGGATTGGTTGCCCATTCCAGGGTATAGGCAAAACTTCTCACAAAGGCTGGAACAACATCCTATGAGTGGCCGAACCGTCACGTTTCTACATAGTGACGCGACATATAGGGGTTTTCAAGGTTTTTAAGGTACAACCTACTCGGCTGCCTTGAGGGAAATCCAAGACTAGCGGAGTCTTATAGAGGTCCCAATGATGAAATCACTAGTTTGAAGGAAGGAATATCCCGCGGAGGGTTCAAACATCACCGAGAGTTGAGGTGTATGTGAGAAGACGCTGTGAAACAGGGACTGTATCTACGGACTGAGATGACAGTTCCAAGAAGACCAGCGGTATGGGATAGAAAGCATGAAGAAAACTGTGAGATAGGAAATTGGCGCCCAGACAGAGAGGCTTCAATTCAAGAAGTGGCGCCCTAGTAGAGGGGTGCCCATTAAGAAATCTCAAATGGGCTCTGGTAAATGGGCGCCCTGGTACAGGGGCACTCATTCTAGAAATTTCAAGGTTTTTTTATAAATCCAATAGTAATGGGCGCCCTCTTATAGGGACGCACATTCCAATCATATCCAGTTTTAATAAAGTGAACCTGTAATGGGCACCCTCTCAGGGAGGCGCCCATTCATGGCCATTTATTTTAAAGCGACTGCAGAGATAGTCTCTCATTCAAAGATTATAACATTTTCATGAAAAGTCACTCAGGTTTTGGCATGAACAGTAGTCATTGGTACAGGGAATTTCAGGAAAACTAAAATATGGTCATGTAGAGAAAATTACAAGGAGTCTATAAACATGCTCATACGTCATTATCAGAGTCAGGTTTAATTGATACAAGTTTTTAAACATGGTTTGATTAATAAAATGGCTAAAAGGAAAAAATGCCTGGTGCAACATTCATCCATTAATGGATGATTGAGGGGTGGTCGCCCGTTACAGAATAGGCACCTGCTCACCTGGTCACCCATTCCTTGATGACCACTGCTGTCACGCCCCGAGCGCGGAAGATACCCGGAGATACGCGACGTGTCTATATCAATCATGTCAATCAGAGTGGTCGTGTATTCGACACAAAGACAGAGATGCGCAAAATAGCAAGATAACCCAATCCTTTATTTCATAATGGATAGACTATTACAAATCTAATACTCTGTTAAATAAAAAGGAAAAGAATACATATTTGACTCAAGAAACTATAGAAAAGACTAGACGACACTTGTAGAAGCTCTATCACTTTCACTCTTGACCATTCCCATCCGATTGACTTCCATCGTCGTCGGACTTACCTGAAAAGTAAAAAGGGACAAACGGAATGAGCGAACGCTCAGTAGGAAATTATATCTCAAGTACTAGCAAGTGGTTTAAGTAATTACATTTTCATGGATGCAATAAAGCTATGCATGCTCGCATGAAACGACAAGATAGAGAGAATGTAATATCAAGAAATAAGATGAACTTAGTCATGAACTTCCAACAAGATAACAAGTTTATTCGAGATATTCAAGCAAGTACATTTAACAAGTCATGTCAAGAACTTTGGCTATCATGTATCAAGCAAGTAAATTACCCTCTTTCGGGCCACGCATTTCATGTAAAGTCAAGTACGATTCAAGTACAAGATGTGTGTGGAATGTCCAATCAAGCAAGTCAAGTACTCGGTATAATGCCAGATACCTTATCATTTTAACTCCCATGGGCACAAGTACTTTCGGGTGCTCCTCCAGGACCAGATCGGGCCCTATATGCGCAGGCATTTATCATGTGTTTTGACATCCACTCTTGTTTATATAGCCAATATAGAATTTCAATAATCAAGCTTGTAGATACGTATGACAACTTTGATAGAATAGAGTCCAAAATATGACAAAGGACATAGAATGGCGATAATAACGGTATAATCACGATGTCGATAAAACTAGGTAGATTATGGTTCCCTTAACTTAGGTACCATGACAAATCAATATGGACATTCTTTATATAGAATTGAGGTCCACATGAACATTAGATCAAGCAAGATACCCTCATTCTTATCATAGAATTGGGGTTTACAAGAATGACACGATATGGCATGATATCATCATCCCATCAAGAATTTCTTATGATATACTCTTTGTATAATCATAAGGGCCGGTATACCATGTTTCTTTAGATTGACATGGCAAGGATCGTGTAATGGGTTTTTAGGGTACAACCAGCTCAGTCGGCCTTGAGGGAATCCAAGGCTACGAGGAGTCTTACGGAGGTCTCTATGACTAACTCGCTAGTCCAAAGGAACGGAATGTCCAATGGAGAGCTTGTATGTCAATGAGAGTTGAGTGTGGTCGATAAATCAACATGAAACGTGGGACTATACTCACGGAGTGGAGAATAGTGCCTATTTATATATATTATGATATATATAAAACCATCGGTTAGCAAATCAGATGAAAATCAGTTTATAGTAAAATAACGACTTAGGTCAAGTCGTTTCTCAAGTAATTAACGCCTAACATAGGGGCGTTTACATATTTCTATTTTACAGAATTTTCAATAATCTCATTAATTTATGAAAAACACGCCCTTGTCCGGGGCGTTTTTCAAGTAACTAACGCCTAGTATCAGGGCGTTTATATATGTTCCGTTTCGCAGAATTTCATTATTTCAATACTCTATCTAAAAAGCGCCCTGGACAGGGTCGTTTCTTATATTTGACGACTGCTGCTGCAGGCGTCTCATGAATTACGGATTTGACAGAATATAAATAAGTTGCAGGACTTATATAAGACACGCCCTGGGAAGGGGCGTTACTGGCTTAACTCTATGTTTCAGAACATACCAGGACTCTGGATAATACGCGCCTAAGCAAGGGGCGTTACTTTTAAAGTCACGCCCTATGATGAGGCGTTAATACGTGGAAAACGACCTTGTACAGGCCGTGAATTCAAGAAATTGCAGGACATTAGATTTGGAGACAGGATCATGCATTAATAATCAAGGTTTCATATATAATCCGTTCTTAACATGCTTAAGTCATGATCTCGTAAAATTAACGCCTGTGTACAGGACGTTTCTTAATAAATTGACGACCGCTGTTATGGTCGTTTATTTTAAAATAGCGCCCTATTCCAGGGCGTTTCTTTCAAACAATTCAGAAAACGCATGAAAACTATAATAATCATATGCATGACATGCTTATATATATATATATCTTGCATTAATTTCATTTGGGCTACAGTAACTTGAGAAAACCTACCTTATGATAATTTGATGATTTGAACTGTGAGAAGAACACCTTGGACAGGAAGAAGGAAGATTTTAGTTGATGAATATGACGGAGATGATAGCCTTCAATCAACCTGTAGGAAAAGAGAGGAAGGAATATGAAGATATGAAATTAACCTTCACAGGTATATGGTGAAGAACATACCTTGTTCTTTCACGTATGCCACCTTACAGACCTATAACAGAATCAGATGAAGAACATTAGTTCTTCATGTAATAGAAGCAAAAAAATAAAAGAATAGAGGAACCGTTTTTTCTTCACGTACCTAGCAGCAGACGTTCGATCAAATGGGTTTTAGGGTTCGATCGAACATGTTATTTATAGGATTTTGGAAGTCCTAACAAGAGTAGTGTTTGATTGAGGGTAATATATCCTTAATAGAGTCCTTACTCTAATAGACACTTACTAGATTAGGTTAATCTTTCCTTGGATAAGTTCTGGGTTCGATCGGTTCTCGAACTGAATTAACGCCTTAGGTCAGGGCGTGTATTCTTGAATTAACGCCTTGCATAAGGGCGTTTCTTAAAAAAGCGCCTTGAAAAAGGGCGTTTCTTGTTTTAAAACACGCCCAAGATAGAGGCGTTTCTTTTACTTACCCATTTGGTCGCGTGAGAACTGACGACCGTAGGTGTGGGCGTCCTTTCTTTATTCACGCCATTGGTAGAGGCGTTTCTTTATAAATTAACGCCTTAATAAGAGGCGTTATTTTTAATTTGTTTTATTTCGTCCAATTAACCCTATTCCTTTTATATATATTACTTCTGTAATATATATATTTTAATTCATTTCAATTATTCATTTATTAGGGTTGCTACACCCTCCCCCACTTAAAAGAATTTGGTCCCCAAATTCAATATATATATAATTATACACGCGGAGAGTGTAGGACATATACCTCTTAGAATAACTCGGGAAATCGTTTCTTCATAGATTCCTCGGTCTCCCATGTCGCTTCGCGTTCAGGATTCTTATTCCATTGCACCTTGATCATGGGAATAACCTTATTCCTTAGAGCTCGTATTTCTCGATCTAATATCTTCAAGGGCCTCTGCTCATATGTGAGATCTTTCTGAATCACCAGATCTCCATGCTCAATAATATGAGATGGATCGTGCACATATTTCTTCAACATAGATATGTGAAATACATTGTGTACCTCGGACAACTGAGGAGGCAACGCGATGCGATAAGCAACCTCGCCAACTCTTTCGAGTACCTCAAATGGTCCGATGAATCTTGGCGTAAGCTTGCCCTTAACACCAAATCTTCGTATGCCACGTCCAGGGGATATTTTAAGAAATACATGATCTCCAACCTGGAATTCAAGATCTCTTCTCCTGGTATCAGCATAAGCCTTTTGCCTTGTCTGAGCAACTTGTAATCTTTCTCTGATTACTTGTATCTTCTCGGTTGTATCCCTTACCATGTCTGGACCTAATAGTTGTTTCTCTCCAACTTCGTTCCAACATATGGGAGATCGGCAACTCCTTCCGTATAAGGCTTCGAAAGGTGCCATTTGGATACTAGCTTGGTAGCTATTATTATATGCAAATTCAACTAAAGGTAAGTGGTCATGCCAGCTTCCTCCAAAGTCAATAATGCATGCTCTCAGCATATCTTCAACAACTTGATTAGTTCGCTCGGTCTGACCATCCGTTTGTGGGTGAAAAGCAGTACTAAAGTTGAGCCTTGTCCCCAACGAATGTTGTAATCCCTTCCAAAAATGAGAAGTAAAACGGGGATCTCTATCCGACACGATTGAGACAGGAATTCCATGTATCCTGACTATTTCTTTGATGTATAGTGCAGCTAGCACATCAATTGACCATCGGCTTTTGATTGGCAAGAAATGTGCCGATTTAGTCAATCGGTCAATGATAACCCAGATTCCATCATGTCCTCCTTTAGATTTAGACAAACCCATGATGAAGTCCATACCAATATCCTCCCATTTCCACTTAGGAATATCTAGAGGATGTAGTTTTCCCGCAGGCTTTTGGTGTTCCGCCTTGACCTGTTGGCATGTGAGACAGCGTGATACATAGTCTGCTATTTCTCTTTTCATATTAGGCCACCAAAAGTTCCTCTTTACATCTTGGTACATTTTGGTTGATCCTGGATGAATAGTGTACCTTGATCGGTGAGCTTCATCTAAGATCTTCTTCTTTAATTCCGGACAATCGGGTATACAAGTTCTATCTTTGAACGATAATCTTCCATCAGAAGTTAGTTGAAAATCAGATTGTCCTTCTAATCTGCCTTTGATTTCTACTAACATAGGATCATCATCCTGAAGTGTTTGTATCTCAGATAACAAATCTGACTGTATGCTTACATGAGATAGTGTGACAAATTTGGATTCCGTGTCCAAGCTTATATTGAGCTCGGAGAATTGTTCAAGTAACCTCCATTCTTGTATCATACAATTTGCTATCATTGCTCTCGGCTTTCGACTAAGGGCATCAGCCACATAATTACCCTTTCCGGGATGGTATTGTATACTGAAGTCGAAGTCCTTGAGATATTCTAGCCAACGTCTTTGTCTCATGTTCAGCTCCTTTTGTGAAAATAGATATTTGAGACTTTTGTGATCGGAGTATACAGTAAACTGTACCCCATAGAGATAGTGTCTCCATATCTTTAGGGCAAATACTACCGCGGCCAATTCCAAGTCATGGACGGGGTAATTCTCCTCATGCTTCTTCAGTTGACGAGAAGAGTATGCTATGACCTTCCCATGTTGCATTAGAACGCATCCGAGGCCAATGCCAGAAGCATCAGTGTAGACCTCGAATTTCTCTCCTTCAATTGGTAGGGCTAAGACCGGAGCTGTGGTGAGATGATCCTTGAGAGTTTGGAAACTGCTTTCACATTCCTCACTCCATTCATATCGGATCTCCTTACGAGTTAATCTTGTAAGTGGTACGGCGATCTTAGAGAAATCTTTGATAAATCGCCGATAATAGCCTGCAAGACCTAAGAAACTTCTGATCTCGCTTGCATTAGTGGGTCTCTCCCAGTTTCTCACAGCTTCAACTTTTGACGGATCCACAGATAAACCGTCCTTGGATATGACATGTCCGAGAAAAGCCACTTCTTCAAGCCAGAACTCGCATTTGCTGAGTTTAGCATATAATTGATTTGTCCTCAAGACTTGCAATGCAATCCTCAAATGCTCTTCATGTTCTTCCTTAGTCTTAGAATATATCAATATATCATCGATGAAGACTACTATGAATTGATCCAAGTAAGGCCTGAATATGCTATTCATTAACTGCATAAAGGCAGCAGGGGCATTTGTTAGTCCAAAAGGCATAACAACAAATTCGTAATGGCCATACCTGCTTCTGAATGCGGTCTTGTGAATGTCATCATCCTTGATCCTTAATTGATGATATCCCGACCGGAGATCAATCTTGGAGAAATATTTGGATCCTGAAATCTGATCAAACAATTCATCGATTCTCGGCAGTGGATACTTGTTCTTGATAGTAAGATGATTCAACTGTCGATAGTCGATACACAATCTCATGGATCCATCCTTCTTCTTTACAAATAAGACTGGTGCTCCCCACGGGGAAGTACTTGGTCTAATAAACCCTTTTCGGATTAGTTCCATCAACTGCTCCTTCAACTCCTTGAGTTCAGCAGGGGACATTCTATATGGTGCCTTTGAAACCGGACCAGCACCAGGGACTAAGTCGATGGTAAAGGCCACATCTCTTTGCGGGGGTAATCCCGGCAATTCTTCCGGAAATACGTCTGGAAATTCTCGCACTACCTGAATGTCCTCTATCTCGGTTTCTTTAGCTTCTTTAATAGTGACAAAAGCAAAGAAGGATACACATCCTTTCTTGACGAGCTTGCTTGCTCGAAGAGCCGAAATAAGAGGGGATTTGCTTCGACTCTTAGGACTAGTATAAGTCAGTTCTGGAAATTCTTTGAAAACAATCTTGCTATTACGGCAATCAACCGTTGCCTGGTACTTAGATAACCAATCTGCTCCTAGTATAACATCATATTCTTTTAGATCTAAGCAGATAAGATCAATAGGAAAATTCTTTCCTCGAACCAACACCTCACAGTTTTGGTAATGATGCGTGATATCCGTCTCGTTTCCGAGAGGAGTAGACAACACTATTTTCATCCATTCTGGTTCTAGAGGTAATGGGTCAGCAAACTTCTTGGAAATAATGGAATGCGATGCACCCGTATCAAATAAGACATGTGCATATTTGGAACAAATTTTTAATGTACCTTCCACCAATCCGCCTTCTTCTTCTGGTTCGGTCTCTTGGATTGCATGAAGACGCGCGTTCCTTGTCACTGGGCGTTTACCCTCACCGTCTTGGTCATTCATTAATGGACAATCGGGAATCCGATGTTCACGACTCCCACAACGGAGACATGCTCCTAATTTCCTCCAGCATTCTTCTGTTTTGTGACCAGCCTTGTCACAATGCTTGCATACTACGTTTGAAGGGGTAGTGGTGATAGAGAAAGGCTTGGATTTCTTGTACTTCTGATCTTGAGAGGAAGAACCTCCATTATTGGGCCTCTTCTTAAAGTTGGGTTTAAAAGAACCCGAACTTGTGACTTGCTCCTTTTTGTCTTTCCCACGGATCCTATCAGATAGTTCCGTGGCATCTTCAAGCAACTGAGCTCGGCGCACTATTTCAGTATAAACTTGAATATCCATAGGCGCCAGTTGAGTAATGTAGTGGGGCCTAAGCCCATTAAGAAATCTACGGGCTTTCATCTTTTCCGTGCCAATTAAATGCTTAGCATATCTAGACAGTCTAGAGAACTGTGCTTCATAATCAGCCACCGATAAAGATCTTTGCTTTAATGCGGCAAATTCGGCGGCCTTCCTTTCCTGGACCCTATCAGAGAAATATTTGGCGTTGAAATATTCAACGAATTCACCCCATGTAACTTGAGTTGGGTCAATAGTAGCTTCAATCGACTCCCACCAGCATCTAGCATCCTTTTCTAACTGGAAAGTAGCTAATAAGACTTTGTCCTGATCCGTGCATTGCATGACACGGAATATACGTTCAATCTCCCGAACCCAATGCTCGGCATCGTCTGGATCGGTCGATCCCATGAACTTCGGGGGATTCATATTCTTAAATGCTTGGTGTAAGCTTCCAGCTCGTGGAGCACCACCTTGTGCTACCTGTTGTAGCACTTGGGTCATCCCTTGAAGGGTACGCTGCATGTTGCGCCATTGAGCACGTTCGGCAGCCATTATCCTACAATTACAATAGCTATGTTAGTATTATATCACTATGATTTTATAAAGGACTCAATGATCATTTAACCCTTGGTTCTACCCACTCTCACTTGGTTAAAGGTTTTGAAACCTATCCTTGGACTTGGGTTTCCTAGGAATTGAATACCTTACGCTCTGATACCACAAAGACTGTCACGCCCCGAGCGCGGAAGATACCCGGAGATGCGCGACGTGTCTATATCAATCATGTCAATCAGAGTGGTCGTGTATTCGACACAAAGACAGAGATGCGCAAAATAGCAAGATAACCCAATCCTTTATTTCATAATGGATAGACTATTACAAATCCAATACTCTGTTAAATAAAAAGGAAAAGAATACATATTTGACTCAAGAAACTATAGAAAAGACTAGACGACACTTGTAGAAGCTCTATCACTTTCACTCTTGACCATTCCCATCCGATTGACTTCCATCGTCGTCGGACTTACCTGAAAAGTAAAAAGGGACAAACGGAATGAGCGAACGCTCAGTAGGAAATTATATCTCAAGTACTAGCAAGTGGTTTAAGTAATTACATTTTCATGGATGCAATAAAGCTATGCATGCTCGCATGAAACGACAAGATAGAGAGAATGTAATATCAAGAAATAAGATGAACTTAGTCATGAACTTCCAACAAGATACAAGTTTATTCGAGATATTCAAGCAAGTACATTTAACAAGTCATGTCAAGAACTTTGGCTATCATGTATCAAGCAAGTAAATTACCCTCTTTCGGGCCACGCATTTCATGTAAAGTCAAGTACGATTCAAGTACAAGATGTGTGTGGAATGTCCAATCAAGCAAGTCAAGTACTCGGTATAATGCCAGATACCTTATCATTTTAACTCCCATGGGCACAAGTACTTTCGGGTGCTCCTCCCAGGACCAGATCGGGCCCTATATGCGCAGGCATTTATCATGTGTTTTGACATCCACTCTTGTTTATATAGCCAATATAGAATTTCAATAATCAAGCTTGTAGACACGTATGACAACTTTGATAGAATAGAGTCCAAAATATGACAAAGGACATAGAATGGCGATAATAACGGTATAATCACGATATCGATAAAACTAGGTAGAATATGGTTCCCTTAACTTAGGTACCATGACAAATCAATATGGACATTCTTTATATAGAATTGAGGTCCACATGAACATTAGATCAAGCAAGATACCCTCATTCTTATCATAGAATTGGGGTTTACAAGAATGACACGATATGGCATGATATCATCATCCCATCAAGAATTTCTTATGATATACTCTTTGTATAATCATAAGGGCCGGTATACCATGTTTCTTTAGATTGACATGGCAAGGATCGTGTAATGGGTTTTTAGGGTACAACCAGCTCAGTCGGCCTTGAGGGAATCCAAGGCTACGAGGAGTCTTACGGAGGTCTCTATGACTAACTCGCTAGTCCAAAGGAACGGAATGTCCAATGGAGAGCTTGTATGTCAATGAGAGTTGAGTGTGATCGATAAATCAACATGAAACGTGGGACTATACTCACGGAGTGGAGAATAGTGCCTATTTATATATATTATGATATATATAAAACCATCGGTTAGCAAATCAGATGAAAATCAGTTTATAGTAAAATAACGACTTAGGTCAAGTCGTTTCTCAAGTAATTAACGCCTAACATAGGGGCGTTTACATATTTCTATTTTACAGAATTTTCAATAATCTCATTAATTTATGAAAAACACGCCCTTGTCCGGGGCGTTTTTCAAGTAACTAACGCCTAGTATCAGGGCGTTTATATATGTTCCGTTTCGCAGAATTTCATTATTTCAATACTCTATCTAAAAAGCGCCCTGGACAGGGTCGTTTCTTTATATTTGACGACTGCTGCTGCAGGCGTCTCATGAATTACGGATTTGACAGAATATAAATAAGTTGCAGGACTTATATAAGACACGCCCTGGGAAGGGGCGTTACTGGCTTAACTCTATGTTTCAGAACATACCAGGACTCTGGATAATACGCGCCTAAGCAAGGGGCGTTACTTTTAAAGTCACGCCCTATGATGAGGCGTTAATACGTGGAAAACGACCTTGTACAGGCCGTGAATTCAAGAAATTGCAGGACATTAGATTTGGAGACAGGATCATGCATTAATAATCAAGGTTTCATATATAATCCGTTCTTAACATGCATAAGTCATGATCTCGTAAAATTAACGCCTGTGTACAGGACGTTTCTTAATAAATTGACGACCGCTGTTATGGTCGTTTATTTTAAAATAGCGCCCTATTCCAGGGCGTTTCTTTCAAACAATTTCAGAAAACGCATGAAAACTATAATAATCATATGCATGACATGCTTATATATATATATATATCTTGCATTAATTTCATTTGGGCTACAGTAACTTGAGAAAACCTACCTTATGATAATTTGATGATTTGAACTGTGAGAAGAACACCTTGGACAGGAAGAAGGAAGATTTTAGTTGATGAATATGACGGAGATGATAGCCTTCAATCAACCTGTAGGAAAAGAGAGGAAGGAATATGAAGATATGAAATTAACCTTCACAGGTATATGGTGAAGAACATACCTTGTTCTTTCACGTATGCCACCTTACAGACCTATAACAGAATCAGATGAAGAACATTAGTTCTTCATGTAATAGAAGCAAAAAAATAAAAGAATAGAGGAACCGTTTTTTCTTCACGTACCTAGCAGCAGACGTTCGATCAAATGGGTTTTAGGGTTCGATCGAACATGTTATTTATAGGATTTTGGAAGTCCTAACAAGAGTAGTGTTTGATTGAGGGTAATATATCCTTAATAGAGTCCTTACTCTAATAGACACTTACTAGATTAGGTTAATCTTTCCTTGGATAAGTTCTGGGTTCGATCGGTTCTCGAACTGAATTAACGCCTTAGGTCAGGGCGTGTATTCTTGAATTAACGCCTTGCATAAGGGCGTTTCTTAAAAAAGCGCCTTGAAAAAGGGCGTTTCTTGTTTTAAAACACGCCCAAGATAGAGGCGTTTCTTTTACTTACCCATTTGGTCGCGTGAGAACTGACGACCGTAGGCGTGGGCGTCCTTTCTTTATTCACGCCATTGGTAGAGGCGTTTCTTTATAAATTAACGCCTTAATAAGAGGCGTTATTTTTAATTTGTTTTATTTCGTCCAATTAACCCTATTCCTTTTATATATATTACTTCTGTAATATATATATTTTAATTCATTTCAATTATTCATTTATTAGGGTTGCTACAACTGCCCCAATTTCAATGATAGAATGGGCGCCAGGTTGTTTGGCCGCCCATGAATAGGTGGCTGAGTAGATGGTCACCTATTCAATGAATGAACGCCCAGTTGCGTGGTCACCCATTAATGGATGACCAGTATCCTGGTCACCAATTACTTATGCAACAAAACTTCAAACTAAACATGAGCAGGGTTCATGTAATCCAGAGGAATGTAGACTAACTACAACTACTCATGCATGTAATTACTTTTTACTATGTGTTGGGATTCAATCTTGAGAAAACCTACCTTTTATTTGGTGAAGAACGACGATCATGAAATAAGGAAGCAAAGGAAGAAGATGCAGCAGTAATAGCCATTATAATAGCAGGACGTGCAACTGTAGCTGCCTCGAACATGAAGAAGAACAACAAGGAAGAATATGGGTTCTCCCTTCATTCACGACAGCAGGAAGCAACAATAGGAGGATGAAGAATGTCGAAGGCAGGAGGACGATGATGGCACAGCTCGAACGTAGTAATAGGGTTTTGCACGTTCGATGGGGCAAGGTATTTATAGAGGAGAGAATCCTAGTGGGGTTAGAATTCTAATGGAAGCAAGGCTTCCCTGCTTCGATCCGTAAATTCCTCTCCCTGCCAAATCCACAACCGCCAACGAAAAACCCTAAAACCTTTCCATGCAAGCCTTCGAACGTGGGTTGGCTATTTGATAAGAGGCCTTATTACTTTGGTCATTATAGTTATAACCCCATGTACGTAAGCATGGGCTTGGTTGGTATCTAAAGGGAAGCCCAGATCTCAATATATCTTTAAGGCCCAATGGTACATGACACTAACTCATACATGAGGCCCATATATGTTGAGCCCTTTTTAATGGGTTAAAATTGTTAAGGCTCCATTATATATATATATATATATATATATATATATATATAGGTGAAGCATGTTTAATGTACATGTGTTTAAAAGGCTATTGTAAGTTTGGCTTTAAGTTTTTTTTTATTTGGCCTTCTGGTATAATTATTTAGGGGTTTCATTTATTTAGGGAAATGTATTCCCTATTATTTTAATTGGGGTGCAACATCACACCTCAGATCAGTGCACCAATGCACTATCAGAGAACTATAATATCAATAGAATCAAACACGAACAAAAATTACAAAGAACGAAAGGAAAAACACAGCAGTAGGGAAAACTGAATGTAGCTCTGAACTTGGTTCAAGAGCTTTCTCTAGAAAATCTTCTCGAGCTGCTTCAATCTATCTTCTTCTTCTTCTTTCTCTCTCTCTCTCTCTTTCTCTTTTTGTAGCTCAAGAACTGGCTCTCTTTCTCTCTGATTAGCTCTCTCTCTTTCTCTTTCTCTTTATATCGCTCACAAACTAGCTCTCTTTCTCTCTGATTAGCTCTCTCTCTTTCCTTCGAAGAGCAGCCTCTCACATCACAGCAGATTTAGATGTTAGCTCTCCCACCTTCGTTACCTTGAACAGAGTGAGCACCGGTATTTTTAGAGTTGAGCAGTTGAATCTTCGAGTTGGCACTTTCTATAATTTGAAATTTTGTTTGTCCAAAAGTTTTGGAGGGAATATTCTGACATTCCTGCTTTGTACGAAACCTGTCATGTGCCTAGGATCATGTGCCAATGATTGAGAGATGAAGGCACGTGACTCCCTTAAGTTCTCCACGCTCCTTAGCCATATTTCACCCTTGGGAACCTATTTTATACCCTTAACAGCTATTTGTCAGACATATCAGCTATTTGTCACCCTTACGGCTGAGAGCCGTCACCTTAGCCTTTTTAGAGTTGTTCTTGAGCCGTCGCGCTAAGTCATTTGTCACCACTAGCACCTCATTTGTCACCCATACATACTCATTTGTCACCGTTGCTTTGATAGTTTTCACCCTTATGTTCTTCATCTCGCAGATCCTTCTGAAGAGCTCTAGCATTGACTTCTTCTATTTGACACCTTCTTAGACATTTGTTTGCGTGCCAATCTTTGACTCCATGTGTTCTATTCGTCAGCTTGACTGGTCTTGTATGTTGACTAGAGTTGACCCAAAGTTGACTCCATATTCAACTAGAAATAGCTCTACTTCAACGTTTGCATGTTTCTTAGATCTGTTCTTCATTTGTTGCCCTTAACACCTATTTTTTACCCTTAGTAGGGCATTTGTCTCCCATGTAGATCTTTTGTTCCCCTTAGAATCCAGTTGGCGTCGTTGGCTTCAGCTTGATTGAAGACGACCCTTGACTCCGTCGACACTGTAGGAGTGTTGCGTCGACGTTACCACGTTGTTTCTTCATGTCAGCTTCTCTTTCACCAGTGCCGAGTCATTTTTCACTCTAGTGAACTATTTGTCACATGTGACTTTCATATGACACTTCATTTCTTCATTAGACAGCTTGTTTGAAGTTGCCCTTTGACTGCGTCAGCTTTATCAAGCATTGCATTGAAGCATCTTCTTCAGTTTTCACAGTTTCAGCTCTGTCGCTCACCCATAGGGAGCTATTTGTCACCTCTGTTGTCTATTTGTCTACCTTACCAAGTTATTTGTCACCCTTTGTTGAGTTTAGCCATCGCCTTAGTTGCTTTGGCTAGCGAATTACTTTGGCGATCTGGCTGCGTCGATGCTGTTAGAGCCTTGCGTCAACGCCATCTTCAACTAGCGGTTGTTCTGGCCAAGCTCAAGTCTACTTCATGATTCCTCAAGTTGACTTCTTCTTCATAGATCTTTCTTCTTAAACACTTTTTCATCTTCCCAGAAAACATTATTTGTTAAACAATAGCAGTTTAAAAATCAATAGAATATGTGCGGAACATTTAAGAACAAGTTATGCAGAATTGCATTTATATATTTTCAGACTTAATCAACTAAATGACTTCATGTAAGATTGACATCATTAAAACAAAAAGTTTACCCAACAATCTCCCCCTTTTTATTGATGGTAACCACATGAGTCATTGAGCTTATTTTATGAAAAGTGATTGTCACGCCCCGAGCGCGGAAGATACTCGAATATACGCGACGAGTTTATATCAATCATGTCAATCAGAGTAGTAGTGTATTCGACACCAAAACAGAGATGCGCAAAATAGAAAGATAACCCAATCCTTTATTTCATAATGGATAGACTATTACAAATCCAATACCCTATTCAATTAAAAAGGAAAAGTACATAGTTGACTCAAGAAAATAGGAAAAAAGACTAGATGACACTTGGAAAAGCTCTAGCTCTTTCACTCTTGACTTTCCCCATCAGTTTGACCTTCTTCGTCGGACTTACCTGAAAAGTAAGGGACAAACACGGAGTGAGCGAACGCTCAGTAGGAAATTATATCTCAAGCGCTAGCAAGGGGTTTAAATAATTACATCTTTCATGTAGGTACTATAGCTATGCATGCTTGTATAAAACGACAAGGTAGAAAGAGAGTATATCAATGAGATAGCAATTTGAACAAGCCATGAACTTTCAAGAAAAGCTAACAAGATATTCAAGCAAGAACTTTTAACAAGTCATGTCAAGAATTTGGCTATCATGTTTCAAGCAAGCAAGTAATTACCCTTTCTCGGGTCACGCAATTCATGTCATGTCAAGCACGAGTCAAGTAAAAGATTTGTGTGGAATGTCCAATCAAGCTAGTCATGCACTCGGTATAATGCCAGATACCTTATCATTCAACTCCCATGGGCACAAGTACTTTCGGGTGCTCCTCCCAGGACCAGATCGGGCCCTATATGCGCAAGCATTTATCATGTATTTTGACATCCACTCTTGTATATATAGCCAATGAGGAATTTCAATAATCAAGCTTGTAGACACGTAGGATAACTTTGATAGAATGGAGTCCAAAAATACGACATTGGACATAGATAGGCGATAACAACGGTACAATCACGATGAACGATGAAACTAGGTGGAATTAGGTTCCCTTAACTCGGGTACCATGACAAGTATGGACATTCTTTATATAGAATTGAGGTCCACATGAACAGTATATCAAAGATAAGATACCCTCATTCTTATCATAGAATCGAGGTTTTACAAGAACATCATTTAATGGCATGATAATCTCATCCCATTAGGAAATTCTTATGATATACACTTGGTATAACATAAGGGCCGGTATCCCATGTTTCTTTAGAGTGACATGGAAATCATTAGTGTAATGGGTTTTTAAGGTACAACCAGCTCAGTCGGCCTTGAGGGAATCCAAGGCTCGAGGAGTCTTACGGAGGTCTCTTTGACTAACTAGCTAGTCCAAAGGAACGGAATGTCCAATGGAGAGCTTGTATGTCAATGAGAATTGAGGGTGATCGATAAAACATCATGAAACGTGGGACTATACTCACGGATTGGAATATAGTGCCAATATAATATGTATATGTATATAATAAAACCCTCGGTTACAGAAACAGGGTAAAAATAGTTTTTATAGAAAATAACGACTTTAACTAAGTCATTAATCACATAATTAACGCCTTCAGTAATGGCGTTTATCTATTTTCCTTTTTTTGCAAAATTTCAATATTTCAGTATTTTACCAAAAACGCGCCCTGGTGAGGGGCGTTTCTTTACAAGTTGACGACGTATATAGTGGTCGTTCATTCTTTAGTTCTATTTTTGCAGTATATATATATATTCAGAAATTTATCAAAAACACGCCCTAGACAGGGGCGTTACTTTTCAATTCATGCCCTGAACATGGGCGTTAGTCAAGCTAGAGACGACCTATACAGGGTCGTGAATTCAAGACTTTTTAGATTTCAAGTATTATAATTTTCCCGAAACAAGAGACATGGTCATGACAGGAAAATATCAGGATTCAAGTAAATATGATCGTGCACTGATTTAGAATCATGTTTAAGTGAATATTGGATAATTAACATGGGTAATTAACAATTGAGAAAATTGATGTCCGTGTACAGGGCGTCGAATCTGGAATTGACGACCTGGGCATGGTCGTTTCTTTCAAAGTAGCGCCCTTGTCTGGGTCGCGTATTAAAGTATCGCCCTTGGAAAGGGCGTTTCTTTCCAACAATAGAAACATTTAAAACTCACGAAAACTATATGCATGAACTAATATATATTGTTTAACATAGTTATTATGGTGATTTGGGCTACAGTGCTTGAGAAAACCTACCTTAATAATAATAATCTGAAGATGAACGTGACAGGTTCTGAACTTCTACGAACTTAACAGCAGCACCAAGCAAAGATGATGCAGATGAAGAGATCGTTTGATGAAGAATCCTTGTTCTTCACTGATCAACTTGCTGTAAGTCCTACAGAAAAGAAACTGATATTAGTTTCTTCACCTTACACATCCAGAACTAAAGGTAAAGAGAATAACTTTACCCGGATGAAGAACTCTTGTTCTTCAGAACATCAGGGCTTCTTAACCTGTAAGGAGAGATGAAGAATCATTAATTCTTCATGCAACCGAAAGTAATGATAAAAAGAGATAAGAAGAACTACTGTTCTTTACGTATCGTAGCAGCAGCAGATCGACCAAATAGCTTTAGGGTTTGATAGCCAAGGGTTTTTATAGGATTCTGGAAATCCTAATAAGGTTAGTGTTTGATTGGAAGTAACACTTCCATGATAGAGTTATTACTACATTCGAATTCTTTCTCATAGTTATCAACTTACCCTGGATAAGTTCCCGGTTCGAACGAAACTGGAATGGAATTAACGCCTTATTCTAGGGCGTCGAATTTTAAATTGATGCCTTGGCATGCGTCGTTTCTTGTAGAAACGCGTCCAAGCAAAGGGCGTTTCAAATGCTTACCTTTTTATGTAATTTTGGTTGTTTAAGATTTTACGCCTTGAAATGTGGGCGTCCCTTCTAAAAACACGCCTTAGGTGAGGGCGTTTCTTGTCAAGTAGCCCCTTGCTCCAAGGCGTTAATTTCATCAGGGCTTTGTTCTTCTTGTTTTAACCTTTTTCATTTGTTCACTTAATCTTTTAGTTTATTTCATTTTATCTAAATTTATTTCTTTTAATTTTATACGGGTTGCTACACCCTCCCCCACTTAAAAGAATTTGGTCCCCAAATTCATATCATATATTTACATATGGAGAGTGTAGAGTTCATACCTTCTAAAATAACTCTGGAAATCGCTTCCTCATAGATTCCTCGGTCTCCCATGTAGCTTCATGTTCTGAATTCTTATTCCATTGTACTTTTAGCATGGGAATAACCTTATTCCTTAGGGTTCGTACTTCTCGATCTAGTATTCTAATGGGCTTCTGCTCGTATGTGAGATCTTTCCGGATTACTAGATTTCCATGCTCAATAATATGTGATGGATCATGCACATACTTTTTCAACATAGATATGTGGAACACATCATGTACTTTGGACAGTTGAGGTGGCAATGCGATGTGATAAGCAACCTCGCCAACTCTTTCTAGTATCTCAAAAGGTCCGATAAATCTTTGTGTAAGCTTGCCCTTAACACCAAATCTTCGTATTCCACGTCCAGGCGATATCTTGAGAAATACATGATCTCCAACTTGGAATTCAAGATATCTTCTTCTTGTGTCAGCATAATCCTTTTGTCTAGACTGAGCAACTTGCAGTCTTTCTCTGATTAATTGTATCTTCTCGGTAGTATCCCTTACCATGTCTGGACCTAACAGTTGTTTCTCTCCAACTTCATCCCAGCATAAGGGTGATCGACAACTCCTTCCGTATAAGGCTTCAAAAGGTGCCTGTTGTATACTTACCTGGTAGCTAGTATTGTATGCAAATTCAACCAGAGGCAAGTGATCATGCCAGTTTCCATCAAAATCAGTAATGCATGCTCTTAGCATATCTTCGACTACTTGATTGGTTCTCTCGGTCTGACCATCCGTTTAAGGATGAAAGGCTGTGCTAAAGTTAAGTCTCGTTCCCAACGAATGTTGTAGTCCTTTCCAAAAATGAGAAGTAAAACGGGGATCTCTGTCAGACACGATTGAAACAGGAATACCATGTAATCTGACTATTTCCTTGATGTATAGTGCAGCTAAGATATCAACTGACCATCGACTCTTGATTGGCAAGAAATGCGCTGATTTAGTCAATCGGTCAATGATAACCCATATTCCATCATGTCCTCTTTTTGATTTAGATAAACCCATGATGAAATCCATACCAATATCCTCCCACTTCCATTTAGGGATATCTAGAGGATGTAGTTTTCCAGCAGACTTTTGGTGTTCCGCCTTGACTTGTTGGCACGTGAGACAGCGTGATACGTAGTCCGCTATTTCTCTTTTCATGTTGGGCCACCAAAAATTTCTTTTTACATCTTGGTACATTTTGGTAGATCCAGGATGAATTGTATATCTTGATCTGTGAGCTTCATCTAAGACCTTCTTCTTCAATTCTGGGCAGTCCGGTATACAAGTTCTATTCTTGAACATTAATCTTCCATCATAAGCTAATTGGAAATCCGATTGTCCTTCTAATCTACCCTTGATTTCTACTAATGTAGGATCATCATTCTGAAGTGCTTGTATTTCAGACAATAAATCTGACTGTATGCTTACATGAGATAATGTGACACATCTAGGGTCCGTGTCCATGCTTATATTGAGTTCAGAGAATTGTTCCAGCAACTTCCATTCTTGAATCATACAATTGGCTAACAGTGCTCTCGGCTTTCGACTAAGGGCATCTGCTACATGATTACCCTTTCCGGGATGATATTGTATATTGAAGTCGAAGTCCTTGAGATATTCCAGCCATCGTCTTTGCCTCATATTTAGTTCCATCTGTGAAAAGAGATATTTGAGACTCTTGTGGTCGGAGTATACAGTAAACTGCACTCCATATAGATAATGTCACCATATCTTCAATGCAAATACTACCGCAGCAATTCTAGGTCATGGACGGGGTAGTTTTCTTCATGCTTCTTTAATTGACGAGAAGAGTAGGCTATAACCTTCCCTTGTTGCATTAGAACACACCCGAGGCCAATGCTAGAAGCATCAGTGTATACCTCGAACTTTTCTTCTTCAATTGGCAATGCTAAGATAGGAGCTGTAGTAAGATGATCCTTGAGAGTTTGGAAGCTTCTTTCACATTCCTCATCCCATTCATAACGGATCTCCTTGCGAGTTAACCTCGTAAGTGGCACGGCGATTTTAGAGAAATCCTTGATGAATCGCCTGTAATAGCCGGCAAGACCTAAGAAACTTCAGATCTCGCTTGCATTGGTCGGTCTTTCCCAGTTCCTTACAGCTTCAACCTTTGATGGGTTTACAGACAAGCCATCATTTGATAAAACATGTCTAAGAAAAGTCACTTCTTCAAGCCAGAATTCACACTTGCTAAGTTTTGCATATAATTGGTTTGTCCTCAATATTTGTAATGCGATCCTCATATGTTCCTCATGCTCTTCCTTGGTCTTGGAATAAATCAATATATCATCAATAAAGACCACCACGAATTGATCCAAATAAGGCCTGAATATACTATTCATTAACTACATAAAGGCAGCAGGGGCATTCGTTAGTCCGAAAGGCATAACAACAAATTCATAATGGCCATACCTGCTTCTGAATGCGGTTTTATGAATATCCTCATCCTTGATTCTTAATTGGTGATATCCTGACCTAAGATCAATTTTGGAAAAGTACATGGATACTGAAATTTGATCAAACAATTCATCGATTCTCGGCAGTGGATACTTGTTCTTGATAGTGAGATGATTCAACTGTCGATAGTCGATGCATAACCTCATGGATCCATCTTTCTTCTTTACAAATAATACAGGCACTCCCCACGGGGAAGTACTTGGTCTAATGAATCCTTTCTTAATGAGTTCCATCAATTACTCTTTTAACTCCTTGAGTTCAGCAGGTGACATCCTATAAGGTGCCTTTGAAATCGGACCAGCACTAGGGACTAAGTCAATGGTGAAGGCCACTTCTCTTTGCGGGGGTAATCCCGGCAAATCTTCCGGAAACACGTCCGAAAATTCCTGTACCACTGGAATGTCTTCTAGGTTAGCTTCCTTAGCTTCTTTAACTGTGACAAATGCAAGGAAAGATACACATCCTTTCCTGATGAGCTTGCTAGCTCGGAGAGCTGAAATAATAGGGGATTTGCTCCGACTCTTAGGGCTAGTCAAGATTAGTTATGGAAATTCCTTGAATGTAACCTTACTATTGCGGCAATCAACCGTTGCCTGATACTTGGATAACCAATCTGCTCCTAGTATAACATCATACTCTTTCAGATCTAAACATATGAGATCAATAGGGAGATTTCTACCCTGAACCGATACTTCGCAGTTTTGGTAATGATGTGTAATATCAGTCTCATCACCCAGAGGAGTAGACAAAACTAACTTTATCCATTCCGGTTCTAGGGGTAATGGGTCAACAAACTTCTTAGAAATAATAGAATGCGATGCACCAGTATCAATTAAGACATATGCATTCCTAGAACAAACTTTCAATGTACCTTCCACTAAGCCGCCTTCTTCTTCTTGCTCGGTCTCCTTGATTGCATGAAGACGAGCATTCTTGGTTACTGGGCGCTTTCCGTAATCGACTTGGTTATTTAGTAGTGGGCAATCGGGAATCCGATGCTCACGACTCTCACAACGGAGACATGCTCCAAGTTTCCTCCAGCATTCTTCTACTCTATGACCCGCTTTATCATAATGTTTGCACACTGTATTTGGAGAGGTAGTGGTGATAGAGAAGGGCTTGGTCTTCTTGAACTTTTACTCTTGCGAGGAAATACCTCCATTGCTAGGCCTCTTCTTGAAGTTGGGTTTAAAGGAACCCGATCCTGTAACTTGTTCCTTCTTATCCTTACCACGAATCCTATCAGACAGTTCCGTGGCATCTTCTAATAGTTGAGCTCGGCGTACTATCTCCGAGTAGACTTGAATGTCCATCGGCGCCAGTTGAGTAATAGCTTGGGGCCTGAGCCCATTAAGAAACCTCCTAGCTTTCATTTTCTCGGTGCTAACTAGATGCTTAGCATACCAAGATAATCTAGAGAATTGGGCCTCATACTCGGCCACTATCAAAGATCGTTGCTTTAATGCAGCAAATTCTGCAGCCTTCTTTTCCTGAACTCGGTCCGAGAAATATTTTGCGTTGAAGTGTTCAACGAATTCCTCCCACGTAACCTGATCTTGATTTATAGTAGCCTCTATTGATTCCCACCAGCATCTAGCATCCCTTTCTAACTGAAAAGTAGCTAATAAGACCTTATCTTGATCCGTGCATTGCATAACATGGAATATTCGTTCTGTTTCCCTAATCCAGTGTTCAGCGTCATCTGGATCAGTAGAACTCGTGAACTTGGGCGAGTTCATGTTCTTGAAGGTCTGGGGGAGACTTCCTACTCGTTGTCCACCTCCTTGTGTTACTTGTTGCAGCACTTGAGTCATGCCTTGCAGTGTATGCTGCATGTTGCGCCATTGAGCTCGTTCGGCAGCTATTATCCTACAATTACCATAACTATATTAGTATATACTCGCGTTAAGGGCTTTTAAGTTTTTATATTAACTCAACCCTTGGTTCTACCCAATCTCACTGGTTAAAAGTTTGAACATATCCTTGGACTTGGGTTTTCCTAGGAATTGAATACCCTAGGCTCTGATACCATAAAAACTGTCACGCCCCGAGCGCGGAAGATACTCGGATATGCGCGACGAGTTTATATCAATCATGTCAATCAGAGTAGTAGTGTATTCGACACCAAAACAGAGATGCGCAAAATAGAAAGATAATCCAATCCTTTATTTCATAATGAATAGACTATTACAAATCCAATACTCTATTCAATTAAAAAGGAAAAGTACATAGTTGACTCAAGAAAATAGGAAAAAAGACTAGATGACACTTGGAAAAGCTCTAACTCTTTCACTTTTGACTTTCCCCATCAGTTTGACCTTCTTCGTCGGACTTACCTGAAAAGTAATGGATAAACACGGAGTGAGCGAACGCTCAGTAGGAAATTATATCTCAAGCGCTAGCAAGGGGTTTAAATAATTACATCTTTCATGTAGGTACTATAGCTATGCATGCTTGTATAAAACGACAAGGTAGAAAGAGAGTATATCAATGAGATAGCAATTTGAACAAGCCATGAACTTTCAAGAAAAGCTAACAAGATATTCAAGCAAGAACTTTTAACAAGTCATGTCAAGAATTTGGCTATCATGTTTCAAGCAAGCAAGTAATTACCCTTTCTTGGGTCACGCAATTCATGTCATGTCAAGCACGAGTCAAGTACAAGATTTGTGTGGAATGTCCAATCAAGCTAGTCATGCACTCGGTATAATGCCAGATACCTTATCATTCAACTCCCATGGGCACAAGTACTTTCGGGTGCTCCTCCCAGGACCAGATCGGGCCCTATATGCGCAGGCATTTATCATGTATTTTGACATCCACTCTTGTATATATAGCCAATGAGGAATTTCAATAATCAAGCTTGTAGACACGTAGAATAACTTTGATAGAATGGAGTCCAAAAATACGATATTGGACATAGATAGGCGATAACAACGGTACAATCACGATGAACGATGAAACTAGGTGGAATTAGGTTCCCTTAACTCGGGTACCATGACAAGTATGGACATTCTTTATATAGAATTGAGGTCCACATGAACAGTATATCAAAGATAAGATACCCTCATTCTTATCATAGAATCGAGGTTTTACAAGAACATCATTTAATGGCATGATAATCTCATCCCATTAGGAAATTCTTATGATATACACTTGGTATAACATAAGGGCCGGTATCCCATGTTTCTTTAGAGTGACATGGAAATCATTAGTGTAATGGGTTTTTAAGGTACAACCAGCTCAGTCGGCCTTGAGGGAATCCAAGGCTCGAGGAGTCTTATGGAGGTCTCTTTGACTAACTTGCTAGTCCAAAGGAACGGAATGTCCAATGGAGAGCTTGTATGTCAATGAGAATTGAGGGTGATCGATAAAACATCATGAAACGTGGGACTATACTCACGGATTGGAATATAGTGCCAATATAATATGTATATGTATATAATAAAACCCTCGGTTACAGAAACAGGGTAAAAATAGTTTTTATAGAAAATAACGACTTTAACTAAGTCATTAATCACATAATTAACGCCTTCAGTAAGGGCGTTTATCTATTTTCCTTTTTTTTTGCAAAATTTCAATATTTCAGTATTTTACCAAAAACGCGCCCTGGTGAGGGGCGTTTCTTTACAAGTTGACGACGTATACAGTGGTCGTTCATTCTTTAGTTCTATTTTTGCAGTATATATATATTCAGAAATTTATCAAAAACACGCCCTAGACAGGGGCGTTACTTTTCAATTCACGCCTTGAATAGGGGCGTTAGTCAAGCTAGAGACGACCTATACAGGGTCGTGAATTCAAGAATTTTTAGATTTCAAGTATTATAATTTTCCCGAAACAAGAGACATGGTCATGACAGGAAAAATATCGAGATTCAAGTAAATATGATCGTGCACTGATTTAGAATCATGTTTAAGTGAATATTGGATAATTAACATGGGTAATTAACAATTGAGAAAATTGACGTCCGTGTACAGGGCGTCGAATCTGGAATTGACGACCTGGGCATGGTCGTTTCTTTCAAAGTAGCGCCCTTGTCTGGGTCGCGTATTAAAGTATCGCCCTTGGAAAGGGCGTTTCTTTCCAACAATAGAAACATTTAAAACTCATGAAAACTATATGCATGAACTAATATATATGGTTTAACATAGTTATTATGGTGATTTGGGCTACAGTGCTTGAGAAAACCTACCTTAATAATAATAATCTGAAGATGAACGTGACAGGTTCTGAACTTCTACGAACTTAACAGCAGCACCAAGCAAAGATGATGCAGATGAAGAGATCGTTTGATGAAGAATCCTTGTTCTTCACTGATCAACTTGCTGTAAGTCCTACAGAAAAGAAACTGATATTAGTTTCTTCACCTTACACATCCAGAACTAAAGGTAAAGAGAATAACTTTACTCGGATGAAGAACTCTTGTTCTTCAGAACATCAGGGCTTCTTAACCTATAAGGAGAGATGAAGAATCATTAATTCTTCATGCAACCGAAAGTAATGATAAAAAGAGATAAGAAGAACTGCTGTTCTTTACGTACCGTAGCAGCAGCAGATCGACCAAATAGCTTTAGGGTTTGATAGTCAAGGGTTTTTATAGGATTCTGGAAATCCTAATAAGGTTAGTGTTTGATTGGAAGTAACACTTCCATGATAGAGTTATTACTACATTCGAACTCTTTCTCATAGTTATCAACTTACCCTGGATAAGTTCCTGGTTCGAACGAAACTGGAATGGAATTAACGCCTTATTCTAGGGCGTCGAATTTTAAATTGATGCCTTGGCATGCGTCGTTTCTTGTGGAAACGCGTCCAAGCAAAGGGCGTTTCAAATGCTTGCCTTTTTATGTAATTTTGGTTGTTTAAGATTTGACGCCTTGAAATGTGGGCGTCCCTTCTAAAAACACGCCTTAGGTGAGGGCGTTTCTTGTCAAGTAGCGCCTTGCTCCAAGGCGTTAATTTCATCAGGGCTTTGTTCTTCTTGTTTTAACGTTTTTCATTTGTTCACTTAATCTTTTAGTTTATTTCATTTTATCTAAATTTATTTCTTTTAATTTTATACGGGTTGCTATAGTGATTTCAAAGAATTAGTGATTCTTGGGAAAGACATTTGGATCAACAATGCAATGAGAGTGAAACGCAATACCAACTAGGTTGAATTACCAACTTGGTGAATTGATATGAGACATTGACAGGAATTCACATGAGAGAGCCGTATGACATTGAGTGAGAGAATGGTGCAATGACTGTGCAACAGAATATGTAAAGTATGTAATAATTTGCAACAATAACTCACAAACACAAAAACTATCCCCCTTTGACATCATCAAAAAAAAATAGAGACAATGGGGAGGATGTAGTGCAGAGAATTGCACGAATGAGATGAAGGTTTGAGTGGCAAAAATAATAGTGTCAGAGACCATGAATCTGACTGCTTTCAAAAGCTATCCTTTAGAGAGATCAGTGTGTTAGCTTAAGCAAGTTGCATGGTTTATGACTAATAACACAAAAAGACACAAGAGAAAAAAAATCTAAAGTCATTATATACACAAGTAATGAGGAATTAACAAATTCATTAAAGTGTCTTGGCAATCTATCTGTAGCTTTACTGATCAATGGTTCAGGGACTTCTCTAGGATGATCTACAATTAGTATTGAGGACAAACACCTGAAACCTATCCATATTGAATTTATTGTTTGGGGTCACTATTTGTGATTCTTCTTTTCAACATAGTTCTTGCTACATGGTTTTCTTTATATGAGCAATCTGGTTCAATCCAAACTTTTTGACTTGAGGAGACACATTGCTTAGATGTTAGAATCCCCAGTTACTCAGTGTGCTAACCGTTTTACTTTTTGATTAATAGAGTTAACAAAAGTAGTGGCTTTTTACATGAGGCACAACACGTCTCAGGTGAAGTGACCCAGTTACTCACCATACTATGCCATTCCTCTGTCATGATTTTTCAAAATCACAATTTTTAATCAGAGATAGCTTGGCACCTCATGACACAATTTTCTTCACTTTAAGGTGAAGGTTAATCGGTTTCTTAGTAACCAAAACCATTACTCTGAAAATTGGTTTCCCCTTATTGAATTCATGAGATTGTTTAAGTGTTTGAATGCAATACTTAATTTGAAGATTTTCAACCAAAGTTGCCCTCTTATTATTGAATTTCAGGCTTTAGAATATTTTAGGACACAATATTTAAAAGATGTTCTTAACCCATTAAATATGTATAGAAGTGTTCTTCAGAAATCTTTTAATTTGATCTTGCAGGGTTATGAATCTTAAACCACTAGACTTAGCATGGCCAGCATACTTAATCTTGGTCTATTTAGGAATGTCCTGAATGCAGAAGGCTTTAAGTTTGTAAGAAGACTATTGGAGACTCAAAGAGATCTCACAAAGAATTTTATGCACATGACAAGACAACTAAGATGACTGATAGAAAGAACTAGAATGGCTGACAGAAAGCTATTGAAGTGATTTAAGACAGCTCCCCCTGTCACACCGATTTTATTGACACAAGAATATGAATGTATGAATTAAAGACTTTTATCTCCCCCTTAATAGGTGCATTTCTTACCCTTGGTACTTGGTGGAGTTATAACACTCTACGCGTTGTGACAACTTCCAGACATACTTGATCTGTCTTTCAGGAGATCACAATTTGATATACCACAGGAGTGTTTATTTCAACCATTGAAGAAGAAGCAATGCTTGACAACCTAAGAATAAACAGTGGGATTGAATCCCCCTCACTTATTACATCTACAACCTAAGATAGATGAATTGACTGGTATCAAGGAGAGATTACAAATTCAAGTTGGTCTGAAAAGACCCAACTCTTTTCTCAAGGTGGAAAATTTTTCATGATCCAGTGGCTTAGTGAAAATATCTGCAATTTGATGTGTTGTGCCTACATGAATCAATTCAAAGGTTTTCTTTAAAATTTCATCTCTTATGAACTGGTGTCTAATGTCTATGTGCTTACCTTGTGAGTGCTGATTTAGATTTTTAGATAGGTTTATTGTCAAGCCCCGACACAAAAAATAGAAATGCAACAATTATAATCACTCATGACAATCAGAGCAATAACGTAATTAAATAAGCACAAAATGCAAGGAAATTTACTCAATAAACTGTCGACTTTATTAATTAGCAAAAGTGTAAACTTCTCCAAGTTCAACCCAACATTTAACAAACTAACCCAATTGAAAATAACTAAACCAAATTACAACTCCTCCTTTACTAGACATAACTACACAACTAGCCGGACACGTTCCATACCAAGACAGGGAGGAATTCTAACTGGCTCGCTCCAAGATCTTCACTCTCGCCCGTCCCCGTCAGTTTGCGTATCCTCGTCAGAGCTACCAGAAAGGGGGGAAAACTGGGTGAGCGAACGCTCAGTAGGTTCTATAGCAGGGAATGTACAAGTGATTAGCCAATTTAATAATGTCATGCTAAAAACATCAAATAATAAATAAAGCTAATAACAGTTGACTATAGCCGTCATGAATGTAGGGAATAACCAAGTGTTGAGTAGTGGACATTGGATCTAGAGGGGAGGGGTGAATAGATCTGCCCCTCTTTTCACAATGCAACCCTCTATATAGCTAGATAAGATAAATTGTAGCGGAATATAACTAGCTTATCGAAGAACACTATGATTTGCTTGACAAGACGAGCAAGTAATATATTTAATCGAACCTAAGCATGCATCTAGAATGAAACAATCACACAAGTAAACCACAACACAAAGGATTTTAAGATGGTTCGGACTGAATCCCCAGTCCTACGTCCACCCCTCACCAAATCCGGTGAGGCTCCACTAGTGCCACGCACTGAACCGTAAATCAGAAAGACCTCCGATTACCTTCCTACTAACCACAGATAGGGACGTCAACACCGCAGATCGGACAACTTCCGATTGCCTTCCTACTAACGACCGGAAGGGACGATCTTCAGTTTTAATCATTTGAATGAAATGAAAAAGATAACAAATATGAAATCACTCAAACTAGATATAGAGTATGCTCAAAGAAAGAAGATCTTGTCTGAGTTGTAGAAGCTTGAATCAGATGCTTTGAAGGTGTCTTTTTCCTTGCGAGATGATCTTCCTTGAATCTCTTCTAGTTGATGAAGAAGACGATGGATGTAGCTTCGATCTTCCTTTTGACCTTCTTGAGTTGATGAAGAGGATGAAGAATGCAGTTTAGATCACCTTTGAAAGTCTTGATTGCTTCTTGCTTCCTTGGAGGTTGAGATGGCTTCAGATCTGGACTTGAATCCCTCGGAATGGATGAAGCTTCTTCCCGTAGTACTGTTCATGGCTATAGTACTTCGAACTCCACTCCCTTGAACACACCCTTGCAGCCTCCCTTGAATCCCCTTGAAGCATTAGGGTTTCTAACCCCTCATGTGTTGGTTTTATAGACTTTGAATGGTCCTTGGACATCCCCCAGACCAGATCCACAATCCATGGGGGATTGGGTGACTTTGGGGTTAAACAAATGGGTAGAAAGACCTCTCCTCGAGCTTGAAACAAAAGTCAACAAAGGGGGCCTCGTGGCTGGCGGTCGACCGGAAGGCATGGGGCGGTTGACCGGAACTTGCAAAATCTCCATCTTTTCGGTTCTGGGAGAACCGGTCGACCGGAAAGGCTAGGGCGGTCGACCGAAACCAGTAAATCATGAAGTGTTTCGTTTCTGGAAGAACCGGTCGACCGGACGCCTAGGGGCGGTCGACCGAAACCTGTAAAAGTTGCCAATCTTCACCTCTGGAAAAATTGGTCGATCGGCCAAGGTGTGTTGGTCGACCGGAAAAACCTATACCTGCAAAAATGAAGTGTTAGCCCAAAAAAACATGTACATAAGTCAAGATACTCATGTCCTTATCAATTTCATGCATTTTTGGGTTTGGTTTATGCATTAGATCATTTGAGCATTTCTAAATTTTGTCATCTCCACTCCATTCCTTGGCATATCATTGAGCAGGTCGATCCGCGTGCGAGGGCGCAATCATTGAGCTTTCACGTTTGCCATCTCCACTCCATTCCTTGGCATATCTGTCATGAAAGAACATCAAGGTGTTTAGTCATATAAGAGTATTAAAATATTAATGACTTATAGTGTTTAGTCATTATCAAAACCAAGAATATCAAGTAACTCAAATGACCATAGGATGATGTCGAATGACCCAAGTGACCACAAGATGACTCAATTGACCACAGGGGCACAACATTCTCCCCCTTTTTGATGATGGCAACACTGTGAGTCATTATGTGGCAGTAATATCCAAAATGGCAAAAGTTATAACAAATGCAACATATGCAGCTCAAGATCCATGATAGTAATAGTATGTGAATGTAATTATGAATGCAGATGTGAATGCTATGTAATTATGCAACCCCCATCACATACACATAAGAGATACACAATGCCCACAAAGGATTCTCCCCCTTGGACTCTCCCCCTTACACAATTCACTCATCTTCCTTTGACAACTTACAAAGGCCGCACAAAGGACGGACAAAGGTATTAAAGGAAAGGACTCACAACAATACATTCATGTTCTCCCCCTTTGACAGTAGCAAAAAGGAGGGATAAGATAGAGAAGGTGACTAATGTCTGAGAGACCAGAGCTGAATGAGAGTGGAGAGCAAGCCATTATAGGCAAACCTGAAACATGCCGTGAGTAATATATATATGGTTCAAAGCTAATGAAATCCGAGATCAACAATGGAGTTCGAAAAGTAGCTACATCCAAGATGTAATAGAAATGAACCAAAGTTGCATATCATGGCAGTGTTTAACCTTCCCTTGTCTTATATATCCATATTCAATAACTACAAAGGGAATAACACAAAAACTAGTATTGAGGCTAAACAAGCATGACTAAAACATGGAATATTATGAGTTCAACAAATTTGATTGTCAATATCTTTTGAATTTGAAGGCACATGACTCATATGTTACGAGCACTCGAGTTTAGTACATGTCTCCTAGCCGTAAGAATACACGTTGGTTAGACACCAGTATTCTTAGGTATTTGGCAAGACTGACTGTTAAGCTTTAGAATGAACAGAGATAGCAAAGTCACGTCATGACATATCCAAACTCATTTCTTTGATGAGAAGATATATTTCTCAGTAATTATGCCATTGCTCTGCCTAGAGCCTAAATGAATTAAGACAGAGATAACAGGGGCACATCATGACATATCATTCGTCACTTGATTTGATGACGTGACATATTTCTCCGTGCAACAATATCATTGCTCTATCAAATTAATTTTCAGGAATTCAGCTCATCAATATGTTTAGAAACAATACTAATGATGTGACACCGCCCTTGGACCTATTTTGCAAGCATTCAAGTTGGGCAGCGGACTCATACTAGCGAGCTCACTTGCTTGGCGCACATTAGTGCCCAAAGGCAACTCGGCGATGATGGAGAGGGTCTGAGGCAGGACCTTGAGGCTCCAATGGTTGGCTAGCTTGGGGAAAACCCAAAATGGGCCTGGGATGCCCAAATCATGGGCGGCCAGCACACCAAGGGTGTGGGATGAAGGGTTCACTCACAACTCGCCCACGGTGGTCACTCACGGCACTAGCAACTTATGGTCGAGCTCTCACTCACCGTCCGACGGAACAATGGCGGTAATACTAAGCTAGCAATGAATTGAAACCAGCCAAGAGAGGGACCGAGGCTCACCTAGCCGGCGTGAAGACGCCGACTCCGGCCGGAGACGGGGGCGAGCGGGGAGGCGTGGGAATGCACCCGCACGCCACGTCGATGAAGCTTCAAACCAGCAAGTGAATTATTACATGAACTACACCTCTCACAGGAGGGGGATCTTAGGGTGGGGGTTAACTGAGATTACACCCAAAACTACCTCCACACAGGGAGAGGCCTTCAGCCGGCCAAGCGGGGAGGGGTGAGACCGACTAAAGATGAAATTGGACGCCGATGTTGATTCTGGCCACTGTCTGCGCTTCTGGACAGACATTTGCTTCTCTGGATGCTGCAGCCACTCCGGATTTTTGCTGAAGATGAAACCAGTGGGAAACTCTTCGTAGCTGGACCGGGAAGACACCGAAATTTTATGGATTTCTTCTGGTACCTCTGTTGGTCGGAGTAGGGGCTTGAACAGGGTAGCATGTCCTCTGTTTTGACAGCTTCAGGTTCCTAACAGCAGGAAGCAGAGGGTGCCACGAACGCTCCCGAGATCAGAATCAGGTGCTGTCAGAGCCTTTGGAACCGTTGACGGGTCTACTTCGAGGCCGAACTGACAGGGATGCCAAATGAAGTCAGAGTAGTGCGGTGGCTTCTGAACACGGAAGGATGATCGGTGCAGATAGAGTGGAAGCAGAATCGCACGATCGGGGGAGAAAATTGATAACATTCTGGTCCGGTCTCGAAATTGAACTATGCTTCTTGGGGATGGTAGAGGACTCGAAGTAGAAGACTTTTGCTGAAGAACTCTTGATCAGAATCTCAATAGGTTCGTCGCAGAAGAGCTTCCACTCCGGCTCTAGCCTCCTGCCAGGGAAGATTCACACAGTCGGGGGAGAAAGGCTCCCCCGGGCAGCACCATGCTCGGATGAATATGAAACTCCTGCCGTTCCGAAGAAGATAGGCAGACGCTTCCAACGGTACCTCTTGGGCCTTCAGATTCGCCGGGATGTGGTAGGGGTCGCCTCTGCAAGCAGGTGATCTTCTGCAGGTCGCCAGCTGCTTGGAGGATCTATCAATGGAGGTGGGAGAGGTGATGGAGAAGAGCAAGGGAGAATGGTGGAGATGAGAGAGAGAGAGGGGGGCGACCCTAACCAAGGGGTGGGGTCTTGGGGGTGCCCTAGGGCTGTGGAGGGAAGGTGGATTTGAATTCAAATGGCCTACGGAAGTGGTGGGTTGTATGGGGGAGAGGGAAGGGTGCTTGGGGAAGGGAAGAGGGTAGTTGGTGGTTGGAGGGTGGAGCAAAGATTGGAGGATTCCACCTTGGGGTTGGGGGGGAGTTAAATGAGTGTATGGGGAAGGGGGAGGGGTCTTAATGAGAGGTGAATGGGGAGGAGAGAGAAATTTTCAAAATTTGGGGCGAGGGGAGAGAAAAAGAGGGGGGACCCCTTAGAGAGAGAGAGAGAGAGAGAGATAATGAGAGAGAGATCTAGAGGGATATGGAATTTTGGATTTCAATATTCATGCAAAAGTTGTTACATATGAGAGGAGTGGGGGCCTATTTATAGGCATTGGACTTTTCCTAGGATAAAAATGACCCTGACTAAACAACTATTGACCAAGCACTCCAACGGAGGGGCTCCCCTGGGCCTAGCCCATTAGTTGGGCTCAATAGCCTAACAAACCAACATAATGACACAAGACTTTGGTAGATAACCTACTAACCTAGGTACATGACTCAAATAAAGGGAAAATTACATGATGATGACTCAAATAAAATATAAAAATTACATGACTAGACTCATAAAATTATGACGAACACAATGGCGCACGCTGATGAGCAATCCGAGCCTCAGAAAAAGTGGAGGGGAGAGGGATGCCTCCATCATACCCCCGGGGTGGGGAAAACTTGACCCCGTCGAGTATGGGTCCACTGGGGAAGTAGTACACTAAAATGCAACTCCGGGCGAACCACGATCACCAAACTCAACCTTCGCTCATAGCCGGAGAAGGGCGCTTCAGCTCATCAAAGTGGCTCGGAGACACCATCATGCTGGCGATAGGATCTTGCTGGCCTAGTATTGCCACCGTGTGCTCACGTCGGGCTCTCAGGCTACTTTGTGGTGGCACTCCGAGGGTGTCTCTCACAAGGATAGGTGTAAGCTCAAGGCACTCACTAGGATCCACCGCGGTGCCCTTAGAGGGTGCTGGATCCGCCACATGACAAATGGGGTGAATCCCAAAACCCATCGGTAAGTCCAACACGCAAGTCGGGTTGCCAAAATCACTCGGAACTTGGCAAGGTCCAAGTCCTCGTGCCCTCAAATTGGAGGTGACCCTGGGGTAGAGCCACTCCAAAGTCATCATCGTCAAGTTACCAACTTGGAATTCCAAGTGGCACCCATGAGTTTTTGCCCGCTTGTTGTGAATCTTACCGCTTGTTGTTTGATACTTGCTTGGATGCATAAGCCATGCATTATGATGCGGTGTGAGTGGATAATGTATGATATGCAAAGGTGGTCCAGGGCAACCACATATAGACCTATCATGCATTGATATTATGAAGACTTTGAATGATTTGGGAGGGCCGGGGCATCCATAGGTGTCCCTCTTATGAGTGAGTGTGATGAATGTTGGAGGACCCGGACACCCATGTAGGCTCCTAGCATACATAAGACCAATGGTGAATTGGGGAGGATCGTTACACCCAAATAGGGGCCACTCATGCTTCCTACTTGACATGTGGGTGGTGTGAATGAATGGACCCGATTTTCTAATCACGCCAAGTGGTGTGTTGTGCCAAGACTTATGCACTCCTATCCTAGAGATGACTTCTATGTGCATGGGTGTGGGGTGGTCCTTGAGCTTGCATGTGAAAGGGTCGAAAGGATCTAGGAAGGTGGGTATCATGGAGAGGGGCTCTTCATTGTTTCCTAAGTGTATTTCACCCATGGTCATGGTTACCTTGGTGTGGTCCGGGTCTTGGGAGAGGTGGGCTTGGTCCAACAGGGTTGGTTGGGGTAGGAAAAGGTTGGTGGTGAGTAAGGTGGGTGGGTGTACGAAGGGATCGAAGGGGTCATGATAAGGGTCACTTAGAAAGAGGAACTCTAGGTCCTCATGGTCCTCACATAGTGGTGATTCATCCTCCTCTAGTGAAATAATTGGGCCGAAGTTTTTGGTGGGATGGTCGGCCATGAATGGAGGGCTCGACATTCTACCCGAGATAAGCAACTCTAATTTATGGATAGCATCGGGCTTATCGGGTATAGGGAGGAATAAGAGAAGGTCACTAGTGTAGCAACCAATGGTGCACATTGAGGTGATGGACGCTATGCATAGGTGTAGGAGGCCAAGGCTCCTATGTTGTTCGACCCTAGGGGTCAACATGCTAGTCATCTCTAATTGCCATGCTGAGCCCTTGAGAAGGTCCTCTAAGGTCTCCACTTGATAGGACGCTTAGATTGTGGTGTGATAAGAGAACAAGGGCACTATGGGAAGGTTTTGTTCTATGGGAGGGAAAACATGGGACATGATGGGGTGATTTGGTCTCTCCTTTAGCCATCTAGCTAGGGGCCCATCTATGATTATGGTGCCATTTGTGAAGGTTTGTGGCTCTTGAAGATCTAGACTATTTGAAGTGGTGAAGGGTTGAGGCTCTTCCTTACTATTGGTGTGAACTTGGGCTTCCTTATGGGCGGGGAGAGGGTCCGGGCTAGCAACTATTCCTATGTGAGTGGGTGTGGCCTCCTTTCTCAAGGGAATGGGAAGGTCTTGTGGAGATGGGGTGATGATGGTTGGGGCATGGTGCACCCGGGGTGGTGAGTGAGGTCGAACTTGGGTTGGGAGTGGAAGTAGTGGTGGCCTAGGTTGGGGTAGGGTTGGGGTTGGAAGTGGAAGGTGGGTTGGGCGAGGGGGTTTAGGTTGGTTGGCCTTGCGAGGTGCATCTTTCTTTGGGGGTGATGGAGGGATAGTGGTGGGGTTCAAGGGAGCTTGTGGGATATGGGTTTGGTGGGGGAATTTGGGTTGGGGGGTGGTGGTCGTCATGGGCCTAGGTGGAGGGGTGGTCATGGGGCCCAATTGGGTTTGTGGAGCTATGGTTGTGGTGAGAATTTGTAGGTAGGGTGTAGATGTGGTGGTCGGGATAGGATAGGTGGGAAGTGGTGGGGAATGGGAGATTAGGTTCTTGGGTTGGTCGGGTGGGGATGGTGGAGTTGAAATGCTCCTTGGGCTTTGGTGATCCGGGTAGGAGGGGAAAGCATATCTTGCCCTAAGTTGTTCCTTCATATCCTTCCATGTGGTGAGGGGAGCTTCCCTTCTAATTATCCTTAAGCCTTCAATTTTAACCCAATGAGTTTGAGCCCTTTTGGTGAGTTGTATTTTGGCACATTGAACCTTCCTATCCTCAGACAGGGGATTCCTTTCAAAGTAATGGTCCATTGTAGCTTCCCAATCTGAATATTCTATAGGAAAGGTTCCATCAAAGGTGGGAAGTGGGAGAGGGACCATTCTATCGTCCATCCTTGGGGTGGGCCCATTTTCTCCAAGTTGGTTGAGTCGACCCGATATGTTATCAAGCCGCTCATTGGCATAGGTCAAGGCCTTCATGAGGTAGTTGACATGGCCAGGGAGGTTATGTGTGTTAGTGGTAGACATCCCTTGGTGGTTTGGACTTATGGAGATGGCCGATTGGTAAGGTCGGTATGAGGTGGCCATACTAGTGGACAAGAGATGCAACCGAGGACTCTAAATGCATAAACATGCCCTAGGACCAACTTGATAGAGACAAGTTGTGAACTTGCTCTGATACCACTTGATGTGACACCGCCCTTGGACCTATTTTACAAGCATTCAAGTTGGGCAGCGGACTCACACTAGCAAGCTCAATCGCTTGGCGCACATTAGTGCCCAAAGGTAACTCGGCGATGATGGAGAGGGTCCAAGGTAGGACCTTGAGGCTCCAATGGTTGGCTAGCTTGGGGAGAACCCAAAATGGGCCTGGGATGCCCAAATCATGGGCGGCCAGCACACCAAGGGTGTGGGATGAAGGGTTCACTCACAACTCGCCCGCGATGGTCACTCACGGCACTAGCAACTTAGGGTCGAGCTCTAACTCACCGTCCGACGGAACAATGGCGGTAATACTAAGCTAGCAATGAATTGAAACCAGCCAAGAGAGAGACCGAGGCTCACCTAGCCGGCGTGAAGACGCCGACTCCGGCCGGAGACGGGGGCGAGCGGGGAGGCGTGGGAATGCACCCGCACGCCGCGTCGATGAAGCTTCAAACCTGCAAGTGAATTATTACATGAACTACACCTCTCACAGGAGGGGGATCTTAGGGTGGGGGTTAACTGAGATTACACCCAAAACTACCTCCACATAGGGAGGGGCCTTCAGCCGGCCAGGCGAGGAGGGGTGAGACCGATTAAAGATGAAATTGGACGCCGATGTTGATTCTGCTCACTGTCTGCGCTTCTGGACAGACAGTCGCTTCTCTGGATGCTGCGGCCACTCCAGATTTTTACTGAAGACGAAATCAGTGGGTAAATCTTCGTAGCTGGACCGGGAAGACACCGAAATTTTATGGATTTCTTCTAGTACCTCTGCTGGTCGGGGTAGGGGCTTGAACAGGGTAGCAGGTCCTCTGTTCTGACAGCTTCAGGTTCCTAACAGCAGAAAGCAGAGGGTGCCACAAATGCTCCCGAGATCAGAATCAGGTGCCGTCAGAGCGTTTGGAACCGTTGACGGGTCTACTTCGAAGCCGAATTGACAGGGATGCCAAATGAGGTCGGAGTAGTCCGGTGGCTTCTGATCACGGAAGGAGGATCAGTGTAGACAGAGTGGAAGCAGAACCGCACGATTGGGGGAGAAAATTGATAACTTTCTGGTCCGGTCTCGAAATTGAACTCTGCTTCATGGGGATGGTAGAGGACTCGAGGTAGAAGACTTTTTCTGAAGAACTCTTGATCAGAATCCCAACAGGTTCGTCGCAGAAGAGCTTCCACTCCGGCTATGGCCTCCTACCAGGGAAGATTCACGCAGTCGGGGGAGAAAGGCTCCCCCGGGCAGCACCGTGCTCGGACAAATATGAAACCTCCGCCGTTGCAAAGAAGATAGGCAGACGCTTCCAACGGTACCTCTTGGGACTTCAGATTCGCCGGGATGTGGTCAGGGTCGCCTCTGCAAGCAGGTGGTCTTCTGCAGGTCGCCAGCTGCTTGGAGGAACTATCAATGGAGGTGGGAGAGGTGATGGAGAAGAGCAAGGGAGAATGGTGGAGATGAGAGAGAGAGAGGGGGGCGACCCTAACCAGGGGGTGGGGTCTTGGGGGTGCCCTAGGGCTGTGGAGGGAAGGTGGATTTGAATTCAAATGGCCTAGGGAAGTGGTGGGTTGTATGGGGGAGAGGGAAGGGTGCTTGGGGAAGGGAAGAGGGTAGTTGGTGGTTGGAGGGTGGAGCAAGGATTGGAGGATTCCACCTTGGGGTTGGGGGGGAGTTAAATGAGTGTATGGGGAAGGGGGAGGGGTCTTAATGAGAGGTGAATCAGGAGGAGAGAGAAAATTTTGAAATTTGGGGTGAGGGGAGAGAGAGAGGGGGGGGGACCCCTTAGAGAGAGAGAGAGAGAGAGAGAGATCTAAAGGGATATGGAATTTTAGATTTCAATATTCATGCAAAAGTTGTTACATATGAGAGGCGTGGGGGCCTATTTATAGGAATTGGACTTTTCCAAGGACAAAAATGACCCTGACTAAATAACTATTGACCAAGCACTCCAACGGAGGGGCGCCCCTAGGCCTAGCCCATTAGTTGGGCCCAATAGCCTAACAAACCAACATAATGACACAAGACTTTGGTAGATAACCTACTAACCTAGGTACATGACTCAAATAAAGGGAAATTACATGATGATGACTCAAATAAAATATAAAAATTACATGACTAGACTCATAAAATTATGACGAACACAATGGCGCATGCTGATGAGCAATCTGAGCCTCAAAAAAAGTGGAGGGGCGAGGGATGCCCCCATCAACTAAGCCTGAGTGTATCACCAAGATGGTCATGAATTTTGAATTTTCAGATATCAGGATAGTCATGCAAAGCACAATTTGCAATCTCTAGTTAAGGTCTATTAAAACCATAGAACATAGATGACTTCAGAATAAATATTTTAGAACTACAAGGAAATCATTAAATCTGAACCATTTTCATTGAATAGACAATCATCAGTTCATATAATAGAAAGTTCTCACACCATATGTTTGTAAGTCTCATGATCACATATTCAGACTGTAAGCCATGGAAGCACAAGAAATTAAGAAAAGCATCAAGACTCCCCCTAAGGATATGCAATGAATGCACTCAAGGAGTTATGTGTGCAAGCAAGTGTAATGATAACTATCAAGAGGAGAATGACCTGAAACATGCAGGGGTTGACATGAATTTGGCAGACATGAGATGCATGAACCAACACGTGGTTGTACACTTATTAAATGCAATAGAATGAAGATGAAACATATGCATGAATGCTACAACAAGGACAACTCCCCCTTACTATATGGCCTATATGCGACATTGACATATGGTACTTCACGGAGGTAAAACCTCACGCATATTGAGTGCTTCTAGGCAAGCATAACCTGCCTTTCCATATATCAACATTTGATATACCATGGCCATACAAGAATGATGCTACACAAATCATGCAATGCATTATGAACATAAACGCAAGTCATTATTATGCATCTACATGCAATGCGACACATATGCAAAATGACATATTGACATATAAACAATGCATGAACACCAATCTGCAAAAATACACACTAAATTGAACAAGATCATCATTCCAATTTTTATAGGCCTGAGGTCGGCAAAGACCAAGCTCTCTTCTGAGTGTTGAAAATCAGTCATTACATAAGGGCTTAGTGAAAATATCAGCAATTTGATTTAGAGTATTAACAAAATGTAGTTCAAAATTTTTCTTACCGACCTCATCTCTAATGAAGTGATGCCTAATCTCAATATGCTTAGTCCTAGAGTGCTGGACTTAATTTTTTACAAGGTTGATAGCACTAGTGTTATCACACAGAATCGGGACACAACCAAGATCCACTAGGTAGTCTTGGAGTTGGTGTTTAATCCACAACACTTGGGTGCCACAGCTCCTCGCAGCAACATATTCTGCCTCTGTGGTTGAGAGGGCAACCGAGTGTTATTTCTTGGAGGCCCAAGAAACTAAACACCCGCCTAGAAACTGGCAGTAGCCACTAGTACTTTTGTGATTCAGCTTACATCCAGCATAGTCCGCATCAGAATAAGATATACGAGATAAATCACATGATGACAGATATCACAATCCCAAATCTTGAGTGCCGGCAAGATATCTAAGGATATGTTTAACGGTAGTCAAGTGAGATTCTCTAGGACTAGCTTGAAATCTAACACAAAGGCATACACTAAACTGGATATCTGGTCGGGATGCAGTCAAGTAAAGCAAAGAGCCGATCATACCTCTATAAGTCTTTGCATCCACTAATTTACCAACTTCATCCGAATCCAGTGATGTTGTGGTGCTCATAGGAGTTGTAATGATTTTACTGTTTGTCATGTCAAATCTTTTCAGTAGCTCCTTGATGTATTTGGCTTGACTTATGAAGCAACCATCTTGTCCTTGGTTGACCTGCAAACCGAGAAAGAATTAGAGTTCTCCCATTAGGCTCATCTGAAATTCGCTAGTCATGAGGTTAGCAAATTCCTCACACATTTCAGATTTAGTAGAACCAAACACAATATCATCAACATAAATTTGAACAATCAAGATGTTCTTACCTTGCTTCTTGGTGAAAAGTGTTTGATCTACCTTACCTCGTGTGTACACTTTTTCAATGAGGAACGAGCTTAGTCTCTCATACCAAGCTCTTGGTGCTTGCTTAAGTCCATAAAGCGTCTTGTCTAGCTTGTATACAAAATCTGCATGGTTAGAATTCTCAAAGCCAGAGGGCTGCTCAACATAGACTTCTTCTTTGATCAAGCCATTCAAGAAAGCACTTTTTACATCCATTTGGTACAGCTTTATTCTAAGGGAGCATGCAAACGAAAGTAAAATTCGAATGGCTTCGAGTCTAGCAACTGGGTCGTAAGATTCATCAAAGTCTACCCCAAACTCTTGATTCTACCCTTGAGCCACCAATCAAGCGTTGTTTCTTATTATCTTGCCATCCTCACTTAGTTTGTTCCTAAAAACTCATTTAGTGCCTATGACAGATTGTGATGATGGTCTAGGAACAAGATGCCAAACTTTATTCCTTTCAAACTGGTTTAACTCGTCTTGCATTGAATTTATCCAGTTTTTATCTTTTAATGCTTCATCAATATTTTTGGGTTCAAACTGAGAGACAAGAGCAAGTTGATCTAGTTCTTTCACAATTTTAAAATGTGACCTTGTTCTAGGTGGGTCATTCAAGCTACCAATGACATTTTCTAAAGGATGATCCTTAAGAATTCTAATGTTTGTAGAATCATTACCTTCTCTTGGAGCTGAATTTCTAGCATTGCTTGATTCAGCTAGGTCACCATCTTCTTTTATTTCGTCTTGTGGAGACTCACTCTTTTCCTTCATGCTTAGGAATTCCTCGTCTTCATCATTTTTTCTGCAAGAGTTATCACTGTTAGATCATCATGATATTCATCAAACGAAACATGGGGTGATTCTTCCACAGTTTGACTCTTAATGTTATAAATTCTATAAGCCCTAGATCTATCAGAATATCCAAGGAATATGCCTTCATCGCTCTTGGGCTCGAATTTATCTAAGTCTCTTTTGTCATTGTTGTGGATGAAGCATTTTGACCCAAACACTTTCATATGTGAGAGAGGGGGCTTTTTACCTTTCAGCAACTCATAAGGAGTCTTTTTCGTATGTGGCCTTACCATAGAGCGGTTGATAATGTAACATGTTGAGTTTACCGCTTCAGCCCAAAACCTCCTTGGAAGTTGCTGTTCAGCAAGCATAGTTCTTGCCATCTCTACAAGTGTTCGGTTTCTCCTTTCAACTACACCGTTTTGCTCTGGTGTTCTTGGTGAAGAAAATTGGTGTGAAATACCTTCGACCATGCAAAGATTATAGAAGTTAGCATTTTCAAATTCACCACCATGATCAGATTGGATCTTGAAAATTTTAAACTCACCGTCCTGCTTTATCTTCATGTAGAATGCCTGAAACTCATCAAAAGTATCATTTTTATGTGTGAGAAAGAAAACCCATGTGAACCTAGAAAAGTCATCCACCAAGACATATCCATATTTTCTACCACTTAAGTTAGCAGTTCTGGTTGGTCCAAACAGGTCCATATGAATTAGCTCGAGTGGTTTGGATGATGTATTTTCAGATCTTCCCTTGAAAGATTTTCTTGTTTGTTTACCTAGGGCACATGCATCACACAACTTGTTTTCTTGTTTAAATGATAATTCAGGCAACCATTTCACCGTTGAATGCTTTAACAATTTATGTAAGATATTGTAGCTAGCATGTCCTAGTCTACGATGCCATAACCATGCAATTTCAGATTTTTGTGCAGCAAGACAAAGGTTTGAATAAGCATGATCATCTAAGTCAATCATGAAAATATTGTTGACTCTCTTACCAGAAAATTTTACCTTATCAGATTTTGGTTCAAAGATTTTACATTCATGAGAATCAAACAACACTTTGTGACCTTTATCACACAATTGACTTATGCTGAGTAAGTTATATTTCAATCCTTCAACTAACAACACGTTTCCAATGGAGTTGGAGAGATTCTTACCCACATTACCTGTTCCAATGCTTTTTCCTTTGTTGTTCCCTCCAAATGTGATGTGTCCTCCTTCCTTTTCCTCCAAGAGACAAAATTTTTTTTTTCTCCAGTCATGTGTCTTGAACAGCCGCTATCAAGATACCACCTGTTATGCATGGCTGCAAGACACTCATGCACAAGCAGTCAAGTAATGGTGTTTGGAACCCAACCAAATTTGGGTCCCATCAAACTTTTCAAATTTTCAAAACATGAAACCATTTCTTTTAGAATCCAAACCTTCTGAACATTCATGTTTTGTTTGCTTAGAGCAGGGATTTGATTTTTCTTTTCAATCTTGACATTCATTTTCTGTTTGGAGGCTCTTGGTTGGAGTTTGTGAAGTTTGATGAATTTTGCTTCTTAAGCCATTGAGGTGGTTGGTTGGTTTTGGGTTGAAAATGATTATTTTGCCACCTATGGGATTGATGCACACAGAAGTCACAATTGCAACAAGGATATGACGGTGTTGGCCTATATGAATGTGCAATCCAGTTTTGGTGATATCTAGAAGGTTGAGCAGGCGATGGCCAAGGACGTGTTGACCTATGCTTCGGGGAAGGTTGACTTTTCTTAGGCTTTTGACCAAACTTTTTGGGAATTTCAGTTACTGCCTCTTCAATCTTTTCTTTTCCTTTGGATGTTATTTTTGAGGTTGAAGCATCAGACGAGGAAACAAATGTGACTGTTTTTAGCCCAATTGGCCTTTTGTTTGTTGGATCAAAACCCAACCCATCTTTGTTATGGTTCATTCTAGTTCCTAGCAATGCATCTAGGTTTTCTTTTCCATCCACAAATTTTTCCAAAGATTATTGTTTATCCTTCCACTCTTTTTGTAGGTTTTCAATATTTTACAGGAGTTGAATGTTGACTTGTTTGATCGCTTCATACTTTTCATTGCTCAATTTGCTATCCTTTTCATAGGTTTACATTTTTAGCTTCATGCTATCAATCTCATTTCTCAAATCTTCATTTTCAGTTTCCAAGTCAGTCATTTCTTTTCTTCCTTCCTCCAAGTTCTCAATCATTTTCTTAAGATCTTCAATTTCAATTTCAAGTAGAGCATTCTTATCATTCATATCATGATCATGCACAAATGAGTTAATTTTCTTTTTCAATGATTTATTCTCCTTTTTGTACATTTCATATTTTTCCATGAGTTGTATATATGCATCCTCCAAATCATCAATTGTATAATCTTCAAATGGAGAATTTACCTCAGTTTCTTCGTCACCTTTGGCCATGAGGCAGAGATCTTCTTGTTCTTTGTCCGAGGAGCCAGTTCCGTCATCACTTTCCTCTTCATCGCTCCATGTGGACACCATGGCCTTGTTCTTCTTCTTGCCCTTCCATTTGTCGGCTTTTCTGAATCTATCGGGACAATCATTATTGAAATGTCCTGGTTTATTGCAAAAATAGCAAATGATTTTATCAGATTTCTTAGAGTTTTCAGAATTAGATTTGAAACCATTTCTTACCTTCGACCTTCCTCTCATGAAGCTCTTACCTTCCTTTCTCATGAATTTTTTGAACTTACGTGTGAGCATGGCTACGTCATCCTCATCTCGCTCACTTGCCAAATCCTCACCTTCATCAGAAGAGCCTTGACTGCTGGGTCCTGCTTTAAGAGCTAGGGGCTTTTTCTTAGGCACCTCAGTCTCATTGTTCTTAAGGTTGATCTCATAGGTCATTAATGACCTTCATCTACCTTGGTAGTTGCAAGATCTCTCGATTCTTCAACCACGGTAGCCTTTGTGTGCCATGCGGGAGTCAATGATATGAGAATCTTTCTCACAATTTCCTATTCTGAGTATTTCTTTCCCAAATCAGTTAGACTATTAGTAAGCACAGTTAACCGAGCATACATATTCTGAATTGACTCATCAAGCTTCATGCGGAACATTTCATATTCAGAAACTAAAATGTTGGCTTTTGTTTCTCGTACCTGAGAGGTTCCTTCATAGATTACCTCTAACTTATCCCACATTAGGTTTGCAGATGCACAGGTAGCCACTCTTGAGAATTCAACTGGATGGAGTGAGCATTGCATGATGTGTTTAGCACTCCAGTTGACAGTGGATTGTCTTATTTGTTCTTTGGTCCACAAGTCCTCATTATCCGTAAGCTCATATGGACCTTTGCTGATCACTCGCCAAAGTTCGTAGTCTTGAGCGCGAATGAACACCTGCATGCGATGTTTCCAATAAGGATAATTAGTTCCAGTAAAGTAAGGAGGTCTATTAACAGAATGTCTTTAAGGTAAGAAACCTTTGGACGCTAATCCACCATTTCCCTCAAGGTCGTTGGACCCCATAATGAGAGATTAGTCTCTGATACCACTTGTTGAGTAGTGGACAGCGGATCTAGAGGGGAGGGGTGAATAGATCTGCCCCTCTTTTCGCAATGCAACCCTCTATACAGCTAGATAAGATAAATTACAGCGGAATATAACTAGCTTATCGAAGAACACTATGATTCGCTTGACAAGACGAGCAAGTAATATATTGATTCGAACCTAAGCATGCATCTAGAATGAAACAATCACACAAGTAAACCACAACACAAAGGATTTTAAGGTGGTTCGGACTGAATCCACAGTCCTACGTCCACCCCTCACCAAATCCGGTGAGGCTCCACTAGTGCCACGCACTGAACCGTAAATCAGAAAGACCTCTGATTACCTTCCTACTAACCACAGATATGGATGTCAACACCGCAGATCGGACAACTTCCGATTGCCTTCCTACTAACCACCGGTAGGGACGATCTTCAATTTTAATCGTTTGAATGAAATGAAAAAGATAACAAATATGAAATCACTCAAACAAGATATAAAGTATGCTCAAAGAAAGAAGATCTTGTCTGAGTTACAGAAGCTTGAATCGGATGCTTTGAAGGTGTCTTCTTCCTTGCGAGATGATCTTCCTTGAATCTCTTCAAGTTGATGAAGAAGACGATGGATGTAGCTCCGATCTTCCTTTTGACCTTCTTGAGTTGATGAAGAGGATGAAGAATGCAGTTTAGATCACCTTTGAAAGTCTTGATTGCTTCTTGCTTCCTTGGAGGTTGAGATGGCTTCAGATCTGGACTTGAATCCCTTGGAATGGATGAAGCTTCTTCCCGTAGTATTGTTCACGGCTACAGTACTTCGAACTCCTCTCCCTTGAACACACCCTTGCAGCCTCCCTTGAATCCCCTTGAAGTATTAGGGTTTCTAACCCCTCATGTGTTGGTTTTATAGACTTTGAATGGTCCTTGGACATCCCCCAGACTAGATCCACAATCCATGGGGGATTGGGTGACTTTCAGGTTAAACAAATGGGTAGAAAGACCTCTCCTCGAGCTTGAAACAAAAGTCAAAAAAGGGGGCCTCGGGGCTGGCGGTCGACCGGAAGGCATGGGGCGGTCGACCGGAACATGCAAAATCTCCATCTTTTCGTTTCTGGGAGAATCGGTCGACCGGAAAGGCAGGGGCGGTCGACCGAAACCTGTAAATCCTGAAGTGTTTCATTTCTGGAAGAACCGGTCGACCGGACGCCTAGGGGATGTCGACCAGAACCTGTAAAAGTTGCCAATCTTCATCTCTGGAAAAACTGGTGGACCGGCCAAGGTGTGTTGGTCGACCGAAAAGACCTATACCTGTAAAAATGAAGTGTTAGCCCAAAGAAACATGTCCATAAGTTAAGATACTCATGTCCTTATCAATTTCATGCATTTTTGGGTTTGGTTTATGCATTAGATCATTTGAGCATTTCTAAATTTTGTCATCTCCACTCCATTCCTTGGCATATCATTGAGCAGGTCGATCCGCGTGCGAGGGCACAATCATTGAGCTTTCACGTTTACCATCTCCACTCCATTCCTTGGCATATCTGTCATGAAAGAACATCAAGGTGTTTAGTCATATAAGAGTGGTAAAACATTAATGACTTATAGTGTTTACCCATTATTAAAACCAAGAATATCAAGTAACTCAAATGACCATAGGATGATGTCGAATGACCCAAGTGACCACAAGATGACTCAATTGACCACAGGGGCACAACACCAAGAAGAGAGTAGAATAGTGATTAACAATATTCCATGAATTGGCCGAACAAGTACGCAAGTATAGCAAGTCGTATAAAATCATAATTTCTTGTGCGAATGAATGTCATAGACAACACGCTTGCAAGTACTCGGTGCAATGCCACACCTTGTCATTACAAACTCTCCGGGGCACAAGTACTTTCGGGCGCTCCTCCCAGGACCAGACATGACCCTTTATGATGCGTTGGCATTGGTTGGTGGTTCAGGATCCCAAGTAAAAATCTAGACATTCATGGGAATCGGCCAAGAATTCCAAGGTTAAGTTTTGTAACTTATTTCTAAGACCAAGTGAAATTCCAAATAAATTTGGATTTGAAAGTCAAGATTCATGAAAAGGGATGATGAATGGGACCAAATCCCAAGCACACAAGAATCACGAAAAATAAGTTCTGGGACAGGGTTGCAGTCATGCCTAGACCGATAAATGGAAATGACGGTCCAGACTGGACCGCTATTAGGTGGACAGTCAAAAATGACTTGCGTTGACTCAATGGATCAATACGTCGACGCATAAGAGGGGCAAGATGAAAATAGTCCATAGAGGGCCACTAAAGGAGGTTGCGATCCAAGGAAGACCGCTACCATTTTGGGTTCAGCAAATGCAATATTAGTCGACTTAAACAGATTCCCAATCTTCCTGAGGCATGGCTGGACCGACTAGGGTTCCGCCCACGTATCCCAGGTCGATTTATGGGACTTAGGTCGACTTGAATAGGGCTAGGTCGACTCAGAGCAAGGGTAAGCCAACCTGATAAACTGGCATACAGGCCAGGCCAGAAAGAAGATGGCGGTCACGCCATGGCCGCTAAATGAATGTAGCAGTCCCTGAAGGGCCGCCTTCTGGTCGGACAGGGCAGAACAGTCCTAAGCTCGGGCTGCCCCAAAATGCTAGTCGATCGAGTCGGTGGATTCAGGCTTTAGGGGTACAACCTGCCTGGTGTCCTAGTAGGAATCCCAGGCTTACGGGGTCTTACAGAGGTCTAATAATAGTGGTCCTAGTCCGATGGAAGGAGTATCCAACGGAGAGTCCCAACTATTACAAGATTGAGGTGAAGAAATGCGGAAAACGAGAGCGATGCAATCAGTCCACACCACCAGAGTGGCATGACTGTCAAACAACCTTAGTAATGTACACACCTAGCAGGTGATAAAGCTGCAGCAATTTAATGAAAACATGGATAGCTTTTACTCACCATTGCTACTTATTTTTAGAACAAGAGGAATAATTGACAAGCCATGCTCTGAAGGGAAAAGATAATATTCCAGCAGCCATGAGCCAAAGATAGATTCAATATAGGTGTTCCATATAACCCTAGTCATTAGGTGAAAATTTTACTTTAATCATGTTGTCTAACTGAGAGAAATATAAGCAATAAAAGTAGTGATCAGACTGTAACCCGAGCGCTGATGGCGGTCAGTCAACGACCGCTATGGCACCGAAAAGAATCTGAGGAAATGGCGGTCTTTCGGGCCACTGCTACTTCCAGAAGTGGTCCTTGGTAGGACCACTACCAGGATCCCCGCCCTGGCCTCCAGCGAGCCTCGACACACCTTGCATATACGTCGAAATTCGTGCAATATGGTGAACCATAATTGGGCAAAAAGGTATCAATGTAAAGAGGACAAAATTTCATACATAATAACATGCTCAATTAGAGATTTAGTCTGCTAGCATCCTAACTTTACATCGATACAAGATGAAACGGACGCTAACAAAACCCTAATGTGACATACCATGATTCAAAATCTAATTGTGAACGCTATACTATACAAAAATTAAGCTATTTGTTATCGAAGTGAAGAGGACTCGAAGGCGCACATGATGGTATAAGTTAATTAAAATTTGGCCTGAGGGAACCTTCCTTAATTGAGAGAAGAAAGGGACACCGACGTTCAAACTCGGAAGAGAAAACCCGCTCCTCAAATCGTCGTCTCCACCTACGATAGCGCACGCCGCCGACCGTATCAGCAAATGGGGACTCTTGCTAGTTCTAGGGTTCATTTTATAGAGCTAGGTTTGATTCTAGGGGTGTGATAAGGACGGAAAGTGTCGTGGAAATCGATCGTGCGCGATATTCGCGCTTTGACCAAGTCGTGCCGCCTCTGCTCAAAATTGAGCTGCTAGGGTTAGGGTTTTCACATGGACATAGAGGGGAAATGGGCTTCTAGATTGGGCCTAACGATTGGGTCCGGTTTGAGCCCATTTGAGCTCGATTTGGGTTCAAATTTGGCGGATTAAGGTCGGTTAATCTAAACTCTGATTTTAACCGAAGAACCTCTAATTTTTGCCTAATTAAATTTTATTTCGGGGTTAGCCAAGAAGACAAAGTATCCATAAATTTGATCCTCTACATGATTATGAATTTTTCATATTTTTATAAATTGGTTGAAATTTAGCCTAAGGGGGATTTCAATTTAATATTAAGAAAATCTCTTGATTGCTACATAATTTTATTATTAAATAAATTCGGGATGCTACACCCTCCCCCACTTTAGGGAATTTGGTCCTCCAAATTCACTGAACTTCTCGAAACGGTGGAAAACCAAGGTTACTGACTTTAAAACAAATCAGGATACTACTTCCTGATCGCTTCTTCCTACCCCCACGTGGCTTCTTCCATTCCACGCCTACTCCACTAGACCTTGACCATCGGTATGGACAGATTCCTGAGTTGTTGCTGCTTTCGGTCTAGAATCTTGACCGACTTCTCTTCATAGGATAGATCTTCCTTCAGCTCTAGGTCCGTATGCTGAATGATATGTGAGGGGTCGTATACGTACTTCCGTAGCATGGACACATGGAAGACATTATGCACACCTGACAACTAGGGTGGCAATGCCAATTTGTAGGCAACTTCTCCCACTATCTCTAGGACTTCAAATGGTCCAACAAATCTCGGACTTAACTTGCCACAGATGCCAAATCTTCGGACTCCTCTCATAGGTGAGACTTTAAAAAATACATGGTCACCAATTTGGAACTCCAAATCTCTCCTTCTATTGTCAACATAGCTCCTATATCTGGACTGTGCAACTTGTAGAGGGTCTTTGATAATCTGAATAATCTTGGATGATTCTGAAATAAGATCTGGTCCAAGCCATTACTTTTCACCTACCTCTTCCCAGCAGAAAGGTGATCTATAGCTTCTTCCATATAAAGCTTCGAACGGTGCCATCTGAATACTGGACTGGTAACTGTTGTTGTAGGCAAGTTCTATTAGGGCCAAATATTCATGCCAACTACCTCCAAAGTCAATCATGCAAGCCCTTAACATATCTTCTATAATCTGGTTCGCCCTCTCAGGTCTGCCCCTCCGTCTAAGGATGAAAGGCAGTACTGAAATTCAGACGGGTTCCCAAGGACTCATGTAATCTTTTCCAGAAATGAGAAATGAAGATGGGGTCTCTGTCAGACACAATGTTAACAGGCACTCTATGCAATCTCCCTATCTCCTTCATGTACAAGGTAGCCAACACGTCCATTGTCCACTTCGACTTGATGGGCAAGAAATGTGCGGACTTAGTCAAACGATCAATAATCACCCAAATTGCGTCGAAACTGCCACGCGTTCTGGGTAACCTATTACAAAATCCATGCCAATGCTCTCCCACTTCCACTTTGGTATCTCAAGAGGCTTTAACTTCCCGATAGGTCTGTAATGCTCAACCATCACTTGCTGACATACTAAGCATCTGCTCACAAATTCAGCCACTTCTCTCTTCATGTTCGGCCACCAAAAGGTCCTCTTCAAGTCCTGGTACATCTTTGATAGAAACAGTGGTGCCATGATATGGATTCAGATGGGGGGTGAATGGATCTTTTCTACAAAAAGAATGCCCAATTAAAACTTTGCTCTCTGGAAATGAATCTTGTGCATACACCACGGTTCGAGTGCTTAATTCAAGCACTTGGTGTATGGAAACGTATGCACAGTAGACGCGGAAAACCTTACTCCAGAAAACATTCTTTGCCAATCTTAAAAAACCTATGAAGGGAAGCAAAAGACAAGGAGCAAACCCACAAAGTCAATACGGTTCTAAAATCACTAGATGTGATCAAGAGTAGAAGACTCTCCACAACGATGCTCACAGATGACTAGCAAGTCTCATGGAACCTAACACGAATGCTTAGCACACAGTGAGACAATCACAAGTAGATGTAGATACCAAATAAAGAAATCAGTCCAAACCCTGATCAAACATTGTGGCATATGGAACCGTGTGCAGCACTAAGCATGCAGACCTCACAGTAGACCATAACTCTTAGTGCTTAAAAATAACACAATAAATATGATGCGCGCACAACCGACCCTGTGAAGTAGAGAAAGAGGAGCAAACGCACAAGGCAAACCACAACACATTAGATTTTTAGGTGGTTCGACCAGACACCAGTCCGCCTACATCCACCCCTCACTCAAACTTGAGTGAGGATTCCCTTGCAAAAGCAAAACGCAGACTCAGTCTACAAACAACCGCTGCCAAATAGCTTGAGACTGAGGGAGACAAATCATTCAACACCGATCCTACAACCCACAGGATCTGAAACCTGACCTTGCCACCAGCAAGATCAGAACCGGAGGACCAATCCTCCCTTCCTCCAAACCGGAGGGGAAACCATGAGTAGCACACCACCACTCGTGATCAGAGGCACTCTCCCTTCCTCTGACACCCAGAGGGAAACTGGAGATAAATCTCCCTTCTCCTGAATCGTCAGGAGGAACCGTCAGTTGCCCACAACCAGAGGACGCCTCCTCTCTTCCTCTAACTTGCAGAGGGAACCCGTGAGTGACACCCAGTCACTCACAACCGGAGATCGCTCTCCCTTCTCCTGTACAGACAAGAGGAACCTGATCCCAAATCAGGGAATCAGAAGAACAAAGTGGAAAATGTAAATAACAAAGAGAAAATAGAGCTGACAGAAAAAACCCAAAGCCAATATAGCTCACGTAGGAGCAAAATTGTTTTGGATCTGATCCAAGAACAGATGAACACAGATCTTCATTGTGGAACCGACTGCTTGAATCTCGATCTCTCTCTTCTTCTTTTTCTCTTCACTTCTCTCTTTTCTTCTTCTTCTGTTGCCTCTCCTTTTCTTTCTTTCGTGGCTACTCTCTTTCCTCTTCTTCTTTTCTCAGATGGGATCTTCACAGTAGGGGCTCTCGCAGCTTTTCGGTGGTCTCAGCCTTACTCCTACGATCGGGGTTGCTCTCTATTTATAAAATAGGGTATCATAGTTTAATGACCCAGCGAACCAATCTCATCCACGTGGAGAAGAATATTCTCCAATTATTGGCCTCTCAAAGGGTTTGCCATGTGGACATTACTTTTCGCGCCAAAGAGAAGTCCCAGGTAGCACATCGTCTTGTCCCGTGTGTTGGATTACGTGCCTAGGGTAGCACGTGGTCACTTAACCTTCAACGAACTCCTCACGTGCTGGTTGGATTATCGTCCAGGTGCTCTGACTTGTAGATAGTCAATAGTTGATGCATCGATCTGATCTTGTATGGTTGACTTGTAGCACCGACCTTACTAGGCAAAACTAAAGTAGCTGCACTGACCTTTCTTGAGAGTATGCTTAGACCCTGTTGGTTGGCTTCTATGCATTGAGCCTATTAATGCACTGACCTTGTAACCTTGAAACTAAACGTGGACCGACTTTGTAGTTCACATGTGCTCAGACCATCAGCAATGTGCACAGACCTTATAGTGTTGAAGGTAAAACATGCACCGACCATGTAACCTTGAAACCAAACGTGCACCGACCTTGTAGTTCACATGTGCTCAGACCTTCAGTAATGTGCACAGACATTGTAGTTCTACATGTGCACCGACCTGTGTTCTGCGTTCTTCATGTGCACCGACGTCTGTTCTTTATTCTTCATGTGCAGCGACCTTTGTTCTTTGTTCTTCATGTGCACCGACCTTTGTTCTTCATGTGCATAGACCTTGTAGTTTATTGCTGCTTCGACTTTTCTATTGCAGGAGCCATTCAGCTGTGTCGAGGCATCTCCTGACTGCATCGAGGTAGTCACTTGCATTTGTGTCTTTTGACCACTACTGACAGAACATGCACCGACCTTATGACAGTGAAGGCAAAACATGCACCGACCTTGTAGTGCCCCAGAAATTTTAAATAATTTTTAAGAAATTATAAAGGCCTTAATAAATTTATAAATGGTTATTATGAGGCCAATTGGTGTTAATCAATTAACCCAAACCACTTAATTAAAGTCCAAAAGGTTTTAACTCAGGCCCATTAAGTTAGGCCCACATTCTAGAAGGTAATTAAGTCTATCCACGGATATTAAGGATAAATACTAATACTATAAGATAATGATTTGGATAATTAACAAGGGAGTTTTCATAAACTGAAACTTTAAGCAACGATGACTGTAATGGTCTATCGTAAGACCGCCACAGCCATGTAACGCATGGTCACTCGACTGTTACATTCCTGTTAGTTCCGTAAGTGAAGGGACTCATGAAAAGATTGGAACTTGATGTTCCTATCCACTATGGATCGACTTGGGAAGGATTGTAAAAACTCTAAGGACTCTTAGAGATTAGGATTTGATGAAATAAGGACTCTAAACTCGATCTAATCCTCAAACCCTAGCCTAAACTCTATAAATAGGGCATAGTTCTGAACTGTGCGACCCTTACTTTTTGGGCGTAAGGAATCAAGGTAAGGAGTCATTATCTCAGGTAAGTTCTTTAGAATAATTTGTTTACAATACTTTAGACTAACTCCCCTCCGAATTTCACATCTTTAGGTCAAGAGGGCGTGGAGTTAGAGCCTAAAGAAGTTGCTGAAAAAGTCACAAGAGAAGGAAGGGATCTAGGGCAGGGTTCTCAACCAAATTCAGAAACTACAGTCTAAGTAAGAGGTCGGTTATCACATGAACGGCAAAAACAACATGATAGGACTAAATGCCCTCTGGTTTGATTGAATTCCATGCATTGTAGAGCATTGATTTCATGTTTTATTTGTTCTATGCACATCATGCACCTCTTAGCCAAATTAAGAAATTAAAACATGACTATTCATCTATTCATGATTACCTATGCATGTAGATGGCCTTACTTCGTTAACATGACTAGAAACTCATCATGTTTTGATAAAATACATGATGTGAGTTGATCTCTTAGTTTCTATAATTGTTATATGTTAACAGATACTGTAACACATTAGCGTAGGACCGTCGCTTCCAAGTAACGGCCCTACGACAGACCGTTACACATGTTGTGTAGTGGACAACAGATCTAGAGGGGAGGGGTGAATAGATCTGCCCCTCTTTTCGCAATGCGGCCCTCTAAACAGCTAGTTAAAATAAATTGCAGCGGAATAGAAACTAGCTTCCAAGAATGCTATGATTCACTTAGCAAGATAAGAAACATATATAACAATTCGATCCTAAGCATGCATCTAGAACGAATCAATCACACAAGCAAACCACACTAGACAGAATTTTTAAGGTGGTTCGGACTGAATCCTCAGCCCTACGTCCACCCCTCACCAAAACCCGGTGAGGCTTCACTTGTGCAACGCACAGAACCGCAAATCGAAAACCACCGATTGCCTTCCTACTCACCACCTGGTAGGGACGTCAACCGCAAATTGGAACACCCTCCAATTGCCTTCCTACTAACCACCGGTAGGGATGAATCACACTTTCAATGTTTAAACAATAATGAAAATGAAACAAATGTGAATGAACTAAAACAAGAGATTGAGTTATGAGTGAAAATGAATTGGCCCTTGTATGGAATGTTGATCAGCAACAAGGCTCCTCTTGGCTTCAACTCAATCTTCTTGATTCACCCTTGATTGGATGAATGTTCTTCACGGAGTACTGTTCACGTGAACAGTACCTCTTCCTTCAATTCTTCTCTCTTGATCTTCTCTTTGAATTTCATTGAATGAATGAAGGAGATGATGAAGCTACCTTGAATCTTGATTGCTTCTTTAGCTTCTAGGAGTTTGAATGCTTGAAATATCACCTTGAATGAGCTTGAAAGAACTTGAATGGATGTAGATGATTTCCCTTGAAGAACTTGAATCAAACCGGCTTCCTTGGATCACTTTGATAGCCTTGCTTTGATGTAATCTTCCTTGAAGTTTGCTGGCTTTGATTTGAGCTTGATTCCCCTTTGATTGGATGAAGAACACCTTCATGAACTACTGTTCACGTGAACAGTAGCTCGTCTCTAAGCTCTCTTGCAGCCACCCCAGATCTCACAAGAAGCCCCTTGAAGCATTAGGTTTTCCATCCCCTCATGTGTTGGTTTTATAACCCTTGAATGGTCCATAGATGCCCCCTAGACCAGATCCACAAATCATGGAAGATTAGGTAAGATTTGATTAAACAAATCCATGGAAAGGGGCTAGCCACGAGGTTGATTTCGAAGTCAAACAAGGCTGCATCGGGGCTGGCGGTCGACCTAAGGCTCCTGGCGGTCGACCGCCACTGAAACACATACAACTGGGTGATCCCTGGGAAAACCGGTCGACCGCCACTGGCTGGCGGTCGACCGCCAGCTGCCAGACCTGCAGCTGGGCAGTCCCTGGCTGGGGCGGTCGACCGCCCCTGTGCTGGCGGTCGACCGCCAGCTGGGCAGAGCCCGGGTCACCCCGGTTCGGTCCGTTGGTCGCACCAGCTCCGTCGCTTGAGTCCGTTAGCCGCCCGTTCATGTCTGTGGCATCGACCTTGATTGTCTTGAAGTTTTATTACTGAGTCTTCAAGCAAATTTTTGTTCCGGGGGCTCCGCCCCCGGAAACCCCCGCAAGGGGCGCTGCCCCCTTGACCCCCGCAACCTGACCGGGCAGGTCCATCCCCGCGAACTGACCGCGCAGGTCGATCCGCGTGCGAGCGCGCAACATTGAGCTTTCATGTGCATTTCTGTCATGAACAAAATATCACATATGTCAGTCATAAGAGCGTGGAAAATAACAATGACTAATAGTGTTAAGCCATTATCAAAACCAAGAATACACAAAACTCATATGACTATAGAATGATGTCGAATGACCCATGTGACCACAGAATGACTCAAATGACCTCAGGGACACAACAACACACTCTGTGATATTTGAATTGCACTATTGTTTCTAACGCGCTTGGATAGACGCGTTACAATCATGTAACGGCTAGGTCCTGACCGTCACTTTCACTATGACGCTCCATCTCTAGACCGTTATATCATGTGTACTGTCAACCTTTGACAGATTATAACTTGCCAATATTACCATTGTTAAAGCCTAGTTATCTAAGTTATAACCTGATCTCATGTTTTAAGGTTATTTGATCATTCATAACAGGTATTGCATGTTTTGGTATCACTTTTATTTTTAAGCTATGCTAATTTCATGAAGCTAAAACCTATAGTTTTGTACTATTAAAGCATGATTATAAAAGCATGACTTGTTAGCATTGTATTGACGGAGTTTTCATCACGGTTTTCACATTTATTATACATGTCACTACCTGTCAATAGAGTCAATTCTATAAGTACATGGCACTTACTCCGGTATGATGTCATTAGTTCACACATTACACTATAGGAACACTATCTTAGACATGAGGACCTCTCTATTGGATAATCCTTCCAATGGACTAGGAAATCATTGTTTCAAGGCCTCCGTAATTCTCCGCGAGCCTGGGATTCTCACTAGAACGTCGAGTTGGTTGTACCAGAAGCACATTAATTAGAACACCCTATCGTGGTTTTTGATTTTTGACATGTAACGGCCTTGAACTGGACCGTTAGGCTCATGTAACGGCCCAGTGCCAGACCGTCACATTCCTCTGGATCTATTTTTATCCTTCAAGACTCGGATCACTGTAACGGCCTATTACTGGCGCGTTACATAATGTAACGGCCCAGCCAATGACCGTTACATAGCTTGTTTATGTTAACCCAAGGTTTGACCAAGGGTTGATATTCCATTGATTCTAGACAAACCTTGATGATCTAGAACTTGTCATATTGCTTAAATGGATCTAAAAGAAATGGAAGTTAAGGAAAGTACCGTTATGCTGTCACTTTATTCTATAAGTATAACTTAGTTTAAATATCATTCTTGATCTCATATATTCAAAATTGAAGCATTCATTGATGTGACACGGTCTACCTAGGATGATAATGACCCTTAGACCTATGCATCCACAAGCATACAAGCTCTCAATTCGGCTCACCGTGCGACCTATCTCACGCGACGCACATGCGCTCCCAGTGGGTCCGAGTGATGCCGGCGAGGATCCGGGGTGGGACCCTAAGGTTTCCACCGGTTGGTGGGCTTATGGCTGACCCCTAATGGGCCTGGGATACCCAATTTATGGGCGGGCTAGCACGCTGGGGCGTGGGCTTGGGTGGCGCTCTCTCACTTGCCACGGTGGTGCGCTCGTGGTTTCACAAACAATCAAGTCCGGGCACTCAATTACCGCCAACGAGCTAAGGAAACGATACTAGCTAAGCAAAGTAAATGAGGACCAGGAGAGGGACCAGAAGCTCACCTGATCGGTGTGAAGACACCGATCCCGGCCGGAGACGATGGGCGCGCCGGGAGGCGTGGGTATGCACCCGAACGCCGCGGCGGGGTAGCTTGACCTGCTGGTTAGTTAATTACAAAACTACGCCTCTCGCAGGAGGGGGGATCTCGGGGTGGGGGTTATGGAGTTTACACCAAACACTACCACCACGCAGGGTGGGGCCTTCAGCCGGCCAAGCGGGGTGGGGAAAATTGGTTAATTATCACACCGGCGGTCGATACCGAAACCTGTCCGGTTCTGGGATTCTGGACCAGCAGTCACTGATGTAGCCGTAGAACACTTTCTGGAATTTTGCCGGAGGCGCGGTCGGTGTCGTTGGCTTCGTAACAGAATAGGGGTGCGCCTCAAATTTTATGGATTTTCGTTCTGCACGAGCCGGGCTGCCACGATCGACCGAACGGGGTCCCTGTTCAGGACCTGCACAGGTTCAGCTTCTGAACAGCAGATTGCCGAGGACGCCACGAACGCTCCCGGGCTCTGTTTTGCAAACGGCCGGTGTCGATGGAAGCGTGGGGAGGTCTACTTTCCAACGGAGCCAGCCTCGCCACTGTCTGAAGTCCGTGTGGACAGGATGGTCCCGTTGAAGGGGGAAAGGTCGGGGAAGACAGACAGGAGGCAGAACGAACGCCCGGCGGTATAAAAATGGTAACTTCCACTTACGGCGTTCAAACGATGCTCCGTCTTCGGCTTCTGAAAGCTGACAGGGGGAGGAAGAATTTTGATGAAGAGTTTGATGACCGATTCCTCCAGTCTTGGCCGCTGCACGAAGGTCGAACAGAGATGGCCTTCTGGTTGAGCCCCCAGTGCGCAGTCGCGGTAGAACGGAGCTAGCGGCCGGCCACGATCTTGGAACGGAGCGATTCCAACTCGCCTGCGGAGAAGACTCGTGGATGCACAAGTTTGCTGAAGCGCTTGGATGCCGAATCCTCCTGGAACGGGTTGGAAAATGCTCTGCAAGTTGGGGCCAGAAACTGCCTGCGGGCTGGAATGGATTTGTGGAGGGGAGGCTAAGGTGGTGGTGGTGTATGTGGGTGGAGATGGAGGGGGGTGCGACCCTAGGAGGGAGGGGAAGGGGATGGACGACCTAGGGAGGTGAAGGGGTCCCTTGGAGAGGGGAAAGGGGTCTTGGGTGGAGGAATATGGCTTGGGAAGGGTGGGGAGTGGCCTTGGGAAGGTGAAAGGGTGCCTGGGAAGATGAAAGGGTGCCTAGGAGAAGGGGTTTCCACCTAGGGGTTGGAGGGGGAATTGAATGAGTGTATAGGGAAGGGGGAGGGGTCTTAAAGAAGGGTGATTAGGGAGGAGAGAGAGGGGATTTCGAAATTTAGAGAGAGAGAGGGAGAAGTAGTGAGAGAGAGAGAGAGAACTATAGAGAGAGGGAGAGAGAATACTTGAGGGTTTAATTTTTCAATTCATCAAAAGTTGTCACAAATGGGAGAGGGGGGGGTCCTTATATAGAGTTGGACCATTTGCACAAAACCCCCTAACAAAGTGCATAAATACAAAAGACCAAGAGACAGGGGGGGCGCCCATGGGCCAAGCCCACTAACTGGGCCCAATGTCCTCAACTAAGGGTCCAAATGACTCAAGACTTGGATAATTAACTCTAAGACCTAGATAATGGACTCAAATAAAGGAAAATTACACATGATATGACTCAAATAAAGAAACTACATAAGCAACAAATAAAGATAGCCATGAGGACCACATCTCCAAGGGGTCACGAAGTCGGAGTCGCCTCGTGCCATAGGGAATGCCGGGAGATGTCCTCATCAAATCCCCCGGGGTGGGGAGAACTCGACCCCGTCGAGTAGGGGTCCAATCGGCTCTCGTACTGCACCAGCAGGTCCGGGTCTAGGCGCATCAAGTCCTCTCGGCTTACCCAAGCATCCTCGGTCGGGGAACGGCCTTTCCACCTCACGAGGTAGCGCTGGTAGACCCTGTTCCTGGTAAGTGTGCTCTGCTCATCCAGTATTGCCTCCACTTGCTCAAGTCGGCCTCTCAATCGGGGTGGTAGTTTCGCTCCGGGAGGGTCACTCACAAGGGGGGTAAAGGCTCGAGATCCTGACTGGGTTCCACCGTGGGGCCCTTATAGCGAACCAGATCCGCCACATTGAAAGTGGGGTGAACCCCAAAGCCCTTAGGTAAGTCGAGCTCATAAGCATTGGTACCAACCCGTCTTAGAACCCGAAAGGGTCCCAAACCCCGTGTCCTCAATTTGGAGGCGGGCCCTGGGAGGAGCCGCTCCGTTCTCACCATCACATGGTCTCCCACTTGGTATTCATAGTGACGACGATGAGCATCGGCCTGCCTTTTGTAAGCCTCGTTGCTTTTGCCTATATGCTTGCGGATGTTTTCATGTATCTTTGTGGATGTTGACTCACTAGGAGATAATGGGGGTCCTGGACAACCAAAAGTGGACCTATCATGCAGTGGTGCTACACAGACTTTGGTAGACCTAGGAGGCTTATGCGTCTTGTCAAAGGGGGTGGGGATGGAAGACCCGGAAAACCCATAAAGGGACCTATCATGCCATGCCATGTAGGCCCTAATAGACCTAGGTGGGCCAGGACAACCATAGATGGATCTATCATGCATGGTGGTGATAATTACCGGGGAACCCGAACTTCCTTGAATATTTCTCTCATGCCTAAGACTTGCGACGAACGAGGGTGGGCCATTACATCCGTACATAGACCACTCATACTTCTTACATGTCATGTGGGTGATTTGAATGAATGGACCCGACTCATGAATCATGTCAAGCGGTGTGGTGTGTCTAGACACATGCATTCCTTCCCAAATGGCATCCCTAATGTGTATGGCTTGGTGTGGGAGTTTCCTCTCATAGGGGTCAAATGGGTCTGGGAAAATAGAGTGGGCCTGGTCTATTAAGGTGGGTGAGGGTAGGAAAGGGTGGGTGGTGGGTAAGGGGGGTGGGTTGCATGGGGGTCTAGACTCCCATAGGAAGGGGTCAAAGGGGTCATGGTAAGGGTCCCCTAGGGAGAGGAACTCCAGGTCCTCATGTAGCGGTGAGTCATCCTTCTCTAAAGAAATAATTGGGCCGAAGTCTTTGGTGGGTGGATCAGCCAGGAAGGGATGGTTTGACACTCTACCCGAGATAAGCAATTCTAATTCATGGAGAGCAGCAGGCTCATCCGGTGTAGGGAGGATTAGAAGGAGGTCGCTAGTGTAGCAACCTACAGTGTAAGCTGTGGTGATGGATCCGACACATAGATGTAGGAGGTCAACGCTCCTAGGTTGGTCAGCCATTGTGGCCAACATGTCGGTCAACTCTATTTGCCATGCTAGGCCCTTAAGAAGGTCATCCCAACTCTCAACCTCATAGGAGGATTGGATAGTGGTGTGATAAGAGGAGAGAGGGACTATGGGGAGGTGTTGTTCCATGGGAGGGTAGGCATGGGCCATTATCTCTCTAATTGGGCTACCCATCAACCAGCTAACAAGGGTCTCTCCTAAAATAAGCTCGGTCCCATCTAGAGAGGGTGGTGTAGGGTGAAGGTTACCATGTGAGTTTTTTTCTTCAATTTGGACATGTGTGGTCTCCATGTTGGGAATTGGGTCCGGGGTGTTCACCACTTTGGGGTTGGGTATGGGCTCCTCCTCCAAAGAGGTGAGGGAATACGTTAGGGGTGGGGTGGTGATGGTAGGTGCATGGCGCACCCAAGGTGATGAGCAAGGTCGGAATTGGGTTGGGGTTGGAAGTGGAGGTAGTGGGAGTCTAGGTTGGGGTAGGTTTGTAGTTGGGAGTGGAAGGTGGGTTGGGAGAAGACAGTTGGATAATGGAGGGGCATCCCTTATAGGGGATAATGGATGGGTAGTAGTAGGGGCTACGGGGGTTTGGGGAGTATGGGTCTCATGGGGAATAGTGAGTTGGGGGGTGGTGACCGGTGCGGGACTAGGTGGAGGGGTGGGCACGAGATCTACTTGGGTTTGAACGGTGAGGGTTGTGGAAGTGAGTTTTAGTTGGGGAAGGTCGGTGGGGATTAGGTTTTCCTGACTTGACTCTTGGCATTGTGCCTCAAATTCTTCCTCCCATTCAAGGGGAGATTCATGAACTTCAATCACTTCCCCAACTCTTTGGGGTGGAGGGGTTGGGTAGGGGTTTGTGGGTTGGAGGGTGGTGGCCGTCATGGGCTTAGGTGGATGAGAGAGGACATGGGTGTTGTTGAATCGGAAGGCCCCCGGAAGGTGTGACGGATGCACAAGGCAAGTCCGACGTGTCGGGTCAATGGTGGCATTCCTTTCATCTAGCCATCTCCTTCCTAGGATTATGCAAGGTCCCGCCATAGTGCCAATTTGACACCAAGCTCCATCACAGTACATGGTCTTCCCAAACCATTTATGGAATTCAACGAAGACTCGTTCTCCGTCGTGCACGATTTGTCCGGCCCTAGAAAGAGAGGCAACAATATCGGGAGATACCCAATTATCGGGCTCTAAGTCAATGAAGTCAATTTCCGTAGGTTCTCCACTGGGTAGGTATGCAAGAAATATGATTGGGAGAGGGATCATGTGGTCCGTAGACTCTTTGACAGTGGGTGGTGGACTATGCATGTGACGATCTGTCGGAGACTCTAATGCAATCGTTCCCATGGACTAGACTTGTAGAGACAAGTCTAAAACTTGCTCTGATACCATTTGATGTGACACGGTCTACCTAGGATGATAATGACCCTTAGACCTATGCATCCACAAGCATACAAGCTCTCAATTCGGCTCACCGTGCGACCTATCTCACGCGACGCACATGCGCTCCCAGTGGGTCCGAGTGATGCCGGCGAGGATCCGGGGTGGGACCCTAAGGTTTCCACCGGTTGGTGGGCTTATGGCTGACCCCTAATGGGCCTGGGATACCCAATTTATGGGCGGGCTAGCACGCTGGGGCGTGGGCTTGGGTGGCGCTCTCTCACTTGCCACGGTGGTGCGCTCGTGGTTTCACAAACAATCAAGTCCGGGCACTCAATTACCGCCAACGAGCTAAGGAAACGATACTAGCTAAGCAAAGTAAATGAGGACCAGGAGAGGGACCAGAAGCTCACCTGATCGGTGTGAAGACACCGATCCCGGCCGGAGACGATGGGCGCGCCGGGAGGCGTGGGTATGCACCCGAACGCCGCGGCGGGGTAGCTTGACCTGCTGGTTAGTTAATTACAAAACTACGCCTCTCGCAGGAGGGGGGATCTCGGGGTGGGGGTTATGGAGTTTACACCAAACACTACCACCACGCAGGGTGGGGCCTTCAGCCGGCCAAGCGGGGTGGGGAAAATTGGTTAATTATCACACCGGCGGTCGATACCGAAACCTGTCCGGTTCTGGGATTCTGGACCAGCAGTCACTGATGTAGCCGTAGAACACTTTCTGGAATTTTGCCGGAGGCGCGGTCGGTGTCGTTGGCTTCGTAACAGAATAGGGGTGCGCCTCAAATTTTATGGATTTTCGTTCTGCACGAGCCGGGCTGCCACGATCGACCGAACGGGGTCCCTATTCAGGACCTGCACAGGTTCAGCTTCTGAACAGCAGATTGCCGAGGACGCCACGAACGCTCCCGGGCTCTGTTTTGCAAACGGCCGGTGTCGATGGAAGCGTGGGGAGGTCTACTTTCCAACGGAGCCGGCCTCGCCACTGTCTGAAGTCCGTGTGGACAGGATGGTCCCGTTGAAGGGGGAAAGGTCGGGGAAGACAGACAGGAGGCAGAACGAACGCCCGGCGGTATAAAAATGGTAACTTCCACTTACGGCGTTCAAACGATGCTCCGTCTTCGGCTTCTGAAAGCTGACAGGGGGAGGAAGAATTTTGATGAAGAGTTTGATGACCGATTCCTCCAGTCTTGGCCGCTGCACGAAGGTCGAACAGAGATGGCCTTCTGGTTGAGCCCCCAGTGCGCAGTCGCGGTAGAACGGAGCTAGCGGCCGGCCACGATCTTGGAACGGAGCGATTCCAACTCGCCTGCGGAGAAGACTCGTGGATGCACAAGTTTGCTGAAGCGCTTGGATGCCGAATCCTCCTGGAACGGGTTGGAAAATGCTCTGCAAGTTGGGGCCAGAAACTGCCTGCGGGCTGGAATGGATTTGTGGAGGGGAGGCTAAGGTGGTGGTGGTGTATGTGGGTGGAGATGGAGGGGGGTGCGACCCTAGGAGGGAGGGGAAGGGGATGGACGACCTAGGGAGGTGAAGGGGTCCCTTGGAGAGGGGAAAGGGGTCTTGGGTGGAGGAATATGGCTTGGGAAGGGTGGGGAGTGGCCTTGGGAAGGTGAAAGGGTGCCTGGGAAGATGAAAGGGTGCCTAGGAGAAGGGGTTTCCACCTAGGGGTTGGAGGGGGAATTGAATGAGTGTATAGGGAAGGGGGAGGGGTCTTAAAGAAGGGTGATTAGGGAGGAGAGAGAGGGGATTTCGAAATTTAGAGAGAGAGAGGGAGAAGTAGTGAGAGAGAGAGAGAGAACTATAGAGAGAGGGAGAGAGAATACTTGAGGGTTTAATTTTTCAATTCATCAAAAGTTGTCACAAATGGGAGAGGGGGGGGTCCTTATATAGAGTTGGACCATTTGCACAAAACCCCCTAACAAAGTGCATAAATGCAAAAGACCAAGAGACAGGGGGGGGCGCCCATGGGCCAAGCCCACTAACTGGGCCCAATGTCCTCAACTAAGGGTCCAAATGACTCAAGACTTGGATAATTAACTCTAAGACCTAGATAATGGACTCAAATAAAGGAAAATTACACATGATATGACTCAAATAAAGAAACTACATAAGCAACAAATAAAGATAGCCATGAGGACCACATCTCCAAGGGGTCACGAAGTCGGAGTCGCCTCGTGCCATAGGGAATGCCGGGAGATGTCCTCATCATTCATTCATTGATTTTAGTTATCATGGAATTATTAGAAGTGCTATATTCTTGGCCATACGTTACTGTTATATTGCGTGGAAGTAGCTTAATTTATAACTGAAGATGCGATCGAGCACTGATTGTGTTCAAGGGCTCTATACTAGTCCCCTCGGCTGATTGCCGGAAACATACTATTTTATAAACCATGGGGTATGATGCTACTGGCGTCACATTGCGCTGGGAGTACTATTTCTATAAATAAGTGAAGATCCACGGCACAACATGACATTCTTGCTTGATATTCCACAGAAATTCACAAAGCACTTGCTCTTAAGCATAAGATGCTAAAGTGAGGAATATATGGCTTGCTAGTACAATCTCGTTACATTCTTATTCATGGAAGGCCAATATCATGTTCTTGTTATATTCTTGCTAGTTCATTCTTGATCATTCTATCTTACATGGTTATCTTGTTTCTATTGATTTGATCGCATGATTGATTCGCATTTGCATGATCTGACCTTATTTCTTTAGAGCTAAAATGATAATTACTTAAATAGTGCCTTCATGTTGATGTGAAGATACTACTAGGCAAGTGTGCTCATGACCTATTTTCTAATATTTTTCAGGAGATGGAAATAGTTCGGATTCGGATTCGGGCTATACTAGTAGCGGGTCCGGAAGCGAGTGAAAGTGTTATAAAGATGAGAGTGAAGACTTAGGAAGTTAAAGTGTCTATATTGAGTCAATGTAATTTTCCTACTTCTTGAGTCTAGTAGAATGGAAATCAAATTAGTGATTGTATCTTGAATATTGATGTAGCAACCCTGATAAAAATAAGATTTTTAAATAAATCAAATTAAAATAAAAGATAAGTAAATAGATGACAAAGAGCCTAAATGGATAAATCATTAGTCAAGAAGAAATAACACCTTTGGTCAAGGCGCGACTTCGAAAAGAAACGCCCTTACATAAGGCGTTAATTATAAAAAGGACGCCAACACCAAAGGGCGTCAATTCCCAAAAGGCCGAAAATAAATAAAGGGCAGGTATAAGTGACGCCCTCTACATGGGCGCGTGTTACATAAGAAATGACGCTTGACAAGGCGTCAATTTAAATTAACGCCCTCGCTTAAGACGTTAATTCAGTTCGAGTTTCGTTCGACCCAGGAGTCTATCCAGGGTAAGTTCTGGATAACTACGTTCAAGGTCGAATATGGTGAGGACTCTATCATGGAAGTATTACTTCCAATACAACTCTAACCCTATTAGGATCCCCAAAATCCTATAAATAACCTTGTCCATCGAACCCTAAAAGCTATTTGGTCGAAGGAGGTTTCGCTCTGCTGCTGTGCGTGAAGAACAGGTTTACGTTCTTCTTCCTGCCTCTGTTTTCGATCAACTCATGAAGAATATTAATTTTTCTTCATCTTATTTTCCTTTACGTTGCCTGCCGTGCTGAAGAACGAGGGGTTCTTCATCAAGCATCATCTTCTTCTTCTTCTTCTTCTTCTGCCGGTGATCAGAAGACTCTGTTGCAAAACAGAGTATCGTTTCTCTTCACATATCTTCACCCAGATAGTCATCAGGTAGGTTTTCTCAAGAACGTAGCCCAAACTAGTATAAATTATGAAATAAACTCATCCATGATCTCATGCATATAGTTTTACTGCGTTTCCAAATGTTTTCTGAGTGATTTTAAAGAAGCGACCCAGACAAGGGCGCTAATTCTTATTTTGACACCCTACCCAGGAGTCGTCAATTTCATATAATTGATAATTATCCATGTTTAAAATTCTATAACTATGAAACCATGAATCTAAATTAATGCATGATCATACCTATCGAATCCTGCTATTTTTCTTATCCTGACCATGAAATTATTTTCCTGAAATTTTATTATCTGAAAATTGATAAATTGTTGAATTAACGACCTGCACAAGGTCGTCTCTTATTGAACTGACGCCCCATACCAGGGCGCTTATTGACAAGTAACGCCCCTGTCCAGGGCGCGTTTTTTGTTAAAAATTCAAGAATATTGATTTTCTGCAGAATAAAATATTGAAGGGACGACTATCGTATACGTCGTCAAATTATGAATGAACGCCCCTGAATAAGGCGTTAATTGGATAATTAATGACTTAGCTTAAGTTGCTATTTTCTGTATTTCTGTTTTACACTGATTACTGTCAACCGAAGGGTTATATATATATATATATATATATATATATATATATATATATATGTAATCGGCACTATATTCTGTTCCATGAATATAGTCCCACGTTTCACGATGATTTATCTTTTACCCACTAATTCTCATTGATATACAAACTCTCCATTGGATATTCCGTTCCTTTGGACTAGCGAGTTAGTCATAGAGACCTCCGTAAGTCTTCTCGCAGCCTTGGATTCCCTCAAGGCCGACTGAGCTGGTTGTACCATAAAAACCCATTACACTATTTTGCCATGTCACTCTAAAGAAACATGGTATACCGGCCCTCATGTTATGCAAAGTGTGTATCATGAGAATTCTCTTAATGGGATGAGGTTATCATGCCATTTGATGCTGTTCTTGTAAACCCCAATTCTATATCAACATTGTCATGATGTTCTTGTAAACCCCAACTCTATATCAACATTGTTATGATGATCTTGTAAACCCCAATTCTATATTAAACTTGATGTTCTTGTGGACCTCAATTCTATATAAAGAATGTCCATACTTGTTTGTCATGGTACCCAAGTTAGGGAACCAATTTCACCTAGTTTTATCGATAATCGTGATTGTACCGTTATTATCGTCATTCTATGTCAAGTGTCATATTTTTGAACTATATTCTATCCAAGTTATCCTACGTATCTACAAGCTTTATTCTTGAAATTCCATATTGGCTATACATAAAAGTGGATGTTAAAATACATGATTAATGCCTGCGCATATAGGGCCCGATCTGGTCCTGGGGGGAGCACCCGAAAGTACTTGTGCCCATGGGAGTTGATTGATCACGGTATTGGCATTATACCGAAGTGCATGACTAGCTTGATTGAACATTCCACAAATCTTGTACTTGTACTTGACTTGATATTACATGACTTGCGTGGCCCGAGAAAGGGTAATTGTATACTTGCTTGACTTGAAACAAAATAGCCAAATTCCAACATGACATGATGAGTTTACTTGCTTGAATATCTTGATATCTTTTCGATATAAGTTCTTGAAAGTTCATGACTAGTTCTTCTTGCTATCGTATTGTTATACACTCTCTCTATCTTGTCGTTTTATGCGAGCATGCATAGCTATAGTGCATTCATGAAAGATGTAATCACTTAAACCCCTTGCTAGTTCTTGAGATATAATTTCCTACTGAGCGTTCGCTCACTTAGTGTTTCCTTACTTTTCAGGTAAGTCCGACGATGAGGGAACTCAAACGGATGGGGAAAATCAAGAGTGAAAGGGATAGAGCTTCTTCCGTGTTATCTAGTCTTTTTCATATTTTCTTGAGTCAACATTGTATTTTTCCTTTATTTTAGTTAGTACTTCAAGGTTTGTAATAGACATATTCTTATGAAGGAATAAAGGACTGGGTTATCTTTACTTTTGCGCATCTCTGATTTTTGGTGTCGAATACACTAATACTCTGATTGACATGATTGATATAAACTCGTCGCGCATCTCCGGGTACCTTCCGCGCTCGGGGCGTGACAGTTTTTATGGTATCAGAGCCTAGGGTATTCAATTCCTAGGAAAACCCAAGTCCAAGGATAGGTTTAACCTTTAACCGGTGAGATTGGGTAGAACCAAGGGTTAAAGTTAACATAGAAATGCTAGCTTCTAAATGAGATCACGTATTGATCTAGTTATTGTAATTGTAGGACGATGGCTGTCGAACGTGCTCAGTGGCGCAACATGCAGCGTACACTTCAAGGCATGACTCGGGTGCTGCAACAAGTAGCACAGGGAGGTGCACAACGAGCCGGAAGTCTCCACCAAGTCTTTAAAAACATCAACCCGCCTAAATTCACGGGTTCTACTGATCCGGACGACGCAGAGCACTGGGTCAGGGAGACGGAACGTATATTCCGTGTTATGCAGTGCACGGATCAAGATAAAGTCTTATTAGCTACCTTTCAGTTGGAAAGGGATGCCTGATGCTGGTGGGAATCGATAGAAGCTACTTTAAATCAAGACCAAGTTACTTGGGAAGAATTCGTTGAACATTTCAACGCTAAATATTTTTCGGACCGAGTCCAAGAAAAGAAAGCTATCGAATTAGCCGCACTCAAGCAACGGTCATTATCGGTGGCGGAGTACGAGGCACAATTCTCTGGATTGTCTCGGTATGCTAAGCACTTAGTTAGCATCGAGAAGATGAAAGCTAGGAGGTTCCTAAACGGGCTCAGGCCCCAATATATTACCCAGCTGGCACCAATGGATATTCAGGTCTACTCAGAGATAGTACGCCGAGCTCAATTGTTAGAAGATGCCACGGAGCTATCAGATAGAATCCGTGGGAAGGATAAGAAGGAACAAGTTACAAGTTCGGGTTCCTTTAAACCCAACTTCAAGAAGAGGCCTAGCACTGGAGGTACTTCTTCTCAAGACCAAAAATTTAAGAAGACCAAGTCCTTCTCTATCACTACTACACCATCGAATATAATATGCAAGCATTGTGACAAGGCTGGTCATAAAGCCGAAGAGTGCTGGAGGAAACTTGGAGCATGTCTCCGTTGCGGGAGCTGTGAGCATCGGATTCCCGATTGCCCATTACTTAATGATCAAACCGGTGACGGAAAGTGCCCGGTAACCAAGAACGCTCGTCTTCACGCAATTAAGGAGACTGAAGAAGAAGAAGGTGGACTAGTAGAAGGTACACTGAAAGTTTGTTCCAAGTATGCACATGTCTTATTTGATACGGGTGCATCACATTCTTTTATTTCCAAGAAGTTTGCTAACCCACTACCTATGGAACCGGAATGGATGAAAATAATTTTATCTACTCCTCTCGGAAACGAAACCGATATTACTCACCATTATCAAAACTGTGAAGTCTTGGTAAAAGGAAGAAATCTTCCTATCGATCTCATATGTTTAGATCTAAAGGAGTATGATGTCATACTGGGAGCGGATTGGCTATCCAAATACCAGGCAACAGTCGATTGCCGCAATAGCAAGGTTACTTTCAAGGACTTTCTAGAACTAGTCTATTCTAGCCCTAAGAGTCGGAGCGAGTCACCTCTTATTTCGGCTCTCCGAGCTAGCAAGCTAATAAGGAAAGGATGTGTATCTTTCCTTGCATTTGTCACGATTAAGGAGGCTCAGGAAACTAAGATAGAAGATATCCCAGTTGTGCAAGAATTTCTGGATGTGTTTCCGGAAGATTTGCCTGGATTACCCCCACAAAGAGAAGTGGCCTTCACCATCGACTTAGTCCCTGGTGCTGGACCTGTTTCTAAGACACCTTATAGAATGTCCCCTGCTGAACTCAAGGAGTTAAAGGAGCAATTAATGGAACTTCTTAAGAAAGGATTCATTAGACCGAGTACTTCCCCGTGGGGAGCGTCTGTGCTATTTGTAAAGAAGAAGGATGGATCCATGAGACTATGCATCGACTATCGACAGTTGAATCATCTCACTATCAAGAACAAGTATCCACTACCGAGAATCGATGAGTTATTTGATCAAATATCTGGATCCAAGTATTTTTCAAAGATTGATCTCAGGTCAGGATATCACCAAGTAAGGATCAAGGATGAGGACATTTATAAGACTACATTCAGAAGCAGGTACGGCCATTATGAATTTGTTGTTATGCCCTTTGGACTAACGAATGCCCCTGTTGCCTTTATGCAGTTAATGAATAGTATATTCAGGCCTTATTTAGATCAATTCATGGTGGTCTTCATCGATGATATATTAATTTATTCCAAGACTAAGGAAGAGCATGAGGAGCATTTGAGGATTGCATTACAAATATTAAGGGCAAACCAATTATATGCAAAACTCAGCAAGTGTGAATTCTGGCTCGAAGAAGTGACTTTTCTCGGACATGTTATATCAAAAGATGGCTTATCAGTAGATCCATCAAAAGTTGAAGCTGTAAGAAATTGGGAAAGACCGACCAATGCTGGCGAGATCCGAAGTTTCTTAGGTCTTGCGGGCTATTACAGGTGATTCATCAAAGATTTCTCTAAGATCGCCGTACCACTTACGAGGTTAACTCGCAAGGTGATCCGTTACGAATGGAGTGAGGAATGTGAAAGAAGCTTCCAAACTCTCAAGGATCATCTTACTACAGCTCCTGTCTTAGCTTTACCAATGGAAGGAGAGAAATTCGAGGTATACACTAATGCTTCTAGCATTGGCCTCGGATGTGTTCTAATACAACAAGGAAAGGTTATAGCTTACTCTTCTCGTCAATTAAAGAAGTATGAAGAGAACTACCCCGTCCATGACTTAGAATTAGCCGCGGTAGTATTTTCACTAAAGATCTGGAGACATTATCTATATGGAGTGCAGTTTACTGCATACTCCGATCACAAGAGTCTCAAGTATCTTTTCTCTCAAAAGGAACTAAATATGAGGCAAAGACGTTGGCTAAAATATCTCAAGGACTTCGACTTCAATATACAATATCATCCCGGAAAGGGTAATCATGTAGCAGATGCCCTTAGTCGAAAGCCGAGAGCACTGTTAGCCAATTGTATGATTCAAGAATGGAAGTTGCTGGAGCAATTCTCTAAGCTCAATATAAGCATGGACACGGACTTCAAAAGTGTCACATTGTCTCACATAAGCATTCGTCCAGACCTATTAACTGAAACACAAGCACTTAAGGATGATGACCGAATATTAGTGGAAATCAAGGGCAGATTGGAAGGACAATCTGATTTCCAAATAACTTGTGAAGGAAGATTAATGTTCAGGAATGGAACTTGCATACCGGATTGTCCCGAGTTAAAGAAGAAGATCTTAGATGAAGCTCATAGATCAAGGTACACGATTCATCCAGGATCAACCAAAATGTACCAAGATGTGAAGAGCAATTTTTGGTGGCCCAACATGAAAAGGGAAATAGCAGACTATGTATCACGCTGTCTCACTTGCCAACAGGTCAAGGCAGAATACCAAAAGCCTGCTGGAAAATTACATCCTCTAGATATTCCCAAATGGAAGTGGGAGAATATTAGCATGGATTTCATTATGGGTTTATCTAAATCAAAAGGAGGACATGATGGAATATGGGTTATTATTGACCGATTGACTAAATCGGCGCATTTCTTGCCAATAAAGAGCCGATGGTCAGTTGATGTTTTGGCTGCATTATACATCAAGGAAATAGTCAGATTACATGGCATTCCTGTTTCAATCGTGTCTGACAGAGATCCCCGTTTTACTTCTCATTTTTGGAAGGGACTACAACATTCGTTGGGAACAAGGCTCATGATGATTTATCATTTACCCACTAATTCTCATTGACATACAAGCTCTCCATTGGACATTCCGTTCCTTTGGACTAGCGAGTTAGTCATAGAGACCTCCGTAAGTCTCCTCGCAACCTTGGATTCTCTCAAGGCCGACTGAGCTGGTTGTACCATAAAAACCCATTACACTATTTTGCCATGTCACTCTAAAGAAACATGGTATACCGGCCCTCATGTTATGCAAAGCGTGTATCATGAGAATTCTCTTAATGGGATGAGGTTATCATGCCATTTGATGCTGTTCTTGTAAACCCCAATTCTATATCAACATTGTCATGATGTTCTTGTAAACCCCAACTCTATATCAACATTGTTATGATGTTCTTGTAAACCCCAATTCTATATTAAACTTGATGTTCTTGTGGACCTCAATTCTATATAAAGAATATCCATACTTGTTTGTCATGGTACCCAAGTTAGGGAACCAATTTCACCTAGTTTTATCGATAATCGTGATTGTACCGTTATTATCGTTATTCTATGTCAAGTGTCATATTTTTGGACTCTATTCTATCCAAGTTATCCTACGTATCTACAAGCTTTATTCTTGAAATTTCATATTGGCTATACACAAAAGTGGATGTTAAAATACATGATTAATGCCTGCGCATATAGGGCCCGATCTGGTCCTGGGAGGAGCACCCGAAAGTACTTGTGCCCATGGGAGTTGATTGATCACGGTATTGGCATTATACCGAAGTGCATGACTAGCTTGATTGAACATTCCACAAATCTTGTACTTGTACTTGACTTGATATTACATGACTTGCGTGGCCCGAGAAAGGGTAATTGTATACTTGCTTGACTTGAAACAAAATAGCCAAATTCTAACATGACATGATGAGTTTACTTGCTTGAATATCTTGATATCTTTTCGATATAAGTTCTTGAAAGTTCATGACTAGTTCTTCTTGCTATCGTATTGTTATACACTCTCTCTATCTTGTCGTTTTATGCGAGCATGCATAGCTATAGTGCATTCATGAAAGATGTAATCACTTAAATCCCTTGCTAATTCTTGAGATATAATTTCCTACTGAGCGTTCGCTCACTTAGTGTTTCCTTACTTTTCAGGTAAGTCCGACGATGAGGGAACTCAAACGGATGGGAAAAATCAAGAGTGAAAGGGATAGAGCTTCTTCCGTGTTATCTAGTCTTTTTCATATTTCTTGAGTCAACCTTGTATTTTTCCTTTATTTTAGTTAGTACTTCAAGGTTTGTAATAGACATATTCTTATGAAGGAATAAAGGACTGGGTTATCTTTACTTTTGCGCATCTCTGATTTTTGGTGTCGAATACACTAATACTCTGATTGACATGATTGATATAAACTCGTCGCGCATCTCCGGGTACCTTCCGCGCTCGGGGCGTGACAATTGAGCATTATGAAATAAAGTTGAAGTTTGATTAAATCTTGTGCAATTGTATTTACTTGTGTGATTGTCTTGCGCTCTGATTGATTCTTGCTTGTAAGAGGCTTACCATGTCGGCTGTTCGCGCTCCCCGAGCGAGTCTTCCGCTGTAATTAAAGGCTCGGGGCGTGACAGTTAAGTTGGTATCAGAGCCTAAGTCTCAGGACTTAAGGAGAAGAGTCTTGTCATAGGATAAGTCCAAGGTTAAGGACCCATACCTATGAACTAAGGAAAAATTCCACACCCATGTGAGGATTGGGTAGAACCCGGGATAAGATAGCTAATTAGTTTAAGAATTATTTTGCTTATTCCAATATTCATGAGAGATAACAAGTTGTTATTTTCTCTCAGGTACCTTATTATTCTTATCATGGCTCATCGCGTAGATTGGGACGGTATGCAACAAACTGTTGCCGACCTCACCCAGGCACTGCAAACTATAGCACAAGGTGGTGCGGGGGCAAGGGCATGAGACCTTCATCATAATTTCTGGAGTCTAAATCCTCCGCGTTTCTATGGATCTTCCAATCCAGACGAAGCAGAAAATTGGATCGATGAGATGAATAGGATATTTGATGTTATTCAATGCACTGATCAGGAGAAAGTCCGTCTAGCTACGTTCCAATTAAACAAGGATGCTCGCACTTGGTGGAAATCGGTTCCGGCACCTCCAGCCGATGCGCCACATACATGGAATGTTTTTCTCACTTTATTCCGTGCCAAATATTTCTCTGAGCATGTAAAGGAAAGGAAGGCTATGGAGTTTGCCTCCCTTCGTCAAGGGATGATGTCCGTGGCAGAATATGAGTTGCAGTTTTCAAGGTCAGCACCATATGCACCACATTTGATTAGTACAGACTTATTGAAAGCAAACTGATTTATGGACGGGTTACGGCCCGGTTTCATTCAACAACTGGGGACACAGAATATCCGCACTTATGCGGAGATGGTTCAAAGGGCATATTTATGCGAGAGGATCTTAGAGAAGGTCGAAAGGTTGAAAGGAAAGGGAGAAGAATCTAGCCGGCGCTCTGATCGGCATTATAAGAAGGAGAAGTTCAGCATCACGTAATCATACAAAAGCCGTGATAATAAGAAAAGATCAAGGAACAGGAACGGTGGAAGTTCTCAAAAGAGTAGTAAAAAGGTGAAGGAAGAAAAGGATCAAGTCGCCTCGACATGCACCTTTTGTGAGAAGTTCGACCACTCGGCTGAAGAATGCTGGAAGCGCCTAGGTGCTTGTTTACGTTGTGGGAGTAGGGAGCATCGTGTGCCAGATTGCCCCCTTATAAAAGACCAACCAAATAACGGAGGACGTAGGAGGCAGGCTCGCCTCAATGCAGTTATAGATGAAGAAGAAGCGCCCAGGGATCAAAATGATGGGCTCATGGAAGGTACTCTTTAAATCTGTTCTCGTCCTGCATTCATGCTATTTGATACTGGTGCTTCTCATTCTTTTATCTCCACCACTTTTGCAAAAATCTTACCAACTGCATCAGTTCCCCTACCTTCAGATCTCGCTATTACTACACCTTTAGGATCTGGAACTAAGCTTACCAACTATTATCCTGATTGTGAGGTAGTGGTAGAAGGACACAATCTCCCCGCAAACTTAGTATGCCTTGACATGAAAGGATATGATGCCATTTTAGGGGTAGATTGGCTTGTAGACCATGATGCTTACATCAACTGCCGAAATAGGATTATATCTTTCCGAAAACCCGGTCTTCCAAGATTTTCCTTTCTTGTCATCAAATACAAGAAGCATCCTACCATTATATCTTCTCTACACGCCTGCAAACTTATCTCGAAAGGATGTGAAGTTTTTCTTGCTTCAGTCATTGTCACCAAATCTAAGGAAATTATCCTAGCAAACATTCCTATTGCATATGAATTCCTTGACGTGTTCTCATCCGAACTACCTAGTTTACCACCCGAGAGGGAAGTAAACTTTACCATTGAACTCATTCCAGGTGCAGCACCTATTTCTATAGCCCCTTACAGGATGTCCCCCATAGAGCTCAAGGAATTAAAGAAGCAATTACAGGAACTTCTAGATAAGGGTTTTATCATACCTAGCACATCCCCTTGGGGTGCTCCGGTTCTATTTGTCAAGAAGAAGGATGGTTCTCTCAGGTTATGCATTGACTACCGGCGATTGAATCAACTTACAATCAAGAACAAATACCCATTGCCGCGTATTGATGAACTCTTTGATCAGCTTTCGGGAGCAGAATATTTTTCTAAGATAGAAGGTAACACTACCTAGAAGAAGTACGGTAGAAGTAGCAAGTAGTAATAAATAAACAGAAAAGCTCCCTACAACTAACCACACCAAGTCAACCGATCTCAAACCGGTGGAAAATGAGTTCATACCTGCCAGAAGACATGAGCACCACCCACTAGAAGGACAGCTGGATGTGTCCCCTGACGTCTTACACCGTGCCTCAAGTGTCTCCCTATAACGCCCTAGGCGGAAACTGAGACACACAACAGTAACCAGGAACCCAGAACAAGGACTAGCTAGGGTCGCGCTCGTCTGCACGGGTCCTCTGCCCCCAACTACGCGTGCACACACAGACCAACTTCTCTAGGTCGGGTCCTCTAGCCGGTTTTCCCCCCAGCCGGACTCGGGCTGCAAAGGCAAGGGGCCATACGGAAACCAGCTTAAAAACCGTCTCTCTCGGGTAAGCCACTCCACCACTCCCGGGTGGGTCAGCACACGCGTGCCGTAAGAAGGCCGACTAGTGGACGTGTCACCGGAGGTAAGACTCAACTCACAGAAACCACGTATCGAAGAGAAACGGGACAGTGGCGCACTCCAGACTGCCCCCAGCCTAGCGGTCAATCGCTGGACTGCAAGGCCCAGCTTAGCGGTCGAACCCACGACCGCTAGGGATCGTGCCACGGTAACACCTAGCGGTCTATCGCTAGGCCGCTTGGCAAGCCAAACGGTCCATACCTGGACCGCAAGGCAATGGCAAACGGTCATGCCCTTGATCGGTTACCAACGCGTGACTCCCAACAGTTAGAAACACGCGCCTCGAGGACGCAACGGTCAGAAAATAGCTAGCGATCTATCGCACGATCGCCTCACCCAGCCTGGCGGTCCATCGCCAGATCGCAAGGCCTGCCGACAATACGGTGCCGCCAAACGGTCTGCTGGAGACCGCCAGGGGAGCCATGCAGTCCCTGGAAGGACCGCTAGGCTCTCCCAAGCGTGAAATGGCAGGAAACCCCAAAAACTCTCATCCACGCCCTGATCATCACCCGATGATGGGGAAATAAAGGGGAATCCTTCCCCAACCATCCTAGCATGCTGTTCACACCCGTTTTTTGTCGATGAGTTGAGTCATTTCTCTTACCACCTTTTGTTGATGCCTCGAGTTGTCCATTACTCATTGGGCTATTTTCAGGCATGTCCTTGGGCTTATTTTATGAGTACCTCCCTCCCTGGCTAGGTTTGCTCTCAAATTAGGGCTCGATGGGCTTTGATTTTGCTTGGGTTTTGGTTAACTAGGCTCATTTATCCTATTTTGTCAATTTTAAAGGTCTAGGCTTTACACGGTCTAGCGACCGACCGTTCAGTGACTGTGTGGTCTTATTGGAACCATTTACTGATTTATTGGGTATTTATTTGATTTTTTGAATTTCCACCGACAAGCCCTTGAATGGTCTGGGTTCAACCGTTTTTCCCCATTAAACGGCCAGGAATTAGACCATCCAGTTCCAAGAGTCCACAGCTTGTTGGTTTTTTAGTTAATTATCTATTTATCCTATTTTTCTGGATTTATCACCGACATGTGTACACGGCCTAGGATTGGACCGTTCTATTAATTGAGTGGTCTAGTAGTAGATCCGAAAGAGTCCAACGTCGTGATGGCCGGTCAGTTCGGTGGATAATTGGATAATTTCTTATTTTATTTTATTTATCACCGACAGCATTAGACGGTCTTGTATTAGAGAGTGTAGTGGTCTGGGCGGTCTATCGCTCGACCGCGTACATGCCTGATTCCCAAATATTTAATGAGTTTTATCTCTCCATCCGTGGTCAAACCCCCAACTTCCCCATCCATTTCTCTGCAGATTCTCCACCAAATGGGGTGCCATTTGAAGTGGATGGGAGATGGGAGTTTTATCTACAAATTTTGTTTCATTATCCCGACCTATTTTCCACTTGAAACCCTAATTTCGGGGCTAGACTTATGGGCTCTATATATAGGATCCTTAGTCCAAGCTTGAGAGGGGGGGAGATCCAACGTCGACGGCGAAGCTCTACCGAACTTTTGAGCAAGCTGTAGCCAGGGAGGGAGGCTTTCTATGTCCTTCTAAGCCTCCGGTTCAAGGGAGTAGTTGTTTTCTTTGTGTTCTAGTTCAGGGTTTCAGTTGTTTTTTCATCCATTGCATGATCATCTCCCCCACTTCTTCCCACATTTTTGGCATTATTTCACACCATTTTACACCCTTCCCATTGTTTTCACACCTAATAGCGGTTTAAAAACCTCCCAAGTATTGCCCATTCCATGCTGTCAGGTTGCCTTTTCATTTCGTTCCATAGTTGCGACAAATCTTAGGGCTAATTTGGGTGTTATTTTCATGTCTTCTACATTGTTTTACAGGTCAGCATCAACATAGCATGAGGCCCATCCCCTCTGGCCGGCCGGAAGGGGTGGAGGATCAAGTCCTACAACTTGGAGTCTAGCGCAGCTGAATGGTCTTCTTCCGTCCGTTTGCAGATCAGAGCGGTCCTTCACGAGCCGTTCAGACCCTGTGAGCGGCCTTCTGCGAACCGTTCTGTTGCCAGACCCGTCTGTCACGCCCCGAACAAGGCGGAAATATCGGGACGTACAGTTAGGGACATGCTGGCAAGAGAGAGAACTAATCTAAAATAATACACAAGTGCTACAAGATGGAAATACTAAATGATCATTAACAAACTACAACTGATACAATAACCTCAAGTTCAACTTAATACAACTAGAATAATCAACCACTAAAACTCAATAACATGACTGAGACTAAAAGCTCTCCAAAACACAACTAAAGAAAGATAACACACTACTAACACACTAGAACTGATACACTCAAGACATCACTCCTGCCCTTCCCCATCGGTAAGCGCGTCACCTGAAAAGCCTGGAAAGGGGGGAAAACACAACTATGAGCTGACGCTCAGTAGGAAATAACAGACAGGTATAAGTGATTAACAGTTTAATTACATTTTAAAATGTCATGCTACAAATGATAAAAACAATAAAAAGATAACGGTGATATCACGAAACAGAATTCAAAGATCTTGCAAGGTCAAGAAATATAATGAATAGAATAGTAAGACAAGAATTTACTACAGGAGATAACGATAAAAAGTTGGCCATATCAAGACAATTCAAGTCATGTCAAGCACGTATGTAATTTCATTTCCACGTCCAAGTAATAAGCAAGTAAAGTAACCACAAGTAGAGTATAGAACAGTGAAGAGTGGAAAGTGAAAAGTAGTAGAAAGTAATGTAGAGAGTAGTGGAGAGAGTAGTGGACAGTCCTAGATTTAACACATGTCAAGTACTGGTGCCAAATGCCACACCTAGTCATTCACCTCCCCGGGGGTACACGTAGTGTTCGGGCGCTCTTCCAAGGACCAGACCGAGCCCTTAATTGTTTGCCAGGCATTGATTTCTTTGGATCAAAGATCCCACGAATCTAGACTTCCACAGTTTATGGCCAGAATTCCAAGGTTTAAACTAAGTAGCAATAACAACTTCACGTAGGAAAGAGATTCATTTCTAGAATTTTAAGGTAAGTATAATCATCAAGGAGATCGAAACCAAGTCACAACAAGAGTTAATCGTGCTGCGCTACTGTAAAATAGCAGCAATCAAACAAGCTAATCAACATATTAATCCTAATCACCAAGTTAAGATATCATGATTAACCATTATCATTTGCATTAAGACAATTGCCAGGAAGCTGATTCAAGATGATAAGGCAAATAACAACTCCCACAGGAGTGAAATAGAATGCATTAACAGAGATTTAGTTACACCATTAACCACTAATTATGTGGGTTTCTATTTAATCTTGTATGCATTGAAATGAAGATGATAAACGGTGTGTTTTTACACTAAGTTTGCATGTATGGACCAATGTTAATTGAAACTAAAAAGGGTACATGAATAGGTCATTAGTTCCTCAAAAATGTAGTTTTCAATGTGATTAGGTTGAATGGATTGATTCCCCAATGATCTGGATTGATCCCCGGATCAAAAACATCATTAATGGGGTCATACAGGGCATGGGTCGACCCATTGGGTCGACCCCTGGCATTCCAGGAGCCTTCCTGGGTGTGGGTCGACCCATTGGGTCGACCCCTCAAAAAAAAAGCTTCATGGGTCGACCCATTGGGTCGACCCCCTTCACTGGGTGCATGGGTCGACCCCATGGGTCGACCCCTACACTTCCAGAAGCGACGGGTGATTTCGTAAACCATGAAAACTCAATGATTTGGGGTCTAAATGAGTTGGGATTTTAACCAAATGCTCTAGGGTTCTTAATATACATACTAAGGTCATAAAACAAAAGATTGAAACAAGAAATTTGCTAAAAACTCAATCGAATTAAAACCTATTTATGATGAATACATGAAGAACCTAGTTCTTGACATGCGTCTACTAAAACGTAGATTTCTCTCAATATACACAACGCAATTTGGGGCTTTTTATATCAAAAGAAAGCTAACTTAATGATGAATCCAACCATATACTATAAGCCATATGTGGATCAAGTTATCTAATCCAAAAACAGCCCGAAAATCAAGCTTCTACTTGAAGAACATAATATACATCAAATTCTAGACATGCTCTTACTAAAAATCAAAATTCTCCAAGTATGCTCAATGAAATTTGGGGCTTCCTACGTTAAATGAAAGCTAACAACATGCTGATTACATAATGTAAGTTAATTAGAGTTTGGTTGTTAGATCCTACCTCAAATCGGAGAGAGAAAACTCAAACCCTAGGATGAAGAACACTTGGACAGCACCTCACAAAAAGCTCGATTTCTCCACGGACACCTAATGAAAATTGGGGCTTTTGCCACCAATGGATAGAGCTCGATGAGAGGAACAATTTGCTATACTCATGATCAAGATTTGGTTGAGAATTCCTACCTCAATCGATGGATCAAAGAATGATGAAGGAAAGCCAACGGCCTGCTGACCCACCTCCACAAATCGAGCTAGATCTCTCCAGATCTGAAACTTCAGCGAACCCCACAGCAGCCAAATGAAAGAAGACTCGTAGGGCTTCATTTTGATAGCTCATAGAGCTTCTGGAGCCTTCGAAATTAGGAGTATTCGCTGCTGCAATCTACGTGTTTAGAAACGGCGCCGAAATCCTTGACTTGACCAAACTATGTCGACAGCACGTTTTGGGGCTAGGTTTACCTCAAATTGATTGAGGGTAAATGTTCCTTACATTGTGACCTTCCATTTGCACTTGATTTCAGATCATTTGGTCGAGTATTGAGGTCGAATTTCGTGTTTTAAACTAAGGGTTAGGTATGGGTCAAAAGTGTGCACTTTTGGGTTTAAACTCTAAATAGATCTTACCACGGATTTACAATGGCCTAATGCCAGAAGGAAAAGTTGTTATCTACATCGACCTAAATCTATTTACTATTTTTACAGATTTTTCTAAGGTAGTCGGATTATTACTTATACTATTCCGTAAATAGTTAAATGTTAAGTTCGGAAAACTAAGTTCACTAATTCGGCATAATAAATGATTTTCTTAGGCTTAAATGTAGAAGATAAAGTTGCTAAACAAAATTAATTCTACAAGATGTGATTTTTGGGGATTTTTAGAAAATAGTAGAAAAATGACTTATTCTATTAATTAATTAATTAATCTAATTAATTTAGATAATTCTCATTAATTCGAATAACTTCAAATAAATTCCAAATAATTACAAATAACTTTCTAAATAAATTTCTAAAGAATTTGGGGTCTTACACCCTCCCCTACTTAAAGGAATTTGGTCCTCCAAATTCACTGCACTAAAACTGAGAGTAGAAAAAGATCGCTCACCTAGAATAGATCGGGATACCGCTTTCGCATAGTCTCTTCAGACTCCCTTGTAACTTCTTCGGTCCCACGCCGACTCCACTGAATCTTGACCATCGGTATCGAACGATTCCGGAGTTGCTGTTGCTTCCGGTCCAGAATCTTGACAGGTCTTTCCTCATAGGTCAAATCTTCCTTCAGTTCAAAATCCACCTGCTGAATGATATGAGTGGGATCGTACACATATTTCCGCAACATAGACACATGGAAAACATTATGTACGCCAGACAAATGCGGTGGTAAAGCCAGTCTGTATGCCACCTCTCCCACTCTATCTAGAATCTCGAATGGACCAATGTACCTCGGACTCAGCTTGCCATGAATGCCAAATCTTCGGATCCCTCTCGTTGGAGAGACCTTTAAGAACACATGCTCGCCAACCTGAAATTCCAATGCTCTTCTCCTGTTGTCGGCATAACTCTTCTGTCTTGACTGGGCTACTTGTAACCGGTCTCGGATAACACGGATGTTCTGTGATGATTCCGAAACAAGATCTGGTCCAAGCCACTGTTTCTCACCTACCTCGTCCCAACACAACGGGGAACGACAACTTCTACCATATAGTGCTTCAAAAGGAGCCATCTGAATGCTAGACTGATAGCTGTTATTGTAAGCGAATTCAATTAATGCCAAATGCTCACTCCAATTACCACCGAAATCAATCATGCAAGCTCGCAACATATCTTCCACTATCTGATTGGTTCTTTCAGTCTGTCCATCTGTATGTGGATGAAAAGCAGTACTGAAATTCAGACGAGTACCCAAAGACTCTTGCAGTCCCTTCCAGAAATGTGAAGTAAATCTGGGGTCTCGATCAGATACTATATTCACTGGGATACCATGCAATCTCACCACTTCCTTTATATACAAGGCAGCCAATACATCAATCGTCCACTTGGACTTAATTGGTAAGAAATGAGCCGACTTTGTCAATCAATCGACAATCACCCATATCGCATCAAATCCACCACGAGTCCTAGGTAGACCCATAATGAAATGCATGCCAATGCTTTTCCACTTCCATTGGGGTATGTCGAGTGGTTTCAATTTCCCTACTGGTCTGAAATGTTCGGCCTTAACTTGCTGACATACTAAACATCTGCTCACAAAATCTGCAACTTCTCTTTTCATATTCGGCCACCAAAAGGACCTTTTCAAATCTCGGTACATCTTAGTGCCTCCAGGATGAATGGTATATCTGGATCTATGAGCTTCCTCAAGAATTTTGTTCTTTATTGTAGCCTCATCCGGAACACAAGTTCTGCCTTTAAATAATAATCTACCATCATCGGCCAACATGAAGTCAGGTCTGCTGCTCAAGCTTCCCTTGATCTCTACCAACTCGGGGTCATTATCTTGCAAGGACTTGATCTCTATCAATAATTCAGGTTTAAGTTGAATCTGAGCAATCAAGATCCGATCATTGTCAATATTAAGATCCAGACTAGATAATTGTTCCAACAACCTCCATTCTTGTAACATGAGACTTGACAATCTAGCTACCGGCTTCCGGCTTAATGCATCTGCCACAACATTACCTTTGCCAGGATGATACTCAATCGAGAAGTCGAAGTCTTTCAAGTACTCCAACCATCGCCGCTACCTCATGTTGAGTTCCTTCTGAGAAAATAAATACTTCAAACTCTTATGATCTGAGAACACTGTAAAAGTTTCTCCATACAAGTAATGCCTCCATATCTTCAAAGCAAACACGACTGCAGCAAGTTCCAGATCATGAACAGGATAATTATCTTCGTGCTTCCTCAACTGTCTAGAGGAATAGGCAATCACCTTCCCATGCTGCATGAGTACACAGCCTAAGCCAATACCTGATGCATCAGTATAAACAACAAATCCTCCTTCACCAGAAGGTAAAGCCAAAACAGGTGCAGTAGTCAAACACTCCTTCAGAGTCTGAAAGCTTCGCTGACAATCATCTGACTAATCAAACTTATTCTCCTTGCGGGTTAATCTTGTTATAGGTACTGCAATCTTGGAGAAATCTTGAATAAATCTTCGATAATAACCTGCCAGGCCTAGAAAACTTCTAACTTCTGTCACACTGGTAGGCTGTTCCCAATTCTTCACTGCCTCAACCTTCGAAGGATCAACAGAAATACCGTTCTTCGTAATGATATGTCCTAGAAAGGACACCTCTTGCAGCCAGAATTCACACTTACTGAACTTAGCATATAGTTGATGATCTCTCAACAATTGCAATGCCATTCTCAGATGTTCAGCATGTTCCTCCTCATTCTTAGAATAAATCAGGATGTCATCAATAAAGACCACGACCCATTGATCAAGATAGGGCCGAAATGTATCATTCATCAACTGCATGAAAGCCGCTGGTGCATTCGTTAGACCAAAAGGCATAACGACAAACTCAAAATGACCATACCTGCTGCGGAAAGCCGTTTTATAAATATCCTCTTCCTTAATCCGCAACTGGTGATATCCAGATCGAAGATCGATCTTAGAGAAATATTGAGCTCCCGCTATCTGGTCAAATAACTCGTCAATCCTCGGCAAGGGATATTTGTTCTTGACAGTCTGTTGGTTTAATTGCCGATAATCAATGCACAGCCTCATCGAACCATCTTTCTTCCTGAAAAATAGTACAGGGGCTCCCCACGGAGAAGTACTAGGACGAATAAAACCCTTCTCAAGTAATTCCATCAGTTGCTGCTTCAGTTCCCTCAGTTCCGCAGGAGACATACGATAAGGAGCCTTAGAAATCGGAGCTGTGCTAGGAATAAGATCAATAGAAAAGATAACTTCCCGCTCAGGCGGAAGTCCTGGTAGTTCTTCTGGAAAGACATCAGGAAAATCTCGGACAACAGGAATGTCCTTGATCTCCATCTGCTGCTCAGGAGTTGCACAAACAAATGCTAGAAAAGCCTCACACCCATGCCTCAAAAGCTTATCAGCTCGAAGAGCCGAGATGAGCGGTACGGAGTTATGGTGCTTGACTCCCGTAAAAGATAAACTAGAATGTCCAGTAAAGGTCACTGAGCTAGAACTACAGTGAACATTGGCCTCATACTTGGCCAACCAATCTGCTCCTAGGATTACATCATAATCCTTCATGTCCATGCAGACCAAATCTGCTGAAAAGTTCTGTTCACCAATCATAACCTTACTAGAAGGATAGAAATACTGGATTGTTGATCTAGTGCCAATAGGGGTTGAAATCTCTAACGGAGTATTCATCAAAATAGGTTCCACAACTAATGACTTAGCAAATCTCCGAGAAATAAATGAATGTGTTGCACCAGTATCAAAGAGAGCAAATGCGGGCTTATCGATTATAGTAAGGGTACCTTCGACGAGTCCGCCATCATCAGAAATCCCAGTTTCATCTTCATGTAAAGCTTGAAGCTTGCCTTGTGGTTTCTTGAAGACTAGAGGTTTTGCCGGTGTAGCTTGTTCCGATATGAGAGGACAATTGGGGATACGGTGCTCCTTGCTTCCACATCACAAACAGGCGCCTTGCTTGCGCCAACACTCCTCTATCTTGTGACCCGGACGATCACAATAGTTGCACACGCCCTTGAATGGAGCAATAGGGCCAGGCTTCTTGTCTTCATGCCTCGGCATCTTGCCCTTCCACGATCCGGACCCGCTCCACGAACCAGGTCCACTAACAGGCCTCTTCTTGGTATACCCGGGTTTGACACTCCCGGAACCCGTAGGTAATTCTTTCTTGGTGCCTTTCCCATGGATTCTCTCCGTCATCTCAAGAGTATCCTCTAGAACTTGCGCTTTCCTTACCATCTCAGAATAAGTGGAAATCTCCATCGGTGCCAATTGGTTGATATAATGAAGCTTCAATCCATTGAGAAAGCGCTTCGCCTTCATCTTCTCGGTGGAAATGAGATGAGTAGCATAACGAGAAAGCCGTGCAAATTGAGCCTCATACTCTGCCATGGACAAACCTCGTTGTTTCAAGGCCGCGAACTCTGTCGCTTTCTTCTCTTGCACTCTATCAGAAAAATACTTGCTGTTGAAGAGTTCTTCGAACTCTTCCCACATAACTTGCCGATCACAGAGAGTTGCCTTGATAGAATCCCACCAAGTACGTGCATCATGTTCCAGTTGAAATGTGGACAAAAGGACACGCTCCTGGTTGGTGCATTGCATAACTTCAAAGATTCTCCCCATCTCATCTAGCCAGTGCTCGGCTTGGTCAGGGTCAGTCGAACCAGCGAATCTAGGCGGGTTCATTCCACGGAAGTTCCGGTATAGATCACCGGTGCCATGCGGTGCCGCTCCTGCCTGAGCTACTTGCTGAAGGGCCTGAGTAAGGCCTTGCACCGTACGCTGTAGGTTCCTCCATTCAACACGATCAGCTGCCATCTACACGAGAAATAGATTACTTAGGTTTAATCAAGATAAATAATTACACGATTAAGAAACGATCTTAACCCAAGTTTCTACCCATTCTCACCAGGTCAGGTCCTAGACTTTTACAAGGTTAGGGATCTAATGCACCTAGACACGACCAAAAACTCGGTACCTGGCGGAGGTAATCGGTCCGAAGACCACTCGCGCAAGTGTGCGACCTTCCCGATAGGCGTAGCCTAACGTTCGGACAACACCTTTTGATATACCGATTATTGGGATGCAATGCAAGAAAACCTAAAACATAGGAAACCTAGGAATGTGAAACCTAGGCTCTGATACCAACTAAACTGTCACGCCCCGAACAAGGCGGAAATATCGGGACGTACAGTTAGGGACATGCTGGCAAGAGAGAGAACTAATCTAAAATAATACACAAGTGCTACAAGATGGAAATACTAAATGATCATTAACAAACTACAACTGATACAATAACCTCAAGTTCAACTTAATACAACTAGAATAATCAACCACTAAAACTCAATAACATGACTGAGACTAAAAGCTCTCCAAAACACAACTAAAGAAAGATAACACACTACTAACACACTAGAACTGATACACTCAAGACATCACTCCTGCCCTTCCCCATCGGTAAGCGCGTCACCTGAAAAGCCTGGAAAGGGGGGAAAACACAACTATGAGCTGACGCTCAGTAGGAAATAACAGACAGGTATAAGTGATTAACAGTTTAATTACATTTTAAAATGTCATGCTACAAATGATAAAAATAATAAAAAGATAACGGTGATATCACGAAACAGAATTCAAAGATCTTGCAAGGTCAAGAAATATAATGAATAGAATAGTAAGACAAGAATTTACTACAGGAGATAACGATAAAAAGTTGGCCATATCAAGACAATTCAAGTCATGTCAAGCACGTATGTAATTTCATTTCCACGTCCAAGTAATAAGCAAGTAAAGTAACCACAAGTAGAGTATAGAACAGTGAAGAGTGGAAAGTGAAAAGTAGTAGAAAGTAATGTAGAGAGTAGTGGAGAGAGTAGTGGACAGTCCTAGATTTAACACATGTCAAGTACTGGTGCCAAATGCCACACCTAGTCATTCACCTCCCCAGGGGTACACGTAGTGTTCGGGCGCTCTTCCCAGGACCAGACCGAGCCCTTAATTGTTTGCCAGGCATTGATTTCTTTGGATCAAAGATCCCACGAATCTAGACTTCCACAGTTTATGGCCAGAATTCCAAGGTTTAAACTAAGTAGCAATAACAACTTCACGTAGGAAAGAGATTCATTTCCAGAATTTCAAGGTAAGTATAATCATCAAGGAGATCGAAACCAAGTCACAACAAGAGTTAATCGTGCTGCGCTACTGTAAAACAGCAGCAATCAAACAAGCTAATCAACATATTAATCCTAATCACCAAGTTAAGATATCATGATTAACCATTATCATTTGCATTAAGACAATTGCCAGGAAGCTGATTCAAGATGATAAGGCAAATAACAACTCCCACAGGAGTGAAATAGAATGCATTAACAGAGATTTAGTTACACCATTAACCACTAATTATGTGGGTTTCTATTTAATCTTGTATGCATTGAAATGAAGATGATAAACGGTGTGTTTTTACACTAAGTTTGCATGTATGGACCAATGTTAATTGAAACTAAAAAGGGTACATGAATAGGTCATTAGTTCCTCAAAAATGTAGTTTTCAATGTGATTAGGTTGAATGGATTGATTCCCCAATGATCTGGATTGATCCCCGGGTCAAAAACATCATTAATGGGGTCATACAGGGCATGGGTCGACCCATTGGGTCGACCCCTGGCATTCCAGGAGCCTTCCTGGGTGTGGGTCGACCCATTGGGTCGACCCCCTTCACTGGGTGCATGGGTCGACCCCATGGGTCGACCCCTACACTTCCAGAAGCGACGGGTGATTCCGTAAACCATGAAAACTCAATGATTTGGGGTCTAAATGAGTTGGGATTTTAACCAAATGCTCTAGGGTTCTTAATATACATACTAAGGTCATAAAACAAAAGATTGAAACAAGAAATTTGCTGAAAACTCAATCGAATTACAACCTATTTATGATGAATACATGAAGAACCTAGTTCTTGACATGCGTCTACTAAAACGTAGATTTCTCTCAATATACACAACGCAATTTGGGGCTTTTTATATCAAAAGAAAGCTAACTTAATGATGAATCCAACCATATACTATAAGCCATATGTGGATCAAGTTATCTAATCCAAAAACAGCCCGAAAATCAAGCTTCTACTTGAAGAACATAATATACATCAAATTCTAGACATGCTCTTACTAAAAATCAAAATTCTCCAAGTATGCTCAATGAAATTTGGGGCTTCCTACGTTAAATGAAAGCTAACAACATGCTGATTACATAATGTAAGTTAATTAGAGTTTGGTTGTTAGATCCTACCTCAAATCAGAGAGAGAAAACTCAAACCCTAGGATGAAGAACACTTGGACAGCACCTCACAAAAAGCTCGATTTCTCCACGGACACCTAATGAAAATTGGGGCTTTTGCCACCAATGGATAGAGCTCGATGAGAGGAACAATTTGCTATACTCATGATCAAGATTTGGTTGAGAATTCCTACCTCAATCGATGGATCAAAGAAGGATGAAGGAAAGCCAACGGCCTGCTGACCCACCTCCACAAATCGAGCCAGATCTCTCCAGATCTGAAACTTCAGCGAACCCCACAGTAGCCAAATGAAAGAAGACTCGTAGGGCTTCATTTTGATAGCTCATAGAGCTTCTGGAGCCTTCGAAATTGGGAGTATTCGCTGCTGCAATCTACGTGTTTAGAAACGGCGCCGAAATCCTTGACTTGACCAAACTATGTCGACAGCATGTTTTGGGGCTAGGTTTACCTCAAATTGATTGAGGGTAAATGTTCCTTACATTGTGACCTTCCATTTGCACTTGATTTCAGATCATTTGGTCGAGTATTGAGGTCGAATTTCGTGTTTTAAACTAAGGGTTAGGTATGGGTCAAAAGTGTGCACTTTTGGGTTTAAACTCTAAATAGATCTTACCACGGATTTACAATGGCCTAATGCCAGAAGGAAAAGTTGTTATCTACATCAACCTAAATCTATTTACTATTTTTACAGATTTTTCTAAGGTAGTCGGATTATTACTTATACTATTCCGTAAATAGTTAAATGTTAAGTTCGGAAAACTAAGTTCACTAATTCGGCATAATAAATGATTTTCTTAGGCTTAAATGTAGAAGACAAAGTTGCTAAACAAAATTAATTCTACAAGATGTGATTTTTGGGGATTTTTAGAAAATAGTAGAAAAATGACTTATTCTATTAATTAATTAATTAATCTAATTAATTTGGATAATTCTCATTAATTCGAATAACTTCAAATAAATTCCAAATAATTACAAATAACTTTCTAAATAAATTTATAAAGAATTTGGGGTCTTACACGTCTGTGTCCCGCTTCCTTCTTCAGCGTTGTGAGCGGTCTATCAAGCGACCGTTCCATACTTTAGGCAGTTCATTCAGGACCGTGTACCACTACAACGCTATATTTTTGGGCGAGTGCTTTCTCCCTCTTTCCAAGGTGTGTCATACCACCTGATACCCGTGTCTTGGTGGCGATCACGATCACACACACTTCACCACCCTTTCTTTCTTTCCTTCGTTTTGCTTGTCTTTACATTTCTGATTTAGAAGAGGCAAGGTAAGTAGGAGTAAGGTGGGAAAACATGTCAACAGCCCATTTTTTTGGCGATCATGGTGGGACGCCTAGTGCCCATCGTGCTATTATTTTGTTGATCTACATTTTGTGCTTGGTTAGGGTTTTGTTTGAGTTGTTTCAGGTTGCTATATCTTGCACTTGCGTTTCTATCCTCGAGGTATACACGGTTCTCCCAGGGCCGCTCACGTCTCCCCGCGATCAGGCGATAGACCGTTCTGACCCAATCTCAGCTTCAGCGGTCCTCGCCGGACCGTGCATTTTCCTCCACGGTCTCCAAATAAACCGTGCCTATCTGCTGGCTCAGGTACGTTTCTTCCCATACACTGGTGGTTTTTGCTAACGTTTCACGGTTATTTCAGGACCTTTCAACAGTGTGCACGGTCTGTCGATAGACCGTTCCATCAGGTACACTCTTGTTCCCACAGTTTCACTGTCTCAGTTCATTTCAGTTTATGTTCCCTTTCAGTTTGTTGCTACTCCCTGCCATTGAACGGCCCTGCCCTGGACCGTCGCCTCCCTGAGCGGTCTGCCACAGACCGTCTATCTGTGCTACAGTGCACCCGAGCCTTTCACTTTGATTATCATTTAACATCATTTCATGCTGATTTGGTGCTTTTGATCTCTCATGTTTGCTATTTGATGATTGCAGGATCATTGTCATATTTCTCTTATTTGTTTGATCATTGTCTGCTAGATCTAGGCTAGATTCTTGCATGCACTCTGGTGCGCATAGGATTCATTCATACTTTTCCATACAAGTTACATTCCTACCTTGGTAGGGGATCCTTTCGTCTCCATATTCCTTGGAGCCGACTAGGTTACCTTACCTGGGACCTCCGTAAGACCCCGTCAGCCGTGGATTCCCACACGGACACCGGGCATGTTGTATCTTGCCACACCAGTCTAGGGTTGCATCCGTGAGAGGGATTCCCCTTTAGAGTCAACCAAGTTTCCCATTCCACCCTTGTTAGGCACCTTTGTGGTTGTAAGAATTGTCATTTTAACTAATCCACTAAGGTTCTAAAAGGGAGAAGTGTTAAAACTTGCTGTGCATCATATAAACTTGGTTGGTCAAATTGATTGCATCTTCTCTCCTCTCTTTCTGTGTGCATTTGATTGATTGTTTGGTTGTTTAGAAGGTCGTTTAGGTTTGTTCTTTGGTGTCGGTGGGTGTTGCATGTGGAGTTGCTTCACACCCTCAGGATCTTCTCCTAGGGGCAACTCTCATTTCTATTCCGATTTCATTCCTTTATTCGACTCATCACCCACCATGTCTTCTTACAATTTCTCTCACTCCCATGAGGACTCTCTCCCTCAGGGACTTCTGGAGGACCCGCCTAGGGTCGCCCATGTGTAGGGGAGAGAGGGGACCGCCCCTCCTCTCCCAACCGTTGTTGTTAAGGGTGCTCAACCTGCCCTTTCTTATTCTTCCTCTCAGAATCCGGCTAATCAAATTCTTCATATGATGGCCCAGCTAGATCCCACTCAGCTTCACCTCATTCACCAAGCTCTGTAGGGGCCGGATGCCCCGTCTTCAGTTCCGTCCCATGGCGTGTCTGCTGCCGCCACTTCATCTCCTGTTGTTGGTTGAGGGGCTGCTTCCGCTGCGCCCGTCGATCTCACTCCTATTCATCCTTGGACCCTCCGATTTTCGGGCATAGAGGTGGGCCAATCCTCTACCTCAGCCCACCAACCTCTTGACAAGGGGAAGACCCAGATCCCCTTGGGTTCTTATTCTAATCCATACACCACTATCTCTTCAGCGCCTCATGCCCTTGTGGCCTCGACTGATTTCATCCGTCTGCAACTAGGGGCTGCCCAGTTGGCTCATGCGGATATGGGCCCATCCCTGGCCGATTATCCATCTTATGGGCTTCCCCCTTCATCAGTTCATCCATCAGCTACTGTTGATTTGTTTTGCTTCTCCTCTTCTTTTTGTTTTGATGTGTAATAAAGATGATAAGCAAAAATCAAAGATCTCAATCAACCTATGAACATGTGAACCATGAACCTAGGCAACCAGAATAAGCTCTAGCATGGGCATGCTATCTCAATCATCAAGCTAAACTAAGGGAATAAAGAAAAACACACGCTGGGGCGTGGAGCAAGAGCAAATAAAAACACACCGCAAGGGTGGAGCAAATAAAGGAAATAAGAGATATGAGACGGAGAGAATGCTAATGCCCAATACTAAGAAAGAACGTGATCGCCACCAAAGTAAACACAAGCCAGAGACTTGAAAATACCTTGGAAATAGGTGGATGAAGCACCCGTCCACGGGAGAGAGAAAACCAGTGAAATCTGCAGATCAACCGAATGTAACGGTCCAGACCCCGTGCATCACAGGAATGTGACGGTCTCCAGATAAACCGTTATATGAACCTGACGCGTCTTCTCAAGACCGTCAGAAAACCTGCAATAATAGCTTATGGACTCTTTGAACTCCAACTCTTCCAGCCGGCCAGAAGAATTGGGCCTCGTGTAGTGAACTTGTAAACCTGCCAAAGAACGTGAAACACAAGAAAACAAACCCAGATTAGCCCTTTAAACAAACGTAGTATCAATTCTCAAAGAACTTAAGATCATGCAAAAGGAAAGGGAAGTACCGGGAGAGTTTTGATTTTTTAACCCCTCTGGGCATTTTAAAAGATAGGAAGGATGTTTAGATGATGAAAACCATATGCAGAACGTGGAAACAAGGAGAGGGACAATGCCTATGATGAGAGGGAGGAGGAAGAACACAATATGCAATGATGAACTTTGAAACTCAATAGAACGAATACTCCCTTCACCGTGAAGCAGATGGACGTGAAAGATAAGTCTCCTTGGTTAGATGTGGCTCCAGAATGCGGCAGCACTTCGATGCAAACTCCAGATCTTCCTCTCTCGGGCCATGAAGTTAAGGGTGCTATTTATAGGCCCTCAAACTCTCTGGTCGAGCAGAGGATAATCCAGTAAGAAAAGAGGATAACTCTTAGCAAATCCTTGAAGATAATATCACCAAGAGTCCATGTAAGACCCCAAATTATTTATTTGAGCCCAATATTTATTATTAAGCTTTTATTAGTTGAGAATAGAATTTTATTGAATTAATAATTGAATTTCGGATTTATTAATATTTAATTCGTTAGAAATAGTATAAGTGAAAATTTGACTACCTTATAAAAATCCATAAAAATAGTAAACATGTTAAGGTCGATGTAGATAACAACTTTTCCTTCTGGCATTAAGCCATTGTAAATCCGTGGTAAGAACTATTTAGAGATTAATCCCAAAAGTACACACTTTTTGACATTTACCTAACCTTGGATTAAAACGTGAAATTTGACCTTAATACTCAACCAAATGACCTGAAATCAGTGGCAAATGGAAGGCCACGAGGTAGGGAACATTTACCCTCAATCAATTTGAGGTAAACCTAGCCCCAACTTGTGCTGTCGACATAGTTTTGGTCAAGTCAAAGATTTCGGCGCCATTTTTAACACGTAACTTGCAGCGTCGAATACTCCCAACTCCGAAGGATCCAGAAGCCCCATGACCTATAGAAATGTAGCTCTTCGACTCTAGTTTCATTTGGTTGCTGTGGGGTACATTGAAGTTACAGATCCAAGGAGTTCTTGCTCGATTTGTGGAGGTGGGTCGGTAGGCCGTCGGCTTCCTCTCTTCCTTCCTTGTTCCAACGATTGAGGTAGGAATTCTCAATGTAAATGCGATCATGAGTATAGCAAATTGTTCCTCTCATCGAGCTCTATCCATTGGTGGCAAAAGCCCTAATTTTCATTAGGTATCCGTGGAGAAATCGAGCTTTTTGTGAGCTGCTGTCAAGCTTGTTCTTCATCCTAGGGTTTCAATTTCTTTCTCCGATTTGAGGTAGGATCTAACAACCAAATTCTAATTAACTTACATGAAGTAATCAGCATGTTATTATCTTTCATTCAACGTAGAAATCCCCAAATTCCATTGAGCATGCCTCGTGAATTTTGAATTCTTGTAAGAGCATATCTAGAACATGATTCATATAGTGTTCCTTTAAGTTAGAGCTTGATTTCCGGGTCATTTTGAGTCATGTAACCTGATCTTCATGTAGCATATTATATATGGTTGGATTCATAATCGAGTTAGCTTTCTTTTGACGCAAGAAGCCCCAAAATTCATTGCTTGTGTTGAGGGAATTGCATGATTTGGTAGAAGTAGGTCAGGAACTAGGGTTTTCATGTATTTATCATGTATAAGTTGAGATTTAATAGATTTCTGTGAAAATTCATGTTTTAAAACTCATGTATCATGACCCTAGAATGTTTATTAGGATTCCTAGATCATGTGGTTTTGATTTCAACTCAATTGGACCTCAATTGGGTTGGTTTATGTGTTTTCCGGAAGCAACTCACGTTGCTGTTCTTGCAGGGGTCGACCCCTGGGGTCGACCCGTTTTCTGGGAAACCCAGCAGGCCCGAGGGTCGACCCCAAGGGTCGACCCATACAACCCCTGCATGGGGGTCGACCCCAGGGGTCGACCCTTGCGATGGATTGAAGGGGGTCGATGGATTGAAGGGGGTCGACCCATCCTTCAGAAATTGCTGGGGTCGACCCCAGGGGTCGACCCATTCAGCTGCCAGACCCCATTTTCACAGGGGTCGACCCCAGGGGTCGACCCATGCACCAGAAACCTGATTTTCATCGTTTTGCGACCCGTGGATCGATCCGGATCATTAGGGGATCGACCTAATTAACTTATACCTATTGAAAGGTATATTCTGGAAGAACCAGTGACCTATTCATGAACCTTATGATTTAAAATTACATTGGTTCCTATGTTCTATCATGATGTAAAAACATGCCATTCATCATCTTAATTGCAATATATACAATGGTTAAATAGAAAACCCACATAATTAGTGGTTAATCGTGTAACTAAATCTTTGTTAATACATGCTATTTCCTTCCTGTACAAGCTTGTTCCTTTACCTTATCACCTTGAATTAGCTTTTGGCAATCGTCTTAATGCAAATGATAATGGATAATCTTTGATATATTAACTTGGTGATTAGGATTAAATGGATTGTGAGTTACTGTTTTAGTCACTATTACTCCAGTAGAATGTATTACTTACACACTTGAATGATATGCTGTCAGCCGTTCTTTCTTGACCCCACGGACCAAGCTTTGGTCCAGTTCTTGTAATACGGCACCGGAGTGACCGTGTTAACCGAGTTTTTGTTTGGAATCCAAGGACATGTTAGTCCTTAAATCTCATACTCTTGACAGAAATTCCTCTGATTGATTGGCCATTAAAATTTTCTAAATGTTTGGATGGGTGGGACTTTGGACCCATAAAAATAAATGCCATCGCATCATAAGGGCCCGGTCTGGTCCTGGGGAGAGCGCCCGAAAAATTACTGAGCCCATGGGCTGCTAATGACATGGTGGGGCATTACACCGAAATACTTGCTTGCTTGTTGCGTCTATGACAAACATCACTTGTTACTTGTTACTTGTTACTTGATCGCGAATGAGCTTTCATTACTTGCTTGTGGCCAATTCCTTACTATTGTCTCTTGTTATATCTCCTGTTGTAAATTCTTGTATCTATTATCCTTGTTAATCATTATCAATTGTATATTTCTTGACCTTGCAAGATCTTTAGTTTTGTTTCATTATATCGTCATTAGCCTTTTATTGCATTATCCTTTATAGCATGACATTTTAAAAATGTAATTAAACTGTTAATCACTTATACCTGTCTATTATTTCCTACTGAGAGTCAGCTCATAGTTGTGTTTCCCCCCTTTCCAGGCTTTTCAGGTGACGCGCTTACCGATGGGGAAGGGCAGGAGTGATGCCATGAGTGTGTCAGTTCTAGTGTGTTAGCAGTGTGTTATCTTACTTTCAGTTGTGTTTTGGAGAGCATTTAGTTTCAGTTATGTTATTGAGTTTAGTGGTTGTTATTCCAATTGTATCAAGTTGAATTTGAGGTTATTGTATCAGTTGTGGTTGGTTGTTGATCATTTAGTTTTTCCATCTTGTAGCACTTGTGTATTGTTTTAGATAGACCTCTCTCTTGTCAGCTCGTTCCCGACTGTACGTCTCGATATTCCGCGTCGAGGCGTGACAGTCCATAGAAACAAACAGAAGGTTCTGAGGATCAGAGTAGGAAGAGAAATCACCAATTCAAACTCTTATCTCGACCACGGAGCAGCAGAGAAAAGGCCTGAACTGCCAGGACTCTCTGTTAGATGTAACGGCTACTCGACAGACCGCCGCATGCAAATAACGGGCCAGGGGGATACTGTTACATTTAACCTTATCTTAAAAGAGATAAGATCAACGGAAGAATATCAAACAAGTTGGACTCTGCAAGATAAGTAACGACCATGGATGGACGCATTGGAGGGAAGTCACGGCTGAACGACAAACCATTAGAATCAATGCATAGGCCAACGGATAAGCTGGAACAAAGACCTTAAGTTGTAGGACTCTTCAAGAAGTAACGGCCATGGGATCATGCGTTAGAAGAAAATAACGCCCATGCAGAGGACCGTTAGAAACAATGAAGATCAAAATTGATTAAGAGCTTGCTAAGCTTCATCCAATGAAAAGCCACAAGGAACCACACTCAACCAAGGAGATAAGACCCATAAAATGAGCTTCAAACCGACGAAGGAAACTCAATGAAGAGTGAACAACTTGGAGCATCACATGGATAGAACAAGGAGATGACCCAACTTATCGGTCATAAAACGGGTGTCAACAGATGCCCCTCCTTAACGTCCTCTTTACAGGGGAGCGAGCGGAGGCGAAGCGAAAGCGAAATGGCACATGGAGATGAAGCGGAAGTGAAGCGGAGTGGATAGAAAAGTGGGCGTTAAGGTAAACGGCACCCGTTCTTTACCAACAAGCGATAGGAATTTTCTGGAAAACTTCAAACTGATCACAAGGATAGAGCCAACTGAAGGACACAAGTCTGGAGGAACTAACAACTAAGGAAAGGAAACACGGCTAACCGCCGGAGGCAACGGAAAGGAAAGAGAACTGACTAAACTCCAGACAGGGATCTTCAACCAACCAAATCAAGCGAGGGATCGAAGGAAACCTTCTAATTCAGAGTGAAATGATTCTCTTTATTCGAGATTAAGAACACAGTTATTCACCATCATTGAGACACCTCGAACAAATGAAGATCATGAATGCTCAAAAGATACGGATGATGCATGCTGGGCTAAAGAGAAAGAAATTGTTTAAAACAAATACAAAGAAAAGAAAAAATAACAAGATACTCGAGAATAATATTGCTAGACCGGAGAAATCAGGGTCAGGACACCATCTGCAACCACGGCGTGCAAGACAGAACCATTGTCCCCAAAATTTTCCAACCTGACGGCCTATCCAACGATTAAACATGTGAACTTAGATCATCATCACATGAATGACCAGCCGGTTCTCGAGATAATATATCATAGATAACATATAGTAATGCATTTAAGGGGCAAGGGAACGAGAGCCATACCTGACTTACCTGCCTGACGAACGGCAAAGCATGTCGTTATTCATAACTTCATTCATGAGCAAAAGATTAGCCAATAATAAATATGAGCAGGAAATAAGGCATAATCATTCATACGTGTTAGAAGCATTAATAATACGTGCCATGGCAGAAAATGTGGTCATTCAATCATCAAATGGACCATTTTATTCATTAAGAAACTTGCAAGCTTTAACGGTCTTCAGAGAGGGCGTTGTATGAAGTAACAGACCAAACTAGGGCCGTTAGAGATTGGGCGGTTCATATTCTTCGATGAAATAATTCAAATCCATGTAACGGTCAAAAAGTATGCGTCAGAGAGTGTAACGATCGGACGACAGACCGTCACATTTCCTGAGCGTTCAAAAAAAAACAAACCGAACGGTCATGGCCTCATTCATTCATCCTCAGGTCTTAGCACCCCAAACGCCAAAAACGCTCTCCAAAACCTCAACGAGAGCCACCGGCGACCACCGTCAACCACCAAAGAGATGGCCGGCGACGAGGCTCCACAGCCACCAAAGAAGAGGGAGAGAGGGAAGAAGAAGGCGATACGCCGCCTCCACCGCCGGATAGAGCGGGAAGTGGAACGACTGTCGGAGGAAGAACAAACGAGGAAGAAAGCTCCAAGGGTGGAAGAAGAGGCTCCAATGGCCGAGGAGGACCAAGGGGAAATCTTCCTAGACGAGGGAGAACCCAAGGAACAGGAGAAGAAGAGGAAGAGGGGCCAAGACCATAAGGTAGGCTTCCGCCCTATTTTCAAATTTTAATTTTTTTTGTGTTTTTTGTATGAATGCATGTGGGAATGGGGTAGAAAATGGGTCTATGCACCCACTAGGATCATCTGTAGGCCTTTTGGCCAAAGTGGGAGAGCCACGGAATGCAAAGGAAAAACGCCCTCTAGCAGGGAATGTGACGGTCCTTCCAGTGACCGTCACACACCTAACACATCACCCTAGGTGCGTTAGATACATGTGACGCCCATTACCAGGGCCGTTACATGCACCGGAGGCTAGAACTATTTTTAGGTTTTCAATTATTCAGTTTTATGTTTTATTTTTATTTTATGAATGCTATGCAAATAATTCCATGATGCAATTGACTAATTTATGATTTAAATGAATGCAGGGAAAAAGACGGACGAGGATCTCCTGGCTCTAGATCCGGGCGGTGTACCAGGCACTGCCCGATTACCAGAGAGAGAGACTAGCCGGGATGGGATTCACCGAGGTGCTGAGCATCGAGGTGACCAGAATGGACACGCCTCTGTTGTACGCCTTGAACGAGAGGTGGGATCCGATTAGCAGAGCATTCATCTTCCTGTGGGGTCACATGATCCCCACGCTAGAAGACATGGCGAGGATTGTCGGGCTGCGAGTACATGGAGCCGCAGTGACAGGATGGACCTACCGAGACTACCGAGAGATGGCCCAGGAGCTGTTGGGGCTAGATTTGATCAGACCGGGGCAGACGTCATCCCAGCTCTAACGATCAGTACTACAGGAGAGCTTAGGACTGAGAGGAGCGGCGATAGCCATGGGCGAGCTACCAGAGGAGCATCTGGGTAGAGTGATTGACCAGGTGCGCCCACGAGTGGCGGCAGAGGCTGGACCAGAGGGAGATCGCACCCTGAGGCGCTTCCTGATGCTACTGTTCGGGAAGCTCCTGTTCGCGACTCGGGCAGATGTGATCAGCTGCCGGCTGCTGCCGATGATCGAGGATTTAGGCAGAGTTGGAAAGTACGCATGGGGAGCGGCAGCCTTGGCCTTCCTGTTCGAGTCCTTCAGCACGACGGACAGACAGACAATGCTGGGCGGCTTCTCGCCTTTTCTACAAGTAAATGCAATTTAAATGCTTCTATTATGATTTATGCAAATATTTATGAAAATGATTATGCTTATACAGATTGACTGACTTCTAAATGCAGTTCTGGAGCTACATGTACCTCCCGGGTATCGGACGGGGCACACTACTCCATACTGGCCGCATCCCGATCGCGAGGCGATGGGTGGTTGCAAGGGACCCGGGGTCGATCATCAGATTGACTCGGGTGATCCAGGACGATTTGGATTCCTTCCCGCATACGGCGGTAAGCCCGAACTCAAAAAATGCTTTCTAAATGATTTTGAATATTTCTATATGATTCTAGATGATGATTCAATTCATGCTTTCAGGTGAGATGGACCCCGTACAGAGGCGAGAGCTTCGAGGGACAGCCATGGGTGGAGGCAGCCCTTTCGTACCGGGGACGAGACATATGGTTGCACTGCATCCATATCATCGAGCCTCTCCACTACCGGCTGATTCTGAGGACTCGGGGACTACACCAGCCTGAGGTGACCTTTCCACGCCACAACGACGACCGCCCGGGGATATCAGCGAAGGGAATTAGTGGTGACATAGATTGGTGCGCCCGGAAGGCGAAGTACGTCCACGACTGGAACAAGTGGGGTAGAACAGTGAAGGAGCGGGACGAGAGTGATGAGGCATACTTGAAAGCCTTTGCTCGACTGTACGGGGACCGGGTGTACCGAGGTACCCGACGACCGGTATGCAATAAAACCCTATACTCTGAATGCTCTTTTATGAAAAATTTATTCTATATGCACTGACTCATATACTTTCTAAATGCAGCTAGACCCCGAGGGAAGGATAGCCGAGCTCGAGGGGCTACTCCACGCCACCGTCCAGCAGCGGGACGAGTACCGGACCGCTTTGGAGCTCTTGGTAAGGCTCTAAGACCTTGGACCTAAATGATTATGTTTATGATTATGATGCGAATGCGATGGACTGACCAATGATCTCTAAATGCAGCGGGCTGAGGGAGCCCAAAGAGTGGGACCGGATGCCCCATCATCATCCTCACAGGCTGCCGGGGATAGAGCTGAGCGGGACGCCGAATTCACCCAAGCGGTTGCCCGGGCCGAGGAGGCGGAGGCCACCCTCGCGGAGCGGGTAAGATGCTAAATGCTTATGCAAATTAAATGCTTATGCTTTATGCAAATTCTCATGTTTATGCGACTAACTATATGCAATGCAAACTATAGGCGAGAGAGCTAGCCGTAGCAGTGGCCGAGGTGAAGCTGGTCCGAACGGAGGCAGAGCGGAACCGGGCTGAGGTAGAGGTCCTCCGAGCAGAGGTGGAGCGACCCCGGGCCGGGACCGCAGGCTTGGATCGCTATCGGACTGAGGCACGAGATACGCGGCATCAGATCTTTGAGTTGAAGATCGAGCTGCGGACGATGGAGCGGACGGTGAGAACGGAGAGGAATGCCTCCCAGAGCGGGGCACAGAGGAGCGCTGCCCCGAGCGGATCGGTAGCCGACTTCTTCGTTAGCTCCTCCGGTCAGCGGAGGAATGAGAGGGCAGAGAGGGGTCAACAAGAGGAGAGTGCCTCCATAGCGCCACCTGCGAGGAGACCCGAGGGAGGAGATGATGATGGCGGCCCGGCGGATAAGCCGGCCGAGTGATGCATGTTTTTCTTTTTGTATTTACTTGTACATAACTTATATGAAAATGAAATGAAAATGCGAATCTTTTTTGTGTTTTGTCATGACTTGTATGTGAATGAATGAATGTGTATGCAAACAGGTGATCATGTGAAAATGAATGGGAATGAATGCAAGGAAATGCAGGAAATGCATGTGGATGTGTGAAAAAATTGTGTGGATGAAATGTGATATGTGAGATGGACAGGATGAACGGAAGTATGTAAGACCGCCAGGTCTAAAACAGAGGCAGGAAGGAATAGTTCAATCACAGCAGCAGACAATGTAACGGTCTAGGTCCAAACCGCCAGGATCAAGTAACGCATCAAGTGACGGCCGTCAGAGGGGACAGAGGCCAATTTTGCAGAACTGAGCAGCAGAGAATATAACGGCCTATAGCCAGTGCGTTATAAAGATGTAACGGCTAAGTGCTAGACCGTTAGATTTGACAAAACAAGATGGAACTATGAATGTATAGACCTCGTCCAAGTGATGTATAGATGATGTATAGACTTCGTTTTAGCCAAAGAATGCTCAGACTTGAAGGGTGTATGGACTTTGGGCAAGGAATGTACAAACTTGGTTGTACACACTTGGATGAAGAACGTACAGACTTGGGTCAAGAATGTATAGACTTGGGGAATGTACACACCTGGATGACGAATGTACAGACTTGGGGAATGTACACACTTGGATGAAGAATGTACAGACTTGGGGAATGTACACATTTAGATGAAGAATGTACAGACTTGGGGAATGTATGGACTGTATAGACTTCAACAAATGTATGGACTTGGACAATGTATAGACTTCAACAAATGTATGGACTTGGACAATGTATAGACTTCAACAAATGTATGGACTTAGACAATGTAGACTCTGCATGATGTGTAGACTTCAAAAATGCTGTACAGGCTTCAAAGTGAAGCACAGGCTTCAACATGATGTGTGGACTTCAACACGAAGTATGAATGTGCAGACTTCAAGATGCTGTACAGACTTCAAAGTGATGTATAGACTAGGATGACGAATGGGATGTATAGACTTAACAAAATGTACAAGAAATGTGACGGTCCACGCACAGCGCGTCGGGGATAGATAACAGTCATGAGCAAGACCGTTGAGAATGATTGACCAAGAAGAAACCAAAACTGATCAGCAGAGAATGTAACGGCTCAGAGAGAACGCGTCACAAGAATATAACGGTCTGATTCTAGACCGTTAAGATTGACAGAACAAGGTTGGACTAAATTTAAACCCACAGGAAATGTGACGGCCCAGAGCTGGTGCGTCATAGAAAAGTGACGGTCTAGCGACAGACCGTTATAGCATGAATTGTACTCCGAGACGGATTGAGCCGCAAGGGGCAAAACCCGAGATAAGAAGCCTCAAATCCGTTCTAGACTCCTCCCAGACTTAAGATAAAGCCTTCCAATCCGAATCTTATCACTTTAAAGCCAAAACCAAACCTTTAAAACTTGAAAACCTAGCCAAAATCGCATCTTGCTGAATTCTCTGTTAGAAGGCAGAAAAACCCCTCCTAAGGGTAGGAAATAAGATGAAGAGAACCTTCGAGGTGATGGCTGTGGAGGAGAAGATCTATACCAGACCCAAAGCTGCAAGAAAGGAGTATGGAGAGTTGCAAAGGCTAACCTCAATTCCCAAGCATCTAAGCTCTAATGCTCAAAGAGTGGTAAGCTTCCATAACTTAACCAAGTTCAGAAATTTCTGCACTTCATCTTCTTCCTCCTGATTTTCTTTTCCTTCTTAGCCCCTTCCCGGTCCAAGATGCTATTCTAACCTGAAGTGGGTGGCTCCTATGGTAAAGGAACTCCCTTTAGAGGTTACATCAATTCTTAAAGCATGGCACCTTCAACCTCTCTTGGTCTTAGGCAAGAACTTCCAGAAATTGATATTAGATTGGCCTAGTATTTCAGCCCTCATAGAATTGTGGCATCCACAAACACATACCTTCATCTTCCCTTCCTTCGAAGTAACAGTCCTATTAGAGGAGGTAGAAACCTACCTAGCCCTTCCTAAGACTAAGGCGGGGGATGAAGACCTAGTTTGCTACACGGTCGAGCCTATTGACCCGTCCTTGATCTTGAGTGATTTCATCCATAATCCAAAGGACGTGAGGACCATGATCAGACCACACCACATACACTTGATACCCTTGGCACAGTGGATAGTGTCTCATTGTAAAAACAAGTGGGAGAGACATGAAGCAATAGCCAAGGCGGTGGTGGTTTGCTTATGCAGAGTTTTTCTTTTCACCACGACCGACCACCTCTTAGATACCCAAAATCTCAGCATTATTAGTGGTTTATGGCGGGGAATGTCCATCTCTCAAGCGATCCTCTCATATCTCTATGAAGGACTAAGCTCGGCTTGCCTAGGAGGACCCTTATTCGGTTCCATGATACTCCTTGAGTGTTGGATAGGAGTGAGAATCAAATTCCAACCAAAGGAAGACATAACTTCTGCTAGCTGGATCTTCGGAAGCCACCCTCTCTTCTTCATTGGAGGGGCATTTGGATTTTCTTCACATGTTGAATGCAAGACGGCGGACAAGAAAACTCGGGATGAATGGCGCCTCTTCTTCAACACCTTTTCAATAGATAAGTTCATCATGCGACCAAGAATCCTTCAGAGCACTCTTCTTAGAATACCGCGGCATCAAGGCCTGGACCTCCAGCTAGTGGGAAATACTACCATGGCGATCTACAACCCACACCGGTGCCATCTTTAGATCGGGCTACCTCAGACTGAAGTTTCTGCACTATCACACTACCCTCCCCTTCTACCTAGGAAGATGGGGACCAAGGAAGATGAGAGAGCAGTCCGGAACGCGCTGACCATGTGAGAGATCAGCAAGGTGTGTCCATGGCAAGAAGAAGTGGAAGAGAACGACGAAGCACGTCGTGGCTATGTGAAAGAGTTGAGGAAGATCCGCCCTCTTGCGGATAAGAAACTGAATGTAGCTTGATTTTCTTTTTGAACGATGTAATTGACAATCAGAGTTGGAATTTTATCAATCTCATGTTACATTAAGTTCATTTGAATAAGATGGGATTGCCTTAGTTGAATGGACATGAACTTTGTGTTTTGATTTGGCTAGAATGATCAGTAGAACAGAGCTTCTGGAGAATGTAACGGATCGGATCAGGGCCGTTAGAAGGATATAACGGTGGGGAGATAGGCCATCAGAGTGTATGCTCTGAGAACTAAATTCTCTAGAGGAAGTAACGGTCCAACGATGGACCGTTGGGATGAATAACGGTCGTGCCCCAGGCCGTTAGAGAGAGAGAGCTGCTGAGAGAATCAAAGCCAACGTTCTGAAGGAAAGTAACGGTTTAATCAAAGACCGTTATATGAGTGTGGCGGTCCACTGATGGCGCGTTACAGCCCTGAACCTGCATAGTTATGAGATTTCAGCTTTGTTCTTGATCCTGCGTTCTGCACACACTTAAGCATGGAACAAATTAGATCTGTTCTTAGACTCAACCCCTTGCCTTGAAGCAAGTTAGATAATGATCGTTCCTTGATATTTGGTCAAGGGGTGGAGCCTTATTAAATAGGCGGAAAAAAAACATAATAGAACTAATGCGATGCATGCAATGCATATGATGGTTTTTTTGGATTTAGAAATTTTTTTGAATTTTTGTTTGATGCTTTTTTTTTATTCCAAAATATATGATGTTTTTGGATTTTTGAAATATATGATGTTTTTTTTGGATTTTTGAAATATACGTTGTTTTTGGATTTTGAAATATATGTTGTTTTGTTTTTTGGATTTTGAAATATATGTTGTTTTTTGATTTCAAAAATATATGTTGTTTTTGGATTTTGAAATATATGATATTTTTTGGATTTTGGAAACCAGTGCTTTCCCTTAGCAACGTGAGCCCGTCTATCGTATTGAGAGTCCCGAGGTTGGCGTGCAATGAAGTGACAAACCCTGACCAAGGTCCAGATTTTCATGACGGTGTTTCTACCAGGGCCATACCCAGGGTACTAGTTTCAATCCTGAAAAGGAAAATAGAACACGGGGGTAAGCTTAGGCCAGACTTAGAAGCTTTTAGGACTTGAGTTCCTTTCCAGACAACCCATTAGAAATTTGGTCTGTTGCGCCGGGGCTTTGTATCCGTCATCGAACCTTAGTCCACTCTAGGCATGCATGCGACCGGGCTCATTCGTCCCGCGGGGAACTGTACTGCCACTCTTGTTATGCCTAGATTCTTTTTCTTGCCTTTCTAGAGCTTTGGAATCATATTCAATAGACCTTTGAGATGATGCTTTTGATTTTTTTCCTTTGCTTTCTTTTTTTTTTCTTGTTTCTTTGCTTATGGCATCAGGTCATAACGGACTGCCCCTATTTGAGACCTCTTCTTGTCAGGGTGCCTGGATTGGTTGTTGCCTCCTTATTCACCTCTTGCCCGTGGATTCAGCCGATGGAAGGAACGAACAGGGACTTCAACTTTCCCCCAAAGCATGGCCGAGGAGAAACGGTGTCTTTTAAAGCGGGAAACCTGACCAAGGATGTTGTGTAGTGTGTGGTTGCCTTACTCGGGATCCTCTTTAGAGAAATAGAGGAACATCTTGCTGCCGGGGTGGCACGGGTTAGACTCTAAGGAAAGAAACGTTTAAGGTACAACCCATTCCACGGGTGAGAGAGCTCCTCACCTTCCGCGTTTACTAAGCGATAAGCATTCCCTGGATAAGCCTCTTTTACGACAAACGGCCCTTCCCAGTTAGGTTGCAATTTAGACCTAGGTCCTGCAGACCGAATGAATTTACGTTTCAAAACCATATCACCTTTTTGAAATTTACGTTCAATTACCTTCTTTTGAAAGTAACGCGAAACTCTCTTTTGATAAACGGATACATGATCGACCGCATTCATCCTCTTCTCATCTAAGAGTTCCAGCTGAACCAGCAACGCCTCTCGACGTTCATCGAGATTAAGTTCCTTATCAAGCTGCACTCTGAGGGAAGGGATCAAGATCTCATATGGGAGCACCGCCTCCATCCCGTAGGTAAGAGCATAGAGAGTTTATCTCGTGGGAGTACGGACGGAGGTGCGGTAAGCCCACAGAGCTTCCACTAATCTTTCCGGCCAATCGGAAAACTTATGAGATTCGCATGTTTTCTTTATGATTTTAAGAAGGGTTTTATTAGTGGCCTCGGCTTGACTGTTGCCTTGAGGATAGTATGGAGATGAATGATGCAATGCAATATTGAACTTCTTACATAGGTCCTTGAGCTCTTGGGAGACGAACTGGAGTCCGTTGTCGGTGATGATACTGCTTGGCACTCCGAACCGCGAGATGATATTCTTCATGATAAAGCGGCACACCGTTGAAGCTTTGATCTCTGCGTACGCCTCGGCTTCGGCCCATTTGGTGAAGTACTCAGTGGCGGTAAGGATAAAGGATTTTTGCTTGATCTGAGAATTAGGATCATCGAGCGGGCCGACAACGTCGAAAGCCCACATAGAGAATGGCCAAGGAGCAGAGAGAGGATGGAGAGATGAAGCTGGAGCATGGATTTTATGAGCATGGAGTTGGCATTTAAGACACTTCCGAACATAGAGGGAGCAATCTTCCTCTAGAGTGGGCCAGTAGTAGCCCTGCCTAAGGATCTTCTTCGCTAGAGCCTGGCCATTGACATGACCTCCACACTCACTGGAATGGGATGCTTCAGCCACTTTCCAAGCCTCATTATCATCTAAGCATCTCATGAGCATTCCATTAGTAGCGCGCCTGTATAGTTCTCCTGCAACAATGGTATACCTTGAGGCGGCTCTTCTTATTGACTTGCGCTGCTCGGCGTTTGCCCCTTCTGGGAATGATCCTTCTTTGCAAAACAACTCGATTTCGTGATACCAAGGCAATTCTTCTTCATCCAGAATCTCTTCTAGCTCTATTAAAGATACTTTCTTTAGATCTTCCTTCTTAGCCCTCGCCTCTACAGCCTTCCTAAGGTTGATGAACCAAGGATCCTGAAGGGAGGGTGCGTCTAGTCTCTGAACGATGATAGTCTCAATGTTCCGGCTGAGAGGGAAAGATAGAGAGGAAGCAAGAGATGCTAGAGCATCAGCTAGAATATTCTGAGAACGGGAAGTATGGATATAGATTAGCTTACGGAATTGCTTCGCCAGAAGCGTGACCAAATCTTGATATGGCTTGAGTTTGGGGTCACGAGTGTAGTAAGTGGACAGAACTTTCCGCAGGACGAGCTGAGAGTCTCCTATGATATTCAAATAGCGCGCACCTAGGATATAGGCGTGCTTCAGTCCAGCTAAGAGAGCATCATACTTAGCGATGTTGTTGGTAGCAGGAAATCGAAGTTGATAAGCAAAAGGAATAGTCACTCCCTCTAGAGTGAGCAGAACAGCGCCGATCCCTCGGCCTTGAGAATTGAGCACACGATCAAAGTGCAGAGACCAAAAGGGATGATGGGTGAGTATAGAGAGATGCTCATAAGGGAAATCGTCTTGAATGGAGTCAGTGTGAGGAATAGGAAGATGGGCAAGATGCTCAGCGATGGCGTACCCTTTGACCGCCTTCTGAACGACGAATGTGATATCGAATTGGGAGAGGAAGCTCTGCTAGCGAGCTCACCTACTAGAAAGGACAGGCTTTTCTAAGAGATAGCGAATCGGATCCATTCTAGAGATCAACCTAACTGGGTGGGCAAGGAAATAATGTTTAACCTTCTGAGCTACCCACACTAAGGCGGCACAAGTCTTCTCCATAGCGGTGTATCTGGACTCAGTTGGGTTAAATAACCGAGAGAGGTAATACGCAACCTGCTCTTTCCCTTCATCATCTACTTGTGCTAAGACCGCCCCTAGGGAATCCTCAATAATCGAGATGTATAGGATCAGGGGTTTCCCAGGGACATGAGGTTGCAAAATCGGGGGATTGGATAGATATTCCTTTAAGTCCTCGTAGGCCTTCTGACAGTCTTGATTCCATTCAAACTTGACCCCCGCCTTAAGCAATTCATAAAACGGATGGTATCTTTGAGAATGTTGGGATATGAACCTTCTAATGAATTGCAATCGACCAATCAGTCCTCGAAGTTCCGTAATGTTCTTAGGTGGAGGCATGTCCATGACGGTCTGTGCTTTGTTAGGATCAATCTGGATCCCCCGTTTGCTCACTATGAAACCTAATAGCTTCCCTGAAGAGACTCCAAATACGCACTTCTTTGGATTCATTTTGAGCTTATACTCCTGTGCTCTTTGTAGTACCTTAGCCAGATTAGAGGGGTGTTCTTGTTTGGTTCTTGACTTCACCAGAATGTCATCCACGTAAGCTTCCATATAGATATGCATCATATCGTGGAAGATGGCCATCATTGCCCTTTGATAGGTGGCACCTGCATTCTTCAAACCAAATGGCATAACCACATAATAGTACGTGCCCCAGGGCATGGTGAAGGAGGTTTTCTCTTGATCTTTCGGAGCGAGACGGATCTGATTATAGCCTGAGTAACCATCCATAAATGACAGAGATTCGTACCCGGCGGTGCTATCGACTAAGACATCAATATGAGGCAGCGGGAAATCATCTTTTGGACATGCTTCGTTGAGATCCCTGAAATCGATGCAGATACGCACCTTTCCATCCTTCTTGATAACATGGACTATGTTTGCCACCCACTGAGGATATAGACCAACTCTAATGAATCTGGCCTTATACAATTTGTCGACCTCTTCCTTAATCCTTAAGGCCATGTGGGGGTGAAATCTCCTTGACCGTTGTTTCACAGGTGTTGCCCCTGGTTTAAGCACAAGTCGATGTTCCACTAAAGAGGGCTCAAGACCTGGCATGTCTTCATATGACCAGGCAAAGGAGTCGCTATACTCCCTTAGAACCTTGATTAAATCTTCTTCTACTTGTGGAGGGAGATTAGCGGCAATAATGATGGGCCTTGGGTCTTCTTCAGTTCCTAAGTTGATTTCCTTTGTAGGTTCATCCACCGACGACGACGGCTCGTCGAATTTCTTAAGTCCTTGTGTATACAAATCAGCAGTCTCATCTACGTCGTTGTCCTCATTGATCGGATATTTTCCATCCAAGATTTCATAGACACCGAGTCCGTCATCGCTCCACACCCCTTCTATTTCTTCTTCATCTTCAATCATAATTGCCGTAGCAACAAATCCTGGACACTTCAAAAGGGCACGACAACACTGAGCTAGATCTTGCAAGAACCTATCAGGGACGGATTTGGGAGGACGCACAAGTGGGCGCGACTCAGAGGAGGAAGGGTTGGACGACCTAGAACAAGACCATACTTCTCTAGACCTAACTGACTCTACTTCCCTAGACTCGATAGACCCTAATCCTAATCTAGGAGGAAGAAGACCTAGTGGAAGGGAAGGAGCAGGGGACTCGTGCCCCTAGGAGGAGGATGGAGACAAGGTAGCATAATCTTCCACTGAAATCTCCGTTTCGAATTTGATGTTTTTTTTTGGAGATCAGTGGAGACTACACAACAAGATGGAGGAGGCGGGAGCTGCATGGGGAATAGCTCGGGGAAAATGCAATCGAAGAAGGGATCGGAGGAGGAGAACCACATCTCATGGAGCTGGGCATTGGGAGGAGGAGGAGTGAATAGAGTGGATAGATCAATGGGCGGGCAATGCCTGCAAGCATAGGGAACAAAGAGAATTTCAGGTGGATGAATGAAGGATGGATTTACCATGATGGGAGGAAGATGGGGTAAGAATTCCCTCTGCTGTAGGAGAGATTGAAAGCGTGAGGGAGACCAAGAAAAGATAATCGGAGAGCTCTCCTCCTTCCGCAGATGCTGAGTCGGCTGCTTCTTCGGCTTCCATTGGACGAGCCGTACCTCTTGACGCTGCTGGCAGTCTTCTTCATGAAATGGCCCCTGAAGGGTTGGACCATAGTCAATTACATCATTAACTGGCCCCCTTAGCACTGGGGGTGGACTGGCAATCGGACAGACTGTATCCTTTCTTGGCGTAGCTGACGGTGGAGCTAATGTGCCGGGCTGGAGAAGCCCTCGAACAAAGTGTTGACGGTAGTCCCAGGTGAGTGGCCCAGAATCACCCATCATGGACAATGCAGTCTCTCGGTAGTCGAGACCTCTTCTGTTCATTTCCCTCCCCTTAGGAATGGGCTTAGTTCATCCCTGCAATTGAGCACCGAGGCCTCTCCCCGGTTGGTAGCCTAGCTTCAGTATAATGTCCCAGCCCTTGGAATCTCGGATCTGGGGCTTCACCTTGATGTCAACTGCTGCGGTGACGGGCTTGCGACGTGCGTAAGCCCAAGGAAAGTCAAGATATAGCACTGACATAACGGGTCGACTGCTTGGCCACAACATGGGAAGAACTTTCTCTAAAATAGCCTTCACTGATTGGACCGTGGATAAGCTTTTGACTTTGACGACCCTCCCTTGGAAAGGGAATTTAATGCATTGATGTGCGGAGGAGGGTACGACACTGAGGGTATCGATCCACGGACGACCCAAGATAGCCTTGAACATAGGGTCAATGTCCAACACATAGAATTCCACTGGCATAGTAAGGGGCCCAAGCTCAGCTTGAATGGTGACAATCCCGTGACATGCCCGCCGAGAGTTGTCATAAGCAGCTATGGTAGTGGGAGTTGGGCGTTGAAGTTCTTCTGACAGATTGCAAGCCCTTAGAGTGCTGAGCGGGCATACGTTGATAGATGCCCCTGCGTCAACTAATGCTGCATCGATGCTGACTTTGTTCAGAATGATAGTAATGCACAGCGGCATTTGCTGAGCTTCTGGTGGTGCTAGCTCGGTTTCAGAGAAAGTAATGGCTAGCCCCTTGGAGATTGTTGCCAGTGCGGTAGGTAAGCTATCAACTGCCATGTCTTTACTAACCATCACCTTTTGAAGAAAGTCTCTTAATGCATCTTGGTGAAGGGTAGATCTCTTAATCAGTTCCAGCACAGATATCTTGGCGGGCACCCTATCCAAATGATGTAATAGATCATATTGGGTCTCGGGTAGTGGCTCGACCTCTTCTTCTTCAGAGTGGAAGGATAGTTTCAGTGGAACATGCACCCGCTCCGTAGGGTGAAGTTATAAGTTGCTGCGGCCTTAGATGGGCTTAGGATAAGTGATTTAGTAGGCCCAGTGGGATGGATGAGCGGTGTAGAAAAGGGTGTGGTGGAAAGGACGATAGGCGAGGGGTTAGTGGCAGTGGGCGCGAGCAGTAGTGGGGGTATAAAAGTGGATGGAGGTGTGATGAGTGGAGGGTTAGACAGAGGTATGGCGATAGTGGATGTAAGCGCGAGCAGGGAGGGGGTAATGGTAGCAGTTGTGAGCAATGGTGAGTGCGACGGGGGCGCGGGTGATGGTGCGTGTGATAGAATAGGGGTAAATGGGAGGACGAGTGGAGGAGGAGTTTGGTGGGTAGGTATAAGGATAGGGGAAGCAGGAGGATTATGGTAGTTGTGGTGAAGGGCCATGACCTATGGCATGGAGTCATCGTCGTCGAAGGACCACCCGGGGTTAGGAGCCGGGGGTTGGACGACATTGACCTGAGCTAGTGCCGACAGCGGAGGCTGCGGAGCAGGAGGATGGTTTGGCATTGGGTTTTGATGAATCCCCAGGTCTTGCACCGGCTGCTGTTGCTGCTGCTGCTGTGGCTGCGGTACCTGTTACTGCTGCACTTGCTGCCTTGGCGGCTGCCTTCTCTTCTCTTTGATTTCTGTGATGGTTCGGTGCATTTCGGCCCAATCTATCATCTGTCCTTCATGAAGATCATATACTAGGTCCCGGAATTGAAAACACCCTTCAATGGTATGTCCCGGTTGCCTGTGGAACATACAATACTTCGTCTGATCAACGGCCGGATTCCAGTTGGGCCGTTCCGGAGGGAGCTATATGGCATTAACCGGCATAAGAGCCGAGAAGATGTCTGTGAGGGTTTCTGGTAGTGGAGGATATTGAGCTCTTTTAGGAGCCGGACGCTTGTTGTTCGGGTTGTTGTTATAGTCGTTGGGTGGAGGGACGTTGTGGTATTGCGGAGGTGGTGGCGGTTGTTGCGGTGCGGCGAAGGTGTTTTGTGGATTGGTGAAAGTAGTTTGTGGGATGGTGAAGGTGGGCGGAGGGTTTTGCGGAGTGACTTGGAAGTTTTGTGAAGCAGGATTTTGTGAGGTGCGGGGGTTTTGAGGGAAGCGGAAAGGTGTGGCTTGGAATGGGAAAGCAACGGCTTGAACTTGCTCGTTCGTTTGGACCCCCTCGGTAACCGGCCCTTGAGGTTTCTTGTGATACTTGGGCTTTTGGTTTTCAAATAGAGAGTGAATTGGGGAGTCCTTGAACTATGTTTGGATGAACCGCGCCCGGCTATAGAGTTGGTGCATATTGGCTATGTCGTTCATTGCCAGAATGTTTCGGAAGGTCGGGGTAGCATTGGAAATAAGTAGCTTGACCTTCTCTTCCTCTAGAATGTGGCCAGGCACTCTAGCGGCCATTTTCCTCCACCTATATGCATAAGTGGCAAACTCCTCATCCGGTTTCATCTTTTTGGCCACCAGATTGTGAATGAATATTCCGGGCCGACCCTGTCTTGAAACCGCTGAATGAACTTATCTTTCACTGTCTTGAAGCTCTCGGCGTCTTCCAGTGGCAGAGAGTAGAACCATTCCAACGCAACACCGTCTAATGATCGGCGGAACAAGTACGCCATAAGGCAATCATCATATTGGAATTGGGCCGATTAATATAAGAAATCCCTCACGTGAATAAAGGGATTGCCGTTCCCATCATATTTGCGATAATTGGGGAGCTCGGATTGCGGAGGGAACCGGATGTTCTGAAAGCTAGGAACTGGAACATCTACCAAGGATTGTGGGCCAACCCGCTTCTGGAGAAAATCGAGTTGATGTTGCATGGTGGCCCATTTATCAAGTAATTCCTGCTCTCTGGATGGAGCATGGGTAGTGAGAGATGATGGCTGAAGTTGGGGAGCAGAAGGGTGAATCGCAGCAGAAGGTGGGAGCCCATAAGTAGGAGCAGAAGGATAAATGGCCGAAGTAGGGGGGCCATAAGAAGGATATTGGACCTGAGATTGACCAAGATTGGAGTGGGTTTGGGCAACCCCTGACTGAGGGCACAGAAGTCGGAGGGCCCCATAAGGACTTGCGGAACCGTCGGGCTAGGCATATGATGATCCGCCTGAATGAAAGAAGGGATAGGAGACTTCCCTTTGTCAAAAGATTGTTGGGCCGAAGTAGAAGATTGGCCTGTCTCCATGCCAATGAATGTGATGGTCCGGGGTTGGACCGGAGTAAGATTAATTGGAGTGAGCTGGATGGAAGGATTGGATTGACCCTGTATAATCGTGGGAGGGGAGATATTGGATCCTTGCATGGCCTGATAGACAGTTTGGAGTTGGGCCGGATCCAATTGGGCCATCATCTGGAGAATGGAGCCCGCAGAAGGAGTAGTGAAAGAAGGGGTAGCTTGACCACCTTCCATGGAGGTAGAGGACGGAAGAGGGGCTGTCCCCTCTCCAGAAGAGAATGAGGTAACCCTAGCAGGGTTTTCAAGAAGCCCTTGAGGAAGGGAATCCTCTTGGGAACGGGGAGGATTGAAAGAAGCCATGGTGGGTTCGAAAAGTGGATTTGAGTAGAACCTGGAGAGGGAATTGACCCTAGAAGGTGCTTCTAACTGACGAAAACAACTCCACATGCAACGAACAACCTTAACAAGATGCAAACAACACAACACCAGCACACAATGAGCAACCAAACTTGGACGATTTATAACAAAGATGTAAGTAACAAGAGATGAAGACACTTCAAGTCAACCAAGTTGTTTAAGGTGATGCTTCAATATTCTTATGGTTTCTCCTTTGGAACTTTAGCAGATTGATTAATATGAGCTCTCAACAATGGGTTCCTGATAGGAGATGGATGTAAAGCTTGGTTTGACTCTAAATGTGATCACTCCCTCACTTATGCAATCCTAGACACGGGGTGGGAAAGGTACAACCGGCCCGGTGTCCGTGTGGGAATCCACGGCTCGCGGGGACTTATAGAGGTCCCTGGTGTGATTTCCTAGTCGGCCCCATGGAATATGGAGACGAGAGGTCCGCACACCAAGGTAGGAAAATGTGATCTAATGTATGAAAGTATGAATGAACCTATGTGCACCGGAGTGCATGCAACTTCTAACCGAGAATCTAGCAAACAATTATGCACACAACGATGTAAGTATATAATCCAACCAAGGTGGAAGTCAGATAACACCCAAGAAAGAATATCACAGCAAAAACTACGGAAATAGAATGCACCTCGGGATGCGTACCTATCTGGAGTGTAACGATTTAGAAGACCCGCATCAGAAATATATAACAGTCAGAGGCCAGACCGCCAGAAGAAATATAACGCAGGGACCCAGGACCGTCGTATGAGCCAGAGAGCCAAAAATAAACCAGAAATAGAAGGGAAATCCGTGAAAAGCCCAAACAGCAGGATGAGGAGTGTAACGGTCTAAAGCCCCTACGTCAAAGTGGAGTGACGCAGGGACAAAGGGCCGTCAGACTACCCAGAGAACTAGAAACAAGAGGAAGTAAGAGGGAAATCTGAGGAAACTAAACAAGGAAATGATGGCAGGTTTAAACAGAGATCAAGACACGATTGGCACAAGTTGTCCCACCGTGATCGCCAAAAAAATTATCTGTTGATTTGTTTTGCTTCTCCTCTTCTTTTGTTTTGATGTGTAATAAAGATGATAAGCAAAAATCAAAGATCTCAATCAACCTATGAACATGTGAACCATGAACCTAGGCAACCAGAATAAGCTCTAGCATGGGGATGCTATCTCAATCATCAAGCTAAACTAAGGTAATAAAGAAAAATACACGTCGGGGCGTGGAGCAAGAGCAAATAAAAACACACCGCAAGGGTGGAGCAAATAAAGGAAATAAGAGATATGAGACAGAGAGAATGCTAATGCCCAATACTAAGAAAGAACGTGATCGCCACCAAAGTAAACACAAGCCAGAGACTTGAAAATACCTTGGAAATAGGTGGATGAAGCACCCGCCCACGGGAGAGAGAAAACCAGTGAAATCTGCAGATCAACCGAATGTAACGGTCCAGACCCCGTGCGTCACAGGAATGTGACGGTTTCCAGATAAACCGTTATATGAACCTGACGCATCTTCTCAAGACCATCAGAAAACCTACAATAATAGCTTATGGACTCTTTGAACTCTAACTCTTCCAGCCGGTCAGAAGACTTGGGCCTCGTGTAGTGAACCTGTAAACCTGCCAAAGAACGTGAAACACAAGAAAACAAACCCAGATTAGCCCTTTAAACAAGCGTAGTATCAATTCTCAAAGAACTTAAGATCATGCAAAAGGAAAGGGAAGTACCGGGAGAGTTTTGGTTTTTTAACCCCTCTGGGCGTTTTAAAAGATAGGAAGGATGTTTAGATGAAGAAAACCAGATGCAGAACGTGAAAACAAGGAGAGGGACAATGCCTATGATGAGAGGGAGGAGGAAGAACAGAATATGCAATGATGAACTTTGAAACTCAATAGAATGAATACTCCCTTCACCGTGAAGCAGATGGACGTGAAAGATAAGTCTCATTGGTTAGATGTGGCTCCAGAATGCGGCAGCACTTCAACGCGAACTCCAGATCTTCCTCCCTCGGGCCATGAAGTTAAGGGTGCTATTTATAGGCCCTCAAACTCTCCGATCGAGCAGAGGATAATCCAGCAAGAAAAGAGGATAACTCTTAGCAAATCCTTGAAGAAAATATCACCAAGAGTCCATAGAAACAAACAGAAGGTTCTGAGGATCAGATTAGGAAGAGAAATCACCAATTCAAACTCTTATCTCGACCACGGAGCAGCAGAGAAAAGGCCTGAACTGCCAGGACTCTCTGTTAGATGTAACGGCTACTCGACAGACCGCCGCATGCAAATAACGCGCCAGGGGGATATTGTTACATTTAACCTTATCTCAAAAGAGATAAGATCAACGGAAGAAGATCAAACAAGTTGGACTCTACAAGATAAGTAACGGCCATGGCTAGATGCGTTGGAGGGAAGTAACGGCTGCACGATAAACCGTTAGAATCAATGCATAGGCCAACGGATAAGCTGGAACAAAGACCTTAAGTTGTAGGACTCTTCAAGAAGTAACGGCCATGGGATCATGCGTGAGAAGAAAATAACGCCCATGTAGAGGACCGTTAGAAACAATGAAGATCAAAATTGATTAAGAGCTTGCTAAGCTTCATCCAATGAAAAGCCACAAGGAACCACACTCAACCAAGGAGAGAAGACCCATAAAATGAGCTTCAAACCGACGAAGGAAACTTAATGAAGAGTGAACAACTTGGAGCATCACATGGATAGAACAAGGAGATGACCCAACTTATCTGTAGCATCCCGTATAAAATATATATATATATATATATATATATTAATAAAATTTCCCAAAAAATATATATTAGATAAACTCTAGATTAAGTAAGAAGTTGGAACACGTAATTATCATATGTAAAGAGTATTCACTTAACAAGTGGCTTCCTAGTGTAGTTGGTTAAGTAACTTGTCTTTCAACCCAATGACTAGGGTTCAAATCTTAGCATCCACAATTTACTTTTTGTGCCAAATAATTATATACGATAGGCTAGCAATACACGACCCCCCTCCAGGCTTGTGATTTTTTTGACAAACCTGCGTTGGCATCTGTCCTTTTCATACGTGAATAGTGTCATGAATAGTATCACTTTTTATTTAAAAAGACTTTTTAAAAAAAATTATATGTAAAAATAGAGAAAAATATACAAATCTTATCCATGAAATTTCATTAACTAACTCCATCAAATTTTAAAGATAAAAATCATGAAAGTTAAGTGGGAAGTTTAAAATAAATAAACCACCCTCTGAAAGGAGCTACAATCCACCGGACAACCTTTCGATTTCCTTATCCCCAACAGCCTGTATAAGCTGGCATCCCACTGAGATCCGATTTTCACGGATCTTGTTTCCCCTCTTGCCAACTCAAATCTTATATTATACTCCTAACGAAGCAAACCTTCGTTGGCTAGAAGGCTTGCTGTTGAGAAGGGGAGACACTTCTGAAGGGTTGCAGAGAAGGGAAGAGTTGCTTCTTCCAATTGCTACAACTACTGCCACTTCACAGAGGTAGGTGTTCTCAACTTTTAACTAAACTAGTAGCTAATCTAGGATGATTAGTCTAGGCATTTAGTCTTAGGCTCATTTCCATGCGATATTTAGTGTTTATAAAGCATGTGTTCTTAAATCTTGGATGATTAGCATGTATTAGCTTTATACCTAAGATAATTAGCATGTATTAGCTTTATACCCAGAAGAATTAGCATGTATTAGCAAGTATTAGCAAGTATTAGTCTCATACCTAGAATAATTAGTATGTGTTAGCTTAAATCTAGGACGATTAGCATGTATTAGCTTCATACCTAAGATAATTAGCATGTATTAGCCTTATACCCAGAATAACTAGCATGTATTAGCAAGTAGTAGTCTCATACCTAGAATAATTAGCATGTGTTGACTTAAATCTAGGATGATTAGCGTGTATTAGCTTTATACCCAAGATAATTAGCAAGTATTAGTCTCATACCTAGAATAATTAGCATGTGTTAGCTTAAATCTAGGATGATTAGCATGTATTAGCCTCGTACCTAAGATAATTAGCATGTAGTAGCCTTATACCCAAGATGATTAGCATTGATTAGCACGTATTAGCTTTAATCTAGGGTAGTTGGCATGTATTAGCTTCATATCCATACGATATATTCGTCTAACGCAAGTTTTATCGTGTTTTTACGTAACTTATTAGTTTAACTAACCTGTTAACATACCTAATTAGCATGTTAGTTGATCTACTAACTAATTAGCATACCTAATTAATCTGTTAGGTAGCCTATCTAGAAGCCTTGTCTCCATTTAGTTCCTTTAAAAATGAAAACTTGTATGATACATCATGTTAAAAATCTGATATTTAAGCAACTAAAGCATGAAACGAGTGCATAAATAAAGATCTATAATCCTTACAGTTTTCTCTATTTATCCATGTCATCAGTTTTACCTAAATAAACTTAAATGAAAGGTTAATACCCTAGCTTAATCAAAGATTAATAACTTAAGCCATTTTGAGCAGATTTGAACTGCAGAGTCGACCCTGCCTGTTGGCAGGGTCGACCCTGCCTGTTCACCGCGTTGACGCAGTGAACGGCAGAGTCGACCTGCCTATTGACAGGGTCGACCCTACCTGTTCACCACGTTGACGCAGTGAACGGCAGAGTCGACCCTACCTGTTGACAGGGTCGACCCTGCCTGTTCACCGCGTTGATGCAGTGAACGGCAGAGTTGACCCTGCCTGTTGACACGGTCGACCCTGCCTGTTCACCGCGTTGACGCGATGAACTGCAGAGTCGACCCTGCCTGTTCACAGGGTCGACCCAGCCTGTTCGCAGGGTTGACGCGATGAACTGTAGGGTTGACGCGATGAACTGCTGAGTCAACACAACTGGCTCATTGCGTTAACCTGATCGTTAGGCTTTCACTTTTGCCATCTCCACTGATAGATGGCAGCCTGAGAGGTGATATTTAACTCCTGACAGGGTCCTCTAAACCCTGTATAATTCTTAGGAAGGGCATCCCACAGTGAGGGTGTCATTTCTAAAATTATCAGGTGGCCCATAAGGCACCTCTCCTATCTAGTTTTTTTCCGTGTATCAAACGTTACTGGTTTCCACTCCTAATTCATCCATACACATCAATGCGCCCTTGGATTCTATTCCATAATTCCACCTTATATATCATACTGGTCAAACCTTGAAATTCTCTATTGGCTATAAATGAGAGTGGATGTCAACAAACATGATTAATGCTGTGCATATAGGGCCCGGTCTGGTCTTGGGAGGAGCACCCGAACGTACTTGTGCCCATGGGAGTTTATTGACCACGGGGTTTGGCATTACACCGGAGTACTTGCTTGCTAGACTTTAGACATTCCACTCATTCTCGTGATATTACTTGATTGATTTGACTTGAGACCCGCAGAAGGGTAAGGTTTTGCTTGAATGAAATTGATAAATAGCCAATTCTAATTTTACATGCTTGAATTTATATTACTTTCTATTACTTGCTTGACATGAGTTCTTACTCTCTTGGAAAGATTTCGTTAATTCCAGTTATTACTTGCTTTAATCTCTTGCTATTGCTGCATTGAAGTTGGAATCCTTATACTCTCACTTGTTATTCCTTCACTGCTCTTGTCGATTTGTACAATCCTTGATATCTACTCATCTACATGCATAGTTTTACTGACATTAATTGAACTTGTAAACCACTTAAAGCCTGTTAAATCTTGAGATGTAATTCCTACTGAGCGATTCGCTCATCTAGTTGTTTTCTAATGTTTTCAGGTAATTTGGATGCCAACCAACACTCGGAAGGGAATGAAACTGAGTGATGAGTGTTAGAGTGAAGTTATCAAATTATCATGTCCCTATTGTTATTGTATTAGTTCACTTATGTCAGTTGTATCAATTCATCTATGTCATTTGTATTAGTCAACTTGATTAGAACTGCTCAAGATTTGAAGCCTAGTCATTGGACTCCGGGAACACATGTAATTGTCCTTTGATTAATTATGACAATTGTCAGCTCGTACTATTTGTATTAAATTTCGAGTTAAATCTTAGTTGTTTGCGCACTCTGATATTTACATGATTGACACGATCTATATAGACGCGTCACGCCTCCGGGTAATCTTCCGCGCTCGGGGCATGACAGTCTTCGTGGTATCAGAGCCAGGTTTACAAACCTAGGGAATTAGAAAAAATAAACGGTTAGAAATTAAAATATAAGTAAAAACTTGAGTCCAAGGATAGATATACCTTACCCGGTGAGATGGATAGAGCCATGGGTTAAGTTCTACAATGACTTTCGACCTTACAAGTAAATTCGATCTTTATCATACTTAACTCTTTTGTAGGATCATGGCTACGGAAAGAGCACAATGGCGCGAGATGCAGCACACCGTGCAAGGCCTCACACAGGCACTACAGTAAGTGGCCCAAGGTGGAGCAAATCGTGGAGCGGGAGATCTCCACCGAAGTTTCTGTAACATGAACCCACCGAGGTTCATGGGTTCGTCCGACCCCGAGGATGCCGAGAATTGGCTAAAGGAGATGGAACGAATCTTCCGTGTGATGCAATGCGCGGATGAAGAGAAGGTTTTACTTGCCGTATTCCAACTAGAGCGGGACGCTCGATGCTGGTGGGAATCCATAGAAGCAACCACATGGCTGGCGAATATCATCCCCGTGAAGAAGAAGAATGGACAGATCCGAATATGTGTCGACTTCCGAGATCTAAATAAAGCCTGCCCTAAAGATGACTTTCCGGTGCCAATAACAGAAGTCATGATAGATGCTACAACCGGCCATGAGGCCCTGTCATTCATGGACGGGTCGTCCGGTTACAATCAGATTTGGATCACGGAGCATGACCGGGTCCATACTGCTTTCCGAACCCCTAAAGGCATTTATCATTACAAGAGGATGCCGTTCGGACTAAAGCGTTAGGGTGCTAGGCCCGGATACAGAGGGGGGTGAATGTATCCTTCTATGAATAATGGCCAATTAAAAACACAGATGCTAGACGTAATCACACAATAAAACAAATTCAATTAAACTTATGAGCAAACACATAGAGCGCGTCTATCCAAGCATCTAGCGGTAGTAATCACACAAAGCAAACCATTGCTCAATAGATTTTTAGGTGGTTCGGTCCTCTAGACCTACATCCACCCCTCACTCCCAACCGGAGTGAGGCTTCACTAGCCAATGCTAGACAAGCAGACTCAGTCTGCAAACAATTGCTGCCACACAGCTTGACCAGGGGAACAGCCTCCCCTCTTCCTCCCAACCGGAGGGACACCCCAAGTGACTTCCAGCCACTTGGAACCCAGAGACCGAAGTCTCTCTTCCTCCAGACCAGGAGGGAACCAACCAGTGACTTCCAGTCACCAGCAAACCAGAGGTCGAAGACCTCTCTTCCTCCAACCGGAGGGACCCCTGGACTTGCAACCCATAAGCCCAGAACCGGAGATCAGATCTCCCTTCCTCCAAATCGGAGGGAACACACAAGTGACCTCCAGCCACCTGCAAACTAGAGATCGCAGACCTCTCTTCCTCCCGACTAGGAGGGACCCGACCTCAGTCCAGAGGATCGGAAGCACAAAGCTAACCAAATGAAAAAGGAAAAATAAGAGCGGAAAAATACACAGCGATCAGAAAGCTGTAAAGAAAGATAACACAAATGTGGCTCGCATGGAGCTGACTGGCCTGGATTTGATCCACGGTCCAGTAGACAGATCTTCAGGTAAGCTTCTCTTCCTCTTCTCTTCTCTCACACTTTCTTTTTCTATTAACCCTCACGAGCTCTCTAACTCTCTCTTTCTCTTCTTTTCCTTCTGCTCTTCTTCTCTTTCTTTTCTTCTTCTTTCGCAGGCTCTCTCTGTCTCTTCTCTTCTCTCTTCTTCTTCTGCTTTCTACTGCAGCTCTTTTCTTCTTCTGCTCTTTCACTCTCTCGATCTCTTTTCCTCTATTCTCTTCGACTCACGCTCTCTGCTATTCTCTCTTCTTCTCTTTTTCTTCCTCTTTTCTTTTTCTGGATCGAAGGACTTTCTGCTCTCCAGGCTTCTTCTTCGATCCCCTTCATCTGTTGGATGAAGGCTTGCTTTTATAAGCAGCAGCCAGCAGGGGGGCAGCACTGGGCGCGTGTGGATTCCTCATTTCCCGCCCAAAACTTGTGGCCACGTGTCAGTCTCTCAGCCAGCTTCAGCACACGTGTCTCAATCCTGTCTGCCCTTCCAGCCTCGGATCACGTGCCTCCCATTCACTGAGGAATATTCTTCCTCAGACCACCTTCTTCTTTTTGTTTTTCTTCTTCTCCTGCAAAGAATTAAAACGATTAAAACTCAGGGCCACAAAAACTAAAACTGCACGAGGTGTGTAGGAACAATAATAGGTGCACTATACTGAGAACGACACGAGGTACGGAGAAGGAAATAACACGGAGTAAAAATGATAGAAACACGCGATCAAAGGAACCTTGGACGAAGATAGAAAGAAACAACACGAGGACATAAACACAAGAATAACACGAAGACATGAATACAAAAACAACACGACATAACAAACAGCAAAGAGAACGGCACGAGGTGAAACGACACTTTACTAAAAAGACTTGAATACACACGAAAATAACTCGAGTACTAAGTTGCTCGAACGTACGAACGACTCGAAGATGAGGACGACACGGGCTGACAACAACTCGAAGATGAAAACAGAACTACTCCGACCACGATCGCGTCACCGCTAGTTTCGTTCAATTTGAAGTTCGGGAGCGACCGCAGCGCCTTCTGCATTCCACTGCATCAGTTCTACATCAATCCGAAGCAGAGTGTTGCTGTCCTGCTCCAGTCGCCAGTCCGATCAGCCCCGAGGTCCAGAGCTTCCCAAAAAACTCAGGCATCATCCTCTGTCAGTTGGGAAACTTTTGGCGCAGGTTTCGTTAAGATCTGAGCTCTATGGAATTTGTGGCAGTGACATCACCGGCCCCCTGTCCAACAATTCTGAAGGTTGGCAGAACCGGTGGGGATCGGCAAATCGGGTTTCCTTAGCATAAGTCCCCACCCCGCTTGGCCGGCTGAAGGCCCCTCCCTGTGTGGAGGTAGTATTGGATGTAATAAGATTAATCCTCACCCCAAGATCACCCCTCCTGCGAGAGGTGTAGTGGTGTAATCTTTCCATTTCAGGTTGAAGCGACACCGACACGGCGTGCGGGTGCATACCCTCGCCTCCCCGCTTGCCCCTGTCTCCGGCCGGAGTCAGCGTCTTCACGCCGGCTAGGTGAGCTCCTGAACAACTCTCATTGCTGTAATGGACTTGCTTAGCTTAGTATTGCTATAGTTACTCCGTCGGCGGTAAGAGAGTGTCTGATCTTAAATTGCCACCAAATTGAGTGACCACCGCGGGCGAGTTGTGAGAGCATCCACTTAACCCACACCCTTGGTGTGTTGGCCGCTCATGATTTGGGCATCCTAGGTCCATTTGGGGTTCTCCCCAAGCTAGCCAACCATTGGAGTCTCAAGGTCCCGCCTCGGACCCTCTTCAACATCGCCTAGTCGCCATCGGGCACTAAGTGTGCGCCATACGGGTGATCTCTCTAGTGTGAGTCCGCTGCTCAAAACTTGAATGCTTGCAAAATAGGTCCATAGGTGGTGTCACATCAAGTGGTATCAGAACAAGTTCACAACTTGTCTCTATCAAGTTGGTCCTAGGGCATGTCTATACATTTAGAGTCTTCAAGTGCATCACTCGTGTCCCCTAGTATAGCCACCTCATATCGACCTTACCAATCAGCCCACTCCATAAGTCCAAGCCACCAAGAGATGCCTACCACTAACACCCATAACTTCCCTGGCCATGTCAACTACTTCATGAAAGCCTTGACCTATGCCAATGAGCGGCTTGATAACATATCAGGCCGACTCAACCAACTTGGAGAAAATAGGCCCGCCCCAAGGACGGACGATAGGATGGTCCCTTTCCCACTTCCCACCTTTGATGGAACCTCTCCTAGAGAATATTTAGATTGGGAAGCTACAATGGACAAATACTTCACTTGGTATCATATGTCCGAGGATGAAAAGGCATTGGTTGCCAAAATGCAACTTACCAAACGGGCAGAAACTTATTGGATGCAAATTGTCGGGCTAAAGGTACTTAGAAGGGAAACTCCCATCACCACTTGGAAGGACATGAAGGATCAACTTAGGGCTAGATATGTTTCCCCCTCATACTCAAATCACCAAGACCTAAGGAGCACTTCAACTCCTTCATCCCCACCTAGCCAACCCATGACCCTAATTCCCCATTCCACATCACTTCCCACCTATCCTACCCCAACCACCACACCAGCACCCTACCTACAAACTCCCACCACAACCATATGTCCACAAACCCAATTGGACCCCGTGTCCACCCATCCACCGAGGCCCATAATGGCCACCACCCCCAAACCCAAAACCCCTCACCAAACCCATACCCCACAAGCCCCCTTGACCACCACCACAAACCCACCATCATCCCCAAAAAGGGACACATCTCCCAAAACAATTCAACCCAAAATCCCTCACCCAACCCACCTCCCGCTTCCTACACCAATCTTTCCCCAACCTAGGCCTCCTCTACTTCCCCTTCCTATCCCAACCCAAGCCCATGCTTGTTCACCACCCCGGGTGTGTCATACGCTAGCTATCACCAAACCACCCCCCATAGATCCCCCTACTCCATTAGCAATAGAAGTTGCAACCCACACACCCACCCAAGTGGAGAAGGATGCCCATCCGGATCCACCTCCCAACATAGAGGAAATCCAAAGGCCAAACAACTCACACACCTCTAGCCTAGCTCCTCTAGAGACACCCAACCTCACCATAGGTAAATCCATACTCCAATGGCTCAAGAAAGGTTTCACCATTCCTAGTTCACAACCATGCCACCTACCCATGGGATATCAATCCCAAATCATTCCCATTCAGCCACATGTCACTTATCAAACTTCCTATTGTGTGGAAGATTTGGGAGACTTAGTGAACTACCTACATTGGCAAATTCACTTGACCAATATGCTAGCCATGAGACCGTCCGAAACTAACACCATTAGCCTAGCATATCCCACCATTGGCTCCATCACTTCCATCTACACTAATGGCCAAGTTACTAGTGAGATCATCCTCCTTCTTCCCATGGAGGAAGAACCTATCCTATTCCACTCTCCAACCATAGAGATCCCAAGTGCTTTGATCGGCCAACCCATTAGCAACTTTGGCCCAATTATTGATGAGGAGGACTCACCATTCGAGGACCTTGAGAGCATAGAGTACCCCTACCAAGGTGACCCTTACCATGATCCCTTTAACCCTTTTCTATGGGAGCCTAGATCTCCATGTAACCCACTCACCTTATTCACCACCCACCCTTTCCTACCCCCACCCACCATGTTGGGCCAAGCCCACCTCATCCATGACCCATGTTACACCATAGGAATCATGACCTTAGGCAACACCCGCCTAGAGATCAAGAAGGTGCCCCACCCTATATCCACCTACCTAGATCCCTTCGACCCTTTTGAGTGGAAGCTCAAAGACCACCCCACCATCCCACATGAGGAAGTCATCTTTGGGAAAGGAATTCATATGTCTTGGCACATCACACCGCTTGGCATGATTAGTCCGTCGGGTACATTCATCCATATCACCCACATGTCAAGAAGAAAACATGAGTGGTCAATATTTGGTTGTAATGGTCCACCATCATTCATCATAAATCTCAAGCATGTTAGGAGCATTCATGGATGTCCGGGTCCTCCAACATTCATCACACTCACTCACAAGAGGGACACCTATGGATGCCCCGGTCCTCCCAAATCCTTCAAAGTCTTCATAACATCAATGCATGATAGGTCTATATGTGGTTGTCCTAGACCCCCTTTGCATACCATATATTGTCAACTCACAACGCATCATAGTACATGGCATATGCATTCAAGCAAGTATCAATCAACAAGCGGTGGGATTCACAAGAAACGAGCACAAACTCCTAAGCACCACTTTGAGTTCCAAGTTGACAACTTGGCGATGATGGCTTTGGAGTGGCTCTACTTTAGGGTCACCTCCAATCTGAGGGCACGAGGACTTGGACCTTGCCAAGTTCCGAGTGGCTTTGGCAACCAAGCTTATGGGTTGAACTTTCAAAAGGGTTTTGGGATTCTCTCCATTTCTCATGTGGCGGATCCAGCACGCTCTAAGGGCACCGCCGTGGATCCTAGTGAGTGCCTCAAACTTACACCTACCCTTGTGAGAGACACCCTCGGAGTGCCACCACAAATAGCCTGAGAGCCCGACGTGAGCACACAGCGGCAATACTAGGCAAGCAAGATCCCATCGCCAGCATGAGGGTATGACCAAGCCACTTTGACTCTGAGTCAAATGTCAGGGACTTTTGTAGAAATGTGGGTTACCTATATATAGGACCCCATTCCCCTCATTTTTAAGTAATGAACAATTGAATGAAAATTAAAATCCACTTCCAAATCCCACTAGATCTCTCTCTCTCTCTCACTCTCTCTCTCTCTAAGGGGTCCCCCCCTCTCTCTCTCTCTCTCTCCCTCCACCCCAATTTTCGGAATTTTCTCTCTCCTCCCCATTCACCCCTCATTAAGACCTCTCCACTTCCCCATACACCCATTTAACTCCCCCCCAACCCAAGGTGGCATCCTCCAATCCACACCCCACCTCCCAACCCCCAACTACCCAACACCACTTCCTAAGCACCCCTTCCTCTCCCCAAGGTTGAAGGGGCTCTTCCCTAAGCCCAAATTCAAATTTCCCTCTCCCTAGGGCAGTACCCTTCCATCTCCCCACCTCCCAAACCACCCAAAGTCGCAGCCCCCCTTCCCCATACCAGCCAAGTTCACCCTCCACCTCTTACTCTCTTGGCCATCCCCTTCCCCACCCCCTCATCTTCTTCTCATTCAGCCTCTGTTTCAGGCAGCAGAGTTGCAGCGACTTGCAGAGGTAGCCACGACTGTCTCTCAAAGATTCAGGTGGCAAGGCCTACATTGCTGGAATCTTCATCGAGATAGCTTTCCAACGGTGGTGGTCTCGCCGGCTTCCGATTTCGGAGCTGTCCGGAGGAGCGTCATCTTCAACGACTGCGCAATCTGTCCCAGACTGAAGACCAGAGCGATCTTGGAAGCTGTTCTGCGGTCAACCTTGGAGGAATTCGAGCACACTTCCTTCTAAAAAATTCTTCTTCATCTAGTCCTCCATCAGTAACAGAAAGAACGACGCCAATCGCCTGCCCGAGCTATTTGTTCTGAATTATTTCGTCGAAGTGTGCAGTCTGCCACTAGTGGACTTATGTTTGACCTATCTTCATTTATCTGGCCACCATTCTCATCTCCGACCTCGGATTGTGGCCCCGTCAACTTCTGCTCAAAGCTACTCCGACCGCGATCGCGTCACCGCCAGTTTCGTTCAATTTGAAGTTCGGGAGCGACCGCAGAGCCTTCTGCAATCCACTGCATCAGTTCTGCATCAGTCCAAAGTAGAGTGTTGCTGTCCTGCTCCAGTCACAGGTCCGATCAGCCCCGAGGTCCAGAGCTGCCCACAAAATTCAGGCATCATCCTCTTTCAGTTGGCAAACTTTTGGCGCAGGTTTCGTCAAGATCTGAGCTCTGTAGAATTTGTGGCAGTGACATCACCGGCCCCCTGTCCAACAATTCTGAAGGTTGGCAGAACCAGCGGGGATCGGCAAATCGAGTTTCCTTAGCATAAGTCCCCACCCCGCTTGGCCGGCTGAAGGCCCCTCCCTGCGTGGACATAGTATTGGATGTAATAAGATTAATCCCCACCCCAAGATCACCCCTCCTGCGAGAGGTGTAGTGGTGTAATCTTTCCATTTCAGGTTGAAGCGACACCGACGCGGCGTGCGGGTGCATACCCTCGCCTCCCCGCTCGCCCCCGTCTCCGGCCGGAGTCGGCGTCTTCACGCCGGCTAGGTGAGCTCCTGAACATCTCTCATTGTTGTAATGGACTTGCTTAGCTTAGTATTGCTATAGTTACTCCGTCGGCGGTAAGAGAGTGTCCGATCTTAAATTGCCACCAAATTGAGTGACCACCGCGGGCGAGTTGTGAGAGCATCCACTTAACCCACACCCTTGGTGTGTTGGCCGCTCATGATTTGAGCATCCTAGGTCCATTTGGGGTTCTCCCCAAGCTAGCCAACCATTGGAGTCTCAAGGTCCCGCCTCGGACCCTCTCCAACATCGCCTAGTCGCTATCGGGCACTAAGTGTGCGCCATACGGGTGAGCTCGCTAGTGTGAGTCCGCTGCTCAAAAATTGATTGCTTGTAAAATAGGTCCATAGGTGGTGTCACATCAGGGGATTAATGAGATTACAAACAATACTACCTCCACGCAGGGAGGGGCCTTCAGCCGGCCAAGCGGGGCGGGGAAATTATACTAAAAAGGGATGACTAAGTAACGGCACCGAATCTGCTTGCTGTCTGCGAACAGGGATAGATAGTCGGTGTTTCTGCTGTAGAACCCGGTCAGGAATTTTGCTGGTGGCGAGACTGGTGGGAAAATCTTCATAGCTGAGAAGGGAATGCCTCAGAATTTCTTTAATTTCTTCTGGAGTCACTGCTGGTTGGGATGGAGGTTTGAACAGAGCCTCAGATTCTTGGACCGGTAGCTGCGGACTTCTAACAGTAGATTGCAGAGAATGCCCCGGCAGCTCCCGACCTCGGAATCAAGCGCCGTCAGAGTCGTTGGAATCATGGATGAGTCCTCTTTGCAGAAAAACTGACGAGGAAGCCAACCAATGTCAGAGAGGACTAGGGGATGCAGAACAATGGCGACTGGTCGGTGCAGACTGTGGGTAGCAGATCTGCATAGCTGAGGGAGAAAAATGAGAACTCTGGATCACGAATGCCGAATGAAGTTCTGTTTCTTGATTATGGAAGTAGACTGGGCGATGAAAAATTTTGGAGAAGAACTCATGGGCTGATTCCTCCAGGGTTCATCGTGCCAGAGCTTCTCATCTGGCTCAGGTTCTCAGCCGAGGAAGAACTACGCAGTTGTGGGAGAATGGACCTCCTAGACGGCTCGGAGATCGGAAGAAGATGAAACCACTTCTGTTGCGAGGGAGACTGGTAGACGCTTCCGACGATGGCTCTTGGGTCTTTTAACTCGTCTGGAGGAAGTCGTGGTGGCCGCTGCAAGTTGCTGGTTCATCTGTAACCTCTAGACAGCAAACTGCAACTTCGAAGTAGCTTCCAATGACCAAGAAAGAAGAAGGGGAAGGGGATAGATGAGTGTGGGAGTGACCCCTGGTTGTAAGGGGGTCTTGGAGGGGGTGTTCTAAGGTGTGGGAGGTGAAGAATAAGATCTGGAAGAGGGTCCAACAGATGGTGGTAGTGGGGGCTGCGAATTTGGGAAGGTGGGTGAGAGGGAAAGGGTATTTGAAAATGGGTTTAAGGGTGGGGTTAATTTGTTTGTCTTGAGAATGGGGGGGGTTGTGTTGGGGAAGGGAATGGGTGCTTGGGGTAGTGGGAAGGGTGCTTGGGAAAGTGGGAGGGGTAGTTGGGGGTTGGATGGTGAGGAGAGGATTGGTGGAGGGGGTCTTGGGAAGGGATGGAGTATTGATGAGGGTTGTGGGGAATGGGAAGAGGCTTAAATGGGATAGGTGGGGAGTGGAGGTGGTTGGGAAGGGAGGAGAGAGAAGAAAATTCGAATTTGGGTGTTGAGGAGAGAGAAAGTGGAGTGAAAAAGAGAGATTAAGAGAGGGAAGGGTGGGGAATCTCTCCCCTAGGATTTCTCACCCAAAAAATGGAATCTCTCCACTAGATACGAAGTGTAAACTCTCAAAATGGCAAGTTTTTCATTCATTCATTCATTAAGTTGAAATGGGGGGAATGGGGTCCTATATATAGGCAACCCACATTTTATAATAAGTCCCTGACAAAAGACTCAATGACAAATAACCGAGGGGGTAGGGGGTGCACTTGGGCCAAACCCAATGAATTGGGCCCGATAACTAACTAAACAACATAATGACTCTCAAACTTAGGGAAATAAGCACAAGACCTAGGGACATGACTCAACTAAAATGAAAATTACATTAAATGACTCAAATAAAAATTACGTAGGACTCAAAATTAGATAACTAGACCATGCCGGATGTAACCGGGGCGAGGAGACGAGCTGTGAACGTGGGCATGGGAGGTGATGTCCCCATCATCGTCACTGATGAAGATTACTGCCCATCAATGACAGATGAAGAGGGTATGGGAGAAAGAATGATGGTGTCGTTAGTTGACGACAATGGATATGATAACGGCTTCGAGATCGAAGCCGATGAAGCTATCCCCGAGCTGGAAGAAAGAAGAAGAGTTTCTGTGTTCGAAAGGCTGACCTTCCTGCAGGAAACTAGAAGGAGGGTCCATCGACAGAGGAGAAGGATGCAGGTCTTCACCTGCAATATGGCTGGTATATCCAACCGATATGGGGAGCTTCCCGAAGACCCCCGAGAATTGGCTCAGCTGGCCGCATGGCCGGGGCCGAGTACTCGCAGAACAGAGGCAGCAAGGGAGCTCCTGATGATGACTAAAGGAAAACAGCCCCAGGTCTACCACCAGTGGGATGATAAGGCCCCCGTCCTGACAGCTAATGTAGTGATGGCAGAGGAAGAAGACGACGTCCCCCTCGCCATCCTGCCCGAGGGGACGTCCGGGGATACAGCGGAAGTTATCCCCACTACAGCCACTATAGACCCATCGGTCTTGATATTACTTCAACAATATCGGCAAGAGATAGACTTGCTGAAGAAGCAGCTGATGGAGAAAACTGAACAATCCTCAGCTTCCAAGCCACCCAAAGTCCAGGGTGAATCATCTCGGGGAGCAGTTTGTCGTGACGGCCCTCCACCACTCTACACACTGCCCCAGTCGTCCGAGCCAAGCATGGCGATGATGCAACAGCGGCCACCACAGCTCCAGCCGCTGCTACCTCCGGTGCTCCCTCAAGCGCACCAGACACCTCCGCTTCTGCGTCCTTCACAGGCGACCACCCTGGTCACCCCCTACCTACAGCCGGCCCACTTCTATCCGGAGCCAGTTGACCCCACGGTCATGAACCGGATGATGGTGGAGAGGATGATCGAGTTGAAGCTTGCAGAGAAAAGTGAAGTTGACTATATCGCATTTGATGCCTATCGGGTGCCCTACCCGCAACACCGTGCGGCTAAATGACTTCCCCCGGGGGTCAACAAGCCACCTAAGTTCGAAAAATTCAACGGGAAGGGGTCCCCGAAGGAGCACATTGCATATTACATGACCGTCATGGGTGATCTGGCCACCGACGAGTCATATTTGTTGAAGTTCTTCGGGTCCTCGCTGACAGGGCTCGCATTTGAATGGTATTCTAGCCTCTCAGCCAGGTCGATCAACGACTGGCCAGATATGCAGAAGAAGTTCAGGGAAAGATTCCATGTCACAGAGAGGGAGGTCATAGTGGCCGAACTCTATTCAACAAGGTAGAGGGCCGATGATACAGCCCTCGATTATATCAAGAGGTGGAGGAACCTCGGAATGAGGTGCAAGCGGCCCCCGCATCAGGAGGATGCTGTGCAAATATGCAAACCAAATCTCAGAAGGGAGGTTTTGGAAAAGATGATTGGAATGGAAATACGGTCGTTTGACTGGCTGAATAATGTCGTGGCCGAAGTGGAAGCTTTCCTGGCCAGACCTACCCCTACATCTGCTGCCAGCATGACCCAGAAGGGCAAGGCAGTGGACCGACGCTCGTCGCCTAAAGAAGCGAATGCTCTTGATATAAAGCGTTCGAACAACAGAAAAGTGAAGGCAAGAAGGGAGTCACCCCACAGCCTGCAGAAGCCCCAGACGGCAAAGAAGGTCCTTCACTGAGGGACAAAATGAAGAAGGCATATTCCTTTCCAAAAGACAAGACCCGAGTTCTGTTCGACTGGGTAACAGAATACGGCATGGTCACCCTGCCTAAGCCAAGGAGGCCGGAGGACCTAAAAAGAAAAGACAGTCCAAGATTCTATCTCTACCACCAGATGTTGGGACATCCAATCGAAGACTGCTATGTTTTCAAAGACATCATCGAAGGGATGGTGAAGAAGAATGAAATTAAGCTAGGAGAGTACAAAGTGGACCCTCCTCAGCCACATGAAGCCCCTCGGAGGAGGGCAGTGGTCAACATGATCTCCCTCCACCAGGCATTGCCCGAGGAGATCTCTGAAGCAAGCACGCGGAGCACCTACGAAGCTCATTTCTTGGAGCCCGCGAAAGAACAGCAGGGGTGGCAACAGATCCCTATGAAACACAAGAAGAAGAGGGCACCCCGCCCGAAAGAGGGGGCACATATCCGTGGTGTTACACCCTGGCCTGCTCCGTCAGTGGTAGCACCTGCATGGGTCACTCCACCTACAGCTATCAGGATACATACACATAATCAGAGGAGACAAACTCCGTTGCCAGTGATTAAGGAAACCAATCCTGGAATCCTTCGACTGCAAAACCTCATTGAAGGGCTAGATGAATATGTGCAGCCCGAATTGAAACCTCTACTGGTGCGGGACCACGTCCCATGGCAAGAATTAGAGCAGCTCTGACTTGAACAAAAGGAGGAAGCTGAAGAGGCACCCGACAGAGAGGGCAGTTTATTCTGGGGGCACCCGCCCGCAGAAGCAAAAAAGAAGAAGAAGCAGAAGAAGAGAAGAAAGGCCGCTGGGGCCAATAAAACACAGGTTGTCTCCTGTGATACCCTATCAGAGCTCTTCAACCTACCCAGAGAGGAGGAAGACGAGGAAATTTGCTTCACACCCCATGCCGGGGGAGGCAAGACCGAGGCCGCAACTGCTGCACATGCCACCCGGTCAGGCTGAAAATGGGGGCGTCAACTGCCACCCAACCACAATATCATGTTCAGAGGGGAGCAACCCTACAGGACACCTCCGCCGGAGGTCAAGGGAGTCCAAATCCCTCCTCCGTCAGGCCTATACAACAAGAGTGGGGGCAATGGGGTCCCTTCATTTCTTGAATTTATGAAGATGTCCAAGGGCAAACAGCCTTGCCAGGAGGCTAACCCTACACCCGGGGCCATTCACCCGAAGCTCGCACAATCTGCTGAAGAGCCAAATACAGATGGAGCTTGCCCTACAGCAACTAACAAAGAAGACCCAGAAGTCGGCACCAGCCAGAAAGGCGTCGAATCTGAGGAAGATGAAGCAGGTCTGTCAAGGCCCGCAAATCAAAACCTCCCCAAGCCTAGATGGGCCGAAGAGATGAAGCTCTCCAATGTCCGAGCCGGGAGCCGAATAATGAAGCTACTCAAGAAGCTCCCTGCTCGATTTACAATCTGGGAGATCCTTTCTTTGAGTGAAGAGACTCGACAGGCAATTATTACTGCTCTGCAAACGCCTGCTCATTTCGAGACTTGCATAGCCGAAGCTGTACCAGAAGCCAGTATGACCTTCACTCCATAAGACATGCTACTGCCTACCATCAGCCATAACAGGCCGCTGTATATGAAGGGGCACCTGAATGGAAGGGAGCTGAACAGGATTCTGGTTGATCCTGGTGCAGCGGTCAACATCCTGCCATATAGAATATATGAGAGGCACCACTTTAACGTGCATCTCGAGAAAGTCGGGGATATGCGTATCGCCGGCTTCAATCAAAAATGCGAAGTGTCGATGGGAGTGGCAGAGCTCACACTGACCCTGGCAGATTTCACTACGACGGTGCAGTTTCATGTCATTGACTCTCGCACCTCTTACAAGGCACTGCTCGGCCGCCCATGGCTGCATGAAAACATGGTGGTGCTCTCCACGCTCCACCAATGCATCAAATACAGTCTCCAAGGGAAGGAGGAGAGGATATTTGCAGACCCCCACCCGTTCGAGGTGTTTGAGTGTCATTTGGCATATGCCAACTTATATACAAGGCCTTCCCAGAAGACCTCTGAAGCTAGGACCCCTACGGGGGCATCTAGAAGCACATCCGGCAGCAGTTGGTATCCACCACCGCCGCGCGGATATGTCAAGCCAAAGGTGGTCTCCCATATCACAACATCCGGGGATGTGGGCAGAACAGCACCTCCAGCATTCCACCCCAAAGCTAATGAAGTGTAGGTCAATCGGCAGCATAATTACATCGGAGTCCCAACCGGCCTCATCAAGCCAATCCTCGGCCTCGATGACCCCACTGTCGAGCCTTTCAAGACTTGGGAGGTGACACAGGAAGATGGACCCAACAGCTTGTTCTATATAGCTGAGGAGCATCCCACTCGGGAAGACACAGACTTTAGCCTCCCCGAAGATCTAAGCAACTCGCCGGTTCCTGTCCATGGTCTGGCATTTACAACTGATCGGATGGCCAGGATGTTTCAGAAGCAACACATTCCTCCCGATCAGTCTCAAAAGCGCAAGGAAGCTTTCCAGAAGATGTGGTATCCTACAAATCTGGACAAGGAAATGAGACGTGTCTCTCAACATCCAGGGTTGGGCTTCACCCTGGAGGAATATTATTACAGTGGGCGGTACGAGGTGGACACTATCTCCGCCTTCTATCCTACTAAAGATAGCCCTCTGGGGGCAACCTTTGATGAATACCCGGTGGAAGCTGAACATGTTGAACTGGCTCGATCCGAAAATCAAGAAATAGAGACCTCGGTCCCCTGCCGATGCTGGGAGCAGGTCCACCCTGAAGAAGTGGCCCTTCAAGCCAAATTTGATACGGCTAGCAGCAGTGAAGCCGAAGACATTGAAGAAGCAGGAGTTTCTCCCTCCAGCGGAGTCTTACTAATGACGACTTCAACACCCTTTCTGCCAATCAAGGAAGCCTTGGTCAACTCCAATCAAGGGGAACCAGTTACCAAGAAAGGAAAAGCCACTTCCACGGAAGGTATAACTGCTCCAGAAGGCAAGACCTCCTCAACTTCTGCTACAAAACCGGGATGATGTCCAAGCCCGGCAATAAACAACTACCAGCCTATCACGGCTGCAACCGTATCTACAAATACTGAAGCTGCTCTCTCATCCTTGGGAGCTGCAACGGCAGCGTATTGGCTAATAAAACCATCCGCGTAGCCGCTGGCACAAGAAATAGGGAAACCTCAAGAAGCTCTGGTGGTGTCTGTCGAGGACGTCGAAGTACTCGACCCTCAAGATGGTATTCCAGATTTCATTGACCTCCAACCGGCACCTCTGGAGATAGAAGACGGAGGCCAAGCCACAGTCGATGAACTAATAGAAGTCAACTTGAGAAATGAGGAGGACCCTAGGCCTACCTTCCTCAGCGCCCAACTATCCCCAGAAGAACGGGAGCTGTACATCCAGCTGCTATTAGAGTACCGGGATTGCTTCGCCTAAACTTACAAAGAAATGGCGGGTCTAAGCCCCACTATCTCACAACATGAGCTGGCAATCAGCCCTGAGGCCGAACCGGTGAAGCAACCACCGCGGCGCATGAGGCCAGAACTCATCACTCAAATTTGTACTGAAGTCGACAAGCTCATTGACGTGGGATTTGTTGAAGAAAACCAGTACTGATTTCTGTGTTCATCAATCCCATAGGTGGCAGAACAATCACTCTCAACCCCAAAATAACCAATGGCCACAATGGGTTAAGAAGCCAACTTCATCAAACTTTCACAAATTCCAACCAAGAACCTCCAAACAGAAAATGAATGTCAAAGTTGAAAAGAAAAGCCAAATCCCTGCTCTAAGCAAACAAAACATGAATGTTAGAAAAGTATGGATTCCAAAAGAAATGGTTTCATGCTTTAAAAATTTGAAGAGTATGTTGGGACCCAAATTTGGTTGGGTTCCAAACACATTTGCTTAATTACTTGTGCAGGAGTGTCTTGCAGCCACACATAACAGGTGGTACCTTGATAGCGGCTGTTCAAGACACATGACCGGAGACAAATCAAAATTTTATCTCTTGGAGGAAAAGGAAGGAGGACATGTCACATTTGGAGGGAACAACAAAGGAAAAATCATTGGAACAGGTAATGTAGGTAAGAACCTCTCCAACTCCATTGGAAATGTGTTGCTAGTTGAAGGTTTGAAATATAACCTACTAAGCATAAGTCAATTGTGTGATAAAGGTCACAAAGTGTTGTTTGATTCTCATGAATGTAAAATCTGTGAACCAAAATCTGACAAGGTAAAATTTTCTGGTAAGAGAGTCAACAATGTTTACATGATTGACTTAGATGATCCTGCTTATTCAAACCTTTGTCTTGCTGCACCAAAATCTGAAATTGCATGGTTATGGCATCGTAGACTAGGACATGCTAGCTACAATGTCTTGCATAAACTCTTGAAACATTCAATGGTGAAAGGTTTGCCTGAACTATCCTTTAAACAAGAAAATAAATTGTGTGATGCATGTGCCCTAGGTAAACAAACTAGAAAATCATTCAAGGGAAGATCTGAAAATACATCATCCAAACCACTCGAGCTAATTCATATGGACTTGTTTGGCCCAACCAGAACTGCCAGCTTAAGTGGTAGAAAATATGGATATGTCTTGGTGGATGACTTTTCTAAGTTCACATGGGTTTTCTTTCTCACACACAAAATTGATGCTTTTGATGAGTTTTAGGCACTCTACATGAAGATAAAGCAGGATGGTGAGTTTAAACTTTCCAAGATTCAATCTGATCATGGTGGTGAATTTGAAAATGCTAATTTCTATAATCTTTGCAGGGCTGAAGGGATTACACACCGATTCTCTTCACCAAGAACGCCGGAGCAAAATGGTGTAGTTGAAAGAAGAAACCGAACACTTGTAGAGATGGCAAGAACCATGCTTGCTGAACGGCAACTTCGAAGGAGATTTTGGGCTGAAGCGGTAAACTCGGCATGTTACATTATCAACCGCTCTATGGTAAGGCCACACACCAAAAAGACTCCTTATGAGTTGCTAAAAGGTAAAAAGCCCTCTCTCTCACATATGAAAGTGTTTGGATCGAAATGCTTCATTCACAACAATGACAAAAGAGACTTAGATAAATTCGAGCCCAAGAGCGATGAAGGTATATTCCTTCGATATTCTGATAGATCTAGGGCTTATAGAATTTACAATATCAAAAATCAAACTGTGGAAGAATCACTCTCATTTGATGAATATCATGATTCTAACAATGATAACTCTTGCAGGAAAAACGATGAAGATGGGGAATTCCTAAGCATAAAGGACAAGAGTGATCCTCCACAAGAAGAAATAAAATAAGATGGTGACCTAGCCGAATCAAGCAATGCAAGGGATCAAGCTCCAGGAGAAGGTAACGATTCTACAAATATTGGAATTCTTAAGGATCATCCCTTGGAGAATGTCATTGGTAGCTTGAATGACCCACCTAGAACTAAGGTCACATTTTAAAATTGTGGAAGAATTAGATCAACTTGCTCTTGTCTCGCAGCATGAACCCAAAAATATTGATGAAGCCTTAAAAGATGAAAACTGGATAAATTCCATGCAAGACGAGTTAAACTAGTTTGAAAGAAACAAAGTTTGGCATCTTGTTCCTAGACCTTTATCACAATCTGTAATAGGCACTAAATGGGTTTTTAGGAACAAACTAAGTGAGGATGACAAGATAATAAGAAACAAGGCTAGATTGGTGGCTCAAGGGTATAATCAAGAGTTTGGGGTAGACTTTGATGAATCTTATGCCCCTGTTGCTAGACTCGAAGCCATCAGAATTTTACTTGCCTTTGAATGCTCCCTTAGAATAAAGCTTTATCAAATGGATGTTAAAAGTGCTTTCTTGAATGGCTTGATCAAAGAAGAAGTCTATGTTGAGCAGCCCCCTGGCTTTGAGAACTCTAACAATGCAGATTTTGTATACAAGCTAGACAGGGCGCTTTATGGACTTAAGCAAGCACCAAGAGCTTGGTATGAAAGGCTAAGCTCATTCCTCATTGAAAAAGGGTACACACGAGGTAAGGTAGATCAAACACTCTTCACCAAGAAGCAAGGTAAGAACATCTTGATTGTTCAAATTTATGTTGATGATATTATGTTTGGTTCTACAAAATCTGAAATGTGTGAGGAATTTGCTAACCTCATGACTAGTGAATTTGAGATGAGCCTAATGGGAGAACTTTATTTCTTTCTCGGTTTGCAGGTCAACCAAGGAGACGATGGGTGCTTCATAAGTCAAGCCAAATACATTAAAGAGCTATTGAAAAGATTTGACATGGCAAACAGCAAAGTCATTGCAACTCCTATGAGCACCTCAACTTCACTAGATTCGGATGAAAATGGTAAATTGGTGGATGCAAAGGTCTATAAAGGTATGATTGGTTCTTTGCTTTATTTGACTGCATCCCGACCAGATATCCAGTTTAGTGTTTGTCTTTGTGCTAGATTTCAAGCTAGTCCTAGAGAATCCCATTTGACTACCGTCAAACGTATCCTTCGATATCTTGCCGGCACTCAAGATTTGGGATTGTGGTATCCGTCATTATGTGATTTATCTCTTATATCTTATTCTGATGCGGATTACGCTGGATGCAAGCTGGATCGTAAGAGTACTAGTGGCTATTGCCAGTTTCTAGGCGGGTGTTTAGTTTCTTGGGCCTCCAAGAAACAACACTCGGTTGCCGTCTCAACCGCGGAGGCAGAATATGTTACTGCGGGGAGCTGTGGCACCCAAGTGTTGTGGATTAAACACCAACTCCAAGATTACTTGGTGGATCTTGATTGTGTCCAGATTCTGTTTGATAACACTAGTGCTATCAACCTTGCCAAAAATCCAGTCCAACACTCTAGGACTAAGCATATTGAGATTAGGCATCACTTCATTAGAGATGAGGTCGGTAAGAAAAACTTTGAACTACATTTTGTTGATACATTGAATCAGATTGCTGATATCTTTACCAAGCCCTTGTGTAATGATAGGTTTTCAACACTAAGAAGGGAGCTTGGTCTTTGCCGACCTTAGGCCAATAAGAATTTGAATTGATAATCATGTTCAATTAGTTGTGTGTTTTGCATTCATGCATTGTTTATATGTCAATATGTCTTTTTGCATATGGTGTCGCATTGCATGTAGTTGCATAATAATGAATTGAGTTCATGTTCATAATGCATTGTATGGTTTGTGTAGCATCATTCTCGCATGGCCATGGTATATCAAATGTTGATGTATGGAAGGACAAGTTATGCTTGTCACGAAGCACTCAATATGCGTGAGGTTTCACCTCCGCCAAGTACCATGCGTCAATGTCGCATATAGGCCATATAGTAAGGGGGAGTTGTCCTTGTGCAGCATTCATGCATATATTTCATCTTCTTCTGTTGCATTTAATAAGTGTACAACCATAGGTTGGGTCATACATTTCATTTCTGGCACCTTCATGAGTGACTAGGCCAACCTCATTTGTCATTCAACTTGATTGCAAATATAACTCCTTCGCGCATCCATTGCATATCTTTAGGGGGAGTTTTGTTGATTCTCTTAAACTCTTGCAATCTACTTCTTGGCTTATAGTCTGGTTTGAGCTCCTGAGATTGTCGAATATATGGTGTAAGAGCTTTCTATTATATGCCCTCATGATTGTCCAATCAATGAAAATGGTTCAGATTTAATGATTTCCTTGCAGCTCTGAAATATTCATTTTGAAATCATCTATGTTCTATGGTTTTAATAGACCTTAACTAAAGATTACATATTATGCTTTGAATGACTATCCTGATATCTGAAAATCCAGACTTCATGACAATCTTGGTGATACTCTAGAGCTTAGTATTGTTTCTAAACATCTTGATGAGCTGGACTTCTTGAAAATCTATTTGCAGAGCAATGATATTGTTGCACGGAGAAATATGTCACGTCATCACATCAAGTCACGAATGATATGTCATGATGTGCCTCTATTATCTCTGTCTTACTTATATTTAGACTCTAGGTAGAGCACTAGCATAATTGCTGAGAAATATATCTTCTCATCATAGAAATGAGATCGGATATGTCATGATGCGACTCTGCTATCTCTGTTCGCATTACAGTCAGTCTTGCCAAATACCTAGGGATATTGGCGTCTAAACAACGTGTATTCTTACGGCTAGGAGGCATGTACTAGACTTGACTGCTCGTAAAATATGAGTCATGTGCCTTCATATATTACAGATATTGAAAATCAAAATATGAAACCTCTTGCCTCCATCATACAATTCCATGCTCTAGTCATGATTGTTTAGCCTCAATATGAGTTCTTGTGTTATTCCCCTTCTAGTTATTGAATATGGATATATAAGACAAGGGACGGTTAAGCACTGCCATGATATGCCTTTTTGGTTCATTTCCATTAAATCTTGGATGTCGCTGGTTTTCGAACTCTGTTGATGAATTCGGATTTCATTAGCTTTGAACCATACATGTTGCTCACAATCTGCTTCAGGTTTGCATATAATGGCTTGCTCTTCACTCCTTTCCGCTCTGGTCTCACAGATATTTTACTTTATTGCTCCTTTTTACTGTTGGCAAAGGGGGAGAATTAGAAGTTGACGGGGCCACAATCTGAGGTCGGAGATGAGAATGGTGGCCAGATAAATGAAGACAGGTCAAACCTGAGTCCACTGGTGGCAGACTGCACACTCCGACGAAATAATTCAGAACAAATAGCTCGGGCAGGCGATTGGCATCGTTCTTTCTGCTACGGATGGAGGACTAGATGAAGAAGAATTTTGTATAAGGAAGTGTGCTCGAATTCCTCCAAGGTTGACCGCAGAATAGCTTCCAAGATCGCTCTGGTCTTCAGTCTGGGACAGATTGCGCAGTCGTTGAAGATGACGCTCCTCCGGACAGCTCCGAACTCGGAAGCCGGCGAGACCACCTCCGTTGGAAAGCTATCTCGATGATGATTCCAGAAATATAGGCCTTGCCACCTGAATCTTTGAGAGATGGTCGTGGCTGTCTCTGCATGTTGCTGCAACTCTGCTGCCTGAAACAGAGGCTGAATGAGAAGAAGATGAGGGGGTGGGGAAGGGGATGGCCAAGAGAGTAAGAGGTGGAGGGTGAACTTGGCTGGTATGAGGAAGGGGGGCTGCGACTTTGGGTGGTTTGGGAGGTGGGGAGATGGAAGGGCACTGCCCTAGGGAGAGGGAAATTTGAATTTGGGCTTAGGGAAGAGCCCCTTCAACCTTGGGGAGAGGAAGGGGTGCTTAGGAAGTGGTGTTGGGTAGTTGGGGGTTGGGAGGTGGGGTGTGGATTGGAGGATGCCACCTTGGGTTGGGGGGGAGTTAAATGGGTGTATGGGGAAGGGGAGAGGTCTTAATGAGGGGTGAATGGGGAGGAGAGAGAAAATTCCGAAAATTGGGGTGGAGGGAGAGAGAGAGAGAGAGGGGGGGACCCCTTAGAGAGAGAGAGTGAGAGAGAGAGAGAGAGAGAGATCTAGTGGGATTTGGAAGTGGATTTCAATTTTCATTCAATTGTTCATTACTTCAAAATGAGGGGAATGGGGCCCTATATATAGGCAACCCACATTTCTACAAAAGTCCCTGACATTTGACTCAATGACAAATAACCGAAGGGATAGGGGTGCCCTTGGGCCAAGCCCAATGAATTGGGCCCACTAGCCTAACAAACCAATCTAATGACACAATACTTAGGAAAATGACTCACTAACCTAGGTACATGACTCAAATAAAGGGAAAATTACATGATATTGACTCAAAGAAAATGGGAAGATTACATGACTAGACTCAAAAATACATGACTAACAAAATGGCGCTAGCCGACGAACAATCCGAGTCTGGAGAAAATGTGGAGGGGCAAGGGATACCCTCATCACACCCACCCCAAGATCCCCCTCCTGCGAGAGGTGTAGTGGTGTAACTTGTTTGGGCAGGTCAAGCTACCCTGACGCGGCGTGTGGGGATCCACTCGCCTCCCCGCTCGCCCTCGTCTCCTACCGGGTCCGGTTTCTTCAAACCGGTCGAGTAAGTGCTCAATCCTTCACTCCATTTAGTGCTTGTCTTTCAATATTCATTCTAGTTCCGCTGGTTATGCGAGTGAGAGCTCGATCCTCAAGCCCCGATGTCTTGAGTGATCACCGTGGGAAGAGAGTGGAACCCGTGCCCTTTGGCACTTCGTCGGACCCTTGATTTGGGCAGCCGTACCCTTGGGGAATCAAACCTTGGCCTTGCTGGCCCTCTACCAGCAAGGGCCTAGCCCACACAACCTCCCCTTGGCATTGCCAAGTTACCCCGGGTCTTAGTGAGCATCGGGTGCGCGGTTGCTATTATTGGTCCGTTTTTGAATGCTTAATTATGCTTGCTTGTTGAGTCCTAGGTTGTGTCACATCAATTGGTATCAGAGCAAGTCATTAAATTGTCTCTATCAAGTCAAGTTCTAGGGCATGCTTGCATTGGTGTCATCATCAATCCGACCCTTTCATTGATCCCCCCGTTCATCATGACCACCTACTTAGCCTACTCACCACCCATAGACTTCATCCTAGATAGGGATATTACCTTTGACGGATCACATTCTAGTGACTATCTTAGGTGGGAGGCTACGATAGAAAAGTACTTCGAAAAGACTTGGGTATATGGATCGGCGAGAGTCCGAAAGGCCAAGGGACGACTTCGGGGTCAAGCCAAAAGTAAGTGGGAACACATAGAGGGCTTAAGGAGGGTTAGAAGATAAGAACCTATTCACTCATGGGAAGAGATGAAGGTAGAACTTAGAAAGATCTACATCCCCAAACATTCTCACCCCTCCTACTCAAGCACCCCTAACCCGAGGAGCACTACCACTCCTCCATCCCCACCCGGCCAACTTGAGACCGACCTTTGGTCTCCACCCCCACCACCCCCAACAATTCATCTCTCAACCATCATAACAACACTTCGCGACCAAGTCCTCTCCCTTAAGACCCAAATAAACCAAACAACCACCTCTCCACCAAATCCCATGAGGATCCCCACACTCCAACCAAAACCTCCTTCCGCAAACCTATCTATCCAAACTCAATTGGCCCCCACTACCACCCCTCCACCACCAGCCGATCCCAAGGGGAAGAGACCCCTAACTGACCCGGTTTCCCCAAAAAGGACCACCACGCACCCTATTCTCACCATTCAAACCCAAGTAGACCCCGTGTCCATCCCTCCACCTAGAACCATGACGGCCACCACCACCCAACCCAAATCCTGTCACCCAACCCACCTTCCACTTCCAAGCCCAATCCTACCCCAACCTAGACCTCCACTACTTCCACTCCCAAACCACATCCTACCAATCCCAATCCAAGTTTCCCGTTACCCTCTACCCTGGGAACACCACACACAAACCCTCATCACCCCAAAAGACTCTCTCACCTCCTTGGTAGCAGAACTCATACCCAATCCAATAGTTGTGAGCACTCCAAACCCACCCCCCACTTTGGAGGAAACCCAAGTCCAAGCTGAAGAAGAAACCTCACACGATGGTCTTTACCTTACACCACCCTCTCTAGTTGGGGCGGAGCTCATCTTAGGAGAACCCATTGTTAGTTGGCTAAAGGAGAGCCCAATTCGAGAGACCCCGGCCCATGTTTTCCCTCCCATAGAACGAGACCTTCCCATAGTGCCCTTCTTCTCCTATCACACCACAATCCAAGCATCCTATCAAATGGAGACCTTAGAGGACCTTCTCAAGGGCATATCATGGCAATTAGAGATGACTAGCATGTTGACCCCTATGGTCGAACAACCCAGGAGCCTTAGCCTCCTACACCTATGCATAGGGTCTATCACCTCGGTTTGCACCATTGGTTGCTACACTAGCGACCTCCTTCTATTCCTCCCTACACCTGATGAGCCCAACCTTCTCCTCGATTTAGAGCTTCTTATCTCGGGTAGAAAGCCAAGCCCTCTACTCATGGCTGACCCACTTGTCAAGAACATTGGCCCAACTATCATGGAGAAGGATGACTTAGCACCTTTTAAGGATCTTGAGGACATGGAGTTCCTCCCCCTAGGTGACCCATTTTATGATCCATATGATCCATTCCAATGGGAGTCAAGGGACTCATATGACCCAACCATCTTACCAACCACCCACCCTTTCCTACCCTCACCCACCATATTGGGCCAAACCCACCTCATCCATGACTCGGGTTACACCTTGGGAGCCATGACCTTGGGCCACATATCCCTAGGTAATAAGGTTGTGCCCCACCCCATGACGACCACCTTCTTAGATCCATTCGATCCTTTCCAATGGGAGTTCAAAGGTTGTCCCACACCTATACACATGAAAGTCACATTTGGGAAAAGTATGCATGTGTCTAGGCTTACCACACCCCTTGGCATGAACACTATGTTGGGTTCATTCATTCATATCACCCACATGTCAAGTAGAAAGTATGAGTGGTCTATATTCGGATGTCATGGTCCACCTTCATTCATCATGGGTCTTAAGCATGTCAGAGGCATCTACAGATGTCCGGGTCCCCCGATATTTATCACCAATTTGCATGATAGGGCCACCTACGGGTGCCCCGGCCCACCTAGGCTGACCAAAGACTACACTGCATCATTACATGATAGGTCTACTTTTGGTTGCCCAGGTCCACCCATCACTCCTAGAATGTCTGCATTCACAACATTGCATGAAGAGATCCGCAAGCACATTAGCAAGAAGAATGTGACTGATAAAAGGGTGGCCGACTCTCATCAGCGTCACCAAGAATTCCACATAGGTGACTTTGTGATGGTGAGGAAGGAGAGGCTCTCCCCGGGAGTCATCTCCAAATTGAGGCTATGTGGGGCTGGTCCCTTCCAGATCCTGAGGCGCATTGGCGCTAATGCCTATGAGTTAGATCTCCCCGAGGAGTATGGAGTGAGTCCCACATTCAATGTAGCCGACCTAGTGCCTTATAAGGGACCCACGGTGGTACCTAGTGAGGATATTGAGCCTATTCCCTCCGTTGAGAGAGCACCCACCCGTGAGGAGAGACCACCAGCCAAGAGAGCCCAGCGTGAGCGCATTGAACGAATATTGGATGAACAAGTCACTACCACCCGGAGCAAGGTATACGAGCACTATCTCGACAGGTGGATGGATCGGTCTCATTCGGAAGACCTCAGGGCTGTACCACTTCTACACCCTCCGAGGAGGGAAGGACACTTACTCGACAAAGTCGAGTTCTCCGCACCCCGGGAGTATAATGGGGACATCACCTCCCATGCCCACGTTCACAGCTCGTCTCCTCGCCCCGGTTGCATCCGGCATGGTCTAGTTATCTAATTTTGAGTCCTACGTAATTTTTATTTGAGTCATTTGATGTAATTTTCATTTTACTTGAGTCATGTCCCTAGGTCATGTGCTTATTTCCCTAAGTTTGAGAGTCATTATGTTGTTTAGTTAGTTATTGGGCCCAATTCATTGGGTTTGGCCCAAGTGCACCCCCTACCCCCTCGGTTATTTGTCATTGAGTCTTTTGTCAGGGACTTATTGTAAAATGTGGGTTGCCTATATATAGGACCCCATTCCCCCCATTTCAACTTAATGAATGAATGAATGAAAAACTTGCCATTTTGAGAGTTTACACTTCTTATCTAGTGGAGAGATTCCATTTTTTGGGTGAGAAACCCTAGGGGAGAGATTCCCCACCCTTCCCTCTCTTAATGTCTCTTTTTCACTCCACTTTCTCTCTTCTCAACACCCAAATTCAAATTTTCTTCTCTCTCCTCCCATCCCAACCACCTCCACTCCCCACCTACCCCATTTAAGCCTCTTCCCATTCCCCACAACCCTCATCAATACTCCATCCCTTCCCAAGACCCCCTCCACCAATCCTCTCCTCACCATCCAACCCCTAACTACCCCTCCCACTTTCCCAAGCACCCTCCCACTACCCCAAGCACCCATTCCCTTCCCCAACACAACCCCCCCCCCCCCATTCCCAAGACAAACAAATTAACCCCACCCTTAAACCCATTTTCAAATACCCTTTCCCTCTCACCCACCTTCCCAAATTCGCAGCCCCCACTACCACCATCTGTTGGACCCTCTTCCAGACCTTATTCTCCACCTCCCACACCTTAGAACACCCCCTCCAAGACCCCCTTACAACCAGGGGTCACTCCCACACTCATCTACCCCCTTCCCCTTCTTCTTTCTTGGTCATTGGAAGCTACTTCGAAGTTACAGTTTGCTGTCCAGAGGTTGCAGATGAACAAGCAACTTGCAGCGGCCACCACGACTTCCTCCGGACGAGTTTGAAGACCCAAGAGCTATCGTCGGAAGCGTCTACCAGTCTCCTTCGGAACAGAAGTGGTTTCATCTTCTTCCGATCTCCGAGCCATCCAGGAGCTCCATTCTCCCACAACTGCGTAGTTCTGCCTCGACTGAGAACCTGAGCCAGATGAGAAGCTCTGCCACGATGAACTCCGGAGGAATCAGCCCATGAGTTATTCTTCAAAATTATTCATTGCCTAGTCTACTTCAAGAATCAAGAAACAGAACTTCATTCGGCGTTCGTGATCCAGAGTTCTCATTTTTCTCCCCCAGCTACGCAGATCTGCTACCCACAGTCTGCACCGACCAGTCGCCATTGTTCTGCATCCCCTAGTCTTCTCCGACATCGGTTGACTTCCCCGTCAGTTTTTCTGCAAAGAGGACTCGTCCAAGATTCCAACGACTCTGACGGCACTTGATTATGAGGTCGGGAGCTGCCGGGGCATTCTCTGAATCTACTGTTAGAAGTCTGCAGCTGCCGGTCCGAGAATCTGAGGCTCTGTTCAAACCTCCATCCCGGTCAGCAGCAACTCCAGAAGAAATTAAAGAAATTCGGAGGCATTCCCTTCTCAGCTATGAAGATTTTCCCACCAGTTTCGCTGCCAGCAAAATTCTTGAGCGGGTTGTACAGTAGCAACACCGACTATCTGTCCCTGTTCGTAGACAGCAAGTAGATTCGGTGCCGTTACTTAGTCATCCCTCTTTAGTATAATTTCCCCGCCCCGCTTGGCCGGCTGAAGGCCCCTCCCTGCGTGGAGGTAGTATTGTTTGTAATCTCATTAACCCCCACCCCAAGATCCCCCTCCTGCGAGAGGTGTAGTGGTGTAACTTGTTTGGCCAGGTCAAGCTACCCCGACGCGGCGTGTGGGGATCCACTCGCCTCCCCGCTCGCCCTCGTCTCCGACCGGGACCGGTTTCTTCAAACCGGTCGAGTAAGTGCTCAATCCTTCACTCCATTTAGTGCTTGTCTTTCAATATTCATTCTAGTTCCGCTGGTTATGCGAGTGAGAGCTCGATCCTCAAGCCCCGTTGTCTTGAGTGATCACCGTGGGAAGAGAGTGGAACCCGTGCCCTTTGGCACTTCGTCGGACCCTTGATTTGGGCAGCCGTACCCTTGGGGAATCAAACCTTGGCCTTGCTGGCCCTCTACCAACAAGGGCCTAGCCCACACAACCTCCCCTTAGCATTGCCAAGTTACCCCGGGTCTTAGTGAGCATCGGGTGAGCGGTTGCTATTATCGGTCCGTTATTGAATGCTTAATTGTGCTTGCTTGTTGAGTCCTAGGTTGTGTCACATCAGGCGACTGTCTGCATCAGTCGCTGTTGCCCAAATGAGGGGTTGCCTAACCCTCAAAAATAGTTTCTGACCAAATAGGTCATCTCTTCTTGACCCCGTTCTCGATGTAATACGGGGGATAGTTGTCGACCTCCCGCATGAGGGATATAGGCTAGCCGAGCTCTGTCGGCAGGTTGTTGGAATCTTCATCCCGCAGCTGGGACGTTGGCTTGACGGGCAGCAGCCCGGAAACTTTCACGGCGCGGAGGGTCCGCGACCACTTCTTCTTCCTTCTTCGGGGGCAAGCCCCTTTCTCTTCTCTCTTCCACCCCATCATACATAGGACGGTGGTGGATGGGAGTCAGCTGGTGGGCAGGTTGGGTCCGCTTGGGAACCCACACCTATTTGACCTTCCTCGGCCTAGGGACCGTTCTTCCTTGGCCATAGTGATCGGTTTCTTCTCTTTCTGCCCTCCTTCCAGTGAGGGCCTGGTATGCATTGTGGACAGGGATGGTGGGGATGACTCGATTCGGAGCCACCCGTGTATTGTGTCTGTTGAGGAAGACGTGCATGCCGCCGACCATCATAGACTTCCCGGACTGAGATAGAGTCCCGGTGATCACAGCAGCACTCCTTTGAGCTTGGCGACGTTGACGTCCTCCAGGGTGCTTGTTGACGATATTGGGGCGGGTCCCACGTATGACGTGGTGCACCAAACAGCTAGCGGCCGGGGCCAGACTCTTGGATGAGTCGTTGCAGCAGGGAGCCTTCAGAGGCTCCATTTTTTCCACGGCTTCCTCGACAGGTGCCGGGGCTTCAACTTCCAGCATATCAACAAAGGCTAACCCCAAGAAGTTGGGGAAGCCGACAGCGGCAGGGAAGCTACCGAACTCCATGGGCACCGCCAGGTACCCTTGTGCATGTCCAGCAACGATCGAAGGACCGAAGCCAACGCCAGTTAATCCATTGGTTGTCATCGTGCGCCTGTAAAGACAAACAAGCCAACGATCAGTAGCCTTTGAGAGGGCCTCGAAGCCCAAGTATCTCGGCAAACAGATGAAAGGTGACACCGGTCCGACCGGGCGTGCCAGACTTGTTTGCGTATCTTTTTTTTTATCTTATTTATTATTTCACGTGTCGATCAACCGATTAACTAACTGGCAATTAACTGACTGATTGACGACGCGGGCGTGCCAGTCACGTGAGTGACGAGTTTATTATGCGCTCATTCTGACCCGTGTCGGGCAAAAGTGAGGTTCGGTCGGGACCAGCAGTCCGTCATACCATAAAGGTTATGGCGTTAATTACAGCCCCCATGAGGAGGGAACACCTTTGATTAATTACCGAGATAGTGGGCTGTCGAGGCCGGAATAAAGGATGCACCGTTATGAGCACGACAACATCACATGCGATTTATTTATCATGCAAGGGGGACATAATTCATTAAATTAGAGACCCTGGGTACGTGGCGGAGGACGTGGGTTCGAAGACCACCATCACGCATAGCGAAAAATTTCGATCGGGGGTAACCAGACCTTCTGTCAACGCCATTTGATATACCCGAGGGTCTATGCAAGCATGCAGGCATGATGATGATAACTATACTGAGCATGGAAATAGAATTAGGACAGTAAGCAATGCTCAATCACATTCGTTGATCCCCGTCAGAAGAGAGGGAAACGATAGCACAAGGGTGATGACAAAAGCAAAGTGTTCACACATATGATAGTCAACATGGTAAAGAGGTTATTCGGAGCATGAACAGCCCTTGCCTTACTTAATCTACCTCAAATTAGGGTAGTCAATATCGACCATGGGAGGCCAGGATTGCCCTGAGAGTGAACGAGAGATTAGAACGACATAAAAATGTGAAACGTCACGAGAGATAGCTTCCACGGTGTGGTAAAGCGTAGGTAAAAAGGGTTAATCCGGCGTGGTAAAGCGTAGGGGAAGCGTTAATCCGGCGCGGCCTTATAACCAGCTAAAACGACGCGCAGGGAATGGGGCGCGCCGGTCAAAGGCGCGCCGGGAATGGACCCAGGAAAAAAAAGGAAATCATGAGTCACATGTTAATACGGCGTGGTGGGGGGCCGCGCCGTATTAAGGCGCGCCGGTTTAGGGCCGCGCCGCTTTAGCTTGTTTTTAAGCATTTCTGAAACCCTTTGAGTTTATTTAAGTTTTTATTGAAAGTTATGGAGTTATTTGAACCAACTAATCGTTTGATTGGAGTCCAGGACCCTTTGGAAATGATGCAATGAGTTAGTGCGAGGTTCCCACTCGAGCACTGAGTTGATTGAATCCAAAACAAGCATCTCATTATAGCTTAATCATTCTTAGTCTGTCTAAAATTTGCCAGCATCTCCCCTGAACATGAAGAGTTGTAGGGGAGAAACGGGGTCATAGTCACTCATGGAGTACGCCCCTAAACCGCCGGTCTGCACAGTGGCATCCAGCAAAATCCCATCGGATAGGATACCCCAAGGACTAGCCTGTGAGGGGCACCAAGACTCCGTGGGTGAAGAGACAGAGGGACGAAACCGCCGATGATGGGAGCAGCACCCCGAGGACTAGCCTGTGAGGGGTGGACAACCCACAGCTTACGGCACATCCTATGGAGGAACCGACCACCAAGAGGGTGAAGCTCCGAGGGCTGGCCTACGAGGAGCATACATCTCTTGGCCTCGATTGGGTCTCAGATTATCGGGGCTAAGCCTGTTAGGCTAAGACCCCTATTGCTATCTGCTTATGACCTTGGGGAAACATCTACCATCGAGGGGTAGAGTTCTCGATCGCCCAATAGCTGTGTGAAGTATTGGGGAATGCCCCCCTCCCCGGATGATTAAGACGAAATAATGGAATCTCAGAACGGTTCACATGACTATGAAGCAGAGGGGTAATCAATGCACAGGCGAGACGAGCCAAACATAGAGGCATATGTTCGAACAGTTATGGCGCAATGTTGAGGCGATGGACCCTGCAATCCCAAGGGTGACTCCCACTTCGCGAGCCACGGGGCAATATGAAGGGAGGAATCGATGGGAGTTAGTCCCTTGACAGCACGGTAGAAAGAAGCATGCGCAGAAGCGCAGCTCTGTCCACGGAGGGGATGTGAGGGCCCTTAAATCAAACATGAGAACGATCGATGGTAAAACCCCAGGGAGGGGTGTTTCTGTAGCCCACGGTGCTTCGGGGCATGATCGGGACTTCGGGGAAATCGGAATCAGAGACCACGCGTGGAAGAACTCAGACATGCACATCGATATAGATAGAGAAGGGGGCAGAAGCTCCGAGCATTCATTCAACCTTGTGGTCCAGACATTCATATAGATATTACCATCCCAGAAACGGGAATGGCCTCTCATTTACATGTTAAGAATCCGGCGCCAGCATCATTGCTCGGCCGCCGAAGGATGCTCAGACAGAACCCCCTTTTCCAAGAAAGCTCTCTCTCCCCTCGGAAGGCCTCTCTCGAAAGACTCTCTTCTTTTTCCTTCTGTCTGCCCCCTCTCCCTCTTTTTCTTTTCTTTCGAATAGCCATCTGTATATATACATGATCGAGCCCCAAGCCTCATACGGCGTGAAGAACTGCACGCCGGGAAGGGCTTCATGGGTCTTTGTGCGCCGAAATAGCCAGGCCCCGGATGGGGTTCAGCGCGCCGGGATAAAGGGCGTCAAGTGAGGGGCACGCCGGTTCAGGGCGCGCTGGGCTAATGCTCCTCGTGCGCTTCGAGCCAGTCGATGAGTCCGGGGATGATTCCGGGAGTCACCGTGAACGTTCATCCTGCCAATGCTTATCGAAACCTTGACGATATATCTTGTCGAAGCTCCTAGTTGACGTACGGCCATTCCCGAGACTCCAGATAGCTTTGATTTGATCATACGGGCTTTCCGCTGACACGGCCTTCGACTCTATGATTCGTGCTGCTAGCTTGGTCTGGCTCGTGCCCAAAGCTCCTTAGGGGGTTGGATAACACCAGGGATACTTCTGCCTGAGCTGGGCAATCATTCGGCCACTAATGGGCCCATCTTAGCGGGAAGCCGTACCCGTGCCGGGTGATCGGGATCTTCTGCCGTCAGAGCTTTCGGTCCTCCGTCTCGAGGAACCAGGGGGACTCCTTCATCTTCAGGAGAGCCTTTCATAACGCGGGAAGCCACTGGGTAGATCGTCGTCCCTGATCGGACAACGGGTGTAGTGTATGCGACACGACAGAGTCGATGCCAGTTCATTGGGCAGACTTGATCGCACTGTCGGTTGGTTGTGAGTTTGTCTCGGCTCTCCTGAGGTGAAGTCCCCGTGTCCATACGGGGTGACTCGAGGCTCTGGCAGCTTGAGAAATCTTCAATATGTTGATCTTTATCGGCTTCCGTGCTTCAGCGGGCCGGGTCATTCGTTCTAATGGCTTGGTCACAGACGATCATATTTTGGGTGCCAACAGGAGTCTGTGCACATTTGCATTTGGCATGACCAAGTCTCTGCACATTTACAAGCCAAGTCTGTGCACATAAGCAAACCACATCTGTGCTCATAAGGAAGGTCGGTGCACATCCAGAGCAAGGTCGGTGCACATCTCATCCTTTGAGCACTTAAGGTCGGTGCACACCAAGAACAAGGTCGGTGCGCATATATCTTCAGCGTAGACGACGACGCATATCTTGAGCAAGGTCGGTGCATGTTCCATAACAGGGTCGGTGCACATTCCATGCTTTGAACATTCAAGGTCGGTGCAACTTTCATTCTTGGAGCATTCAACGTCGGTGCAGCTTTCTTGTATGAAGAGTAGGGTCAGTGTAACTTTCATTTTTGGAGCGTTCAAGGTCGGTGCAGCTTTCTTGTATGAAGAGCAGGGTCGGTGCAACTTTCAATTTTCCTCATATGTAGGTCGATGCACATTTCAGTCTGAGCCATATGAAGGTCGGTGCACACTTTACCAGCTCGCAGCTAAGGTCGGTGTTTGTTTCATATTTCCTCCTACGCAGGTCGGTGCACATCACTATTGGCTTCATGCAAGTCGGTGCACATTACGGTTGTCACCCAGTCAAGGTCGGTGCATGTGAAGGATAGGGTCGGTGCACATAAAGCTTTTGGCATGATTTCTTCACACCTGGATACATCAAAAGATGTCATGAATTTCTGAGCCATGTGACATCATCAAAACAATATAATTAAGCATATTACACATATGCCCAACAATTGTGTTGCCCAAGTTCTCTGGATCAAACACCAACTCATTGACTATCACATCAAACTTGGATGTATTCCTATCCTTTGTGATAATACTAGTGTTATATTCTTAACTAAAAATCATGGTCATCATTCCCGGACTAAGCACATCGAGATAAAACATCATTTCTTGAGAGATGAAGTAAATAAGAATGAAATTGAATTGAACTTTGTAGAATCAGAAAAACAGATTGCTGATATATTTACTAAACCTCTTGGAAATGTAAGATTTATGTTCTTAAGAAGAGAACTTGGTTTATGTAAATTTCAGCATGATAACTGATTGCTTGAGTTTTCTTACATGGAATAAATGCCTTTTGTATTTCATATTAAAAATGCACATGTTGTTAGTACAAGTAAAATGTAGCTATCATTGCATACATTTCATTGCATTCTGTTCATCTTGACCCTAAAGGTATATCAAAAGGTATGTTGGGAGAAGGGCAGATCTCTTCTGTATGGAAACCCACACCTTGTGTAGAGACAAGTCCTCCACCAGGTACCATGGGTCAAGGGTGTGTCTAGAGTCTGCATCCTATTTTGGTTATGTCCGTCGAAATTCTTATATGTGCTGTAAATGTTGTGTCAAGTAGCAGTGCAAATAGACATGGGGAGTTTGTGTCAAAAACATCCTGTGTCCATCTTATTTCTTGCATATTGATAGGGGGAGTTCATGGTAGGATGTTTAAAGGTTAAGTCAGATCAGGTCCATGTTTTTGCATGAAGGCAGATGAGAGTGTCTCTTAATAAATGTCGACACCCAAAGTCGACACTTTTTTGAATAAGTTTTGTCTTATACTTCTTGTGTTATTGATTCCGACTCTGTCATTTTTCGGTCAACCGAAATCTTCACTGTTCTTGGTTTGAATAATCTTAGTTGGACCAATGCCTTTTCTTTTATATCTATCATCTCACTTGGCATTTTATCACTTGGAATCAAATTCTTGTCCACTGAAATGTCTAGCAAAATCCTATACTTCTCTTGAACTGAAATGATGACAATCTGATCTTCTATTCCTTACTCTGAACTACTAAAAAGTCAGATATCTTTCATATAAGATTTTATAATGCACCATGAAAAATTGATGGTTTAGGTCTAATGAATTAAAGAGTCTAAAGATTGAACTCAATGAAAAGGCTGCAATTTTTCACTTAATAGCCTTCAACCAAATCTAACATGGTATGCTTTGTAAAGTCTCTCAGAATCTGAAAGTTTTAAAGTTCATAAGAATCTTAGTTGAGAAACTTGGATTGTGTATTGTTTTTAAACATAAATCTTTCTGAAAATCTAAGGGCAGCCATGTCAAAATTATGAGTCAAAATTCTGTAGACAGAACAATGGCTAAGTGCACTAAGAAAGTAGGTCGTTCATCAAAGAAATGAAAAGAACCTATGTCATGCAGTGCTTTGGTTAATTCTGTTCAAAAATTGAAACATAATGGTAAATTCTACTGAGTCACTAGGGGTACTGGCATCTAATCAACGTATACCCTTATGTCAAAAGGTATGGATTATACCTGACTGTTCTGAAAAGTAAAAGAAAATCATGTTGTAACCCTGTAGTGAAAAATCAGAACCATCAAAATGTTTAATCTCAATACATGTCATCAGTCACTCCTAAGATCTTCAATGAGCTTGAATGAGTAAGATAAAGTGAGATTGAATCTAACATCACTATGTAGGTCTGGTTTATTGCTATTAACTGTACATGTAAAATTATTCAAAGAGCTTGATTACTAAACTCTAGATTCATCATTCTTAAACCAAATCTTTATCAAGGTTGCACTCCATGAAGTTTTATACCAAAAGAATCTGACATGTGTATGCTTGGTTAATGACAGTTAAATTGGATTATAAGCATGTTCATTCATGTGCTTTCACCACCTTGAACTTGTCATACATACCTCTTCTCACCTATCTGTCACTTCCCCATCTAGCTTAAATTGTCTCTATTTTTTGTTGATGGCAAAGGGGGAGAGAAAGTATGTCTGCATGACCAAGAAAGTGTTTGTCGTGTCTGTCTACATGGGTTGAGTTGTCTGTCTAGATGGGCTGAGTTGTGTGTCTGTCTGCATGGGCTGAGTTGTCTATCTGCAAGGGCTGAGTTGTCTATCTGTCTGCATGGGCTGAATTGATACAGGTGGAGAGAGTGTTGTTTTTGGGAGTTTGATATGTATTGTGAGTTTGGTCTCTAATTTGTCCGGGGGAGAGATGAGATATAGGGGGAGAGAAAAGTTATAGGAAGAAAGAAAGCTGAACTCTTCCAAATCTATCTCTCATTGCATTTAAATCTGCTTATTCTGACTCACAATTTTCTCAATATTGCCATTAATGTATAGTAGTGTTGCCATCATCAAAAGGGGGGAGAATGTTGTCTCTCCTCTGGTTTTGATGCTGGCAATAGTGTGATTAATCTTGATTGATGCTGGCAAAAATGTTTTGATGTGTGCTATAATGTCTCTTCTCGAAGTCAGAATTAGTTCTTGTTCACCATCAGGTCGATGCATGTTCATGCGGATGCATTGTAAGGTCGATGCATCTCCTAGTGCACAGAACATCAGGTCGATGCATATATGCATTCTGGTCTAGAAGGTCGATGTGGTTGCAATAGTCATGCACTATCAGGTCGATGCGCATTATACACAGGTCGAAGTCGCGATGCACTATATGCTAGCTGTTGCATCATCAGGTCGATGCACACTAGAGACTGGTCATTACTGATTGTTCAATATTGAGCTAGTGATTGATGTATAAGGTCGATGCGATAAAGGCTATCTGTCATAAGGTTGTGGATCTTCTTGGAAGCAAGGTCGATGCAGTAATGCCTTGCGTCGATGCATTTACGCATTTCATTACACTTCACCAGGACAGGTCGACACGCCTCAGTGGCATGTCGATGTTGTAGTACATGATGTGCGGGTCTGTGCATTGGCAGGTCGATGCACTATGCATAAGCATCAAAGCAGATACAGTTTTTCTGACTGAATGAGGTCTACCTGTATGATATATAGGTCGATGCTTTAGTGAAATATTGCTGCATTCTTTTCTTCACATCAGTAAGACAGGTCAATGTACTTCGTCTGTGCATCGATGCATATGCAAATCTTAACACATCCATACATATGACTTGCATGTCTTTATGAAATATCTGAGCCTGCATTTCTTAGATACCTACTACTTGTTTTATGACAAGGTTGTTAATGAATTTCTATATTTGGTTTGGCAGGAGAAACCAAGATGAAGATCATCAAGTAATAAATTCATATTCATGCTCAAACACCTTAGATGCATAAAGACATGAGAAGAGAGGCCAAGTCCAAAATTTAGTTAAATGTAAAAGTTAAGCTTCCTTGCTGTGAAGCAACCCCATTGATCAACTGGAGGCAGAAATTCTGATTGTCACGTGGTTCGAAAGTACCACCGTTGGGGGCACGTGATCCGAGGCTACCTCCCAACACTTTGGAGATTCTTAATGGAATAACCTTTCCACGTGGTTGTCTTGTAAAGAACCTTCACCTTTTCATCTGACACGTGGCCAAACATCTTTTGAAGGCCTTGGGTGGGAGCGTTCCTTCCACACGCCCAATTTGAATCTTGTGGGACCACAAGAACTCACGTTCGCAAGGATAAATAGAGGCCAAGAGCGCGAGCGGCAGAAGTGCAGATAAGGGGAATAACGAAAGAGAGAGGAGATACAGAAGATCAGATGAAAGGAGATCAAGAAAAGGAGAAGTAGAAGAGAGTTGCAAGAGCTACTGCAAAACCTGGAAGTGAGAGAGTGCAGATGCTGAAAAGAGCCTGAGAGAGAGAGAGAGAGAGAGAGAGAGAGAGAGAGAGAGAGAGAACTCGGTGCAGAAAAGAAAAAGAGAGAGAAAATAGAGTGTCGAAAGAAGGAGAAGAATTCTGAGAGTAGAGAGAGCTTGAGAAGAGGTTGTTTAGTTCTCGATTTCTGGATCTGATCTAGTGTCGAATTTCTCTAGAGAGAGAGCTACATTTTTTTATTCTGTTATTGTTTTTCTTTCGTTTATTTCAGTTCGATTCTTTTGAACGTTTGTAAGGCAGCAACGAGGTGTGCTCCTCGGACAGCAAGCTGTGAAGCTCAGCGGGTTGTAAGCTGTGTAATCAGCGGATTCAAAGCTGTGATTTAGCGGAAGCCTCACTCGATTGAGTGAGGGGTGGACGTAGATCTCAAGATTGAGATCGAACCACCTTAAAACTGCTTTGTCCACTGTGTGATTGCTTGGCGTGTCTGAACTTCTTCAGAGGTCTCTCTATCATATATTTACCTATCAATCGTTACCACAGTGGTATCTCAAAAGTTGCAGTCGTACAGATAGATTACATCTATTTGAAAAAGTGCTTCTTGCGTGAGGGATTTCGTGAATCAAACCTCCACCCAGTACTAGACTGAGGTGTATTTTTGAATGCTCACCTGCTGATCACTTTATCTTCTGCTAGTCTATGTGATTGACTACGTTTCTTCATTGGATATAGTTGCTATTTACTTCAGCTTGATTTGATAGCTCATTTTTCAGCAGAGTTTTCATTCCGCATTTTATTTATAGCAGGAGAATTAAACATTGGGGTTGATCTATTCACCCCCCTCTAGATCAGTAGTTCATCCATACTCATCAGCCTCCAAAGGTGTTTTTCTTCATCTTGTACTTCATCGCCTGGAGACATGTGCTGCTCTTGGCTTTTAGCTTCTTCCATAGCTGGATCATTTGGAGGGTCATCGCCAGTTGGGGCAAAGATAGATATCATATCTGCTTCATAAAATTCTTCCAGGGAAAAGCCCAGGATAGGGTGCCGGGTGATCTGCAACAATTCTTTATCTAAGTTGGGTGGATACCACAACTTCTTGAACATTAGGTTCTGCCATTCAGCTTAGTAGAAGGGAATTTGCTGCCTTCTGGCCATTTTTATCACCTTGTCGGTTATGTCGGGCAGCCGCATGATCGGGATGATAGAGTCTTGAATTTCTTCGAGGAGTTTGCAATCGTCGTCTCCTTTTACCGGCTGTTCGTTAGCCGAATAAAAAATCGTAGATTGCCCCTCGGGATTAGGAACCTCGAGGGTCTTTAGCAACTCGACTGTTGAACAATCTATATCTGTAAGCGGTCTTGTGATTCCGGGAGGGACTTTCACGCAACCCAGTAAATCTTTAAGCATTGGAGCTTCTGGATCGAGGTAGATATCTGAGGGAATTGCCCTGAGCACTCCCTCAACTTCAGAGATGTGTGACACCTCCTGCTGATCCACATAACCGGTTAGAGGTGGAGGGAACCAATCGTCAATTTCTGCAGCTTTCTTTACTTTATTATGAGCTGGCCGAGAAGTCTGCTTCTGCTTTTCCAAGTAGAGCGAGGCATCGAGTAGATGGCACTCAAACGCCTCAAAGGGGTGTAAATCAGTGAAGATTCTTTATTCCTTTCCATCCGGTGGGTACTTAATGCATTGGTGTAAAGTTGATGGTACCACCCGGTTCTGATGCAGCCACGGCCGACCGAGCAGCGCCTTGTATGAGGTGTCGACGTTGATGACATGGAATTGCACCTTAGTGGTGAAGTCTCCCATTGAAAGCTTGAACTCTGCCACACCCATGGGGACTTTGACTTTCTGGCTGAAAACAGCAATCTTCATATCCCTGACCTCGATCAGGTGTACATTGAAGTAATGCTTTTGATAGACCCGGTAAGGGAGTATATTTACTGCTGCCCCCGGGTCAACTAGAATTCTGGTGATAGACTGGCCATTTAGTTGCCCCCTCATGTATAAGGGTCTATTATGGTTGGTAATTGGCAGGAGCATGTCCTCATCTGTAAAAGTGACAGTAATTTCCAAGCACATCTCGGCAAAATAGCTCTTGAAGTACGCCGGAGTTTACAAAGCTGTGATGACGGCCCGCCGAGTTTCGTCATCTAGGGAGAGTATCTCCCAAATGTTGAACCTCGCTAGAATTCTCTTTAGTTGTTTCAATATTTGACTACTGTCTCTCACATTAAACAGTCTTGCTTCTTCAACTCGGTTGTGCTTACTACAGCCTGGGGTCGGAGCAGTGGGCTCGGTAGGCAGTTTGTCTTGTCCTTCGGGAATTGTATGCTCCCGACACATCTGATCAGCTTGTTCTTTCATTTGGACGGGTTTGGCATAGGGGTGATGCCTTCACCGCCTTCATCTGCCAGAAACGGCATACCCGAGGGCTGGGTAGAAGTGTTTTTAGCCTTTGACTGGGATTGTTGGCATGGCTGCTTGCCTTTTTTTGCCGCCATAAATTCAGCGAACGAGGGAGCTTCCTAGCTGCTTGCATCTATAGGGTAGAGACCCGGTGGAGGTGGGACTCTAGCGCCCTTTACTTCAGGTTCAGGAATTTGGTAGGGTTGTTCACCCCTGAACATAACGTTGTGGTTAGCCGGGGGCAAACGTTCCCACTTTCTCCCAGACCTAGTGGCATGTTGGGAGGTAGAAGTTTGAGCCTGGTTTGCTTCAGCCGATGTGAAGCAAATTTCTTCATCACCTTCTTCGGAGCTATGAGCTAAGTTGAACAAGGTTGACAGAGTGTTGCAAGAGACGATGCTACCTTTCTACTTATTCTTTGGTTCTTATTTTTCTTTCTTTTTTCTGCAGGCATCTACTCGGGTGGAGCATCTTTCGAGACACTTCCTCCCCAAAATTCATCTTCGGCTTCTTGTTCTAGCCAGAGGGACTCAAAATGTTCCCAAGGGACATATTCTTTCAGTTGTACTATTTGTAGCTTGGGTTGTTCATATTCATGTAACCCATTTATAATCTTCTATAGCCGCTTCACGGTCGGGCTGACTTCTTGATGTACCCGCAAGGGGACTTGCTTCTTCTTATTATTCGTTGGCACCCTGATGACCATTCGAGGGGCTGTATCATGCCAAACTAGGGTAACAGCTGGTGGAGCTGGCTGTTGTGTGACGCCGTGAATTTGGATTCCCGAGCAGGGTGAGATGTCGGTCTCATTTTCACCTTTGTAGGCACCATTTGCCAGTTCCCCTGGTCTTCTGTTGGGGTCAGCACAAAAGCTTCATAAGGGTGCTTCATGCAAGCCTCCGCCACTTCCTCTGGCAATTGCTGATATAGTGATATCATATTGATGGTTGCCCCCAGATCGGGCATTTCATGCGGGCGCGGAGGGTCCACCTCGTGCTCTCCCATCTGTAGTTCTCCCTCTTTAATCATACTTTGAATCACACCCTTGAAGACGTAGCAGTCTTCAATGGGGTGCCCGAGCATTTGATGGTATGGGTAGAAGCGTGGATCATCCTTCCTCCTAGCATCACCTGGCCTCTTCCGATCTGGTAGTGTAATCTTGTTGTAGTGGGTAGCCCATTCGAACAGAACCCAAGTCTTCTCCTTAGAGAAGGAGTATAGCTTCTTCATTTTGTTCCGCAGGGAGGGGCCTTCCTGGTGTTCAGCTGGCTTAATAGGAGGTAGATCAGTAGCTTCTTTATCTTTTTCTTATTACTGCTTGAATGCCTTGAAGTCTATAGTGTGAACTTCCTTGGGTGCAGGCCGCTTATCAACTGGTTTGGCCTTCTAACTAAAGATAACAGGAGTAGAAGAATATCTTGAGAGGAAAGTCTCGATTTCTGCGACCACATTGTTTAATCGGTCGAAAGATCTTATTTCCATTCCTATCATCCTCTCGACGACTTCTCTCTTCAGATTTTGCTTACAAATCTGCACAGCATCTTCTTGATGTGACAGTCGCTTATATCTCATGCTGAGATTGCACCACCTTTTAATGTATTCCAGGGCTATCTCATCACTTTTCTGCCAGGAAGCATATAATTTGGCCATAGTGACCTCCCTTTCAGCAACATGGAAGTGCTCCCAGAACTTCCACTGCATATCTGGCCAGTCGTTGACGGATTCGGCCGACAGATTTGAGTACCACTCGAATGCGAGTCTTGTAAGAGAAGACCCAAAGAATTTCAGCAGGTAGGACTCGTCCACTGCCAGATCGCCCATCACGTTCATGTAATAGGCTATCTGCTCCTTCGGCGATACCTGCCCATTGAACTTGTCAAACTTTGGCAGCTTATTGATGTCAGGAGAAAGTCTTTTAGCAGCATGGTGTGCCAGATACGGCACCTTGTATACATCGAATGAGGCATAATCATCATCGCCTCGACTCGCCAGCTTCATATCTATTATTTTTTCGACCATTAGCTTGCTCACCATTGCCGGATCCACATGATCCGGATAGAAGTGTGCTTGCTGGATCTGAGGTGCTTCCAACACCGTAGCTTGAGGCATAGCAGTAGGGATCCCCTGAGGTTGAGGAGCTAGTGGTGGTATCGGGGCCATGCCGCCAGTAGAGTTGTGTAGTGGCTGAAAAGTCATCATTTGAGGTGAACCCTCGAGCTCATCGGTGCCATGCCGTGATGTTTCAGGAGGGGCTTACACCTGCTTTGAGGTTGACGCTTGCATACTCAGCTCGCTCAGTTGTTTCTTCAGCATCTCAATCTCATGTTGGTACTTCAGGAGTAGCATTATCATTGTTGGATAGGGAGTGGAAGGGCTAGGTGCCCGACCTCTTCTCTTCATTGGAGCATTTGGAGCAAGGGTTGACCTCTCGCCCTCATCTTCAATAGTAATCACGTGTGCAGCCATGGTGACTACATCCGTGATTGTTTCCCCAACAAGTGCTTGCATCGCATCAGCTGCAGCCTTCTTTCTTCTAGTGATAGGACCGGGCCTTTCGGCGAGCTTAATCATCTCTTAAGACTCTTCGGGTAGAACCCCAGAACGGCCAGCCACTCTGGCATTGTTACAGCTGAATATCTGGAGGTGATGGTTCCTCTGTATCACCCTCCTGGCCGGCTTCCCGGGAAAGGTTAGCCTATTGAACACCGAGATCCTCGGTGTAGCTTCTTCATGAAGAGATGGTCCATAGCAACCAGACCATTCATCCGCAATTTGTTCCGAATCGACTTGTACTCCCCGATCTTCATCTTCTACAGCGCTCATGGCCTTTAAAAGTCGACGCATACCTTGAGGTGTTTTCCCAAGACCCCGAAAATATCCTCGGACGGCCTGGGTGATATCATCATGCTCGTCTGCAGTGCAAGGTATAGGTGGCGACATCTTGTGTTGAGCTGGTAGCCGGTAAGCAGACTGTCATCATCCAGCTACCTTGTTACATCTTCTGTTGGGGGCATAGACATTTGTCTGTCGGCCGTAGCCTTGGAAGACTTGATACGGGACGGACAGAGGGACCGACTCCAAGTGATGCGAACCTCGGACTCTAGATGGAGACGCAACTAGCCACACACGAACACTAGAGACACCTTGGCCCGACACTAAGAGTTCATATGGGCTATACATCGCTAACAGAAATGCAAGCTCACTCGTCATCCCAAGCGAGGGAAAGAGTTGATCCGTGCGGTTGAGAAACTAGCAGAGTCAAGGGTGGTCGACTCACTTCCGTGCTCGGACCGAGTCATGGGACGGGTTACTCTCTTACTCACAACGGTGACATGTACTCACGAGCTAGGTTCTTACTGCACTCAGCAATGGCATATGATCATATACTAACTAAGCAAGTATAATGCCGAGAAGTTAAGACCGTTACCTCCATGCACCCGACGTGGGGAAGACAACCCCGGCCAAATCCACACTCCTGGATAACAATTTTCACTATCGTACAAATTTTAGACCCACTCCACGCAGGGAGGTAACAGGTCACATGTGGGACCCAAGAGTGTCGGGATTTGGGTTGACGGGCAGCATCTTGGGGTCGCTCCGACGGTGCCGAAAGCTGCAACTTGGTGCTGTCCGGACGGCGCGTTCGGGGGGTCCCATGACTGCTCAGACCTCCGGATCTGGCGGGGTGGGTCCCGTTGCAAAGGGGACACCTGGAGGGGCAATCCCTTGGATGGTGACCGGACTGGAACTCCGGGAGGTAACCGATCGGCTCCGATCTCCAAGTGTTGGAGTTGCTGCCCACGGATCTGAAACTCTGTTTTAGACCCGCGCGCTCTAGCAACAAAGCTCGCTACGACCAGCACCGACGTCGGATCGGCGCGAAATCGGTGTTGTTGGAAAGTTGACTCGAAATCCTTTGACCCTATATGGTTCCAAGAATTTCGTTGGGACCGTACTATTGATGGCAGAATTTAGAATCTAACTAATCTCTGTCTCAGATCTGGCCAGGCAGAAGTGGAATTTCCCTGAAAGTTTGGAACCCAACAGATCTCGTGGTTGAGAGTAGAAATTCCGAGAAGAGCTGACTGTCCTGGGTGGACAGAACTCCGGTGATGGTGGCGGTGGTGCAACGGCGGCACGATGGCGATGGTGGCGGCGATGGCGATCTCACGAACTGATAGAAGAGGCGTCTCACCTCAGAAACACAGTCGTCCCAGCTGCAGAAGGGGAGAGAGGAGGAGAGAAGGGCGCACCAAGCTTGGAGCTCCAAGATTTTCACCACATTTTATGCGTTAATTCCAATCAAAATGGAAATACAAGGGTCTTATTGAAAATGCAAAAAGACTACTTCTAAGCCTTGATCTAGAATTGGGGAGGGGTAAATGGGGGAGTTCAAATTTATTTCTCCCATGTGGTTTGGAACCAAATAAAATAAAATTACAAGCCTAATATAATATGATATACATGGGGCGCCCTCTTGACTTGTAGGTTCCCATTTTTGAATTTTGTTACCCTTTCTCCCCCCCTTGGTCCAACTCTTCTAGAAGCCCACCTTGGAGGGTTGACTGACCCCACATGGGCCCAAGAGCTGAGGTGGATTAATGGGAGAAGAGATGGGGGGCCCGCGAGACCCAGGTGGTCCCATTTTACAAATAAACCCAATCAACTATCCTTATTGCAATCCAAATGAAACCAAATAAACACACATTACACACAAATAAAATCCCAATAAATATGAAAAATACTAAGACTCAAGGGGGAGACGCCAGACTGTCTCCGAGCCAGATGGAAGCCGATGTAGCTCGAGTGGTACTCCGTGTATGGTACCGACGGCTCACCGGTTCGTGCTTCTCGCTCGCTCTGGTGTCCGCACCAATTCTCCCTGGGTAGGAGAAACTCGACCCTATCGAGTAAGGGTCTGAATCGCTCTGGTAGCGCTCCAGTAAGTCCGGATCTATCCTCTGTAACTCTCCACGGGTGATCCAAGTATCCTCGGTGGCGGGTCACCCCCTCCATCGCACTAGGTAGGGCGAGTAGGATCCACTCCTAGTAACAGTCACCTGCTCATCCAGTATATGATCTATATGCTCTTGCTGCCGTGGAAATGTGGCTGGTGGTGGACACTCAGGTGTGGGATCACTCTCAATGGGAGGAGATGGCTCGAAAGGCTCACTAGGGATCACCGTTGGGTCCCTATAAGCAACTAGATCTGACACATTAAAAGTAGAGCTTATACCATATTCCTCGGGCTGGTCCACAACATACGCATTGGATCGAACGCGTTTCAACACTCGAAATGGTCCGGCTCCTCGAGCTTGCAATTTCTTTACGGTTCCAGAGGGAAATCGTTCAGGTCTTACCCTGATCATGACATATTCACCCTCTTGGAACTCTCGGTGGTGTCTATGGGCATCGGCTAACACCTTATACCGTGCATTGCTGGCCTCAATGTGGCGACAGATGTCGTCATGTAGACTCTTAACATGCCAAGCAAATGACTCGGCAGACTCTGACGCTCGTGCATGAATTGTTAGGGTGCAAGCCCTGGATACAGAGGGGGGTGAATGTATCCTGCTAGGAATATCACCCAATTAAAACTTCGGAAGCTAAACACAATACCAGAATAGAAACTAATTCAATTGAACAAATGAAGAGTCACTTGGAGCGCTCCTAATCAATCATCTAGCGGAAGCAAAACACACAAATAAACCACTGCTCAAGAGATTTTTAGGTGGTTCGGTCCAAAGACCTACGTCCACCCCTCACTCCCAACTGGAGTGAGGCTTCCACTAGCAACACTAGCACAGCAGACTCAGTCTGCAACAACAGCTGCCAAACAGCTTGACCAGGGGAACAACCTCCCCTCTTCCTCCCAACCGGAGGGACACCCCAAGTGACTCCCAGTCACTTGGAAACCAGAGACACACGGTCTCTCTTCCTCTAAACTCGGAGGGAACCTCTGGACTTGCTACCCACAAGCCCAGAACCGGAGGACCAAACCTCCCTTCCTCCAAACCGGAGGGGAACCTAGAGACCCAAGTCTCTCTTCCTCTGAACCCCAGAAGGAAACACAAGTGACACCAAGTCACTTGCAAACTAGAGGTCTCGGACCTCTCTTCCTCCCAACCGGAGGGAAACAACCAATGACACCTAGTCAAAGGCAACCAGAGACGCAAGTCTCTCTTCCTCCACACCGGAGGGAACCCGATCTCACACTATGGGATCGGAAGAATAGCAAGTGAATAATTCAAAGGAAAAACAAAACCCAGCAACAGAAAGCTGAAAAGATAAAATCAAATGTGGCTCTCGCAGGAGCTGGCTGGCCTGGATTTGATCCACGGTCCAGCAGGAACTTCTTCTACTGCTTCTCTCTTTCTCCCAGCACGAACTCTCTTTTCTTCTTCTTCTTCTTTCTTACTTCTTCTTCTTCTCACTGCTTCTGCCTTCTCCTTCTTCTCTATTCTCTATATCGTGGAGGCACTCTCTGCCTTTCGATCTTCCTTTCTTATCTTCTCTTTTTCATCTTCTGCTCTCTCGATCTGGCTCTCAGCTTTCTCTATCTCTTCTTTCTCTTCTGCACTTCTTATCTTAGCTCTGGCTGCTTCTTCTTCAGTCACTCTCTGCCCTCGCACACCTTTCTTCAGAGGAAGAAGACACATATATATAGCAGCAGCAGATTAGGGCGGCGTGTACTCTCCACGATTCTCGCCCAAATGCTTCAGTAAACGTGGAGGCTCCTCTGCATCTCGAATCACGTGCCAGATGCCAGCCTCGTATCACGTGCCCACTCTGCATAGGCTCCACGAATAGTACCTTCTTTTCACGTGCCCTTATAGCATTGGTTCCTTTAGTATTGGGTCACGTGCAGCCCAGTCACTGCGGAATATTCTTCCTCAGACCACCTTCTTCTTTTTGTTTTTCTTCTTCTTTTGCAAAGAGATTAAAACCATTAATACTCAGGGTTCTCTATATATAAATATACCTGAAATAAGTCGGTTGACACTCAAGCTAAAGCTGCACGAGGTGTGTAGGAACAACAAAAGGTGTACTATACTGAGAACGACACGAGGTACATAAGATGACTACAGCACGAGATAAAGAGAGAACGACACGAGGTACCACAGTAACAAGGCTAACACTACAAAGAGAACGACACGAAGTCAGATGAGAACAACACGAGGTGAGAAGGAAATAACACGGAGTAAAACGGTAGTAAAACACGCGATCAGAGGAAACCTAGACGAAGATAGAAAGAAGCAACACGAAGACATAAAAATAACACTAAGACACAAACACAGAAATAACATGAAGACTCAAACACAAAAATAACACGAAGACATAAAAACAACACGAAGACACAAATATAGAAACCGACACGAAGTGTGGTCATAAAGCAAGAAAGACACTTCCAACGTACAGACTTCATATGAACAGTCCAATGTGCATACTTTCCTTCGATGCATCTACAGTGCAATGTATTAGCTTGACAAACATTATGCAATGTATGGACTTTGATGAATGGCCCAATGTATGGACTTCGCCTGAGACGCAGCATGAGACGCTGGCTGAGACGGACGCTGTACAGACTTTGAATGCACTAAGACGCTGAACAAGACGGACCGATGTACAGACTTCTAAATGCTGATGGACTATGTATGGACTTGGCTTGAGATGCTGCATGAGACGATGCAGGCTGTATAGACATTAAGTCCAATCAGAAGGCTGTGCAGACTGGAGAGACGGACTAGTGTATAGACTTCAATGATGCGTGTAATAGTCCAATGTATGGACTTTGAAGATTGATGCATGTACAGTCCATTGTACATATTTCATGAGACGCTGCATGCCAATGTATAGACTTCATGAAAAGCACACGATGCAATGTGTGGATTTGGTGACTCATGCAGACAGACGAGTGTACAGTCTATGCCATGCTCACAGTTAAGGAATGTACCAAGTTCTGAATGAACAGTTCTAAATGAAGTAAACACATATGACATGAAACAATCCAGATAAATGCAATTATGAAATGTACCAAAGCACACACCACACAGCCATATTTAAAATGCAACAATAATTCAGATAAGATTTTCAATGAAACATTCATCTGCACCACAAACAGAATTGTATACATTCAAATGACTTATAGTGTTTGCTATCATCAAAATCACAGGGACACAACAATCTCCCCCTTTTTGATGATGGCAATACTATGAGTCTTATGAATGAAATAAATGGAGTATTCAGACTAGACTCATCAAAGCAGCGTCTCATGAAGTATGTACAAAGGACTGTACATGCATCAATCTTCATGAAAAGCACACGATGTAATGTGTGGACTTGGTGACTCATGTAGACAGACGAGTGTCAAGTCTATGCCATGCTCACAGTTAAGGAATGTACCAAGTTCTGAATGAGCAGTTCTAAATGAAGTAAACAGATATGACATGAAACAAACCAGATAAATGTAATTATGAAATGCACCAAAGCACACACCACACAGCCATATTTAAAATGCAGCAATAATTCAGATAAGATTTTCAATGAAACATTCATCTGCACCACAAACAGAATTGTATGCATTCAAATGACTTATAGTATTTGCTATCATCAAAATCACAGGGACACAACAATCTCCCCCTTTTTGATGATGGCAATACTATGAGTCTTATGAATGAAATAAATGGAGTATTCAGACTAGACTCATCAAAGTATTCTCCCCCTTTGACTTCATCAAAAAGAAAAATAATACTTTGATAACCTAGTGATGTCATATGAGACACTCAAGATAGTTCAGCGGAAGATGGCAACACAATATCAGAAGTAATTAAAACTATTCTCCCCCTTAGTCAAACAACTTATGCAGTCATGCATATGCAACAAATACTCCCCCTTTGACATGGCAGAAGATATAGAGCTAATGCAGACAAACAACATGATCAGACAATCTAGCACATTGTCCCCTTATGCATATAGTCTCTCAAATAGACCAGAGAATCTTGCCCTTATGATCTATGATGCAAGAGAAATCCACAAGGATGAACTCCGGTTATCCAAAAATTGCAAGTACACATGATAAACTGAGAGAAGTGCTTCTCAAAAAATGACAACCAGTCTAATATCACTGAATCAAAACACAGTGATAAAGAGCCATAGGATGAGCAGATTCAATAGTTAGTGAAAATTGAGATATTAAACTTTTCAGCAAGATACTAACTTCATAGAACGTAATTTTTAAGTTCTAGAGTCCTCCATTATAAAAGCTTATGAAACCTTGATTTTCAGATATGGTTTAAGAATGATGTAAACAAGTTTTTCAAAAAGAATTGTACTCATATCTGAACCAGCTCTTAATAAAAAGGAACTACAAGCTCATATAAAATTCTACTTCAGCCAACTTCCATCTTACTTAGTTTAATTTCCATGACAGTTTTAAGAGATACATAAGAGAATGCAATAGAATTTTACATTGTTCTTTCAGAATTCGATTTACACTTGTTCATAATTTTCTTTTTAAATGAACAATTTTGGTTTACCAACACCTTTTGACATGGGGAAACACCTTGATCAGAGGCCCGAATCCCCAGTTACTCAGTGTGACAACCGTATTGCTTCTCCCATTTTGGAGAACAGAGGTAGCATTGGAAGTATCTTTGGCATGAGGATACAACTTGATTAGAGGCCGGAATCCCCAGTTACTCAATACAACAATGCCATTGCTCTGCCAAATTTTCACAGTATTTTCAATCATTTCTTTAAGCAGAGTTAACCATGGTACTTCATGACACAATCCTTTGGATAGGTTTCTCAGTAACCACAGTTATTGCTCTGTCCATGATTCAGAACAAGTTAAGTGTTTAAGAAAAATCACATACACTATATATCTCAGTCAACATAGACAAGGATATCAACTTTTCAGATGAAAGAAGCTCTTACATGAATTTACATGAAGCAGACAGTTAAAGTTTATTAAGAGATTGAATCAGGTATTTCCAAGTTCCTTGTGTCCAAACAGGAGTACATAGGACTTAAACCAGTTCCTGTTAACAAATGTTCTTAAGCATGTATAATGGAAGGTTCCTCATTAAAGATGTTTTAACATTTATGAAGTAGTATTCAGACTGAAGGTTTACTTCATATCTCAGCTTAGTAACTCAAGAGAGCTGACTGATATTTCAACAGACAGCATGGATTCTGAAAAATTTCAGCGAAGAATCTGCCCTTGAGCAAAGAAGTTCAGACTTGACTGGATTGAAGTGAAGCTCTCCTTCAGCAGATTTAGGAGAGGCAGACAGATGTCAAAAAGGTATAAGTTCAGATTATGAATACTTAAAAAAAATAGTCAAGAGGGATCATTTGATGTTGAAATTACTGGTAACACAGATATGACTGTATGAATCAGATAGGTGGACAGGTAAAGTTCAGATAAAGACAGCTGAAAAGATTAAGGATGCTCCCCCTGTCTATATGCAATGTATCACCCCTTTTTTTTATTTTTCAAAATGAGTGATATGCTATGCATTTACTCCACCTATCTAAAAACACAGAATCAACCTATATGACATGAAGATAATGCATGATACTAGACAAACTCCCCCTTACAAAGTGCATGATAGTGCATCAGATTTTTCAATGGCAGCATATGCAAATTCAGTCTATCATTAAATATGCAACTCATGTAGGAAGAGAGTTTAGAAAATTAAATCTAACAATGCAGATTGTGAGTTGATATGCAAAGACGGATTTAACATGCTATGCAGTTATTCTAAGAACAAGAAGTGCAGAGAATTTACCTGAAAGAGGCTTTATTAACTTGGGTGCCTTGGTTTAATTTACCCCTCTTTATTCCTCAGCATCCAAGGCACACCTGTAAAATATTGATCGTTTTGAACTTGCAGGGACCCAAGCAGCTTTGGGTCCTGCCTTACCCCTAACAGGTGTTCTAAGCAAATTCATAGCAGCATGGTCATCATGATCCATCAGATAGCAAGTTTCCATAGAGTGACCATACTTTCCACAGTATCTACATGATGTGACTGGTTTCTGGTTCTTAGGATGCATAGTAACAGTAGCATGAGGGTTATAAACATGATTATATGATTTTCTGTTATATGCATGAATAGTTTGATTCTTATTCCTAACCAGCCAACATTCAGAAGATTTGTGACCTTGCTTCCCACAGTTATAGCATGAAAATCTTGCAAATGGTTTTGCAGGGAATTTGACACCATAAGGGTTAGCAGTGTTCTTCTGAACATGCCAACGGTTCTTGACTGTATGGCCATTCTTCCCACAGTGAGAGTAAGCAAAAGAATTTCTTTTATGAAAACCATTTTTATCCCAAGTAGATCTAAACCAGCACTCAGCAGCCTTATGCCCAGGCTTATTGCAGTTGAAGCACACAATGTGCTGATTAGAATTGTGTTTAGATCCATATGGATCATGAAAGTGCATGGAAGACCTGGCATGTAGTTTATCATCTTCTTTCATGATAAAGCATTCATTCATGAGATGATCGTGCTTCCCAAATTAATAACATGAAGCATCAGGCTTCCTAGCAGCATGGTTTCTATCAGAAAGATTTCTTGAATGTAAGGTTCCACTAGTATGCTCATCCTTTAACATCAATCTGTAATCTTCCATTATGTGACCTCCTTTCCCACAATAATAACATGACCCCTTTTTAATATGTGTGTGAGAGATCATGTGAATTGTTTGTAGCCCTTTTTATAGTAACAGGAGTGTATTTATCCTTCTTCTGTGAAGTTTCACCCTTTTTCAGTTTTTGATTTTATTCCACAGTTTTGGGTTTCACAGTGGATTTTTGTGCAATGAATTTGAAGACAGAAGGAGCAGAGGTTGTGTTCTGATTGGTGGCTTTGACAAAAACAGTAGATGTTTCATTCCTATTACTCCTTTTATTTGTCGGACTATAGCCCAGTCCCTTTCTCTCAAGGTTATCACTCTTTGCAAGAAGCTTATTCAGATTGTCCTTACCTTTGACAAATTTTGATAGAGAATTTTTCAAATCTTTAATCTCAAAATTCAAATCAGCAATTTTAGCTTCATATTTCGACAGATCTGTTTCACAGGAAATGACTTGTTGATGCAAGGCATCATTCAAACTCTTGAGTTTTTCAACTTCCTGTTTTAGTTTTGTTTCATTGTCAACTTTAGATAGGGACTTATAAAGATCATCAACTTCTTGTTGAAGGGATGTGATAGTAAGCTCATATCCAGCTATTTTCCATTCACTACAACTGACATTTCCATTTAACATTAAGTTGATGGTTTTCAGACTCTCAATTTCTTGTTCAGCATTCATCAACCTATCAGAATTATCCACACTCATACACTTGCCTTTTTCCATTGTCATTAGCCTATCTGTCAGCTGGGTGTTTAGATGTTTCAACTCATTGATTTCCTCTTCCAGTTTACTGTTCTGCTCTAGGAGATCAGCATCAAGCACCCATTCATCTGAGAGAGACTGACATTCATGAAACATTTCCTGTTGTTTTTCATAATCTTTCCGTAATTCTATGTTTACAGATTTTATGGCATTAAGCTTTTCAATCAGCAATTTGTTCTCCTGTCTAAGTTTCTCTGATTTTTCATCATTTTTATTGGAGAACTCTTTAAGAGAATCATTTTCAGATTTCAGCTTGTTTAATTCAGACTTAACACATTCAATTTCTTTCAGCAAATCCTTGCTCTGAACAGAATCATGACTAGCTAGACTAAGCTTCTTTTCAAGTTCAGAGATTTCTTTCACATGATCTTGATTCTCAGTTTTCAATAATGAAATTTGTTTCTTCAACATTAGAAAATCAGACATACAGGCATCATGAATATTTTTCAATTCAACACAATTTCTACAATGAGAACTTGAACTATCTAAACCAGTACCCTTCTTCAATTTTTTATACTGTTTTCTTAACAGTTCATGAGATTCAAATAATTCAGCATATGCATTCTCCCAATCTTCTAGAGAAAAATTCTCGAAGAGATTTACCTCATCATCATCATCTTCTTTAGTCTGACTGCTGCCTTGATTGCTGCCACTTGGATTACTTCTGTTAGCCATCATGCAGCTGTCCTCGTTTACCCTGTGAAATTGCTTCAGCCTATCCAGGATGTCCTTTGCTGAGCTGCAATTATGAAGACAAGACCATAAGGCTCTGTCAGTAGCTGCTTTCAACAGGTTAAAGGCTTTCTGATTTTCTCCATCCTTTGATCTGTGTCTGTCGGTCCATTTGGACACTTTCGTTGGTAAGGTGTGAGGACCTTGTGAAATTAATTTCCACAAATCAGGATTAGTAGAATTTACATAAGCATGTAAAGCAGTGTACCACTGACTGAAACCAGAACCACTAAAGACGGGTGGAAGAGCCATTGAAAAACAAATAGCGAGTAAGTTCAAGGCAACATGAATATTTATGCACTAAAAACAAATTAGCACCTAAGACTGCAAGATCGAATCTGCAGGTCGCTGGACCTTGTATGCAGACACCGCTCTGATACCAATTGTTAGGGTGCAAGCCCTGGATACAGAGGGGGGTGAATGTATCCTGCTAGGAATATCACCCAATTAAAACTTCGGAAGCTAAACACAATACCAGAATAGAAACTAATTCAATTGAACAAATGAAGAGTCACTTGGAGCGCTCCTAATCAATCATCTAGCGGAAGCAAAACACACAAATAAACCACTGCTCAAGAGATTTTTAGGTGGTTCGGTCCAAAGACCTACGTCCACCCCTCACTCCCAACCGGAGTGAGGCTTCCACTAGCAACACTAGCACAGCAGACTCAGTCTGCAACAACTGCTGCCAAACAGCTTGACCAGGGGAACAACCTCCCCTCTTCCTCCCAACCGGAGGGACACCCCAAGTGACTCCCAGTCACTTGGAAACCAGAGACACACGGTCTCTCTTCCTCCAGACTCGGAGGGAACCTCTAGACTAGCTACCCACAAGCCCAGAACCGGAGGACCAAACCTCCCTTCCTCCAAATCGGAGGGGAACCTAGAGACCCAAGTCTCTCTTCCTCTGAACCCCAGAAGGAAACACAAGTGACACCAAGTCACTTGCAAACTAGAGGTCTCGGACCTCTCTGCCTCCCAACCGGAGGGAAACAACCAATGACACCCAGTCAAAGGCAACCAGAGACGCAAGTCTCTCTTCCTCCACACCGGAGGGAACCCGATCTCACACTAGAGGATCGAAAGAATAGCAAGTGAATAGTTCAAAGGAAAAACAAAACCCAGCAACAGAAAGCTGAAAAGATAAAATCAAATGTCGCTCTCGCAGGAGCTGGCTGGCCTGGATTTGATCCACGGTCCAGTAGGAACGTCTTTTACTGCTTCTCTCTTTCTCCCAGCACGAACTCTCTTTTCTTCTTCTTCTTCTCACTGCTTCTGCCTTCTCCTTCTTCTCTATTCTCTATATCGTGGAGGCACTCTCTGCATTTCGATCTTCCTTTCTTATCTTCTCTTTTTCATCTTCTGCTCTCTCGATCTGGCTCTCAGCTTTCTCTATCTCTTCTTTCTCTTCTGCACTTCTTCTCTTAGCTCTGGCTGCTTCTTCTTCAGTCACTCTCTGCCCTCGCACACCTTTCTTCAGAGGAAGAAGAAACATATATATAGCAGTAGCAGATTAGGGCGGCGTGTGCTCTCCACGATTCCCGCCCAAATGCTTTAGTCCACGCGGAGGCTCCTCTGCATCTCGGATCACGTGCCAGATGCCAACCTCGTATCACGTGCCCACCCTGCATAGGCTCCACAAACAGTACCTTCTCTCCACGTGCCCTTATAGCATTGGTTCCTTTAGTATTGGGTCACGTGCAGCCCAGTCACCGGGGAATATTCTTCCTCGGACCACCTTCTTCTTTTTGTTTTTCTTCTTCTCCTGCAAAGAGATTAAAACCATTAATACTCAGGGTTCTCTATATATATATATACCTGAAATAAGTCGGTTGACACTCAAGCTAAAGCTGCACGAGGTGTGTAGGAACAACAAAAGGTGCACTATACTGAGAACGACACGAGGTACATAAGATGACTACAGCATGAGATAAAGAGAGAACGACACGAGGTACCACAGTAACAAAGCTAACACTACAAAGAGAACGACACGAAGTCAGATGAGAACAGCACGAGGTGAGAAGGAAATAACATGGAGTAAAACGGTAGTAAAACACGCGATCAGAGGAAACCTGGACGAAGATAGAAAGAAGCAACACGAAGACATAAAAATAACACTAAGACACAAACATAGAAATAACATGAAGACTCAAACACAAAAATAACACGAAGACATAAAAACAACACTAAGACACAAACACAGAAATAACATGAAGACTCAAACACAAAAATAACACGAAGACATAAAAACAACACGAAGACACAAATACAGAAACCGACACAAAGTGTGGTCACAAAGCAAGAAAGACACTTCCAACGTACAGACTTCATATGAACAGTCTAATGTGCATACTTCCCTTCGATGCATCTACAGTGCAATGTATTGGCTTGACAAACATTATGCAATGTATGGACTTTGATGAATGGCCCAACGTATGGACTTCGCCTGAGACGCAGCATGAGACGCTGGCTGAGACAGACGTTGTACATACTTTGAATGCACTAAGACGCTGAACAAGGCGGACCGATGTACAGACTTCTAAATGCTGATGAACTATGTATGGACTTGGCTTGAGATGCTGCATGAGACGATGCAGGCTGTATAGACATTAAGTCCAATCAGAAGGCTGTGCAGACTGGAGAGACGGACTAGTGTATAGACTTCAATGATGCGTGTAACAGTCCAATGTATGGACTTTGAAGGTTGATGCATGTACAGTCCATTGTACATACTTCATGAGACGCTGCATGCCAATGTATAGACTTCATGAAAAGCACACGATGCAATGTGTGGACTTGGTGACTCATGCAGATAGACGAGTGTACAGTCTATGCCATGCTCACAGTTAAGGAATGTACCAAGTTCTGAATGAGCAGTTCTAAATGAAGTAAACACATATGACATGAAACAATCCAGATAAATGCAATTATGAAATGCACCAAAGCACACACCACACAGCCATATTTAAAATGCAGCAATAATTCAGATAAGATTTTCAATGAAACATTCATATGCACCACAAACAGAATTGTATGCATTCAAATGACTTATAGTGTTTGCTATCATCAAAATCACAAGGACACAACATGAATGGGCATGAGAACAAGGTCCACTGGTTTCCTAGGCCAATGACCTGTGATAATCTCCAATGGACTCATACCTGTAGACCTATTTACCGAATCATTATATGCAAACTCTGTCAGTGGTAACATGAGATCCCAATCCCCTACACGGTCCCTGACAAGACACCTCAAAAGATCGCCCAGACTCCTATTGACCACCTCGGTCTGTCCATCTGTCTGGGGATGATATGCAGTGGAAAACTTGAGGTGAGTACCTAACATATGCCACAGTGTCTTCCAAAAATAACTGGTGAACCTAACATCACGGTCAGACACTATGGTGCGAGGCAATCCGAACTTGCACACCACATGAGTAAGGAAAAGGCGGGCTGCCCTCGAAGTATCCGAAGTCTTCGAGCAGGGAATGAAAAGGGCCATCGTCAAGAATCGGTCAACTACCACATAGACTGAGTCATGCTTCCCAGAGGTAAGTGGCAATCCCAAAACAAAATCCATGCTAACATCATGCCACGGGGCATCAGGCACGGGAAGCGGTGTGTAGAGGCCCGAGCTTTGCTTCTTCATTTTGGCCGTAGCACATGTACGGCACTGAGCTACAATGTGAGCAACATCTCTCTTCAAGCTCAGCCAATAGAATATGTGCTCAACAGCCTCAATAGTCTTATTCCGACCGAAATGGCTGGCTAGACCTCCCGCATGTAGCTCCCAAACTAAGAAATCATGAACCGAAGTTCGGGGAACACAAAGCATGCCTCCTCGAAAGAGATACCCCTCCTGAAGCACATAATCATCATGGTCTCTCGAGGGTCCGGCCTGGAGAGTGGTATAGATCTGACCAAAGTCAGGACAGTCAACATAAGCCTCTCTCATCTTCTCTAGCCCTATGACCTCGGCACTCATGCTAGTCAACAGACATGCACGCCGACTCAAGGCATCAGCCACCTTGTTCTCCACTACAGCCTTATGTTTAAGCACAAATGTGTACTGCTAGAGATACTCAACCCATCTGCTATGACGCACATTAAGCTTCTTTTGGGAATGGAGAAATCTCAAAGCTTCATGATCGGAGTATAAGACAAACTCCTGATGTAAAGGATAGTGCCTCTAATGCCTAAGAGCCTGGACAACTGCGTAGAATTCTTTATCATAAGTGGAGTATCGCAGTTTCACGTCATTCAGCTTCTCACTGAAGTATGCGACCGGGTGGGCCTCCTGACTCAACACTCCTCCAATCCCTACACCCGACGCATCACAAGAGACCTCAAACACCTTCAAGAAATCTGGCAATCGAAGGATCGGTGTCTGGGTCATGCGCTCCTTGATGTCCTTGAAGACAGCAGCAGCGGCCTTCGTCCATACAAACGTGCCCTTCCGAATACAGTCCGTGATCGGGGCAGTGACTGAGCTAAATCCACGGATGAAACGACGATAGAACGTCGCGAGGACATGGAAGCTGCGGACATCATGGACCATACGGGGTTCCGGCCACTCAACAATGGCCCGGACCTTCTCCGGATCAGTGGAGACCCCAATACTAGACACAATAAAACCCAAGAAGGTAAGCTGAGAAGTCATAAAGGCACACTTCTATGGGTTGGCAAACAACTGCTATCGCCTCAAGAGTAGGCAGACCTGCTGAAGATGGTCCAAGTGGTCCCCTTTAGTGCGACTGTAGATAAGGATATCATCAAAATACACGACCGCAAAGACTCCAATGAATGGTTGAAGGACCTGAGTCATGAGTCGCATGAAGGTGCTAGGGGCATTGGTTAGCCCAAAGGGCATAACCAACCACTCATATAGACCATCCGTGGTCTTGAATGTGGTCTTTCACTCATCACCTGGCCTAATCCTCACCTGATGGTAGCCACTCTTATGATCGATCTTCGAAAAGATAGTGGCACCTGCCATCATGTCAAGCATATCATCTAGGCGGGGAATAGGGAACCTATATTTCACGATGATCTTGTTGATGGCACGACTATCAATACATATTCTCCATAAGCCATCCTTCTTTAGGGCGAGTAATGTGGGAACAACACACGGACTCATACTGTCCGGAACAGACCCTCTCTGCATCAGCTCATCGACCTATCGCTTTAGCTCGACATGTTCCGTGGGACTCATGCGATAGTGGGAGAGATTGGGCAATGAGGAGCCCGGAATCAGGTCGATAGCATGCTGAATATCCCGCATGGGTAGGAGTCCCTCGGGAAGCTCCTCGGGAAAGATATCAGCAAACTTCTGTAGGATGGGAATGACATCGGGTGGGAGCTTGTGGACGCATAATTTTATTTATTTTATTTATTTATTTATTATTTATTTGTTGATTTATTAATTTATTGATTTATTGATTTATTGGCGTGCCAGTCACATGTGTGACGATTTTTATTGTGCGCTCGATCTGACTTGGTCAGTCGATTGTGAGTGATCGTGTCTGGACTAGAAGTCCGTCATACCCTGAACGCTATGACGTTAATTACGTCCTCCCTAAGGAAGACAACCCTTGATTAAACGCTAAAAATAGGAGGCCTCGAGAGGCGAACATATATTCATGTGTGCAAATGTAACTTCATACCGGAGCCAGGAAGGCGGGCAAGATAATAACATCAACCATGGAAACAGATGATATCCTTAAGTCAGCGGTTCAAAACCCGGGGTTAAGGGGGGAAGGAGGATCTCAATCATAGGTAGCCTGAGCCGCGACCGTGATGAGGTTTAAAACATCGATCAGTATTTCGACAGCATTTCCCCTTAATCTGGATCATGCCCAGGGGGAAATAGACTATCACCCACGGAGTGCCGGGATGAAAGCCGAAAGAGAGAAGTGTTGAACTTCCCGAATCGCTTATCTGCCATGGGGCAATGTTTGATATTCCCTGTAGAAGCTGGTGGAACTCATGCAGTGGCAGAGCCCTCCCGAGCTAAAGGGGTTATTCATGAACCCGATGCGGGACGATGAAAAGTGAGCGAACGCTCAAGGTTGCGCCCACGCACGCGGATCGACCTACGCGGTAAGGTCGCGGGGATCGACCTGCCCGGTCAGGTCGCGGGGGTCAAGGGGGCAGCGCCCCCGGAACAAAATTTGGATTGAAGACTCAGTAGTAAAACTTGGGCATGTTATCGGTGCAATTCAAGTGTGCATAGGTTCCTGACGCGAAGGCAAGGAGGCCGAGAGGTTCCCGGCACAGGCTTCTCGGCGCAAGGGCCATATGGCCATAGCTATGGGCTTCTCGGCGCGCAAGAGTTTTGAGGTTGGCTCTCGGCATGGCTGAAGAGGAGAGGGGGAGCTCTCGGCGCTACAATAGGGCCAGGGGGTTCTCGGCGCGCTCATCCCCGCACCAGGAACCCGGCGCCAGGAAGCCTCCAGGCCAGAAAGGGTTGCATAAGGGGGAGCCCTCTCGGCGGCATGGCTCTCGGCGTGCAAAATACCGCGCCGGGAGCTGGTGCGCCGGGAAGGTAAAAGGGTTCAGGACAGAGGGTTTATGGCTTGATTATGATGCTCTGCCTTGAGCTCATCAATGATCCAGGCCAAAATAGATAGATTCAACGGGGTCTAGGTAGATCAGTTCATCAATTCTGAGCTGGATTAGATTCGGGTTTTACGGGAGCATCAGGATAGAAGAGGGATTTGGGAAGTCTAGGGTCGAGGGAAACCCTATCACTGTTATCATGCAGAGCCCGGGGGACAACCTGATGTCGACTTTCATCTCCTGAGAGAATTTTGGCGGCACCTCCCCCGGACCGAGTATTTGCCAGAGAGTGATATAGACTGACATCCACAGAGTGCCGGGATGAAAGCCGGAAAGTGAGGGAGCACTAAGGCTCAAGGAGACTGTACATGTCTCTAGCATCAGTCACTATTCCCCTTCTCAAAGATCGACGAAACCCTTGTAAAGACAAGGTCCACCGAGCCCGCGGGGTTGCGTGTGAATCCAGTTCGGGACATAGGAATGTAGGGGAGGTCTTCCCCATTATTATACCACCTCAGGGCACATGTGATGATCTCTGAGCATCCCCTAGACAGATGTATATGGAACCAAAAGGGTCGGAGGATGACCATGCAGAGGAGGGCCTCAGACTGGGCTTCACTAGGCCAAGAAGAAGGTTCTCGGCGGTGGCTTTAGTTGGCCAAAAGGGAGAGGCTCTCGGCGTGGTTTTAATTGACCAAAAAAAGGCTTCTCGGCATGGGCAGATGAAAAAAGGGGGGCAAGGCCCTCGGCATGGAGCTTCCCGGCGCGCTCCTGGGCGCGCCGGGAAGGTGGCGCCGGGAAGGTGGCATGGGGAGAACGGCTGACAAGGGCAGAGGGGTTCTCGGCAGGGGGGTTCTCGGCACGGGGGTTCTCGGCACGCTCCTCGTCGCGCCGGGAGCCTGGCGCCGGGAGCTGGGCTGGGAGGCTCACGTGGAAGGGTCTGAGAGGGGTTTTTGTCATTTAGCAAGAGAGGAAGGCCTCTCGGCAGTTCGGCTCTCGGCGTGGAAATTAGCACACCGAGACGGTGGGATGGTGAGGGTTTCAGAGCTCAAAACGATACTCTGTTCGGGGTTTCTTGAGATTTCTGGCTCGGGTTAAGGCAAGATTTGGAGCACAGAAAGGGGGGTTTTCAGAGGTGCTTCTGTTAGAAGGATTCCAAGGGAATTGTAAGGCAGGATCAGTAGGGGGAATCGAGATCATCGTCCAGATCCTGTGAGGGTTTTATCTGTTTGCCGTCAGCCGTCTGGGGGATCAAGAGATGACTGTCTCTGATCCCCTGGACGAACCCAATGGCATTGAAAACCGGCGACGGAGGGACTTTCAGCACCGAGACTCCAGGCCCTAAGCATTCAAGGCTTAGAATGGAGGACCTAGGGATCGATATTGTCGTTTATCAGAGCTCGGCAGTTCAGGGAACCAAGAGATTGATGTCTCTGGTTCCTGAACTGTATGAAGGGCTCGAGGGAAACTCGAACTATATGGGGAGAATCTGCCATTGAGACAGGAGGGGAGAAGGAAATAGAGCCCAATCATCCATTAGATAGGGGTGGGGGTTCTATCCTCATCCCTCTTCGAGGAACAGAGTCGTAGAAAGATCCTGAAACCGAGAGCGTCTAAACTATCGGAAATTCCTGATGAAAGATATACATAGAAAGATATAGAGCAGATATCTCAATCAATCGACACCCAAATGGGCCATGGTAGTATTTCATTTCATAACATCATTCCAACACCGACCACAAGGAGGGAGTGAGGGAAAGGGAGATGAATATACATCGGGATATCCCGGTTACATCCAAAACTAAAGATCGAGATAAACTCGGCAGGATTACACGAAGAAGAAAAGAAAACCATGGGGGAGGGTGGAGCATTGACTCCTCTCCCTCCCCGGAGCAGCCCACCTGGAGCCTTCCCTTCTTCCTTCTCTTCAGATCTTCTCTTTGCTTCTTCGATCGCCTTTTCCTCGGGCTCTCTCTTTCTCTTTTTTGGGTTTCTGGCTATCCTCTCGATATCTCCTTTTTTTTTCTTCTTCTAACGCCGCCCCTTTCTTTTTTCTTTGGCCGCTGATCCCCCCCTTTCTTCATCGAGCTGGAGGGTTATATATAGGGGGCGTTAAACCCTATTCTTATCGGCGCGCTTCCTTCGTCCTTTGATCCTGAGTCTCGGCGCGCCCTAGGTCGTGGAGGTATCGACGTATGTGGCTTCTACTTGGGCCTTGGGCCTTCTTCGGTCCACGAACCAATCGGCGCCGATGCTTTCGACGTGGGCTTCTCCATCGTTTCCCTTTATCCCTGGGAAAATAAGAGATATAAGATGAAAATATGTTAGCATTAATATTTATATCACTTGTCTTATCATTTTATTATTATTCTATTATTATCGCTATATATTTTCTCTCTTTTTTTATCTTTTGTTATTATTGTTATTATTTATTTTCTTTTCCTCTTTTCTCTCATTTATTATTATATATACGTATATATTTTATGTGTCAACAAATGCCCCCCACCCGTAGGTGGCGCGAATGAGGGACAAGTGAGCGGGGCCTACGGGTGCAACCCCCATCTAAGAACGTGTCTTTTTATTCTTTATTCATGCGAACATGCAGGCATTCAACAGTAAGCACAAGCTAGATATATGGAATAGCTCCCCTATAACGGGGATAGGATAAGGACATCGCCTGTGACTCATAGACAGAGTGTGGCTTACGAGACATAACTAAGGGAGATGTGCATGCGCAGAGAGGACATCGCATAGAATATGTGCACAACGTAAGCCACGATCTACACCCGAGGCTACTTCTCTATAGTGTGATAGTGCAAGTTTGCGAGCAGCGAATCTCCGATGTAGGGATACACAGATGTTCTAGATAACACTAGAGTATTGCTCTAGCATCTACACATACAGCTGGGGTTCTCGATTTTCGGTAGCTTCGCACAACCCCCTTAGCTTATTTCTAGCTCCGGACTTCATCGTTCGGCGCGAGTCTCCTCATGTGTCTCAATGGGGATTCCCGGCTACTAGGATTCATCCTTTATAGCAATTTTCTTACGGACTTCACCGTTCGGCGCGAGTCTCCTCATGTGTCTCAATGGGGATTCCCGACTACTAGGATTCATCCTTTATAGCAATTTTCTTACGGACTTCACCATTCGGCGCGAGTCTCCTCATGTGTCTCAATGGGGATTCCCGACTACTAGGATTCATCCTTTATAGCAATTTTCTTACGGACTTCACCGTTCGGCGCGAGTCTCCTCATGTGTCTCAATGGGTATTCCCGGCTACTAAGATTCATCCTTTATGACAATTTTATTACGGACTTCACCGTTCGGCGCGAGTCTCCTCATGTGTCTCAATGGGGATTCCCGGCTACTACGATTCATCCTATCATTTTTTTTCTTTTTTTTTGAATGGGGGGTAGACATCTTTTTCCTCACGATTACCCTTCATGTGGGTGCAGAAGTTAGAGCATCCATAAAGTATTAGGAAGAATCTTCTAGGATCCCTATGGTAGGAGACCGCTGAACACATAGTGGTGCAAAGTGTAGGAGTTTTGCTTTGGGTGCATCTCACGAGTTGCGTTAGCGACATAGCTGTGACTTTTCTACTAGACATATGCACTCAGCCAATATTGACTTTTCATCCCTTAGTGTATGCCGTGGCGCACACATGCTTAGAATCATATAGTTTTATTTAGCAAGGAGATGTGGTCCTAGAAAATTGAAAGAGGTATATTATCTTATAGTATTAGCAAGCATGCAAGCAGGGCCAACAACACCCAAAATTTGAAAGCAAGCAATTTTCCTTTCTTTTTCTTTCTTTTCTTTTTTTCTCTTTTTCTTCTTCTTTTTTCTCTTTTCTCATCTCTTTTTTTTTCTCATCTTCTTCTTTTCTTTTCTTTTTTTTTCTTCTTTTCTCATCTTCCTTTCTTTTTTTTTTAGAACTCAGTGGATACATCCTTAGGTCGACTTTCTTGTAAGTGGACGACCGATGCCATGGTGACAGGGAGAAGTTGTCACATGTTGTGACGAATCCCTGGAGGGACCAAGGGCCGGCGTGGAACCAAGGGGTCTTTTTGTTCATTGGTTAGGATAACAATTCCAAGCCAATGGTAGGATATTTGTTGTCTTAGCCTGAAGGTTATGATGTTGGCTGACTTGGCTTAGACATATGGTCGTGACACCAAGGCAGAGTTTTTAAACGGCTTAGGCAAATTGCCATGACGCTATACAGCTTGGCTTAGGCGGAAGGCCATGATGCCAAGGTAGGATATTTAAACGGCTTAGACGTATGGTCGTGACGCCGTACATCTTGGCTTAGGCGGAAGGCCATGACGCCAAGGTAGGCTATTTAACGGCTTAGACGTATGGTCGTGACGCCGTACATCTTGGCTTAGGCGGAAGGCCATGATGCCAATGTAGGATATTTAACGGCTTAGACGTATGGTCGTGACGCCGTACATCTTGGCTTAGGCGAAAGACCATGACGCCAAGGTAGGATATTTCACGGCTTAGACGTATGGTCGTGACGCCGTACATCTTGGCTTAGGCGGAAGGCCATGACGCCAATGTAGGATATTTAACGGCTTAGACGTATGGTCGTGACGCCGTACATCTTGGCTTAGGCGGAAGGCCATGACGCCAAGGTAGGATATTTCACGGCTTAGACGTATGGTCGTGACGCCGTACATCTTGGCTTAGGCGGAAGGCCATGACGCCAATGTAGGATATTTAACGGCTTAGACGTATGGTCGTGACGCCGTACATCTTGGCTTAGGCGGAAGGCCATGACGCCAAGGTAGGATATTTAACGGCTTAGACGTATGGTCGTGACGCCGTACATCTTGGCTTAGGCGGAAGGCCATGACGCCAAGGTAAGATATTTAACGGCTTAGACGTATGGTCGTGACGCCGTACATCTTGGCTTAGGCGGAAGGCCATGACGCCAAGGTAGGATATTTAACGGCTTAGACGTATGGTCGTGACGCCGTACATCTTGGCTTAGGCGGAAGGCCATGATGCCAAGGTAGGCTATTTAACGGCTTAGACGTATGGTCGTGACGCCGTACATCTTGGCTTAGGCGGAAGGCCATGACGCCAATGTAGGACATTTAACGGCTTAGACGTATGGTCGAGACGCCGTACATCTTGGCTTAGGCGGAAGGCCATGACGCCAAGGTAGGATATTTAACGGCTTAGACGTATGGTCGTGACGCCGTACATCTTGGCTTAGGCGGAAGGCCATGACGCCAAGGTAGGATATTTAACGGCTTAGACGTACGGTCGTGACGCCGTACATCTTGGCTTGGGCGGAAGGCCATGACGCCAATGTAGGATATTTAACGGCTTAGACGTATGGTCGTGATGCCATACATCTTGGCTTAGGCGAAAGGCCATGACGCCAAGGTAGGATATTTAACGGCTTAGACATATGGTCGTGACGCCGTACATCTTGGCTTAGGCGGAAGGCCATGACGCCAATGTAGGATATTTAACGGCTTAGACGTATGGTCGTGACGCCGTACATCTTGGCTTAGGCGGAAGGCCATGACGCCAAGTTAGGATATTTAACGGCTTAGACGTATGGTCTTGACGCCGTACATCTTGGCTTAGGCGGAAGGCCATGACGCCAAGGTAGGATATTTAATGGCTTAGACGTATGGTCGTGACGCCGTACATCTTGGCTTAGGCAAATGATGCCAATGTAGGATATTTAAACGGCTTAGACGTATGGTCGTGACGCCGTACATCTTGGCTTAGGCGGAAGGCCATGACGCCAAAGTAGGATAGTAGGTTTCATCATCGCTACTGGATTTATACTGATGTAAAGAAGTCCATAAGTTTCATCAGAATAGACGTAAGGTCTAATCTGGGTAAATTTCATCATTTTTATCACAAGTGGGACATGAGGATACATACGGGTTTCGTCGTCAATGGGACTTAAGGAAACACACGAGTTTCATCAGAAAAGATGTAAGGTTTATCCTGGACAGGTTTCATAGTTGAACAGGCAATGCGCCGGTCAATCAACGGGAGGGTTTCATTGCCGGTGGCACATATAGAAATATGCGGGTTTTGTGAGGATAGACGTAAGGTCTATTCCAGATAGGTTTCATCGCCAGTCCAGATTGATGGCCTGGGTCAAGGGTGAAAGTTTCTTGTTGACTGACTGGACGAAAGGTCCGAGCCAGAGGCAGAAGGGTTTCTCTTTTTTTTTATTGACTGACTGGACGAAAGGTCCGAGCCAGAGGTAGAAGGGTCTCTTCATTCATCGACTGGACGGAAGGCCCGTGCCGCAGATAAAAATATTAATGTCAACCCGACAGGACATCAGAGTCAACAAACCTTGCTTGGACGGTATGTCCAGAACAAGGGCAGACGTAAAACATTATTGTCGTATGGATGCCATGCCAAAAATGGCCAACCTGGAAGAGACAAAGGGTCTGGGCCAGGGCAGAGGTGGCTGTTGGCTTGACAGACTTGTCAAAGTCAACCAACTTAGCAAGGGCGTGAGGCCATAAGCCAAGGGAGGAATATGGGATAGGTGTTGACTCGACATCGTGTCGAAACCAACGAATTTGACAGAGGCGTGAGGCCTGAGCCAAGGGCAGAATATAGAAAGGGTGTTGACTCGACGTCTTGTCGAAGTCAACGAACTTGGAAAGGGCGGGAGGCCATAAGCCAAGGGAAGAATATAGGATAGGTGTTGACTCGACGTCCTGTCGAAACCAACGAACTTGGCAGAGGCGATAGGCCTAAGCCAAGGGCAGAATATAGAAAGGGTGTTGACTCGACGTCTTGTCGAAGTCAACGAACTTGGCAAGGGCGGGAGGCCATAAGCCATGGGAGGAATATAGGATAGGTGTTGACTCGACGTCCTGTCGAAACCAACGAACTTGGCAGAGGCGTGAGGCCTAAGCCAAGGGCAGAATATAGAAAAGGTGTCGACTCGACGTCTTGTCGAAGCCAACGGACTTGGCAGAGGCGTGAGGCCTAAGCCAAGGGCAGAATATAGAAAAGGTGTTGACTCGACGTCTTGTCGAAGTCAACGAACTTGGCAGAGGCGTGAGGCCTAAGCCAAGGGTAGAATATAGAAAAGGTGTTGACTCGACGTCTTGTCAAAGTCAACGAACTTGGCAGAGGCGTGAGGCCTAAGCCAAGGGCAGAATGTAGAAAAGGTGTCGACTCGACGTCTTGTCGAAGCCAACGGACTTGGCAGAGGCGTGAGGCCTAAGCCAAGGGAGGAATATAGGATAGGTGTTGACTCGACGTCTTGTCGGAGTCAACCAACTTGGCAGAGGCGTGAGGCCTAAGCCAAGGGCAGAATATAGAATAGGTGTTGACTCGACGTCTTGTCGAAGTCAATGAACTTGGCAGAGGCGTGAGGCCTAAGCCAAGGGAGGAATATAGGATAAGTGTTGACTCGACATCTTGTCGAAGCCAACGAACTTGGCAGAGGCGTGAGGCCTAAGCTAAGGGTAGAATATAGAAAAGGTGTTGACTCGACGTCCTGTCAAGGTCAACGAGCCCTTACCCTGATAGAAGGTTTAAGGTAAGGGTAGATCAGATGATGAGCCCAGACCCAAGGCTAAGTATTGATGTTGATCTGACGAAAAGTCAGATTCAATGAATCTTGCTCAGACGGAAGGTCTACAACAGGGGTAGAATGTGCAGATAAGGATGTCAGCCTGACGTCATGTCGAAGCTGACCAACCTAGCATAGACGTAAAGTCCAAGCTGGGATAGAATATGGATATTGACCCATGGAGGTATCGGGGTCGACAAACCTTGCTCAGACAGAAGGTCTAATGCCAGGTGAAGGAATCTTTTGTTGGTTTATTCATTTTAATTTATTAAGTTTATTGAGTTTGCTGAGATGTTTGTTTATTCATCATTTTTATTGGGCCTCTTGGGCTTGTTGAGTTCATTGAGGTTTATTTCGTTGAGTTTACTGAGGTTTGTTAGAGATTTTTTGTTGAGTTCCTCAGGTTTATTTCTCCTTTTTTTTATTAGGTTTGTTTGGTTTATTGAGCTCATTAACTGACTGAGTTTATCAGGATTTATTTGGTTTGATGATGTTTGTTGAGCTCATTGGATTGATTATTATTATTTTATTATTTTTTGTTTGTTTTTGTTTGTTTGTTTGTTTTTATTTATTTATTTATTTTATTTGATTTTTTTAATTAATTAATTAAATTTTTTTTTAATTCGTATATCATTTTTTTTTATTTTTTATTTTTAACTTGGCCCAGTGGGACAAAAGGGTTTTATAGACCCAGACGGGTGGGATAAACTTGCTTGGCTAGGACGGAGTGTCTCAAGCCAATGAAAAGGGCTTTATGGGGATAGTCCGGTGAGACTGGTGGGATTATTTTCAGAGCTCGACAAGGGCGGAGTACCTCGTGTCAAGGGACAGGTTTGTATGAGCCCAAGTTGGGCAGGGGGACTGAGACAATAGTAGTGGAAAGCCCCGCTGGGCCGATGCAGCGGGTGTTGAGATATTTGGTGTAATTGTTGGCTGAATGCCGGAAGCTAATGAAGATGTGTTGGCCGGGGCCCATGACCCGTATCAAGGGTAGATGGTCAATCCCGGCGGGACAAATGGGAGATATCCCTATGGGATGGGAAGATGGCGATGCGCCATGCATCCCAGTGGGCCATTTTATGTCAATAATAATAAAATCATCCCAGTCTCCATAAACGGGACTGCCATTTTATTCTCTCTTGCTTTTTGTGTGTGCCTGCCTCAGAACAGGCTCTCTTTTTTTTCTTTCTTCTTTTTCTTCTTTCTTTTTTTCTTCTTCCTTTTTTTTTTGTGTGCCTGCCCCCAGAACAGGCTCTTTTTTTTTTTTATTTTACAACCCTCTATACTCGAGCTGTGAGATAATGCTCAAATGCTGGCTTTTAGCCGAGTTTGCGGGGGATAGCAAGGCCAGTGACGCCACGTGAGACTGCTTGCCTAAAGACGGGCATCTGGTGAGGGCGTGGCGGATCCACCTTATATTCGCCCATTTGCAGTTCACCTTTCTTGATCGTGCCTTCGATGATGTCCTTGAACACGTAGCAATCCTCGATAGGATGTCCCGCTACTTGGTGATACGGACAAAAGCACGAGTTATCTTTTCTTGCGGAGTTGCTTGATCTCTTTGGCTCTGGAAGCACCACTTTACCGCATCTTAGGGCCCACTCAAAGAGAGTTGAGGTCATATCTTTTGTGAATGAATAGGGCCTCATCATTCTACCCCTTAACGAGGACCCTTGTGTGTCTGGCTTGGTAGAAGTGATACAAGCAGTCTCTGCTTTTTCCTTCTTCTGTCGCTCGAAGGCTTCAAAGCTTGGAATGCAAACTTCTTGTGCCGGCTGCTTATCGGCTGGTTTGTAGTTTTGACCCAAGCTCGTGGAGGATGGGCAAATCCTTGCAATGACCGCTTCAGCTTTAGTCGCGAAGTCATTTAGACTCTCAAAGGTCGTGACTTCGAAGTCAATGACCCATCGTAGAATTTCTAATTTCATATTCTCTTTACAGATTTGGACATATTCACTGTAACTTGGTGGGTGCCTACACCTTTCACGCCGGCTCCTCCATCTGCTTATGTAGTCCCTGACGGACTCATTATCATTTTGTTTGGTCATTTGCAGTTCAGCCTCAGTGACTTCTTCTTCGGCCATCTTTGTATCCATTGTTTGCTCTGCTTTGGTCTTATCCCTTGCGGCTGGACCCACGGATCTTGAATGTAGGGTAGTTGGCGGCATTTGAGGCCTCATCGATGTCTTTGTCGGATACATTTTAGTTGCCCCCTGACTTGCCCAAGGGAGTGTGTGTTGGGATGATTGAGGGAGGATGCCCCCTGAATGATCATGTGTTGTTCGGGGCATTGATGACCGCGCTGAAGCTCCAGATGAGCTAGAACTGTCTGGCGATGCCTCGCATTGATGCCTCGGCAGTCGCGACGTATGTGGCTTTATGTTCATTTCATTCAGTTGCCCTTGTAGCATTTCAATCTCCTGCTGCTTCTGGTGGAGTAGTGCCATTATTGTAGGGTCTTGTAGGAAGGGACTGGGAGCTCTACTGCCCCCTGCCTATGATTTGTGCAGAATTGATTTCCTTTCGCCATCATTGCTGGCTATAGGTAGCTTCTTTGGGACAAACACCTTCTGTTCTATGGGCGGAGGAGGAATATGGCACTGAGCCTCCTTATTAGCTGGTGAGTGTTGCTTTGGCATCCTCCCAGACCTGATAGACTGAAGAGAAGCAGAAGCATTGGCTGGAACTACTTCCTTCGGCACAAAGCAAATTTCTTCATCTTTTTCATCAACAGTTTGAGCCTCACTAGAGGATGTTGACAATGTGTTGCAGGAGAAAATAAGATTCCTCCTTTCAGTATTTGTATTCTTATTTCTCTTTCCCTTCATGGTTGGCACCTGTCCCCACAGTGGGTTATTTGATGCATTCAGCTTTTCTGCCTTTTCTTCAGCTCTTTCTGTTAATTGGCGAGACTTGCTGCCTATTTGAGGGATAGGCTTCTTGAGCAGCATAGGCTGATTCTTTGGCTGCTCATGGTTACCAGGCTCATGTGTAATGGCTTGTAGCTGTGGGTTAACTTCTTCATGTGCCCACAATGGGGTTTGTCTCTTCTTACTGTCCATTGGCCTTTTAATGATTGTTGGTAGAGTGGGACGGGCCATAACTCCGTAAACCTGGGCTTTTGGAGGTAAGCGAGGTACCAGTCTTATTTTCCTTCCCGTTGACACGGCTTGCCAATTTCTTTGTTCTTTTTCATACTTAGGAATATTGTCTTCATAGGTGTGCCGGCTACAAGCCTCTGGCATTTCTTCAAGCAATTTTTGACATATAGATATCATATTGACTGACGCCCTTGGCACAGACATTTCGTGCGGGTGTGGGGGATCAACTCTGTATTCCCCTATTTGTAGCTTACCCCTTTTTATTAAGCCTTGGACGATGTCCTTGAATATTTGACAGTCTTCAATAGGATGTCCGAGGATCTGGTGGTAAGGGCAGAAATTCAGATCATCTCTTCTCCTGGCATCATCAGGCCTCTTTGGCTTTGGCAGGATGCCCTTGTCATGTTTGACAGCCCACTCGAACAATGTTCGAGTCTCGTCTCTTGGGAAGGCATAGGACTTCTTTTCTTTATTCCGATGTGGAGGCATTTCTTGACATTCAGCAGGCACTTTGAGAGGAGAATGGTGTGCCCATTTCTGCCTTTTTGTCGCGACGCTAATAGCGTGTACAGCTTTCAACATCGGCCTCTTATTAATTCGCTTAGCCTGATGGTTTGAGTTGATAGAATCTAATGGATATCTTGCACAGAAGTCTTCAATCTCTGTTGCAACATTAATCAATCGGTCACAAGAATGGATTTCCACTCCAATTAAATTTTCCAGGACTTTTTTCTTCAGATTTTGTTTACACATCTGTACTGCATCTTCTAGATGTAGAGAGTGCTGGCATCTCATACTGAGATCCCTCCATCTTTTGACATATTCTGCAGCAGCTTCATTATCTTCTTGTTTGGTTGCCAACAGCTCAGCCATGGTCACCCTTGCCTGTGTGACATGGAATCTTTCTATGAATTTTCGCTGCATATCCGGCCAGTTGTTGACAGATCCAGCCGGCAAGCTATCATACCATTCAAAAGCATGTCCCGTTAGAGAACACCCAAAGAACTTTAATAGGTATGACTCATCTGTCGCCAAGTCACCCAGGACTGTTACATAGTGTGCAATGTGTTCCTTCGGGGAGCCCTACCCATTGAATTTGTCAAACTTAGGAATTTTATTGATGCTAGGCGGCAATCTCTTAGTAACATGGTAGGCCGGATATGGCACTTTATACATGTCAAAGGGGGCGCAATTAGCACTACCCCTTTTGGCTAGCCTCTCTTCAACCATCTTTTCCACCATTGATTTATTCACCACGACTGGCAGTGCTGATTCAGGACAGAGGTGGGTGGGCTGCATTTCTTGTGTGGCTGGAGTTGCAATATGAGATGGCGGAGGTTTTGACAAGGGAACCTGCCGTTGCATTTGAAGAAGCTTCAGTTGTGCTGGCTGGAGCGACTGGAAATGATCCTGGGGAACAACCCAACTCTGACCGTCAGTTTGCAGAACAGTCTGTGAAAGAGCAGTCGAGGGGTTAAACCCTCCCAGAGATAGGTCAGTTTGTGCCCCCGGTTGCTTGGGTGCCACATCCTGTTCAGTCTTCTCTTTTAGTTGCTTCTTCAGCAGTTCTACCTCCTGCTGATATCTTTGCATGGCTATTAGGATGGTAGGGTCCATAGCTATTTTGCTGGTAATGGTCTCAAATGTTTCACCAAAGCCGCATCCGGACAGGGGCACCCCTTTTTCTTCAGATGCCATTATTTTGGTGCTGAGAGTAGTGTTGTTTTCATCGGTAGCCTGTTTGCCCTTAGAGGTCTGCAGTAACCCAGCTTCATTTTTGCTTTGTCCTGTCATAGGATCTTCTCTTTCGGTAACCTTGGCTAGTTCTTCTTGCCCATTTAGCAGGGCGTCATGCCTGCCCATCACTCCTGTCATATTACACGCGAGGACTTGCATTCTTCTTTCATGCTTTTTAACTCTCCTTCGGGACTGGCGAGGGAAAGTTGGCCCTTCATTTGTCAGAACTCTTTTCATTTCTTCCCTCTGTGAAAGACTTTCAAAACTCCTGAACTCAGCTTGCTTTTTCACTTCATCTATCCCAACAGGTGATATCTTATTTTTTTCTTCTCCCTCAGCCTTGACAGCATGGAGTGACCTTTGTCGGCCTATGACAGGACTTCCAAGGCCATGGAAGTATTCCCATACCCTCTTAACCCTCCCCTCTTGACTGTACTCTGAAGAGATAGCAGGAGGCATCGTCCAGTCTTGGGCGGGTGGCATGTATGCTAATCGTGTCAGCTTGGCAACTTGGTTGAGATTCTTTGAGTTCTTGGAAATATCAGCCTGTCTTGTACAGACCCTGGCAGTGAGTGGAGGAGTTGTGACTATGACTTCTTCCTCATTCATGACTTTATTATCCCTTCTCTTGGGGGCATCAGCAAAACTGTTATAATTTTGTAGGGTTGACATGACACTCCGGGTCTTCTTGGGAACCCACATTTGCTTGTGTCTTGGCAATTTTGAGGTTAGCTTCTCTTGCTTGCTATCATCATTGTTTGCCCTCCAGCTAGCCAGCACTTGGAAAGCATTATGGGTAGGAATGGTCGGGATGACCTGATCTGGCAGAACTCTGGCATTGCGGCCGTTGAAGAAGATCCGGACGCCCCCAATCATCATGGACTTCCCAGATGCAGAAAGTCGACATTGGGAAGCGGTAGAGGCTCTTCCTCTTCTGAAGTTTTTTTTGTTGCCTCCAGTGGGCCCCTTCTCATGTGCTTCAATCGGGTTGGTAGCATGGTGAACATAACAGCTCACGGTCACTAGATTCTTGAGTAGGGATTTCTTGATCTTATCCTCGCTCTGACAAGAAGCAACTTTATCATCCTTCAGCTCTACAGGCTTCGGACTTTCTTTGCTCAGAATATCCACGGACGCAACACCCAGGAAGTTGGGGCAGCCAACGACCGGAGGAAAGTCACCAAAAGTGGTGGGTGAAGCAGAGGATGCACTTCTTTTCGGCTCGTGATGTACGAAGTAGGGCACGACCTCCGGAGCATCCTTCATCATCTGTCTTATCTTGGGGTCGGTAGGTTGCGGCGAAGTCTCGACAACAGCTTTCGGCTCCCGGTTGTCGATCTCGAGCAGGTCGGTGAAGATGAGGCCCAGGCAGTTAGGCATCCCGACAGCAGACGGCATCGATCTGAACGACAGAGGTACCGCCAGGTAGCTTTCTTGAACATGCGCGTCGACCGATCACTGGTCAAAGCATACAGACACGATTCCAGCCGTCATTGTAGCTTCTTGGAAATAAAGAAAGCGCACAGAATCATAAATTTGAGGGGGGGGCGCTGGGCCTCCTATTTTTGCCGTAGAGATGAAGGGAGACTCTGTCCCACCAGGCGTGCCAAACTTGTGGACGCGAATTTAATTTATTTATTTATTTATTTATTATTTATTTGTTGATTTATTGATTTATTGATTTATTGGCGTGCCAGTCACATGTGTGACGATTTTTATTGTGCGCTCGATCTGACTTGGTCAGTCGATTGTGAGTGATCGTGTCTGGACTAGAAGTCCGTCATACCCTGAACACTATGACGTTAATTACGTCCTCCCTAAGGAAGACAACCCTTGATTAAACGCCAAAAATAGGAGGCCTCGAGAGGCGAACATATATTCATGTGTGCAAATGTAACTTCATACCGGAGCCAGGAAGGTGGGTAAGATAATAACATCAACCATGGAAACAGATGATATCCTTAAGTCAGCGGTTCAAAACCCGGGGTTAAGGGGGGAAGGAGGATCTCAATCATAGGTAGCCTGAGCCGCGACCGTGATGAGGTTTAAAACATCGATCAGTATTTCGACAACATTTCCCCTTAATCTGGATCATGCCCAGGGGGAAATAGACTATCACCCACGGAGTGCCGGGATGAAAGCCGAAAGAGAGAAGTGTTGAACTTCCCTAATCGCTTATCTGCCATGGGGCAATGTTTGATATTCCCTGTAGAAGCTGGTGGAACTCATGCAGTGGCAGAGCCCTCCCGAGCTAAAGGGGTTATTCATGAACCCGATGCGGGACGACGGAAAGTGAGCGAACGCTCAAGGTTGCGCCCTCGCACGCGGATCGACCTGCGCGGTGAGGTCGCGGGGATCGACCTACTCGGTCAGGTCGCGGGGGTCAAGGGGGCAGCGCCCCTTGCGGGGGTTTCCGGGGGCGGAGCCCTCGGAACAAAATTTGGATTGAAGGACCAGTAATAGAAATTGGGTAGGTTATCTGTGCAGTTCAAGTGTGCAAAGGTTCCTGGTGCGAGGGCAAAAAAATGGCCAGGGTTCCCGGCGCGCTTCTGATAGGGTTTATCGGCGTGGGTTCAAGCGGCCAAAGGGGTTCTCGGCGCGGCCTTGGCAATTTTGAGGTTGGCTCTCGGCATGGCTGAAGAGGAGAGGGGGAGCTCTCGGCGCGCTACAATAGGGCCAGGGGGTTCTCGGCGCGCTCATCCCCGCGCCGGGAACCCGGCGCCGGGAAGCCTCCAGGCCAGAAAGGGTTGCATAAGGGGGAGCCCTCTCGGCGGCATGGCTCTCGGCGTGCAAAATACCGCGCCGGGAGCTGGTGCGCCGGGAAGGTAAAAGGGTTCAGGACAGAGGCTTTATGGCTTGATTACGATGCTCTGCCTTGAGCTCATCAATGATCCAGGCCAAAATAGATAGATTCAACGGCGTCTAGGTAGATCAGTTCATCAAATCTGAGCTGGATTAGATTCGGGTTTTACGGGAGCATCAGGATAGAAGAGGGATTTGGGAAGTCTAGGGTCGAGGGAAACCCTGTCACCGTTATCATGCAGAGCCCGGGGGACAACCTGATGTCGACTTTCATCTCCTGAGAGAATTTTGGCGGCACCTCCCCCGGACCGAGTATTTGCCAGAGAGTGATATAGACTGACATCCACGGAGTGCCGGGATGAAAGCCGGAAAGTGAGGGAGCACTAAGGCTCAAGGAGACTGTACATGTCTCTAGCATCAGTCACTATTCCCCTTCTCAGAGATCGACGAAACCCTTGTAAAGACAAGGTCCACCGAGCCCGCGGGGTTGCGTGTGAATCCAGTTCGGGACATAGGAATGTAGGGGAGGTCTTCCCCATTATTATACCACCTCAGGGCACATGTGATGATCTCTGAGCATCCCCTAGACAGATGTATATGGAACCAAAAGGGTCGAAGGATGACCATGCAGAGGAGGGCCTCAGACTGGGCTTCACTAGGCCAAGAAGAAGGTTCTCGGCGGTGGCTTTAGTTGGCCAAAAGGGAGAGGCTCTCGGCGTGGTTTTAATTGACCAAAAAAAGGCTTCTCGGCATGGGCAGATGAAAAAAGGGGGGCAAGACCCTCGGCATAGAGCTTCCCGGCGTGCTCCTGGGCGCGCCGGGAAGGTGGCACCGGGAAGGTGGCATGGGGAGAACGGCTGACAAGGGCAGAGGGGTTCTCGGTAGGGGGGTTCTCGGCACGGGGGTTCTCGGCACGCTCCTCGTCGCGCCGGGAGCCTGGCGCCGGGAGCTGGGCTGGGAGGCTCACGTGGAAGGGTCTGAGAGGGGTTTTTGTCATTTAGCAAGAGAGGAAGGCCTCTCGGCAGTTCGTCTCTCGGCGTGGAAATTAGCACGCCGAGACGGTGGGATGGTGAGGGTTTCAGAGCTCAAAACGATACTCTGTTCGGGGTTTCTTGAGATTTCTGGCTCGGGTTAAGGCAAGATTTGGAGCACAGAAAGGGGGGTTTTCAGAGGTGCTTCTGTTAGAAGGATTCCAAGGGAATTGTAAGGCAGGATCAGTAGGGGGAATCGAGATCATCGTCCAGATCCTGTGAGGGTTTTATCTATTTGCCGTCAGCCGTCTGGGGGATCAAGAGATGACTGTCTCTGATCCCCTGGACGAACCCAATGGCATTGAAAACCGGCGACGGAGGGACTTTCAGCACCGAGACTCCAGGCCCTAAGCATTCAAGGCTTAGAATGGAGGACCTAGGGATCGATATTGTCGTTTATCAGAGCTCGGCAGTTCAGGGAACCAAGAGATTGATGTCTCTGGTTCCTGAACTGTATGAAGGGCTCGAAGGGAAACTCGAACTATATGGGGAGAATCTGCCATTGAGACAGGAGGGGAGAAGGAAATAGAGCCCAATCATCCATTAGATAGGGGTGGGGGTTCTATCCTCATCCCTCTTCGAGGAACAGAGTCGTAGAAAGATCCTGAAACCGAGAGCGTCTAAACTATCGGAAATTCCTGATGAAAGATATACATAGAAAGATATAGAGCAGATATCTCAATCAATCGACACCCAAATGGACCATGGTAGTATTTCATTTCATAACATCATTCCAACACCGACCACAAGGAGGGAGTGAGGGAAAGGGAGATGAATATACATCGGGATATCCCGGTTACATCCAAAACTAAAGATCGAGATAAACTCGGCAGGATTACACGAAGAAGAAAAGAAAACCATGGGGGAGGGTGGAGCATTGACTCCTCTCCCTCCCCGGAGCAGCCCACCTGGAGCCTTCCCTTCTTCCTTCTCTTCAGATCTTCTCTTTGCTTCTTCGATCGCCTTTTCCTCGGGCTCTCTCTTTCTCTTTTTTGGGTTTCTGGCTATCCTCTCGATATCTCCCTTTTTTTTCTTCTTCTAACGCCGCCCCTTTTTTTTTCTTTGGCCGCTGATCCCCCTCTGGTTTCATCGAGCTGGAGGGTTATATATAGGGGGTGTCAAACCCTATTCTTATCGGCGCGCTTCCTTCGTCCTTTGATCCTGAGTCTCGACGCGCCCTAGGTCGTGGAGGTATCGACGTATGTGGCTTCTACCTGGGCCTTGGGCCTTCTTCGGTCCACGAACCAATCGGCGCCGATGCTTTCGACGTGGGCTTCTCCTTCGTTTCCCTTTATCCCTGGGAAAATAAGAGATATAAGATGAAAATATGTTAGCATTAATATTTATATCACTTGTGTTATCATTTTATTATTATTCTATTATTATCGCTATATATTTTCTCTTTTTTTATCTTTTGTTATTATTGTTATTATTTATTTTCTTTTCCTCTTTTCTCTCATTTATTATTATATATACGTATATATTTTATGTGTCAACAGAGCTCACCCTCGGACTTTTGCTCCACCTCTCGGATCATAATAGCAAACACAGGGCTGCCCCTACTACCCTCCTACTCCATTTCTCGGGAGCTAATCATCATCAACCTCCTAGTCGAGGGCTCACCTGTACTCGATCTAACGATCATGGCCCTAGCTGGGGATGGGGTACTGGGTCCAGGGACGGAAGGCCTCGGAGTACTAGGACCAGTAGGACCCCTAACTGAAAGACTCTTGGGCTGAGAGGGGTGGAGGGTAATTCGCTGGCCACCATGGTGGAAGGTACATGTGTTCGACCAGCCATGGAGTGTGGCATCCCGATCAAATAACCACGGCCTACCAAGAATAATACTGCCCACCTCCATGGGGAGGACATCACAACAGATCTCATCACGGTAGGCGTGGAACTACAGTGGGACCAAGCACCGTAGCCTGATCGGAATGGAGGTACAATCTACCCATGATACTCGATAGGGGCTAGGATGATCAACGGGAGTAAGACCAAGACGAGAGACAGTGCCCGTGGAGATTGCATTGATACAACTACCACTATCGATAATCACCTTCACTTGTCCGCCCAGCCTACAGTATGTATGAAATATGGTGGTCCGATGCCAGTCATCACTGGCCTGTGGCTGGGTGAGAATACACCTGACGACCCCGATCTGGGCATCATCGAGATGCTGAACCTTCTGACCATCATTCTCATTCTCAAAGAATTCATCAGCTAATTCTTGATCCGCCTCATAGCTGACTGCCACAAGCTCAGAAGATGAGGTGTTCCCGACCTGTGTGTCCCCAATGACTAGAGATTGACGTGGGACACTGGTTGGCAAAATGGCCAAACCCATTGCAGTGAAAACACTGCTGTCGTGATCCACTAGGCTCCCCAATCAAAGGTCCCTTACCTTTATCCTCCCGATTGATAGGGGGTGAAGGCAATAAGGGACGGGCAAGAGGTGCGGGTGCCGGTGGACGGGCTATGGGTGCCAGAGGTTTTTGAGGACGAGGAAAGTCCCTCAGAGGTGGAGGGCGAGGCCTAGGGGCGAACAGCTCCTGACGAGCGGGCTTCTGAGGACGAGCCATGGCGGCCTTCTGAGGATATGTGCCTGAAGAGCCATGAGGCTCGACACTACGTAGAGGGAAGGGGCCCAACCGATGGGTAGGCTCGAACTTGGCCTCGAATTGCTCTAACTTGAGAGCAACCTGGTACGCTTGTTCTAAAGTGGTCACGTTGCGGCGGAAAAGTTCATATTGATAGTTAGGCCGCAGACCTCTTCGAAAGCGCGAGATGGTCATGGTGCTCTCTTTCGTCACTCCACACCGCAAATAATACTCATCAAACTCGGCGGTGTACTCAGTCACGGATCGGTTCCCTTGGGTAAGACTTTGCCATTTCTTTATGAGACGCTGGAGGTATGTGGTAGGAAGGTACTTCTGCCTCAACTTGATTTTCATGTCATCCCAAGTACTGATCAGGGGTTGATGTCGTTGCATCAACAGGCTCTCCACATTGGTCCAATAAGTTTGTGCCTGTCCTTGCAACTTCATCTTGGCGTAACGAACTCTTCGGTGGTCCGTCATCTCAAACCACTCGATGTACCCGTCCATGCCGGCCTCCCAATCTAAATAGACCTTCGGGTCCAAGGACCCGTCAAATAGGGGAGGGTCCGCACGCACGCTCCTAAGAACGGGGCCGTCATCATCGTCATCACGATTCCATCGTTGGGCTCGACGGTCACGACCATAACCCCCTTGTTCGTTATCAGAAGCATAATCAGCCACCTCGGGCACTTGTTGCCTTTTATCATTTGCCCCTTGAACCCTTTGAGCAGCAGGTTGCTGAACCTGCTCATGTTGGCCATTAGTCGATGTGGGTTGCGCCGCCACTGTGGCCCTCTCTAGAACAGCGATTCTCCCCACAAGACCCTAAATGGACTGGTCCGATACTTCGGCCCGATCCTCTAGGGCTTTCATCCTCCCTTCTAGATGCATTCCTACGCCATCTAGACGCGTAATAAGGCCATCCATACGTGTATCGAGACGATCCATGAACGCTCAGAACATCTCGACCGTCGAGGGCTCATCGAACTATGGGCTCGGGAATCCACCATAGGTGGTGGTGGCGAGTATTAGGTGCCTCGACGGGTGGGCATGAAACTGACACACTGACTGGGTACACGGACTAAAGCAAATATGAACCTAGACTTGCCCAATATCCGGCATGTGGCGGAGTTATGGGATCTGAGGATCCTCTCGCGCAAGTGTGTGACCTTCCCGTTAGGCGTAACCCAACGTTCGGACAACACCTTTTTAAATACCAGGTAAAGGATGCAAATGCGACCCAAAACACACTTTTTTTTTGTTTTAAAACTATGCTGATCCGAGACTCGACTTAGACCGTGCAAGACTTATGCAACGACTACCCTAGACTTGACTCGCTCTCATATCATACTGATGCGGGACGGACAGAGGAACCGACTCCAAGTGATGCGAACCTCGGACTCTAGATGGAGACGCGACCAGCGACACGCGAACACTAGAGACACCTTGGCCAGACACTAAGAGTTCCTATGGGCTATACATCGCTAACAGAAACTGATGCGGGACGGACATGGGAACCGACTCTAAGTGATGCGGACCTCAGACTCTAAATGCGGACACGGCCAGCAATATATAACAATGGAGACACTTTGGCCAGACACTAAGAGTTCCTATGGGCTATACGTCACTAACAGAAACGCAAGCTCACTCGTCGTCCCAAGCGAGGGGAAACGCGGATCCACGTGGTTGAGAAACCGGCAGAGTCAAGGGTGGTTGACTCACTTCCGTGCTCGGACTGAGTCACGGGACGGGTCACTCTCTCGCTCACAGCGATGACATGGACTTACGGGCTAGAATCCTACGCTCTCACAGTGGCATACGACCATATACTAAACTAGCAAATGAACGCCAAGGAGTTAAGACCGTTACCTCCACGCTCCCGGCGTGGGGAAGACAACCCCAGCCAAATCAGGACTCCCGGTTAACAAAGTTTTTCTGCGGTATAAAAATTTGACCCACTCCACGCAGGGAGGTAATAGGTCCCATGTGGGGCTCGGGAGTCGCGGGAATTGGGTTGATGGGCAGCATCTTGAAGTCGCTCCGGCGCTACCGAAACCCATGTTTAGTGCTGTCCGGATGGCGCGATCTACGGGTTCATGGGGCCCACGGACTGCTCTATCCTTCGGGCCTGATGGGGTGGGTCCCACTGTGATGGAGACCCATGGTGGCGCGCCTCCCTGGAAGGCGGTCGGGCAGGAACACCGGTCGGAAGCCGGGTGGCTCCGATCATCAAGACTTGGAGTTGCTGCCCACGGGTCTGCTGCTTCTATTTTTGGGCATGCAACTTGGCGAGAATCACCGTTGTGATCAGCACCAATGTCGGATTGGCACGAAACCAGTGCTGTTGGAACGCTGACTGAAAATCCTTCGATCCTATAGGACTCAAAAAAATTCACCGGAGCCGTGCTTCTGATGGGCGATTTTAGAACCGGCCTTTTCTCAGTTTCAGATCTGGCCGTGCAGAACTAATGTTTCCTGAGAGTTGACATTGACCGTAGAGTATACCTCTGATTCAGACCTCGAGCTCTTCATAAAAATTGTAGAGGAGAGAGAGAGGAAAATAGAAATAATTCTTATGACTGATTTGGTGGAGGTTTGTGTGGGGAGAAGTATTTTATACGGGCAAGTGGTCGTATCTGGACAGAAGCAGATAGAACTGAAGGGGATCTGAAAATGAGTTTTAGAAAATAGGTGGAGGCCTTTTGAAATTTCAATAAAATTCATGCATAGAGGGAGTGGTGGATAGAACCTCCAGTAATTTTGGGGGTTCTAGAAAAAATCAAAAGGAGGTCCGGAGATGGGAAACTCAGGGTGGCTGTGAATCTAGACTGAAAACTGGCAGATCTGGAATGGAAAGATGAACGAAAATGGAAAAATGGAAATCGGAAACTAGAGGCCAAACCAAATTTTCTGGGATGTGGGTTGGATCCCTAGAACTCACCCTGAAAATTTGAGATCCAAATGAGCTCGTGGCTGAGAGCTAAAGTTCATGGAAGGACCTGCTGTCACCCGATTGACAGAATACCGACAGAGGTGGTGGTGGTGCAACGGCGGCTCGATGGCGGCGGCGGCGGCAACGATGAACTTCGCACCTGATAGATGAGGCTTCCCACCTCAGAATACAGCCTTCCTAGCTGCAAGAAGAAGAGAGGAGAGAGGGAGAGGGGCGCACCAAGCTGGAGCTCCAAGGATTTCTCAAAATTTTATGCATTAATTCCACTCAAAAATGGAAATACAAGGGTTTTATAGATAATACAAAAAGACCAACTCTATCCCTAGATCTAGGATTTGGGAGGGGTAAAATAGGGAGTCCACAAATTATTTCTCCTATGTGTTGTGGACCAAAATAAAAGAAATTACAAAATATATCTAATATGTTCCAAAGGGGGGGGCCTTGACCAAGAAGCCCCCTTCTTGGACTTTTTAAAGCCTGTGTCCCCCACTTGGCCCACTCTTATAGAAGCCCACTATTGGAAGGTTGATTGACCCCACATGGGCCCTAGAGATGAGGTGGATCAATGAGGAAGGGACAGGGGGGCCCGTGGGACCCAGGTGGCCCCATTTTACACATAAGCCCATGTTACAATCCAAATTACAATCTGAATAAAACTAAACAAACACACATGACACGCAAGTAAAGTATAAATAAATGCGATAAATATCGAGACTCGAGGGGGAGTCTCCAGACTGTCTCCGAGCCATATGGACGCCGAAGTGGCTCAAGTGGTGCTCTGAGTACGGTACCGATGGCTCGTTGGTTCGTGCTTCTCGATCGCTCGGGTGTCCGCACCAATTCTCCCCGGGTGGGAGAAACTCAACCTTGTCGAGTAAGGGTCTGCATCACTCTGGTACCGCTCTAGTAGGTCTGGATCTATCCTCTGCAACTCGGCCCGCGTGATCCAAGTATCCTCGGTGGCGGGTCGCACTCTCCATCGCACTAGGTAGCGCGGGTAGGATCCACTCCTGCAACTGTCACCTGCTCGTCCAGTATATGATCGATATGCTCTCGCTGCTATGGAAAAGGGGCTAGAGGTGGACACTCAACTGTGGGATCACTCTCAATGGGAGGAGATGGCTTAAAAGGCTCATTAGGGATCACCGCTGGGTCCCTATAGGAAACTAGATCCGATACATTGAAAATAGAGCTTATACCATATTCCTCGGGCAGGTCCACAACATATGCATTGGATCCAATGCGTTTCAACAATCTAAATGGACCGGCTCCGCGAGCTTGCAATTTCTTTACGGTTCCAGAGAGAAACTGTTCATGTCTTACCCTGATCATGACATATTCACCCTCTTGGAACTCACGGTGGTGTCGATGGGCATCGGCTAACTCCTTATACTGTGCATTGCTGTGCTCAATGTGACGACAGATGTCGTCACGCAAACTCCTAACATGCATAGCAAAAGACTCGGCAGACTCAGATGCTCGCGCATGAATGGGCATGGGAACAAGATCCACTGGCTTCCTAGGCCTACGACCTCTGACAATCTCGAATGGACTCATACCAGTAGACCTGTTAACCGAATCATTATATGCAAATTCTGCCAATGGTAACATGAGATTCCAATCCCCTAGACGATCCCTGACAAGACACCTCAAACGGTCACCCAGACTCCTATTGACCACCTCGGTCTGACCATCTATCTGGGGATGATATGCAGTGGAAAACTTGAGGTGAGTACCCAACATATGCCATAGTGTCTTCTAGAAATAGCTGGTGAATCGAACATCACGGTCAGACACTATGGTACGAGGTAACCCGAACTTGCACACCACATGAGTAAGGAATAGGCGGGCTACCCTCGAAGCATTCGAAGTCTTCGAGTAGGGAATAAAAAGGGCCATCTTCGAGAATCGGTCAACAACCACATAGATCAAATCATGCTTCCTGGTGGTACGTGGCAATCCCAAGATAAAATCCATGCTAACATCCTGCCACGGGGCATCACGCACGGGAAGAGGTGTATAAAGGCATGAGGTTTGCTTCTTCATTTTGGCCGTAGCACATGTACGACACTGGGCCACAATATGGGCAACATCACGCGTCAAGCTCGACCAATAAAATATATGCTCAACAGCCTCGATAGTTTTGTTCCGACCAAAGTGTCTGGCTAGACCTCCCGCATGTAGTTCCCAGACTAAGAAGTCCCAAACTAAAGTTCGAGGAACACAAAGCCTGCCTTCTCAAAAGAGGTAACCCTCCTAAAGCACACAGTCATCATGATCTCTCGAGAGTCCGGCCTGGAGAGTGGTATAAATCTTACCAAAGTCAAGACAGTCAACATAGGCCTCTCTCATCTTCTCTAACCCTATGACCTCAGCACTCATGGTGGTCAGCAGACAAGCACGCCGACTCAAGGGATCGGCCACCTTGTTCTCCACTCTGGCCTTATGTTTTAGCACAAATGTAAACTGCTGGAGATACTCAACCCAACGGCTGTGACGTGCATTAAGCTTCTTTTGGGAATGGAGGTACCTCAAAGCCTCATGATGGGAGTATAAGACAAATTCCTGATGTAAAAGATAGTGCCTCCACTGCCTAAGAGCCTGAACAACTGCGTAGAATTCCTTATCATAAGTGGAGTATCACAGTTTCGCGTCATTCAGCTTTTCACTGAAATATGCGACCGGGTGGGTCTCCTGACTCAACACTCCTCCTATCCCAACACCCGATGCATCACAAGAGACCTCAAACACCTTCGAGAAATCTGGCAATCGAAGGATAGGTGTTTGGGTCATGAGCTCCTTGATGTCTTTGAAGGCAGCAGCTGTGGCCTTCGTCCATACAAATGTGCCCTTCCGAATACAGTCCGTGATCGGGGTAGTGATGGAGCTAAATCCACGGATGAAACGATGATAGAACGTCGCAAGGCCATGGAAGTTGCGGACATCATGGACCGTACGGGTTTCCGGCCACTCAACAATGGCCCGGACCTTCTCCAGATCGGCGGAGACCCCAGTACTAGACACAATAAAACCCAAAAAGGTAAGCAGAGGTGTCATGAAGGCACACTTCTATGGGTTCGCATACAGCTGCTCTCGCCTCAAAAGCAGACAGACCTGCCGTAGATGGTCCAAGTGGTCCCCTTTAGTGCGACTATATATAAGGATGTCATCAAAATACACAACCACAAATACTCCATTGAATGGTCGAAGGACCTGAGTCATGAGTCTCATGAAGGTGCTAGGGGCATTGGTCAACTGTGAACGCACTTTTTATTTAATAAAATCGTTGTTTATTTGTTTATTGGCGTTTATTAAGTGCGTGGGCGTGCCAGTCACAAAGTGACGATTTATTGTGCGCTCGATCTGACTAATCAGACGATTGTGTGGTTCGTGTCGGGACTGGAACCCGCCGCGCCATAAAGGTCACGGCGTCATTTACATCCCCTCGGAGAGGGGAACACCCTTGATTAATCGCCGGGAAAAGGGGCCTCATGGCCGGAAAATTAGTTACGTAAAAAGTCTATAAGGAAACATTAAAATCCCCGTGCGAGGGTGAGAAGAAAGCATTCGAGATCATGTCGGTCGTGTGTTGACCATTTGATGTTCGGACGAGTGTCCGGCTTGTGAATCACGTAATCGTCACGAGAAAACCGGAGCATACGTATGCCGGGGGTACGGCAAGTTTATTGTTCAAAGGGACAGGAGACATTCGGTTGAATCCCGGTTAGAGTGATCGGAAATCAGTGTGTTTATTGGCCCGGCACGAGATCGAGTCAGGACCATTTCGGGGGCACCTCCCGCGGTCGAAGTCGGGCTCGCGTGGGCATCATTAATATTTCCGGTGCCGAAGGACAGCGGTAAAGTGTCCCGGGACTAGATTCCGAAATAAAGATTTGTACAGAGATGGCCGATTATAGGCCTAGGATGTGGGTCAGGCGATGACATGGTTGGGGCGAACCCGAGGTCCAAATGTGACTCACGAAGGTCTTATTGATATTCCCGAACGTAGGGTTCGGGGAAGACTAGAGCCGTCTCGTTCCATTCGGATTTGTCGGTCATACACGGACCATTTTATGTTCGGACAAAGGTCCGTATAGAAAACAAGATGGTGACGGGAGCGAATCCGTGTAAATGTCTGCCGTGAGTACGGCAAGTTTAGTGCAAGTGCGGGGCTAGATCCCGATATATATGTCGGTAACTAACGGACCATCCAGTATTCGGACGAGAGTCCGTATTCGAAGCATCGAAGACAACGACAAAGACACACGGATGTCTGCCGTAGGTGCGGCAAGTTTAATGTGGGTGCGGGATCGGATCCCGATGAAGATGGGTCAAGATGATGATCTATTGGCCCGAGGTGGTTGCGGACTATGGCCATATCGGGGTTTCCGAGGACCACGTCTGATGCCACGGGGCGTCATTACTTTTCTTTTCACGCATAGTCTTGGGAAACGAAGGTTCCAAGGTATACGTGCATGTCGGTCACGGTCGGACCATTCATTGTTCGGACGCGAGTCCACATTTGAAGCATCGAAGATGATGATAAAACCGTGCAAATGTCTACCGTAGACATGACGAGTTTAATGTGGGGTTGCGGGATTAGATCCCGGGAGAAGCGGGTCGAGTTAACGAACTATTGGCCCGAGATATGTTTGGATCATGACCATGTCGGAGGTTTCGAGGTCCACATCCGATACCACAAGGCATCATGGATTTTCTCTTTGCACCCAGCCCGGGGGTGTGAATTGTTAAGTGCGAAGCCCGAACTCACCAACGTGCGCCCTCGCACGCGGATCGACCTGCGCGGTCAGGTCGCAGGGGTTTCCGGGGGCAGCGCCCCCGGAACAAAATTTGGATTATGGAAGGGGAAACTTTTTATTAGTTTTATTTATTAGCTTCAAGTCTCTTCTCTCATTTGATTAATCATTTTCTCCCTTTCAGGCACGCTGGCTTAAGGGAAGCAAAGAGGGGAGCGCGGGGGAATAGTGACCGCGCCGTATAACAAAAATTTAATTATAGAAAGGTTATGGTGTTTCCTTCTATTCTTTTATTAGCATGATTGACCTTTCATTATTATTTTTGCTTGTTTTATTCCCCCTTTGTGTTAAGCAGGTGCGCCGGATAGAGGGAGTTCAGGGGGGCGCGCCGGTTAAGGGGCGCCGGTTTAAGGGAGTTCAAGGTGTTGAAATGGGCGCGCCGTTTTAAGGTTCAAAGAGGGGGATGGGATTGTTAAATGCGTGATGTTAAACCGGCGCGGTGGAATAGTCACCGCGCCGTATTAAACTCTCCCAAGGGTTTATTGTTTTTGACTGTGTGTTTTCTTTTTCTTTCACCTGCAGGTTGGGTTAATGATCTGTTGTTGATTCATTTGGTGGATTAAGTTGGCAAGGAGGAAGTTTAGGCATTTAACTGTTCATTAGGGTGACTTAGCATGGATTTTAAGTGTTTCGTTCAAGGGGTTTGGTTCACATATTTTACTGTGTGTTGTTCTTGTTCTTGGAGGTGGTTTGTTCGTTTGTTCTTGAGTGCTCTTAATCCCCTGACGAAAATCGGGCAGCATCTCCCCTAGACCGGGGCTTGCCAGAGAGAAGCGAAGGCCACCAAACGGATTGCTCCGGGGTGACCCTCAAACATCGGAGTGGCCTTACGGCGGTCCGAACCCATGTGTGAGTGTGGAGCGCTCGAGGACTAGCCTTCAAGAGCGACCACTACTCACGGGCGATGAATCTTTGGCGTGGGACGAATGTGTGCCATGAGAGGCCATGAATGTTCATCCCCTGACGGACTCCTTCGAAGGCCATGCTATGGAGAAGTAAGCTTCGAAGGGCCTGGATGAGGAGAAGGCAGAGAGAAAGAGAGGGAAGCAGGAGAACACCGTATGTTGCAAAAAGGGCTTTTCTTTTTATTCGTTTGCAAAAGGAAATACATCGGGGAATCTACCCTAAAGCGAGAAAAGGGGAGAATACAATAGAGAGAAAGGAGGGAATACATTGATGGGGGAGGGGGGAACGGAGCACAAGCTCCTCCCCCTCCGAGCTCACCTCTCACTCTCACTCTCCTCTCTTCTCTTCTCTTCTCTTCTAGTCTCCGGCACGGGGACGAAGCCTCTTCTTCTCTTCGGGTGGCCCTCTCTTCTCTTTTCAATCGCCTTTCAGGGGGGGGGGGGTTCGAGTCTCTCTCCTCCTCCCTCAACCTTCTCTTCTCCAATGGAGCAGGTAGAGTATATATGGAACAGACAGTGGGGGAGATAACTCCCGCCACCTCTGCCTTGTTCGCAACAACATTGTTGTTGTGCTGGATGATGCTGATTCATGGAGTACACTGGCGTTCGTCCGAGGACGGGACGTTCGCGGGTTTGCCGGGAGGATCTGCTGCTGCTGCCACCACTGCCATTTTGCTGTCGAACGGGTTGAAGGCATGGCTTCAAAACATTAAATGCTCTCTGCACACCGCATTTAAACAAAACAGAGCATCGGCATGCCGACGGGACAGGATGGGGTTAAATCGGCGCGGGGGAATAGTGACCACGCCGGATTAAAGCTTTTCAAGGGGGCCACGCCGTGTAAGCATTGCACGGGGGTGGCATTTCCTTCAAATGAGCGCGCCGGGTAAACTGTGCATAAGGTGGCGCCGTATTAACCTTCAAAGGGGTGGCCTCTTCAACAGTGAGTGTGCCGTTTTAACACAAAGCAAGTGGAGCTCGTATTAGAGCATGAAATGGGGGCGCGCCGTTTCAACAAGGGGGCGCGCCGTTTTAAGGCGTGCCGCTTTAAGGCCCTTCCGCGCCGTTTTAAACACCGAACGGATTCTTTCCGAAGTCGAGGCCGTTTATATGAATGTTGGCATTCCCAGAATGTTCCGGTTGCATTGCATGGCTTCCACAATTTTCTATTCGCAGCCTCCGGGACTCGATCCCAGACTTTGCGTGACTTTCGGTGCAAGTTGAGACTGTGCCGGAGTTCCCGGCTCTTCCTTGATTCAGCTCTCGGCACGGCCGGCTGTAGAGTTGTGGCAGTATCTTCCACCTGGGGGCTCCCTCATCGGCTAGCAGACCACCAAGTGAGTTCTCACCTTGGTCGGACGAGGCATGAGGCTTATTCGGCATTTCCGTCTTTCACTCGCGCTCGAATGTGTAGACGCGATTGTCGCCATGATCATCATTGTCATTTTTTGGTGTCCACATCAACCCAAAGGGTATAACCAACCACTCATATAGACCATCCTTGGTCTTAAATGCGGTCTTCCACTCATCACCTGGCCTAATCCTCACTTGGTGGTAGCCACTCTTAAGATCGATCTTCGAGAAGATAGTGGCACCGGCCATCATGTCTAGCATATCATCTAGGCGGGGAATAGGGAACCTGTACTTCACGGTGATTTTGTTGATGGCACGACTATCAATGCATATTTTCCACGTGCCATCCTTCTTTGGGGTGAGTAATGTGGGAACATCACACGGACTCTTGCTGTCCCGAACAGACCCTCTCTGCATCAACTCATCAACCTGCCATTTTAGCTCAGCATGTTTCGTGGGACTCATGCGATAATGAGGAAGATTGGGCAATGAGGAGCCGGGAATCAGGTCGATAGCATGTTGAATATCACGCATGGGTGGGAGTCCCTCGGGAAGCTCCTCTGGAAAAATATCAGCGAACTCCTGCAGAATAGGAATGACATCAGGTGGGAGTTCACCCTCGGACTTCGGCTCCACCTCTCGGACCGTAATAGCAAACACATGGCAGCCCCTACTAGCCTCCTGCTCCATTTTTCGGGAGCTAATCATCATCAATCTCCTAGTCGAGGGCTCACCTGGGCCAGTTGTAACGGTCATAGCCCGAGCTAGGGGTGGGGTACTGGGCCCGGGGATGTAAGGCTCCGGAGTACTAGGACCAGTAGGACCCCTAACTGAAGGCTTCTTGGGCTGAGAGGGTTGGAGGGTAATCCGTTGGCCAGCATGGCCGAAGGTACATGTGTTCGACCGGCCATGTAGAGTGGCATCCCGATCAAATAACCACGGCCTACCAAGAATAATGCCGCCCACCTCCATGAGGAGGACATCACACCAGATATCGTCACGGTAGGCACAGAACTGCAGTGGGACCAGACACCGCAGCCTGATCGGAATGGAGGTGGAATCCACCCATGATACTCGATTGGGGCAAGGTTGATCCACGGGTGTAAGACCAAGACTGGAGACAGTGCCCGTGGAGATTGCATTGATGCAACTCCCACTTCGATAATCACCTTACAAACTTGCTTACCCAGCCGACAGAATGTATGAAAGATAGTGGTCCTTCGCCAGTCATCACTGGCCTGTGGTTGGGTGAGAATACACCTGACGACCCCCAAGTGGGTATCGTTCAGATGCTGGGCATCCTGGCCATTACCATCGGCCTCATAGTACTCGTCAGCTAGCTCCGGATCTGCTTCATAGCTGACTAACTCGAGGTCCGTAGGGGTGGTATCCTCGGCCTGTGTGTCCCCAATGACAAGAGACTGGCGGGTGGGACACTGGTTGGCAAAATGGCCAAACCCATTGCAACGATAACACTGATGCCGTGATCCACTAGGCTCCCTAATCATGGGTCCTTTCCCTATATCCTCCCGACGGATAGGAGGTGAAGGCAACAAAGGACGGGCAGGAGGTGCGGGTGCCGGTGGACGGGCTGTGGGTACCGTAAGATGTTGGGGACGAGGAAGGTCCCTCGGGGGTGGAGGGCAAGGCCTAAGAGAAAAAGGCTCAGGACGAGTGGGCTCTTGAGGTCGGGCCATGGGGGCCCTTGGATACGTTCCAGAAGAGCCACGGGGCTTGACACTACGAAGGGGAAAGGAACCCAACCGATGGGGAGACTCGAACTCGGCCTCGAATTGCTCCAATTCGAGAGCAACCTGATACGCTGGTTCCAAAGTGGTCGCATCACGGCGAAAAAGTTCGTATTGATAGTTTGGCCGCAGACCTCTCCGAAAGCGTGATATGGTCATGGTGCTCTCTTCCGTAACTCCACACCGCAAATAATACTCATCAAACTCAATAGTGTACTCGGTCACGGATCGGTTCCCTTGGGAGAGACTTTGCCATTTGTCTATGAGACGTTGGCGTTATGAGGCAGGAAGGTACTTCTCCCTCAATTTCATTTTCATGTCATCCCAAGTGCCGATCGGGGGTTGACGTCGGTGATTTAGCAGGCTCTCCACATTGGTCCAATAAGTTTGGGCCTGCCCATGCAGGTTCATCTTCGCGTATCGAACTCTCTGGTGGTCCGTCATCTTAAACCACTCGAAGTACCGGTCCATGCCGGCCTCCCAATCTAAATAGACCTTCAGGTCCAAGGACCCGCTAAAAAGGGGAGGGTCCGCACGCACGCTCCGAAGAATGCGGTCGTCATCATCGTCATCACGATTTCGTCGTTGGTTACGACGACCATATCCCCCTTGCTCATTATCAGATGCATAGTCAGCCACCTTATGCACCTGTTGCCTCCCAACATCTACCGTCTGAGCTCATGGCGCAGCAGGTTGCTGAGCCGACTCCTGTTGACCATTGGTCGGCGCGGGTTGCGCCGCCGCTGGGGCCCTCTCGAGGATGGCAATCCTCCCTACAAGACCCTGGATGGACTGGTTCGAAGATTCGGCCCGATCCTCGAGGGCTTTCATCCTACCTTCTAGACGCGTTCCTACGCCATCTAGACACGTACTAAGGCCATCCATACGCGTATCGAGATGATCCATGAGGGCTCGAAACATCTCGGACGTCGAGGGCTCATCGGAGCTACGGGCTCGGGAATCCGCCATAGGTGGTGGTGGCGAGTATTGGGTGCCTCGACGGGTGGGCATGCAAAGACACACGAACTAGGAGACACAAACGGATGCAAACACCGACTAATGCACCTAGACCTAAACCAATATTCGGTACGTGGCGGAGTTAATCGATCCGAAGATCACTCGCGCAAGTGTGCGGCCTTCCCGATAGGCGTAGCCTAACGTTTGGACAACACCTTTTAAAATACCGAATTATCGTGATGAAATGCAATTTTAAAACACCCTTTTTTTTATTTTGAAAATAATGATGATCCTAGACTCGACTTAGATCGTGCAAGACTTCTGCAACGACTACCCTAGACTCAACTGGCGCTCTGATACCAAACTGATGCGGGACGGACACGAGAACTAACTCTAAGTGATGCGGACCTCAGACTCTAAATGCGGACATGACCAGCAATATAAAACAATGGAGACACTTTGCCCCGACACTAAGAGTTCCTATGGGCTATACGTCGCTAACAGAAATGCAAGCTCACTCGTCGTCCCAAGCGAGGGGAAGCGCGGATCCGCTCGGTTGAGAAACCGACAGAGTCAAGGGTGGTCGACTCACTTCCGTGCTCGGATCGAGTCACGGGACGGGTCACTCTCTCGCTCACAGCGATGACATGGACTCACGGGCTAGAATCGTGCGGTCTCACAGCGGCATACGACCATATACTCAACTAGCAAATGAACGCCAAGGAGTTAAGACCGTTACCTCCACGCTCCCGGCGTGGGGAAGACAACCCCGGCCAAATCCGGACTCCCGGTTAACAAAGTTTTTCTGCGGTACAAAAATTTGACCCACTCCACGCAGGGAGGTAATAGGTCACATGTTGGGCCTGGGAGTCATGGGAATTGGGTTGACGGGTAGCATCTTGATGTCGCTCCGGCGCTGCCGAAACCCGCGTTTAGTGCTGTCCGGATGGCGCGATCTACGGGTTCGTGGGGCCCACGGACCGCTCTATCCTCCGGGCCTTATGGGGTGGGTCCCGCTGTGATGGAGACCCCTGGTGGCGTGCCTCCCTGGAAGGCGGTCGGGCAGGAACACCGGTCGGAGGCTGGGCGGCTCCGATCTTCAAGACTTGGAGTTGCTGCCCACGGGTCTGCTGCTTCTATTTTTGGGCGCGCGACTCGGTGAGAATCGCTGCTGTGATCAGCACCGATGTCGGATCGGCACGAAACCAGTGCCGTTGGAACGCTGACTAGAAATCCTTCGACCCTGTGGGACTTAAAAAAATTCACCGGAGCCGTGCTTCTGATGGGTGATTTTAGAACCGGCCTGTTCTCAGTTTCCGATCTGGCCCGGCAGAACTAAAGTTTCCTGAGAGTTGGCATTGACTGTAGGGTAGACCTCTGATTCAGACCTCGAGCTCTTCATCAAAGTTGTAGAGGGGAGAGAGGCAAACGAAATAATTCTTATGACTGATTTGGTGGAAGTTTGGGTGAGAAAAATATTTTCTACTGGCAGGTGGTCGGATCTGGATAGAAGCAGATAGAACTGAAGGGGATCTGAAAATGATATTTAGAAAATAGGTGGAGGCCTTTTTAAATTCCACGAAAATTCTTGGATGGATGGGGTGGTGGGTAGAACCTCCATTAATTTTGGGGGTTCCATAAAAAATCAAAAGGAGGTCCGAAGATTGGAAACTCAGGGTGGCTGTGAATCTAGACTGAAAATTGGTAGATCTGGAAGGGAAAGATGGACGAAAATGGAAAAATGGAAATGGGAAACTAGAGGCCAAACGAAATTTTCTGGGATGTGGGTTGGATCCCTAGAACTCACCCTGAAAATTTGAGATCCAGATGAGCTCGTGGCTGAGAGCTAAAATTTGTGGAAGGACCTACTGTCACCCGATTGACAGAATACCGACGGAGGTGGTGGTGGTGCAACGGCGGCTCGATGGCGGCGGCGACGGCAATGATGAACTTCACACCTGATAGATGAGGCTTCCCACCTCAGAATATAGCCTTCCCAGTTGCAAGAATAAGAGAGGAGAGAGGGGGAGGGGCGCACCAAGCTGGAGCTCCAAGGATTTCTCAAAACTTTATGCATTAATTCCACTCAAAAATGGAAATACAAGGGTTTTATAGATAATACAAAAAGACCAACTCTATCCCTAGATCTAGGATTTGAGAGGGGTAAAATAGGGAGTCCACAAATTATTTCTCCCATGTGTTGTGGACCAAAATAAAAGAAATTACAAAATATATTTAATATGTTCCAAAGGGGGGGGCCTTGACCAAGAAGCCCCCTTCTTGGACTTTTTAAAGCCTTTGTCCCCCACTTGGCCCACTCTTCTAGAATCCCACTATTGGAAGGTTGACTGACCCCACATGGGCCCTAGAGATGAGGTGGATCAATGGGGAAGGGACAGGGGGACCCGTGGGACCCAGGTGGCCCCATTTTACACATAAACCCCTGTTACAATCTAAATTACAATCTGAATAAAACTAAACAAACACACTTGACACACAAGTAAAGTCCAAATAAATGCGATAAATATCGAGACTCAAGGGGGAGTCTCTAGACTGTCTCCGAGCCATATGGATGCCGAAGTGGCTCGAGTGGTCCTCCACGTACGGTACCGGTGGCTCGCCGGTTCGTGGCTCGAGTGGTCCTCCACGTACGGGTGTCCGCACTAGAAACGCAAGCTCACTCGTCGTCCCAAGTGAGGGAAAGTGTGGATCCGCGTGGTTGAGAAACCGGCAGAGTCAAGGGTGGTCGACTCACTTCCGTGCTCAGATCGAGTCCCGGGACGGGTCACTCTCTTACTCACAGCGGTGACATGTACTCACGAGCTAGGTTCTTAACGCACTCAGCAACGACATATGATCATATACTAACTAAGCAAGTGTAACGCCGAGAAGTTAAGACCGTTACCTCCACGCACCCGGCGTGGGGAAGACAACCCCGGCCAAATCCACACTCCTGGTTAACAATTTTCACTGTGGTACAAATTTTTGACCCACTCCACGTAGGGAGGTAACAGATCACATGTGGGACCCAGGAGTGTCGGGATTTGGGTTGAAGGGCAGCATCTTGGGGTCGCTCCAACGGTGCCGAAAGTCGCAACTTGGTGCTGTCCGGATGGCGCGTTCGGCGGTTGTGCGGGGCCCACGACTGCTCGGACCTCCGGATCTGGCGGTGTGGGTCCCGTTGCGAAGGGGACACCTGGAGGGGTGATCCCTTGGACGGAGGCCAGACTGGAACTCCGGGAGGTTACCGATCAGCTCTGATCTCCAAGTGTTGGAGCTGCTGCCCACGGATCTGAAACTCTGTTTCAGACCCCCGCGCTCTGGCAATAAAGCTCGCTGCGACCAGCACCGACGTCGGATCGGCGTGAAATTGGCGCCGTTGGAAAGCTGACTCGAAATCCTTCGACGATCTATGGTTCCAGGAATTTTTTCGGGACCGTACTATTGATTGCAGAATTTAGAATCTGACTGATCTTTGTCTCAGATCTGGCAGGGCAGAAGTGGAATTTCCCTGAAAGTTTGGAATCGAACAGATCTCGTGGTTGAGAGCAGAAATTCTGGGAAGAGCTGACTGTCCTAGGTGGACAGAACTCCGGCGATAGTGGCGATGGTGCAACGGCGGCACGATGGCGGTGGTGGCGGCGATGGTGATCTCACGAACTGATAGAAGAGGCGTCTCACCTCAGAAGCTGAAGAAGGCGAGAGAGGAGGAGAGAGGGGCGCACCAAGCTTGGAGCTCCAATATTTTCACCAAATTTTATGCATTAATTCCATTCAAAATGTAAATACAAGGGTCTTATAGAAAATGCAAAAAGACTAGTTCTAACCCTAGATCTACAATTAGGGATGGGTAAATGAGGGAGTTCAAATTTATTTCTCCCATGTGGTTTGGAACCAAATAAAATATAATTACAAGCCTAATATAATATGATATACATGGGGCACCCCCTTGACTTGTAGGTTCCCATTTTTGAATTTTGTTACCCTTTGTCCCCCCCTTGGTCCAACTCTTCTAGAAGCCCACCTTGGAGGGTTGACTGACCCCACATGGGCCCAAGAGCTAAGGTGGATCAATGGGAGAAGGGATGGGGGGCCTGCGGGACCCAGGTGGTCCCATTTTACAAATAAACCCAATCTACTATCCTTATTACAATCCAAAGAAAACCAAATAAACGCACATTACACACAAATAAAATCCCAATAAATATGATAAATACTAAGACTCAAGGGGGAGACTCCAGACTATCTCCGAGCTAGATGGAAGTCAATGTATCTCGAGTGGTGCTCCACGTACGGTACCGACGGCTCGCCGGTTCGGGCTTCTCGCTTGCTCTAGTGTCCTGCACCAAGACTAGCCTGCGAGGTGTTGAAGCTGGCACCTCAATTCTCTTTTCTTCTTCTCTTCCTCTTTCATTAAACCTGTCAACTCGAACAGGTTCCAGCTAGACTGTAGCCGGGGCCTGCCTTTTCTTGGGCACCCATACTTATTTTAGCTTGGTCGGCTTCAGGGCCAGACCTCCCCTTGATCTGGACTTGAGATGTTTCGGCTTGTCCTGGGCCAGTGCCTGGAATGAGTTCTGCACTTGTACATTTGCAACCACCCGATCGGGTGAAATCCTGGCCTGCCGGCCATCCAGAAAGATGCGGACTCCTCCGATTAGGATGGATTTACCTGATGTTGAAAGCTGACCTTTCAGCATGCCGGTGTTCTTCTTGGCTACTCTCCTGGCAGCCGGTGAGTGCCTTTTGTTTTTGGAAGCGCGGGAGTAGATGTGGTGGATGAAGCAGCCCACCGCAGCAGCATTAATTATGGTCACCTTTGTAGCAGCGACCGGCTTCATCTCCTGGACGTCCAGGAGCTCGACGAAGGCCACGCCCAAAAAGTTGGGGAAGCCAACCACCGGCGGAAAGCCGCCAAACTTCATAGGAACGGCTAGGTATCCGTACTTGGCATGATCGGCAACCACAAGTGGTCCAAATGAGAAAGCCATTAAGTCAATCAGGAGGCAACCAACAATTTCAGATTTTAAGCGAGTTAGTATTTTAGGAGGAGGCCGTTGGGCCCCTAATACTATCGAGAAGATGAAAGGAGGTTTAGTCCCACCGGACATGCCAACTTGTTGGACGCACTCTAAAATTCGATGGTCTTTTTGTTCTTTTTAACTCACTTTTTGTCAGTGTTTTATCTTTTAGCATTTTATTGAGTGCGAGGGTGTACCAGTCACCGAAGTGACATTTATTCATGCTTTAAGTGATAAGAAAACCCCGATATGGCCAAAAGGTTGATAACTTCCATAACTGCTTAGCAAGAGCACTTGTAGGCTCTCAAAGCCATTTTCATCAAAGCGCATGCTCAAATCCATCTTGCCTCAAATATGCCTAGATTTAATCAAACCAAGCTCAAAGTGAATGGATCAAATTGCAAACACAAAGCCTTTTGCATATAGACATGATTCATGAACTAAACTCTGTGATTTTACTGGATTTCCAAAGTTCGGTCAACCAGCTTGATTGGTCCGGTCAACCTAATCTCCCAGCACTCAGAACTCTGTAAACTTACAGAGTTCGATCGACCCCTAGCCAAGGACCGGTCGACCGATTCTCCCAGCAAAGAAAGCTTCAAATTCTGTAAAAGTTAGGTCGACCGCCCTACCTATCCCGGTCGACCGAACCCTTCGAAGCCCCCATTTTTTAATTTGTTTCCCGAGGGAAAAGCATCTATCAAGGATTTTTTAATCCCAAAAGTCAACAGACATCCCTGAAATTGCGGATCTGTGTCTTGGCTTGTCATTGACCATTCAAGTGTTATAAAAACATCTCTTAGGGCCAAGAAACCCTAATCATTGAAGGGGATCAAAAGAAGGCTATCAAAGGAGAAAAAGGGCTATAGGAAGAACTATGTTAACAGTGTTTCGTCCAAGCATTCTTCATCAAATCTCAAGCATTTGAAGATCATCCTAAAGCCATTCAAATGGAAATCAAGTTGAGAGGGAAGTTTTATGAGAGATCTTCCTCATCCACTAAGGGGGAGCTTAAATCTGAAGTTTTCATTTGTGTTTCTATTTCTATTTTCCATTGAGCTTCAACTGTGTGTTCTTGTAATCTCTAAACATCTGTGTGTATGTGTGGATCTACCAAGATCTGTGTGTGTGTGGCCTTCCTTCACATTTTTGTGTGATTCAGTGCTTGTGCACCTTCGTGGTAGTTCCGAACTCTTCACGAGTGTGTGTGTTTTGTTCTTGTAATCCCTTACAAGATAGTGTGTGAATCCTCACAGTTTGTGAGAGGTGGATGTAGGTTGCCGTCGTTGTATCCAAACCACCTAAAAATTATTGTTCTTTGTGTGATTTGATCCTTTTTCTTCTACCCCCGTTCTGTGCTAGCACACACTATCACTCTCTTGCATTTTCCGTTCAGATCCAGCATAACTTGTCATTTCTACATTAAATCTTTGGTATATCAAAAGCTAGGTTCGGATTGACAAGGCCATTCTTGTCAGGAAGATAATACCTTGCATGAGCAGGATCTTCAGATTTATATCTCTGCCATAGTACCAAGGATCTACTGTGTGTGATAGGTTTTGATAAATCTGTTTATTATTTCTTCAGATCTAAGTCTCTAAAAGGTTGTTTCTTCATATCTGTTTAATTCTGGCAAAAGTTTTATAATTTTTGTAATCACCGAATTCACCCCCTCTCTTGGGTGTCATTGATCGCAGGACTTCAATTGGTATCAGAGCTAAGGCTGTATATTCTTCAGATCTAACGATCTAGAGTCCGATCCAAATCAATGGCCAACAAGGGGATGATGTCTGAGGGTCAATCCATCAATCGTCCTCCACTCTTTGATGGCTCGAATTACTCCTACCGGAAAAACAAAATGCATATTTTTCTAAGGGCTCAGGAGTACGAGGTCTGGAGGGTTGTGGACAAGGGTCCTTATGACCTTCCTTATGACCTTCCCGAAGAAATTAAGAAATCCACTGTTAATTTTAATTCAATGAATATCATGCAATGTGCCATTTATCCTAATGAAGTCTCTCGTGTTTTCATGTGCAGCTCGGCCAAAGAAATGTGGGACAAGCTGCGGCTTATTTATGAAGGAACCTCCGAGGTCACGGAGACCAAAGCCAATATGTTGGTTAGAGACTACGAGCTGTTTAAAATGAAACCTGAAGAGATGATCCCAGAAATGTTTGTAAGATTAACAGAGATTACCAATGGTCTCAAAGGCCTTGGGAAGGAGTACACAAACTCCGAACTTGTAACGAAGGTATTGAGATCCCTTCCACCTGCGTGGCATACAAAAGCCACGGTTCTTGAAGATTCAAAGAACATGTCCATACTTTCCTTGGACGAGCTCATAGGGTCACTCATGACCTATGAGATAAACATGAAGAGAACTATTGAGGAAACGAAGAAGAAGAAAATGATGGCTTTGAAAGCCCACCAACCTGATGATGACTCACAAGAAGAAGAGTCTACTGAAGGAACTGGTGAAGAAGAAAACTTGGCCATGTGGACACGCCAAGTAAAGAAGTTTTTGAGAAGAAGAAGAATTTCCAAGAAAATTTTAGAAAGGGCAAAGGAAGCCCGTTCAAACCAAGTGCGAGCCGAGCAAGCCTAACAATGCTATCTGCTATGAATGCAAAAAGCACGGGCACATGAGAGGAGAGTGCCCAGGTTTGAAAAGGAAATTCAAGAAGGATAAGTTCAAAAATCCCAAAGCTATGGTCACCACATGGAGCGACGAAGAGGACGAGTTGTCCGAAGAGGAGCTAGAACAGCTCGTGGAAAGCCTGTGCCACTTGGCACATGACGATGACTCAGTCGAGGTAAATACTGATTCTGATTTTATTCGAAATGAACAATGAGAGTCAGAATATGAAAAGTTATATACAAAATATAAGAAAATCAGATCTGAGAATAAATCCCTCAAAAAGAAACATGAAGATTAACACATGAGGACTCTTCTGTTAAGTTTGAAAAACTCGAACAAGAATGGTTTGAATTAACAGAAGAAAAAGAAAGCTTACTTCAAATAATTTCAGATATTGAGAAAACTAAAGTTGAATTGATGTGTAAAATGTCTGAAATGGAAAAGAGTTTTGAAAAATGAAGAAGAAGTTCTGAAATCCACAAATTCAAAATTTGAAAAGAAGAATGTGAGCTTGAATGAAGAGGTGGCTGAATTGCAGTCCACCTTATTTAGGTTTGTTAAAGGCAAACAAAACTTAGATAACTTGTTGGGAGTTAAGGTTAACTTCCAAAAAGAAGGTTTGGGGTACATTCCCCATGACAAAAAATATTTTGAAAATAAGATCACAACTTCATTTGTTCATGAAAAGAACGATAACTATCCATCATGCTCACACACTAAGCCAATACCTATTCAATCTAAACCACACAAATATCAAAGAAGATTTTTAAATGTCAATTACTTTCATTGTGGTAGATTTGGTCATATTATTGCTAATTTGGTTCAGACAAAACACACAAAGAAATCATGTTGCTTGGACCAGGAAAAGATATATGAAGAATTGGACTAACTCTCGTGGACCCAAATTAGTTTGGGTACCAAAATCAATTGGATTAGAATTTTTTTTCTTACAGATATGCTTTAAAGCCAGGGGGTGCAAATGGTACCTGGATAGCGGCTGCTCAAGGCATTTGACAGGGGATAAGAAGGTGTTCTCTACTCTGCAAGATAAGGATGGAGGCTCGGTTGCCTTTAGTGGAAAGGACAAAGGTAAAACAATTAGAATTGGCAACATAGGTAAGAATTCTGAAACCCTGATTGTAAATGTACTTTTGGTAAAGGGTTTGAAACGTAATCTTTTGAGCATAAGCCAATTGTGTGACAAAGGTTTTAAGATTATCTTTGATGAATCACATTGCCTCGTCATGAATAAAAGCAATAGTGAAATCGGGTTCATCGGGAAGAGGAATAACAATGTATATACTATTGATCTTGATGATGTTTCACGAGATGATGTGTGCTTGGTAGTAAGCAAGCATGATAATGCATGGCTATGGCACCGAAGACTAGGTCATGCTAGTTTTGGAGTAATCATCAAATTGTCTAGACATGATTTGGTGAATGGTTTGCCAAAGTTAAAATTTGAAAGTGATAAAATCTGTGAGGCTTGCATAAAAGGTAAGTAAACACGCATCTCTTTCAAAAATAAGAACATTGTTTCTACCGTTCGGCCTCTAGAACTGCTGCACCTTGACCTCTTTGGTCCGACTAGGACATCCAGCCTAGGAGGAAAATCTTATGGATTTGTAATTGTTGATGATTACTCCAGATTCACATGCGTATTATTTCTAGTCAATAAAAGTGATGCCTTGATGGAGTTTCAAGTATTTTACAGGAAAATCTAAAATGATAAAGGATACCTTATCACCACGATTCAAAGTGATCATGGTGATGAGTTTGAAAATTATGAATTCAACAGTTTTTGCAAGGAGAAGGGATACACACATAACTTCTCATCACCAAGGATGCCTCAACAAAATGGAGTAGTGGAGAGGAAAAATAGAACCTTGATAGACATGGCACGGACCATGTTAAGTGAGAACACCCTACCAAAATACTTTTGTGCTGAGGCAGTAAGTACAGCATGTTACATCATCAAAAGGGTAATGGTACGGCCCATTTTGAAGGAAACTCCATACGAGCTCTACAGGGGTAAAAAACCAAACATTTCATATCTTAAACCCTTTGAATGCCCTTGCTTCATCCTGAACAATGGCAAGTCTAACCTAGGTAAGTTTGATGAAAAGAGTAACAAAGGAATCTTCCTAGGTTATGCATTAAACTCTAGAGCTTACAGACTATTTAATAAAAGGACTTTGATTGTAGAAGAAAGTCCTAATGTTATTTTTGATTAATCTAAATTGAAACTGACCAATCAATCTATGCCAATCTTGGATGTAGATGAAGCTCCTAGAAATCTAACTGATGCTGGAACATCTAAAGCTAAGGATGAACGAACAGAGGGAACCTCTAGCAAGGATGAAAATGATGAAGATCTTTCAATTGAAACACTTCAAGAACAACCATTGCAATACCCTGACTTTCCTAGAGCTTCAACACACTTGAAAGATCACCCCGCTGAAAACATCATCGGTAATCCTGAAGATGGGGTAAGAACTAGATCTTCATTAAGGCAAGTGGAAGAAGAGGATTTAATGGCCTTTATCTCTTAAGAAGAGCCCAAGGATATTAATGAAGCTCTTCAAAATGAATCACTCAGGCTATGCATGAAGAGCTACACCAGTTCGAAAGGAACGAAGTGTGGTCTCTTGTGTCGCGTCCCAAGAATCATCCTGTAATTGGAACCCGTTAGGTTTTCAGAAATAAACTAAATGACACGGGATTGGTTGTTAGGAACAAGCCCAACCTGTAGCCAAAGGGTATAGCCAGGAGATGGGAATTGATTTTGATAAGTCTTTTGCACCGATTGCTAGATTAGAAGCAGTTCGGATTCTATTATCCTATGCTTGCTCCTTTAACTTCAGATTATTTCGGATGGATGTTAAATCTACCTTTCTTAACGGGTACATCAAAGAGGATATTTTTGTAGAACAACCTCCAGGTTATGAAGACCCAAAACATCCATAACATGTGTACAAGCTGCAAAATGCCTTGTATGGATTAAAGCAAGCACCAAGGGCTTGGTATGAAAGGCTCACCTCATTCCTAATTGAAAATGATTTCAAAAGAGGTAAGGTTGACCAAACACTCTTCATGTGAAAATCAGGTTAAACAAACGTCAGAGGGCATCTTCATAAATCAAGCCAAATATACCATGGAACTGTTAAAGAAATATGGGATCGCAGAAGCAAAGCCCTTGTCAACTCCGATGGCCACAACCACGAAGTTAGACAAAGATGAAAACGATAAAATAGTATATTCTACATTGTTTCGAGGTATGATTAGATCACTACTATATCTCACAGCATGTCGTCCTGACATTCAATACAGCGTATGTCTATGTGCTCATTTTCAGTCATGTCCTAAAGAATCTCATTTATTGGCTGTTAAACGGATTTTTCGATACTTAATTGGCACAATAGAATTTGGATTATGGTTTCCCATCAGTAGTTCAATTGATTTGATTACATATACCGATGTGGATTATGCTGGATGTATTGTAGATCACAAAAGTACTAGTGAGTACTATTAGCTTCTCGGTGGGTGCCTAGTTTCATGGGCCTCTAAGAAATAACATTCAGTAGCTCTCTCAACAATATTATGTAGCCGCCGGAAGTTGTGGAGCCCAAGTACTTTGGATCAAAAATCAATTGCTTGATTTGGATGTTGAAATGAATTATGTTCTAATCTTGTGTGACAATACCAGTGCAATCAGCTTGTTAAAAAATCCTGTACAACATTCTAGGACAAAGCATATTGATATTCAACATCATTTTATGGGAGATCATGTAGGAAAAGGGGTTTTTGAATTGAATTTCGTTGACACACACAATCAGTTAGCTGATATCTTTACAAACCCCCTAAACCAGGAACAATTCAGCAAGATAAGAAGAGAACTTGGCATGTGCAAGGGCGAGAGTATACATACTTAGGTTTGCACTTAGGTTTAAAGTTGCACATCTAGAACCAACTCACTTGCATAAAGGGTAGAATGCCATGCATATTTTGTGTATTTATTTTCAATACCTTGTGTGTATATACACTCCTGCATGCTTTAATGTAATTATACATACAACCCTCCTTGAAATATTTCTAAGGCCAAATATTCCTTGATTAAACTAATGTGGACCCAATGACCTCAGGATCTGAGGCACTATCTAAGGGGCAGAGTCATAGGTTTTTCTCTCAAATGTCTCATCAGCCTCTTCTCCAGGTCATTGCCTCTCTCTACATCAAGTGTTGGTTCAATCAAAACAAACCAAAAAACGGTTGATGGATTTATGAAAAAAAAAGGAAATTAGGGCTAGGTTGACCATTTCGGTCAACCGCCACCCCGAGTCCGGTCGACTGAATCCGGTGAACCAGACCGGATGAACCAATGATCTCACCCCATTATAAGGGGTCTTCTCACCCCATTTCCTCATTCCATCACACCCATTCTCTCTCCAACATTATTCCCTAACCCTAGCACACCAAAACCCCACTTCTCAAGCCCCAAATCCTCCACTTTCCTCCATCTGCACAAGATCCGGCTTGTTCGTCACAGTTTCGGGACGAATTCTCCGCGACCGTTTGTGCGAACTTGAAGTCATTCCCTAGGTTCCAGATTATGCAGAATATCTTTTCAAGCCTTTGGTGTGTCTATCGGTACATCTACATCCCCAGGGAAGAGTTCAATCCTTTTCAAGGGTTTCCATAGCGGGTTTTCTAGTCTAGGATGCCGCCTAGAAGAAATTCTCGGCATTCTACTCGGGGGGAACCCAGTGCTCGGAGACGTGAGGCCCTGGCTCCTCCACCACAGTGGGCTCCTACACCTCCTCGTCCACCGCGGTTGCCTCCTCGGCCCATTATCGACCCTCGACTAGTCAATTTCAATGAGGTGAATGATATTCTTCCCGATCTATGTGCTGTATTTGAGATTCAAGATGGTTGGGTAGATTTTGTCACAAGATATCCCCGATACTACCCCAACCTAGTCCAGCAATTCTATGGAAATCTGATTGAGAGGAATGAATGGTTATATACGGTTGTTCAATGGATTGAGATTACCATTACTCCGACCTTATTTGAACAAGCCCTAGGAGTTTCCGCTAGGGGTGCAGACATGGTTTTTGGTCATGGTGCCATTGAGGACACCTTTCTTGCTATGACCGGCTGTGAATATGTATGTGGTATCAGTGACTTAATCACCTTGAATGCCAACTATTTTACACCACTGCAGTGAATATTGCACCACATGTTTACTGCATACATCTATCCGAAGAGTGGAAGCCGAAATGAAGTGATAGAAGTTCATAAATTCCTATTTTACTATGTTATGAATGGGATTTTAGTCAACATGGGTCGGCTCGTGACAGATTTGATTAGGACATGCCGTACCCAACTACGAAGATCCTTGCCATATACTTCACAGCCGACAGGAGTATTCATATATGATGGGATCAACTTGGCAGATAAACTGTTTATTCGAGTTAGATAAGATGATATCTACAAAAAACACAAGATCTTTTCATACTTTGGATATTTTTGGGGTCCCAACGGTCAGTTATGCAGAAATGTGCCGATTTATGGGGAAGAATCTGAAGAAGAAGAGGAAGAAGAGCAACAGCAGCAGCAGGGTCAAAGAGAAGCCCCCCCTCAAATACAGGCAGAGGACCAACCTCCTCCACCTTCACCTCCACATGTAGATCCGGAGATGCTACATCCTCCTCAGTTCTTTCATGGGGAGTCCTCTACTTACGAAGCTGGACAGCCTTCTTGGGTAGAATCTGAGACTTTTGATAGGCATTATTCTGGACTAGTCACTCGCGTGGACACCTCTGGGAACCAACTCTCTACTTTTGGGGATCACATAGACACCATGGGTGATATGTTGGAAACCATGTCCGATCGCATTGATTTCTTCTCCACGGTCCTGGACACCTTGTCCACTCAGATGTCCACTCTCTCTATGACCACCCTCACCCAAAGCCATGAAGACTCACGTGAGGCCTTTCATAGCATGAACGACGTTCTTCTTGACATGCAACGCCGTGACCTGGCCCGTGATAATACCATTGCTAATCATCAGCACCGCCTTCAATTTCAAGACCACACCCTTGAGGATATTTGACACCGCCTTGGCTATCAGCCGCCTCCTGAAGATCAGCCTCATGTAGATGGCCACTGAGTATTTTCTTTTGTTTCCTACCTACAGTCTATGTCCTTGGGTCTTGTGTCTTATTGGGTCTACTTTTCTTCTATCCCCTCCCCTCCTTTGATGATGCCAAACGGGGAGAACTAGTTAGTATAGGGTCTTATATAGCTAATTCATTCCCCCTCTTACGTGTCATTGATCGCAGGACTTCAAGATTGAGAGGGTCTGAAGTCACGGGTGCGCTTCGTCTGAGTAACCAGACGATGGTGGATATCGGGTCGGGACTAGAGACCCGCCGTGCCATAAAGGGCCACAACATTAATTACATCCCCTCGGAGAGGGGAAAATCTTTGATTAATCTCCAGGAGAAGGGGGCCCTCAGGCCTTAAATTAATATTAATTAAAGGAAGGAATGAGAATTCTGAACTTCAATAAAATAGCCCCCATTGAGGGGTAAACGACTGGACAGATCCAGTCATTAACTAACTCAATTAAATCTGGACAAGAGTCCCAAATTATAAATCATGTGTCTGCTAGAAATACGGCAAGTTAAGTATGAAGAAAATAGGAATAGCTTTGAAAATATCTCAAAGCAGATTCTTGCAGACCTAAAGCACATTGTGAAACAGATCAAATTTAAGAATGGAACTAGCAATAGCTTCTGGCTCAGCCTACAAGGTTTTGGTATCTCTATTCATAATTATCATCCATCATATATTACAGTTCTCTGGAAAGCTCTGGCTACTAATTTCTCCTTAAACGTGGATGGATCAAGCAAAGGGAACCCTGGAATTTCTGGAGGAGGTGGCTGCATTAGAAACAGTCAAGGGCATTTAAAGCTAGGATTCTCATATTTCTATGGTGTTGGATCCAATATTGTGGCTGAGGGAAGGGCGCTGCTCAATGGTCTTCGTTTAGCACAACATCATAATATTTCAATTTCAGCCATTTTTACTTATTCTCATACTCTAGTTGAGATGCTGCAAAAGAATAAAGATCCCCCGTGGTCTCTTCTACCTTGGTGGGAATCACTACAACATATTTTCTCCCAATTTGATTGCCCCATTATCCACACGTATAGAGAGGGCAATCACCTAGCAAATGTGCTAGCCAATCATGCAGTGCTAGCCAGATGCAACTTGGAATTTTTTTCAATTAGAGAATTGCCTACAATAGCTAGAGGATATGCAATTGCGGATGTCAATGGCATCCCCAACTTCCGTAGGAGGCTTGTATAGTTCTTTTTTTCTATCATTCATCTTCATTGTACTACAGAGGCTTGGCCTCCTTTTGTAATTGCATTCCCTTGACAAATCAATAAAACAAAGCATTAAAGTGGTGATTTGGTGGAGTGAGAACATTCCCTTCCTTTGAATGGGAGTGCACTCTCCCTTTTCCAACTTGATGACTCGGCTTCATATAAAATAAAAAAAAAGAAAAAAAGAAAAATGGCAAGTTTGATGTTCAAGATTAGATCCCGATGGAAATCTGTTTTAAACATAGTGGGATGTCGGCCTAGAGCGGGGTCTAGCCTTGACCATGATGGGATGATCTCGAGGCTCAAACATGACCCGTAGAGGCCTTGTTAATATTCCCATGCATAGAGTCCAAGGGAGGTGAGAGCCTTAGCATTTCTTCTTTTGTTTTGTTATATGTTCATTTGTTGTTATTATTTATTTTATTTTAGTTTTTTATTTTAATTATTATCTATTATTATTAGTATTTTTGTGCATTATCATATTTCTATCAACGATTTATGCCATCAGTGCTTATTATTATTTCTTATATATATATTTTCTTTTAATTTCATCTTTGGTGTGTTTTTTTATTCTTATCGCTTCTTTCTTCTTCTTTTATTTCTTCAGACATGCCAAGGTTGACCCAAGTCAAGGCCTTCGCCTCAGCCTCCTGTTCTTCCATTGATTATTGTTTATTAACTTTATCTGCAACATTTTTAGCCTCTTTTATTTGACTTGTTCTGTTGATTTTCTTCTTTAGGTCTCTTTCTTCAGTGGTAACAAATGTGTTTATAGGGGCGACAGATGGGTCTTAGTGGTCAAAAATGGCTTGCAACGGTGACAAAAGGGTTGTAGTGGTGAAGAATAGCTCACAGTGGTGAAGAATGGTGCTCAAGGGTGAAGAATAGGTTTTAGTGATGACAAATAGCTCTAGTGGGCTGAAGATTAACTCACAATGGTGAGAAATAAGGCCTAGCGGTGACAAATTGGATTTAGCGGTGACAAACATGTGACTAAGGGTGACAAATAGCTTACATCAGCGACAAAGGAGTGGCTAGGGGTAATAAATAGCTTTCTAGCGGTGACAGATGGCTGGCTAAGTGTGACAAATAGCTTAATACCGGTAACAAATAGAACACTAAGGGTGACAAAAAGCTTCCTAGCAGAGAGAGATGGCTGGCTAAGGGTGACAAATAGCTTAATAGCGGTAAGAAATAGAAGACTATGGGTGACAAATAGCTTTCTAGCGGTAACAAATAGAAGACTAAGGGTGACAAATAGATTTCTAGTGGTGACAAACAGAAGACTGAGGGTGACAAATAACTTTCTAGCAATAACAAATAGCAGACTAAGAGTGACAAATAGCTTTCTAATGGTGACAATTGGGTGGCTAAAGGTGACAAATAGTTTACAGTGGTGCCAAAAGAAGAGAAGGGTCGACCCCTACTACAACGGGCTCCAAATCACCCAAGTGTGGCAAATGCAGAATGCATGAATTAACTGATTTTTAGCTTCATGTGCATCTTGATTATTTCTTCTATATGAATTTTCTTTCCTTTCATTGTTGCCAGCAGGGCTTTTTTTTTTTGTTTATATGATCATCTTCTTCATTTCAAATCTGCCCTTGATCAATTTAGTCACATTGTTTGTGCAAAAGTGTATGCATGGCTTGTTCGATCACATGTTTAACGTGATTGATTTATCTTCGGCCTTCCTCTTGGTTCAGCATTGTTTCTTGCTTCTCTTGTGTTTGATGTCTTTGTTTTAGCATCCTATTCATTTGTTCAGTTCATGTCCAAGCATCAGTTAAAATTTTTTTGTTAAGTCCACAATTCTGACAAAAATTTGGCAGCACCTCCCCCGGACCCGGGTTTTGGAGATGAAAAATAGGAAACTCATCCATAGGAAATCTTGGGATGGGCCCTGAATTTTAGAGTGAGCCAAGGACGGCTACTCCATATCCCAAAATTGGGTAGAGAAGACTCTGAGGACTGGCCGACAAAGAGAATTCTGCTGACCCCAGGATTACCTCATTCCAACTGCGGTGAGCAGCACATCGCTGCTGGCTGTGGGAGCCATTAATCTTCAACCCTTTTGCGAAGAGGCCGTAAGAGAACATGCTATGAGGCAGTAGATCCCTGGGGACTCGAGGGTGGTTAAACAGAAAATTCAAACTGGTATAAACCCATAATTTATCCCTTCCCCATAGTGGGTCTCAACTGTATGAAAACCTTCGACGGAATCAATGTCGGTCTACTATTTCTCCAGTTAGCGAGGTCACAGAGTATGCTTGGAGATTTAGCAAGCCCATGCCTTGCATGGAGACGTAAAACCATGATGTTCGGAATTCAGTGGTCATATAGACGCATATTCGGAGAACACATAACCCTACTAAGCGTTTAGATGAACAAAAGGGTGCTCGTGTGTGCTTGGCATAGAGGCCAATGTGATTTTTCATGCACCAAACAACAGCCTCCTAATGGGTGAAGATTGCATAAGGAGAATAGCAGCAACACACTATAGATTCCAGCGGTTAATAGTAGATTTGGGACTGAGCCAAGGTCTCCACTATTGTGCCCCTGAGTTTTGATGATGTCAACACTATGACTCATCATTGAGTTTCATGTGATTGATCCTTCAGTTTCATACATTTTTTACTGCTTGAGTTTCATACGTTTTGATTCTTGAGGTTCATATGTTTTTGATGCTGTCAAATATTTTTTATAATATTAATCAACGAATATCCATGAGTTTTTGTGAAGACAGGATCATTTTTTATCAAAGGAATGGCCAAATCAGGTCAGTTGCATGAAAATGAAGAAGCCAAGTCGACTCCAAATGCTTCTGGAGTCGACTCCGCCAAGCAGACAACACTGCCAGGTCTGAGGTGTAAAATAGACTCGTATTGGTGACAAATGGAGTAGTATCGGTGAAAAATATTGCCGTATCGGTGAAAAATAGACCTGTATCGGTGTAAATGGCTTTTAAGGGTGAAAAATGGCTGGCAGTGCTGAAAGCTTGAAAAACGAAGAAGAAGAGTCAACTCAAGAAGGCTCTATAGTCGACTACAAAAGCAAAGAAAGTCTCTAGATACAAACAGACTTTTAGCATCAGATTAAGGGTGAAAAATACACACTTAAGGGTGAAAAATAGCTGGTTAAGGGTGAAAATGCCCTCGTAAGGGTGAAAAATAGGTTCTGAAGGGTGATAAATGGGTTGTTAAGCTGAGAAGCTGGAAGGAGAAGAAGTAGAAGTCTTGAAGACTTCGTTTGAAAGCCAGAGTCGACTCAAGTCAAAGTGGACAAGTCAATATTGTAATATCCTGGATTCTTCGGATCAGAATCAGAGAGCTATCGGATCGCTTTCGTGGGTCCTGATACGTGTTTTACGATCCACGCGGGTTTTCCCTTGTATAACTTGTGGAACCCTGTGGAGAGTTGACCATTGAGTTTTATTACTCAGGGACGTTACAAGTGTGTTGTGCTCGTTCCGAGGATTGCGAAGATTATTTTTTCGTATTTTTTGAATTTATGGATTTTTGTGCAGAAAATTGGATTTTAAAAAAATTGTTAATTTTCCTTTTTCTTTTTCTTCTTTACACTTTCTCTCTCTTCTCTCTCCCCTCACATCTCTCATTTCTCTCCCTCCATTCTCTCTCCTCTTTTCTCCTATCCCCCGGGCGCGCGACCGGTGTAGAGCTGGGTGAGGCGGTGATGGTGTGGGACTGACCTGGAGCGTGATGGAGTGAAGACCGGAGCGTGGCATTGGTATGATCCCTCAGTGGATTCAAAGCCGGCGTAGGTGGGTTCGTGTGATGGTTTTCAACGCATCGTGGCCATTTCGGTGCGTTAGATCTTCGGTGGAGGTTGGGGGACAGATGCCCTACTCTTTTCCTGCGTTCTCTTGCGATTTGGAGCCGAACGGTGTGAGTTTGAGCGGGTTTTGCCTTGGTTGGGTGAATTGCATGTTCGGGGGGTGTGAGCCGTGTACGCCGTTCCAGGCGACAGTTTCTAGTTTAAATGGTTTCATTTGAACCCCTGGCATGTTAGGAATCTTTTCTCGCTTGTTTCATTGAGTTTGGTTGAGAATCGGAGCTGGTATGAGCCCAACCATACATGTGACTCATTTTGGGTCGATTCATTAGAATCACCCGTTTCTTGTGTTTTTGTCTGTGGTTTGATCCCTTCCGACTTGTGGAAGGAGTATAGCATGTCTAGGGTTGTTTCCCCGTCGTTTAGACACGATTGGGGCGTGGAAACACCGGGTTTTGAGCTTCCATACGGTTTTCCCGCCGTATGGGAGTGGCGGTCCAATCAGAAATTGCTACTAAGGTGAGGCGGCCCTATGGGGAACGCTATTGAGCTACTTAGACAGTGTGTAAGTCGGTTTGGCTTTGCGGTCTCGCGACCGACCGCAAGGTCTTTGCTTACGGCTCTTAGAGGACCACTAAGCTTTGCATAGCGGCCTGAGGAGGACCGCTAGGCTCTAAGTGACGGCCCAAGGGTGACCACCACTCTCTACGTTGTGTTGGCTAAGTCGGTTCGCTGGGTAACGGCCATCCGACTGACCTCCTCTGAGCTGTAGTAGCCTATCTGTGACCGCCACTTGTCGTTTTATGTCGATTCAAGGTTTAAGTCGGTTCGGGCTAGCGGTCTAGCTCCGACCGCATGGGTGTTCTTGGCGGCCTTGGCGTGAGCGCCAGGCTTTGTATAACGGTCCTAGGTAGATCATTAGGTGGTTTTGACCGGTTAAGTTGGTTTAACTGTTTGGGGTTTGACTGTGCGTAGCGGTCAGGTCACGACCGCTACGCTCAGCATTGCAGCCATGAGGAGACAGTCTGGTTCCAGTAGCGGCCTCAGGCAGACCGCAAGACTCCTTCTTTTGTGGTTTTTATATCTGGGGTTTTTCTTGAAGGTAGCGGCCCTTTGGATGATAGTCAAGTTGATCTAGCTGCCAGGGTGAGACCGCCACCTACCCAGAGTGTTGTTTTGTGTTGGGTTGATTTTCGGTTGATGTGGCTTTAACCCATTGGTTAGCCCACTATTCTGTGGATGTCTTGGACGTCCTATGAGGGCTATGACCGTGCTATAGGGTGTCTGAGAGGGCCATTGTACCGAGTAGTGTTTTGTGTTATATCGAGGGTCATTATGGTTTCTAGCAAACCCGGTTGTGATCCAGTGGTTGACACGTGACCTCATAAGTGTCTTGTCTATCCTGTGAGGATCGAGACATAGTTTTGGGTGCTTGGAGGTAGTGTCTTACCATGGTTTACGTGCCACATGGTTCGGGGGTTTTGTTGTTCCCTCGTGTTCCGTGTTTCCTGTTATACAGAATTGTGAGTCCGTTGTGTGCCTCGGTGGCCAAGGACTCATTGGTATCATTGCTGTTATGGATCTGGCTGCCATGTGCCATTTTTCATAATGTGTTTTACTGTAGTTTTTGGCTTAGAGACTAGGCTGATTAACGGCATGTTGCTGTGATGTGCGAAGATCTTGACCCGAGTCTTGTGACTCAAGGATCATTGTGTGAGCAGGTCTAGTTGACTGTCCTGAGTCTGGTAGCAGTTGTATACTGCATTATGCTCTGTAGTACGTGTGACAGGTGTGTGCTTACACTGTCTATACTTCGGTGTTCACTGTTTTGAATCTCTGTGTCTAGTGATCCTCCACTAGTCGTAGCCGGACGACACCTTCCGGTGTGTCGGCCCACCTAGGAGTGGTGGCGGGGTAGTTCTCGACAGATGATTTTTAGGCTAGTTTCCGTGGGGCCCCTTACTTTGCGGTAGCGTCCTACTGGGGGGGAAACTAGCTAGACGCCTAGCTCAAGGCATTGGGCTTGTGTGTGCACACGTGGTCAGGGGCGGTTGGACGAGACGGGCGTGACCCTGACTAGTCACTCGTTACTATAGTTCCTTGGTTCTTTGTGAGTGTCTCAGTTACCACAGTTCCAGGTGAGTGCGAGATACTTGAGGCGCAGTGTAAGACGTCAGTGGACGCATCTAGCTGTTCTTCTAGTGAAGAGGTACTTCTATCACATGACACGATGACTTGTGTTTTTCGTGACTTGTTCGAGTAGCATGTGCTTGCCTTCATTCGAGGTTACAGATTTTTTAGTGTACACGACGGTGAGTTCGTGTATGTCTTTTGCCTTTGACTGTGTAAGTCTTCGGCACGCTTTTACCTATTTTGGTAGACTTTAAGCGATAGGGTTTCGTGATTTGACAATGGATCAGTGTTGGCACTCAAAATATCACTCGCGGCGACCAAGCCTCGAAGACGAATGACACGGCCCACAGAAGCACAGAATCCAATAAATATCAACATATTGAAGACTTCTCAAGCTGCCAGAGCCTCGAGTCACCCCGTATGAACATGGGGACTTCACCTCAGGAGAATAGAGATGAACTCACAACCAACCGGCAGTGCGACCAAGCCTGCCCAATGAACCGGCATCGACTCCGTCGTGCCGCATACACTACACCCGTTGTCCGACCAAGGACGATAGTCTACCCGGTGCCTACCCACCGAATGAAATACTCTCCTGAGATGAAAGAGTACCCTTGGCTCTTCAGAACGGAGGACCGAAAACTCTATCGGCACAAGATCCCGATCACCCGGCACGGGTACGGCTTCCCGCCAAGATGGGCCCGTTAGTGGCCGAATGATCGCCCAGCCTAGGCGAAACTATACTGGGTGTTATCCCACCCTCCAGGAAGCTTTGAGCACAAGCCAGACCGAGCCAGCGGCACTTATCATAGCACCGAGAGCCATGTCAGCGTAAAACCCGCGTGTGCAAACTAAAGTCATCTGAAGTTCCGAGAATGGCCGTACGTCGTCCTGAGAGCTTCGACAAGGCATCTCGTCGAGGTTTTGAAGAACGATGGCGAGATAAATGTTCACGGTGATCCCCGAAACCATCCCTGGACTCATCAGCTGACCTGCGACGTGCGAAGGACGCTAATACGGGGCACCCTAAATCGGCGCGCCCTATTAGCCAGCGCCCTGCTATTCCGGCGCGCAAAAGGCAACGGAGCTCCTTCCCAGCGCGCCATTCCTCACGCCGGATGAAGCTTCGAGCTTGCTTCTATATATAGGTGGCTGCCCGAAAACAAAAGGGTTGTGAGGGGAAAAGAAAAAAAGAGAAGGAGAAAGAGGGGGGATAACAGAATAGAAAGGGTTCGGAGAGGCGAATTAGAGAGAGAGTCAATCGCCTTCATGGAGGAGAGGGTTTTTCCTTGAGAAAGAAGCAGGGTCTCACCGAGGATTCCTCCGGCCGCCGTCCTCCATCCCCGTCTGAAGCCCTCCGGACTCGGAGAAGAAAGAGGCATCCCGATACTCTGTTTTGAGGGTAGGTGGGTCGTTTGCTTTCTTCCCGCTATCTGTCAATTTGTTTCCCTTTGACCAAATGTAAATGAGAAAGGGGGGGTGGCGATGAAATGAGCCAATCTCTCTTCCCCCCCTCCTCGTCGTCTCTTCGCCTCGCTCTCCCTCTGTAAATGTTTATCTGCAAACAGTGAACGACGTTCGTGCCACAACGCCGGCGTCGGATTTGTAATGAATATATTGGATCCCTCCCATCTATGGGGTAGTGGTATGCATATATGAATCTTTTGGTGGACTGAATGTTTGACGCCCTGTCTCCTTCCCCCACTGCTATCTCAGTCGGTGTACACGTCGGTGTCCTTCTGCGTATGGTTTTCAATTCTGATTTCTCCGACTCTGAATATGCCCTGAGATATCATGGGCTATAGAGATGACCCCTCCCCGGGTCCTTCCCATCGACGCAGCGTCTGTGTCTCATTCGATGGTCTTTGCATCCTCTGGGGATAGAGCTATGCCTATGCATACGCCTCTTCCCGCTTTGATATGAGGGCCGACCTCCATTCCCTCTCCTCTTTGCGTTGCTCTATTACTCAGGAGAGTTGGAAGCCACCTCCAGATGGTGATTACTGCGTTCTATTCATTCGAGCATATGCGTATGTAGTTAGATTATCTCATCTATGTACCAACTATCCCTCTGTATGATTGCTAATCATCTGTTCCTCTGGGAACGCTAGCCCAATCTCACGAGCATCGATGCCTCAACCTTGTGTCTGGTAATCCATCTATACCGAATGCCCTCATTCCTCGTGTTTGTGGTTTGTAGCCATTGAGCCGTTTGAGTTCCGTCGGTTTTATCTCAGTCATCCGGGGAGGGGGACATTCCCCATTGTTTCACAGAGCTGCTAATTGGTCGAGGGGCCCTACCTCTCAGTGGTAGTTGCTCCCCAAAGGCCACACAGCGGACAGTGATAGGGGCTTCAGCCCAACAATCATAAACCTAGTAATTTGGGATCCTACGACGACTAAGGGATGCGTGCTCCTAGCAGGGTAGTCCTCGGAGCTTCTCTCCCTAATGGTCGGTCTCTCTAAGGGATATAGTGCAGGCTGTGGGTTGCCCTCCCCTCATAGGCTAGTCCTCGGGGTGTTGATTCCATTATCACTTGCCTCATCCCTCTATCTTCACCCACGGAGCTTTGGTGCCCCTTGCAGGCTCATCCTCGGGGTATCCTATCCGTTGGGAATTTGCTGGCTGCCATTACGCAGACCGGCAGTTTAGGGGCTTACTCCACAAGTGGGTATGACCCCGTTCCTCTCTTGTAACCTTTCAGGGACAGGGGAGATGCTGCCTAATTTTTGGCAGGTTTTAGACAGACAAGTCGTTTCTGTGGACTGGCCATAATAAAACATTCATTCTGAGTCAACGAGCCTCCGTGCTCGAGTATGAACCTCGCACTGGCTCATGACTATGCTCCTGGAGAGCCCCAGACTTCAATTCAACAGGCAATAAACCCAATTAAACCTTTAAACCTTCAAAACATCTTAATAAGTTTAAATGGTTTCAAAATTCTCAAGAAAATCAGCTAAATCGACGCGGTCTTAATATGGCGCGCCCTAATCCGGCGGGATACCCCCCCTCGCCGTATTTACATTAGACTCATGTTTTTTATGAATCGAATGGTTCTTTCCCGACGCGCCTTAAACCGGCGCGCCCCATGCCTGCCGTGCCGTTTTAACCATGGCCACGGGCGCGTCGGGTTAAGCCCTTCTACCTACGTTTGGCTGCGTCGGGAAACCTATCCCTACGTGCGATCATGTCGGTTTCGAATGGTTGCACTGTTCTAATCACTTGCTCGCCTCCGGAGCAATCCTCATCTCCCGTGGTCGAGACTAATAAACTGTAATTAGTAATAAACCGAATAAGGAAGGGGTTGCTCAAGCCCCGGACAATCTTATTATCATGCTTTCACTACCATGTCCGTCAGCGCTTCGCTTACGTTATCATGCTTGTGTTACCATTCTCGCCTCCCGTGGTCGAGATCAGCCACCCTAATCAATAATAAACCAAGTAAGGAAGGGGTTGCTCAAGCCCCGGACGAGTTTATTATCATGCTTTTAATACCATGTGTGTTAGCATTTTGCTTTTGTCATCATGCATATGTTGCCACCTTCGTCACTTTAGCGGAGTCTATTAAACTTGATTGGTCATTGTTCATTTTCATAACTCTATTGCCATGCTTAACGTCGTCATAAGTATCATGTGTGCATGCCTGCATAGGCCCTCGGGATATCAAGTGGCACTGACGGAAGATCGGGTTACACCCGATCGGAAGTGTCTGTTATGCGCGATGGTGGTCTTCAGACCTACGTCCTCCGCCTTGTACCGAGGGTCTCCAATTTAACAAACCATGCCTCTCTTGCGTGATAGATAGTCGCATCTCATGTGATCTTGTCATGTTCATAACATCACATCTTTATTCCGGCCTCGACAGCCCACTATCTCAGCAATTAATCAAAGGTTTTCCTTCCTCATGGGGGATGTAATTAACGCCATAGCCTTTATGGTATGGCGGACTGCTGATCCTGACTGAATCTCTCTCTCGCCCGACACGGGTCAGAATGAGCGCATAATAAACTCGTCACTCACGTGACTGGCATGCCCGCATAGTCAATCAGTCAGTTAAACTACTAGTTAGTTAATTGATTGATCGACACGTGAAATAAACCAAATAAACCTAAATAAATAAATAAATAAAAATAATAAGAGCAAGATCTCCCATCGCAAACAGTCTGGCACGCCCGGTGGGACTGGTGTCACCTTTCATCTCTTTGCCGAGATACTTGGGCTTCGAGGCCCTCCCAAAGGTTGCTGATCGTTGGTTTGTTTTTTTTTGCGGGCGAACTATGACGACAACTGGGTTGACTGGCGTCGGCTTTGGCCCATCAATTGTTGATGATCATGCGCAAGGGTACCTGGCGGTGCCCACGGTGTTCGGTAGCTTCCCTGCCGCCGTTGGCTTCCCCAACTTCCTGGGGTTAGCCTTCGTGGAAATGCTGGAGGTGGAACCCTCGGAGCCTATTGAGGGAGCTACAAAGAACATGGAGCCTCTGAAGGCCCGATGCCGGCTCGACTCGCTCAAGAGTCTAACCTTGGTCGCCATCTGCCTGGTGCACCATGCTGTCCATGGGGTCCGCCCCGATGATGTGAACATGAGCACCGGAGGACGTCAGCGCAGGCAAATCCGAAAGAGTACTGCTGTGGTTACCAGAACCCTCTCTCAATCCGGTAGATCTATGATGGTTGGTGGCATGCGCGTCTTCCTCAACGGACGCGACGCACGGATAGTCCCAGATCGGGTTGTCCCTTCCATCCCCTTTCGCAACTCATATCAAGCCCTCGCTGGAAGGAGGGCAGAAAGAGAAGAAGCCGGCCATTATGGCCAAGAGAAGTTGGCCCCCAGGTCGAGGAAATTTAAACAGGCATGGGTCCCTAAGAGGGTCCAACCTGTTCACCAAGCTGCACCTGTCCGCCGCCGCCCTGCTCAAGACGGAGCGGAAGGGAGGAGAGAAAGGGGCCTGGTCCCGAAAGAAGAAGAAGTGGACGCGGACCCTCCGCGTCGCGAAAGTTTCCGGGCCTGCGCATGCAGATATATATTTCTCCTATCCTCACTTGGTGGATGATAGGTTATGAATAAAGCAATAATATCAGGAGTAAACCAACAAAGCGTAGTGAGAGGAGGGAGAAAAATAGAGAGTGACCGTGATCACCACCAAAGCGCAACACGTGACTAGCATACCGTACTTTGGAAAAGAAGGGGAGACACTCGCCTTGATGCAGCACTGGGAGGATGCGCGGTCGATGCAGAACCGCCTTAAAGACACACGGCCCTACGATAGGCCATCTAAGAGTGCTGCCGAACGCGCGGGAAGAAGAACTCCTGGAAGATGGGCGGCTTAAAGTGAACCGCAGAATGAAGAAGGGCGGTGCAGGGGATGCCGCTCGTCGTCTTGAACGGGCCTAAAGGAACCGCGCAAGCCCACCACGCCAAGAGTTGCAAAAGGGTTCACCTCCACCCTCTCCAGCCGGCCAGAGGGGATGGGCCTCGCGCTGATGAAGTGCTGACCTGCAAAACAATGTGGAGACACAGAAGAGACACCCAGATTAGGACTAAATGACGTAGTACGCGTTCATGTAAGAAAAATTAAGCATAAACAAATGGATAGGGGGATACCTGGGGGGTTTTAAACCCCTAGGGTGACACGAACGTGGGTGGGTGGGTGCATGGGGAGAAAAACGAGGGAAACGCAGAGAGAAAACAATGCATGCAATAGATGACAAAGAAATGGAAAAATGACGCTACGACTCGACACACAGACTACGCCCTGAACTGGAGGCTCGTAAGAACGTAGAGAACCTCCCTCCTTGGTGCTAGGTCATTCAGAAATGCTGCAGGGCTTCGCCGTCGACCAAAATCTTCCCCCCTTTCGATGTCCGGCCACTAGGGTCTATTTATAGAGCCTAGAAAGCCAGCCCCGAAACTAAGGTTTAGAGGTATTTTCAGGTCGAACTTACAAAAGATAATTCGTAGATAATATCATTATCTACCATCCAGACGAAACGACATCAAAAATGGTTAATTATACATGGAGAAATCATCAAAATAAACTGGGGATAAAGCCATGAATAAAAGAGATAAAAGTCTGTTAAAAAGCCTCATCCGACATGATGAGCGGTCTTACGATAGACCGCGCATCCTATAGGCGGTCTTGTTCAGACCGTCTAAGCTATCAGTGGAAATTCGAAAAATCAGAAAATCAACGTAATTATCTCTCTAACCGGCCGAAACGCCCGCCGTTGGACCCTCAAAGATGAACGGTTCTATTGAGACCGTTCTAGTGTAGAGCGGTCAATATCCAACCGTTTCACTCTGTCGGTGATAATTCGGATAATTGGATAATTATCTGAGAAAATGGGCGTGCGCAGGACTCTGAGGTATAGGCGGTTGTAATAAGCCCGTCCATTAAGTTGAACGGTCCTAATAGGGCCGCACCACAGCCTGTCGGTGAATATTCGGAAAAGTCCTCAGAAATTAACAAAATGTATGAACGGTCAATGTTCCACCGCCCATCTTCTGAACGGCTGATGTTGGGCCGTTCATGATCTGAAACGTCCGACTGACCCAAGCCAAGGCCCATTAAGCCCTGAATTGCCACGGATTGCACCAAGGAGGGAGACGACCCATATAATGAGCCCAAGACGTGCCACAAAAATGACCCGACGAATGATGGACAACTCGAGGCATTAACTAATGTGTAGCAACCCTGACAAATGAATATTTGAAATGAATTAAAACATGTATATTATAGATAATAAGAATAGGGTTAATTAGATGAAATAAAATATATTACAAATAACGCCTCTTAGTAAGGCGTTAATTTAAAAAGAAACGCCTCTATATACGGCGTGACTAAAGAAAGGACGCCCTCACCTGACGGCGTCAAAATTCCAACGCCAAAGACGGTAAGCCAATAAACGCCCCAATCTTGGGCGTGTTTTAGAAACATGAAACGTCCTTCCTCAAGGCGCTTCTTAAGACACGACCTGCACAAGGTCGTCAATTAAAGAATCGACGACCTGACCAAAGGCGTTAATTCCATTCGGGAACTGTTTGACCCAGAGCTTATCCAGGGAAAGATTAACCTAATCTAGTAAGTGTCTATTAGAGTAAGGACTCTATTAAGGATATGTTACCCTCAATCAAACACTACTTTTGTTAGGACTCCAAAATCCTATAAATAAACCTGTTCGGCCAACCCTAAAACCATTTGATCGAGCGTCTGCTGCTAGGTACGTGAAGAACAAACGGTTCTTCTATTCCTTTTATTTTCTGCTTCTATTACATGAAGAACTAATGTTCTTCCTCTTCTTTTCCTCTAAACAGGAGAGGAATAAAAAACCGCGTATGTGAAGAATGAGGTAACGTTCTTCAATCTTTTCCCTACCTTCGGTTCTATTCTCAATATCCCTCCTTTCTTTCCCCTACAGGTTGATTGAAGGCCATCCTCTCCATCATATTCATCAACTAAAATTTTTCTTCCTGTCCAAGGTGTTCTTATCAAGTTATTCACCCGGTTATCTCCAAATCAAACTATCAAGGTAGGTTTTCTCAAGTCACTGTAGCCCAAATAAAATAACGCAAGATATATGTATAAGCATGGCATGCATACAGTTTTATTATGCTCTGCAATATTTTGAAAGAAACGCCCCTGTCAAGGGCGCTAATTTATAAAACACGACCATGCCCAGGTCGTCAATTTCATATTTGACGCCCTGTACACAGGCGTTAATTTCATGTAAATGTTAATCACCCACCTTAAGAACTGATTATCTATGAAATCATGACTATAAACAATGCATGATCCTCTGTCTTCAACCTGCTAACGTTACTGTCCTGATATTATCTTCGTTCCTCTATTATCCTGAAATTATTACTGTCCTTCAAAAACTTTAAGTAACGACCTTGACAAAGTCGTTTTACACATGTTAACGCCCTGCCATAGGGCGTAAATTGAAAAGACACGCCCCTTCCTAGGGCGTTTATCGGTCAAAATCTTGAAATACATATATTCTGTAATATAGAATTAAACAGTAACGCCCCTTGCCAGGGCGTGTTTTAGACAAATCGTGAAAAATTATTGAAATTCTATCAAATATATAAATAATGAGACGCCTGCTACTGTAGTCGTCAGCTCTTTAAGAAACGACCCCGTCCAGGGTGCGTTTTAGATAAATTACTGAATTATTGAAAATTCTGCAAAACGGAACATATGTAAACGCCCTTCTCTTAGGCGTTACTTACTTGAGAAACGACTTAGTGTAAGTCGTTATTTTCTGTAAAAAATGATTTTTATCCTGATTCTGTTAACCGATGGTTTCATATTATATAATATATATATCGGCACTATTCTCCACTCCGTGAGTATAGTCCCACTTTTCACGTTGTTTCATCGATCACACTCAACTCTCATTGACATACAAGCTCTCCATTGGACATTCCGTTCCTTTGGACTAGCGAGTTAGTTATAGAGACCTCCGTAAGACTCCTCGTAGCCTTGGATTCCCTCAAGGCCGACTGAGCTGGTTGTACCCTAAAAACCCATTACACGATCCTTGCCATGTCAATCTAAAGAAACATGGTATACCGGCCCTTATGTTTATACAAAGAGTATATCATAAGAAAATTCTTAATGGGGTGATGATATCATGCCATATCATGTCGTTCTTGTAAACCTCAATTCTATGATAAGAATAAGGGTATCTTACTTTGATATACTGTTCATGTGGACCTCAATTCTATATAAAGAATGTCCATACTGATTTGTCATGGTACCTAAGTTAAGGGAACCATATTCTACCTAGTTTTGTCAATATCGTGATTATACCGTTATTATCAATCTATGTCCTTTGTCATATTTTGGACTATATTCTATCCAAGTAGTCGTACGTATCTACAAGCTTGATTATTGAAATTCTATGTTGGCTATAAACAAGAGTTGATGTCAAAACACATGATAAATGCCTGCGCATATAGGGCCCAATCTGGTCCTGGGAGGAGCACCCGAAAGTACCTGTGCCCATGGGAGTTAAAATGATAAGGTATCTGGCATTATACCGAGTACTTGACTTGCTTGATTGGACATTCCACACACATCTTGTACTTGAATCATACTTAACTTGACATGAAATGCGTGGCCCGCAAAAGGGTAATTTACTTGCTTGATACATGATAGCCAAAGTTCTTGACATGACTTGTTAAACGTACTTGCTGGAATATCTTGAATAAACTTGTTATCTTGTTGAAAGTTCATGATTAGTTCATCTTATTTCCTTGATATTACATTCTCTCTATCTTGTCATTTTATGCGAGCATGCATAGCTTTATTGCATTCATGAAATGCGTAATTACTTAAACCCCTTGCTAGTACTTGAGATATAATTTCCTACTGAGCGTTCGCTCATCCCGATTGTCCCTTTTTACTTTTCAGGTAAGTCCGACGACGATGGAAGTCAATCGGATGGGAATGGTCATGAGTGAAAGTGCTAGAGCTGCTTAAGTGTCATCTAGTCTTTTCTATAGTTTCTTGAGTCAACTATGTACTTTTCTTTTTATTAAACAGAGTATTGGATTTGTAATAGTCTATTATAAAGGAATAAATGATTGGGTTATCTTGCTATTTTGTGCATCTTTGTCTTTGTGTCGAATACACGGCCACTCTGATTGACATGATTGATATAGACACGTCGCGCACCTCTGGGTATCTTCCGCGCTCGGGGCGTGACAGTCTTTGTGGTATCAGAGCCTAAGGTATTCATTTCCTAGGAAAAACCCAAGTCCAAGGATAAGTTGAACCTTTAAACCAGTGAGATTGGGTAGAACCAAGGGTTAGATTTAACATAGTGTACGAGTCTTTAAATACGATCACGTACTAATATAGTTATTGTAATTGTAGGATAATGGCTGCCGAACGTGCTCAATGGCGCAACATGCAGCGTACCCTTCAAGGGATGACCCAAGTGCTACAACAGGTAGCACAAGGTGGTGCTCCACGAGCTGGAAGCTTACACCAAGCCTTTAAGAACATGAATCCCCCGAAGTTTATGGGATCGACCGATCCAGACGATGCCGAGCATTGGGTTCGGGAAACCGAACGCATATTCCGTGTCATGCAATGCACGGATCAGGACAAAGTTCTATTAGCTACATTCCAGTTAGAGAAAGATGCTAGGTGCTGGTGGGAGTCTATTGAAGCAACCATCGATCCTACTCAAGTAACATGTGAAGAATTTGTGGAATACTTCAATGCTAAATATTTCTCGGACCGAGTCCAAGAAAAGAAGGCTGCAGAATTCGCTGCATTAAAGCAACGATCTTTATCATTAGCAGATTATGAAGCTCAGTTCTCCAGGTTGTCTAGATATGCTAAGCATGTTATTAGCACAGAGAAGATGAAAGCCCGTAGATTTCTTAATGGGCTTAGGCCCCACTACATTACTCAACTGGCGCCTATGGACATCCAAGTTTATTCCGAAATAGCGCGCCGAGCTCAATTACTTGAAGATGCCACGGAACTATCTGATAGGATCCGTGGGAAAGATAAGAAGGAGCAAGTCACAAGTTCGGGTTCTTTCAAACCCAACTTTAAAAAGAGGCCCAATACTGGAGGTTCATCCTCTCCAGATTCCAAGTTCAAGAAATCCAAGCCCTTCTCTATCACCACTACACCTTCTAATACAGTATGCAAGCATTGTGACAAGGCTGGTCACAAGACCGAAGAATGCTGGAGGAAATTAGGAGCTTGTCTCCGTTGTGGGAGTCGCGAACATCGGATTCCCGATTGTCCATTAATGAATGACCAAGCCGGTGACGGTAAACGCCCGGTGACGAAGAATGCTCGTCTTCATGCAATCCAAGAGACCGAACCTGAAGAAGAAGGCGGAACACCAAAAGCCTGCTGGAAAACTACATCCTCTAGATATTCCAAAATGGAAGTGGGAGGATATTGGTATGGATTTCATCATGGGACTATCTAAATCCAAAGGAGGACATGATGGAATATGGGTTATCATTGACCGTTTAACTAAATCGGCGCATTTCTTGCCAATAAAGAGCCGATGGTCAATTGATGTACTAGCTGCACTATACATCAAGGAAATAGTCAGGATACATGGAATTCCTGTCTCAATCGTGTCTGACAGAGATCCCCGTTTTACTTCTCATTTTTGGAAGGGATTACAACATTCGATGGGAACAAGGCTCAATTTTAGTACAGCTTTTCATCCACAAACGGATGGTCAGACCGAGAGAGCTAATCAAGTTGTTGAAGATATGCTAAGAGCTTGCATCATTGACTTTGGTGGAAGCTGGCATGAACATTTGCCACTAGTGGAATTTGCATATAATAATAGCTACCAAGCTAGTATCCAAATGGCACCTTTCGAAGCTTTATATGGAAGGAGTTGCCGATCACCCTTATGCTGGAACGAAGTTGGAGAGAAACAACTATTAGGCCCAGACATGGTAAGGGATACAACTGAGAAGATACGAGTAATCAGAGAAAGATTACAAGTTGCTCAGACCAGGCAAAAGACTTATGCAGATACAAGAAGGAGAGATCTTGAATTCCAAATCGGAGATCATGTATTTCTCAAGATATCACCTAGACGTGGCATACGAAGATTTGGTGTTAAGGGCAAGCTTACGCCAAGATTCATCGGACCATTTGAGGTACTCGAAAGAGTTGGCGAGGTTGCTTATCGCATCGCGTTGCCTCCTCAATTGTCCGAGGTACATAATGTATTTCACATATCTATGTTGAAGAAGTATGTACACGATCCATCTCACATTATTGAACATGGAGATCTGGTGATCCAGAAAGATCTCACCTATGAACAGAAGCCTATGAAAATCTTAGATCGTGAAATACGAGCTCTAAGGAATAAGGTTATTCCCATGCTTAAAGTGCAATGGAATAAGAATACAGAACACGAAGCGACATGGGAGACCGAGGAATCTATGAAGAAACGATTTCCCGAGTTATTCTAAGAGGTATATACTCTACACTCTCCGCGTATATACATATTATGCAATTGAATTTGGGGACCAAATTCTTTTAAGTAGGGGAGGGTGTAGCAACCCTGACAAATGAATATTTGAAATGAATTAAAACATGTATATTACAGAAGTATTACATATAATAAGAATAGGGTTAATTAGACGAAATAAAATATATTACAAATAACGCCTCTTAGTAAGGCGTTAATTTAAAAAGAAACGCCTCTATATACGGCGTGACTAAAGAAAGGACGCCCTCACCTGACGGCGTCAAAATTCCAACGCCAAAGACGGTAAGCCAATAAACGCCCCAATCTTGGGCGTGTTTTAGAAACATGAAATGTCCTTCCTCAAGGCGCTTCTTAAGACACGACCTGCACAAGGTCGTCAATTAAAGAATCGACGACCTGACCAAAGGCGTTAATTCCATTCGGGAACTGTTCGACCCAGAGCTTATCCAGGGAAAGATTAACATAATCTAGTAAGTGTCTATTAGAGTAAGGACTCTATTAGGGATATGTTACCCTCAATCAAACACTAGTTTTGTTAGGACTCCAAAATCCTATAAATAAACCTGTTCGGCCAACCCTAAAACCATTTGATCGAGCGTCTGCTGCTAGGTACGTGAAGAACAAACGGTTCTTCTATTCCTTTTATTTTCTGCTTCTATTACATGAAGAACTAATGTTCTTCCTCTTCTTTTCCTCTAAACAGGTGAGGAATAAAAAACCGCGTATGTGAAGAACGAGGTAACGTTCTTCAATCTTTTCCCTACCTTCGGTTCTATTCTCAATATCCCTCCTTTCTTTCCCCTACAGGTTGATTGAAGGCCATCCTCTCCATCATATTCATCAACTAAAATTTTTCTTCCTGTCCAAGGTGTTCTTATCAAGTTATTCACCCGGTTATCTCCAAATCAAACTATCAAGGTAGGTTTTCTCAAGTCACTATAGCCCAAATAAAATAACGCAAGATATATGTATAAGCATGGCATGCATACAGTTTTATTATGTTCTGCAATATTTTGAAAGAAACGCCTCTGTCAAGGGCGCTAATTTACAAAACACGAACATGCCCAGGTCGTCAATTTCATATTTGACGCCCTGTACACAGGCGTTAATTTCATGTAAATGTTAATCACCCACCTTAAGAACTGATTATCTATGAAATCATGACTATAAACAATGCATGATCCTCTGTCTTCAACCTGCTAACGTTACTGTCCTGATATTATCTTCGTTCCTCTGTTATCCTGAAATTATTACTGTCCTTCAAAAACTTTAAGTAACGACCTTGACAAAGTCATTTTACACATGTTAATGCCCTGCCATAGGGCGTAAATTGAAAAGACACGCCCCTTCCTAGGGCGTTTATCGGTCAAAATCCTGAAATACATATATTCTGTAATATAGAACTAAACAGTAACGCCCCTTGCCAGGGCGTGTTTTAGACAAATCGTGAAAAATTATTGAAATTCTGTCAAATATATAAATAATGAGACGCCTGCTACTGTAGTCGTCAACTCTTTAAGAAACGACCCCGTCCAGGGTGCGTTTTAGATAAATTACTGAATTATTGAAAATTCTGCAAAATGGAACATATGTAAACGCCCTTCTCTTAGGCGTTACTTACTTGAGAAACGACTTAGCGTAAGTCGTTATTTTCTGTAAAAAATGATTTTTATCCTGATTCTGTTAACCGATGGTTTCATATTATATAATATATATATCGGCACTATTCTCCACTCCGTGAGTATAGTCCCACTTTTCACGTTGTTTCATCGATCACACTCAACTCTCATTGACATACAAGCTCTCCATTGGACATTCCGTTCCTTTGGACTAGCGAGTTAGTTATAGAGACCTCCGTAAGACTCCTCGTAGCCTTGGATTCCCTCAAGGCCGACTGAGCTGGTTGTACCCTAAAAACCCATTACACGATCCTTGCCATGTCAATCTAAAGAAACATGGTATACCGGCCCTTATGTTTATACAAAGAGTATATCATAAGAAAATTCTTAATGGGATGATGATATCATGCCATATCATGTCGTTCTTGTAAACCTCAATTCTATGATAAGAATGAGGGTATCTTACTTTGATATACTGTTCATGTGGACCTCAATTCTATATAAAGAATGTCCATACTGATTTGTCATGGTACCTAAGTTAAGGGAACCATATTCTACCTAGTTTTGTCAATATCGTGATTATACCGTTATTATCAATCTATGTCCGTTGTCATATTTTGGACTCTATTCTATCCAAGTAGTCGTACGTATCTACAAGCTTGATTATTGAAATTCTATGTTGGCTATAAACAAGAGTGGATGTCAAAACACATGATAAATGCCTGCGCATATAGGGCCCAATCTGGTCCTGGGAGGAGCACCCGAAAGTACCTGTGCCCATGGGAGTTAAAATGATAAGGTATCTGACATTATACCGAGTACTTGACTTGCTTGATTGGACATTCCACACACATCTTGTACTTGAATCATACTTAACTTGACATGAAATGCGTGGCCCGCAAAAGGGTAATTTACTTGCTTGATACATGATAGCCAAAGTTCTTGACATGACTTGTTAAACGTACTTGCTGGAATATCTTGAATAAACTTGTTATCTTGTTGAAAGTTCATGATTAGTTCATCTTATTTCCTTGATATTACATTCTCTCTATCTTGTCATTTTATGCGAGCATGCATAGCTTTATTGCATTCATGAAATGCGTAATTACTTAAACCCCTTGCTAGTACTTGAGATATAATTTCCTACTGAGCGTTCGCTCATCCCGATTGTCCCTTTTTACTTTTCAGGTAAGTCCGACGACGATGGAAGTCAATCGGATGGGAATGGTCATGAGTGAAAGTGCTAGAGCTGCTCAAGTGTCATCTAGTCTTTTCTATAGTTTCTTGAGTCAACTATGTACTTTTCTTTTTATTAAACAGAGTATTGGATTTGTAATAGTCTATTATAAAGGAATAAAGGATTGGGTTATCTTGCTATTTTGCGCATCTCTGTCTTTGTGTCGAATACACGACCACTCTGATTGACATGATTGATATAGACACGTCGCGCACCTCCGGGTATCTTCCGCGCTCGGGGCGTGACATAATGGGAGTAAGAGAAATGACTCAAATTATCGGTATAAAACGGGTGTCAACAGATGCCCCTCCTTAACGTCCTCTTTGCAGGGGAGTGAGCGGAGGTGAAGCGGAAGTGACATGGAACATGGAGGTGGAGCGAAAATGCAGCGGAGTGGACCGAAAAAGCGGGCGTTAAGGTGAAACGACACCCGTTTTTACCAACAAGTGATGAGAATCTTCCGGAAAACCTTGAACCGAACGCCGGGAATAGTTAACTGAAAGCGATGCCAAATCTGGAGGAACTAACTAAATGAAACAAATCGACAAGACCGGCCTCATGGGGGACACAATCCCGCGGTCCAATGAGGGGGCCACAAAAGAAAAGGCTAAAGCTCCAGACGAGACCTTTCAATCAACCGGACCAAACGAATCGACCAAAGAAAACCTTCGAATTCAGAGTGGAATTAGCTCCTCTTACTCGAGCGTCCGAACACATAGTTGACCATTACCGACGGGACATTTCTTAAGCAAACCATGGGGCATGAAAGCTCAAAAGGATGCGTATGATGCATGCTGGGCTAAAACAAAAGGAAATCATTAAAACAAATGCCAAGAAAGATTAAAATATAAGATATTCGAGAGTAGTATTGCTAAGCTGGGAACATCAGAGTCAAGATACCATCCGCAACCACAGCATGCGGATAGAACCGTCCTTCTCGTGACTTCCCAACTTAACGGCTTATCCGAAGGTTAGGTACGTGAGCCTGGATCATCATTGTTTTTGTTGAAGGGGAATGTCAGATCCTGGGACACGTAGATAACCTGCCGGCTCTCGAAATAATATACTATAATACCATATAATTAATGCAATAAGGGATTAGGGATAGAAGGCCATACCTAACTTACCTGTGCACGCGAAACGGGAGACTGGCTGAAATGATACCGCATAAGATGGTTAAGAAATAACATTTCAAAGCAACATCACTTTTCATGATTCACATACATCATCCCAGAAAAACGGCCTTATTGTAACCGTGCAATATTCCAAACGGCTCTATGTTAACCACGCATACCTGACCTTTGGACAATTCTTAAGGGGCCGGTTACCAGGGCTGAACGGTCAGGATTATACCGTTTAAAGGGGGAACGGCTCTCCGAGAACCGCTCAGGCCTGGAATTTCAACCGACTTAAAGCTAACGGTCACTAGGGACGTACGGTCACGTAGGAACCACCCAACCTATAAACGGTCTAACGATAGACCGTTCTTCCCTGTAACCTCGAAAAAAAAGCAACCCCCTCGTCTCCCTACACTATAACCGATGGTGGAAGGGATGAAGGGGCAACAAGGCCTCATTCACCCATTCCCTCACTCTCTCTTCTCATCCTCCCTCCCTCTCTCGATCTCTCTCTCCAGCTCCCTTGATGACCCAGATGAAACACCAGGCGGCCAGGCCGTCGGCCGCCGGTGAGGGTTCGCTGCCGCCGAGGCAACCGCCGAGGAAGAGGCCCCTGCCGGAGAGGAGGAGATCGCCGGAGAACAACCATCGACGGGGGCGGCCAAGAAGCCCTGTGATCCCGAGGTAGGCCCCCCCCACCCCAAACCTCATTTTCCTTTCAATTTTTATCAATGCATGTTAGTTTAGAAGTCTTTTAGGGGGGGTTAGATGCTTAGGGGTCAGTTAGGGGGGCCATGATGGTCTTCCCAGCCGGCTGGGGGGGACGCTCACCGTCGTCGGGGACGACGACGGTAGAATGGTTCAACAGAAACCGCACGGCATAACAATGCGGTCCACATAGGACCGTCCAAACTTACACGGCTCAGGTAACGCCGTTCAAAACCACACAGCAAATGAACCAACTTAAGCAGACACGGTGAGGGTACCACTGTTCAAACAGTAAACGGACCGCATTGGTCCGTTAATCATTCAACCGAGGCAACACAATACGGTCCTCACAGGACCGTCCACAATTCATGCGGACCAAGGGGGACCGCTTCTCCGTAGGAAGATGGGCAGGATCCGCTCAATTGTCGAGCGGTCCGTGGATAGCCGTTCTTCAAATTAAGAATTGGACCTTGAGAGTTTTATTTAAATGAAACACAATGCAAAAGTTGAATTACTAATATGCACGAAATGGATGAAATGAATGCAGGGGAAACGCAGGACCCGCACCTCGTGGCTGTAGGTCCGTGCAGTGTACTTGGCACTGCCGGACTTCCAGAGGGAGCGGCTGACGGCCATGGGGTTCGCCCCCTTCCTGAGCATCGAGGTGTGTCGTTTCAACAAAAATCTGCTCTACGCCCTGCATGACCACTGGGATCCAGTGAGTCGGATGTTCCTTTTCCCGTGGGGGCACATGGTCCCTACGTGTGCACGGGTCACCGGTCAGCGGGACTACCTTTCCCGACTACCGGCGGATGGCTCGGGAGTTGCTCGGCTTACAGCTGCGGCGCCCCGAGAGGCAGTCGACCCTCCTTCCCCGGGCTGCTCTCCTGGACAGCCTGGGTCTACGACGAGCGGGAGTTGCGGTCGGGGAGTGACCGGAGGAGCAATTGGAGCGGCTCGTCGGGCTGGCGAGATCGAGGGTTGTAGCGGGACCGGGACCTAAGGCGGACAGAGTATTACGACGGTTCCTGATGCTGATGTTCGGACGGCTTCTCTTCTCCACGCGGGCGGACGTGATGAGCTGTCGCTTCCTCCCCTTCCTCCAGGAGCTCGAGCACGTGGGTGACTACGCTTGGGGAGCGGCGGTCCTCACCTTCCTCTTCGACACTCTCAGTTCGACGGCACGTCGGACGATGCTTGGGGGCTTCTCCCCCTTACTCCAGGTATGACTTTTATACCCTAGACTCGGTTATGCTATCCTACATGCTTGCTAAAATGCTGACACGACCTTGTGATGCAGGTGTGGGCCTACGTACGCCTATGTGGGCTAGGTAGGGGCGAGGAGACCCGTCCTGGGCTCCTGCCGATTGCGCGGAGGTGGACAGCACCTCGGGAGATGACAGCCCTGAGACGACAGGTCCGGGAGCTGCAGGATGACCTGGACACTCTACCGTACACCTCGGTATGCTTCTAAACTCAGACTTCTTAATTAAATGCAATTCTTTCATGATTATGATGCTGATGTAGTTTCCTATGCTTGCAGGTACGGTGGACTCCTTACACGGAGGAGAGCCCGGAGGGCCAGCCGTGGGTGGCCGAGGCCCTGGCCTTTTCTGGCCGGGACGTGTGGCTTCACTGCATGAATGTAGTGGAGCCACTGTACTTCAGGTTGGTGATGAGGACCATCGGGGTCCATCAGCCGGCTATTGAGTTCCCTGTGCCTGAGAAGGCAGGGGAACGGGTGACGAGGACAACCCGGGGACTCCGCGAGGCGTTTGATTGGACAGCGAGGAACGCCGAACAGGTCGCCGACTGGACCACGCGTGGGCGAGTGGTGACCGCTCGGGCAGAGAGCGACAGCGCGTACTACACCGCGTACGCACGGCACTACCGGGACCAGGTGTTCGGGGCGCCCACCGACCGGTACGACTTCTAAACTTAAACTCTGTCTATTATGCTTATGGTTCCTATATGATGATGCACTGACATGCCTAGGCTTCTAAATGCAGGCCGACCCCGCAGGACGAGTGGCAGAGTTGCAGGGACTTCTGCACTCCACCATCCGAGAGAGAGACGAGGCCCGGCAGGCCCTGGCCCTACTGGTGAGTGTTCTAAACCCTAGACTCTTTAAATTATGCTGTTTCTATATGATTATGCATGTGACTGACCTAGAGTATTTGGATGCAGCGTGCCGAGGGGACTCAAAGGCAGGGACCAGACGCTCCTTCTTCTTCTTTTGCCTAGACCCTAGCAGACCGTGCCGAGCGAGATGCTGACTTTACTCGGATGGTGGAGCGGGCCAAGGTGGCCGAGGTGGCACTTACGGAGAGAGTACACGAATCTCTACACTTCCTCTTTGCTTATTTATGCTTATGAATGAAATGCTTATGCAACTGCCTAATAATGATATGCAGATGGCCGAGATGACTCGCCTCCAGACAGAGCTGGAGCAGAGCCGGGTAGTGGCTAGGGAGGAGGTGGCCCGGGTGCGCGAGGAGGCCGCGCGGAGTCGACCGGCAGACGCAGTGGAGACGGCACTCCTCCGGGCCGAGCTAGAGCGACTACGAGCCGGTGCTACCGAGGCGGACCGTTACCGGCCAGAGGCAGAGCGTTACAGGAGTGAGGCAGAGCAGGCCCGTCTACAGGTTGCCCGGTTGGAGGGCAAGGTGGAGGGTCTGAAGGAGGCGAGTCGGGAGCGCAGCAGGGCGACTGCGAGTGGCAGCCACGGCACCCACGGCTCCGTGAGGAGTTACTTCACTGGTTCCTCCGGCCATCGGAGGAACGAGGAGGAGGAGCGGCGCCGGCGATGGCGTGATGAGGCGACCTCAGCGATGCCTCCCCCAAAGAGGCATGCGGGCTGTGGAGACAGCGACGGGGGCCAAGGAGAGGGACATGCTTGACTGTGTACTGGGCCCGTCTTTGTACATGATATGATATGATAGTGGTATGCATGTTTTCGTTCTGATTTTTGTGGGTGACTGTATGTATGCATGAATGAACGTGACTTAGCTACTAGAGGGGGTGAAGCAAACATGCAAGATTGAGAGGTGTGCCCGACCTGAGAGAGGGACGCACACGCTGATTTGAGTCAGATGAGTGACGTACATGCCGACTTGAGTGAGATGAGAGTGACGTACACGCCGACTTGAGTGAGAGGAGTGACGTACATGCCGACTTGAGTGAGATGAGTGACGTACATGCCATCTTGAGTGAGATGAGTGACATACACGCCGACTTGAGTGAGAAAGGGATGCATACGCCGACTTGAGTGAGAGGAGTGACGTACATGCCGACTTGAGTGAGGTGAGAGATGCACACGCCGACTTGAGTGAGATGAGTGACGCACACACCGACTTGAGTGAGGTGAGAGACGCACACGCCGACTTGAGTGAGATGAGTGATGTACACGCCGACTTGAGTGAGAAAGGGATGCATACGCCGACTTGAGTGAGAGGAGTGACGTACACGCCGACTTGAGTGAGATGAGTGACGCGCACGCCGACTTGAGTGAGTTGAGTGCGCTAAATGAATGAGATGTGGGTACGCCAAATGGAGTGAGACACGAGTGCAGTAGGTTGATGGGCGGTTCTCCCCGAGCCTTTCGTGGAGAAGAGCGGTTCTCCAAAGACCCCTTCAATTGGGGTGGAACGGTTCAATATAAACCATAATGACATTTGAACGGCGGATTTTAGACCGCACAAGTCATTGGACTCGGGCTTTCTGAAAGAGATAAACGGTCGATGATGGGCCGTACATGAAGATGGACGGTCTATCGTAAGACCGTCCAATAGGACATCCTATCTGCTCGAACGGGGACTCCCTAGAGAGTCCCCAGCCCGAGGGTAAGATGCTTTGAACTCATCACATCCCTATCTTAACCCGTCCTAGACTTATCCGTGCCTAATCCCAAGAGGGTTAGGTTTCCTAACAAGTCCTATAAGTAACACAGGGGCCTAAACTCGTAGCTTACACATCCCCTTACCTTCAAAGCTTGAAATCTTTGATTCTCACCACCAAAACATCATGAAGAGGTCCCTAGAGGTGAGTTCGATGGAGGGAGCACTTTTTGAAGGGCCCAAGCCGGCCAGAAAAGAGCGGGAAGTGCTCCAACGGCTGACCGCAATCCCACGACATCTGAGCTCAAGTCCCATGAGAGAGGTAAGCTTATTATGGTACATTCAGTTCGATTCATCTCCTTCCACTTATATTTCCTCCTTTCCCTCACTTTTGGCATCCAGCTTCTTCCTGGCGCGAGGCGGTACTCTATATTGAAGTGGCTAGCTCCCATGGTCCGTGCTTTGCCCCTAGGTGTGACGGCCATCCTTCGATCCTGGCATTTGCAACCTCTCCTAGTGCTTGGTCAAAACTACCCAAAACTTTCCCTTGACTGGCACGGCATCTCAACTATAGTTGAAATATGGCACCCTCAGACCCATACCTTCTTCTTTCCATCATTTGAGGCCACTATCCTACTGGAGGAGGTAGAGACCTACTTTGGGTTCCCTAGGTCCAAGGTGGGGGAGGAAGACTTGATATGCCATACGATTGCCCCTATAGACCCGAGACTCATTCTAGGGGGATTCATCCCAGACAGTAGAGAGGTTCACACTTTCGTAGGCCCGCGTCAGATCCACCTTCTCCCCCTCAGCCAGTGGGTAGTGGAGCATTGTAAGAACAGGAGTGAGTGGGACGATGCTATAGCCAAAGCCACCTCCATTTGTTTATGCGGGGCCCTCTTGTTTCCCTCAGTCGACCACATCTTAGAGATGCCCCTTCTTAGTACCATTAGCGGACTGTGGCAGGGACTTTTCATCTCCCAGACCATCCTTACTTACTTGTATGAGGGTCTTACTTCAGCAGCTTTGGGAGGCCCCCTCTTTGGTTCCATGATCCTACTGGAATGTTGGTTGGGAGTTAGGATGAAATTCATTCAAAGGGAGGAGGTCACTACGGCGAGCAGGATCTTTGGGAGCCACCCCCTCTTCTTCATAGGTGGCGCGTTCAGATTCTCCCCACAGGTCGAGTGCAGGACAGCTGAGATGAAGACCAGGGACGAGTGGCGATTGTACATCAATCGGCTACCCCTGGACAGGTTCGTGATGTGCTCGGGCTTCCTTTATGACACCACCGTCAGAGTTCACAGGAGGACCGGCTTGGACTTGAGGCTTGTGAGCGACACTGCACTGGCGATGTACAGCCCACACCGGTGCTACTTGCAGGTCGGGCTACCCCGGACGGTTCTACCGGCACTACCCCACCTTCCCGCATTGCAAGCGAGGAGGATCGGCGCAGAGGAGGACGAGCAGGAAGTTAGGAGTGCCCTGATTATATGGGAGGTGAGCAGGGTACTTACCCTACCGACAGAGGTGGAAGAGATCTCGGTGACACGCCAGGCCTATCTTAGTGAGCTGAGAAAGATACGTCCCCGCGGGGATGCCCAGCGGAGGATTGAGTGATTCCCTTTGTTTGACGATGATTGTTGGATGAGACTCACGTTTAGACAGCTTGATATATGAAATGAATAAAGTGGATGAGTTTTATTGATTTTGGGCTCTGTGGGTTGATTATGATGTGATTGCGAGGATTGAACATTCATGTGGTCATGGGCCAACTGTCCTTCCAACCTGCCCCTGTACACATGCAAACATGAAGAAGATTAAATATATTTTAGGCTTAGCCCCTTGCCTATAACAAGTTAGGAGATGATCGTTTTCTTGATTTTTGGTCAAGGGGTTAAGCCTTATCAAATAGGCAAATATCAAAAAATGGGAAAAATGCAAATGAATGCTATGAATGCAAGAGGGACACATATGATTTGTGAGTATTGGAATATTTGATTTTTTTGGGTTTTGAAATATTTGATTTTTTTTGGGTTTTGAAATATTCGATTTTTTTTTGGGTTTTGAAATATTCGATTTTTTTTGGGGGGTTTTGAAACATTCGATTTTTTTGGGTTTTGAAATATTCGATTTTTTGGGTTTTGAAATATCCGATTTTTTTGGGTTTTGAAATATTCAATTTTTTGGGTTTTGAAATATTCAATTTTTTGGGTTTTGAAATATTCAATTTTTTTGGGTTTTGAACCAGCTCGGGTTTTAATAGCAGAGACCTTCTCATCTTGCTATGGACTTCCCAGGCCCAGCGCGTGCAGGAGGGGGACTGCTTGTGGTCGGAGTCAACCTTGCTCAACGGTGTTTCTACCAAGGCCATATCCGGGGTGGGATTCATTCCTTGGGAAAGTAAAAAGGGATCGAGTGGGAAAGCTGACGACAGTTATAGAGGTTTTTAGGGTTTGAGTTCTTTCCCAGGACACCCCCTTTTCAAAGAATCCGGTCTGTTGCGCCGGGGCTTTGTATCCGTTATCGAACCTTCATCCGCTCTAGGCACGCATGCGACCGGGCTCATAACGTCCCGCGGGGAAACTATACTGCCACTCTTGCCATGCCTAGTTGTATCCTTTTGGGGATTTTGAGAGCTTCGAGCCTTATGTGCTTTCGGCCTTATCTTTTGATTTTGCCCCTTTTCTTTCTTTTTTTTTTCTTTTTTTTTTCTTTGCGGAGTGAGGTCTTAACGGATTGCCCCTATTTGAGACCTCTTTTAATGGGGGGTCTAGGTCAGTTCTCACCCCCTTATTCACCACTTGCCCCTATCTTCAGCCGAGAGAGAGGAAATACAAGGATTTCCACCTTTCCCCGAGCATGGCCAAAGGAGAAACGGTGTCGGGTAGCATGAGAGAATGCCGAGCCACAGGCAATCGTGTAGTGTGTGAGATGCTGGACATGGGTCCTCCTTTTGCAATCTAGTGGGGTATACCATGCCATCGAACCGTTACTGATTCCATCTTTTATGGATAGAAACATTTTAAATACAACCCATTCCACGGGTTCGGCAATTCTTCACCCTCCGCGTTGATCAGACGATACGCGTTACCCGGATAAGCTTCTTTGATTACGAAGGGCCCTTCCCAGTTGGGTTGTAGCCTAGACCTGGGATCTACTGACCTGATGAACTTACGTTTCAAAACCATATTACCTACTTGGAATTTTCTTTCAATGACCTTCTTTTGAAAATATCGCGAGACACGCTTTTGATATACTGAAACATGATTGGCCGCATTCAACCTTTTCTCGTCTAAGAGTTCCAGTTGGACTAGCAACGCCTCTCGACGTTCGTCAAGATTAAGTTCCTTGTCCAACTGCACTCTTAGGGAAGGCATCAGAATCTCATACAGGAGTACCGCCTCCATCCCATATGTGAGAGCAAAGGGAGTCTGCCCTGTGGGAGTGCGGACGGAGGTGCGATAAGCCCATAGAGCTTCTATTAGTTTGTCGGCCCAGTCAGCAAATTTATGTGATTCGCATGTTTTCTTGATAATTTTAGGAAGGGTTTTATTCGTGGCCTCAGCCTGGCCATTACCTTGGTTGTAGTATGGTGATGAATGATGCAGAGCTATATTGAATTTCTTACAGAGGTCCTGGAGTTCTTGTGAGACGAATTGAGGCCCATTGTCGGTGACGATGTCGCTTGGCACCCCAAACCGCGAGATAATGTTCTTCATAATGAAGCGGCATACCATGGTGGCTTTGATTTCTGCATAAGCTTCAGCTTCCGCCCACTTGGTGAAGTACTCTGTAGCCGTCAAAATGAAGGACTTCTGTTTAACTGCGGAATTCGGATCACCGAGGGGTCCGATGATATCAAATGCCCACATGGAGAAGGGCCAGGGAGCAGACAGGGGGTGAAGAGAAGAAGCGGGAGCGTGGATTTTGTCGGCGTGGATCTGGCACTGAAGACACCTACGGACATAGGTGGAACAATCTTCTTCTAGGGTTGGCCAGTAGTAGCCCTGCCTAAGAATCTTTTTCGCCAACGCATGTCCATTCACATGCCCTCCACACTCGCTGGAGTGGGCTGCTTCCACGACTTTCCAAGCTTCTTCATCATCTAGGCATCTCATTAGAACTCCATTCAGAGCCCGCCTATATAATTCACCAGCAATGATAGTGTATCTCGCGGCAACTCTTCTAATGGCCTTTTGCTGCCCAGCGTTTGCCTCTTCCGAAAATGTACCGTCCTTGCAATACTACTCAATTTCATAAAACCACGGCAATTCCTCTTCTTCGATGATCTCCTCGAGCTCAGCTAACGATACTTCTTTCACTTCTTCCCTTTCTATCTTCTTCTCCACGGACTTCCTAAGGTCGTCAAACCAGGGATCCTGAAGAGAGGGAATATCTAGCCGTTGGACCACAATGGTCTCAGTGGCACGACTTAGGGGAAATGATAGGGAGGAAGCGAGCGATGCAAGGGCATCAGCCAAGATGTTCTGAGAACGAGGAGTATGAATGTAGACGAGTTTCCTGAATTACCTAGCCAAGAGCGTGACCAGATCTTGATAGGGTTTAAGCTTAGGGTCACGGGTGCGGTAAGTTGACAAAACTTGGCGCAGCACCAATGGAGAGTCTCCTATGATGTTAAGATATCGCGCGCCCAAGATGTAGGCGTGCTTCAGACCGGCAAGGAGAGCCTCATACTCGGCTATATTGTTAGTGGCAGGAAATAAGAGTTGATATGCCACAGGGATAGTTACCCCTTCCAGAGTAAGAAGAACGGTGCCAATTCCACTGCCCTGGGAATTAAGGGCACCATCGAAATGAAGAGACCAGAAAGAAAGATGAGTACTCACCGCCAGGTGTTCATCAGGGAATTCATCCTGGATGGAATCAGTACGAGGAATAGGAGAATGAGCCAGGTGTTCGGCAATAGCATATCCCTTGATTACTTTCTGCACTATGAAGGTGATGTCGAACTGGGAAAGAAAGCTCTGCCAGGGAGTTAGTCGACTAGAAAGGACAGGCTTTTCCAAAAGATAACGAATGGGGTCCATTCTAGAGATGAGCCTAACCTCGTGGGCGAGGAAATAGTGTTTAAGCTTCTACGCTACCCACACCAGTGCTGCACAGGTCTTCTCCATGGCAGTGTACTTGGATTCAGTGGGATTAAATAACCTTGAGAGATAGTACGCTGCCCTTTCCCTTCCTTCATCGTCAACCTGTGCCAGGACAACTCCTAGGGAGTCCTCAATTACAGAAATGTACAAGATCAGGGGTTTCCCAGGGACAGGTGGTTGTAGAACCGGGGGATTAGAGAGATAGACCTTGAGTTCCTCATAGGCCTTCTGGCATTGTTCATTCCATTCAAATTTCGCGCCTGCCTTTAGCAATTCATAAAATGGGCGGCATGTTTGCGAATGCTGAGATATGAATCTCCTGATAAATTGCAAATGCCCGATCAGACCTCGAAGCTCAGTGATGTTCTTCGGTGGTGGCATTTCCATAACGGCCTTTGCTTTATTCGGATCGATCTGAATCCTCCGTTTGCTAACTATAAACCCGAGCAATTTCCCAGATGCAACTCCGAACACGCATTTCTTCGGATTCATCTTTAACTTGTATTCCCTAGCCCTCTGCAACACCTTGGCTAAAATGGCGGGATGTTCTTCTTGTGACCTCGATTTGACTAAAATATCATCCACATAAGCTTCTAAATAAACGTGCATCATATCGTGGAAGATAGCCATCATTGCTCTTTGATATGTGGCACCTGCATTTTTCAACCCAAATGGCATAACGACGTAGCAGTATGTGCCCCAAGGTCTAGTGAACGAGGTCTTTTCTTGATCTTCTGGAGCCAGAAGGATTTGGTTATACCCCGAATAACCATCCATGAAAGAGAGGGCTTCGTACCCAGCTGTATTATTGACCAAGACATAGATGTGAGGAAGTGGAAAATCGTCCTTCGGACATGCCTTGTTCAAGTCCCTGAAGTCAATACAAATTTGAATTTTACCATCCTTCTTCATTATTGGGACGATGTTTGCCACCCATTGTGGATACAGCACAACTCTAATGAACCTGGCCTTATGCAATTTATCAACTTCTTCCTTAATTCTCAAGGCCATCTACGGATGGAATCTCCTCGCTTTCTGCTTAACGGGTGTTGCCCCTGGTTTGAGAATCAGCCTATGTTCAACCAAGGAGGGGTCAAGACCGGGCATGTCCTCGTAGGACCAGGCAAAAGAATCACTGTACTCCCTCAAAACTCTGACAAGCTCCTCTTCAACTAGAGGAGGGAGGTTAGCAGAGATAAGTATGGGCCTGGGATCCTCTTCTGTTCCGAGGTTGATCTCCTTAGTGGGCTCATCTACTGCCGCGGAAGGTTCGTCAAATTTCTTCAAACCTTGTGCGTATAAATCAGCAATGTCATCCACCTCATCTTCCTCATCATCCGCTGGGTCCTTCTCATTCATAATTTCATATACTCCTAATCCATCATTGCTCCACACCCCTTCAACTTCCTCATCATCTTCCAAGACAATCACGGTCTCTACAAATTCCAGACATTTCAACAGAGCGTGACATCTTCTAGCCAAATCTTGTAGAAACCTATCGGGAATGGTTTTGGGAGGACGTGTTACGGCGGGCGCCGCAAACGTGGAAGGGCTGACAAAATTCGGACTAGACTCTACCCTGACTGACTCGACTATCCTAGAAGACTCTGTACACTGTACATCTGACTTAGGGGAGAGAGAATCTACTGGAAGAGAAACATGGGTCTCGTGCCCCTGGGAATCCGGGTAGAACATAGCGTAATCTTCCATGGAGACCTCCGTTTTAAAATTGACGTTTTTTTTTGGAGGCTGGAGGTGATCACGCAGCAGGAGGGGGAAGCAGACGGAGGAGGAGGTAGCTACATGGGAAATAATTCTGGGAAGATGCAGTCGAAGAAAGGATCAGAAGAGGAAAACCACATCTCATGGAGCTGAGCTCCTGGGGGAGGAGGAGAGAATAAGGTTCATAGATCAATTGGCGGGCAATGCCCACAAGCACATGGAACGAACAAAATCTCGGGTCTCTCCACGAAGCATGGGTCGACCATAAGTGGAGGGGAACGGGGAACAGAATCCAACTGTCGAAACCAGGAAGCAAGATGGGACGGGGACATAGAATAAGTAGTGGCGGAACTCCCCATCTTCCGTGGCCCCTGGCGGGCCAATGGCATCGAAGGAAGCTTTACCAGCTGCGTCTCCTTCTTGTTTGGCTTGCTCTCTTTCTCATGAAACAACCCTTTAAAGCAATCAGAAAGGTCTTCCAAGTCACCAATTAACCCTTGCATTGACGGTGGCGGATCAACAACAGCACAGGCTTCGTCTGTCTTCTCTCCAGGGCTAGCCGGCGGGGTCTTCAAGGTACCAGGTTGCAACGGACCCTTCACAAAATGTTGCCGGTAATCCCAGGTCAATGGCCCGGAGTCTCCGAGCATCGACATGGAGGATTCATGGTAGCCGAGGCCCCGACGGCCCATCTTCCTTCCTTTTGGAACGGGGTTGGTCCGGCCCTGTAACTGTGCGCCGATGTTGACACCCGTTTTAGCCCACAAGTTGCGTCGTTTCTCTTATTCATCATTTTTTATGTCCCGAATTAGCCATTATTTTGGAGCTTCCTTGGATGGATTTCAAGCCCATTTTTACCATTCCATACCCTTTGAGCCTTGGAGATCATGATTTCTTATAGCCCCGGAGCTTATCTTGTCAAATTCCCACTTCCAAATCAACTTTCGGCCCATTTAGGCCGACTTCCCTCAAGTAATCGACTCTCTCTCACTGCGCAGTCTTGAAAGTGGTTCTTTTTCACCCTCTTCCAATCCTCTATTCAAAAAGTTGTCTTCATCAAAGTTGTTCCTCTTTCAAAGATCTACAATTTCGTCTTCTACACCGTTGGCCAGTTCTGCCCCGATTGTGAGCTATTTGCATTTTTCCAGCAGGCTGTGCTGTTCACCAACATCCCAGAATTTTCATCTCTCTTCCAGCCCCATTTTCACCCTCTTACAATCATTTTCTCAAATTTCTTTCTTCATGAAAGTTGTTCCTCTCTCAGTTATCTATAACTTTTATGTTTACCACCTTTTCCAATTCTCCACCGTTTGAGAGATATGCTTCAATTTCTAAAGTCGCGCGCAGTCTGCCCGGAATCTGCCTTCATCAAAGTGACGGCCCTACATAGGTGCGTTACTTCGGTGTGACGGTCCTACGATAGACCGTCACACCGAAACTTGCCCGAAACACCCTATTCAACACCCACAAAGTGACGGCCCTACATAGGTGCGTTACTTAAGTGTGACGGCCCTACGATAGACCGTCACACCGAAACTTGCCCTAAACACTCTGTTCAACCCCCAGAATGTGGCGGTCCTACCCTAGACCGTTACATGCACCAGAGAGTCCAATTCGTGCTGGACTCTGCTCCGTTTTTGTGCGCCGTAGCCCTCTTGAAGAGTCCATAACTTCTTGACTTCTTATCCAAATTGATCCCCGTTTTTCCTACTTCTAGCCCTTGGTATTATCTTGAATTTGGTTCATAGGAATCAAATTTTTATTGGCAATATCTCTTGGGATCTGGGTCGCAAGATCATGATTTATGTTTCCTAGTTCAACTCAAACTCTACAGATTAAGCTCCGGGGCTACCTTCCAAGAGACATATGTTCTAGAATCCTCCTCCGAATTGATCCCCGTTTGTTCCTATCTCTTGTCCTTAGTATTATCTCGAGTTTGATCCAAAGAACTCGATTTATCTTGGACTCTATCTCCGAGAATCGTGATAAGAAGATGAGGATTTCTTACAAAACTCTATAAAAACTGCCCAGTTCGCAGTCGCGACGGGGGGCTCTTTCCGGACGTGGGGCGAAGCCATGCTGCACCGCCGACTCACAACTTCGACCCCATCTTGAAGAGGAAAGTATTGGCTTTCTATTCTATCCTTCTGGGCTTGATTCCATGGTCTACACTCTTAGTTCTAGTCTCCTCAAAATCATAAATCATCACAGTTTCCTGCACTTTCTGCTACACATGTGTTTTTCTCCATTTTGCATCATCATTTTCTCTCTATTCTCTCAATCAAATCTCATGATTTCAAATCTCATGCATGCACAACACACACAACTATCTTTTCCACCCTTCCACAGGGGTTAAAAACCTCCCCCCGGTGAGTTTGCCCTCAATTTCTACCCCTATTTTATCACTGCGGGATTGATACTACACATGCATGTTCTAATGGGTTTTTTGTCCTTGTTTGATCTTTGTTTTGCAGGAGAGCATGAATACAACGTGTGGCCCTCTTCCTCTAGCCGGCTGGAAGGAGAGGAGGTTTGAATCCACAAGTTCCCCGCACCCCGTTTCAAGCGCGATCAAGTTTTCTTTCCAAGGTATACGGCGCCGTTGCACTCCTTTCTTCATCCTTGCGGCGTTGTTGATCCTTGGTGGCGATCACGGTTAGTATTTCCATCCTTTCATCCCCTTGTCTTTGATTCACATGTTTATGCATGTATGTATTTAAAGGGGGCGGGAATCTAATCTAATTAAAAAACAAATCAACAGTTTTTTGGCGATCACGGTGGGACACCAATGCCCATCACGCTTGTTTTCATGCTCTTTTGTAGGTTGGGTGGGTCCATGTTCATGTTTAGGTGATATTTCTTCCATTCTCCAACTATTTTTGGTGTTTTAAGGGCTCTGGTAGTGTGACGGTCCTGCAGTAGACCGTCACATGCATTAACGGTCCTTTGGTAGACCGTTACACGGCTTCTGGCAGTCCTGCGTGCATGCTCACAGAGCCGTGTTCATCGAGGCATAACTTTTGATCCCGGAGTCGATTGAGCTGATTTTTGTTCCATTGGATAGCCCTTTATATTGTCTTTCCATCCATATATCATTTGCACCATTTGGTTATCATTTTCATATTCTAAAATTGTCCAACTTTTTGAGTTTTCTGCATAAGTTCTGCAGGCAGGCTCTGGGATAGGTTCACAGGTACATCTTTACTCAGTGATTTGACTGCCTTCCCGGTGTCTGATTGCACTGATTTTTGTTCCATTGGATAGTCCTTTATATTGTCTTTCCATCCATAGCTTATTTGCATCATTTGGGTCTCATTTGCTTAGTTAAAAATTGTCATCATTTCAGCATTTTGTCCATAAAATCTGCATGTGGTCTGCGCATAGGGTCACGGGGGCATCTTTGCTCAGTGATTTGATTGACCTCCCGGGGTCAGATTGATCTGTTCTTGGGCTCATTGTGCAGATCTTTGTATTGTCTTTCCATCTACATACTATTTGTTTTAGTTGGATCATGTTTGCATAGTTTAATCTAGTCTTGATTTTCTAGTTTTAAGCTAGAATTTGCATGCACTCCGGTGCACATAGGGCCATACGTTGCATATCATAGTTGCATTTCCTACCTTGGTGCGTGGACCTCTCGTCTCCATATTCCTTGGAGCCGACCAGGAAAGCACATCAAGGACCTCCATAAGTCCCCGTGAGCCGTGGATTCCCACACGGACACCGGGCCGGTTATAGCTTTCCACCCCTTAGGCTTGCATTTGCATAAGTGTGAGGGAGTTAACCTTAGTCAACCCAAAGTTTGGATCTTATTCCCATAGGATTCCTATCTCGAGAGAATTATTATTAATTCAAATCATTAAAAGGTCCATTGAAATCTCTAAAATATTTCCCATCATATCAACTTGTTTGACTTGGGTGAAAACTCTTACATTGCATTGATTGTGTTATTTGGGCTTGTCCAAGCCCATTAGTGGTGTTTTGTGTTGCACCCACGTCTTTCATCATTATTAGGCCCACTTAGGTTACCCCATTTTGTGTGTCCATTGTCTAGTCCATTGTCCCGTGATCCGTTGTCCATTCGTCTTTGCATTAGTGGGTCAGTCCCCTCTTGTCCTTGGGCCATTAAGCCAGTGCTTCCCCACTTGTATTCTCCTTGATCTCCTTGTATTAAGTCTCCATTTGCCCTCATGGAGCATCATTCTAACCTCTTGTATCATTCTTTTTCCCAATCTGCTTCCTATTCCCGCGTGGAATCCTCTTCCCACGTGGGTCCATCTTCTCGTGGTCCCTCTGACCCATATGAGGAATAGGCTAATCTCATGGCCCATATTTCAAGCCTTGTTCGCCAAATGGACCCGGCCCAGGCCCAACGTCTTATTGCATCTCATCTTCATTGGCCTTCTTCTCATAATGGGCCATCTCCTATTCATGGGCCTCCTCCTTCTCCTTCATATGTTGTTGGCCCAATTGCTAATGGGCATTATTCTCCTAATGGGCCTCATCCTTCTGCCCATGTTGCTGCCAGCCCAATGGGTCCTTATGCTCATGCTTCTTTTAGGCCCACATATCCTTCCATTCCCGGAATGGGCCCTTCTTCTTCTCAGCCTGGATCCTCTTATTCGGCCCAATACCATGCTCCTGGTCCTAATTCACACCCTCTTGCTCAAGTTGGCCCATATTTTTCTCGATCTCTCCCTACCCAGGAGATGATTGCTCAAACCCAACGCCAGCTTGATGAGCTTCAACGTCGGATCAATCCCAAATCCTCCTTGAGTATCCCATTTGCATTTCAAGGTCTTCGGCTTCCGCCATCTTCACAAATTCCCGCATATCGCCGTTATAGTGGAGTTGGTGACCCATATGTGCACTTGAAGGAGTTCGTTTATGAGTCGGCCCAATTTCGACATGACCAACACTTGATGGCTTATCTGTTTGGTCTGTCATTGGAAGGCCCGGCTCGGGATTGGTTCTTCTCTCTTCCGCAAGAGCAAGTTGTGAGTTTTCATGCCGTTCAAGAAAAGTTTATTCAGCAGTATCAAGACCAGGTTGGGCCCAAGTATTCTATCGCGGATCTGGCCCAAGAGATGATGAAGCCCGAAGAGGATTTCTGCACCTTTGCCGACCGCTGGCGTCACCTTGCCGCGCAAGTCTCGGGACACATTCCGGAGGGAGAACAAATCAAGATGCTGATATCAAATGCAACACTCGAGTATCGGTTCATCTTAGCCCTCAACGACATCACCTCCTGGCAGCAACTTTACAGACGAGCCCGCTTCATTCGCCAACAAATTCAAGATTCCCTTTACCTCGAGTCTCCACCATCCACCTCCACATATCAACCTTCACCCTCCACATGTCAACCCTACACTCCCATGAGTCAGCCGGCCATGAGTCAGCCTTCTGCCACATATCCCTCCTCGAGTCTCCACCAACCTCCCGCCTCTACGTACCCATACGCCTCCGCATATCAACCTTCCATGAGTCAGCCTCCCGCATCCACATACCCGTCTCCATCTCCACTTCCGGTCAAGGGAACACCACATCCCGAGCAAGTAGATGCCGTCTACATACCCCCTCATCCTATTCCACGCATGCCTTCACCAAAGCCCTCCACCACTAGCCACACACTCCAGCCTACGCAACCTCCACTTCCGTCTCCACAACCTTCTCCACCATTACATATCCCTCGGCATCCACCTTGCCCGAAGCAGGCTCCTCGCCTTCCATTGCCAGAGTGTTTCACAGATATATTTCGGGCTTTGATGGCCAGTCATGCGTTGCCGCTCTCTCCGGTTGTGCCTTGCCGACCCGCAGTCGGGGATATGCTTCAGTTCTGTGATTTTCACCGCCAGCCGGGGCATTTGGTTGAGGATTGTCCTGAGTTCCGGGATTATGTTTATGATCTGGAAGCTAAGAAAAGGATTGATTGGGCCGCTATTCACAAAGTCATTTTACATCTTTGCAACCAACAGCAGCAGCAAGAAGTGCCGCCGGGGCAGCCGTCTCCCTTACTTCAAGGCCAGGGGCACCCTTGTGATTCCTCGTCTAGTTCTGCACTCGCTCCATCACCTACTACCTCACCTACTCCATTACCTCCGCCATCTCCTATCCAATCTCCGCAACCTCCACAAACCCAAGCCTCCGCTCAGGCCAGTGCCTCCCCTTCTTCCCTTGCCGCCACTTCCACTACTTCTATCCCTCACACCGCTCGACGCGTAGTATCGACACGTCGACGGTGGACACCACAACCTCCCTCTTCACCCTCTCCACCTCCATGTCCACTACCCCCATCATCTTCATCAATATCCTCATTGCCATCACTATCATCCCCGTCTCTACCACCAGTGCTTCCATCACCTCCACCATCTCCACCACCTTTGCCATCTCCGTCACCATCGTGGCTCGGGCCTGAGCAGGCTATACCTCCACCCTCACCTCCGACTTCACCTTTGTCCACACCTAGGCTTGCCACCATCTCAACCCCTTTGCCTCCCCCTAAACACATCACCACTCCCATTGAAACCTCCATGCCATCTAAACCGATTCCTATCCCCATTCCTCCATCCACTTATCCCCCACGGAGCGGGTGCAGGTTACCCATGGTGCCCCTCGGGTCTAATCCCGAGGGAGATAATAAGCCAAGTCAGGATGATTCAGTGCCGACCGTGCATTTCAAGATTCAGGATTTTATCTGTCGAATGCCGGTTCGTGTCCTCGTCCCTGGTTATTTTGGGGATGATCCGCCTCTACTTTCAAAGATGACAGTTGCTAAGAAGAGTTCCCTAGAGTTGATGCCAGTTTCTTCCCGAGCGAGGTCAGTGGCAATCTCTTTGCTCACCGAAGAGTTCACCGTTGATGCTATTATTTCTCCTCGCTCTATTGCTGTTCAGATGACAGGCCAAGAAGGGTTCTCTACCCGCGTTGTGCTTACACATATGGCCACCAAGCAGATTATGGGTTCTATGTTCAAGGGGCAATTGGCCGTATCATCTACACTTTCCAAGGATATTCTGCACCTGTTATGTAATCTTCCTCGGTTTATTAGCAAACCGGCCATGTCAACGCCGTGTATTACTCTCCCTCAGCTTCACCCGTCTCTTCTATCAAGAGAGTTGTGCTTCAAGGCTGAGTTCCGAGTGGAGTTGCCGAATCTCATGCTACTTGTGCCAAGTAACAAGACTCCATGGTTTTATGATATTCAGTATTATGAGGAGTTAGTTGTTCAAGAACGTCCTACTATTGTTAGCTTTGGGAGTCTAGGGGCAACCGCCCCGATGAAGCTGCATGTCCACAGTCGGGCAAGGCCATCTGCTAGATGGGCTCGCTATTTGAGAAGATATTGCAAGGCAAGGTACCCAAGGGTCCTAGTCCGCGCCAGGCGAGTCCATGTTCAAGAAGTATCAGCTAAGAAGAGGCGACGACGTAAGTTTAAGGGCCGTCAGTTGTGCACTCAGGGGTCCACTTCTCTTCCTTCTTCTTCATTTCACTCATTATTTCTTCTACTCAGTTCCCACCCCTGGGTGGTGTATCTGCCCTCTCCTAATTCTCCCCCCACAATTCTCTCCTCCCATCTCGGGTCCGCGAATCCCTGTTCTTCTTTTTCCTATCCGGATCCTCCAGATTTTTCCTCCTCTCACGATTCTAGGCCCTGGCCTATGTCATCATTCCATCCAAATCTCGGGACATCACCTGATTATTCTTTCCCCGAGACTTCCAGGTGTTGCCTCTGATTCTTCCCCTCCGATATCTCCGGGTTCTTCTTATTCTCCGACCTTGTCGAGTGTCTCCCATTCTCCTTCTCCGGCACTATCGGATGATTCTCGTCCCTCTTCTCCGACCACGTCGGATGATTCTTCTTATTATCTTTCCACTCTCTCCTCCTCACCCTTTCAGGATCATTACCCTTTTTCTTGCTGCTTTCGAGGCTTTAGTCCACCTTGATCTTGGCTAATCTGGTTTCTTCTGTAATTGGTTCCTTGTTATCAAGGTCTCTGTGCCTTAACGAGGGAGTTCTAGCCCTTGTCTCTCTTCCTTTTTATCCTTATTCATCTAGTTTAATGTCTGCCGCTCCTCCATGTAGAGGAATCTTTGATCCTTTGCTATCCTCTCTCTTTCGTCATGTCAAGCAAGGAATATGAAGCTCGTGCTATGCGAAGCTCGATAATCACGATTGCTTCAGGATGCTAGTTTCGTTCCGTGGATTTGCAAGGTATCTTTATTTTGTGCAAAAAACATGCTATTATTATCACTTATTTACTCCTGCACATGCTTATAACGTTGGTTCCTCGACATGGTTAAGTGGCTTTTAGAAATTTGCTTAGTTCATTTAAAATGAGTTCGCTTCTGCAGCATCCTTAGGCTGGTGATAGCTCCGCGCTGGGAGTCCAGTTCATTCCCCGATCGTTGAAGGTGACCTTTTGAGCATGGGTTTTTCACACACTTCACGGCAAGCCATAGCCGATCTCTCTAGTGCAACACCGTTGCTGCTTTGGCCATACCATGGGTATGCACAAAGGTCTTTTTCTTTTCTCTACTCGGCCAAGTGCAGAGGCAAGAGGTTGATGGATAAGATGACCAACCTAGGTGCTCCCTAATACGAGAGAGGTCTCAAATAGGGGCAGTCTTGACCCTCGAAAGTGAGCTTTCATGCAATATCTAGCCAACAAGGGCTGTCAAAAATCAATGAGAAAATGAATCAATGCAAAATTATGAATCAAAGGCATGGCAAGAGTGGCAGTACAGTTCCCCGCGGGACGTCATGAGCCCGGTCGCATGCATGCCTGATAAATATGGGTCTCAAAATCAAAGACACAAAGCCCCAGCGCAACAGACCTACTCTTTGAGGGGTGGTGCCCTGGAAGGAATTCAAATCCTGATGTCTCCCATCCTGCATAAAGCTTGCCTCCAATTTTCTTCTATCTCCCTCTTAGGCTGGGTTGTATCCCGGGTATGGCCTTAGTAGGGGCACCGTTCTTTAGAGGCGGTTGGTTATGGTAAGCCACCCTCACATGCACGCCCTACTTAAGGGAAGTTTTTAATGAAAGGGGTAGGAACGACGATCCCTAGCCAGTAGTTCGAACTTGTCTTTGGGTGCTGCAGATTGCTTTGTCAAAATCCAAAAAAAATGAAATATTATCAAAATCTAAAAAAATGAAATATTATCAAATTTTCAAAAAAATCAAATATGTCAAAATTCTAAAAAAATCAAATATGTCAAAATTCCAAAAAAATCAAATATGTCAAAAAATCCCAAAAATTTGAATATGGCAAAAAAAAAATCAGAAATACAAAAATCCAAAAATACTTCTCTTTTGTTCCTTTTATTTTTATCTTGAGGACATATACGTAATCTGTTTGCTAAGTGTGCAGGCTGCAGGTTGCAGGTTCAAGCTTTCCTTGCTCTATCATTCGCTCTGTCTCATGCTCATATTCTTCGATATGTTCTCATCTCTTCAATCCTATCTCTGGATCTATTCTAAAGCTCATGGCTTTCTCAGCTTTTGCTTATCTGCTTAATCATGTCTCCATGAGAGGGCATTGTCCCACAATTTTGAACCTGGCGGTTTCGCTTCATCTGATCTTGGGCTTTGATTGAAGAGTGTGTCCTTGTCATATATTTCTATGGTCCTCCATGTCTTTTGTCCCGCCGTGTCATTCGTCACACGTATCCCTATCCTGCCGTGTCATTCATCACACGTGTTGTCCTCCGTGGTATTGTCATCCCACGTGTCTTTGTCCCACCGTGTCCTTATACCACTGCAGGTGTTGTCCCACCGTGTGTATGTTGTCTTGTCCCACCGTGCCTTTAGTCGCATGCATGTTTGCCATTTGTTTGTTTGTTATATTTCATCCACCTTTGTTATGTTATGTTGTGCCATGTTTTGTTCATACTTCTCTTATTATGTTATGTTCATGTTATGCTCGTTCATATTCGTTCATGTTCACATTATATCATGTCAATGTGGTTGTTGTCTTATGATGAAAATCCACAAAAATCAAGAAATCAAAAATCTAAAAAAATGCCGTTTCGCTTGGCAGGTAAGTTAGGTATGGTTCTCTATCCTTGCTCATTGTTGCATTACTATATGGTATCTACATTATTATAGCCTCTCAAGGACTGGCTGGTTGCCCGTGTGTTCTGGGATCTGATGTTCCCCTTTAACAAAAATGATGATGATCTAAGAGCATACGGTTAATCGTTGGATAGGCCGCTCGGTTGAGTCGAGTGGGGGACGATAGACTCTGTCTCGCACGCCGTGGTTGCAAGAAGACTCTTGACCCCGTCTTGGTTCAGTCTAGCAATATTATCCTTGAGTACTTTCTATTTTATCTTTCTTTGCATTCGTTTTAATGATTTCTTTATTTTAGCCTAGCATGCATCATGTCATTTTGAGCATTCATGTCTCGTGATCCATTCAAGGATTTCTCCTCAGCAATGGTTGATTGCACTCAGTTCTCTTGGATAAGAGATTCTTCTTTCCACTCCGAATTTGAACGATTTCTCTGATCTTGCCGCTTGGTCTGGTTGGCCAGCGTGATTCCTGTCTGGATTTTATCTCAGTTTTCTTATCTATCCTTTCCAGCTCTTATGCTGTGTTCCTTCCGACCCACTCATTGTCCGTGGATTGTGTCCCCGATGAGGCTGGTCGTGTTTCCTTTCTTTTCTTAGTTAGTTCTCCAAACATGTCTCATCCTTGTCAATCATTTCAGGTGGTTAGTTTGGCGTTTTCGGGAGAATTCCTGTCGCTTGTTGGTTGTAACGGGTGTCTTTTTTGGCCTTGATGCCCGCTTATCAGTTCTCTCCGCTTCATCTCCGCTTCATCTCCATTTCACGTCGCTGTCGCTTTCACTCCACCTCCTTTCCATTTCGCCTCCGCGTCCACTTTCGCTCGTTCCCTTGCAAAGCGGACATCAAGGAGGGGCATCTGTTGACACCCGTTTTAGCCCACAAGTTGCGTCGTTTCTCTTATTCATCATTTTTGATGTCCCGAATTAGCCATTATTTTGGAGCTTCCTTGGATGGATTTCAAGCCCATTTTTACCATTCCATACCCTTTGAGCCTTGGAGATCATGATTTCTTATAGCCCCGGAGCTTATCTTGTCAAATTCCCACTTCCAAATCAACTTTCGGCCCATTTAGGCCGACTTCCCTCAAGTAATCGGCTCTCTCTCACTGCGCAGTCTTGAAAGTGGTTCTTTTTCACCCTCTTCCAATCCTCTATTCAAAAAGTTGTCTTCATCAAAGCTGTTCCTCTTTCAAAGATCTACAATTTCATCTTCTACACCGTTGGCCAGTTCTACCCCGATTGTGAGCTATTTGCATTTTTCCAGCAGGCTGTGCTGTTCACCAACATCCCAGAATTTTCATCTCTCTTCCAGCCCCATTTTCACCCTCTTACAATCATTTTCTCAAATTTCTTTCTTTATGAAAGTTGTTCCTCTCTAAGTTATCTACAACTTTTATGTTTACCACTTTTTCTAATTCTCCACCGTTTGAGAGATATGCTTCAATTTCTAAAGTCACGCGCAGTCTGCCCGGAATCTGCCTTCATCAAAGTGCCGGCCCTACATAGGTGCGTTACTTCGGTGTGACGGTCCTACTATAGACCGTCACACCGAAACTTGCCCGAAACACCCTGTTCAACACCCACAAAGTGACGGCCCTACATAGGTGCGTTACTTAAGTGTGACGGCCCTACGATAGACCGTCACACCGAAACTTGCCCGAAACACTCTGTTCAACCCCCAGAATGTGGCGGTCCTACCCTAGACCGTTACATGCACCAGAGAGTCCAATTCGTGCTGGACTCTGCTCCGTTTTTGTGCGCCGTAGCCCTCTTGAAGAGTCCATAACTTCTTGACTTCTTATCCAAATTGATCCCCGTTTTTTCCTACTTCTAGCCCTTGGTATTATCTTGAATTTGGTTCATAGGAATCAAATTTTTATTGGCAATATCTCTTGGGATCTGGGTCGCAAGATCATGATTTATGTTTCCTAGTTCAACTCAAACTCTGCAGATTAAGCTCCGGGGCTACCTTCCAAGAGACATATGTTCTAGAATCCTCCTCCGAATTGATCCCCGTTTGTTCCTATCTCTTGTCCTTAGTATTATCTCGAGTTTGATCCAAAGAACTCGATTTATCTTGGACTCTATCTCCGGGAATCGTGATAAGAAGATGAGGATTTCTTACAAAACTCTATACAAACTGCCCAGTTCGCAGTCGCGACGGGGGGCTCTTTCCGGACGTGGGGCGAAGCCATGCTGCACCGCCGACTCACAACTTCGACCCCATCTTGAAGAGGGAAGTATTGGCTTTCTATTCTATCCTTCTGGGCTTGATTCCATGGTCTACACTCTTAGTTCTAGTCTCCTCAAAATCATAAATCATCATAGTTTCCTGCACTTTCTGCTACACATGTGTTTTTCTCCGTTTTGCATCATCGTTTTCTCTCTATTCTCTCAATCAAATCTCATGATTTCAAATCTCATGCATGCACAACACACACACCTATCTTTTCCACCCTTCCACAGGGGTTAAAAACCTCCCCCCGGTGAGTTTGCCCTCAATTTCTACCCCTATTTTATCACTGCGGGATTGATACTACACATGCATGTTCTAATGGGTTTTTTGTCCTTATTTGATCTTTGTTTTGCAGGAGAGCATGAATACAACGTGAGGCCCTCTTCCTCTAGCCGGCTGGAAGGAGAGGAGGTTTGAATCCACAAGTTCCCCGCACCCCGTTTCAAGCGCGATCAAGTTTTCTTTCCAAGGTATACGGCGCCGTTGCACTCCTTTCTTCATCCTTGCGGCGTTGTTGATCCTTGGTGGCGATCACGGTTAGTATTTCCATCCTTTCATCCCCTTGTCTTTGATTCACATGTTTATGCATGTATGTATTTAAAGGGGGCGGGAATCTAATCTAATTAAAAAATAAATCAACAGCCGAGACCTAACCCAGGCTGATAGCCCAATTTTAGAATCATGTGCCAACCTTTGGAATCTCTCATTTTGGGCTTGATCTTCACATTGACTGGTGCAGCGGCGGGCTTGCGTGATGCGTATGCCCACGAATAGTTCAAGTCCATGATGGAGAGAACAGGCTTGTTGCTTGGCTACAGTGTAGGCAGAATCTTGGCGGCTATAGCGTCAACATTTTGAACTGTGGAAATACTCTTCACCTTGACCACTCGTCCTTGGAATGGGAATTTTAAACATTGATGGGCTGTCGAGGGGACGGCATTCAAACTATTCAACCATGGACGACCCAGAATGGCTTTGAACATCGGGTCTATGTCCAACACATAAAATTCCACGTCCATAACTAAGGGCCCTAGCTCGGCCTACACAGTCACCACCCCGTGACAAGCACGTCTGGAGTTGTCATAGGCTGCTATTGTAGTCGGTGTCGGCTTGAGCATGTCCTCTGATATATTGCAAGCACGAAGGGTACTCAACGGACACACATTTATTGACGCGCCTGTGTCTACAAGTGCAGACTCCACGGCCATTTTGTTAAGAGAAATGGTAATGCATAATGGCATCTGTCGTGCTTCAGGGGGGGCTAACTCCGACTCGGAAAATGAAATCGAAGGCCCCTTAGTAATCGTTGCCAAGACCGAGGGCAGGCTATCCACTACCACATCTTCACTCACCATAACTTTCTGCATGAAGGTCTTCAGGGCCTCTTGGTGGAGTGGCGACCTCTTGATCAATTCTAATACTGAGATTTTAGCCGGCATGCGGTCTAAGTGCTGCAACAAGTCATACCTTGTGCCCGGCACATGGTCTATTTCTTCTGGCTCAACTGTAGGGGAGGAAATTGCAGGGTTTGGTGCAGACGTACCTGAAGAAGGAAAAACTCTTTGGAAAGGACGCCCGCTCCGAAGGGCGTACTGTGATGCTGACACGGCCTGGAGCGGACCCCCGCTTGGCCTGGTGGGGTAGGTGAATGGCGTGGAAATGGAGGTGAGGATGGCTGAAGTGGGTTTAATAGGCCCTGGTGGAGGGGAAATGGGTGAAGGGTTAAGCGTAGGGGAAATAACGGGAGGTATGGCGGGTGATGGTGAAATGGCGGACGGAGCAGAGGGGAATGTAGTGGGCCTAAGAGGCGACGCGGAGGAAGCGACGAGTGGTGTAGCGGTTGGAATGGCGGGTCTGAGAATGGAGGGGATGGCAGGTGCGGGAGAGTAGTTGTGGTGGAGGTCCAAAAGGTGTGCGGGGGTTTCATCATCAAACGTCCACCCGGCGTTGGGGGCCGGGCGCTGGACCACATTTACTTGTGCTGGGGCCGGTGCCGGCGGCTGTTGTTGTTGTTGGGGAGCGGGTTGGCATACCGACATGGGATTCTGATGGATCCCGAGGTCTTGTTGCTGTTGCTGGGGTTGTTGTTGCTGCTGGGGTTGTTGCTGCTGCTGCTACTGGGGCGCCGCCTGCTGCGGCCTGGCCTGTCTCTGTCTCTGATTGATATCCTCAATCAACTCGTGCATCTGGGCCCAATCAATCCTCTGGCCCTCATGCAAGTCATATACCAGATCTCTGAACTGATAACACCGTTCTATCATGTGCCAGGGTTGCCGATGGAATATGCAATATCGGGACTGGTCGACTGCCGGATTCCAGTTTGGGCGCTCAGGAGGCAACTGAAGATCACCAATATACATTAGAGCAGAGAATATATCTGGCAAGGTTTCTAGAAGAGGAGGGTAATGGGCCCTCTTTGGAGCTGGTCGAGCAGAGCCGTAGGCGGCGGGTGGAGGAACATTATTGTACTGCGGGGGCCGCTGAGGCTGTTGGGGTGGCGGAGGTGCCTGTTGAGGGTATTGCGGGACTTGGAAGGTGGTCTAGGGAATTGGCGGAGTGGCGAACTGGGGGTTGCGCTGAGGCTGCAGGAAGCGAGGTGGAGCGGCTTGATGGGGGAATTGAACGGCCTGGACCTGCTCATTAATTTGTACTCCCTCAGTGACGGGGCCTTGGGTTTTCTTGGTGGCTTTGGGTTTCCGTGCCTCGAATAAAGAATGGATGGGGGAGTCTTTGAACTAGGTTTGTATGAATCGAGCTCTGCTCTATAGCTGGTGCATGTTTGAGATATCATTCATTGCCAAAATGTTCCTGAAAGTCGGCGTAGCATTGGAAATTAATAACTTCACTTTTTCTGCTTCCGGGATCTGCCTGGGCACACGTGAGGCCATCTGCCTTCAACGATCTGCATAGGTTATAAAATCTTCCTCCGGCTTCATCTTCTCTGCCACTAAATCAGTGAAGGAGTATTCGGGTCCAACCCGGTCCTGAAATCTTTGTATAAACCTCTCCTTGACTGTCTTGAAACTCTCGGCCTCCTCCATAGGTAGGGTGTAGAGCCATTCCAGAGCGACCCCTTCCAATGACCGGCGGAACAAATAGGCCATCAGGCGCTCGTCCTGCTGGAACTGTGCTGACTCGTACAAGAACTCCCGAATATGGATGAACGGGTTGCCATTCCCGTCGTATTTACGGTACATGGGGAGCTCGGACTGTGCTGGAAAATGAATGTCCCTGAAGTTAGGGATAGGGACGTCAGCAAGGGATTGCGGACCAACCCGCCTCTGGAGGAGATCAATCTGTTGTTGCATAGCAGCCCACTTGTCAAGGATCTCCTGTTCCCGGGAAGGAGGAGAAGGAGCAGGAAGAGCAATATTTGGATAGGAAGCCGGAGGGTGAGCCGTCTGAAGGAGCGGCGCGTAAGAGGGATAATGGGCTGAGGAGGGGCCCATATCCGCACGAGCTAGCTGAGCAGCCCCCGACTGCAACCTAACAAAATCCGTCAGGGCCACTAGGGCCTGCGGTGATGGAGAAGCTGTGGTGTACGGATCAAGATAAGGCATGGAGGGGATCTGAGACTTCCCCTTATCAAGATGTTGATGGACCGAGGTGGAGGCCTGGCCCATTTCCATGTTAGAGGAGCAAAGGATCTGAGGACGAAGAGGCGTGAGATCAACGGGTGCCACAGAGGTGGTCCCGATAACGGGGGAAGTGGTGGCAACAACAGTCGTGCCACGAGGAAGAACTGGGGTCGGGGCATCGCCCCCTTCTATAGCCTGCCGGATGAGATGGAGCTGGGTCAGATCCAGCTGAGCCATCATGTTGAGGATTTGACTGGCGGGATTCTGAATGGAGGGATTTGAAAGAGAGGGTTGAGAACCCTCACCAAGAACGGTGGGGAGCGGAGGGGCATTGCCCTCCCCTCCTTGCATATGGGCGACCCGACGTGGGTCTTCGAGAAGACCACGAGGAAGAGAGTCCTCGTGAGACTGAGAGAAGTCGTAGGACGACATCGGGTAAGCTGAATCAAACAAGGGGTTGAAATAAGAATGGAAATGAGAACGGACCCTAGGAGATGATCCTGAGGGACAGAAGCAATCCCACATGCACCAAGACACCTAGTGTTAGGGTTCTAGGCCCGGATACAGAGGGGGGGTGAATGTAACCATCTAGAAAATATAGCCCAAATTAAAACTTTAAAGCTCAGTTATGTGGAATAAAGACTAATGAGCTTTCCAAGATGAAATGATAAGTCAACAAATGAACAAACAGTTGGACTGCACCAATGCAGCCACCTGAACAACCAGAAACGAAGGCAGAGCTAAACAACCCAAACACACTTAGCACAATATAATGCTCAAAAATAACTCTCTAGATAATGTAACTAGCCAAGCATGCACAACCTGTGAATGGGAGGTAGAAGATATGGAGCTAACGCAAGGCAAACCACTGCACAAATAATTTTAAGGTGGTTCGGTCCTCCAGACCTACATCCACCCCTCACTCCCAACCGGAGTGAGGCTTCACTAGCCAATGCTAGAACCAAGCAGACTCAGTCTGCGAACAGTTGCTGCCACACAGCTTGACCAGGGGAACAGTCTCCCCTCTTCCTCCCAACTGGAGGGACACCCCAAGTGACTCCCAGCCACTTGGAAACTAGAGACCGAAGTCTCTCTTCCTCCAGACCAGGAGGGAACCCGCTAGTGACTCCCAGTCACCAGCAACCAGAGGTCGCAGACCTCTCTTCCTCCAACCGGAGGGACCCCTGGACTTGCAAGCCACAAGCCCAGAACCGGAGACAAGTCTCCCTTCTCTTGAATCCACAGGAGGAACTCGATCCCCAGCAGGGCAATCGGAAGAACAAGGCTAACCAAAGAAACAAAAGAAAAAATATAGAAACATAAAAAACACAGCAACAAAAGCTGGAAATGAAACACAAGAGATGTGGCTCTCAATGAGCATAGTCGTTCTGGATTTGATCCACGAACAGACTGAACTGATCTGCAATAGACTCTCTCCTCCTCTTCTTTTCTTCCTCTTCTTTCTGCTTCTCTTTCTCCTCTCTTTCTTCTCACTTCTCACGAGCACTATCTCTCTCTTTTCCTTCTTCTGCTCTCACTCTCACTTTCTTCTCTGCTCTCTTCTTTTCTTTCTTTTCTTCACTGGATCGAACTCACAGCACTTCTGCTTTTCTGCTATTGCTCTCAAGGCTTCGATCAGTCTTCATCTGTTGGATGAAGGCTTCCTTTTATAAGCAGCAGCAGTAGCTAGGGCGTGAGCTTCCCACGCCTTCCGTCCAGAAGATTCCTCCTCGGATCACGTGTCACGTGCCAGCTTCGGGTCACGTGCCCATTCATCAGTACGCTCAGCAACTGGAGTTGAGGTGGCGTCAACACACTTGCTCCAAAGGGTTGACGCAGCCTTCAAAGACATTCGACCAGCAAAAACTCAAGTCTACTGCGTTGACTCCATCAGCCTGTTGCGTTGACGCATCGGTGATCCAGTGATCAAGTCTTCAGCAGATGGGCATGCTGCGTCGACGCTCTCAATCAATGGCGTTAACGCAGTGAGGCATTCCAGTAAGCCATTAGCTTCGTCTCTTTAGCTGCTGCGTCGACACTGCTCAATTGTGGCGTTGACGCAGTGGAATAGCCTGTGCAAGTTAATGCTCCTTTAACTGCTGCGTCGACGCTGCTCCATTTTGGCGTTGACGTAGTGGAAGATATCGTGAAGGCTTCGTCAACTGATGCGTGGACGCTTTAAGTTCCCAGCGTCGACCCTGTTCCCTTCAGAAACAAGAATGAAGTCATAAGATTTAAGTATGTACATTGCAGTGTATATACTTCGTTGTATAGACTTGTGAAGGCGAATGCAACGTACAGACTTGCCCAATGTGTTGACTTCAACAAGGTGACAATGGCTATATAGACTTTAAATCCTAAAGGCAGTGTATAGACATTGAAGAACAACAACCAATGTATGGACTTTACAATGCAAACTACAATGTATAGACTTCATGTAAGAGCCCAATGTATAGACATTGAATTCGAAGACCAATGTGCAGAGTTTGGATTTGAAGACTAGTGTGCAGACTTCAAATTTAACTGTGGATGAACAGACTTCAGGTGTGAAGACCATTGTGCAGACTTTGGGGAACAGCGGCCAATGTATAGACTTGATGCTCAAGGAGTGGCTGTACAGACTTAGAGTGTAGCTGAAGCCTTGAACGTAGGAATAGGCTGGACTGTATAGACTTCAGGCTTCAGAAACGAATGTACACACTTGACCAATTCAAAGGCGAATCAAGTGTACAGACTCTGAGTCCAAACCCAACGGCTGTACAGACTTAGAATGTGAAGACTGATGTACAGACTTCATTAATCAAACAGGCTGCACAGTCCACTGTATTGACTTGATGATATGAACTTCAGGAGGATATGACACGGCTGTACAGACTTGTTTTCCAAACGAATGAATAGACTTTGCCACAGTCTAATGTATAGACTTGAAGAAACTAAACTGAAGAGTCGACACATCAGCTCAAGGAGTTGACGCACTACTGTGTGGACAGAGACAAATATGACTGAAGGGTCGACGCATCAGCACAATGAGTTGACGCACTGCTGTGGAGACTGTGCAGACAGAGTGTAGACAGAATTAAGTAGAGCATGTTATCTGACAGCCATATGAACTCCATTCACTTACATGATAAAACATGAATTAATCGAGCAGAAAAAGAAAGCATTATGATCAGAGAATGACTGAATAATAGCACATGATGACACACAGCAAGATGACTCACAGTGATTAAGTCACATCAAAAACTAATCATCAAAACTACAGGGGCACAATAATCTCCCCCTTTTTGATGATGGCAATACTACACTGTGAGTAATGCTGATGACACAAACTATTCTCCCCCTTTGACTTCATCAAAAAGAAAATAGTTTGAGAAATTAAAGCATGTATAAAAATTCAGTCAATTTCTCCCCCTTGCAAGAACATGATTCTCCCCCTTTAAGAGTTTCAGCAAAAGCATGAGTTTGAGATGATCAAAAGGAACCTGCATGCAATGATTGAATGATATTCTCCCTCTTTGGCAAACAATCTCTCCCTTTGGTAGAATCATAATAAACCATGGGAAGGGGTATGAATGTAGATGCAGATACCAGAAATATGAATGCAAGAGCACAATTCTTCTCCTTCTATGCAGCATGATGCATATCACAAGGAGGCTCCCCCTCAATAAATGGAACCTTATGAAATGAATGAAAAGGAGACCACAGGGGCAAACAAGGAGAAGTTCAGGTCAATGAGCAGAAGAGGTTCAATTAGCAGATTTTTAAAGAAGCTCCAATCTCAGAAAATTCAGTCAGATTTTTAGAGAGATATCAATCTCATAAATCCAAAACATAAGTTTTTCAAAGTCTTCCATTATAAGGGCTTATGAATGAGCTTTATTGAACAGCATGGTTTAAACATGATGTATGTAGAGTTTATCAATAAAATTCTGTATTGATATTTAAAACCATGGTTTAATAAAAATGAACCAAGCCCTCATATTTATCTTGATAAAACTCCCTTTCTCTTACACAATCAAATTTATTGACTTCTTTAGGAATTACATGCATTAGTATTGAGATCAAGCAATTATGAAGTCATATGATTTTGTCTAGGGTTGTAGCAATTTGATTTTAGCATCAATATTCAGAAATTTCAATTCATTCAACAATTTTTCATGCTACAAAATTTTACGAGCACTCTAGTTCAGTGCACACCTTGTAACTAGAGGATATACCTTGATCAGAGGCTAATATCCCTAAGCACTTAGTGTGACTAACCGTCATGTTTTATATGAATAGAGATAGCATTTACACATCATGACACACTGCAAATTATTTCTTGATGAGTGAGTTGTATTTCTCAGTGTGCATGCCTTTGCTTTGCCTGAATTTCAATTAATCTTAATCAGAGTTAACTATGGTACCTCATGACACAGTCCTTTGGACATGTGTTTCTCAGTGACCAAGGTCATTGCTCTGATAGATATTACCCTTTAGACTTTTCAGAAAAATTCATTTGCTTCAAGTCAATAATAATTTCATGTACTTAATCAGTTGAAGTCATGTATTCAAGAGTGCAGATTTCAGAAGTTTTCACAAGACTCAACATGAAACAGATGGTTAAGGTTTATTAAACATGCTTCAGATATTTTTAAGAGATTTTAAAGTCAACCCTTGAGTACATTAAACTTAAACCACCTGAGTTATTTCAGATATTCATAAAAACGTATAATAGAAGATTTCTAGTTCAAAAGTTTTCAGATTTATGATCAAGATAGCCCATTGAAATCTTCATGAACGACTGATAGAAATCTGAAGCCAAATGATACCAATTGATAGGAGAGATTTTGAAGCTCAATGTTTTCAAAAATATGTTCAAGGTCTGTCAACAAAATCAATAAGGAAGGATATGCAATGAATTCTCACATGAGTATGCATTTGACAACCTATATGCAATGCATTGACTCCCCCTGACAACATGCATTTAGACAATCTTTTTGGCATTTTCAATCTAAGGAAATGCAATGCACTTAACTTCATGTATGCAGGGGCATGAAGCAAAATATTCACATGAGGATGCAGACATTCTCTGATATGCAAATTTGACCCTTGGTACTTGGCAGAGAACTTGGCCTAAAAGACCATCTCACACATAGTAAGAACCTCCAGACAGATTTCCTCTGCCCTTTAGTAGCTTTCCATTTATATACCAAGTGGTCATGCATGACAATGCAAGACAAACAGTCCTATATGCATCATATTTTCAATGATTGTATGTCATGTGCATGTTTATGCCATTCTCATATATGCACACAGCTCACAGTACAAACAAGAAAGCCCACAGAGATCAATGTTGTCACGCCCCGAGCGCGGAAGATACCCGGAGATGCGTGACGTGTCTATATCAATCATGTCAATCAGAGTGGTCGTGTATTCGACACGAAGACAGAGATGCGCAAAATAGCAAGATAACCCAATCCTTATTTCATAATGGATAGACTATTACAAATCCAATACTCTGTTTAACAAAAAGAAAAGTACATAGTTGACTCGAGAAAACTATAGAACCAACTAGACGACACTTGTAGAAGCTCTATCACTTTCACTCTTGACCATTCCCATCCGATTGACTTCCATCGTCGTCGGACTTACCTGAAAAGTACAAAGGGACAAACGGAATGAGCGAACGCTCAGTAGGAAATTATATCTCAAGTACTAGCGAGGGGTTTAAGTAATTACATTTTTATGAATGCAATAAAGCTATGCATGCTCGCATAACACGACAGGATAGATAGAATGTAGTATCAAGGAAATAAGATGAACTTATCATGAACTTTCAACAAGATAACAAGTTTATTCGAGATATTCAAGCAAGTACATTTAACAAATCATGTCAAGAACTTTGGCTATCATGTATCAAGCAAGCAAGTAAATTACCCTTTTTCGGGCCACGCATTTCATTTCATGTCAAGTACGAGTCAAGTACAAGATGTGTGTGGAATGTCCAATCAAGCAAGTCAAGTACTCGGTATAATGCCAGATACCTTATCATTTTAACTCCCATGGGCACAAGTACTTTCGGGTGCTCCTCCCAGGACCAGATCGGGCCCTATATGCGCAGGCATTTATCATGTGTTTTGACATCCACTCTTGTTTATATAGCCAATATAGAATTTCAATAATCAAGCTTGTAGATACGTATGACAACATTGATAGAATAGAGTCCAAAAATATGACGAAGGCCGTAGAATGGCGATAATAACGGTATAATCACGAGTTCGATAAAACTAGGTAGAATATGGTTCCCTTAACTTAGGTACCATGATAAATCGATATGGACATTCTTTATATAGAACTGAGGTCCACATGAACATAAGATCAAGCAAGATACCCTCATTCTTATCATAGAATTGGGGTTTACAAGAACTACATGATATGGCATGATATCATCATCCCATTAAGAATTTCTTATGATATACTCTTTGTATAATCATAAGGGCCGGTATACCATGTTTCTTTAGATTGACATGGCAAGGATCGTGTAATGGGTTTTTAGGGTACAACCAGCTCAGTCGGCCTTGAGGGAATCCAAGGCTACGAGGAGTCTTACGGAGGTCTCTATGACTAACTCGCTAGTCCAAAGGAACGGAATGTCCAATGGAGAGCTTGTATGTCAATGAGAGTTGAGTGTGATCGATAAATCAACGTAAAAAGTGGGACTATACTCACGGAATGGAGAATAGTGCCGATATATATATATATATATATATATGTATAATATGAAACCATCGGTAATAGAATCAAGACGAAATCAGGTTACAGTAAAATAACGACTTGAGTAAAGTCGTGTATTGAATAATTAACGCCTAACATGAGGGCGTTTACATATATTGCCAATTTGCAGAATTTTCATTATTTCATTAATTTATCAAAAACACGCCTTGCCTGGGGGCGTTTATTCAAAGTTGAGATCAAAACGCGCCCTTGGAAGGGGCGTTACTTTCTAATTCCATTTTACAGAATATGTAAATTTCAGGATTTTAACAGATACACGCCCTAGGAAGGGGCGTTACTTTTCAGATTCACGCCTTGTTCTGGGGCGTTAAAATATGGAAAACGACTTTGTCCAAGTCGTGAATTTCAAGAATTTTACAATATTACAGGAAATAAAATTTCAAGGGACATGAGACATGTCGTTGCAGTATAACAGGAATTCACAGGTAGGGGTATGCAAGATATTAGAATCTATATTTCATAATTTATTGAATTTTAAACAGGATCAATTATCAATTTTCAGGTGAGTCTTATGAAATTAACGCCTGCGTACATGGCGTCAAATATTAAATTGACGACCACTGCATGGTCGTGTATTTTAAATTAGCGCCCTGATCAAGGGCGTTTCTTTCAAAATATTGCAGAGAACGTAAAAAACCTTATAAACAGTATGCATGCCATGCTTATGTATAGATATCTTGCATTAATTCTTATTTGGGCTACAATAACTTGAGAAAATCCTACCTTAATTGATATCTGGAGATGGAACACGTGAATGACTTGATAAGAACACACTGAAGCTTCTAATAGCAGCCGTATGCAGATCGGACAGGAAGAAGAAAAATTCAGTTGATGAAGATGATGGCGACGATGATCTTCAATCAACCTGTAGGGGAAGAAAGGAGGGAGTATGAAGATATAACCGAAGTTTAGGAAAACGGTTTGAAGAACATTACCTTGTTCTTCGGCAGTGGCTGTGGAGCCTCCTACAAAGAAAAGACAATGAAGAATTATCAGTTCTTCATGCAGTCGAAACAGAGGGCAAAAGAAAATAAGAAGAACATACGTTCTTCACTTACCTTGCAGCAGCAGAACGATCAAATAGGTTTAGGGTTTGGTCGATCAAGACTATTTATAGGATTTTGGAGTTCTAACAAAAGTAGTGTTTGATTGGAAGTAATATTTCCAAGATTGAGTTATTACCACATTCGAACTCTTCCTCATAGTTATCACTTACCCTGGATAAGTTCTGGGTTCGAACGGTTCCGAATGGAATTAACGACTTTGGTCAGGGCGTGTATTCTTTAATTAACGCCTTGCATAAGGGCGTTTCTTAAAAAGCGCCTTGAAAAAGGGCGTTTCGTGTTTTAAAACACGCCCAAGATAGGGGCGTTTCTTTTACTTACCCATTTGGTCGCGTGAGAACTGACGACCGTAGGTGTGGGCGTCCTTTCTTTATTCACGCCATGGATAGAGGCGTTTCTTTATAAATTAACGCCTTAATAAGAGGCGTTATTTTTAATTTGTTTTATTTCGTCCAATTAACCCTATTCCTTTTATATATATTACTTCTGTAATATATATGTTTTAATTCATTTCAATTATTCATTTATTAGGGTTGCTACACCCTCCCCCACTTAAAAAGAATTTGGTCCCCAAATTCAATATATATATAATTATACACGTGGAGAGTGTAGGACATATACCTCTTAGAATAACTCGGGAAATCGTTTCTTCATAGATTCCTCGGTCTCCCATGTCGCTTCGTGTTCAGGATTCTTATTCCATTGCACCTTAAGCATGGGAATAACCTTATTCCTTAGAGCTCGTATTTCTCGATCTAATATCTTTAAAGGCCTCTGTTCATATGTGAGATCTTTCTGGATCACCAGATCTCCATGCTCAATAATATGTGACGGATCGTGCACATACTTCTTCAACATAGATATGTGAAATACATTGTGTACCTCGGACAACTGAGGAGGCAACGCGATGCGATAAGCAACCTCGCCAACTCTTTCGAGTACCTCAAATGGTCCGATGAATCTTGGCGTAAGCTTGCCCTTAACACCAAATCTTCGTATGCCACGTCCAGGGGATATTTTAAGAAATACATGATCTCCAACCTGGAATTCAAGATCTCTTCTCCTGGTATCAGCATAAGCCTTTTGCCTTGTCTGAGCAACTTGTAATCTTTCTCTGATTACCTGTATCTTCTCAGTTGTATCCCTTACCATGTCTGGACCTAATAGTTGTTTCTCTCCAACTTCGTTCCAACATATGGGAGATCGGCAACTCCTTCCGTATAAGGCTTCGAAAGGTGCCATTTGGATACTAGCTTGGTAGCTATTATTATATGCAAATTCAACTAAAGGTAAGTGGTCATGCCAGCTTCCTCCAAAGTCAATAATGCATGCTCTCAGCATATCTTCAACAACTTGATTAGTTCGCTCGGTCTGACCATCCGTTTGTGGGTGAAAAGCAGTACTAAAGTTGAGCCTTGTTCCCAACGAATGTTGTAATCCCTTCCAAAAATGAGAAGTAAAACGGGGATCTCTATCAGACACGATTGAGACAGGAATTCCATGTATCCTGACTATTTCTTTGATGTATAGTGCAGCTAGCACATCAATTGACCATCGGCTTTTGATTGGCAAGAAATGTGCCGATTTAGTCAATCGGTCAATGATAACCCAGATTCCATCATGTCCTCCTTTAGATTTAGACAAACCCATGATGAAGTCCATACCAATATCCTCCCATTTCCACTTAGGAATATCTAGAGGATGTAGTTTTCCCGCAGGCTTTTGGTGTTCCGCCTTGACCTGTTGGCATGTGAGACAGCGTGATACATAGTCCGCTATTTCTCTTTTCATATTGGGCCACCAAAAGTTCCTCTTTACATCTTGGTACATTTTAGTTGATCCAGGATGAATAGTGTATCTTGATCTGTGAGCTTCATCTAAGATCTTCTTCTTTAATTCCGGACAATCGGGTATACAAGTTCTATCTTTGAACGATAATCTTCCATCAGAAGTTAGTTGAAAATCAGATTGTCCTTCTAATCTGCCTTTGATTTCTACTAATATAGGATCATCATCCTGAAGTGTTTGTATCTCAGATAACAAATCTGACTGTATGCTTACATGAGATAGTGTGACAATTTTGGATTCCGTGTCCAAGCTTATATTGAGCTCGGAGAATTGTTCAAGTAACCTCCATTCTTGCATCATACAATTTGCTATCATTGCTCTCGGCTTTCGACTAAGGGCGTCAGCAACATAATTACCCTTTCCGGGATGGTATTGTATATTGAAGTCGAAGTCCTTGAGATATTCTAGCCAGCGTCTTTGTCTCATGTTTAGCTCCTTTTGTGAAAATAGATATTTGAGACTTTTGTGATCGGAGTATACAGTAAACTGTACTCCATATAAGTCGTGTCTCCATATCTTTAGGGCAAATACTACCGCGGCCAGTTCTAAGTCATGGACGGGGTAATTCTCCTCATGCTTCTTCAGTTGACGTGAAGAGTATGCTATGACCTTTCCTTGTTGCATTAGGACACATCCAAGGCCAATGCCAGAAGCATCAGTGTAGACCTCGAATTTCTCTCCTTCTGTTGGTAGAGCTAACACTGGAGCTGTAGTGAGATGATCTTTGAGAGTTTGGAAACTTCTTTCACATTCCTTACTCCATTCATATCGGATCTCCTTACGAGTTAACCTTGTAAGTGGCACGGCGATTGTTGAGAAGTCTTTGATGAATCGCCTGTAATAGCCTGCAAGGCCTAAGAAACTTCTGATCTCGCTAGCATTGGTTGGTCTTTCCCATTTCCTAACTGCTTCAACCTTTGACGGATCTACAGATAATCCATCCTTGGATATCACATGTCCGAGAAAAGCCACTTCTTCAAGCCAGAATTCGCATTTGCTGAGCTTAGCATATAATTGATTTGTCCTCAAGATTTGTAATGAAATCCTCAAATGCTCTTCATGTTCTTCCTTAGTCTTGGAATATATCAATATATCATCAATGAAAACCACCACAAATTGATCTAGATAAGGCCTGAATATGCTATTCATCAACTGCATAAAGGCAGCAGGGGCATTTGTTAGTCCAAAAGGCATAACAACAAATTCATAGTGGCCATACCTGCTTCTGAACGTAGTTTTATGAATATCTTCGTCTTTAATCCTCAATTGATGATAACCAGACCTGAGATCAATCTTGGAGAAATGTTTGGATCCAGAAATCTGATCAAATAATTCATCGATTCTCGGCAGTGGATACTTGTTCTTGATAGTAAGATGATTCAACTGTCGATAGTCGATACACAATCTCATGGATCCATCCTTCTTCCTTACAAATAGGACTGGGGCTCCCCACGGGGAAGTACTTGGTCTAATGAACCCTTTTTGAATCAATTCCATCAATTGCTTCTTCAATTCTTTTAGTTCTGCAGGGGACATTCTATAGGGTGCCTTTGAAACAGGACCAGCACCAGGGGCTAAGTCGATGGTAAAGGCCACATCTCTTTGCGGGGGTAATCCCGGCAATTCTTCCGGAAATACGTCTGGAAATTCTCGTACTACCTGAATGTCCTCTATCTTGGTTTCTTTAGCTTCTTTAATAGTGACAAAAGCAAGGAAGGATACACATCCTTTCTTGACGAGCTTGCTTGCTCGAAGAGCCGAAATAAGAGGGGATTTGCTTCGACTCTCAGGACTAGTATAAGTCAGTTCCGGAAATTCCTTGAAAACAATCTTGCTATCACGGCAATCAACCGTTGCCTGGTATTTGGATAACCAATCTGCTCCTAGTATAACATCATACTCTTTTAGATCTAAGCAGATAAGATCAATAGGAAAATTCTTTCCTCGAACCAATACCTCACAGTTTTGGTAATGATGTGTGATATCCGTCTCGTTTCCGAGAGGAGTAGACAATATTAACTTCATCCATTCTGGTTCTAGAGGTAATGGGCCAGCAAACTTCTTGGAAATAATGGAATGCGATGCACCCGTATCAAATAAGACATGTGCATATTTGGAACAAATTTTTAATGTACCTTCCACCAATCCGCCTTCTTCTTCTGGTTCGGTCTCTTGGATTGCATGAAGACGCGCGTTCCTTGTCACTGGGCGTTTACCCTCACCGTCTTGGTCATTCATTAATGGACAATCGGGAATCCGATGTTCACGACTCCCACAACGGAGACATGCTCCTAATTTCCTCCAGCATTCTTCTGTTTTGTGACCAGCCTTGTCACAATGCTTGCATACTACGTTTGAAGGTGTAGTGGTGATAGAGAAAGGCTTGGATTTCTTGAACTTCTGATCTTGAGAGGAAGAACCTCCATTATTGGGCCTCTTCTTAAAGTTGGGTTTAAAAGAACCCGAACTTATGACTTGCTCCTTTTTGTCTTTCCCACGGATCCTATCAGATAGTTCCGTGGCATCTTCAAGCAACTGAGCTCGGCGCACTATTTCAGTATAAACTTGAATATCCATAGGCGCCAGTTGAGTAATGTAGTGGGGCCTAAGCCCATTAAGAAATCTACGGGCTTTCATCTTTTCCGTGCTAATTAAATGCTTAGCATATCTAGACAGTCTAGAGAACTGTGCTTCATAATCAGCCACCGATAAAGATCTTTGCTTTAATGCGGCAAATTCGGCGGCCTTCTTTTCCTGGACCCTATCAGAGAAATATTTGGCGTTGAAATATTCAACGAATTCTCCCCATGTAACTTGAGTTGGGTCAATTGTAGCTTCAATCGACTCCCACCAGCATCTAGCATCCTTTTCTAACTGGAAAGTAGCTAATAAGACTTTGTCCTGATCCGTGCATTGCATAACACGGAATATACGTTCAATCTCCCGAACCCAATGCTCGGCATCGTCTGGATCGGTCGATCCCATGAACTTCGGGGGATTCATATTCTTGAATGCTTGGTGTAAGCTTCCAGCTCGTGGAGCACCACCTTGTGCTACCTGTTGTAGCACTTGGGTCATCCCTTGAAGGGTACGCTGCATGTTGCGCCATTGAGCACGTTCGGCAGCCATTATCCTACAATTACAATAGCTATGTTAGTATTATATCACTATGATCTTATAAAGGACTCATTGATCATTTAACCCTTGGTTCTACCCACTCTCACTTGGTTAAAGGTTTTGAAACCTATCCTTGGACTTGGGTTTCCTAGGAATTGAATACCTTAGGCTCTGATACCACAAAGACTGTCACGCCCCGAGCGCGGAAGATACCCGGAGATGCGTGACGTGTCTATATCAATCATGTCAATCAGAGTGGTCGTGTATTCGACACGAAGACAGAGATGCGCAAAATAGCAAGATAACCCAATCCTTATTTCATAATGGATAGACTATTACAAATCCAATACTCTGTTTAACAAAAAGAAAAGTACATAGTTGACTCGAGAAAACTATAGAACCAACTAGACGACACTTGTAGAAGCTCTATCACTTTCACTCTTGACCATTCCCATCCGATTGACTTCCATCGTCGTCGGACTTACCTGAAAAGTACAAAGGGACAAACGGAATGAGCGAACGCTCAGTAGGAAATTATATCTCAAGTACTAGCGAGGGGTTTAAGTAATTACATTTTTATGAATGCAATAAAGCTATGCATGCTCGCATAACACGACAGGATAGATAGAATGTAGTATCAAGGAAATAAGATGAACTTATCATGAACTTTCAACAAGATAACAAGTTTATTCGAGATATTCAAGCAAGTACATTTAACAAATCATGTCAAGAACTTTGGCTATCATGTATCAAGCAAGCAAGTAAATTACCCTTTTTCGGGCCACGCATTTCATTTCATGTCAAGTACGAGTCAAGTACAAGATGTGTGTGGAATGTCCAATCAAGCAAGTCAAGTACTCGGTATAATGCCAGATACCTTATCATTTTAACTCCCATGGGCACAAGTACTTTCGGGTGCTCCTCCCAGGACCAGATCGGGCCCTATATGCGCAGGCATTTATCATGTGTTTTGACATCCACTCTTGTTTATATAGCCAATATAGAATTTCAATAATCAAGCTTGTAGATACGTATGACAACATTGATAGAATAGAGTCCAAAAATATGACGAAGGCCGTAGAATGGCGATAATAACGGTATAATCACGAGTTCGATAAAACTAGGTAGAATATGGTTCCCTTAACTTAGGTACCATGATAAATCGATATGGACATTCTTTATATAGAACTGAGGTCCACATGAACATAAGATCAAGCAAGATACCCTCATTCTTATCATAGAATTAGGGTTTACAAGAACTACATGATATGGCATGATATCATCATCCCATTAAGAATTTCTTATGATATACTCTTTGTATAATCATAAGGGCCGGTATACCATGTTTCTTTAGATTGACATGGCAAGGATCGTGTAATGGGTTTTTAGGGTACAACCAGCTCAGTCGGCCTTGAGGGAATCCAAGGCTACGAGGAGTCTTACGGAGGTCTCTATGACTAACTCGCTAGTCCAAAGGAACGGAATGTCCAATGGAGAGCTTGTATGTCAATGAGAGTTGAGTGTGATCGATAAATCAACGTAAAAAGTGGGACTATACTCACGGAATGGAGAATAGTGCCGATATATATATATATATATATATATATATATATATATATATATATGTATAATATGAAACCATCGGTAATAGAATCAAGACGAAATCAGGTTACAGTAAAATAACGACTTGAGTAAAGTCGTGTATTGAATAATTAACGCCTAACATGAGGGCGTTTACATATATTGCCAATTTGCAGAATTTTCATTATTTCATTAATTTATCAAAAACACGCCTTGCCTGGGGGCGTTTATTCAAAGTTGAGATCAAAACGCGCCCTTGGAAGGGGCGTTACTTTCTAATTCTATTTTACAGAATATGTAAATTTCAGGATTTTAACAGATACACGCCCTAGGAAGGGGCGTTACTTTTCAGATTCACGCCTTGTTCTGGGGCGTTAAAATATGGAAAACGACTTTGTCCAAGTCGTGAATTTCAAGAATTTTACAATATTACAGGAAATAAAATTTCAAGGGACATGAGACATGTCGTTGCAGTATAACAGAAATTCACAGGTAGGGGTATGCAAGATATTAGAATCTATATTTCATAATTTATTGAATTTTAAACAGGATCAATTATCAATTTTCAGGTGAGTCTTATGAAATTAACGCCTGCGTACATGGCGTCAAATATTAAATTGACGACCACTGCATGGTCGTGTATTTTAAATTAGCGCCCTGATCAAGGGCGTTTCTTTCAAAATATTGCAGAGAACGTAAAAAACCTTATAAACAGTATGCATGCCATGCTTATGTATAGATATCTTGCATTAATTCTTATTTGGGCTACAATAACTTGAGAAAATCCTACCTTAATTGATATCTGGAGATGGAACACGTGAATGACTTGATAAGAACACACTGAAGCTTCTAATAGCAGCCGTATGCAGATCGGACAGGAAGAAGAAAAATGCAGTTGATGAAGATGATGGCGACGATGATCTTCAATCAACCTGTAGGGGAAGAAAGGAGGGAGTATGAAGATATAACCGAAGTTTAGGAAAACGGTTTGAAGAACATTACCTTGTTCTTCGGCAGTGGCTGTGGAGCCTCCTACAAAGAAAAGACAATGAAGAATTATCAGTTCTTCATGCAGTCGAAACAGAGGGCAAAAGAAAATAAGAAGAACATACGTTCTTCACTTACCTTGCAGCAGCAGAACGATCAAATAGGTTTAGGGTTTGGTCGATCAAGACTATTTATAGGATTTTGGAGTTCTAACAAAAGTAGTGTTTGATTGGAAGTAATATTTCCAAGATTGAGTTATTACCACATTCGAACTCTTCCTCATAGTTATCACTTACCCTGGATAAGTTCTGGGTTCGAACGGTTCCGAATGGAATTAACGACTTTGGTCAGGGCGTGTATTCTTTAATTAACGCCTTGCATAAGGGTGTTTCTTAAAAAGCGCCTTGAAAAATGGCGTTTCGTGTTTTAAAACACGCCCAAGATAGGGGCGTTTCTTTTACTTACCCATTTGGTCGCGTGAGAACTGACGACCGTAGGTGTGGGCGTCCTTTCTTTATTCACGCCATGGATAGAGGCGTTTCTTTATAAATTAACGCCTTAATAAGAGGCGTTATTTTTAATTTGTTTTATTTCATCCAATTAACCATATTCCTTTTATATATATTACTTCTGTAATATATATGTTTTAATTCATTTCAATTATTCATTTATTAGGGTTGCTACAAATGCAATAGTCAAACCAATTAAAATAAAACATGTATGCATGAAGCTATGACTTCTCAGCTCAACCATAATTTTCATTTGAACAAATTTGAGAAATTTACCTGAATGGGGTTTTATCAACTTGGGTGCCTTGGTTTATTTCCCCCTTTTTATTCTTCAGCTTCCAAGGCACACCTGCAAGTTAGCACACTATTTTGCATGGGCAGGTACCCAAACAGTCTTGGGTCCTGCATGGTTAATATTGACACCTTTGGTAGGTGTTCTAAACAACCTTTTAGCATTTAGGTCATCAGATCTTATCAAATGGCAATTATTCATTGAATGACCTAATATACCACCATAATATCAAGAGGCAGCAGATTTCAGATTTGTTTTATGCACATTCTGATTAGCATGAGTTCTATGTGTATTTGCATGAAATTTTCTGTTAACAGAATTAAGATTATGTTTACTAACATAAGCCAGCCAACAGTCAGCAACTCTATGGCCTGGCTTCCCACATTCAAAACATGCAAGTGTTTTCCTTTCAAAAATAAATTCATTTCTATCAGAAATATTTCTATTGACAGGGAATTTACCAGATTTATTGTTAAACTTCCTTCCCTAAGCATGCCAATATTGGGCTGCAATGTGGCCCGATTTGCCACAGTGACAACAGTAAATTTTCTCATTCAGATGATCATGACTTCTCGCATGAGATCTCTTAGCTTCCTTGTCATCTTGTTTCATAGAGTTACATTCATGCATAACATGACCAATTTTATGACAATAGAAGCAATGAATTCTTTTCTTTTGAACAAAAGAAGGTTTCTTAACATGAAGCTTCCTACCATGTATTTTATCAACATTCAGATCATCCTTGTTGAGCACAAGACAATTGTACATGAAGTGACCAACTTTCCCACAGTAGAAGCAATTAACATACTTAGCTTGAGATTTCTTGTCACCTTGAACTTCCTCAGTATGTTGATTGTTCTTTTTATTTATTTACTGTTTTGTTTTCTTATTTTCTTGATCAGCAACTTGTTTAGGCGATGAGGTGGAGGTGCTAGCTATGTTTGAGCTACGCACGAAGGTTGTATGAAGTTTATTCCTCATTCCCTGCTTAACTTGAGAACTATTACCCTTCTTCATGCAATTATTTGTGGATACAACATTCTGCTTCTCTTTATTAGCAGAATTAGACAGAGACTTATTCAAATTTAAAATTTCATTCCTAAGAGAAGAGATGAGTAGTTCAGAGTTTGTTAGATCTTCTTCACAGGTGAGAATTTGTTTCTTCATGGTGTCATTCATATTTTTCACAATTTCTAGTTCCTGTTTCAATTCATTCTCAAATTGAATTTTCTTATCAGCAGATTTTTCTTTTTCAAATGACAACCATTTTTCAGAAAAGACAGTATTAAGAACCATTAGGCTTTTATTTTGATCTTTTAGATGAAAATTTTCTTCAATCAACTTGTTTTCAAATTCTTCTTTCAATTTCAATTCAGATTTTAGATTTTCATTTTCAGCCTTTAGACTTGTGATTTCAGCATTTTTCTCTTTTCTTAATTTTCTCTTTTCTGACTTAATTTGTAAGACCCCAAATTCTTTAGAAATTTATTTAGAAAGTTATTTGTAATTATTTAGAATGTATTTGAAGTTATTCGAATTAATGAGAATTATCCAAATTAATTAGATTAATTAATTAATTAATAGAATAAGTCATTTTTCTACTATTTTCTAAAAATCCCCAAAAATCACATCTTGTAGAATTAATTTTGTTTATCAACTTTATCTTCTACAATTAAGCCTAATAAAATCGTTTATTAAGCCGAATTAGCGAACTAAGTCTTCCGAACTTAATATTTAATTAATTACGGAATAGTAGAAGTGGAATTTTATCTACCATATAAAAATTCATAAAAATAGTAATTAAATAATAGATACTTCGACTAACACTTTTGTCTTCTTGGAGTAAGCCTAATTAAATCATTATCTAGGCCTAATCAGTGGATTAAGCCTGACTTACAACCCACCTAACCCAAATTTGTATTCACTATTCACCCAAACTTTGAACATCAAATTCGAGCTTGTTTCTCAACCAAATGGGGTGATTCCAGAGGCAAATGAAAGGTATTACATAAAGGAACACTTACCCTCAATCAATTTGAGGTAAACTTAGTCCCAAAATGTGCTGCCGACATAGTTTGGTCAAGTCAAGGATTTCGGTGCCGTTTCTAAACACGTAGTTGCAGCAGCGAATACTCCCAATTCAGAAGGCTCGAGAAGCTCTATGAGCTATCAAAATGAAGCCCTACGAGTCTTCTTTCATTTGGCTGCTGTGGGGTTCGCTGAAATTTCGGATCTGGAGAGATCTAGCTCGATTTGTGGAGGTGGGTCAGTAGGCCGTTGGCTTCCCTTCATCCTTCTTTGATCCATCGATTGAGGTAGGAATTCTCAACCAAATCTTGATCATGAGTATAGTAAATTGTACCTCTCATCGAGCTCTTTCCATTGGTGGCAAAAGCCCCAATTTTTATTAGGTATCCGTGGAGATATCGAGGTTTTAGTGAGGTGCTGTCAAGTTGTTCTTTATTCTAGGTTTCGAGTTCCCTCTTCAATTTGAGGTAGGTTATAACAGCCCAACTTCTAATTAACATACATGAATGTAATCAATAGCATGTTAGCTTTCTTTTGACATCAAAATCCACAATTTTTATAGATCATGCCTAGAGTATTTCGTGTGTTATTAGAAGTATGCTAGCAAGCTAGACTTTTCTTGTGTTCTTTATAGAATAGGTTGTATTGCATTGGATTCCTATCGAAATTCGTGATTTAAAATTGTGTTTCATGACCCTAGGATGCATATTAATAATCCTAGAGTATATGGTTAAAACCACAATACATTTAGACCTCAAATCATGGAGTTTTTCATGTTTTACGGAAGCCCATTCGGGTCTGGAAACCCAGGGGTCGACCCCATGGGTCGACCCATACCACCCAGCAAGCAGAAATTTTCTGCCTTGCATGGGTCGACCCATGGGGTCGACCCACAGCTTCAGGGGTCGACCCATGGGGTCGACCCATCACCAGACTGGCTCCTGGAAGCCCCAGGGGTCGACCCAATGGGTCGACCCATACCTGGAATTTTTCCAGGACCCGTTTTAATGGATGCTTTGACCCGGGGATCAATCCGGATCATCGGGGAATCAATCCATTCAACCTAATCACATTGAAAATTACATTTTTGAGGAACTAATGACCTATTCATGTACCATTTTTAGTTTCAATTAACATTTGTCCATACATGCAAACTTAGTGTAAAAACACACCGTTTATCATCTTCATTTCAATGCATACAAGATTAAATAGAAACCCACATAATTAGTGGTTAATGGTGTAACTAAATCTCTGTTAATGCATTCTATTTCACTCCTGTGGGAGTTGTTCTTTGCCTTATCATCTTGAATCAGCTTATTGGCAATTGTCTTAATGCAAATGATAATGGTTAATCATGATATCTTAACTTGGTGATTAGGATTAATATGTTGATTAGCTTGATTGATTGCTACTGTTTTACAGTAGCGCAGCACGATTAACTCTTGTTGTGACTTGGTTTCGATCTCCTTGATGATTATACTTACCTTGAAATTCTGGAAATGAATCTCTTTCCTACGTGAAGTTGTTATTGCTACTTAGTTTAAACCTTGAAATTCTGGCCATAAACTGTGGAAGTCTAGATTCGTGGGATCTTTGATCCAAAGAAATCAATGCCTGGCAAACAATTAAGGGCTCGGTCTGGTCCTGGGAAGAGCGCCCGAACACTACGTGTACCCCCGGGGAGGTGAATGACTAGGTGTGGCATTTGGCACCAGTACTTGACATGTGTTAAATCTAGGACTGTCCACTACTCTCTCCACTACTCTCTACATTACTTTCTACTACTTTTCACTTTCCACTCGTCACTGTTCTATACTCTACTTGTGGTTACTTTACTTGCTCATTACTTGGACGTGGAAATGAAATTACATACGTGCTTGACATGACTTGAATTGACTTGATATGGCCAACTTTTTATCGTTATCTCCTGTAGTAAATTCTTGTCTTACTATTCTATTCATTATATTTCTTGACCTTGCAAGATCTTTGAATTTCGTTTCGTGATATCATCGTTATCTTTTTATTATTTTTATCATTTGTAGCATGACATTTTAAAATGTAATTAAACTGTTAATCACTTGTACCTGTCTGTTATTTCCTACTGAGCGTCAGCTCATAGTTGTGTTTTCCCCCCTTTCCAGGCTTTTCAGGTGACGCGCTTACCGATGGGAAAGGGCAGGAGTGATGTCTTGAGTGTATCAGTTCTAATGTGTTAGTAGTGTGTTATCTTTCTTTAGTTGTGTTTTGGAGAGCTTTTAGTCTCAGTCATGTTATTGAGTTTTAGTGGTTGATTATTCCAGTTGTATTAAGTTGAACTTGAGGTTATTGTATCAGTTGTGGTTTGTTAATGATCATTTAGTATTTTCTTTCCATCTTGTAGCACTTGTGTATCATTTTAGATTTAGTTCCCTCTCTTGCCAGCGTGTCCCTAACTGTACGTCCCGATATTTCCGCCTTGTTCGGGGCGTGACAGTTTAGTTGGTATCAGAGCCCTAGGTTTCACATTCCTAGGTTTCCTAAGTTTAAGTTTTCTTGCATTGCATCCCAATAATCGGTATATCAAAAGGTGTTGTCCGAACGTTAGGCTACGCCTATCGGGAAGGTCGCACACTTGCGCGAGTGGTCTTCGGACTGATTACCTCCGCCAGGTACCGAGTTTTTGGTCGTGTCTAGGTGCATTAGATCCCTAACCTTGTAAAAGTCTAGGACCTGACCTGGTAAGAATGGGTAGAACTTGGGTTAAGTTCGTTCCTTAATCGTGCTTTATCTATCTTATTAAACCTAAGTAACCTATTTCTCGTGTAGATGGCAGCTGATCGTGCTGAATGGAGGAACCTGCAGCGTACGGTTCAAGGCCTTACTCAGGCCCTTCAGCAAGTAGCTCAGGCAGAAGCGGCACAGCATGGCACCGGTGATCTATACCGGAACTTCCGCGGAATGAACCCGCCTAGATTCGCTGGTTCGACTGACCCTGACCAAGTCGAGCACTGGCTAGATGAGATGGGGAGAATCTTTGAAGTTATGCAATGCACCAACCAGGAGCGTGTCCTTTTGTCCACATTTCAATTGGAACATGATGCACGTACTTGGTGGGATTCTTTCAAGGCAACTCTTGGTGATCGGCAAGTTATGTGGGAAGAGTTCGAAGAATTCTTCAACAGCAAGTATTTTTCTGATAGAGTGTAAGAGAAGAAAGCGGCAGAGTTTGCGGCCTTGAAACAGCGAGGTTTGTCCGTGGCAGAGTATGAGGCTCAATTTGCACGGCTTTCTCGATATGCTACACATCTCATTTCCACCGAGAAGATGAAGGCGAAGCGCTTTCTCAATGGGTTGAAGCTTCATTATATCAACCAATTGGCACCGATGGAGATTTCCACTTATTCCGAGATGGTAAGGAAAGCGCAAGTTCTAGAGGATACTCTTGAGATGACGGAGAGAATCCGTGGGAAAGGCACCAAGAAAGAATTACCTACGGGTTTCGGGAGTGTCAAACCCGGGTATGCCAAGAAGAGGCCTGTTAGTGGACCTGGTTCGTGGAGCGGGTCCGGATCGTGGAAGGGCAAGATGCCGAGGCATGAAGACAAGAAGCCTGGCCCTATTGTTCCATTCAAGGGCGTGTGCAACTATTGTGATCGTCCGGGTCACAAGATAGAGGAGTGCTGGCGCAAGCAAGGCGCCTGTTTGCGATGTGGAAGCAAGGAGCACCGTATCCCCAATTGTCCTCTCATATCGGAACAAGCTACACCGGCAAAACCTCTAATCTTCAAGAAACCACAAGGCAAGCTTCAAGTTTTACATGCAGAGGAAACTGGGATTTCTGATGATGGCGGACTCGTCGAAGGTACCCTTACTATAATCGATAAGCCCGCATTTGCTCTCTTTGATACTGGTGCAACACATTCTTTTATTTCACGGAGATTTGCTAAGTCATTAGCTGTGGAACCTATTTTGATGAATACTCCGTTAGAGATTTCAACCCCTATTGGCACTAGATCAACAATCCAGTATTTCTATCCTTCTAGTAAGGTTATGATTGGTGAACAGAACTTTCCAGCAGATTTGGTCTGCATGGACATGAAGGATTATGATGTAATCCTAGGAGCAGATTGGTTGGCCAAGTATGAGGCCAATGTTCACTGTAGTTCTAGCTCAGTGACTTTTACTGGACATTCTGGTTTATCTTTTACGGGAGTCAAGCACCATAACTCCGTACCGCTCATCTCGGCTCTTCGAGCTGATAAGCTTTTGAGGCATGGGTGTGAGGCTTTTCTAGCCTTTGTTTGTGCAACCCCTGAGCAGCAGATTGAGATCAAGGACATTCCTGTTGTCCAAGATTTTCCTGATGTCTTTCCAGAGGAACTACCAGGACTTCCGCCTGAGCGGGAAGTTATCTTTTCTATTGATCTTATTCCTGGCACAGCTCTTATTTCTAAGGCTCCTTATCATATGTCTCCTGCGGAACTGAGGGAACTGAAGTAGCAACTGATGGAATTACTTGAGAAGGGTTTTATTCGTCCTAGTACTTCTCCGTGGGGAGCCCCTGTGTTGTTCGTCAGGAAGAAAGATGGTTCGATGAGGTTGTGCATTGATTATCGGCAAATAAACCAGCAGACTGTCAAGAACAAATATCCCTTGCCGAAGATTGACGAGTTATTTGACCAGATAGCGGGAGCTCAATATTTCTCTAAAATCGATCTTCGATCTGGATATCACCAGTTGCGGATTAAGGAAGAGGATATTTATAAAACAGGTTTCCGCAGCAGGTATGGTCATTTTGAATTTGTCGTTATGCCTTTTGGTCTAACGAATGCTCCAGCAGCTTTCATGCAGTTGATGAACAATGCATTTCGGCCCTATCTTGATCAGTGGGTCGTGGTATTTATTGATGACATCCTGATTTATTCTAAGAATGAGGAGGAGCATGCTGAGCATCTGAGAATGGCATTGCAACTGTTGAGAGATCATCAACTATATGCTAAGTTCAGTAAGTGTGAGTTCTGGCTGCAAGAGGTGTCCTTTCTAGGACATATCATTACGAAGAACGGTATTTCTGTTGATCCTTCGAAGGTTGAGGCAGTGAAGAATTGGGAACAGCCTACCAGTGTGACAGAAGTTAGAAGTTTTCTAGGCCTGGCAGGTTATTATCGAAGATTTATTCAAGACTTCTCTAAGATTGCGGTACCTCTTACAAGATTAACCCGCAAGGAAAATAAGTTTGATTGGTCAGATGATTGTCAGTGAAGCTTTCAGACTCTGAAGGAGTGTTTGACTACTGCACCTGTTTTGGCTTTACCTTCTGGTGAAGGAGGATTTGTTGTTTATACTGATGCTTCAGGTATTGGCTTAGGCTGTGTACTCATGCAGCATGGGAAGGTGATTGCCTATTTCTCTAGGCAGTTGAGGAAGCACGAAGATAATTATCATGTTCATGATTTAGAACTTGCTGCAGTCGTGTTTGCTTTGAAGATATGGAGGCATTACTTATATGGAGAAACCTTTACAGTGTTTTCAGATCATAAGAGTTTGAAGTATTTATTCTCTCAAAAGGAACTCAACATGAGGCAGCGGAGATGGTTGGAGTACTTGAAAGACTTTGACTTCTCGATTGAGTATCATCCTGGCAAAGGTAATGTTGTGGCAGATGCATTAAGCCGGAAGCCGGTAGCTAGATTGTCAAGTCTCATGTTACAAGAATGGAGATTGTTGGAATAATTATCTAGTCTGGATCTCAATATTGACAATGATCGGATCTTGATTGCTCAGATTCAACTTAAACCTGAATTATTGATAGAGATCAAGTCCTTGCAATATAATGACCCCGAGTTGGTAGAGATCAAGAGAAGCTTGAGCAGCAGACCTGACTTCATGTTGGCCGATGATGGTAGATTATTATTTAAAGGCAGAACTTGTGTTCCGGATGAGGCTACAATAAAGAACAAAATTCTTGAGGAAGCTCATAGATCCAGATATACCATTCATCCTGGAGGCACTAAGATGTACCGAGATTTGAAAAGGTCCTTTTGGTGGCCGAATATGAAAAGAGAAGTTGTAGATTTTATGAGCAGATGTTTGGTATGTCAGCAAGTTAAGGCCGAACATTTCAGACCAGCAGGGAAATTGAAACCACTCGACATACCCCAATGGAAGTGGGAAAGCATTGGCATGGATTTCATTATGGGTCTACCTAGGACTCGTGGTGGATTTGATGCGATATGGGTGATTGTCGATCGATTGACAAAGTCGGCTCATTTCTTACCAATTAAGTCCAAGTGGACGATTGATGTATTGGCTGCCTTGTATATAAAGGAAGTGGTGAGATTGCATGGTATCCCAGTGAATATAGTATCTGATCGAGACCCCAGATTTACTTCACATTTCTGGAAGGGACTGCAAGAGTCTTTGGGTACTCGTCTAAATTTCAGTACTGCTTTTCATCCACAGACAGATGGACAGACTGAAAGAACCAATCAGATAGTGGAAGATATGCTGCGAGCTTGCATGATTGATTTCGGTGGTAATTGGAGTGAGCATTTGGCATTAATTGAATTTGCCTACAATAACAGCTATCAGTCTAGTATTCAGATGGCTCCTTTTGAAGCACTATATGGTAGAAGTTGTCGTTCCCCGTTGTGTTGGGACGAGGTAGGTGTGAAACAGTGGCTTGGACCAGATCTTGTTTCGGAATCATCACAGAACATCCGTGTTATCCGAGACCGGTTACAGGTAGCCCAGTCAAGACAGAAGAGTTATGCCGACAACAGGAGAAGGGCATTGGAATTTCAGGTTGGCGAGCATGTGTTCTTAAAGGTCTCTCCGACGAGAGGGATCCGAAGATTTGGCATTCATGGCAAGCTGAGTCCGAGGTACATTGGTCCATTCGAGATTCTAGATAGAGTGGGAGAGGTGGCATACAGACTGGCTTTACCACCGCATTTTTCTGGCGTACATAATGTTTTCCATGTGTCTATGTTACGGAAATATGTGTACGATCCCACTCATATCATTCAGCAAGTGGATTTTGAACTGAAGGAAGATCTGACCTATGAGGAAAGACCTGTCAAGATTCTGGACCGGAAGCATCAGCAACTCCGGAATCGTTCGATACCGATGGTCAAGATTCAGTGGAGTCGGCGTGGGACCGAAGAAGCTACATGGGAGTCTGAAGAGACTATGCGAAAGCGGTATCCCGATCTATTCTAGGTGAGCGATCTTTTTCTACTCTCAGTTTTAGTGCAGTGAATTTGGAGGACCAAATTCCTTTAAGTAGGGGAGGGTGTAAGACCCCAAATTCTTTAGAAATTTATTTAGAAAGTTATTTGTAATTATTTGGAATTTATTTGAAGTTATTCGAATTAATGAGAATTATCCAAATTAATTAGATTAATTAATTAATTAATAGAATAAGTCATTTTTCTACTATTTTCTAAAAATCCCCAAAAATCACATCTTGTAGAATTAATTTTGTTTATCAACTTTGTCTTCTACAATTAAGCCTAATAAAATCGTTTATTAAGCCGAATTAGCGAACTAAGTCTTCCGAACTTAATATTTAATTAATTACGGAGTAGTAGAAGTGGAATTTTATCTACCATATAAAAATTCATAAAAATAGTAATTAAATAATAGATGCTTCGACTAACACTTTTATCTTCTTGGAGTAAGTCTAATTAAATCATTATCTAGGCCTAATCAGTGGATTAAGCCTGACTTACAACCCGCCTAACCCAAATTCGTATTCACTATTCACCCAAACTTTGAACATCAAATTCAAGCTTGTTTCTCAACCAAATAGGGTGATTCCAAAGGCAAATGAAAGGTATTACATAAAGGAACATTTACCCTCAATCAATTTGAGGTAAACTTAGTCCCAAAACGTGCTGCCGACATAGTTTGGTCAAGTCAAGGATTTTGGCGCCGTTTCTAAACACGTAGCTTGCAGCAGCGAATACTCCCAATGCAGAAGGCTCCAGAAGCTCTATGAGCTATCAAAATGAAGCCCTACGAGTCTTCTTTCATTTGGCTGCTGTGGGGTTCACTGAAATTTCGGATCTGGAGAGATCTAGCTCGATTTGTGGAGGTGGGTCAGTAGGCCGTTGGCCTCCCTTCATCCTTCTTTGATCCATCGATTGAGGTAGGAATTCTCAACCAAATCTTGATCATGAGTATAGCAAATTGTACCTCTCATCGAGCTCTTTCCATTGGTGGCAAAAGCCCCAATTTCATTAGGTATCCGTGGAGATATCGAGGTTTTAGTGAGGTGCTGTCAAGTTGTTCTTTATTCTAGGTTTCGAGTTCCCTCTTCAATTTGAGGTAGGTTATAACAGCCAACTTCTAATTAACATACATGAATGTAATCAATAGCATGTTAGCTTTCTTTTGACATCAAAATCCCCAATTTTTATAGATCATGCCTAGAGTATTTCGTGTGTTATTAGAAGCATGCTAGTAAGCTAGACTTTTCTTGTGTTCTTCATAGAATAGGTTGTATTTCATTGGATTCCTATTGAAATTCGTGATTTAAAATTGTGTTTCATGACCCTAGGATGCATATTAATAACCCTAGAGTATATGGTTAAGATCACAATACATTTAGACCCCAAATTTTGGAGTTTTTCATGTTTTACGGAAGCCCATTCGGGTCTGGAAACCCAGGGGTCGACCCATGCATACCACCCAGCAAGCAGAAATTTTCTGCCTTGCATGGGTCGACCCATGGGGTCGACCCACAGCTTCAGGGGTCGACCCATGGGGTCGACCCATCACCAGACTGGCTCCTGGAAGCCCCAGGGGTCGACCCAATGGGTCGACCCATACCTGGAATTTTTCCAGGGGTTGACCCAAAGGGTCGACCCATGCCTTGTAAACCCGTTTTAAAGGATGCTTTGACCCGGGGATCAATCCGGATCATCGGGGAATCAATCCATTCAACCTAATCACATTGAAAACTACATTTTTGAGGAACTAATGACCTATTCATGTACCCTTTTTAGTTTCAATTAACATTGGTCCATACATGCAAACTTAGTGTAAAAACACACCGTTTATCATCTTCATTTCAATGCATACAAGATTAAATAGAAACCCACATAATTAGTGGTTAATGGTGTAACTAAATCTCTGTTAATGCATTCTATTTCACTCCTGTGGGAGTTGTTCTTTGCCTTATCATCTTGAATCAGCTTATTGGCAATTGTCTTAATGCAAATGATAATGGTTAATCATGATATCTTAACTTGGTGATTAGGATTAATATATTGATTAGCTTGATTGATTGCTGCTGTTTTACAGTAGCGCAGCACGATTAACTCTTGTTGTGACTTGGTTTCGATCTCCTTGATGATTATACTTACCTTGAAATTCTGGAAATGAATCTCTTTCCTACGTGAAGTTGTTATTGCTACTTAGTTTAAACCTTGGAATTCTGGCCATAAACTGTGGAAGTCTAGATTCGTGGGATCTTTGATCCAAAGAAATCAATGCCTGGTAAACAATTAAGGGCTCGGTCTGGTCCTGGGAAGAGCGCCCGAATACTACGTGTACCCCCGGGGAGGTGAATGACTAGGTGTGACATTTGGCACCAGTACTTGACATGTGTTAAATCTAGGACTGTCCACTACTCTCTCCACTACTCTCTATATTACTTTCTACTACTTTTCACTTTCCACTCGTCACTGTTCTATACTCTACTTGTGGTTACTTTACTTGCTCATTACTTGGACGTGGAAATGAAATTACATACGTGCTTGACATGACTTGAATTGACTTGATATGGCCAACTTTTTATCGTTATCTCCTGTAGTAAATTCTTGTCTTACTATTCTATTCATTATATTTCTTGACCTTGCAAGATCTTTGAATTTCGTTTCGTGATATCATCGTTATCTTTTTATTATTTTTATCATTTGTAGCATGACATTTTAAAATGTAATTAAAGTGTTAATCACTTATACCTGTCTGTTATTTCCTACTGAGCGTCAGCTCATAGTTGTGTTTTCCCCCCTTTCCAGACTTTTCAGGTGACGCGCTTACCGATGGGGAAGGGCAGGAGTGATGTCTTGAGTGTATCAGTTCTAGTGTGTTAGTAGTGTGTTATCTTTCTTTAGTTGTGTTTTGGAGAGCTTTTAGTCTCAGTCATGTTATTGAGTTTTAGTGGTTGATTATTCTAGTTGTATTAAGTTGAACTTGAGGTTATTGTATCAGTTGTGGTTTGTTAATGATCATTTAGTATTTTCTTTCCATCTTGTAGCACTTGTGTATCATTTTAGATTTAGTTCCCTCTCTTGCCAGCGTGTCCCTAACTGTACGTCCCGATATTTCCGCCTTGTTCGGGGCGTGACATAATTCTTTCATATTTTTCCAGTAGATGCTTATGCATGGCAACTAAATCATCATGACTAATATCCTCGGTCTCAGAGTTTACCTGGGATGAGGACTTATCTGATTGATCACTCCTTTTTGCCATGAGACATTCTTCTTCCTTTCCATTGTGGATGCGAAGCAATTCATCCAATATTTCCTTTGCCGAGCTACAACCTGAGAAAGAGGAAAAATCATCAGAACCGATTGCAGCCTTCATTAAATTTAGAGCTCTCACATTATCATCATTTTTCAACTTGTGAACATGAGTCCACTTGGACTTATCCTTAGGAAGTTCATGTGGACTGTGAGAGATAACCTTCACAATTGTGGATTAATTGAGTTAACATGCTTGTGCATACGATATAGCCAGAATTTAATATTTGAACTACTGAATAGTGGAGGATGAGCCATGAGAACACAACAGTTAATGCAACAGAATATTGATGCATTAAAAACAAATTAGCACCGAAAACTGCAAGATCGGATCTGCAGGTCGCTGGACCTTGTATGCAGACACCGCTCTGATACCAACTGTTAAGGTGCTAGGCCCGGATACAGAGGGGGGGTGAATGTAACCCTCTAGAAAATATAGCCCAAATTAAAACTCTAAAGCTCAGATATGCGGAATAAAGACTAATGAGCTTTCCAAGATGAAATGATAAGGCAACAAATGAACAAACAGTTGGGCTGCACCAATGCAGCCACCTGAACAACCAGAAACGAAGGCAGAGCTAAACAACCCAAACACACTTAGCACAATATAATGCTCAAAAATAACTCTCTAGATAATGCAACTAGCCAAGCATGCACAACCTGTGAATGGGATGTAGAAGATATGGAGCTAACGCAAGGCAAACCACTGCACAAATAATTTTAAGGTGGTTCGGTCCTCCAGACCTACATCCACCCCTCACTCCCAATCGGAGTGAGGCTTCACTAGCCAATGCTAGCACCAAGCAGACTCAGTCTGCGAACAGTTGCTGCTACACAGCTTGACCAGGGGAACAGTCTCCCCTCTTCCTCCCAATCGGAGGGACACCCCAAGTGACTCCCAGCCACTTGGAAACCAGAGACCGAAGTCTCTCTTCCTCCAGACCAGGAGGGAACCCGCTAGTGACTCCCAGTCACCAGCGACCATAGGTCGCAGACCTCTCTTCCCCCAACCAGAGGGACCCCTGGACTTGCAAGCCACAAGCCTAGAACCGGAGATAAGTCTCCCTTCTCCTGAATCCACAGGAGGAACCCGATCCCCAGCAGGGCAATCGGAAGAACAAGGCTAACCAAAGAAACAAAAGAAAAAATACAGAAACATAAAAAATACAGCAACAAAAGCTGGAAATGAAACACAAGAGATGTGGCTCTCAATGAGCATAGTCGTTCTGGATTTGATCTACGAACAGACTAAACTGATCTGCAATAGACTCTCTCCTCCTCTTCTTTTCTTCCTCTTCTTTCTGCTTCTCTTTCTCCTCTCTTTCTTCTCACTTCTCACGAGCACTATCTCTCTCTTTTCCTTCTTCTGCTCTCACTCTCACTTTCTTCTCTACTCTCTTCTTTTCTTTCTTTTCTTCACTGGATCGAACTCACAGCACTTCTGCTTTTCTTCTATTGCTCTCAAGGCTTCGATCAGTCTTCATCTGTTGGATGAAGGCTTCCTTTTATAAGCAGCAGCAGCAGCTAGGGCGTGAGCTTCCCACGCCTTCCGTCCAGAAGATTCCTCCTCAGATCACGTGTCAGGTGCCAGCTTCGGGTCACGTGCCCATTCATCAGTACGCTCAGCAACTAGAGTTGAGGTGGCGTCAACACACTTGTTCCAAAGGGTTGACGCAGCCTTCAAAGACATTCGACCAGCAAAAACTCAAGTCTGCTGCGTTGACTCCATCAGCCTGCTGCGTTGATGCATCGGTGATCCAGTGATCAAGTCTTCAGCAGATGGGCGTGCTGCGTCGACACTCTCAATCAATGGCGTTAACGTAGTGAGGCATTCCAGTAAGCCATTAGCTTCGTCTCCTTAGTTGCTGCGTCGACGCTGCTCAATTGTGGCGTTGACGCAGTGGAATAGCCTGTGAAAGTGAATGCTCCTTTAACTGCTGCATCGACGCTGCTCCATTTTGGCGATGACGCAGTGGAAGATATCGTGAAGGCTTCGTCAACTGATGCATGGATGCTTTAAGTTCCCAGCGTCGACCCTATTCCCTTCAGCAACAAGAATGAAGTCATAAGATTTAAGTATGTACATTGCACTGTATATACTTCGTTGTATAGACTTGTGAAGGCGAATGCAACGTACAAACTTGCCCAATGTGTTGACTTCAACAAGGAGACAACGGCTGTATAGACTTTAAATCCTAAAGGCAGTGTATAGACATTGAAGAACAACAACCAATGTATCGACTTTACAATGCAAACTACAATGTATGGACTTCATGTAAGAGCCCAATGTATAGACATTGAATTCGAAGATCAATGTGCAGACTTTGGATTTGAAGACCAGTGTGTAGACTTCAAGTTTAACTGTGGATGTACAGACTTCAGGTGTGAAGACCAATGTGCAGACTTTGGGGAACAGCGGCCAATGTATAGACTTGATGCTCAAGGAGTGGCTGTACAGACTTAGAGTGTAGCTGAAGCCTTGAACGTAGGAATAGGCTGGACTGTATAGACTTCAGGCTTCAGAAACGAATGTACACACTTGACCAATTCAAAGGCGAATCAAGTGTACAGACTCTGAGTCCAAACCCAACGGCTGTACAGACTTAGAACGTGAAGACTGATGTACAGACTTCATTCATCAAACAGGCTGCACAGTCCACTGTATAGACTTGATGATATGAACTTCAGGAGGATATGACACGGCTATACAGACTTGTTTTCCAAACGAATGAATAGACTTTGCCACAGTCTAATGTATAGACTTGAAGAAACTGAACTGAAGAGTCGACACATCAGCTCAAGGAGTTGACGCACTACTGTGTGGACAGAGACAAATATGACTGAAGGGTCGACGCATCAGCACAATGAGTTGACGCACTGCTGTGGAGACTGTGCAGACAGAGTGTAGACAGAATTAAATAGAGCATGTTATCTGACAGACATATGAACTCCATTCACTTACATGATAAAACATGAATTAATCGAGCAGAAAAAGAAAGCATTATGATCAGAGAATGACTGAATAATAGCACATGATGACACACAGCAAGATGACTCACAGTGATTAAGTCACATCAAAAACCAATCATCAAAACCATCATCAAAACCACAGGGGCACAACACCTAGGACTAGCACCAGCAAAACTAATCAACTAGATCTACCAAGCATACAATAGAGAGAGATGAGAGCAGAATCACTCGGCAATGCAATCAAGTTCTTAAAATGATGCTCGTCAGTTCCTTATATCTTCTTCTTTGAGCTTTAGTGGATTAATGAAGATATAAATCCTCTCAACCACTAGGCGCCTAGCTGGATAAGAAATGAAGAACTGTGTGACTCTATCAGGATCTCTCACTCGCGGATGCAATCCTATACTGGGGGTGGATGCGGTACAACCCGCCCAGCGTCCGTGTGGGAATCCACGGCTCACGGGGGCTTACGGAGGTCCTCGGCAAGGTCCCTAGTCGGCTCCAAGGAATATGGAGACGAGAGGAAACCCTACCTCGGTAGGAATGCAACTAATATGAGAAAAGATCGATGCTCCTATGCGCACCGGAGTGCATGCACAAACTAGCCTAGCAGCTATCAATCAATGAGCAAGTATACACATGAACAATAAAGAGCACGGTGATGCAATGATGATAAGAGAGCAGGGGGGAAATCAATGAATAGCACCGGGCATGGCAAACCACATGAAATATGACAATCAAAGTATAACATAAATACAATGTGGCACCAGATGAACGGCCCCTCTGCGACCGCTCCAACAATAGAACGGTCTGTGTGGGAACGTCTAATCCAAGGAGAAAACAAAACTGCAGAGCAACCACAGGACCTAAAAACACGAGGGAGCAATGGCAGAAAATACCAGAAGGATGGTCACTGGACAGCCGTGTAGCCTCACAAACGGTCCTCTATCAGCCGCATACCTACAATAAGAACAGAGCAAATCGTACCTGTGCTGGAGAACTGAACGGCCAGATCCAGGCCGCTCTGGCGTATAGGCGGTCTATATCGCACCGTCTGTAACAGGAAAGACTGGCGAAGCTGGTTTGACTGGAGGGGTTGAACGGTGGAATCTCAACCGTGCCTGTTGTTGGGCGGCTCTGGGGAACCGCTCAGGTCCCAGGGGACGGAAACGCACCCCAACCTGCAAATCAATCTTGGGAAGAAGAAAAAACTTGGAAACAAAGAAGGAGGGTCAGCAATCTCAACAGCACGATGGGCATTAGGTGTCCCACCGTGATCGCCATAAAAGAGGTGTAGATATATATTTCTCCTCTCCTCACTTGGTGGATGATAGGTTATGAATAAAGCAATAATATCAGGAGTAAACAAACAAAGCGCAGTGAGAGGAGGGGGAAAAACAGAGAGCGACCGTGATCACCACCAAAGTGCAGCACGTGACTAGCATACCGTACTTTGGAAAAGAAGGGGAGACACTCGCCTTGATGCAGCACTGGGAGGATGCACGGTCGATGCAGAACCGCCTTAAAGACACACGACCCTATCATAGGCCGTCTAAGAGTGCTGCCGAACGCGCGGGAAGAAGAACTCCTAGAAGATGGGCGGCTTGAAGTGAACCGCAGAATGAAGAAGGGCGGTGCAGGGGATGCCGCTCGTCGTCTTGAACGGGCCTAAAGGAACCGCGCAAGCCCACCACGCCAAGAGTTGCAAAAGGGTTCACCTCCACCCTCTCCAGCCGGCCAGAGGGGATGGGCCTCGCGCTGATGAAGTGCTGACCTGCAAAACAATGTGGAGACACAGAAGAGACACCCAGATTAGGACTAAATGACGTAGTACGCGTTCATTTAAGAAGAATTAAGCATAAACAAATGGATAGGGGGATACCTGGGGGGTTTTAAACCCCTAGGGTGACAAGAACGTGGGTAGGTGTGTGCATGGGGAGAAAAACGAGGGAAACACAGAGAGAAAACAATGCATGCAATAGATGATGAAGAAATCGAAAAACGACGCTACGACTCGACACACAGACTACTCCCTGAACCGGAGGCTCGTAAGGACGTAGAGAACCTCCCTCCTTGGTGCTAGGTCGTTCAGAAATGCGGCAGGGCTTCGCCGTCGACCAAAATCTTCCCCCCTTTCGATGTCTGGCCACTAGGGTCTATTTATAGAGCCTAGAAAGCCAGCCCCGAAACTAAGGTTTAGAGGTATTTTCAGGTCGAACTTATAAAAGATAATATCATTATCTACCATCCAGACAAAACAACATCAAAAATGGTTAATTATCCACGGAGAAATCATCAAAATAAACTAGGGATAAAGCCATGAATAAAAGAGATAAAAGTCTGTTAAAAAGCCTCATCCGACATGATGAGCGGTCTTACGATAGACCGCGCATCCTATAGGCGGTCTTGTTCAGACCGTCTAAGCTGTCGGTGGAAATTCAAAAAATCAGAAAATCAACGCAGTGAGAGGAGGGAGAAAATTAGAGAGTGACCGTGATCGCCACCAAAGCGCAGCACGTGACTAGCATACCGTACTTTGGAAAAGAAGGGGAGACACTCGCCTTGATGCAGCACTGGGAAGATGCGCGGTCGATGCAGAACTGCCTTAAAGACACACGGCCCTACGATAGGCCGTCTAAGAGTGCTGTCGAACGCTCGGGAAGAAGAACTCCTGGAAGATGGGCGGCTTGAAGTGAACCGCAGAATGAAGAAGGGCGGTGCAGGGGATGCCGCTCGTCGTCTTGAACGGGCCTAAAGGAACCGCGCAAGCCCACCACGCCAAGAGTTGCAAAAGGGTTCACCTCCACCCTCTCCAGCCGGCCAGAGGGGATGGGCCTCGCGCTAATAAAGTGCTGACCTGTAAAACAATGTGGAGACACAGAAGAGACACCCAGATTAGGACTAAATGACGTAGTACGCGTTCATGTAAGAAGAATTAAGCATAAACAAATGGATAGGGGGATACCTGGGGGGTTTTAAACCCCTAGGGTGACAAGAACGTGGGTGGGTGTGTGCATGGGGAGAAAAATGAGGGAAACGCAGAGAGAAAACAATCGGAGGAGACAGACTCCGCTGCCGGTGGTCAAGGAAATCAATCCTGGGGTCCGCCTACTACAAAATATCATTGAAGGGCTAGACGAGTACGTGCAGCCCGAATTGAAGCCTCTGCTGGTGTGGGACCATGTCCCATGGCAAGAACTGGAGCAGCTCTCACTCTAGCGAAAGGAGGAAGCTGAAGCAGCATCCGATCACAAGCAAGGGTGAAGACTAGAGCCGCAAGCGTGAGAAGAGAGGAAGGAAAGAAGACAAGACAAGCCTCTCTCTGGTGACCTTGTCGGCCATGGTGGACCATGGGGGGCCGTTGGTGCCCCCCACCCAAGACAAGCTTCTACCCGCCTCTCCCATCTCTACCTCATCTTCAATTAAACCACCTTCTCCACCAAGAACATTTGCTGAAGTTTTAGCTTCTTCTCTGTCTCTGCCGGTGGTGCAGGGTTCTGTTCACACCCCCGCTTCAACAGATAATGGGGAGTCGGCAGTTTTCTTCTCAAAGAAGCGATTGTCTAGAGTCTGAAGCCTTTCGATTTTGCGATTATGGCGCAAACTCCTCGAGGAAGACCAACGTTTCTAGACATTCGGAGTCATCTCTCAAACAGATGCAAGTTCAAAGAAGATTTTATGATTAGTGCCCTTGACGCCCGACATCTTCTGATACGTTTTCGGAATCATGAAGATTATCTGCAACTTCTTTTGAGGGAGTCTATGTATGTACAAGGAAGGTTTTTCCATTTTTTCAAGTGGTCTATGGATTTTTCCCCAGATTGTGATTCGTCTATTCTTCCTATTTTGATAACTTTTCCTGGCTTGCCTGTGAATTTTTTCCTGGAACATATGATCCGGTCTATTGCTGGCAATATTGAAAATGTATTAATGGTTGATTCCTCATCCCTCAATTTGTCAAATACGACTGCTGCACGTGTTTGTGTTGAATTGGACACTACTAAACTGCACCCCTCTCGAATATGGATTGGGTATCCAGGGGGCGGGGCTTGGCAAGAGGTTTGCTACCCGGAGTTTCCAATGTTTTGCTCATCCTGTGCCCGCCTGGGTCATTCAGTATCGAATTGCAAATCCTCTGTTAAATCACAGATGTTAGAAAATGTCAAGCGACCTTTGTTGAAACAATGTTGGCAACCAGTAGCGAAGAAGCAAATGGCTGATGCAGGAATTCTTATTGAGGAAGACATGGATATATCTGGAAAAATGGGCTCAAAAGTGCAATCTAAAATATTGAAGACATCCTCTGATATGAATGAACAGACAATGACACCGATTGTAAGGATGAGTGATCAACAACTTCCAATTATTTTGGAGGGTAAGGAAAAGTCTGAAATAACAAAGTCTTCCTCGGATACTATTCCTGATCCTAAAGTAGAAATGCACATTATTCAGCTGACCACTGACACATCTACAAACAAGGTGTCCACAGAGAAGGGTGAAGATTCAGTTCAGCTAGAGCTCCCCTCATTCCAAAAGGTAGACTTCTCTAGAGCAATCATCCTTGTACCAGAATTAGCAGTTGTTGATGCACAAAGAAACCAAAAAGGTAAGGGCAGGTTGCAAGAGGAAGGCTCTCTTAGTCGCAGACACCAAATGGCCTTATCTGTAGAGATTACAAATGTAAGAGTGATGAACAAATAGCAAATGGGAATAAAAACTAGATCCATGATGAGAACTAGTTCTGGTGGATCCTTTCCTCAGTCAATTAGTTTACAATGACATTCCTTATTTGGAATGCTAGAGGTGTAGGAAACGATTTAACTATAAGTCGGCTCAAGCTTCTAATCAAAACTTACCAAATTAAATGCATTGCTATTTTGGAGCCAAAAATTGGTACAGGTTGCATGGATGATATTTGCAGAAGACTGGGTATGAACAAGGCAACTTCAAATGGTGACAATTCAGCTCACATTTGGGTCATGTGGAAAGATCCTTTACAATTCTCTATTGTCAATCAGAATGAGCAACAGCTAACTATTTTGCAGTCTGAAATCTCTGTTCCAGCTTTTCATCTTACTGTGGTATATGCTAAATGCTCTACTTCTGAAAGATGCAGATTATGGTCTTCATTAAATCAAAATAATTTGCAGATCAATGGTCCCTAGATGGTGGCAGGGGATTTCAATTGTATTCTTGACCCAACTGAAAAGCTTGGAGGTAACCCCCCAACTTTTAAATCTATGTCAGATTTCAAAGACTGCTTGAATAAATGTGCTCTGTCAGATACTAATTTTCTGGGTTCAAGTTATACTTGGCATAACAACCAAAGTGGAAAAAAGGCCATTTGGGCAAGGTTAGACAGAGTTCTCACTAATGGCCCTTGGCAAACGTCTCTGCCAATCATAGTAGAGCACCTAGCCAGGGAGGCCTCGGATCATGCCCCTCTCCTTGTTAAAGTAGCTAACATGCCTAAGTATAAAAGCAGGTTTTGCTACCAGCAAATGTGGTCACTGAATGAACAGTTCTCAGGGATGTGGAAGTTAACAGGAAAAACAGTCCACTGGCAACATCTGCTAAAAGTACCCTATATCTGAAGCTGAGGCACATGAGAAAAATGCTACAAGTGTGGAATAAGCAAGTATTTGGAAACATTGAAAAGAATTTAATGCCAGCAGAAGACACAGTCCTTAAGGCGGAATTCCAATATGATACCCAACCTAATCAGGTAAATTATGAAACTCTTGAGACTGCTAAAACTGACCTGGCTAACAGATTAATCCAGGAAGAAGTTTTCTGGAGACAGAAATCTAGAGTAAGATGGTTAGCTGAAGGAGATAGGAATACAAAGTTTTTCTACATGAAAACTGTTTCGAACAGGAAAATAAACTTGATCCACCACCTCAGAAATGCAGCAGGACAGCTTACTTTGGACCATGAGGAGATGAAGACAATTGCTGTATCACATTTTCAAAAAGCTTTTACTTCTCAATACCATCACATTGATGACAATTTCCTCAATAATATACCTCACCTTGTTTCATCTATAGATAATGATAAGTTGTGTGCCATCCCCACTAAAACTGAAATCAAAGAAACTATTTTTCAGCTTTCTCTAGACGGTGCTCCTAGTCCGGATGGATTATCCGGGGCTTTTTTCCAAAAAACTTGGTGCATCACTGCTGGTGTGGTTGTCTCTTCCATTCAGGAATTTTTTCAAACTTAGATTGTGTTGCCAAGATTTTTAACAGCTACTCTAATAGCTCTCATCCCCAAAGTGAACAATGCTACTGATATTTCAGAGTTCAGACCTATAAGTTTGTGTAATTTCATCTACAAAGTGATATCCAAAATTATTAGCAATAGGTTGGTCCCCATCCTCCCCAACATTATCTCCTTAGAACAAAGTGCTTTTGTGAAAGGGAGATCCATTGTGGAAACCATAGCTCTTGCTCAGGAAATGGTAAATGAGCTTGGGAGGAAGACGAGAGGAGGAAATGTTATATTTAAATTGGACATGGCCAAGGCCTATGACCGACTGGAGTGGAATTTCCTCTATGCTGTTCTGAATAAATTCAGTTTCAGAGATCAGTTTGTGGATCTTCTGAAAGCAATGATTGGAAATTGTTGGTTTTCCGTTTGCTTAAATGGTGACTCTGCAGGTTTTTTTTAATCTTCTAGGGGAGTACGCTAGGGTGACCCAATGGCTCCTGCTCTCTTTATTATAGTAGAGGAAGCTCTTAGTAGATCCATTCGTCAAGCACAACTTGAGGGTCAAGTGGATTGGTTTGCAGTCCCTATGAGATGCCCAAAAATTTCTCATCTTCTTTTTGCTGACGATACTTTGGTTTTCAGCAAGGCTACAGCAACTTCAGTCAGGAATCTGATGAGAATTTTGAAAACTTATGAAAGAGCTTCTGGGCAGTTAGTAAATGTTGGTAAAAGCTGCTTCTTCACTCACCCAAAAGCCGACCCCACTATTAACAAAAAGATCCAAGACATCACTGGTTTTGCTAATCGATCATTTCCCCATAAATATCTTGGTTATCCATTGATGTGTGGCAGGTCAAAGAAAGTCCATTTTGCAGGTATCATTTGCTCTATCCAGAAACGCATTGATGGGTGGTATGCGAGATATTTATCCTAGGGAGCAAGGCTTATTTTAATTAAACACATTCTCACTTCCATTCCTATGTATTCTCTGGCCTCATCCCCTTTGCATGCTGGAGTCCATAAATTATTGGATCAATCTTTTGCCAACTTTTTCTGGGGGTCCTAAAAGGAAGGTAACAAGCGGCACTGGAAGTCTTGGAAGGCTATCTGCAAGCCAATACAGTATGGTGGACTGGGAATTCTATCTCTCAGGCAAATGGATTTGGCTTTTAGGGTGAAAATGTTATGGAATGCAATAAACTCAAGGTCCATCTGGGCAGGTTTTTTCAAGGCAAAATACATCAGAGGTAGACATATATCTGAAGTTGATTTTAAAGAAATGAAAGGGCCATGCAAAAAGGAGCTGGTCTCAAGCTAAGAGTATACTTTTGGCCCACAGAAGAATGATAATAGGGGATGGTAGCTGAACTAATTTCTGGACAGATATTTGGATAGGTGACCGGACCTTAGCTTCTTATTTACCTACTTCAAATATTCCAAACAAGATGACATCAGTCAAGGACATGATAAACCAGCCTTCCCAAGAAGACATTTGCATCATCAACGGGAAGCTTCCCCAAAAAATCAGAGATGCTATCTGGTGCACTGATTTAAGTCAAGAAAAGGACAAACAAGTGTGGAGTCTCTCTGCATCAGGAGACTTCCAGATATCTTCCACCTATAACATGCAAAGCAGTCATGACCCTCCTACGGATCTCCTAGCTTAAAACCGAATTTGGTCAAAATGGATACCAACCAAGCTCTCTATACACATCTAGAAAGTCTACAACAACAGTTTGCCGATTGATTCCAGAATAAAAGCCATTGGTATCTCACTCCCATCCAAATGTCACTGCTGTAAAACACCTGCAGAGGAGGATCTAAATCATCTTTTCATTAGAAGTGATTGGGCCTCATCACTCTGGACTTCCTTTAACAGTCGTGGATGTCAGATAGGGGGAGTTTCAGCAAGATCTCTTATTATCAAAATAGTCAATGATCTGAAAGCAAAATCTCAATATGGTCTTTTTCAGTTAGCAGTCCTTGCACATGGACTTTGGGAAATTTGGTTGGCTAGAAATGCTGCAATCTTTGAAGGAAAATCCATCAGCTCCCACACTATTTTCAACAAGGTATTATCTCAAGTCAAACGGATACTTAATAATGCAAACCTATGGGAAGATCAACTAAGTAATAGGATTATTTTGGCGGCCTTTGGAATAAAAGCTGCTGCCAAGGGCCGTCCTCAGGTAAGAATAGTAAGATGGTCTTCCCCCCCTGGCCTAACATCAAGCTTAACACTGATGGAGCCAGCAAGACTTCAGGAGTTTCTGGAGGAGGAGGTATCATCCGGGATTCCAAAGGAGATACAATTCTGGCTTTTTCTCACTCATACACTCACTACAGTAGCATTGTCGCTGAAGCCTGAGCCCTTTCGGACGGCATCAAATATCTGCACACCATTCCATTCCAGTCGGCAATAATTGAAAGTGACTCTTTAACTCTGGTTCAAGTTATCCAAAGGAAGACTACCTGCCCTTGGGAGATCTTACCCTACGCAAGAGACATCTAGAATTATTTCCCTCGTTCTTTGAACATCTCTCACATTTTTAGGGAAGCAAATAAGGTCGCTGACCATTTAGCCAATTTTGCCTGCAGCTCCAAGTGTAATAAATTTTTCAATTTGCAGCATGAACTTCCCCAATTGGCTAAGGGTGTTGCTAGATTAGACAAGCTAGGAGTTCCTAGCATCAGAATTATGTAATTTTCCCCCCTTCTCACTCATCAATAATACACCCCCTAGGAGCGATTTAGGAAGTATCTTCCAAATTGGAAATACTTCCCTAATCACAACTAGGAAGGGCTTTATATATAAAAAAAAAGCAACATCCGATAGGGAGGGCCGTCTGTTCTGGGGGCAGGCACCTGCTGAAGCAAAGAAGAAGAAGAAACAAAAGAAGAAGAGAAGGGCCGTTAAGGCCGATAAAGCACAGGTTGTCTCTTGCAATACTCTATCAGCGCTCTTCAACCTGCCCGGAGAAGAGGAAAAAGAGGAAATTTGCTTCACACCCCTTGCTGGGGGAGGCAAGGCCAAGGCCGCGACTGCCGCACATGCCACCCGGTCAGGCCGGAAATGGGGGCGCCAGCCCCCACCCAACCACAACATCATATTCAGGGGAGAACAGCCCTACAAAACACCTCCGACGGAGATCAAGGGAGTCCAGATCCCTCCTCCGCCAGGATTATATAACAAGAGTGGGGGCAAGGCAGTCCCTTCATTTCTTGAATTTATGAAGATGTCTAAGGGAAAGCAGCCTTGTCAAGAGGCTGACCCTGCATCCGGGGATGTTCACCCGCAGCCAGCACAGTTTGCCGAAGATCCAAATACTATTGGAGCCTACCCTGCAGCAGCTAATGAAGAGCGTCGAGGATCCGGTACCAGCCAGAAGGGCACCGAATCTGAGGCAGATGAAGCAGGTCTGTCGCGGCCCGCAACCCAAGACTGCTCCAAGCCCAGGTGGGCTGAAGAGATGAAGCTCTCCAATGTCTGAGCTGGGAGATGAATAATGAAGCTACTCAAGAAGCTCCCTGCTCGATTTACAATCTAGGAGATCCTTTCTTTGAGTGCAGAGACTCATCAGGTGATCATTACTACTCTGCAGACGCCTGCCCATTTTGAGACATGTTTGGCTGAAGCAATGCCGGAGGCTAGCATGACCTTCACTCCAGAAGATATGCTACTGCCTACTATCAGCCACAACAGGCCGCTGTATATGAAGGGGCACCTGAATGGAAGGGAGCTGAAGAGGATTCTGGTTGATCCCGGTGCAGCGGTCAACATCCTGCCTTATAGAATCTACGAGAGGCACCACTTCAACGTGCATCTTGAGAAAGTCAAGGATATGCGTATCGCCGGCTTCAATCAAAAATGTGAAGTGTCAATGGGGGTGGCAGAGTTCACCCTTACCTTAGCGGATTTCACTACGATGGTGCAGTTCCATGTCATTGACTCCCGCACCTCGTACAAAGCACTGCTCGGCGGCCCATGGCTGCATGAAAATATGGTGGTGCCATCTACGCTCCACCAATGTATCAAATACAGTCTTCAAGGGAAGGAGGAGAGAATCTTTGCAGACCTCCACCCGTTCGAGGTATTTGAATGTCATTTGGCGGATGCCAACCTGTATATAGGGCCTTCCCGGAAGACCTCTGAAGCTAAGCCCCCTGCGGGGGCATCGAGAAGATCATTCGGCGGCAATTGGTATCCACCACCGCCGCGCGGATATGTCAAGCCCAAGGTGGTCTCCCATATCATAGCATCTGGGAACGTGGGCATAATAACACCCCCAACATTATACCCTGAAGCTAATGAAGTGCGGGTCACTCGGCGGCACAATCATATTGAAATCCCGGACGGCCTCACCAAGCCAACTCCTGGCCTTGATAACCCTACTGTCGAGCCTTTCAAAACTTGGGAGGTGACACAGGAAGATGGACCTAACAGCTTGCTCTATACGGCTGAAGAGCACCCTACTCGGGAAGACACATACTGCAGCCTCCCCAAAGACATAAGCAACCCGTCAGTTCCCGTCAAGGGTCTGGCATTCACAACTAATCGGATGGCCAAGATGTTTCAGAAGCAACACATCCCCTCCGATCAGTCTCAAAAGCGCAAGGAAGCTTTCCAGAAAATGTGGTATCCCACAAATCTGGATAAGGAAATGAGACGCGTCTCTCAGCACCCGGGGTTGGGCTTCACCCTGGAAGAATATTATCACAGTGGCCGATATGAGGTGGACACCCTCTCCACCTTCTACCCTGCTGAAGACAGCTCGCTGGGAGCAACCTTCGATGAATACCCAACGGAAGCTGAACATACTGATCCGGGCCAACCCGAAAATCAAGAAGCGGAGACTGTGATTCCTTGCCGATGTTGGGAGCAGGTCTATCCCGAAGAGGCGGCCATGCAAGCCGAATTTCATACGGCTAGCAGTAGCGAAGCCAAAAGTGTTGAAGAAGCAGGGACCTCCCCCTCCTGTGGAGTCCTTCCAACAATGACCTCCGCACCCCTTGTGCCAATCGGGGAAGCCTTGGCCAGCCCCGACCAGGAGGTGTATGCTACCGACAATGGGACTGCCACTCCTATTGAAGATGCAACTGCCCCAGAAGGTGAGATCTCCTCCCCTTCTGCTACGAGACTGGGTTACTGTTCCAACCCAACAACAAGTAGTCGCCAGTCGGTCATGACTACGACCCCATCCGCAAGGATTGAAGCTACTCTCTTACCCCGGGAGACTGTAATGGCAGCGGATTTGCTGAAAGAACAATACGCGCAGCCGCTATCAGATGAAATAGAGGACTTCCGAGAAGCTCTGATGGTGTCATATGAGGGAGTCAAAGTACTCGACCCTCAAGATGGTATTCCAGACCTCGTCGACCTTCAACCAGCACCTCCGGAGATAGAAGACGGAGGCCAAGCCACAGTCGACGAACTGATAGAAGTCAACTTGGGAAGTAAGGAGGACCATTGGCCTACCTTCCTCAGTGCCCAACTATCCCCAGAAGAACGGGAGCTGTACACCCAACTACTGCAAGAATACCAGGATTGCTTCGCCTGGACTTACAAAGAGATGCCAGGTCTGAATCCTGCAGTTTCACAGCATAAGTTGGCAATCAGCCCTGAAGCCGAGCAGGTGAAGCAACCGCCGCGACGCATGAGACCAGAACTCATCACTCAAATTTGTGCTGAAGTTGACAAGCTTATTGACGTGGGATTTGTCGAAGAAAACTAGTACACCACATGGTTGGCGAATATCATCCCCGTGAAAAAGAAAAATGGACAGATCCGGATATGTGTTGACTTCCGAGATCTAATAAAAGCCTATCCCAAGGATGACTTTTCGGTGCCAATAATGGAAGTCATGATTGATGCTACAACTGGTCATGAGGCCCTGTTATTCATGGACGGGTCATCCGGCTACAACCAGATTTGGATCGCGGAGCATGATCGGGTTCACACTGCCTTCCAAACCCCTAAAGGCATCTATCACTATAAGAGGATGCCGTTCGGACTAAAGAATGCTGGCGCAACTTATCAGCGCGCAATGACCAGAATCTTTGATGAGTTGCTCTATCACAATGTTAAGTACTACATAGATGATCTGGTGGTCAAGACTAGAAGAAAACAAGACCATATGCAGGACCTCTGGATTATCTTTCAAAGGCTGAGGCAGCATGAGCTAAAGATGAACCCTATGAAATGGGCGTTCGGAGTGTCGAGCGGAAAGTTCTTGGGCTTCATTGTCTGATATTGGGAAATCGAGATAGACCCCGCAAAGATCAAAGCAATTCAGGAGTTACCTGCACCGAGAAATCTCTCCGAGCTAAGATCACTACAGGGCCGCTTGGCCTATATCCGGCGGTTCATTTCCAATTTGTCAGGGCGACGCCAGCCTTTCCACAAATTGATGATGAAGGATGTCCCCTTTTATTGGGATGAAGATTGCCAGACAGCCTTTGACAAGTTGAAAGACTATCTGAAGACTCCTCCAGTGCTGGGCGCACCGGTGAAAGGACGGCCGTTAATATTATATATAGCAGCCACACATAATTCTCTGGGGGCAATGCTGGCCCAAAATAATGAAGAAGGGAATGAGCAAGCCCTCTATTACCTCAGTCGGAGATTGGTCAGAATTGAGGAGAAATATACCTATATTGAGGAAATCTGTCTGGCGCTGGTCTTCGTAGTTAAGAAGCTTCGACACTACATGTTGTCGCATGAAATCAGCTTGGTATCCAAAGAGGACCCGCTAAAATATATTATGTCCCAGCCGGCACTCAAAGGTCGCCTGGGCAAATGGGCAGTAATCCTTATGGAGTTTGACATCTCCTGTGTGCCGCGCAAGGCCGTCAAGGGCCAAGCTATTGCAAACTTCTTCGCTGAGCACCCAGTACCCGGGGACTGCCCGCTGGAACCGAAGCTTCCTGAAGATGAAACCCTGGAAGCCGCTCAGGTGCGGCCCTCCTTATGGCAGCTATATTTCGATGGCGCTTCCAGAATTAACACCTCTACCACTGGATCAACTAGGGTCAGGGCAGGAGCAGGCATAGTCCTGAAATCTCCAAAAGGGGAAGTGGTGCACACATCTTGCTCGATAAACAAGCATTGCACAAATAACAAAGCAGAGTATGAAGCCCTGATAATCGGGTTGCAAATTGCTCTATCCATGGGAATTCAGATGCTAGAAGCATTCGGGGACTCCATGCTAGTTATAAAACAATTGGAAGGAGAGTTCGATGTGCGAAAGTAAGAGCTTCTCCCCTACCATCAGCTGGCAACCCGCCTGATGTCAAGATTCTACTTCATCAGCATCAAGCATATCAACCGAGGCCAGAATGCTCAGGCAGACGCCCTCACTAAGCTGGCTAGTTCTTTGGCGGTCCCGCCAGACACGAGCCTGAATATAATAGTGATCAACCGCCAGCAAGTCCCTAGTGTAACAGAGGTCTTAGCCGACGAACAAGAAGTTGAGGTGGTAGCCGTCGCAGAGGTTCAGCAGCCTGACTGGGGAGAACATCTCCTGTGGTGGTTCCAACACCAGCGGCTTCCAAAAGAAAAAGAACAGAGAATGAAACTCCTGAGGGTCAAAGACTCTTATGAGATGAGGAACGGAACCTTGTTCCGAATAATGGCAGATGCCCAAAGAAAAGTCCTACTTCGTTGCTTATCCTCAGCAGAAGCGGGGCATGTCATGCAAGAAATCCATGCAGGATCAGCTGGAGCGCATCAGGCCGGCCCAAAGATGAAAATTGAGATAAAGAAATTGGGTTACTATTAGCCCACTATGTTTGATGACTGCTGCAAGTTCGCCAAGGCTTGTCATAGGTGTCAAGAATGCGCCAACGTGGCAAGGAGACCTCTAGTGCAACTACATCCAATCTTACCAAGCTGGCCGTTTGCTCAATGGGGCACGGACGTAGTAGGGCCACTACCAGCATCGTCTTCAAGGTGTAAATACATCTTAGCAGCTACAGACTACTTCTCCAGATGGGCAGAAGCGGTTGCATTAAGAGATGTCACGGGAGAACTGGTTGCAAGATTCTTCCGGCAGAACATAATATTCCGGTTCAGGATCCCCAACCGAATTATCTCTGACAATGGTAGTCATTTCAGAAATCAGAAGGTCTACCGGCTAGCAGACAAATACAAGATTGACTGGAGGACATCGTCCCCCTACAACCCTCAAGCCAATGGACTTACAAAAGCCTTCAACAAGACACTATGCACGTTGCTGGCAAAGACGGTTAAGTCTAATAAAAAGGACTGGGAAGAAAGGATGTACGAGGGGCTCTGGGCCTATCGTACCGTCTATAAAACCCCAACCGGCTGTTCGCCATTCTCCCTCGTGTATGGGTCAGAGGCTATGGTGCCGATTGAATTTGAAGTTCCTTCGCTGCGAGTCACCATCCAGCATGGACTAGTCAGCGGTGAACAAACCAATGCAGAAAGAAGATTGGAAGAGCTCGTCGAGCTCGAAGGAAAGCGCCTCCGGGCGCAACAAAACATCCAACTCTACCAAGCTCGCATGGCCCGTGCTTCCGATAAACTGGTCAAAGGTCGAGAATTCAAGAAAGGAGACCTGGTGATGGTCAAGAGAAGAGAGGTGATGGCCTCCAATCCCAAAGGGAAGTTGGTCGAAAACTGGGTCGGACCGTACATCGTCCACCGAGTATATGAGCGAGGTGCTTACATCCTGGTGGACCACAAAGGAGTCATCCAGTTCTCCCCACTCAATGGGAAGCATATGAAGCTGTATCATACGGCACAACCCACATTCCCAGAGTGATCGGAATACCTTTCCTTGGTCTGGTGGCACTCCACCCTAACCGAGCCACCCTTACCTTGGTCTAGTGGCACTCCGCCTTGACCGAGCTACCCTCACCTTGGTCTAGTGGCACTCCGCCCTGACCGAGCTACCTTTGCCTTGGTCTAGTGGCACTCCGCCCTAATCGAGCTATCCTCATCTTGGTTCAGTGGCATTCCGCCCTAACCGAGCTACCTTCACCATGGTCTAGTGGCACTCCTCCCTGACCGAGCTACCCTCACCTTGGTTCAGTGGCATTCCGCCCTAACCGAGCTAACCCCACCTTGGTTCAGTGGCATTCCGCCCTAACCGAGCTACCCTCACCTTGGTTCAGTGGCATTCCTGACTGAGCTACCCCCACCTTGGTTCAGTGGTATTCCGCCCTAACCGAGCTACCCTCACCTTGGTTCAGTGGCATTCCACCCTAACCGAGCTACCCCCACCTTAGTTCAGTGGCATTCCGCCGTAACCGAGCTACCCCCACCTTGGTTCAGTGGCATTCCACCCTAACCGAGCTATCCCCACCTTGGTTCAGTGGCATTTCGCCCTAATCGAGTTACCCTCACCTTGGTTCAGTGGCATTCCGCCCTGACCGAGCTTCCCCCACCTTGGTTCAGTGGTATTCCGCCCTAACCGAGCTACCCTCACCTTGGTTCAGTGGCATTCCGCCCTAACCGAGCTACCCCCACCTTGGTTCAGTGGCATTCCACCCTAACCGAGCTACCCTCACCTTGGTTTAGTGGCACTCCGCCCTAACCGAGCTACCCTCACCTTGGTTTAGTGGCACTCCGCCCTGACCGAGCTACCTTCACCTTGGTCTGGTGGCACTCCGCCTTGACCGAGCTACTCTCACCTTGGTTCAGTGGCATTCCGCCCTAACCGAGCCACCCTCACCTTGGTTCAGTGGCACTATACCCTAACCGAACTACCCGCATCTCGGTCCAGTGATGGTCGGCCCCGACCAGACTCGCATAGTGTCTACGATATTGCCATTACGGGCCTTACGCCCGAATCAGCACAAATCTACCCCTTTGCGTCAGCATTGCCTTCTTGCTGACGAATAAACCCTTTTCTTGGCGCAAGACTTCATGTCCTAGCCGACCTTTATACAGCATTGCCATTGCGGGCCTTACGCCCGAATCGGCACAAATCTACCCCTTTGCGTCTGCATTACCTTCTTGCTGACGAATGAACCCTTTTCTCGGCACAAGACTTCATGTCCTCACCGACCTTTATACAATGTTGCCATTACGGGGCTTACGCTCGGATCGGCCCAAATCTAGCCTTTGCGTCAGCATTGCCTTCGTGCTAACGGGTAAACCCTCTTTCTCGACGCAAGACTTCGTGTCCTAGCCGGCTCTCTCAACATCCTTCTGTTACGTGAGCAAAAAGAGAAGACAAAATGGGGTTAAAAACAGAGATACCCCGCCAATCTTGTTCCTAAATCGGGACAAGGGCAAAAATGGCTATAACCCGGCTATAGCGAAAACCCGAAAGGGCGTTACGGGCAAAATCGGGTACCCCGTCACGTGAAAACCCGAAAGGGCGGGTGGGCAAAAGCAAGAGGGGGCTGGCCTCGGCGAAAACCCGAAAGGGCGCTCAGGTCAGTAAAGTGGTAATTCAAAAAGGTTCCTCGTTATTCTCCTCCTAACGAGACTCCCAAAGGATGATCATCAAGAGTCCCGTCGGAGATCTCCTAACAAACCTACGTTCGACCCTCGTCATCATCGGCAAGATCGATCGATCTCTACCCTTAACTTGGACCTCCCATCCCTGTTAATGAGTCTATCCTTACTTCGACATGTGACCCATGCCGATGAATAAACCTATGTTCGACCCTCGTCATCATCGGCGAGATCGGTCAGCCTCTATCCCTTAACCTGGACCTTCCGTCCCTGTTAATGAGTCTATCCTTGCTTCGACATGTGACCCATGCCGATGAATAAACCTATGTTCGACCCTCGTCATGATCGGCGAGGTCGGTCGATCTCTACCCTTAACTTGGACCTTCCGTCCCTGTTAATGAATATATCCTTACTTCGACATGTGACATATGCCGATGAATAAACCTATATTCGACCCTCGTCATCATCGGTGGGATCGGTCAGCCTCCATCCCTTAACCTGGACCTTCCGTCCCTATTAAGAACTGTACCCTTTGCTTAAGCATTTAACCAATGTCGACAAATTAAACCAGGATCCGACCCCTGTCATCATCGACAAGGCCAATCGACTTGCTAGCGGGCAGGCTCTCCTGTGTCCCGGCTTCTTCCTAAAAAAAAAAGAAGAGAAAAAAGATGGGGTTAAAAAATAGAGATACGCCGCCGGCCTTGTTCCTACATTAGGGCAAGGGCAAAAATGGCCATAACCCGGCTTTAGCAAAAACCCGAAAGGGCGTTACAGGCAAAATCGGGTACCCCGCCACGTGAAAACCCGAAGGGGCGCGTGGGCAAAAGCAAGAGGGGACTGGCTTCGGCGAAGACTTGAAAGGGCGCTTGAGTCAGTAATGTGATAAAAAAAGAGAAAAAATGAATGATGAGATGATGATGTAGTAGCGAGGTTAGCCTCGTTCACCATTCCACTTCCTGCTACCTTTTTCGGCCCTTGTCACCATCGGCAAGACCGGCCACCTTTTTCGGCCCTTGTCACCATCGGTAAGACCGTCTACCATTCCGACCCTTGTCACCAACGACAAGATCGATCGCTACCTCTTTTGACCCTTGTCACCATCGGCAAGATCGGTCGCTACCTTTTTCAGCCCTTGTCACCATCGGCAAGACCGTCTACCATTCCGACCCTTGTCACCATCGACAAGATCGGTCGCTACCTCTTTCGACCCTTGTCACCATCGGCAAGATCGGTCGCTACCTTTTTCAGCCCTTGTCACCATCGGCAAGACCGTCTACCATTCCGACCCTTGTCACCATCGGCAAGATCGGTCGCTACCTCTTCCGACCCTTGTCACCATCGGCAAGATCGGTCGCTACCCCTTTCGGCCCTTGTCACCATCGGCAAGATCGGTCGCTACCTTTTTCGGTTTCTGTCATCATCGGCAAGATCGTCTACCACTCCGACCCTTGTCACCATCGGCAAGATCGGTCGCTACCTTTTTCGCCCTTGTCACCATCGGCAAGACCGTCTACCATTCCGACCCTTGTCACCATCGGCAAGATCGGTGTGAACGCGTCACGTGGTGGACTGAGAGAGAGAGATGGGGTTTCTCCCTCTCTGAGTAATAAAGGGTGAAAGAAATGAGGATAAAACAATGAAACGCGCGCTATAGGGGATATGAAAGAACGGTGGACAAGTACATCTACAGATGACACTCTAATGGAGACAGAAAGAATTTAGACTGACCGAACTCCGGTACATGGGGGAGACAGGGGTCCGAAGACCCTCTCACGTAAACTGAACCCCTTCCCGGTAGGCGTAACCCACCGTTCCGAGAGCAGCTTTTCAGATACCGAATTCGAGCCCTGGGACTCTACGTGATAGAATTTGACAGACAGGAAGACACGTAGACTCGGAAATTGTAACGATATATCACTCCTCGAACAGTTACAAGAACAATATGAATAAAAGCACACCACCACAGGACATTGGTCTTTGCGGGGTTTTAACAACAATATTGTAATATGAGTAGTAATTAATACATGTACATCTAGGAACCACCACGAGACATTGGCCTTACGGGATTTTTAATGCGATATAAATAATATATATAAGTATATATATAAACCACCACGAGACATTGGCCTCTACGGGGTTTTTAATGCATTATAAATAATAAATATAAATATATATACACATCACCACGAGACATTGGCCTCTGCGGGGTTTTTACTATGACATAAATAATAAGCATAAGTATATAAATATATAGAAACCACCACGAGACTGTGGCCTCTGCGGGGTTTTTAATGCGACATAAATAATATAAATAATATATAAATAATATATATATATATATATATATATATATAGAAACCACCACGAGGCTTTGGCCTCTGAAGGGTCTTTAATGTGACATAAATAATATAAATAATAAATATATATATATATAAGTATAAACCACCACGAGGCTGTGGCCTCTGAGGGGTCTTTACTATAATATAAGTATATGTGACAGGAAATGAAAAGGGATCAAATAAACTGCCGCGAGATGTTGATCTCCACGGGATTTTAAAGCGATGATAAGGGAATGCTGAAATTAAATAGTTAGGAATTAGAAAGTAAAGTGTAGAAAATAAAATGCTGAAATGGAAACGGTCGCGGGAGGTGACCCACCGCACCAATTAGGAGTTAGATATACAGAAAGTAAACGACGGAAACCGCCGCGGGGAATAATCCTCCGCGCGGGTGAGGACAAAAACACAAGAGTAACCGCTGCGGGAAGTAACTCTCCGCGGGTGTTATTAAAACAAAAGAAAATTAATGAAGCGCGCGTTAGAAGATTGTGATCGCCAGGGACCGAGGGGTCCCGAGTGGATTGATCGCTTTTGCCTTTGACGCGGGAGTTGCGTGGGTTCCTTCTTCCTCTTCTTTCGACAGGCCGAAGAAGAGGGCCTTATAACTGGTTACCCCTACACAAACAACAAACAGAGCAGAACTAGTTGGTGAGAACGACGGCAGTGTAGTACCAATCCTTAGATAATGAAATTGTAAATAATATAAACGAACACGTACCTGGTTGGTGTGGTTAAAACCCCTTTAGAATTAAAAGGGTAGGAGAATGACATGATGAAATACACGAACACAAAGACACTCACCAGCTAGGCCCTCTCGGAGAGAAAGGCATGGCACATATGCTAAATGATGCATGGAACATGATTAACTGACTGATTAAAATTAAAAACAGAGAAGAGCTTATCGGGGAAGTGCCGACGATGAGCTTTGAGAAGGGCTTCAATATCACGAGCACAGCATGACCGAAGGACTTCAGAGCGGACTTCAGAAACTAGTTAAGCCGGACATAAGAGCACACACACACGAGCATATACATATGAATGATAAGTATATTTATTTAAACATATACTTAGACATATTAAAGATATTTAACATATACGTAAATACAAACATATATAAACATATACGTAAGTTGACCAAAACAAAAGAACATGAATTCGAGAGAGAAGGTGAGAAAGGAAGAGAGAAAATTCTTTTTTATTATTATTTATTTTTAAGACTTTGTTTTGGAAGAAAGGATAAGATATATATATGATATATATATATATACATATTATGTATATATACAATATATATATGATATATATATATATAGGAGAGAGAAAGAAAGAGAGAGGGGAGAGAGGGGATGAGAGGGAGGAATAAAAAAGAAAAAAGGGTGAAAAATAAAAGGGAGGGGGGGCGGCGAAAGACAGAGAGAGAAGGGGAGAGAGAAAGAGGCAGAGGGTGAGAGAGGGGGAAAAGGGAGAGAGAGAGGGAGTGGGGGAGATGATTAAAAAATTAAAAATAAAATCGAGAGGGAGAGAGAGAGAGAACGAGACGGAGAGGGAGAGAGAGAGGCGGTGAGAGGGGGGAGAGAAAGAGAGTGGTTGAGAGAGAGAGAAAGAGGGAGAGAAAAGAGAGAGGGGGGAACGCGATAGAGAGATGAGAGAATAATAAAAAAAATAAAAGAGAGAGAGAGAGAGAGAGGCGGAGAGAGGAGAGAGGGAGGGAGAGAACGAGAGAGAAAAAAATAGTAAAAGAAGGAGAGAGAGATCGGGTGTGGGGAGAGAAGAGAGAGATAATGAGAGAGAGAGCTGTGAGAGGGGAAGAAGAGAGAGAGCAGAGAGATATCGGTGAGGAGAGAGGACGTGGGGGAGAGAAGCAGAGAGTAAAATAAAAAAAATTAAAAGAGAGAGGGAGAGAGGGAGAGAGAGAGCGCGAGACGGAGAGAGGAAGAGAGGGATCGCGATCGGGAGGAGAGAGAGAGTTAACGGGAGAGAGAGAGAGGGGAAAAGGGAAAGAGAGGAGAAACGCGAGAGGGGGAGAGAGGGAGAGGGAGAGCAGAGAGCAGAGAGAGAGGGAGTGAGATCGGGAGGGGGGAGAGAAGAGAGAGAGAAGAGAGGCAGGGAAAGAGAGGGGGGGTCGAGAGTGACAGAGAGAGGGAGAGAGAGTGGAGGGAGGAAGAGAAGAGAGGAGAGAGGGGGGGAGGCCGGTGCTCACGGTGGCTGCGGGAGGCGACGCGGTGCAGGCTAGGCGCGGGTGGCGGCGACGGTGCTCCAGCGATGCAGGTTGGGGCTCGTGGGTGGTCGCGGCAGCTCTGCGGCAGGGGTGCTGGCGAGCATGGAGCTGCCGTGGGCGTCCGGAAGGGAGCTTCGCGGCGGCCGGTGCAGGTGGAGGTGGGGTTTCGCGGCGGCCGGTGCAGGTGGTGGTGGGCTTCGCGGTGGTGTTGGTGCGTCCAGACGACAATGGCAGCAACGGTGGTGAGGACGCGGTGGAGGCGTGGAGGCCGGAGTTTCACGGCAGCGGTGGTGACGAGGGAGGCGACCGGCGGGCTTCACGGCGACGGTAGCGGCGGCTTGAAGGTGGCTCCGGCGGACTCACGTGGGCGGTGCAGTGGCCGGGTGTAGTGCCGTGGGGTGCTCGGACGCGGCCGGACGATGACGGGAACGGCGGTGGCGGTGTACCGACGACGTGGGAGTGGAGAGGGAAGTGGATGCGGCAGTGAGGGGCTCACGGTGGAGAGGGTGGTGGCGTGGACGACCGGTAAGTGGAGGGAGAGAGAGGTCAGTCGGCGAGGGCGAGCGGTGAAGAGGAAGAGTGGTTGTGGGCAACGTGGAGTGGCGTTGTCAACGGCGGCATGGCTGGGGTGCAGATGAGGTTGGTTTGGGGTGCAGGCGATGGCTGGCCGTGGAGGTGGCTGGTGAGCCCACGGGTTAGAATGGAGAGGAGGGGGAGCCGGGGTCGTGAGTTCTGCCGAGGGGATGGCAGTGACGGTGGTATGTGTGCAGAGAAAAGAGAGGGGGTTGGTTAGAAAGAAAGAGGAGGAGGGAGGTGGCAGTGGCGTGGGTGAAAGGTGGTGAGGAAGGAGATGGTGCGTGAGGGAGAGGAATGAAAGAGGTGAAGGTGGCATGCAGAGGGTGTTGAGAGGAGGAGAAAAATGAGTGTGTGGGATGGATGAACTTCCGAACGGGAAAGAATGGAGTGGGGGTGAGTGCGGACGAGGGAGTGTGTGTGTGCCGTAGGGGAGGGGGTGTGTGCAGTGAAGTGAGAGGGAAAGAAAGAGACGGAGGGGGTTACGTGAGAGAGAGGGAAGAAAATAGAAATAAAAAAAGAGATGGGGAGAGAATACGATGGGGTAGGGAATATTATTTCTAATTATCTTTTATTTTATTTTTTATGCTTGTTTATTTTTATTTGATTTGTTTCTTTTATTTTTGCTTCTTTTTATATATATATTATTTATGGTTATTATATTTTTTGCTTTTTAATAAATATATTATGTATATACTAATCACTTATATATGTATTTATATTTTATGAAAATAAATTTATTAAAGAAAATTAATTATATTATTTTTACGTCAACACAATTACACACATTTTTTTTGAATTTTATTTTTCTCTTTTTTTATTTATTTTATATGTACACATATTTTAATTTTCTCCCTTTCACAAAATAATGCAATTTAACCACAATTACGAAAATCACTCAAATAAAATAACATGTAAGCCACTTCAGGGCATTACGGTATAACATGGGATTTACTCATCGTAACGTCAGAAATGGCGTGTCTACAGCTGCCCCGCCTTGGCATCCACTTTATAGGGGAAGGACGTGTAATGGAATGAAATGAAGTGTATTGGAGTGAAATGGAATGGACTGAAAAGCGGATGTCAAGGTGTGATGAGACACGCTTCTAACATCACGCGATGGGAATCTTTCCCGAGTGTCACGAAGCAACCTTGAGAAAGGTTCTCCGAAATCCACGATTGTTTGGATGGTAAATAAACTAAGAAAGACAGTGTGTGCGCTGGGGCACGAACAAACTAAAAGGACCAACTTCACGGTGCGAAAGTACCTGGGTCGTAAACCTCAGGTTTCACCATTGGGGAGCGGTTACCGGCCATTGTGGAAGTGTTGTAGCCAAGGTGGGTCCGAGGGGAATTTAAAAACTGAAATGGAGACAAATCCAAACAATGGTTTCATCCAGAGAAGCATCCCAAGGTAACCTCGGAAAACTCAGTACTCGACTCGGAATAGAATATCCCATATTTAAGCAATTAAGCACAGTAGCTCACACAATCAAAGTAAGTGAATGATTTTCCACAATGAACTCAAAGTCCTACATGAATGCATGCTGGGTTTAAGAGAAAAATTAAACAAACTAAAATAGAAACTAGCCAAGGACAATATTGCTAAGCTGTGGAGAGTGGGTCAGGATACCGATCCAATGAGCTGATACTGAGCCGGGGCCCGTTTATCCACGTACCGACTCATCGAACGGAACCATCGTCCCCCTTCTATCACAACTTAACGGCCTATCCGTACGTCCTGAACTCCTCCGGGATCATCACTGTTTTTGTTGAAGGGGAACTCAAATCCCAGATTCGTTCAAGGCGTAAGGTCCTTGACAAACTCTAGTAGTGTAAATATCATATAATACAATGCAAGACACAGTGCGGAGGTGATTTACAGTGGGGGGTGATGATCCTCTTTTCTTTTTCTTTTTTTCTCTTTTTTTCTTCTTTTGAAACCTGCATTCGTCGATAAGCACAGTAAAACATAAGTATCTCATAAGAAATGATATTACACTCATCTGTACAGAATATCAACCAGTCACAACAATTTAGAAAAGCAGGGGAAACATAGAAAGCAGAGTTCATCTGCGGCAACTCATTGTCGTTTGTTTTATTCTTTTCCTCTCTTTTTTTTTTATTTTGATTCCTAGTGTACAATCATTACTCGGCATTTGTTCCTCTGCTTTCAGTGTGCCCAGTATGTGGTAAGGGATGGCCGACATGGCCTCTTCTGGTTCCTAAGCTCCTCTTTCGGAGGTCATGTGCTTCTAGGAGCAACTTCCCGGCACAGTGGCTTGTGCCAAAGGGGCCGAGGATAAGCTCGTAGCTTAGGTGAGCGTGATTTGGTTTGAGATTCAACTACACACTTCACTCACTTCTTCTGACCATGTGGGATGATTGGATCGAGAAAGCGGTAGAAACCCAAGGCGGGCTAGCTCATGCGGTCTGAGCAGAGAAGGAGCGCGTCACTTGAACAGAGCGTGGTGCCCGAACAACAAAGCCGGAGGAGGAGTGACGACGATACATCGTTGAGGAACTGCCCAAAACGTCCTGGAGCTGAGAGTTGCTCTTCAGCTGGCAAGGTGAGATGGAGGCAGAGAGAGAGAGAGGCAAAGCGGCACCATGATTGGGACAGGAGAAATGCACTAGAGTCCCGAGTGACAGAGCTCCGGGAGAAAGAAGATTCAGACACGTCATTCCCTCAGGATCTCTGCAGATTAGAGGAGAGTTGGAGCTCACGGTGGAGGAACTCCTGGAGCTGATAGAGTCTCCAGTGACAAAGTAGAGGGCAGCTCTGCCAGCGACCTCGGCTTCAAGAGCTTCGCGACCATCAGGGTCGCGAGAGGGACAGAAGGACGGCGAGGAGCACTGCCGAAGAGTAGGTGGGAACGCATGGCGCGACAAAGCGATTGCTGCGTCACGGAACTATAGAAGGCCTCCGAAGGACTTCTTACCTTGGGAGAGAGAAGAGAAGCGACCAGGAGGGTGATGAGGGTTAGTGAGTGGCTTGTTCACTCACTCCCTTCTCGTGACGGGCACAAACCCTTATATAGATGTGTGAGTGAAATAGCTTGGTTTGAACATGACTGGTTCACCCTGGATATGTTCCTTCTGCTCTACGCCTCTTCTCCAACACATGGGTTCTCGCGCAGTATGCTCGACGAGATGTCTCCTTAAAACACGGGGCGGTGACTCACCATAGCCATGACTTTCAAAGGGGATCAGCCACGGATTTCAACAATATCGGCCTGTGGTGCTCTTTTCCCACGTGAATGTCCCTTATTTCCTTGTTTGCGCTAAAAGTAGTCGCAATAGGACAAGGGACACGTAGAATCTTTGGACCGAATAGGGGTGGCGGGTCAACAAATCACAGCTCTGCTCCATTTACTTCACATGGCAAAGTGGCACGCGAGTGTACCGTGGCCATGACTTTCAAAGGGATCTACCACCAATTTCAACAACGTCGGTCCCTGGTCCTGTTTTCCCGTATAAATGTCCCCCACTTTCTTCTTTGCGCTAAAAGTAGTCGCAACGGGACAATAAACACGGGGAATCTTTAGACCGCATGGGGAGGGCAAGTCAACAAATCACGCCTCCGAATTGATCACTCCAGATGGCAGAGTGACATGCGAGAGTAAAGAGAGGGTGACTTGTCGTAAAGGACGTTGCTGGGGTGATGGTGATAGATCCAGACCACCTTCTTTCCAATCCTATAAATACCTCCCCTTTCGCTCGACTTGGAAACACCGAAGTCCTGAGAGCAGACTTGAGGAGTACAAATTTGTAAGGAAGGGAGGTTGCGAGTGTTGCTCATTTTTTCAGGATGGAGGGTGAATCTAGCTTTAGAGCAGAAGGTCAGTCTTCCCACTCCTCGAAGAGGAGCAGATCATGTAGCAGTTCCAGGAGACTCTCAGAAGTCGAAGGACAACTGAGTGAGAGGACCCGATCACAGCTTGTAAGTGGCTTCTTTGGTTTCCTTCCTTCATCCTTTTCTTCTCCTTTCTTGCTTAGCAATGTTCCCCTTTTCACTTCTTGTATATGTGCAGAGCATGATGCGCTCGCACATCTCTTGGGAGCTCGTAGTGGCAGCATATCGAGGTCTCCCGGACTTCCAAAAGGCCAGGCTAGAAGTGATGGGGTTCGGTGCCTTCCTCTGAATCGAGCCGATAAAGCTCGACCTTGCCCTGATCCAAGCATTACATGAAAGATGGGATCCGGCGAGTCGGGCATTCCTGATGCCTTGGGGGCACATGGTGCCCAGTTTGGAAGATATGGTCCGCATTACGGGCCTCAAAGTGGATGGAGAGGCAGTGACCGGCGTCACTTATGCGTATTACTGAGAAGGTGCCCAGAAACTGTTAGGACTGGAACTCGATGGACGGAAGAACAGGTCAGTAGCCAAGACATCGATCATGGAGGTGTTAGGGCTTACTGACATCCGTCCACGGGATGACGAGTCCTTGGAGGAATTTATGGAAAGGGCAGAGAGAGGTGCCCGTGCTGTATACTGTGCAGATGCCAGCAACTGGGAGAGGACCAACATGGACCTGAGGAGGTTCCTCCTCTTTCTACTGGGTAGGCTGCTACTGGGCTCCAAGGGAGACAACATACACTGCCGCTTCCTGGAGCTGCTCGTAGATTTGGAGAGAGTAGGATAGTACGCCTGGGGAGCTGCCGTGCTGGCACATCTATTTACAGGTCTATCGCAAAGGACAGGCCGAGAGGTGACAATAAATGGGTTTACGCCCTTCATCCAGGTAAAAAAAAATATATATTTTTTGTGGTTTTCGTTTTATGCTTTTTTGTATTTGTTGATGCCAATGACACATGATGATGTAGCTGTGGAGCTACTATTATATTCCAATGGGGAGAGCTCGACACTATCGGCCAGTGACGATCCCGTTGGCTAGGCGGTGGCAACCCATCATGAGTACAGCACCATTATCCTACCAGCTGATGGTATCGAGACGGGAGCTGCAAGAGTTCCCTGCAGCGATGGTAGGATACTTTTTCTCCTTTTTATATGTTTTGTTCATTTTTTTGTATTTTTGAGTAACTAAGAAGATATGTACAACCCAACATAGGTGAACTGGAGGCCTTACTTGAATATGGTCGATGTCGACCAGCCATGGGTAATCGGAAGCCGGGCCCGATTCGGACGGGACCTCTGGCTCCATTGCTTGAATGAAATTGAGCCTCTAAGGCTACGATTAGTCATGAGAACCCTCGGGCTTGCCCAGGAATGGGTGGATATAACCTCCTCACCCAGCGTCGGGAAGAAGACGCGTGGGCCGGCAACCTGCGTGGATTGGAGGGTGCGCTTCCCCGAACAGTATGAAGACTGGCAGCGGGGTGGCACGCACCAGGAATCACAAGCGCAAGACAGTGAAGATTACCTACGGCTCTATAGGGCAATGTATGCGGAGAGGCTCCAGCTTGGAGGGCTTATAGAGGTAAAGTAAAACACCATTTTTTGATCTTTTATAATTTCCATTTTTTTTATTTTTATTTGTGAACTCAAGAGCCATGGTTGTAGGATGTCCGTGACACCATAATAACGAACTTACGAGCTCGTTTGGCGGACACGGAGCAAGAGTTAACTGATGCCCGAGCGGCTCTGGGTTCATCAGTAAGTGTATATATACATACTCCTGGCATGATTTGAAATTCATGGCATCAACCATTTAACTGTCACCTCTCGTATGTGTACGCAGCGTGCCCAGCTCGATGTAGTTTCATCGGCAATGGGGGCAGACGGTGTTTCTTCCAGTCTATGGATTCCCACTTCAGAGTTAGATTCACTACACGAGCAACTTGCTCATGCCACACAGCGGGCTGCGGAAGCAGAAGGGATACTTTCTGTACAGGTGAGAGCCTCACCATTTAAAATCCCTTGTTCAAGCGTTACCAGAAGACTGAGATGAAACGTTTGGCAGGAGAAAGAAACGGAGGAGGCACTTGCACATGCCGCCCAGAAGGAAGCTAGAATAGCCGAGCTAGAGGAGGAACTGGAGCGTCGTCCAGGTGACGACTTTTCTAGGGACGCTATAGAGCTGAGGATCACCCTTCAGCTGGAGAGGGAAGACAGAGCGAGAGAACGTGCTGAGAGGGAAAAGGCCAAGGAAAGAGAGAAGGCCAAGAGGTCGGCCGAGAAAGAGGAGAAGAAGGCCCTGGAGGCCCAATTATTTGAATTGAAGACCAGTCTCGGCCTCGCCGAGTAGTGGCTAAAGGACGGTGAGGAACTCTACCGAAGAGCACGAGAGCGTGGCTTTCGTGTCAGTAGCTCCTTTGGTGCCCCCGCAGATCGGCGCCGGGGAGTAGAGATCGGAAGAGGAGCACAAAGTGGTGGAAGGACCGCATTCCATGATTGGATAGCCCCCTCAAGAGTGTCTCGTCCGGAGGGTGGCGGGACAAGTAATGTGGAGAGAGAAGGTGAAACCTGATGTAATCTCTTTGTTGTTTATTTTTATTTTGATAGAAGTGAAATAAAGTGTTTTGTGTTTGATTCTCTGCTTCTTCCTGAGCTCTCGAATTCCTGCACACAGCAAACAAGTCAGTATTTCTGCTCTGACTTGCCCCTTGCTCAACAAGCAAACGAAGTTTGAACTATCCTTGATAACGAGTCAAGGGGCAAGCCTTTATTAACAAAGGCACTGATAAAAGATAATGATGAATGCGACAGACAAGCACACGGATGCAAACGATAATTTAAAATGAATGCTGTATACAAATGCGATCATGCAAAGATGTGATCTTTATTTTTTTTGTAGGTGTATATTAATTTTTTGTGTTTTGTTGTTTGTTTATTATTATTTTTGGTCTTTTACATTTCCATTTTTTGTGCATATACATTTTTCTCCCCCCTTTTTTTTGGATTTTTTTTGATTTTGTCATTTTTTTGGCTTATTTATTATTTTTTTTGTTTTTTACTAATGCATGATGACCAACCCATATAACATGTAAGTTGCACGAGGACAAGGGTTTCTTGGTAACCTCCCAGGTATCCTAAGCGCACATCTAGGTTGATTTGGGCCTCTAGACTCCTCGAATGATAATTCCGCCGGCTAAGACTTATCCTGATGACAATACCGTCATGCCATGCTTAGGCTCCCAGTTGCTTCCGACCATAGGGATTCACCCAAAAAATGTTTGAGGTAAATGATTTGCCCGACCTGGGTCTATTTCCTCACAACTCTAGATGGTATATAATGGAACACCCTGGAACCCAAACGACCAACCGCGCAACGCTGACTCGGAATCAGACGCCGTCGCACCCGTAGGTGACGCGCTTGCATTGGTCTAAGCCCGAGGTTAAATAAGAAGGCATTAAGGTGGTAGACAAGGTCTTGACCAGCCAGAAACACGGAGACTCCTTTACGATAATGACTTCTACTTTCAAAATGGACAACCATATGCTTGTGTTAAAACAAAGTCGCAAGCCTTGGTGGGTCTCACCTTTTGGATACTCCATTTAGCCTTTATCTTCAGGGGAAGAAGGAAGAGTATTGGGGGTAAACCTCCTGAGAGGACCGGCAAAACCGTTAACCCGGCGAGCCAATAGAGGCACACTTAACTTCCCCTTTCGGGCAACTTCGGACTAACTCTCGAGCATTTACATCTCGTGACCCCCTTTTGTGTAATTTGACTTTCAGTCAAAGGGGTTTCATTTAGTGGAATCAGGCACGGTTACGACCAGGCCTTTCTTTTGACTTTGATTTTTTTTACTTTTCTTTTTCTGATTCTTTTGATGGATTTTTTGCGAGGGACATAGTATTTTGATATTATGGAATCCCTCTTGGATACCTGCGGGGACACTGCCCTCTTCTCGTGCTCTGATTCATGCTCGAAGAATTGGATCCTACTCTCACCCTAGGGGTTGTGTTCATGTTTCCCATGCTCAGCGTTTTAAGGGCGCCGACTGTCTCATTCGGTCGAAGAAGAAGAGAATAAAGATTTGAGCTTTCTTGGAGACCTTTTGAGTGATGCCCTACCATAAGCGATGCTATCAATTTTTTATAACACAGATGTGTATACATGTTGTCTTAATTCTTTTGAGGGGGCATAGGCCGAACTGGCCAGACAGGGGTCTCCACGGTTCTGGCAAACTAAGACCTGAGACCTACCAAGCCTTAATGGGCCTTATCTTGACATGGAGGTAAGATGCAGTAACTTGATTCCATGGTGGTCTCCAGCATCAGCATTTGGAATTTTCTATTTTTTTTGTTTTTCCTTTTTTTTTGTTTTTATATACAAATTTTTATGGTTTTCATTATTTTTCATTTCTTTGTTGTTTTTTTTGTTTTCAATTTTTTTTGTCTTTGACAATATGTACACCTATCTAAGGGTGATACTTCTTAAGGTAGAGCCCATTCCAAGGGTGGGATAACTCAACTCCTTCAGCATTGACTAGCCTGTAGGCGTTGCCAGGATGTACAGCCTGAACCACGTATGGTCCTTCCCAATTGGGTTGGAGCTTAGAACGCGGCCCGCCAGGTTTTACAAAAATTCTTTTCACTACCATTTCACCAACTTTGAACTTTCTCTCAATAACCTTCTTCTGGTAAAAACGTGCCAGTCTATTTTGGTAGACGCGAGCATGCTCGGCAGCAACCAGACGTTTCTCGTCTAAGAGTTCCAACTGGGCAAGGAGAGAATCGCGACGTTCATCGAGGGGAAGGTCCTTGTCCAATTGTACTCTCAGAGAGGGAATCAGAATCTCATACGGAACTACCGCCTCCATCCCGTAAGTGAGGGCGAACGGAGTTTGCCCAGTAGGAGTACGGATTGAAGTGCGATAGGCTCATAGAGCTTCGATAAGCTTCTCTGGCCAATCCGAGAATCTGCTAGACTCACAAGTTTTCTTTATGATTTTGATCAGTGTTTTATTCGTGGCCACTGCTTGGCCATTGCCTTGTGGATAATATGGTGATGAATGATGCAATGCAATCTTATACCTTTTGCAGAGGTCCTGAAGGTCCTGAGAAATGAATTGTGGCCCATTGTCGGTGATGATAGTTCTTGGAATGCCGAACCTGGCGATGATATTCTTCATGATGAACTTGCAGACTGTAGATGCCTTGACTTCTGCATAGGCTTCGGCTTCAACCCATTTGGTGAAGTACTCCGTTGCAGTGAGGATGAAGGATTTTTACTTAATAAGGGAGTTAGGATCACCAAGAGGACCGATGATGTCGAATGCCCACATGGAGAAAGGCCATGGGGAGGATACTGGATGGAGAGAGGAAGATGGGGAATGAATCTTATCAGCGTGAAGTTGACACTTGACACACCTACGGACATAGACAGCACAGTCTTCTTCCATGGTGGGCCAGTAAAAGCCTTGCCGAAGGATCTTCTTAGCAAGCATTTGGCTGTTCACATGGCCACCACACACACCTGAGTGTGCTTCCTCCACACACTTCCAGGACTCATCATCATCAAGACACCTCAGAAGAACACCAGTGAGGCTTCTTTTGTACAGCGACCCTCCAACTAGTGTGTTTATTTTGAAAGAGTGATAACAAAACCAGGATGAGGTGGAAGATGCCTAGAAGAATTTACAGAGTGAGAAGAAATCAAAGAAAAGAGTGAGGACTAAAGCCTCGAAAGCAGTGTGAGAATAGGGAGATACCCGAGGCAGTTGATGTGGCAAGAATCGAGGCCGACTCGGGATCGGGATTGGGAGGAATTAGAAATTGACGAATTGAGAGGGGCGGATCCGGAAGATTCGGGAGTAAAGGAGGCAAATCAGAGGAGAATGGATCCAGAGATTCCGAAGGAAGAAAATGGTGAGGGACGTGATGCCCTGGGAAAAGGTATGCAAAAAGGTGATTTAAAGGGATGAAAAGGACAAAGGACACAATGCCATAGAAGAACAAAATGATAAATCAGAAGAAGGAAAGGTCCGGAGACTTCGGACGAATATGAAAAGGAAGGGCGCAATGCCCTTGGAGGGATGGATAACAAGATGAGAAATCCGGAGGTTCCGGAGGGATATAAAAAGGAAGGGTGCGATGCCCTGAGAGAGATGGAGAATGATATGATAAGTCCGGAGGTTCCGGAGGGGGATGGGGATGAGAGATGGATAAAGATGGGGAATTAAACAGAGAGGGGTTCGGAGGCTCCGGACATGGATGAGAGATAGATAAAGATAGAGGATTAAACATGGAGGGGTCCGGGGGCTCCGGACGAGGATAGAAGGTGGATAAAGACGTGGAATTAAACAGGGAGGGGTCCGGAGGTTCCGGACGAAGATGAATATAGGGGTCCGGAGATTCCGGACGAGGTGAAAGGTAAGGATCCGGAGGCTCCGGAGGGAGATGAGAGATAGATAAAGATAAAGAATTAAACATGGAGGGGTCCGGAGGTTCCGGACGGGGATGAATATAGGGGTCTGGAGATTCCAGACGAGGTGAAAGGTAAGGATCCGGAGGCTCCGGAGGGGGTTGAATGTGAGGGTCCAAAGACCCTAGAATAAAGGAGCTTGATTGCGTAGATCTAGATGATGGAAAGCATCCCCTTAGCCAATAGATCACCCATAAAAAGAAGTAGAATAACAGCACGAGTAGTGATGAAATAGGATATGAAGTAGATGGGTCACAAGATGGCTCCTCAATATGGGATTTCTCGCCCTTAAGCTTCACTTTATGCTCTCCCTTTTTCCTGGTGGATACTCTCTCACAGGGCGACCTCTCAACCTTCAATATAACTTGTTGACCTCTTGGCCTTGCAAGCCGCTCCCGATTATGCACCCCAAAAGACGGCATGGTCCTTCTCTGACCAACTGGATCGATTGGTGCAGTCAGGGCCCACAAACTCTCATTTGATGTAACAAGATCCCTTGGACGTTCAAAAATGAACGGTAACTCTCTCGGCAAATAATCATAGCAAAAGTTTGAGAGTCCTGCTTGTGTAGTAGGGATCTTAATATGGAATGACTCTTTTGGAAATAACTCCCTTGATAAATGGATGGTATCTATCATTGGGAGTTTGACCTTTGGCATAAGGAGCTTCTTATTTGATGCATTACTCAAGGACATTGAAATATCGTGTGTGAATATGCTTGGTAACATAGGTGTTCGCTCCTTGCATGGAAGTTGGTAGGGAGTAGACAAAACGTCAAAAACTTCCAACAAAGAGGGGCCTGACTCACCCCTGAGCATAGAGTTCATCATTTCCTCAGCAGTAGAATGTGTCATTACTATGCATGAGGAGAACCCCTTCTTTTGATTGGCCATTTGAACTATGACCGAGCAAGGGGTAATGAGAGCCTTGAAAGAATGTTGGCCCATGAGTAATGTGACCACTATGGTCTTGTCTTCTGATTTGTTCAGCACCAATTCTTGAGAGTTATTCTTGACGAACATTGGTGCAAATAGAGGTTCGGCCTTTTCAAAGGTGACCGGCACAAGAACCCGAATCGGCATTCGGCAAATGAAATCTTGGATTTTGAATGGCATTGCCATGGCCAAATTCTTCTTGTCCAGATCTTTATCATCATCTTTGGCACATGTATTTATAGGAATACACCCACTCCGAGAGGTGATGGAAGGAAGTGAGATGGAAACAACAGACTGAACGGGTAATAGAGATTCAATGATGGGGGCTATAGGAAGGGTAAGTGGAGGTTGAAACACGACGAGTTTCTCCTGCTACTCGGGAGCAGACGAGGTTAGCTCGGGTGCAAAAATAGATGGACCCTGCTCAGGACTAATCAGGGGTTTGGGTAAGGGGTCAAGTGGAGGAGTAAGAGGGGTTAGGTTTGAAGTTATAGGGATGGTGGAAGCCTTAAGTGACGGAGGCGAGATGAAGGAAATGGGCTCAACGGGTAATAAAGGTTCAATGAAAGGGATTGTAGGAAAGGTAGGTGAAGGTTGAAACACGACGAACTTCTCCCCTTGCTCGGAAGCAGATGAGGTTGGCTCGGGTGCAAAAACAGATGAACCCTGCTCAGGATTTCACGGGTTTAGGTAAGGGATCACGTGGAAGAACATGAATAGGTTGGGGACAAGGGGTTATAGGGATGGTGGAGGCCTTAGGTGAGAGCAGTGGAAGGTTACTGGGTTAGAGACAAGGGTTCACTGGAGGCTCAATGGAGGCTGATAGTATGGGGGTTACTTGTGTAGTTAGAGGGGTAACAGTAGGAGACTTGGTGCGTAGGAAGCGTCGGGTTTTGGTGGTACGTGAGGGGTTCAAAGTGGGGGGCGATTCATGGTGTATTGATGCGGGTTGTTGGGATACAGACCCATCATCGTAACACCATATGGCTTCACAGGTAGGGGTAGAATCAGTAGGAGACTCATGGTACGTTGACGTAGGTTGCTGGAGCATTGACCCATCGTCATAATACCATGATGTCTCATAAGTGGGAGTAAAATCAGTAAGAGACTCATGGTACGTTGACGTAGGTTGCTGAAGCATGGACTCATCGTGGTAATACCATGATGTCTCATAAGTGGGAGTAAAATCAGTAAGAGACTCATGGTACGTTGACGTGGGTTGCTGGAGCATTGACCCATCGTCATAATGCCATGATGTCTCATAGATAGGGGTAGAATCAGTGACTTCATCCTGAGCATATGAGTCTTCTGGTGGTGGTGGAAGAGGGAAAGAACGAAGAAAACTAGAAATAGGTGCAGCAGTGACTTCATCCTGATCAAAGGGCTCTTCTGCTGGTGGTGGAAGAGGGAAGGAACGAAGAAGCCTCGGAGTGGGTAAATCTTCAAAGTTTTGACAAATTTCATCATGTGCCATTTCCACTTCTCCATAGTCATCAAGTTCAAATGGATGCCGTGAGGAATGCGTATTAATGAGGGGAGGAAGATTTTGCGTATATGGATGTGGATGTGAAGGCGGAGGGCCATATGAATTAGTGTGGTGAATGGGTGATGGATAGACGACATCCATTTGATCGTAACGACTTGAAAGAAGCTCTTGCTCATACTCATCTCTTGCCTTCTTCCACTCCTTATCTATTTCAGCGATTTTAGCGTGAAGGGGGTTGACTTGAGGAGGAGGGTGCGATAGCCGAATTGTGAACTCCTTTAACTCTTCCTTCATTTGATCCATTTTGTGAATGAGAGCTTGTTGGAGAGGTGCGACTCGTGAAGTAGAGAGTTGGCCTTGAGGCATTGGAGGGGCAGCTTGACATGGAAGGCTTGAAAAAGAAGTGGTGTCACACCCCGAACCGATAGCAGCGGAAAGCGATGCTCGGAACGTGGCAGGAGACAAGTCACGATAACAAGAGCGGAAGATAAATAATCACAATAAAATACAAAGAGGCCAGACACACTTTTGAGAAAATACGAACTCTTATTAATTTAAAAAGATATATTTGACACAACTTACAATAAAAGCTTCGAAATAGATAACAAAAAGAAGGAACTAAACTAACAAGACTCAAGAAAATAGAAAGGACACAGACTCCAACTCTAGGGTCCAGGTACCACTCGATCACACCGATCCGATTCCCATGCACGTACCAATACTCGCACACCTGAAAAGGGTTGGAAGTAGGGGTGAGCAAGAAGCTCAGTAGGAATTATACTCTATCATCAGGCAGTGGTTAAAGTGATTAACAAGTAATTACGTTTTTCATGCCATGCTAAATATGTAAAAGACGGTAGCATGCTAGTAAAAGAAGTAATGACGATATAATGTAATAAACAGATCTTGCAAGGTCAAGAAAATCAAGTAAGAACGAATAAGATATCAAATACAAGATTGAACAAGAGTCTACAAGAATTTGTTACAGGAGTTTTCAAGTCAAAAATTACCACAAGATAGAACTCAAGTATAAGCATGAAGATCGATCACTAGTATATTAACCTCTTTGGTCAAACATGTCATGTATGATTGCAAATACAATGGTTTCCAACAGGAAATAGCAAGAGTTGGCCAAGCAAGCAAGTAGGGCAAGCGTCTCTTATACGCTCAGCGGGATTCAAGTACGTTACTTATCAAAACCTTGGGGGCGACGTCATTGTAATTCAAGTACCCAAGTAACTGGTAATAAGTAACAAGAGTTTATTCTAGACATAACAAGCATGTCCTGCACTTCGGGTGTATGCCTCACCCTGTCATTAACATCCCATGGGCTCACTAACTTTCGGGCGCTCTCCCCAGGACCAGACCGGGCCCTTATGGTGCGTTGGCATAAAAATGGATCCAAGATCCAAATGTCTAGATAGTCAAGTAAATGGCCAAATAATCGGGAGAATTTACTGTCATAAGCTCAAGATTAAAGGACTAACTTGTCCTTGGATTCAAGAGTTCAAAACACGATAAAACTCACATACCGAGGGTTATACGGCCACACCGGCCGTACTCCCAAGAGTCACGAACCACGAGTCACGAGGCCAACAATAGCGACTGACAGTATGCCGCTAGCTCTAAGTACGAACTGACTGACAGAATTAAGAAAAACCAACAAAGCCTTTACACGCCTAATTTTACATGCTTAATTAGGTATAAGGTTTTTCATTCACAGGATGAAGATGGATCAAGATAGACAAGGAATCAAGCTCAAAGGATAGCATGCATTTAAAGAAATTTACTTGTATATTTACCACTTATCATGTGCGTTTCTTACCAATTAACAGTTTAAGATGCTTATTAACTCCATTTAACATGCTAACTAACCATTAAGATACCAATTAACAATCTAGAATTACATTAAATCATTTTCCATAAACACATATGTTGCTGATTTCAGAAATATAAAATCTACTTTCTAACAGCAAATTTTGATGCTAATCTAACCATCAAAAACACTAGTTATCAACTTAAGATACTAAATAGCAATTTAAATCACTAAGTAACATTAAAAACACGTAATTAACTACACATTAAATCACTTTCTATGAAAAGTATATTTCTGGAACAGAAATATAAATCTATTGTCTTAACAGCATCAAGATACTAATTTATCTATTAAACACACTAATTATCAAGTTAAGATACTAATTAGTAACTAAGATACTAATTTACACTTAAAAACACTAATTATCTATACATGAAGTTATTTCCTGTGAAAAATATATTTCTGGAACATAAATATAAATCTATTGTTTTGACAGTAATTAAGATATTAATTTTAGCACTTGAAAATACTAATTTGTAATTTAAGTACCAATTAGCAATTAAAATGCGATTAAGATACTAATTAATAATCAAAAATACTAATTTGTAATTAATAAGATCATTTTCTGTGAAAACATGTTTCTGAGACAGAAAGATAAATTTACTGGCTAAGTATGAAATTAAGATACTAATTTAGCGCTTAAATATACTAATTATCACTTTAAGAACTAATTAACAAGTAAGATGCTAAATAATAATTAAAAATCACTTTTAAATCATTTTATATGATAAATAGATTTCTGAGACAGAAATATAGATATATTATCAAATCATGCATTTACTAAGTCGATTGGGGCGTCAAACGGTGAAACCGGGCGCGAAAACCGGCTCTGGAGGTTAAACGGTCGCACAAGGGCCGTTTTAGGGCTCCAGGGTGTTGGGCGGTTAGGGGGCAACCGTCCAAACCTAATGACATGAAAAAGGATGCATTAGAATCAATACTAAGTCATTTACTGGGTAGATAAACGGTTCTGGGTGGACCGTATAACTTCTGGACTTAACAGGGGCTGAACGGGGGCCATTGGGCATGCCAGGAGGTTGGGCGGCTCCCTGAGGGCCGCCCATGTACTTGGGCGGTTCCTGAGGCCCATCTGCTTGGGCGGTCTGGGATGGGCCGCCCATCCCAGGGATGTGCGGCCAGGGGCAGGGCCGCCCATCCAGTTGTGCGGCCCAGTAAGTGGCCGCACAAGTTATGTGGTCCGTTTCGGACCGTTTATCCTGCTGGGATGGATATGTGGTCAGTTTCTGACCGTTTAACTAGGATAAGTGGTTGATTAGGAACCGTTTAACTCCTGTCTAAGCCAGGGCCGGGTGTGGGCTGGAGTTGGACGGTCTATCGTAAGACCGCCCATCTCTGGGTCGTCTCCGGTCATCCCTGCCGCGTCCGGTGAACGCCGAGAACTAGGGTTTGGATAGGGTTACACTAAAATGATCATAACTAATGCAATTGGACTCCAAATAAGGAGATTTTGGTATCAATGGAAAGCTAATACAAAACTCTACCTATCTACAAGGTCAATTGCATGATCAATTGCTGGAATCGAGATTTATTAAGTCAGGAACACATGAAACCCTAATTCTGACATGCTGTGACTAAAACGTTAAATTCTCTCTACATACAGAATGGAATTTGGGGCTTTTGCTACCAAAATGACGAGCATGAAATTCTACATAAGATGCATAGCTTAAAAGTTGATTTACAACATGAATTGATCACGTAATTTAAGAAAGAACAACTAAAACCCTAGTTTAGCCTTAACTTAACATGTCTAACTTAAACAATTAAAATCTCATGAAATACTAAATGAATGATGGGGCTTTTGGTATCAAAAGAAAGAGGGATTCATGCTGAAGAGCTTGATATATTATTTAGGGTTTGAGCCCGAGAGAACCTACCTCACTTTGATGAAGAACAAAAGATAGATGAAGAACAAGGAACTTGGACACCCCTGCACTCCTCGCAGGATATCGCCCAGCTCCGAAAACTTCAGCACCAATGGTGGGTATCAAAAGAAAATAGACCAGAGAGCTTTCTTTTAATAGCTCATGGGCCTTCTGAGGTGGTCGAGAGAGGGAGATCTCGGCGCTTGAAGTGGCATCTTGGAAACGGCGCCGAAAAGAGAGACCAAGTCTAATTTGTCTAGCCGCCTCAATTAGGGTTAGGGTTTCGACCGATTATGAGAGGGCTTTTGAAGATTAAATCAAGACCTTTAATTTGACACCAATTTCAGATCAAATGGTTGAGAAATGAGCTCGAATTTTGAGTTTTAAAATGGGGTTAGGTAAAGGTTGAAAAGTTTGAATTTTCTACTTAAATCTCTAAATAGATCTTACCACGGATTTTCACAGGGTTAATAATAGAAGACAAGTTTGTTACATACACTTCCAGAAATCAAATTACCATTTTTGTGAATTTTTATCAAGTAGAAATATTTTCGATGGTACTATTCACATGAATAAAATATTAATTAATTATACTCAATTAAATGGTAAATAGATCTAAATACAGATTTTTACTAATAAAACTCAAGAAGATAAAGTTGTTCTATAAATCATGATCTACCAATTTTGTATTTTTCTAGATTTTTATGAAAATATCGAAATTACACTAATAATACTATTTACGGAAGGTACTATTCACGAAGGCACTATTCACTAACCACTATTCACTAAAGAATTAAATATTAATTTATGAATTTTATTATCTAAACTAAAACTTCATTTATTACATATTTTAAAAACCGGGGTATTACACCCTCCCCCACTTAAAGGAATTTGGTCCCCAAATTCACCGATTATTTTCAATTAGGTAAAAGTTTAAACTCAGAAGATCACATTTATGAAAATAACATGTTAAGGATGAAGAAATTAACTAACTAAGATTTATCAAAATAATATGGTAACTATACGATTAATGACGAATGCTCGGGGTAAAAGAGAATGATACCGTATATAGTTCGTCATTCGGCGGAAGTTGGTTCCGATTCTTCTGGAAGTTTTACTTGTGGAAGTAACTTAGGGCAATTATCCATTTTATGATCCGGATTACCGCAACGTAGACACGATCCTCTCCTCCGCCAGCACTCCTTCGCGAGATGACCAAGCCTGCGACAGTACTTGCATTCCTTCTTGCATTCCTTTTGCGCAATATTACTCTCAATATTACCCTTCTGCTTAGGGCAATTAGCCATCTTATGATCTTGATTGCCGCAACGCAGACATGCTTTGCTCCTCCGCCAGCATTCATTCGCGAGATGACCAAGCTTGTGACAATACAGACATTCCCTTTGCGCGATGTTACTCTTCTTCTTCTTATTACGTCGGGTTTCCTTACGACGAACTCGCCGGCCTTCAGCAGAAACGAAACTCGCCTTACCGGAACCACTCGGTTTCATTTTTAAGAACGGCTTAAACCTAGAAGATAATAGATGGTTAACCTTTTTATTGTCCTTACGCCTACCGCAACGCAATCTTGTATATCTTTTATTACTTAACCCACTATACTACCCAATCTCACCAGGGTACAAGGGTCGACACGGGTCTTAAGACTTAGGGTAACCTATACACTCGGACAAAAATCCAAGGGACTCAAATAAGAAGGACTCAGAGAAAAGGCGAAACTTGGACAAAATCCAAGCGACTCAGATAAGAAGGAGGCTCTGATACCAAAACTGTCACGCCCCGAACCGATAGCAGCGGGAAGCGATGCTCGGAACGTGGCAGGAGACAAGTCACGATAACAAGAGCGGAAGATAAATAATCACAATAAAATACAAAGAGGCCAGACACACTTTTGAGAAAATACGAACTCTTATTAATTTAAAAAGATATATTTGACACCACTTACAATAAAAGCTTCGAAATAGATAACAAAAAGAAGGAACTAAACTAACAAGACTCAAGAAAATAGAAAGGACACAGACTCCAACTCTAGGGTCCAGGTACCACTCGATCACACCGATCCGATTCCCATGCACGTACCAATACTCGCGCACCTGAAAAGGGTTGGAAGTAGGGGTGAGCAAGAAGCTCAGTAGGAATTATACTCTATCATCAGGCAGTGGTTAAAGTGATTAACAAGTAATTACGTTTTTCATGCCATGCTAAATATGTAAAAGACGGTAGCATGCTAGTAAAAGAAGTAATGACGATATAATGTAATAAACAGATCTTGCAAGGTCAAGAAAATCAAGTAAGAACGAATAAGATATCAAATACAAGATTGAACAAGAGTCTACAAGAATTTGTTACAGGAGTTTTCAAGTCAAAAATTACCACAAGATAGAACTCAAGTATAAGCATGAAGATCGATCACTAGTATATTAACCTCTTTGGTCAAACATGTCATGTATGATTGCAAATACAATGGTTTCCAACAGGAAATAGCAAGAGTTGGCCAAGCAAGCAAGTAGGGCAAGCGTCTCTTATACGCTCAGCGGGATTCAAGTACGTTACTTATCAAAACCTTGGGGGCGACGTCATTGTAATTCAAGTACCCAAGTAACTGGTAATAAGTAACAAGAGTTTATTCTAGACATAACAAGCATGTCCTGCACTTCGGGTGTATGCCTCACCCTGTCATTAACATCCCATGGGCTCACTAACTTTCGGGCGCTCTCCCCAGGACCAGACCGGGCCCTTATGGTGCGTTGGCATAAAAATGGATCCAAGATCCAAATGTCTAGATAGTCAAGTAAATGGCCAAATAATCGGGAGAATTTACTGTCATAAGCTCAAGATTAAAGGACTAACTTGTCCTTGGATTCAAGAGTTCAAAACACGATAAAACTCACATACCGAGGGTTATACGGCCACACCGGCCGTACTCCCAAGAGTCACGAACCACGAGTCACGAGGCCAACAATAGCGACTGACAGTATGCCGCTAGCTCTAAGTACGAACTGACTGACAGAATTAAGAAAAACCAACAAAGCCTTTACACGCCTAATTTTACATGCTTAATTAGGTATAAGGTTTTTCATTCACAGGATGAAGATGGATCAAGATAGACAAAGAATCAAGCTCAAAGGATAGCATGCATTTAAAGAAATTTACTTGTATATTTACCACTTATCATGTGCGTTTCTTACCAATTAACAGTTTAAGATGCTTATTAACTCCATTTAACATGCTAACTAACCATTAAGATACCAATTAACAATCTAGAATTACATTAAATCATTTTCCATAAACACATATGTTGCTGATTTCAGAAATATAAAATCTACTTTCTAACAGCAAATTTTGATGCTAATCTAACCATCAAAAACACTAGTTATCAACTTAAGATACTAAATAGCAATTTAAATCACTAAGTAACATTAAAAACACGTAATTAACTACACATTAAATCACTTTCTATGAAAAGTATATTTCTGGAACAGAAATATAAATCTATTGTCTTAACAGCATCAAGATACTAATTTATCTATTAAACACACTAATTATCAAGTTAAGATACTAATTAGTAACTAAGATACTAATTTACACTTAAAAACACTAATTATCTATACATGAAGTTATTTCCTGTGAAAAATATATTTCTGGAACATAAATATAAATCTATTGTTTTGACAGTAATTAAGATATTAATTTTAGCACTTGAAAATACTAATTTGTAATTTAAGTACCAATTAGCAATTAAAATGCGATTAAGATACTAATTAATAATCAAAAATACTAATTTGTAATTAATAAGATCATTTTCTGTGAAAACATGTTTCTGAGACAGAAAGATAAATTTACTGGCTAAGTATGAAATTAAGATACTAATTTAGCGCTTAAATATACTAATTATCACTTTAAGAACTAATTAACAAGTAAGATGCTAAATAATAATTAAAAAGCACTTTTAAATCATTTTATATGATAAATAGATTTCTGAGACAGAAATATAGATATATTATCAAATCATGCATTTACTAAGTCGATTGGGGCGTCAAACGGTGAAACCGGGCGCGAAAACCGGCTCTGGAGGTTAAACGGTCGCACAAGGGCCGTTTTAGGGCTCCAGGGTGTTGGGCGGTTAGGGGGCAACAATCCAAACCTAATGACATGAAAAAGGATGCATTAGAATCATTACTAAGTCATTTACTGGGTAGATAAACGGTTCTGGGTGGACCGTATAACTTCTGGACTTAACAGGGGCTGAACGGGGGCCATTGGGCATGCCAGGAGGTTGGGCGGCTCCCTGAGGGCCGCCCATCTGCTTGGGCGGTCTGGGATGGGCCGCCCATCCCAGGGATGTGCGGCCAGGGGCAGGGCCGCCCATCCAGTTGTGCGACCCAGTAAGTGGCCGCACAAGTTATGTGGTCCGTTTCGGACCGTTTATCCTGCTGGGATGGATATGTGGTCAGTTTCTGACCGTTTAACTAGGATAAGTGGTTGATTAGGAACCGTTTAACTTCTGTCTAAGCCAGGGCCGGGTGTGGGCTGGAGTTGGACGGTCTATCGTAAGACCGCCCATCTCTGGGTCGTCTCCGGTCATCCCTGCCGCGTCCGGTGAACGCCGAGAACTAGGGTTTGGATAGGGTTACACTAAAATGATCATAACTAATGCAATTGGACTCCAAATAAGGAGATTTTGGTATCAATGGAAAGCTAATACAAAACTCTACCTATCTACAAGGTCAATTGCATGATCAATTGCTGGAATCGAGATTTATTAAGTCAGGAACACATGAAACCCTAATTCTGACATGCTGTGACTAAAACGTTAAATTCTCTCTACATACAGAATGGAATTTGGGGCTTTTGCTACCAAAATGACGAGCATGAAATTCTACATAAGATGCATAGCTTAAAAGTTGATTTACAACATGAATTGATCACGTAATTTAAGAAAGAACAACTAAAACCCTAGTTTAGCCTTAACTTAACATGTCTAACTTAAACAATTAAAATCTCATGAAATACTAAATGAATGATGGGGCTTTTGGTATCAAAAGAAAGAGGGATTCATGCTGAAGAGCTTGATATATTATTTAGGGTTTGAGCCCGAGAGAACCTACCTCACTTTGATGAAGAACAAAAGATAGATGAAGAACAAGGAACTTGGACACCCCTGCACTCCTCGCAGGATATCGCCCAGCTCCGAAAACTTCAGCACCAATGGTGGGTATCAAAAGAAAATAGACCCAGAGAGCTTTCTTTTAATAGCTCATGGGCCTTCTGAGGTGGTCGAGAGAGGGAGATCTCGGCGCTTGAAGTGGCATCTTGGAAACGGCGCCGAAAAGAGAGACCAAGTCTAATTTGTCTAGCCGCCTCAATTAGGGTTAGGGTTTCGACCGATTATGAGAGGGCTTTTGAAGATTAAATCAAGACCTTTAATTTGACACCAATTTCAGATCAAATGGTTGAGAAATGAGCTCGAATTTTGAGTTTTAAAATGGGGTTAGGTAAAGGTTGAAAAGTTTGAATTTTCTACTTAAATCTCTAAATAGATCTTACCACGGATTTTCACAGGGTTAATAATAGAAGACAAGTTTGTTACATACACTTCCAGAAATCAAATTACCATTTTTGTGAATTTTTATCAAGTAGAAATATTTTCGATGGTACTATTCACATGAATAAAATATTAATTAATTATACTCAATTAAATGGTAAATAGATCTAAATACAGATTTTTACTAATAAAACTCAAGAAGATAAAGTTGTTCTATAAATCATGATCTACCAATTTTGTATTTTTCTAGATTTTTATGAAAATATCGAAATTACACTAATAATACTATTTACGGAAGGTACTATTCACGAAGGCACTATTCACTAACCACTATTCACTAAAGAATTAAATATTAATTTATGAATATTATTATCTAAACTAAAACTTCATTTATTACATATTTTAAAAACCGGGGTATTACACCCTCCCCCACTTAAAGGAATTTGGTCCCCAAATTCACCGATTATTTTCAATTAGGTAAAAGTTTAAACTCAGAAGATCACATTTATGAAAATAACATGTTAAGGATGAAGGAAATTAACTAACTAAGATTTGTCAAAATAATATGGTAACTATATGATTAATGACGAATGCTCGGGGTAAAAGAGAATGATACCGTATATAGTTCGTCATTCGGCGGAAGTTGGTTCCGATTCTTCTGGAAGTTTTACTTGTGGAAGTAACTTAGGGCAATTATCCATTTTATGATCTGGATTACCGCAACGTAGACACGATCCTCTCCTCCGCCAGCACTCCTTCGCGAGATGACCAAGCCTGCGACAGTACTTGCATTCCTTCTTGCATTCCTTTTGCGTAATATTACTCTCAATATTACCCTTCTGCTTAGGGCAATTAGCCATCTTATGATCTTGATTGCCGCAACGCAGACATGCTTTGCTCCTCCGCCAGCATTCATTCGCGAGATGACCAAGCTTGTGACAATACAGACATTCCCTTTGCGCGATGTTACTCTTCTTCTTCTTATTACGTCGGGTTTCCTTACGACGAACTCGCCGGCCTTCAGCAGAAACGAAACTCGCCTTACCGGAACCACTCGGTTTCATTTTTAAGAACGGCTTAAACCTGGAAGATAATAGATGGTTAACCTTTTTATTGTCCTAACGCCTACCGCAACGCAATCTTGTATATCTTTTATTATTTAACCCACTATACTACCCAATCTCACCAGGGTACAAGGGTCGACACGGGTCTTAAGACTTAGGGTAACCTATACACTCGGACAAAAATCCAAGGGACTCAAATAAGAAGGACTCAGAGAAGAAGGCGAAACTTGGACAAAATCCAAGCGACTCAGATAAGAAGGAGGCTCTGATACCAAAACTGTCACGCCCCGAACCGATAGCAGCGGGAAGCGATGCTCGGAACATGGCAGGAGACAAGTCACGATAACAAGAGCGGAAGATAAATAATCACAATAAAATACAAAGAGGCCAGACACACTTTTGAGAAAATACGAACTCTTATTAATTTAAAAAGATATATTTGACACCACTTACAATAAAAGCTTCGAAATAGATAACAAAAAGAAGGAACTAAACTAACAAGACTCAAGAAAATAGAAAGGACACAGACTCCAACTCTAGGGTCCAGGTACCACTCGATCACACCGATCCGATTCCCATGCACGTACCAATACTCGCGCACCTGAAAAGGGTTGGAAGTAGGGGTGAGCAAGAAGCTCAGTAGGAATTATACTCTATCATCAGGCAGTGGTTAAAGTGATTAACAAGTAATTACGTTTTTCATGCCATGCTAAATATGTAAAAGACGGTAGCATGCTAGTAAAAGAAGTAATGACGATATAATGTAATAAACAGATCTTGCAAGGTCAAGAAAATCAAGTAAGAACGAATAAGATATCAAATACAAGATTGAACAAGAGTCTACAAGAATTTGTTACAGGAGTTTTCAAGTCAAAAATTACCACAAGATAGAACTCAAGTATAAGCATGAAGATCGATCACTAGTATATTAACCTCTTTGGTCAAACATGTCATGTATGATTGCAAATACAATGGTTTCCAACAGGAAATAGCAAGAGTTGGCCAAGCAAGCAAGTAGGGCAAGCGTCTCTTATACGCTCAGCGGGATTCAAGTACGTTACTTATCAAAACCTTGGGGGCGACGTCATTGTAATTCAAGTACCCAAGTAACTGGTAATAAGTAACAAGAGTTTATTCTAGACATAACAAGCATGTCCTGCACTTCGGGTGTATGCCTCACCCTGTCATTAACATCCCATGGGCTCACTAACTTTCGGGCGCTCTCCCCAGGACCAGACCGGGCCCTTATGGTGCGTTGGCATAAAAATGGATCCAAGATCCAAATGTCTAGATAGTCAAGTAAATGGCCAAATAATCGGGAGAATTTACTGTCATAAGCTCAAGATTAAAGGACTAACTTGTCCTTGGATTCAAGAGTTCAAAACACGATAAAACTCACATACCGAGGGTTATACGGCCACACCGGCCGTACTCCCAAGAGTCACGAACCACGAGTCACGAGGCCAACAATAGCGACTGACAGTATGCCGCTAGCTCTAAGTACGAACTGACTGACAGAATTAAGAAAAACCAACAAAGCCTTTACACGCCTAATTTTACATGCTTAATTAGGTATAAGGTTTTTCATTCACAGGATGAAGATGGATCAAGATAGACAAAGAATCAAGCTCAAAGGATAGCATGCATTTAAAGAAATTCACTTGTATATTTACCACTTATCATGTGCGTTTCTTACCAATTAACAGTTTAAGATGCTTATTAACTCCATTTAACATGCTAACTAACCATTAAGATACCAATTAACAATCTAGAATTACATTAAATCATTTTCCATAAACACATATGTTGCTGATTTCAGAAATATAAAATCTACTTTCTAACAGCAAATTTTGATGCTAATCTAACCATCAAAAACACTAGTTATCAACTTAAGATACTAAATAGCAATTTAAATCACTAAGTAACATTAAAAACACGTAATTAACTACACATTAAATCACTTTCTATGAAAAGTATATTTCTGGAACAGAAATATAAATCTATTGTCTTAACAGCATCAAGATACTAATTTATCTATTAAACACACTAATTATCAAGTTAAGATACTAATTAGTAACTAAGATACTAATTTACACTTAAAAACACTAATTATCTATACATGAAGTTATTTCCTGTGAAAAATATATTTCTGAAACATAAATATAAATCTATTGTTTTGACAGTAATTAAGATATTAATTTTAGCACTTGAAAATACTAATTTGTAATTTAAGTACCAATTAGCAATTAAAATGCGATTAAGATACTAATTAATAATCAAAAATACTAATTTGTAATTAATAAGATCATTTTCTGTGAAAACATGTTTCTGAGACAGAAAGATAAATTTACTGGCTAAGTATGAAATTAAGATACTAATTTAGCGCTTAAATATACTAATTATCACTTTAAGAACTAATTAACAAGTAAGATGCTAAATAATAATCAAAAAGCACTTTTAAATCATTTTATATGATAAATAGATTTCTGAGACAGAAATATAGATATATTATCAAATCATGCATTTACTAAGTCGATTGGGGCGTCAAACGGTGAAACCGGGCGCGAAAACCGGCTCTGGAGGTTAAACGGTCGCACAAGGGCCGTTTTAGGGCTCCAGGGTGTTGGGCGGTTAGGGGGCAACCGTCCAAACCTAATGACATGAAAAAGGATGCATTAGAATCAATACTAAGTCATTTACTGGGTAGATAAACGGTTCTGGGTGGACCGTATAACTTCTGGACTTAACAGGGGCTGAACGGGGGCCATTGGGCATGCCAGGAGGTTGGGCGGCTCCCTGAGGGCCGCCCATCTGCTTGGGCGGTCTGGGATGGGCCGCCCATCCCAGGGATGTGCGGCCAGGGGCAGGGCCGCCCATCCAGTTGTGCGGCCCAGTAAGTGGCCGCACAAGTTATGTGGTCCGTTTCGGACCGTTTATCCTGCTGGGATGGATATGTGGTCAGTTTCTGACCGTTTAACTAAGATAAGTGGTTGATTAGGAACCGTTTAACTCCTGTCTAAGCCAGGGCCGGGTGTGGGCTGGAGTTGGACGGTCTATCGTAAGACCGCCCATCTCTGGGTCGTCTCCGGTCATCCCTGCCGCGTCCGATGAACGCCGAGAACTAGGGTTTGGATAGGGTTACACTAAAATGATCATAACTAATGCAATTGGACTCCAAATAAGGAGATTTTGGTATCAATGGAAAGCTAATACAAAACTCTACCTATCTACAAGGTCAATTGCATGATCAATTGCTGGAATCGAGATTTATTAAGTCAGGAACACATGAAACCCTAATTCTGACATGCTGTGACTAAAACGTTAAATTCTCTCTACATACAGAATGGAATTTGGGGCTTTTGCTATCAAAATGACGAGCATGAAATTCTACATAAGATGCATAGCTTAAAAGTTGATTTACAACATGAATTGATCACGTAATTTAAGAAAGAACAACTAAAACCCTAGTTTAGCCTTAACTTAACATGTCTAACTTAAACAATTAAAATCTCATGAAATACTAAATGAATGATGGGGCTTTTGGTATCAAAAGAAAGAGGGATTCATGCTGAAGAGCTTGATATATTATTTAGGGTTTGAGCCCGAGAGAACCTACCTCACTTTGATGAAGAACAAAAGATAGATGAAGAACAAGGAACTTGGACACCCCTGCACTCCTCACAGGATATCGCCCAGCTCCGAAAACTTCAGCACCAATGGTGGGTATCAAAAGAAAATAGACCCAGAGAGCTTTCTTTTAATAGCTCATGGGCCTTCTGAGGTGGTCGAGAGAGGGAGATCTCGGCGCTTGAAGTGGCATCTTGGAAACGGCGCCGAAAAGAGAGACCAAGTCTAATTTGTCTAGCCGCCTCAATTAGGGTTAGGGTTTCGACCGATTATGAGAGGGCTTTTGAAGATTAAATCAAGACCTTTAATTTGACACCAATTTCAGATCAAATGGTTGAGAAATGAGCTCGAATTTTGAGTTTTAAAATGGGGTTAGGTAAAGGTTGAAAAGTTTGAATTTTTTACTTAAATCTCTAAATAGATCTTACCACGGATTTTCACAGGGTTAATAATAGAAGACAAGTTTGTTACATACACTTCCAGAAATCAAATTACCATTTTTGTGAATTTTTATCAAGTAGAAATATTTTCGATGGTACTATTCACATGAATAAAATATTAATTAATTATACTCAATTAAATGGTAAATAGATCTAAATACAGATTTTTACTAATAAAACTCAAGAAGATAAAGTTGTTCTATAAATCATGATCTACCAATTTTGTATTTTTCTAGATTTTTATGAAAATATTGAAATTACACTAATAATACTATTTACGGAAGGTACTATTCACGAAGGCACTATTCACTAACCACTATTCACTAAAGAATTAAATATTAATTTATGAATATTATTATCTAAACTAAAACTTCATTTATTACATATTTTAAAAACCGGGGTATTACAAGTGGAGTAACGCTCTCCCGTAGAGTGACTCGATTGAGCCAGGGTAGGAGGGGCAGCCAAATTTTGGGGCCATGAGGGGTGAGGAAAAGAGGGCGAAGGTTGGGCCTGCCACTGAGGCGAAAGAGGCCTCGTTGAGGCTTGAGAAAGGAACCCCGAACTAGAGGGGTATGACGGCCCACCAGTGGACAGACCCGTTTGGGGTACCGTGTGAAGGATGACAGGGGCTTGAGATTGTGGAGGGGGAAATTGGTAAGAGGCGGACTGTTGACTCGCCTGCCCTTGAAGCGAAGAAGAGGGAGTGACATATACATGTGATGGGGATGCAGTTGCCTGGAGCGGCTGTTGGTAGGATGTAGGAGCCGGAGTCGACTCCTGAGAAGGAGAAACAGATTTCCCCTTTAAAATAGCCTGAAAGACCAGAATTTGCTCAGGGCTGAGCTGTGTACTGGCGAGGACACCCAACAGGGAGAAGATGTCCTGTGGTGGAGAAATTTCTCGTGGAACAGTGGGGACCTCCTGTGGGGTCTCACGGGAAGGGCCTGAGTCCATTGCATGGATGCGTGCGTCAACTTACTGACCACGACCCGATTGATTCTCTTCAAAAGAGTTGAGCCATTCCAGTAATTTTACCAGAGCGTAAACGCATACACTAGCAAACAAGTATCAGAGATTAACAAACAAGTGGATGATCTTACGCCATTTTTTTTGTTCTTGTTTTAACTTTTTTTTGTGTTTTGATTTACTTAATTTTTTTTGATTTTTCATTTTTTTGATTTTAACAAATATAAAATTCACACTTAGTAGGAGGGACCCTAATTGCACTTTGTTTTACCGCCGTGTCAGCTAGGGGCACTCGTCTCACCACGAATAGGTAACTAACTCTGGGGCACTTCAGTGGTACAACCAGCCCAGTGAACGAAGAGGGAATCCTTCGCTGTCGGGGACTTACGGAGGTCTCAATGGAGGAGATCCTAGTCCGTCGAGAGGAATTCCCGACGGAGAGTCCTTCCTTCACCGAGAGGGGTTAATCCTTAAATAAGTAAAAAAAAGAAAAGAAAAGGGGTAAATGCATGAAATGCAGTGCTGAATAAAAGATGTATAACACACAAATACCAGAGATAAACACACAAATAGAACAGAGATAGTCACAATGATATAACAGAGATATAAAAGCAGTAAACAGATGGAGTAGGATACAACCGTTCCTCTTTCCGAGACACGTAGATCACCTGGAACAAGAGAAAGGGGCTCTAAGGGTGCACGTAGTGCACAAGGGGAATGACGTAGCGCACATGGGCGCAATAAAGAGGCGGGGCACGAGGATTCCAAATAGAGGGGAATAAGGAGGTGGGGCACACGAGGGTGCCGAATGAAGGAGAAGGGGCACACGTGGGTGCCGAATGGTAGGGGCACACGTGGGTGGGGCACACGTGGGTGCCGAATAGTGGAGGGCACACGTGGGTGCCGAATGGTAGAGGGCACACGTGGGTGCCGAATAGTGGAGGGCACACGTGGGTGCCGAATAGTGGAGGGCACACGTGGGTGCCGAATAGAGGAGAAGGGGCACACGTGGGTGCCGAATAGTGGAGGGCACACGTGGGTGCCGAATAGTGGAGGGCACACATGGGTGCCGAATAGAGGAGAAGGGGCACACGTGGGTGCCGAATAGAGGAGAAATGCACGTGGTGCACGAGACAACGTTAACCTCTCAAGTAACCACAAAGGACCGGGGGAGTGCACGAGGTGCACGAGGGGAGTGAGCGCACGGGGGCGCAATAAGGAAGGGCACACGTGGGTGCCGAAAAGGAGGGACACACGTGGGTGTCAAAAGGAGGGGCACGCGCGGGTGTCGAAAGGAGAGGCACACGTGGGTGCCGAAAGCTTGTGGGTAACCAGAAAAGAAAAAAGCAGGTCCCACCGTGATCGCCAGAGATGTGAACGCGTCACGTGGTGGACTCAGAGAGAGAGATGGGGTTTCTCCCTCTCTGAGTAATAAAGGGTGAAAGAAATGAGGATAAAACAATGAAACGCGCGCTATAGGGGATATGAAAGAACGGTGGACAAGTACATCTACAGATGACACTCTAATGGAGACAGAAAGAATTTAGACTGACCGAACTCCGGTACATGGCGGAGATAGGGGTCCGAAGACCCTCTCACGCAAACTGAACCCCTTCCCGGTAGGCGTAACCCACCGTTCCGAGAGCAGCTTTTCAGATACCGAATTCGAGCCCTGGGACTCTACGTGATAGAATTTGACAGACGGGAAGACACGTAGACTCAAAAATTGTAACGATATATCACTCCTCGAATAGTTACAAGAACAATATGAATAAAAGTACACCACCGCGGGACATTGGTCTTTGCGGGGTTTTAACAACAATATTGTAATATGAGCAATAATTAATATATGTACATCTAGGAACCACCGCGAGACATTGGCCTTACGGGATTTTTAATGCGATATAAATAATATATATAAGTATATATATAAACCACCACGAGACATTGGCCTCTACGGGATTTTTAATGTATTATAAATAATAAATATAAATATATATACACATCACCACGAGACATTGGCCTCTGCGGGGTTTTTACTATGACATAAATAATAAGTATAAGTATATAAATATATAGAAACCACCACGAGACTGTGGCCTCTGCGGGATTTTTAATGCGACATAAATAATATAAATAATATATATATATATATATATATGTATATATAGAAACCACCACGAGGCTTTGGCCTCTGAGGGGTCTTTAATGTGACATAAATAATATAATAAATAAATAAATAAATATATATATATATATAAGTATAAACCACCACGAGGCTGTGGCCTCTGAGGGTCTTTACTATAATATAAGTATATGTGACAGGAAAGGAAAAGGGATCAAATAAACCGCCGCGAGATGTTGATCTCCACGGGGTTTTAAAGCGATGATAAGGGAATGCTGAAATTAAATAGTTAGGAATTAGAAAGTAAAGTGCAGAAAATAAAATGTTGAAATGGAAACGGTCGCGGGAGGTGACCCACCGCACCAATTAGGAGTTAGATATACAGAAAGTAAACGACGGAAACCGCCGCGGGGAATAATCCTCCGCGCGGGTGAGGACAAAAACACAAGAGTAACCGCTGCGGGAAGGAACTCTCTGCGGGTGTTATTAAAATAAGAGAAAATTAATGAAGCGCGCGTTAGAAGATTGTGATCGCCAGGGACCGAGGGGTCCCCAGTGGATTGATCGCTTTTGCCTTTGACGCGGGAATTGCGTGGGTTCCTTCTTCCTCTTCTTTCGACAGGCCGAAGAAGAGGGCCTTATAACTGGTTACCCCTACACAAACAACAAACAGAGCAGAACTAGTTGGTGAGAACGACGGCAGTGTAGTACCAATCCTTAGATAAGGAAATTGTAAATAATATAAACGAACACGTACCTGGTTGGTGTGTTTAAAACCCCTTTAGAATTAAAAGGGTAGGAGAATGACATGATGAAATGCACGAACACAAAGACACTCACCAGCTAGGCCCTCTCGAAGAGAAAGGCATGGCACATATGGTAAATGATGCATGGAACATGATTAACTGACTGATTAAAATTAAAAAGGGAGAAGAGCTTATCGGGGAAGTGCCGACGATGAGCTTTGAGAAGGGCTTCAATATCACGAGCATAGCATGACCGAAGGACTTCAGAGCGGACTTCAGAAACTAGTTAAGCCGGACATAAGAGCACACACACACGAGCATATACATATGAATGATAAGTATATTTATATAAACATATACTTAGACATATTCAAGATATTTAACATATACGTAAATACAAACATATATAAATATATACGTAAGTTGACCAAAACAAAAGAACATGAATTCGAGAGAGAAGGTGAGAAAGGAAGAGAGAAAATTCTTTTTTATTATTATTTATTTTTAAGACTTTGTTTTGGAAGAAAGGATAAGATATATATATATGATATATATATATATATATATATTATGTATATATACAATATATATATGATATATATATATATATATATAGGAGAGAGAAAGAAAGAGAGAGGGGAGAGAGGGGATGAGAGGGAGGAATAAAAAAGAAAAAAGGTGAAAAATAAAAGGGAGGGGGGGCGGTGAAAGACAGAGAGAGAAGGGGAGAGAGAAAGAGGCAGAGGGTGAGAGAGGGGGAAAAGGGAGAGAGAGGAAAATTAAAAAAAAAAGAAATCGAGAGGGAGAGAGAGAGAGAACGAGACGGAGAGGGAGAGAGAGAGGCGGTGAGAGGGGGGAGAGAAAGAGAGCGGTTGAGAGAGAGAGAAAGAGGGAGAGAAAAGAGAGAGGGGGGGAACGCGACAGAGAGAAGAGAGAATAATAAAAAAATAAAAGAGAGAGAGAGAGAGGCGGAGAGAGGAGAGAGGGAGGGAGAGAACGAGAGAGAAAAAAAATAGTAAAAGAAGGAGAGAGAGATCGGGTGTGGGGAGAGAAGAGAGAGATAATGAGAGAGAGAGCTGTGAGAGGGGAAGAAGAGAGAGAGCAGAGAGATATCGGTGAGGAGAGAGGACGTGGGGGAGAGAAGCAGAGAGTAAAATAAAAAAAAATTAAAAGAGAGAGGGAGAGAGGGAAAGAGAGAGCGCGAGATGGAGAGAGGAGGAGGAAGAGAGAGGAAGAGAGGGATCGCGATCGGCAGGAGAGAGAGAGTTAACGGGAGAGAGAGAGGGGAAACGGGAGAGAGAGGAGAAACGCGAGAGGGGGAGAGAGGGAGAGGGAGAGAAAAGAGCAGAGAGAGAGGGAGTGAGATCGAGAGGGGGGAGAGAAGAGAGAGAGAAGAGAGGCAGGGAAAGAGAGGGGGGGTCTGATGCGGGACGGGACCGAAACGGGATAGGACCTACGAACGCAATGAAGTGCGGCCAGCACTCGCACGCCAAAGGCAAGCCGGGCGGCTGCCCTCCGTAGCGTTCCTCCGGGTGGAGGCGTCTCTCAACAAGAAATCCAAGCCCACAGCCGTCCCTATGAGGGAAGCGTAGGGATCTCAGCGGCTAAGGAACCGCCGTGCGCCTATGGGAATCTAGTCCGAGCTCGGCGCTCGACTCGGGCCACAGAATGGGTGCTCAACTCTCAATCACGCGGTGAATAACAAGCTAGCTAGGAACCTACACACACTCACGTGGCATGCTAGAAAGTATACTAGTAAAGCAAATGCCAACAAAGGGAGCGTCGCACGTACCTCCACGCCTAGGCGTGGGGAAGAAACCCCGGCCGAGATCGACAACCCCGATACACAAGGTGAACCATAATACAACTCCAACCCAAAAATGCCCACTCCTCGCAGGGAGATAACAGGCTACAACATATGGATTCGGGGCTGTCAATGCACGGGCTGACGGGCGGCACTCGATGAAGGGTTGGCCGCGAGGAGGGTCCGGACGGTGATCGGCAGGTTCGCAGCAATGCGCGACTCGGCGGTGAAAGCTTCCACGACCCGATCCGGTGTCCGATTGAGGCTCCGTCAGCGAGGGCGCGTAGCTAGGTCACGGGAGGAAGCCTCGGCCAAAGGGGGCACGCAGATTCCATCCGTGGAAGCCGGGGACGCACCTGCAAGTTGCGACTGGATTCTGCTCCCAGAACCGCGCGCTCGAGCGGGAAAAATGAGAAGAAGTGGCTCCGAAGGTCGAACGGAGCCCCGCTTGTTGGAGGACGAAGAGGACGCAGAGCAGCAGGTCCTGACTGAAGGAATCGGTCAGATCTGGTCGTGGCTGAGAGCAGCAAGCTCTGGAATCCGCAGGTGGTCCTGGCGCCGGGTGGGTAGGGCAGACCTGCGCGACCTCACGGGAATGGACGCCACGAGCAGCTCGGACGTCGGAACGAGGCGAGATCAGCGGCGTTGGACAGAGGACGAAGAGAGGTACGACCGGTGAAGATCCCGCGTCCAAACTCGCAGACGTCCGTCCCGTGGGATTTTTGCAAGGGGGCAAACAGAACCAGACTCACAGAGAGAGGGGGTCCTGCGCGCGCTCATGAAGAAAATCGCCACAGGTGATGCCGAACTCCGAATGAGGCGAGACCACCTCGCACGCGTCGGCGACTCGTAGAAGAATCACCCAAAAATGGGCTGGTCGCCCAAAGTCGCCAAGAACAGAGGAGGTCATCGCAGCTCTTGGAGACAAGATCTGGTTGCACTGAACTTGAATCTGTGAAGAGATAGAAGAGAGGGGGAACCTCGGCGTCGCACCGAGGGGATGGGGAGTCACACCCCAGGCTTGCTCCCGTCGCAGGAGCAAGGAGGAACAAGGAGGGGCGCAGCCACCTTCAAGAAAATCAGAAATTTCTTTCATTCATTCAATAATCTTTCAAAGAAAATACATGAGATGTTTTATATGGGGAGGGGGAATGCTAGGGTTGAAACCCTAGCCAAGAGGGAAAGGAGAGGGGTGCGCACATGGCATGGAAAGGGGGGGGGTGCGCAAGGCTTCCTAGAATCTAGGAGGGAATTGGGGAAGGGGGGGCGGCCAAAGGAGGGAGGGTGGTCGGATGGGGAAGGGGGAAAAGGGGGGGGCGTGCCCATCTTCCTATAATCAAGGAGGGGGCCGCACACTCCACTCCTAGAAAGTAGGAGTGGGGCGGCTGCCACCTCCTCCTCTTGAAGGAGATGAGAGGGGCGCCCAAACCCTCGCCCATAAGGGGGGGGGCGCAAATCCCAATGGGCCACTCATGTGGGATGGTGGTCAGCCCAAATGGGCCAAGAAGGGTGGACCACAAGGTGGCCCACTAACCTTTTTGCCTAACTAATAAGCCTAACATCGCCCAATGGAAGCCTAATTGGCCCCAATTGGCCTACAAAGGTCCACAATAATAATAAAAGTGTCCACGCAGGGACTACACCAAGGCCCAGCATGGCCTAAAGCATAAAATAACTAAAGATAATTCCGCTAGTCCGCCAAGTGATCGCCGAGCCAAAGGGATGCTGGCGTGCTCCGTGTGCTCCGTCGAGTAATGCGCCGCGTGTCCTCACCAATTCTCCCCGGGTGGGAAGAACTCGACCCCGTCGAGTAAGGGTCACGGTCGCTCAAGTAACGCTCCAACAGGTCCGGGTCGATCCTCTCTAGCTCTCCACGTGTGATTCAGGTGTCGTCTGTCGCAGGGCGCCCTCTCCAACGCACTAGGAAGCGTTGGTAGGCTCCGCTCCTGGTAGTGGTCACCTGCTCATCCAGTATGCAATCTATATGCTCGCGTTTCTGTAATGGGGCTGGAAGAGGTGGACGCTCAGAAGGTGTAACACTCTCAACAGGAGGGGAGGGCTCAAGAGGCTCACTGGGAATCACCGCGGGATCCCGATATGCCACCAAATCTGAGACATTGAACGTCGAACAGATCCCATAGTCGTCTGGCAGCTCAATCTCATACGCATTCGACCCAATTCGCTTCAAGACTCGGAAGGGTCCAGCACCGCGGGCCTGGAGTTTCTTCACGGCCCCCGAAGGAAACCGTTCAGGTCTGACCCTGATCATGACGTACTCTCCCTTACGGAACTCACGGGTGTGCCGATGCGCATCAGCTAACTCCTCATAACGTGCGTTGCTGGCCTCAAGGTGGTGATGATGCAGACTCCGAATAAGATGGGTAGACTCATACCTATGTGAATGCAGGGGTGGTCCTGGACATCCAAATGTGGATCTAACATGCCTATGACGTCTACCTGACTTGACAACATGGGGAGGACCTGGACAACCAAAGTAGAACCTAGCATGCACATGTGTCCTATGACATATGGTAGACTCAGAAGGATGAATAATCCCAAGCTTACTCATGACATCTCCCCTATATGACGATGGACATGGTGAAACATGGGGAAGAGACACGTGTCCCTGGCCTCCTAAGCTCGGGCATCTGGATGCCTGCAAGGTGAGGTGTTGACTAGAAGGCCTAGGTGGTGTATGATAGTGGACCTCCTCGAAAAGGTGGGGAAAAGAATATGGGTCGAGAGGCTCACTAGGGAGGGGATCGAATGGGTCAAAGAAATGATGAACCCTCTCGACAGGTCCCATCACTATATTTGCCCATGTGCGACATTCGCCCAGGTGCAGAGGATCACCTTCAGGCGCTCTAATATATGGGGCAAGGGGCTCACAAGAGAGGCAAGGAAAGCTAGGTTCCTCCCTCGGGACCGTGACACCATAAGAGGGGACAAAATCAACCTCCACGGGTATGGGAAAGAATAAAAGGATCTCGGAGGTGATATGTCCTATGGTGTAGACCGAGGTAATAGACCCCAAAGCAGGGAGCGTGAAGCTATGACTATAGGGTTGGTCAGACCCTAAGGTCAACATATAAGTCAACTCCCATTGATAATCTAAAATCCTAAGGAAGTCCTTCACATTTTCAAGAAAGCAGAAGGACCGAAAAGTGGTGTGAAAGGAGTTAAGGGGTACTACCGGTAGAGCTGGTTCCATGGGTGGGTAACAAGGAATCGAAGCATCTAGAGTGGGACCCTTCCTTAACCAGCTAGCTAGAGGCTCTCCCATGACAAGTTTGCCCTCAGGAGACAAGAAAGGCCCTAGATGAGGGTCGAAGGGCGAAGCATCTCCCTCAGGTGGGGAAAGGGAATCCTCTATGAAGTAGATGGGACCTTGACTCTCGATCATGGGTGTTGGGCTAAGAGTGTCGACCCTAACCCCTGTCGGTTCTGGCACGACTTCATCCTGGCTCGAGGGTGGGCCAGGGGAAGTCGGTGATCCCATAGGAGTGCCCATCCTTTCAAGTTTCTCCCTAAAGAGTTGCAGGAGTTCTGCGAGGGGGAGATCTCTCAAGTTAAGGGCATTCGGGGAGACTTGCTGGTAATCATGAGATTTAGTCTCGGGCCTAGACTCACACACAGGTGGCACCTTACTTCTCCAACTATGATGTGCTCGGTTGGGGGTAAGAGGTGATGGGCGTTGCAGAGGTTGAGCCCTTATAGTGGCCTTAGACTGGCCGAGAGAGAAAGGAGGAGTGGTAGTGCTCCTCGAGCTATGGGTCTCCGAGTAGGAGGGGGTGCGTTGGGGACTATAGATCTTCCTAAGTTCTATCTTCATCTGCTCCCATGAGTGTATGGGCTCTTGCCTCCACCCTGCCCTAAGACGCACTATGTGATTCCACGCTTCCATGGCTTGAGGTGAAAGTTGTCCCTCGGCAATGTTGACTCTCGCGGAACCATATATCCAATTCTTCTCAAAGTACTTTCCCATGCTAGCCTCCCACCTTAGATAGGCTCTAGGGCTCGATCCATCAAAGCGAAGGTCCGCATCTAGAATGATGTCCAGGAATAGAGGGTCGGTCGGACCCTTGTGGAGGGCCGAGTTGTATGGAGTTGACCAAGTAGGGATAGCCATAAAGATACACCTGAGGACTCTAAATACACATGCACGCCCTAGGACTATGGAAGGGACATGTAGGACAACTAAGGGATGGGACTAGACACGACTCAAAATGGAGATGGAAAAAAAAGGGGAAGAATGAGGACTCAAATGCATCTAAAACAAACCTAATGACTCACACGCAACTTAGACAAATCTAATGCCTCAATTGCACCCTAGACAACCTAAAGACTCAAATGACCTAAGACCCCAATTTGTTAGAACAAACTGGTTCCCTAAGCTCTGATACCAATTTGATGCGGGACGGGACCGAAACGGGCTAGGACCTACGAATGCAATGAAGTGCGGCCAGCACTCGCACGCCAAAGGCAAGCCGGGCGGCTGACCTCCGTAGCGTTCCTCCGGGTGGAGGCGTCTCTCAACAAGAAATCCAAGCCCACAGCCGTCCCTATGAGGGAAGCGTAGGGATCTCAGCGGCTAAGGAACCGCCGTGCGCCTATGGGAATCTAGTCCGAGCTCGGCGCTCGACTAGGGCCACGGAATGGGTGCTCAACTCTCAATCACGCGGTGAATAACAAGCTAGCTAGGAACCTACACACACTCACGCGGCGTGCTAGAAAGTATACTAGTAAAGCAAATGCCAACAAAGGGAGCGTCGCACGTACCTCCACGCCTAGGCGTGGGGAAGAAACCCCGGCCGAGATCGACAACCCCGATACACAAGGTGAACCATAATACAACTCCAACCCAAAAATGCCCACTCCTCGCAGGGAGATAACAGGCTACAACATATGGATTTGGGGCTGTCATTGCACGGGCTGACGGGCGGCACTCGATGAAGGGTTGGCCGCGAGGAGGGTCCGGACGGTGATCGGTAGGTTCGCAGCAATGCGCGACTCGGCGGTGAAAGCTCCCACGACCCGATCCGGTGTCCGATTGAGGCTCCGTCAGCGAGGGCGCGTAGCTAGGTCACGGGAGGAAGTCTCGACCAAAGGGGGCACGCAGATTCCGTCCGTGGAAGCCAGGGGCGCACCTACAAGTTGCGACTGGATTCTGCTCCCAGAACCGCGCGCTCGAGTGGGAAAAATGAGAAGAAGTGGCTCCGAAGGTTGAACGGAGCCCCGTTTGTTGGAGGACGAAGAGGACGCAGAGCAGCAGGTCCTGACCGAAGGAATCGGTCAGATCTGGTCGTGGCTGAGAGCAGCAAGCTCTGGAATCCGCAGGTGGTCCTGGCGCCGGGTGGGCAGGGCAGACCTGCGCGACCTCACGGGAATGGACGCCACGAGCAGCTCGGACGTCGGAACGAGGCGAGATCAGCGGCGTTGGACAGAGGACGAAGAGAGGTACGACTTGTGAAGATCCTGCGTCCAAACTCGCAGACGTCCGTCCCGTGGGATTTTTGCAAGGGGGCGAACAGAACCAGACTCACAGGGAGAGGGGGTCCTGCGCGCGCTCACGAAGAAAATCGCCACGGGTGATGCCGAACTCCGAATGAGGCGAGACCACCTCGCACGCGTCGGTGACCCGTAAAAAGAATCACCCAAAAATGGGCTGGTCGCCCAAAGTCGCCAAGAACAGAGGAGGTCGTCGTAGCTCTTGGAGACAAGATCTGGTTGCACTGAACTTGAATCTGTGAAGAGATAGAAGAGAGGGGTAACCTCGGCGTCACACCGAGGGGATGGGGAGTCACACCCCAGGCTTGCTCCCGTCGCAGGAGCAAGGAGGAACAAGGAGGGGCACAGCCACCTTCAAGGAAAATCAGCAATTTCTTTCATTCATTCAATAATTTTTCAAAGAAAATACATGAGATGTTTTATATGGGGAGGGGGAATGCTAGGGTTGAAACCCTAGCCAAGAGGGAAAGGAGAGGGGTGCGCACATGGCATGGAAAGGGGGGGGTGCGCAAGGCTTCCTAGAATCTAGGAGGGAATTGGGGAAGGGGGGGCGGCCAAAGGAGGGAGGGTGGTCGGATGGGGAAGGGGGAAAAGGGGGGGGCGTGCCCATCTTCCTATAATCAAGGAGGGGGCCGCACACTCCACTCCTAGAAAGTAGGAGTGGGGCGGCTGCCACCTCCTCCTCTTGGAGGAGATGAGAGGGGTGCCCAAACCCTAGCCCAAAAGGGGGGGGGCGCAAATCCCAATGGGCCACTCATGTGGGATGGTGGTCAGCCCAAATGGGCCAAGAAGGGTGGACCACAAGGTGGCCCACTAACCTTTTTGCCTAACTAATAAGCCTAACATCGCCCAATGGAAGCCTAATTGGCCCCAATTGGCCTACAAAGGTCCACAATAATAATAAAAGTGTCCACGCAGGGACTACACCAAGGCCCAGCATGGCCTAAAGCATAAAATAACTAAAGATAATTCCGCTAGTCCGCCAAGTGATCGCCGAGCCAAAGGGATGCTGGCGTGCTCCATGTGCTCCGTCGAGTAATGCGCCGCGTGTCCTCACCAATTCTCCCCGGGTGGGAAGAACTCGACCCCGTCGAGTAAGGGTCACGGTCGCTCAAGTAACGCTCCAACAGGTCCGGGTCGATCCTCTCTAGCTCTCCATGTGTGATCCAGGTGTCGTCTGTCGCAGGGCGCCCTCTCCAACGCACTAGGAAGCGTTGGTAGGCTCCGCTCCTGGTAGTGGTCACCTGCTCATCCAGTATGCAATCTATATGCTCGCGTTTCTGTAATGGGGCTGGAAGAGGTGGACGCTCAGAAGGTGTAACACTCTCAACAGGAGGGGAGGGCTCAAGAGGCTCACTGGGAATCACCGCGGGATCCCGATATGCCACCAAATCTGAGACATTGAACGTCGAACAGATCCCATAGTCGTCTGGCAGCTCAATCTCATACGCATTCGACCCAATTCGCTTCAAGACTCGGAAGGGTCCAGCACCGCGGGCCTGGAGTTTCTTCACGGCCCCCGAAGGAAACCGTTCAGGTCTGACCCTGATCATGACGTACTCTCCCTTACGGAACTCACGGGTGTGCCGATGCGCATCAGCTAACTCCTCATAACGTGCGTTGCTGGCCTCAAGGTGGTGATGATGCAGACTCCGAATAAGATGGGTAGACTCATACCTATGTGAATGCAGGGGTGGTCCTGGACATCCAAATGTGGATCTAACATGCCTATGACGTCTACCTGACTTGACAACATGGGGAGGACCTGGACAACCAAAGTAGAACCTAGCATGCACATGTGTCCTATGACATATGGTAGACTCAGAAGGATGAATAATCCCAAGCTTACTCATGACATCTCCCCTATATGACGATGGACATGGTGAAACATGGGGAAGAGACACGTGTCCCTGGCCTCCTAAGCTCGGGCATCTGGATGCCTGCAAGGTGAGGTGTTGACTAGAAGGCCTAGGTGGTGTATGATAGTGGACCTCCTCGACAAGGTGGGGAAAAGAATATGGGTCGAGAGGCTCACTAGGGAGGGGATCGAATGGGTCAAAGAAATGATGAACCCTCTCGACAGGTCCCATCACTATATTTGCCCATGTGCGACATTCGCCCAGGTGCAGAGGATCACCTTCAGGCGCTCTAATATATGGGGCAAGGGGCTCACAAGGGAGGCAAGGAAAGCTAGGTTCCTCCCTCGGGACCGTGACACCATAAGAGGGGACAAAATCAACCTCCACGGGTATGGGAAAGAATAAAAGGATCTCGGAGGTGATATGTCCTATGGTGTAGACCGAGGTAATAGACCCCAAAGCAGGGAGCGTGAAGCTATGACTATAGGGTTGGTCAGACCCTAAGGTCAACATATAAGTCAACTCCCATTGATAATCTAAACTCCTAAGGAAGTCCTTCACATTTTCAAGAAAGCAGAAGGACCGAAAAGTGGTGTGAAAGGAGTTAAGGGGTACTACCGGTAGAGCTGGTTCCATGGGTGGGTAACAAGGAATCGAAGCATCTAGAGTGGGACCCTTCCTTAACCAGCTAGCTAGAGGCTCTCCCATGACAAGTTTGCCCTCAGGAGACAAGAAAGGCCCTAGATGAGGGTCGAAGGGCGAAGCATCTCCCTCAGGTGGGGAAAGGGAATCCTCTATGAAGTAGATGGGACCTTGACTCTCGATCATGGGTGTTGGGCTAAGAGTGTCGACCCTAACCCCTGTAGGTTCTGGCACGACTTCGTCCTGGCTCGAGGGTGGGCCAGGGGAAGTCGGTGATCCCATAGGAGTGCCCATCCTTTCAAGTTTCTCCCTAAAGAGTTGCAGGAGTTCTGCGAGGGGGAGATCTCTCAAGTTAAGGGCATTCGGGGAGACTTGCTGGTAATCATGAGATTTAGTCTCGGGCCTAGACTCACACACAGGTGGCACCTTGCTCCTCCAACTATGATGTGCTCGGTTGGGGGTAAGAGGTGATGGGCGTTGCAGAGGTTGAGCCCTTATAGTGGCCTTAGACTGGCCGAGAGAGAAAGGAGGAGTGGTAGTGCTCCTCGAGCTATGGGTCTCCGAGTAGGAGGGGGTGCGTTGGGGACTGTAGATCTTCCTAAGTTCTATCTTCATCTGCTCCCATGAGTGTATGGGCTCTTGCCTCCACCCTGCCCTAAGACGCACAATGTGATTCCACGCTTCCATGGCTTGAGGTGAAAGTTGTCCCTCGGCAATGTTGACTCTCGCGGAACCATATATCCAATTCTTCTCAAAGTACTTTCCCATGCTAGCCTCCCACCTTAGATAGGCTCTAGGGCTCGATCCATCAAAGCGAAGGTCCGCATCTTGAATGATGTCCAGGAATAGAGGGTCGGTCGGACCCTTGTGGAGGGCCGAGTTGTATGGAGTTGACCAAGTAGGGATAGCCATAAAGATACACCTGAGGACTCTAAATACACATGCACGCCCTAGGACTATGGAAGGGACATGTAGGACAACTAAGGGATGGGACTAGACACGACTCAAAATGGAGATGGAAAAAAAAGGGGAAGAATGAGGACTCAAATGCATCTAAAACAAACCTAATGACTCACACGCAACTTAGACAAATCTAATGCCTCAATTGCACCCTAGACAACCTAAAGACTCAAATGACCTAAGACCCCAATTTGTTAGAACAAACTGGTTCCCTAAGCTCTGATACCAATTTGATGCGGGACGGGACCGAAATGGGCTAGGACCTACGAATGCAATCAAGTGCGACCAGCACTCGCACGCCAAAGGCAAGCCGGGCGGCTGACCTCCGTAGCATTCCTCCGGGTGGAGGCGTCTCTCAACAAGAAATCCAAGCCCACAGCCGTCCCTATGAGGGAAGCGTAGGGATCTCAGCAGCTAAGGAACCGCCGTGCGCCCTCGGCGCTCGACTAGGGCCACGGAATGGGTGCTCAACTCTCAATCACGCGGTGAATAACAAGCTAGCTAGGAACCTACACACACTCACGCGGCATGCTAGAAAGTATACTAGTAAAGCAAATGCCAACAAAGGGAGCGTCGCACGTACCTCCACGCCTAGGCGTGGGGAAGAAATCCCGGCCGAGATCGACAACCCCGATACACAAGGTGAACCATAATACAACTCCAACCCAAAAATGCCCACTCCTCGCAAGGAGATAACAGGCTACAACATATGGATTCGGGGCTGTCAATGCACGGGCTGACGGGCGGCACTCGATGAAGGGTTGGCCGCGAGGAGGGTCCGGACGGTGATCGGCAGGTTCGCAGCAATGCGCGACTCGGCGGTGAAAGCTCCCACGACCCGATCCGGTGTCCGATTGAGGCTCCGTCAGCGAGGGCGCGTAGCTAGGTCACGGGAGGAAGCCTCAGCCAAAGGGGGCACGCAGATTCCATCTGTGGAAGCAGGGGGCGCACCTGCAAGTTGCGACTGGATTCTGCTCCCAGAACCATGCGCTCGAGCGGGAAAAATGAGAAGAAGTGGCTCCGAAGGTCGAACGGAGCCCCGCTTGTTGGAGGACGAAGAGGACGCAGAGCAGCAGGTCCTGACCGAAGGAATCAGTCAGATCTGGTCGTGGCTGAGAGCAGCAAGCTCTGGAATCCGCAGGTGGTCCTGGCGCCGGGTGGGCAGGGCAGACCTGCGCGACCTCACGGGAATGGACGCCACGAGCAGCTCGGACGTCGGAACGAGGCGAGATCAGCGGCGTTGGACAGAGGACGAAGAGAGGTACGATCGGTGAAGATCCCGCATCAAACTCGTAGACGTCCGTCCCGTGGGATTTTTGCAAGGGGGCGAACAGAACCAGACTCACAGGGAGAGGGGGTCCTGCGCGCGCTCACGAAGAAAATCGCCACGGGTGATGCCGAACTCCGAATGAGGCGAGACCACCTCGCACGCGTCGGCGACTCGTAGAAGAATCACCCAAAAATGGGATGGTCGCCCAAAGTCGCCAAGAACAGAGGAGGTCGTCGCAGATCTTGGAGACAAGATCTGGTTGCACTGAACTTGAATCTGTGAAGAGATAGAAGAGAGGGGGAACCTCGGCATCGCACTGAGGGGATGGGGAGTCACACCCCAGGCTTGCTCCCGTCGCAGGAGCAAGGAGGAACAAGGAGGGGCGCAGCCACCTTCAAGAAAAATCAGCAATTTCTTTCATTCATTCAATAATTTTTCAAAGAAAATACATGAGATGTTTTATATGGGGAGGGGGAATGCTAGGGTTGAAACCCTAGCCAAGAGGGAAAGGAGAGGGGTGCGCACATGGCATGGAAAGGGGGGGTGCGCAAGGCTTCCTAGAATCTAGGAGGGAATTGGGGACGGGGGGGCGGCCAAAGGAGGGAGGGTGGTCGGATGGGGAAGGGGGAAAAGGGGGGGGGCGTGCCCATCTTCCTATAATCAAGGAGGGGGCCGCACACTCCACTCCTAGAAAGTAGGAGTGGGGCGGCTGCCACCTCCTCCTCTTGGAGGAGATGAGAGGGGCGCCCAAACCCTAGCCCATAAGGGGGGGGCGCAAATCCCAATGGGCCACTCATGTGGGATGGTGGTCAGCCCAAATGGGCCAAGAAGGGTGGACCACAAGGTGGCCCACTAACCTTTTTGCCTAACTAATAAGCCTAACATCGCCCAATGGAAGCCTAATTGGCCCCAATTGGCCTACAAAGGTCCACAATAATAATAAAAGTGTCCACGCAGGGACTACACCAAGGCCCAGCATGGCCTAAAGCATAAAATAACTAAAGATAATTCCGCTAGTCCGCCAAGTGATCGCCGAGCCAAAGGGATGCTGGCGTGCTCCGTGTGCTCCGTCGAGTAATGCGCCGCCTGTCCTCACCAGGGTCGAGAGTGACAGAGAGAGGGAGAGAGAGTGGAGGGAGGAATTGAAGAGAGGAGAGAGGGGGGGAGGCCGGTGCTCGCGGTGGCTGCGGGAGGCGACGCGGTGCAGGCTGGGCGCGGGTGGCGGCGACGGTGCTCCGGCGATGCAGGTGGGGGCTCGTGGGTGGTCGCGGCAGGGGTGCTGGCGAGCATGGAGCTGCCGTGGGCGTCCGGAGGGGAGCTTCGCGGCGGCCGGTGCAGGTGGAGGTGGGGTTTCGCGGCTGCCGGTGCAGGTGGAGGTGGGCTTCATGGCGGTGTTGGTGCGTCCAAACGACAACGGCAACAACGGTGGTGAGGACGCGGTGGAGGTGTGGAGGCCGGAGGTTCACGGCAGCGGTGGTGACGAGGGAGGCGACCGGCGGGCTTCACGGCGACGGTAGCGGCGGCTTGAAGGTGGCTCCGGCGGACTCACGTGGGCGGTGCAGTGGCCGGGTGCAGTGCCGTGGGGTGCTCGGACGCGGCCGGACGATGACAGGAACGGCGGTGGCGGTGTACCGACGACGTGGGAGTGGAGAGGGAAGTGGATGCGGCAGTGAGGGGCTCGCGGTGGAGAGGGTGGTGGCGTGGACGACCGGTAAGCGGAGGGAGAGAGAGGTCAGTCGGCGAGGGCGAGCGGTGAAGAGGAAGAGTGGTTGTGGGCAACGTGGAGTGGCGTTGTCAACGGCGGCATGGCTGGGGTGCAGACGAGGTTGGTTTGGGGTGCAGGCGATGGCTGGCCGTGGAGGTGGCTGGTGAGCCCACGGGTTAGAATGGAGAGGAGGGGGAGCCGGGGTCGTGAGTTCTGCCGAGGGGATGGTAGTGACGGTGGTATGTGTGCAGAGAAAAGAGAGGGGAGTTGGTTAGAAAGAAAGAGGAGGAGGGAGGTGGCAGTGGCGTGGGTGAAAGGTGGTGAGGAAGGAGATGGTGCGTGAGGGAGAGGAATGAAAGAGGTGAAGGTGGCATGCAGAGGGTGTTGAGAGGAGGAGAAAAATGAGTGTGTGGGATGGATGAACTTCTGAACGGGAAAGAATGGAGTGGGGGTGAGTGCGGACGAGGGAGTGTGTGTGTGCCGTAGGGGAGGGGGTGTGTGCAGTGAAGTGAGAGGGAAAGAAAGAGACGGAGGGGGTTACGTGAGAGAGAGGGAAGAAAATAGAAATAAAAAAAAGAGATGGGGAGAGAATACGATGGGGTAGGGAATATTATTTCTAATTATCTTTTATTTTATTTTTTATGCTTGTTTGTTTTTATTTGTTTTGTTTCTTTTATTTTTGCTTCTTTTTATATATATATTATTTATGGTTATTATATTTTTTTGCTTTTTAATAAATATATTATGTATTTACTAATCACTTATATATGTATTTATATTTTATGAAAATAAATTTATTAAAGAAAATCAATTATATTATTTTTACGTCAACACAATTACACACATTTTTTTTGAATTTTATTTTTCTCTTTTTGTATTTATTTTATATGTACACATATTTTAATTTTCTCCCTTTCACAAAATAATGCAATTTAACCACAATTACGGAAATCACTCAAATAAAATAACATGTAAGCCACTTCAGGGCATTACGATATAACATGGGATTTACTCATCGTAACGTCAGAAATGGCGTGTCTACAATCGGTCGCTACCTCTTCTGACCCTTGTCACCATCGGCAAGATCGGTCGCTACCCCTTTCGGCCCTTGTCACCATCGGCAAGATCGGTTGCTACCTTTTTCAGTTTCTGTCATCATCGGCAAGACCGTCTACCACTCCGACTCTTGCAACCATCGGCAAGATCGATCGCTACCCCTTTCGGCCCATGTCACCATCTGTAAGATCAGTCGCTTTCTTTTTCGGTTTCTGTCATCATCGACAAGACCGTCCACCACTTCGGCCCTTGCCACCAACGGCAAGATCGGTCGCTACCCATTTCGACCCTTGTCACCATCGGCAAGATCGGTCGCCACCTCTTTCGACCCTTGTCACCATCGGCAAGATCGGTCGCTACCTTTTTCAGTTTCTGTCATCATCGGCAAGACCGTCTACTATTCCGACCCTTGTCACCATCGGCAAGATCGGTCGCTACCCTTTCCGACCCTTGTCACCATCGGTAAGATCGGCCATCTTTTCGACCCTTGTCACCATCGGCAAGACCGTCTACCATTTCGGCCCTTGTCACCATCGGCAAGATCGGTCGCTTTCTTTTTCAGTTTCTGTCATCATCGGCAAGACCGTCCACCACTTCGGCCCTTGCCACCATCGGCAAGATCGGTCGCTACCCATTTGTACCCTTGTCACGATCGGCAAGATCGGTCGCTACCCCTTTCGGCCCTTGTCACCATCGGCAAGATCGATCGCTACCTTTTTCGGTTTCTGTCATCATCGGCAAGACCGTCTACCACTCCGACCCTTGCCACCATCGGCAAGATCGGTCGATACCTTTTTAACCCTTGTCACCATCGGCAAGATCGGTCGCTACCTTTCTCAGTTTCTATCATCATCGGCAAGACCGTCTACCACTCCGACCCTTGCCACCATCGGCAAGATCGGTCGCTACCTTTTTTAGTCCCCGTCAGCACCAACGAATCCGGCTGACAAGCCGTCTATCCTTATTTCCTAAGCCCTGAAGGGGCCTCTATACCCTTTTTGTCCTTCAAACTCTTGGCCTTCACTAGCCGTTGCCTGGTCCTGAGGGTGGTCAGGCGCGGTGGAGCGAACACCTCACCCCTTTGCTGAAGGCGTGAGCGCTCTCCTGCCCTAGTGACTCACACACTCAGACTAGAATTAACTAGCGAATGGAAAGGGGAAAGAAAAGAATAATGAAATGATGGAGTCTTCATTTAAATAGCAAGATGGAGATTTTTCATTCCTATGAAATAAAAAGGTACATGTTACGCGGGGCATTCCCCGGAATACATGAAGTCCATCAAAAGGGGGCAAATAGAAAAAAGACTATGGCAGAGGGCGTCGGATGATGTCCTCGAACTCTGGAATGCCCAAGGAAGGATGGCGGATTAGTTCTTGCAGTCTGAACTCAGTGGCCTCCAGCTGAGATAGTTTCTCCCCGAGGGAAGCAGCTTGTCCCTCGGCCTTCTCTGCCTCCGCCATCCTCTGGACTTCCAGGCGCTCTACTTCTTGAAGCTCAGCCTCTGCCCTTGAAAGTTCGGCCTGTAGCTCTGCTATCCAAGCCGTGAGGAAGCTTCGGCGCTGCAAAGAGGCATTGGCATCATTCCTCATCCTCGCCGCAGTCCCTTTCAAAGAGATGAGAGCTGCTCGGCATTCAGCTCGCTCCAGTGTTATGGCCGCCAGCTGGTCAGCTGCCTCCCGGCCTATGAATTCCCTTCTGTTTACATATTTCAGAAGCAAAACCACCCGTGGAGTCCAGTCGTCCATGGGGTAACCAAAAGCCAACAGCGAGCGGGATAAGTGCTTTATCAAGCCCCTCAGCTGAACATAAGTCAAATCTCTGCTGGCCGTTATGGTCTGCTGAAGGGTCCCTAAGAACTGCCACACAAGGTCACTCAACGACTGGAGACCGAGCGGCGACGTCTTGGGTAGTTTGAACTCCACTCTACTGTCCACAGTGGCCCAGATATTGTCGCCCGTCCCAGAAGATGACGACGGCGTGATCTGCAGCGCACTGGTGTGGGGAACAACCGCGGTGGCCGATATGGTAGCTGGAGTCTCAATGACGATGACTTCCCTGCCAGCCCCTTGGGATGAAGCTGTAACAGGAACATCAAGAGCCAAGGACATCTGTTCCTCGCCTCCAATTCGACTAACCCCCATGTGGCCAGTTTCAGTAGTAAGAGCCAAGGCCCCAGTAGCCCCGGCTCCCTCTTCGACGATCTCTCCCACCTCTACCTCGGAGGGGCCATCTTTCTCCGAAGCCGACCGTTGTGCGACTTCCAATGGCTGAGAGTCCTCAACTGCTACCAACTCATCAACCCTCACAAGTGCTTCGGGTCCCGCTGGAGCCGCTGCCGCTGCATAGTCCTTGGGATATCGTAGTGCGATAGGCCACAAGACGGGCGGGAAAGTTGCGTGACCCGCGCCTAGAGCCGGGAGGGGTATCTGCACCGTCATGGTTGGTAGCACCACCTCAGTCTACATCAGAAGTATGTACATCAGAAAGCTAAAAAGAAAAGAAAGGAAGGGCAGCAGGCGCCGACCACGGGAGGATCCTCACCTCAGCCGGCACTAGGCTCAAATCTCCAAGGGCAACCTCTGCGGCCCCAGCCCCTTCGCTCACAAGTGAGCCTGACTGCCCAGGACCACTCCATGACAACCGGGGCGGGCTGAAAGTCAGGTGATCGCTTTCATAGGCCGAAGATGCCCCAGCATCCTCAGTCTCTGTGTCGACATGTGGAAACTCCTCATCACTGGAGCCACCACCATAATCGACCTGCTCAGAGGAAGAGGACTCCTCTGCTCTTTCGGGACGCTCCACCATCGGAGCTGGAACCTCGCCAGGAGGAGCATCACCCGCAGTAGGGACTTCCTCCGTGCACTCCACACCAGGGGCGACGATTGATGGGATCTCAAGGGCAAGTTCACCCTGCCCCCGGGCAATCGCTTCCTCTGCACTCTCTATGCCCGGGAGTAATGATGGTTGCATATCGACTGAAATTTACGACAAGAAGTAGTCAAGCCGACTGAAGGCATGAAGACTTGCGGTGGCGTCGCGATTAAACTACCATTTCCTGTCTGGGCATTGGAGAAGGCAGATCTCTCTCTACGGGAGCAGCAGGGATTTCCTCTGCCCCTTCCCTAGCCATGGCGCCTACCGTCGCCTCCAGCCCGACAACCACAGCAACTATGTCGGCAACTGTCAGTATGGATTAGCCAAGGCAGTCAAAGTGAGCCAATGAATTCTGGAGAGATGAAGAGCCTACCTTCAGCTTTTGGCCTTTGCGTGCGGGAAGCCTCGAACTCTTCGAAGGATACAACCGGAGGAAGAACGGTTGCTGATTCCTTTTCTGCGGCCTTCCTTCGGCGTGCCCGTGTCACTCAGGTCACCGCCGCTTTGGCCTTCCCGACGGCCTCTCTCAACTGGGATCGAGTCCGCTTTCTCGAATCGCCAGGAGGCAATGGCGTCGTGGTCAGGGTCGGCTCGAGAACCTCGAAGTATGCTGGCTTCTGAGCTTTTATTATCAGCTCCCTAAAGTGTCGTGTCTCCTCTGAAGTTGGTCGGACTGCACATGCACGAAGGTGAGAATAATACAACACAATGAAGAAAGGAGGCTGGCCGAAGGGCCTGAATAAGGAAAATATAACATACTTGCTGGCCCTGTGTAGAAGGGGAAGAGAGGCCAATAATATAGCGAGGGCACTTTGTCTCTCGAAGCTGCCTCGCGAATAAGCCAACATAAATGTCCTATCTTTTCACTAGGTTCGGCCAGCAGCGCTAGGTCCTCATGGCCACAAGAAGACAGATGATAATATAAGCTTCGGTGGTCCAGCCCCCATCTGTCGACATATTTGAATGAGATATTAAGGGACCGGTCCAGAATGGCTTCGCTTGGACCACCCACTGAAAGACCATGTCAGCGAAGGAGCGCAAATAGCCAGGGGGTGTTGTCATATAAAGCATCCCGCCTGTCTTCCCTACGGATGAAAGTCCGATAGGGGTACAACCTATCCACCTCGGGACGCCAGCCGGACACGACCGAGATGGGTTCCTCCACCGGCAGAGGCAGTTACTGAAGGACCACCCTCTCGCTGCTCACCTGGCATAAACCCCGAAGTGTTTTCACATAGTCATCCTTGCTGATTGTGGGCAGCTTCGGGTCAACTTTAGTTCTGCGACTTTTCCCGACCTTTCGGGCCTCCAGATAGGCCCTCACTTCCGTATTGGTCCAGGATTTCAGCTTCTTCAAATAGGAACGCTCAATATCAAAGGCTAGCTCTGGCTGGGAGTCCAGAAACCTGTGCTCTGCTATGGCCCAACACTCTTGCCGGGAGCTCCTGTAGAACCCCGTCCGCACGTTCCACCACTTGATATACTCAGGAGTGACACGGGGGAAACAGGCAGGGGTTGGCACCCTGAAAGAAACATCTTCCCAGCGGTGGAAGAAGTCCCACCATATTCGGGCATCATCATTTGAAATTTGCCCGGCCCTGTGCCTGTTAGGCAACATAAATTGTGAAGAAGAATGTGGAATGTGTTGGTCGTAGCCAAAGTTCCGGCTGAAGCGGAACGGGTAATACAGCTCCAACCACAAAATGCCGCTCTTGCGGAATACAAGGACACTCGGCCAGATAGCCAGCGCCCAGTCAACCAACTCCGGCTCAAGAATGGGCCTGGTACACTTGGCCCCGGAAATCGGATGGATATACTCCTCGGTCTCAAAAAGCTTGCACTGCCTCATCCTGTTCACCAGCGGGCTGGAATGGGCAGCTAAGCATCAAAAGTGAAGAACCCCGAGCGAATCTGTGGGAATACTGGCCAGCTTGCCTCCAATGGCAAAGAGCTGCTCCGCTAGTGAGGATGGCTCAGCACTCACAAACTCTATCATCCGCAGAACAAGAGGAACCGACTATAACGCCCGAGGAGCCACCTCCGGGAACAAGGTACAGACCCAGGCATTGAAAAAGTGTAGCGGACCAACCGTCCGCAGATTCCTGGGGAGACGCATCTTGTACAGGTCTCCCAACATCTTGAAAATAAGGCACAGAGCCACCGGGCAAAGGGATAGCTTAGTACCCCAAGCCATGAGACAGGCAGGATAAATGGCCTCTGCCCTAATCACGCTCTCGTCACCTTGCTGGAGAGCGAAAGAACAGATCCAGTAAACCAGGTACGCAGCATAGTGGGTGACTACATCGACACTAGTAGGGTTTGGGTCCTCCCACTGCCCTCCTCTTGAAGGCGATGATGATGTGGCCAGGCGTCGGACTCTCTTCTTCCGCTTCGGAGCCATTGGCGCTATCGGGGGAAAGTCTTCATACTTCTTCTTCCCGCTAAAGAAATATTGGAGCTAGGTGCCCATCCGCACCCTCCGCTTCTCGCCAGGCTTCTGAGCTTCCCTCGTGTCGTGCGACGAATGATAGAGGGTGTGGTACGCCTTCATCAGATAGCGATAGGCGTAACCCACCAGATACCGACCCTCACCGTCGGTCTGATCCTTCAGCCAGTCGGGCCAGCAGACTTCCTCGTACTATTCTCCATCGATGGGTAGGCCGCTAAGCTGTGAGAGGCTCCATAAATCGAGAGAAGTCTCTCCTTCCGAGGTATAGAAAGTGTTGTACTCGGGGCAGAATACTTCAATCATGCCGTAGCATAAGCCTTGGGAGATGGGGTAGCGGTATCTTGAGGCGTATACGCTGTGATAGACGCTAGCCCTGGTCAGGATGGGAGCTGTCACGCCCCGAGAGCGGAAGATACCCGGAGATGTGTGACGAGTTTATATCAATCATGTCAATCAGAGTAGTAGTGTATTCGACACAAAGACAGAGATGCGCAAAAGTAAAGATAACCCAATCCATTTATTTCTTCATAATAAATAGTCTATTACAAACCCAATACTCTATTCAAAAAAAAAGGAAAAGTACACATTTGACTCAAGAAATATATAAAAGACTAGATGACACTTGGAAAAGCTCTAGCTCTTTCACTCTTGATTCTCCCCATCCGATTGACTTCTCTCATCATCGGACTTACCTGAAAAGTAAGGGAAACACGGAGTGAGCGAACGCTCAGTAGGAAATTATATCTCAGGAACTAGCAAGGGGTTTAAGTAGTTACATCTTTCATGAATGCACTATAGCTATGCATGCTCGCATAAAACGACAAGATAGAAAGAGGATATAACAATAAGATAACAGGAAGAACTAGTCATGAACTTTCAAGAACTTATATCAAATGACCTCAAGATATTCAAGCAAGTACTTTATCATGTCAAGATGAAATTTGGCTATCACGTTCAAGCACGCAAGTAATTACCCTTTTTTGGGCCACACAAGTCATGTAATATCAAGTCAAGTACAAGATTTGTGGAATGTTCAATCAAGCTAGTCATGCACTTCGGTATAATGCCAATACCGTGATCAATCAACTCCCATGGGCACAAGTACTTTCGGGTGCTCCTCCTAGGACCAGATCGGGCCCTATATGCGCAGGCATTAGTCATGTATTTCTAACATCCACATTTTTTTGTATAGCCATCATGGAATTTCAATAAGCAAGCTTGTAGTCATGTAAGACAACTTTGAGAGATTAGAGTCCAAAAATATGACTTTTGACACCAATAGGCGATAATAACGGTACAATCACACTTTCGATAAAATTAGGTGGAATTGGTTCCCTTAACTCGGGTACCATGATAAGTAAGTAGAGACACTCTTTTATATAGAATTGAGGTCCATATGAATAGCACCTCAATGGCAAGACGTCCTCATTCTTAATATAGAATTGAGGTTCACAAGAACATCAAGTTTAATATAGAATTGGGGTCTACAAGAACATCATAACAATGTTGATATAGAATTGGGGTTTACAAGAACAGCATAACAACGGCATATTCTTCCCCGTTCATTAAGATAATTCTCATATCATACCCATGGCATGACATGAGGGCCGGTATTACCATGTTTCTATAGAGGGACATGGCAAAGATTGTGTAATGGGTTTTTATGGTACAACCAGCTTAGTCGGCCTTGAGGGAATCCAAGGCGGCGAGGAGTCTTACGGAGGTCTCTATGACTAACTCGCTAGTCCAAAGGAACGGAATGTCCAATGGAGAGCTTGTATGTCAATGAGAATTGAGTGTGTAATGCGATAAATCATCGTAGAAAACATGGGACTATACTCACGGAGTGGAGTAATAGTGCCAATATATTTGTATGTATGTATAATGAAACCCTCGGATAACAGTAATCAGGAAAAATCAGTAGTGCAGAAAATAGCGACTTTGGTAAAGTCATTTTTCATGAAATTAACGCCTTAATCAAGGGCGTTTATATTAAATTTGACGACATGTGTAGAAGTCGTCCTTTCAATATTTCTAATTTTGCAGAATATTAAAAATCTGGAAATTTTCATAAAACGCGCCCTGGACAGGGGCGTTAGTTTACAGAAAGCGCCCTGGTATGGGGCGTCAGTTCAATAAAAGACGACCTGGACAAGGTCGTAAATTCACAATTTTACAAATTTCGAGACGATGAAATTTCAGGAAACATGATATAGGGTCAGGACAAGAAAAATAGCAGGATTTCAAGAGATTGATCATGCATTAATCTAGAATCATGTTTGAATTGATATATAATTTTTAAACATGGTATTTAGTAATTAAAAGAAATTGACGTCCGTGTGCAGGGCGTCAAATATGAAATTGACGACCTACTCATGGTCTTTTCTTGTAATTTAGCGCCCTTGATAGGGGCGTTTCTTTCAAAAACTCTTTAGAAACTAATCAAAACGCATGAAATCTATATGCATGTATTAACGGATGATGTTATAATTATTAATATGCTAGTTTGGGCTACAATCCCTGAGAAAACCTACCTTTGTGAAGATCTGGAAGAGGATCATGAAGGTTTTAATGGAAACGATGCTCTGAACTTCTAACAGCAACAGTGATGACAGGAGAAGAGAGAAGTTGATGCAGATGAAGCTTGAAGTTCTGTACGTACTTCAACCTAGAATAGCTTCTTCTTGATGTAGGCAACCTACAGGAAAGATATGAAGAACATTAGTATTCTTCATACGGTGACCGGAGGCAGGGAAGAAGAGCTGTTAATTACTTACACAGCAACAGAACCTCGACCAAAATAGCTTTAGGGTTCGAATGTTTAGGGTATTTATAGGATTTCTAGAATCCTAACGGGGTGAGTGTTTGATTGGAAGTAACACTTCCATATTAGAGTTATTACTACATTCGAACTCTTTCTCATAGTTATCAACTTACCCTGGATAAGTTCCTAGTTCGAACGGAACAGAAACTGAATTAACGTCCTAGGTAAGGGCGTCGAATTTAAATTGACGCCTTGGAATGCGTCGTTTCTTGTTGAAACGCGTCCAAGCAAAGGGCGTTACAATTACTTGCCTTTTTATGTAATTTTGGTTGTTTAAGATTTGACGCCTTGAAATGTGGGCGTCCTTTCTCAAAAACACGTCTTAGGTGAGGGCGTTTCTTGTCAAGTAGCGCCTTTATCTGCGGCGTTATTTTCCTCAGGGTTTAATTTTTTTCATTTTTGGTTTTATCGTTTATTTACTTAATCTTTTAATCTATTTTGATTTATCTATCTCCTTCTATTTTATCAGGGTTGCTACACCCTCCCCTACTTAAAAAGAATTTGGTCCCCAAATTCCATAGCATATATTTATATAGAGAGTGTAGAGTACATACCTTCTAGAATAACTCTGGAAATCGTTTCCTCATAGATTCCTCGGTCTCCCATGTAGCTTCATGTTCTAAATTCTTATTCCATTGTACTTTTAGCATGGGAATAACCTTATTCTTTAGGGTACGTACTTCTCGATCTAGTATTCTTATGGGCTTCTGCTCGTATGTGAGATCTTTCTGGATTACTAGATTTCCATGCTCAATAATATGTGATGGATCATGCACATACTTCTTTAACATAGATATGTGGAACACATCATGTACTTCGGACAGTTGAGGTGGCAATGCGATGCGATAAGCAACCTCGCCAACTCTTTCTAGTATCTCAAAAGGTCCGATGAATCTTGGTGTAAGCTTGCCTTTAACACCAAATCTCCGTATTCCACGTCCAGGTGATATCTTGAGAAATACATGATCTCCAACTTGGAATTCAAGATTTCTCCTTCTTGTGTCAGCATAAGCCTTTTGTCTAGACTGAGCAACTTGCAGTCTTTCTCTGATCAATTGTATCTTCTCAGTAGTATCCCTTATCATGTCTGGACCTAACAGTTGTTTCTCTCCAACTTCGTCCCAGCATAAGGGTGATCGGCAACTCCTTCCATATAAGGCTTCGAAAGGTGCCATTTGTATACTTGCCTGGTAGCTATTATTGTATGTAAATTCGACCAGAGGCAAGTGATCATGCCAGTTTCCACCAAAATCAATAATGCATGCTCTTAGCATATCCTCGACTACTTGATTGGTTCTCTCGGTCTGACCATCCGTTTGAGGGTGAAAAGCTGTACTAAAGTTAAGTCTCGTTCCCAACGAATGTTGTAGTCCCCTCCAAAAATGAGAAGTAAAACGGGGATCTCTGTCAGACACGATTGAAACAGGAATACCATGTAATCTGACTATCTCCTTGATATACAATGCAGCCAGAACATCAATTGACCATCGACTCTTGATTGGCAAGAAATGCGCTGATTTAGTCAATCGATCAATAATAACCCATATTCCATCATGTCCTCCCTTTGATTTAGATAGACCCATGATGAAATCCATGCCAATATCCTCCCACTTCCACTTAGGAATATCTAGGGGATGTAGTTTTCCAGCAGGCTTTTGGTGTTCTGCCTTGACTTGTTGGCACGTGAGACAGCGCGACACGTGGTCCGCTATTTCCCTTTTCATGTTGGGCCACCAAAAATTCCGTTTCACATCTTGATACATTTTGGTAGATCTAGGATGAATCGTGTACCTTGATCTATGAGCTTCATCTAAGATTTTCTTCTTTACCTCGGGACAATCCGGTATGCAAGTTCTATTCCTGAATATTAATCTTCCTTCACAAGTTATTTGGAAATCCGATTGTCCTTCCAGTTTGCCTTTGATCTCTACTAACATTGGGTCATTATCTTGAAGTGCTTGTATTTCAATTAATAGGTCTGACTATATGCTTATATGAGATAATGTGGCACATCTAGGGTCTGTGTCTATGCCTATATTGAGTTCAGAGAATTGCTCCAGCAACCTCCATTCTTGAATCATACAATTGGCTAACAGGGCTCTTGGCTTTCGACTAAGGGCATCTGCTACATGATTACCCTTTCCGGGATGATATTGTATATTGAAGTCGAAGTCTTTGGGATATTCTAGCCAACGTCTTTGCCTCATGTTCAGTTCCTTCTGTGAGAAAAGATATTTGAGACTCTTGTGATCGGAGTATACAGTAAACTGCACTCCATAGAGATAATGTCTCCATATCTTTAGTGCAAATACTACCGCGGCCAATTCTAAGTCATGGACGGGGTAGTTCTCTTCATGCTTCTTCAATTGACGAGAAGAGTAAGCTATAACCTTTCCTTGTTGCATTAGAACACATCCGAGGCCAATGCCAGAAGCATCAATGTATACCTCGAATTTCTCTCCTTCTACTGGTAAATCTAAGACAGGAGCTGTAGTAAGATGATCCTTGAGAGTTCGGAAGCTTCTTGCACATTCCTCACTCCATTCATAACGGATCTCCTTGCGAGTTAACCTCGTAAGTGGCACGGCGATCTTAGAGAAATATTTGATGAATCGCCTGTAATAGCCTGCAAGACCTAAGAAACTTCGGACCTCGCTAGCATTGGTCGGTCTTTCCCAGTTCCTTACAGCTTCGACTTTTGATGGATCTACAGATAAGCCATCCTTTGATATAACATGTCCGAGAAAAGTTACTTCTTCAAGCTAGAATTCACACTTGTTGAGTTTTGCATATAATTGATTTGTCCTCAATATTTATAATGCAATCCTTAAATGCTCCTCATGCTCTTCCTTGGTCTTAGAATAAATCAATATATCATCAATAAAGACCACCACGCATTGATCCAAATAAGGCCTGAATATGCTATTCATTAACTGCATAAAGGCAGCAGGGGCATTTGTTAGTCCAAAAGGCATAACAACGAATTCATAATGGCCATACCTGATTCTGAATGCGGTCTTATGAATGTCATCATCTTTGATCCTTAACTGATGATATCCCGACCTGAGATCAATCTTTGAGAAATACTTGGATCCAGATATTTGGTCAAATAATTCATCGATTCTCGACAGTGGATACTTGTTCTTGATAGTGAGATGATTCAACTGTGGATAGTCGATGCATAGCCTCATGGATCCATCTTTCTTTCTTACAAACAGTACAGGTGCTCCCCACGGGGAAGTACTTGGTCTAATGAATCCTTTCTTAATGAGTTCCATCAATTGCTCCTTTAACTCCTTGAGTTCAGCAGGTGACATTCTATAAGGTGCCTTTGAAATTGGACCAGCACCAGGGACTAAGTCAATGGTGAAGGCCACTTCTCTTTGTGGGGGTAATCCAGGCAAATCTTCCGGAAATACGTCTGGAAATTCTTGCACTATTGGAATGTCTTCTAGCTTAGTTTCCTTAGCTTCTTTAACTGTGATAAATGCAAGGAAAGATACACATCCTTTCCTGATGAGCTTGCTAGCTCGGAGAGCCGAAATAAAAGGGGATTTGCTTCGACTCTTAGGGCTAGTGAAGATTAATTCTGGAAATTCCTTGAATGTAACCTTGCTATTGCGGCAATCAACTGTTGCCTGATACTTGGATAACCAATCTGCTCCTAGTATGACATCATACTCCTTCATATCTAAACATATGAGATCAATAGGGAGATTTCTACCCTGAACCAATACTTCACAGTTTTGGTAATGATGTGTAATATCAGTCTCGTCACCCAGAGGAGTAGACAAAACTAATTTCATCCATTCCGGTTCTAGGGGTAATGGGTCAGCGAACTTCTTAGAAATAATAGAATGTGATGCACCAGTATCAATTAAGACATATGCATTCTTGGAACAAACTTTCAATGTACCTTCCACTAGTCCGCCTTCTTCTTCTTGTTCGGTCTCCTTGATTGTGTGAAGACGCGCATTCTTGGTTACCGGGCGTTTCCCGACATTGGCTTGATCGTTAAGTAATGGGCAATCGGGAATCCGATGCTCACGACTCCCACAACGGAGACATGCTCCTAGTTTCCTCCAGCATTCTTCTGCTCTATGGCTTGCCTTGTCACAATGTTTGCACATTGTGTTTGATGGGGTAGTGGTGATAGAGAAGGGCTTGGTCTTCTTAAACTTCTGATCTTGCTAGGAAATACCTCCATTGCTAGGCCTCTTCTTGAAGTTGGGTTTAAAGGAACCCGATCCTGTAACTTGTTCCTTCTTATCCTTACCACGAATCCTATCTGATAGTTCTATGGCATCTTCTAACAGTTGTGCGCGGCGTACTATCTCCGAATAGACCTGAATGTCCATCAGTGCCAGTTGGGTAATATATTGGGGCCTGAGCCCGTTTAGGAACCTCCTAGCTTTCATCTTCTCGGTGCTAACTAAGTGCTTAGCATACCGAGACAATCTAGAGAATTGGGCCTCATACTCGGTCACTGACAAGGATCGTTGCTTCAGTGCAGCAAATTCTGCAGCTTTCTTTTCCTGCACTCGGTCTGAAAAATATTTTGCGTTGAAGTGTTCAACAAATTCCTACCATGTAACTTGGTCTTGATTTAGAGTAGCCTCTATTGATTCCCACCAGCATCTAGCATCCCTTTCTAGCTGAAAGGTAGCTAACAAAATTTTATCCTGATCCGTGCATTGCATGACACGGAAGATACGTTCTGTTTCCCTAATCCAGTGTTCAGCGTCATCCGGATCAGTAGAACCCGTGAACTTGGGCGGGTTCATGTTCTTGAAAGTCTGATGGAGACTTCCTACTCGTTGTCCACCTCCTTGTGCTACTTGTTGCAGCACCTGAGTCATGCCTTGAAGCGTACGCTGCATGTTGCGCCATTGAGCATGTTCGGCAGCCATTATCCTACAATTATAATAACTAGATTAATACGGGATTTGTATTTTAAAGACTAGCATTCTATGTTAACTTTAACCCTTGGTTCTACCCAATCTCACTGGTTAAAAGGTTAAAACCTATCCTTGGACTTGGGTTTTTCCTAGGAATTGAATACCATAGGCTCTGATACCACAAAAACTGTCACGCCCCGAGAGCAGAAGATACCCGGAGATGCGTGACGAGTTTATATCAATCATGTCAATCAGAGTAGTAGTGTATTCGACACAAAGACAGAGATGTGCAAAAGTAAAGATAACCCAATCCATTTATTTCTTCATAATAAATAGTCTATTACAAACCCAATACTCTATTCAAAAAAAAAGGAAAAGTACACATTTGACTCAAGAAATATATAAAAGACTAGATGACACTTGGAAAAGCTCTAGCTCTTTCACTCTTGATTCTCTCCATCCGATTGACTTCCCTCATCGTCGGACTTACCTGAAAAGTAAGGGAAACACGGAGTGAGCGAACGCTCAGTAGGAAATTATATCTCAGGAACTAGCAAGGGGTTTAAGTAGTTACATCTTTCATGAATGCACTATAGCTATGCATGCTCGCATAAAACGACAAGATAGAAAGAGGATATAACAATAAGATAACAGGAAGAACTAGTCATGAACTTTCAAGAACTTATATCAAATGACCTCAAGATATTCAAGCAAGTACTTTATCATGTCAAGATGAAATTTGGCTATCACGTTCAAGCACGCAAGTAATTACCCTTTTTTGGGCCACGCAAGTCATGTAATATCAAGTCAAGTGCAAGATTTGTGGAATGTTCAATCAAGCTAGTCATGCACTTCGGTATAATGCCAATACCGTGATCAATCAACTCCCATGGGCACAAGTACTTTCGGGTGCTCCTCCCAGGACCAGATCGGGCCCTATATGCGCAGGCATTAGTCATGTATTTCTAACATCCACATTTTTGTGTATAGCCATCATGGAATTTCAATAAGCAAGCTTGTAGTCATGTAAGACAACTTTGAGAGATTAGAGTCCAAAAATATGACTTTTGACACCAATAGGCGATAATAACGGTACAATCACACTTTCGATAAAATTAGGTGGAATTGGTTCCCTTAACTCGGGTACCATGATAAGTAAGTAGAGACACTCTTTTATATAGAATTGAGGTCCATATGAATAGCACCTCAATGGTAAGACGTCCTCATTCTTAATATAGAATTGAGGTTCACAAGAACATCAAGTTTAATATAGAATTGGGGTCTACAAGAACATCATAACAATGTTGATATAGAATTGGAGTTTACAAGAACAGCATAACAACGACATATTCTTCCCCGTTCATTAAGATAATTCTCATATCATACCCATGGCATGACATGAGGGCCGGTATTACCATGTTTCTATAGAGGGACATGGCAAAGATTGTGTAATGGGTTTTTATGGTACAACCAGCTCAGTCGGCCTTGAGGGAATCCAAGGCGGCGAGGAGTCTTACGGAGGTCTCTATGACTAACTCGCTAGTCCAAAGGAACAGAATGTCCAATGGAGAGCTTGTATGTCAATGAGAATTGAGTGTGTAATGCGATAAATCATCGTAAAAAACATGGGACTATACTCACGGAGTGGAGTAATAGTGCCAATATATTTGTATGTATGTATAATGAAACCCTCGGATAACAGTAATCAGGAAAAATCAGTAGTGCAGAAAATAGCGACTTTGGTAAAGTCATTTTTCATGAAATTAATGCCTTAATCAGGGGCGTTTATATTAAATTTGACGACATGTGTAGAAGTCGTCCTTTCAATATTTCTAATTTTGCAGAATATTAAAAATCTGGAAATTTTCATAAAACGCGCCCTGGACAGGGGCGTTAGTTTACAGAAAGCGCCCTGGTATGGGGCGTCAGTTCAATAAAAGACGACCTGGACAAGGTCGTAAATTCACAATTTTACAAATTTCGAGACGATGAAATTTCAGGAAACATGATATAGGGTCAGGACCAGAAAAATAGCAGGATTTCAAGAGATTGATCATGCATTAATCTAGAATCATGTTTGAATTGATATATAATTTTTAAACATGGTATTTAGTAATTAAAAGAAATTGACGTCCGTGTGCAGGGCGTCAAATATGAAATTGACGACCTACTCATGGTCTTTTCTTGTAATTTAGCGCCCTTGATAGGGGCGTTTCTTTCAAAAACTCTTTAGAAACTAATCAAAACGCATGAAATCTATATGCATGTATTAACGGATGATGTTATAGTTATTAATATGCTAGTTTGGGCTACAATCCCTGAGAAAACCTACCTTTGTGAAGATCTGGAAGAGGATCGTGAAGGTTTTAATGGAAACGATGCTCTGAACTTCTAACAGCAACAGTGATGACAGGAGAAGAGAGAAGTTGATGCAGATGAAGCTTGAAGTTCTGTACGTACTTCAACCTAGAATAGCTTCTTCTTGATGTAGGCAACCTACAGGAAAGATATGAAGAACATTAGTATTCTTCATACGGTGACCGGAGGCAGGGAAGAAGAGCTGTTAATTACTTACACAGCAACAGAACCTCGACCAAAATAGCTTTAGGGTTCGAATGTTTAGGGTATTTATAGGATTTCTAGAATCCTAACGGGGTGAGTGTTTGATTGGAAGTAACACTTCCATATTAGAGTTATTACTACATTCGAACTCTTTCTCATAGTTATCAACTTACCCTGGATAAGTTCCTAGTTCGAACGGAACAGAAACTGAATTAACGTCCTAGGTAAGGGCGTCAAATTTAAATTGATGCCTTGGAATGCGTCGTTTCTTGTTGAAATGCGTCCAAGCAAAGGGCGTTACAATTACTTGCCTTTTTATGTAATTTTGGTTGTTTAAGATTTGACGCCTTGAAATGTGGGCGTCCTTTCTCAAAAACACGCCTTAGGTGAGGGCGTTTCTTGTCAAGTAGCGCCTTTATCTGCGGCGTTATTTTCCTCAGGGTTTAATTTTTTTCCATTTTTGGTTTTATCGTTTATTTACTTAATCTTTTAATCTATTTTGATTTATCTATCTCCTTCTATTTTATCAGGGTTGCTACAGGAGCGTAATGATGTAGCACATAATCTGTAAACTCCACTGCTCCAGGTCTGAATGCGTGAGCATCGGTGGCCCTCAGCTCGGCAAACCACCCCACAGATATCTGGTGCTTAAAGCGGACCGCCAGGCAGTCCAGTAGAAATGATTCTTCTCTGTACCCCCATTTCAACGGGGCAAGAAACAAGCCAAAGATCGACTTCTCTCGGTCCACCCTGCCTGCGGAATCATTCCACTCAGCAGGTACGAATTCAGGGGCCCTGGTCAGCAGCCCATCTTCTGGAGCCAGATCTTGCAGTCCCAGCACGACTCTCCATTTCCTGACTTCTCCGGGAAGATAAATTGGCCTTCCCCGCACCACACAGTCTGTTAGACTATCCCTCTCCACAAGCAAGGCTTGCTCGGTTTTGCGGACAAGGAACAAGTCTCTCTTTCCTTTAAGGTTGAAGCGCCGGAGAAAGGACATCAGATGTTTGTCTTTGGGGTGATCCCGCCTGACAGTACCTTCCCGGTCATAATGAAAAGAATCACCTCCAAGGATGAGGAGACGGCCAGTGTCCACGGTATGGTCTCCGAATCCAAGGACTCCGCAACAACGGCCAGTTGGTCGTGCCCCCGATCAAGGGAATGAACATTCCCCCACGTCACCACGGCGCGGGAGGCAGAAGAAGAAGATCCAGATGCCATGTTAGCTATAAAGCAGTGCATCAAACAATAAGCAAAGTCAGAAAATAGTTGATCAAAACAAATTTTTGACAAAATTTTGGCAGAGTCTCCCCAACACGGGAGATTGCCAAAGAAAAGCGGGAACACGTCCACTAAGGGAACGGCCCCTAAAAGTAGCCATCGGCATTACACCAAGGCCAAATAGGACTCTCAGGGGAATAGCTCCGAGGGCAAGCCCTGCTAGAAGCCTCCCAGGGCCCAATGAATGGGTTTGAAACCCAAAAGAGCAACACTCCGCTCACTTCGAAGAAGAAGTCGCTCTCGCCCTCAGCCCACTCGGCACCGCAGGGTTAGAAGGAAGGGAGGAGAGAGAAGGTGCTGTTGCAAATGAAAGGATTTGAAGAAAAGAATGAAGGGCAGATGGCTTATATAGGGGAGAGTTCCCCTTCTAATCCGTCGCGCTATTTAGCGCGCCGAATTAGCACTCCCCTAAGCAAAAGGCGCGCCGGTTATGAGCGCGCCGAATTAACACTTCTTCTAAACATAGAAGGCACGCCGGATTAACATATAAGGCTCAAGGTCCGTCGTATTAAAAACGTAAAAGCCTAGGGGCGCGCTGGATTAACCTCGTACCGTATTAACATTCAAACGGCGCCGGATTAGCATCCGTGTCGGAATAAGGGCCATCCCAAGCTCCTGTCAACTGAAGAGGAGATCATTCCGGGTGAAGCTCATCCGTCGGTCTTGCTGCACTCGTGCCTTCCTCTTAACACCCACGACTGGGGGGCATTTATTGGCACTCAAAATATCACTCGCGGTGACCAAGCCTCAAAGACGAATGACACGGCCCACTGAAGCACAGAAGTCGATAAATATCAACATATTGAAGACTTCTCAAGCTGCCAGAGCCTCGAGTCACCCCGTATGAACATGGGGACTTCACCTCAGGAGAACCGAGATGAACTCGCAACCAACCGGTAGTGCGACCAAGCCTGCCCAATGAACCGGCATCGACTCCGTCGTGCCGCACACACTACACCCATTGTCCGACCAAGGAAGACGGTCTACCCGGTGGCTACCCACCTCATGAAAGACTCTCCTGAGATGAAAGAGTACCCTTGGCTCTTCAAAATGGAGGACCGAAAACTCTGTCGGTAGAAGATCCCGGTCACTCGGCACGGGTACGGCTTCCCGCCAAGATGGGCCTGTCAGTGGCCGAATGATCGCCCAGCCTAGGTGGAACTATCCTGGGTGTTATCCCACCCTCCAGGAAGCTTTGAGCACAAGCCAGACCGAGCCAGCGACACTTATCATAGCGCCGAGATCCGTGTCAACGGAAAACCCGCGTGTGCAAACCAAAGTCATCTGAAGTTCTGAGAATGGCCGTACGTCATCCTGAGAGCTTCGACAAGGCATCTCGTCGAGGTTTTGAAGAACGATGGCGAGATAAATGTTCACGGTGATCCCCGGAACCATCCCCGGACTCATCGGCTTTCCTACGACGTGCGAAGGACGCTAATACGGCGCTCCCTAAACCGGCGCGCCCTATTAGCCAGCGCCCTGCTATTCCGGCGCACAGAAGGCAACGGAGCTCCTTCCCGGCGCGCCATTCCTCACGCCGGATGAGGCTTCGAGCTTGCTTCTATATATAGGTGGCTGCCTGAAAACAAAAGGGTGGTGAGGGGAAAAGAAAAAAAGAGAAGGAGAAAGAGGGGGGATAACAGACTAGAAAGGGTTCGGAGAGGCGAATTAGAGAGAGAGTCAATCACCTTCAAGGAGGAGAGGGTTTTTCCTTGCGAAAGAAGTAGGCTCTCACCGAGGGTTCCTCCGGCCGCCGTCCTCCATCCCCGTCTGAAGCCCTCCGGAGTCGGAGAAGAAAGAGGCATCCTGATACTCTGTTCTGAGGCTAGGTAGGTCGTTTGCTTTCTTCCCGCTGTCTGCCGATTTGTTTCCCTTTGACCGAATGTAAATGAGAAAGGGGGAGGTGGCGATGATATGAGCCAATCTCTCTTCCCCCCTCCTCGTCGTCTCTTCGCCTCGCTCTCCCTCTGTAAATGTCTATCTGTAAACAGTGAACGACGTCCGTGCCACAACGCCGGCGTCGGATTTGTAATGAATATATTGGCTCCCTCCCATCTATGGGGTAGTGGTATGCGTATATGAATCTTTTGGTGGACTGAATGTTTGACGCCCTGTCTCCTTCCCCCACTGATATCTCAGTCGGTGTACACGTCGGTGTCCTTCTGCGTATGGTTTCGATTCCAATTTCTCCGACTCCGAATATGCCCTGAGATATCATGGGCTATAGAGATGACCCCTCCCTGGGTCCTTCCCATCGATGCAGCGTCTGTGTCTCATTCGATGGTCTTTGCATCCTCTGGGGATAGAGCTGTGCCTGTGCATACGCCTCTTCCCGCTTTGATATGAGGGCCGACCTCCATTCCCTCTCCTCTTTGCGTTGCTCTATTGCTCAGGAGAGTTGGAAGCCACCTCCAGAACGGCAAGACCCTTCTGGTGATTACTGCGTTCTAGTCATTCGAGGATATGCGTATGTAGTTAGATTATCTCATCTATGTACCAACTATCCCTCTGTGTGACTGCTAATCGTCTGTTCCTCTGGGAACGCTAGCCCAATCTCGCGAGCATCGATGCCTCAACCCTGTGTCTGGTAATCCGTCTATACCGAATGCCCTCATTCCTCTTGTTTGTGGTTTGCAGCCATTGAGCCGTTTGAGTTCCGTCGATTTTATCTCAGTCATCCGGGGAGGGGGACATTCCCCATTGTTTCACAGAGCTGCTAATTGGTCGAGGGGCCCTACCTCTCAGTGGTAGATGCTCCCGAAAGGCCACACAGCGGATAGTGATAGGGGCTTTAGCCCAACAATCCTAAACCCAGTAATTTGGGATCCTGCGATGACTAAGGGATGCGTGCTCCTAGCAGGCTAGTCCTCGGAGCTTCTCTCCCTAATGGTCGGTCTCTCTAAGGGATATAGTGCAGGCTGTGGGTTGCCTACCCCTCTTAGGCTAGTCCTCGGAGTGTTGCTTCCATTATCACCTACCTCATCCCTCTATCTTCACCCACGGAGCTTTGGTGCCCCTCGCAGGCTCGTCCTCGGGGTATCCTGTCCGTTGGGAATTTGCTGGCTGCTATTACGCAGACCGACAGTTTAGGGGCTTACTCCACAAGTGGGTATGACCCCGTTCCTCTCCTGCAACCTTTCAGGGACAGGGGAGATGCTGCCCAATTTTTGGCAGGTTTTAGACAGACAAGTCGTTTCTGTGGACTGGCCATAATAAAACATTCATTCTGAGTCAAGGAGCCTCCGTGCTCGAGTATGAACCTCGCACTGGCTCATGACTCTACTCCTGGAGAGCCCCAGACTTCAATTCAACAGGCAATAAACCCAATTAAACCTTTAAACCTTCAAAACATCTTAATAAGTTTAAATGGTTTCAAAATTCTCAAGAAAATTAGCTAAACCGGCGCGGTCTTAATCCGGCGCGCCCGAATCCGGCGTGATACCCCCCCGCGCCGTATTAACATTAGACTCATGTTTTTTATGAATCGAATGGTTCTTTCCCGGCGTGCCTTAAACCGGCGCGCCCCATGCATGCCGCGCCGTTTTAACCATGGCCACGGGCACTCCGGGTTAAGCCCTTCTACCTACGTTTGGCCGCACCGGGAAACCTATCCCTACGCGTGATCACGCCGGTTTAGAATGGTTGCACTGTTCTGATCACTTGCTCGCCTCAGGAGCAATCCTCGTCTCCCGTGGTCGAGACTAATAAACCCTAATTAGTAATAAACCGAATAAGGAAGGGGTTGCTCAAGCCCCGGACAATCTTATTATCATGCTTTCACTACCATGTCCATCAGCGCTTTGCTTACGTTATCATGCTTGTGTTACCATTCTCGCCTCCCGTGGTCGAGATCAGCCACCCTAATCAATAATAAACCAAGTAAGGAAGGGGTTGCTCAAGCCTCGGACGAGTTTATTATCATGCTTTTAATTCCATGTGTGTTAGCATTTTGCTTTCGTCATCATGCATATGTTGCCACCTTCGTCACTTTAGCGGAGTCTATTAAACTTGATTGGTCATTGTTCATTTTCATAACTCTATTGCCATGCTTAACGTCATTATAAGTATCGTGCGTACATGCCTGCATAGGCCCACGGGTATATCAAGTGGCACTGACGGAAGACCGGGTTACGCCCGATCGGAAGTCTCCGCTATGCGCGATGGTGGTCTTCGGACCTACGTCCTCCGCCTTGTATCGAGGGTCTCCAATATAACAAACCATGCCTCTCTTGCATGATAGATAGACGCATCTCATGTGATCTTGTCATGTTCATAACATCACATCTTTATTCCGGCCTTGACAGCCCACTATCTCGGTAATTAATCAAAGGTTTTCCTTCCTTGTGGGGGATGTAATTAACGCCGTAGCTTTTATGGTATGGCGGACTGCTGGTCCCGACCGAATCTCTCTCTCGCCCGACAGGGGTCAGAATGAGCGCATAATAAACTCGTCACTCACGTGACTGGCACGCCCGCGCAGTCAATCAGTCAGTTAAACTACTAGTTAGTTAATTGGTTGATCGACACGTGAAATAAACCAAATAAACCTAAATAAATAAATAAAGAAAAATAATAAGAGCAAGATCTCCCATGGCAAACAATCGGTAACACCCGACTTTGTGAGAACGGAGTTCGCCTTTCTGTTGATGTTCGAGTAGTTTAGAGGGCCGAGGTTCCTTCGGCTGCCGTGTTTCCGTGTTATGGCTTTCATCTTTACTTTTGTTGTACCTGCTCCTATTGTTACTGCTTTGCTTTAGTGTAGCACTACTGTTACTGCGTCGTTTTGTGGTATGGTTCTGCGGGATCCCTACTGAGCCAGTGACACGAGGCTCTGTGGGGGACGATTTTGTTTACCCGAACTAGATCGTTCGTTTGTTATTTGCGTAGGCGTGCCAGTCATATATGTGACAATTTATTATGCGCTCGGTCTGACTTGGTCAAATGAATGTGAGGGTTGAGTCGGGACCTAGAGTCCATCATACCATAAAGGCTATGACGTTAATTACATCCTCTAAGAAAGAGGACAACCCTTGATTCTTTACCAAGATGGGGATGCCTCGAGGGATGATACAAATGCATAAAGAATATAGACTAAATGCACCAATGGATGCTGTGGCATGAGTTCATTTAGTTGACCATTCATGCAAAATGCAACGAGTTTATTAATTATTTTATTCATGTAATTAAAGGTTCTGTCATGCTAAATTAGATGGCAATGCGTGCTAATGCAAGTGTATGTCCATGATTTCAAGATGAATGCTCAGCATAATTGATGAGGTTGAACCCATTTTTATTCATTTTTTTGGCTAGATTTATTGAATCAGTTAGGGTTTTAACATTAACCATCTACTATTAAAAAAATTATTTATGCAGGTGCTCTCGTGCCGCTATTTATAAAAGTCAACGCATCAAGAGTCAACACCGAGTAAACAATATGCACATAAAGTCAATGCATTATTTTTATTTTGGTCAAAGCATTATTTTATTTCATACATTAAGTCACTGCCCTCCTTGGACTAAGGTCGACGTCAGTGCACTTCATGCACTGCCAAGGGTCGATGCTAGTATGAGGTTGATGCACGTTGGAGGGTCGGTGCATGCATGAGGTTGAGGCATGTGGAAGCAAAGGGGTGATAGCTGGGTTGGTGCAGGATGTGCATCAATGCTAAGGGCAGGTCGGTGCAAGCGTGCTAGGGTCGGTGCAAGCTTGGTGAGGTCCGAGCAGGTTTTGGGCTGGGGTCGATGCACAAATACAGGGGTCGATACATGTATGAGATGACCAAAAATGGCGCGGGGTGTTGCTGAGGCTAAAACGGCGCGCCTAGGGGGCGCCGGATGGAGGCCAAGGGGGTTATATGGAGTTATGAGTGTAGGGCTAAAGCGGCGCAGCGCGGTGCCGCGCCGAAAAATGGAGCGCCGGTTTAGGGGCACGTCGGATTATGGCAGGTTTGGTTTATTTTGGGTTAAAATGAAAGGCCAAGTGATTTTCTTGGAACTTTGATATTAATTAAGAAGATTAAAGAGTTTATTCAAGTCCCAAATGTCCTGCAAACATGACAAGTCCAGACTTATGCGAGGTTCCTACTCGAGCATAGTCCAAAATAGACTTATAGCTGAAAATTCATCACAATTCAGACTAAGTGTTCAGTCAAAAATTGGGCAGCACCTCCCTACGCTCAGAGGGTTGCGGGGGCAAAGTGGAGACAGTCCCACAGCATCTGGGGTACGCTCCTTAAATTCGGGAGTGCTAAATGATGACCGACGGACTTCGATGGAGGGTAACCCCGAGGGCTAGCCTACGAGGGGCACCAACACTCCATGAGTCAAAAATATCAATCAGAGGGACGGCCAAAATGGGGAGGAAACCTTGAGGGATAGCCTACGAGAGGTACCTTACCCACGGCCACCACCATTCCTGAGGGAATGTGGGTTTAATGTTGGGTCGGGGACCCATTTCTATGCACCTTCGGGGTCTCATAGTGCTCCACACCGTAGAGGGGTGGGATCCTACAGTCGTATGGTGATTAAGGGAGAGACAGTAGGGCGTTTGATAGGGAATGTCCCCCTCCCCGGTAGATGGGTCAATATTGCTGAAGAAAACATGGTATTCGAGTTAAAATCCCGATGTCACCCATACGGCAGGAGCGGTAAGCAAGTCACATTGGGCAGACCTTCCCCTACCCATCTCAGGGTAAAGAGATTACGATAATCCGTTATTGGTTTATTAAATCATCGGTAGTAAATTAATTATGCAAAAGGGGGGCAGCTGATTAGCACTCAGAGGCAGGCCAGAGGGGCAATCACTCGAATAACCTGCTAGGTAATATGTAAGAGGATGATCACGCCAGAAAACCGTGCGCCCAAGTTATAGGGACGACCCTATGCTCCCCAGTTCAGGATTGTGAACGGGGTAATGATAAGGGATCTGTCCCAGAGACGAAGGGAGATGCACATACACGTAGACCTCCGGTAGGGGAAAACGTGGTAAACACACGGTACATTCAAAACATTTGACCCACTCAGGAAAGAAAGCCCCGAGGAGGGATGAATAGTATTAATGTAGCCCATGGCTTAGCCAGGGCATGGGATCAAGTGACAGAGACGGGCAACACGGAAGTGGACGCAACACAGAAGACGTGCGAACTCAAGCATCCATTAATATTATCATTCACACCCGAATGCCATCACACAGATAACAAAGGAAGCAAGAGTAATAGAATCAAACTCAAGTGCATGAGCGAATGATATTGGCATCATAACACGGGCATGGCCCGATTACATCTTCTCCCTATGGAGGAAGAGCGGCTACAAATAGCGCTACAAGGAGCTAAAATGCTCAAGAGAAAGACAGATAGAAAAGGGTTGCGGGCTCAGATCATCGCCCGTTCCATTACAAGACTCAAGACATTGACAGAAGGGAAGAAGATATGAGAGGGAGATCCAGGTGACATCAGCAACCCACCTTGAATATCTGCAGCCGGAGAACAGAGTATCAAAAACGAGCCTTCTACCTTTCTTCCTTTTTCCCCAAGTTTCTCTTCTCTCTGTGTTTTTCTATTTCTCCCGAAGGTTCGTCTCTCTGTCCCTTTTTTTTGGCTGTGTCTTCCCCTCCTCTCTTTCTTCTTTGGCTGAGGGTTGATTTATATAGCAAACCATTGGCCATGGCTTCATCCAGCGTGGGAATGGCGCGCCGGATAAGGGGTTCACCCTTTTGCGCGCCGGGAGTGTGGGCGTCGGAAATGGGTAGCGCGCCGGATTAGGGAGCACACTGTATTAACCCCGTCCTTCGTGTTCATTTAACACAGGCCAGACGATGGGCCCTGGAGCAGCTCTGGGAGTCACTCTGATCTTTCAAGTCACCATGGTCTTGCCAAACCCCAGTGGGAGGTATCGATAAGGCTTTCAGGCCGCTGAACGGTCGCCTGCGGAATCTCGTGCATCTTCAGCTGAGACACACGGGTTTTCCACTAATACGAGCCTCGGCACTATAACTTGTGCTGTCGGCTCAGCTCAACTTGCCTTTGTAGCTTTATCGGGGAGTAAAATACCACCCGGGGTACTTTCACCTTGACTGGGCGGTCATTTGGTCGCTAACGGACCTTGTAGCTGAGAAGGCGTGCCCGCACCGGGGCTATCCGGGTCTCCTGCCAATGGAGCCTTCGGTCCCTTGTTCTGAAGGGCCAAGGATGTTTCATCACCTCGGGAGGATCTATCTTTCAGGTGTCGGGCCACCAGGTATACCCTTGTCATTGGTCGGACAACGGATGTTGTTTGTGTGGCGCGACCGAGTCGATGTCGGTTCATTGGGTAGGCTTGTCGACACTGCCAGTTTGTTGTGGATTCTTCTCGATCCTCTTGAGGTGAAGTCCCTGGTGTTCATACCGGGTGACCTGAGGCTCTGGCAGCTTGAGAAGGCTTCAGTGCATTGGTGTCCTTCAGCTTCTTTGCTTCAGCGGCCCGCATCATTTTTGTCATTTAAGCTTGGTCACCATCGAGCATATTTTGGGTGCCAACAAATGCCCCCCAGCCGCGGGTGCTGCGAGCAAAGCACGAGCGATGAGGGACCAGCGGATGAACTCCGACTGGGCAGATTATTTGTCTGGCTGGCAAAGACCCAGAATGGCCCTTAAATCGGCACGATAGTTAATCCGACGAGGATTTCCCCTTGACGGGAACAGAGGCCGAGGACGCCGGGGTGTCTTCCGCCTACGAGAGCGACTTCATGACTTTTAGTCCTCCGCGGCTAATGCGGAGTAGCTTCAGGCCACTGGATCCTTCGGTGGGAGAAGGGTCATAGATGACGGAGATGGTAGCTCTTGTTGCTGCAGACTTGAGCTTAATGCCGGTTGAGGTAAAAGTTGCATTTTTAGTCTCGTGCTTATTCTCATCTGGCCATCATGCTGGCCTTCTGAGATCCTTATGTTGTCTTTCTCTTGCAGGCTTCTGCTAGTCAGGCTGAGGTCACCTTACCGGTGATGACCGTGATGATACCTCTGCCACCTCTCTATGCAGATCCGCCATTGTTCCCGCCGATTAGCCCTGCGGTATCCAAAGGATTATATCATGGTAGCGGGCTCGGAAGCGTCGGGGATGGTTGCCGGGTACGAGCTGTCAACTGTGACTCTGGAGCAGCAGCAACTTGTCATCGCTGATAAGCTGCTTCAGAGTGGAGAAGGCCTCCCTGGGGTAGAGGAGGGTGAGATTGAGGAAGAAGTGACCGGGGCTCGACAACCCTAGCCCTTGCCATCGAATCATCGTTGGTGGCAGCTGGAGGGGCCAAAAATGGTGACCAACCGCTTCCTACTATTGAGGGTCGAGACGCGACGCTCTCGCCAGAGGTTGGGAGGGAAGTCTCTATCATTGACAATCCCCCCGTTGCATTGTCTGTTGGGGCTAGGGTTGACGCAGGCGCCTTGCAAGACATACCATCCTCGTCTTCTACGCCGAGCGATGATATTTGGGCTGCGGTTGATAGCCGTGTAGAGTTTCATCTCCTAGCCATGCCATCACTTGGTTTGCAATCATCGAGTGACCTAGTGTGGCAGCATCTGGAGACATTGCGGGAGACTGTGACAGTTCGCCCAGAGCTGACCTATGTGCATTTGAGGGGCCTTGCGGAACACCTCTCTCGCTCCTTGCTGGCTTTTGGCTGTCCCATGGAGGATTGGGTGCAGCGAGTAGTTCTGCTGTTGAAGCACGTGAACAGGAGGGAATTCATCGGCCATAGCTTGATAGACCAGATGACGGCAACAAGATTCGAAAGGGCAGAGTGTCAGACTGCTCTTCAGTCATCGAGGGGAACTGCCCGACAAAGGCAAGATGCTGCGGATGACGCTAGTCAACGTCGGGCATCTTTGAAGGCTCGGATAACTGAGCTTCGTGCCGAACTTGACTGGGCCGAAGTAGAACTGGAATTGTCCGACCAGCTATGGGTCCAACATACAGAGGCGGCTGAGCTGGCAGAAGGATAGGCCACGTCGCTTAAGGAGAAATTGGCGTGACTACAGGCTGAGGAAACCCGCGTACAGGAACTGACCCGTCACTCGTCTTTAGAGCTGTTGGAGTTTGAGGACATCTTCCATCACTCTCTACAATAGCTTTATTATTTCCCTCCTTTTTGTGAACCTTCACGTATTCCGGGGGGGTGCCCCGGTTGACATGTACCTTTCCTTTTATGTTTGAATGGAAAACTTTTGTTGTCTTAAGCACATCTGCTTGTCGAGCCAATTTATTTAGTCCGGGGTATATTAGTCGCTAAGGCAGGAGAGCGCTCACACCTTCAGGGAAGGGGCGAGGGGTTTGCTCCACCACGACGCAACTTCTCCTCGGGACCACTGATCCGTCTAGGCCGAGCACCAGGGGATAAGAAGGGAGGTTTACGACCCATCGAGGGTCGGAGGGTAGAGCCAGAGGTTTATTCGTGGACCTTGCTGTTCACGGTAGGTTTGTTCATCAGCATGGATTTAATGCCAGGGCAAAGGGAGATTTGCTCATTAGCACGGCCGTAAGGCCCAGGTTAAGGGAAACACTGACCGATCTTATCAACGATGACAAGGGTCAGTGGTAGCTTGTTCATCGGTATTGGATAAATGTCGAGGCAAAGATAAGTTTATTCATTAACAAGGACGTAAGGTCCGGGTTACGGGGATATTGACCGGTCTTGCCGATGATGACAAGGGTCAATAGTAACTTGTTCATCGGCATTGGATAAATGCCAAAGCAAAGGGTTTGTTCATTAATGGGGACGGAAGGTCCAGCTTAAGGGAATATTGACCGATCTTACCGATGATGACAAGGGTCAATGGGATTTTATTCATCGACATTGGCTAAATGTTGAGGAAAGGGTTGGTTCATAGGCGCAAGGCTCGTACGGGAACCTTTGTAGGAATTGCGTCACATTACTGACTTAAGCACCCTTGCGGGTTTTCTCCGAAGCCAGCCCCCTCTTGCTTTTGCCCACACGCCCTTTGCGGGTTTTCACGTAGCGGGGTACCCGATTTTACCTGCGGCGCCCTTTCGGGCTTCTACCGCAGCTGGGCTAGAGCCATTTTTACCCTTACTCAGAATATCCGAGTAAGTCCGGCGAGGCACCTCTATTTTAAGCCTCATTTTTCTTTTCCCTTTTTTTTATACTTGATTCACAGAACGAATCCCGAATGGATGAGGGTTTGTCTGCTAGCAATGGACGGGAAGCCTGGGCTAATGAGATGTTGACCAGCCTTGTCGAAGATGACAAGGGTCAAACGCAGGTTTGTTCATCGACACCGACTAAATGTCGAAGCAAAGGTATATTTATTAACGAGGACAGAAGGTCCAAGTTAAGGGGAACGTCGACCGATCTTGCCGATGATAACAAGGGTCGAACACTGGCTTGTTCATCGACATTGTTTAAAGGCCAAAGCAAAAATATATTCGTTAACAAGGACAGAAGGTCCAAGTTAAGGGGAACGTCGACCGATCTTGCCGATGATGACAAGGGTCGAACACTAGCTTGTTCATCGACATTGGCTAAATGTCGAAGTAAAGGTATATTCATTAATAAGGACGGAAGGTCCAAGTTAAGGGGAACGTCGACCGATCCTGCCAATGATGACAAGGGTCGAACACTGGTTTGTTCATCGACATTGGCTAAATGTCGAAGCAAAAATATATTCATTAACAAGGACAGAAGGTCCAAGTTAAGGGGAACGTCGACCGATCCTGCCGATGATGACAAGGGTCGTACACTGGTTTGTTCGTCGACATTGGCTAAATGTCGCAGCAAAAATATATTCATTAACAAGGATAGAAGGTCCAAGTTAAGGGGAACGTTGACCGATCTTGCCGATGATGACAAGGGACGAACACTAGTTTGTTCATCGACATTGGCTAAATGTTGAAGCAAAAAATATATTCATTAACAAGGACGGAAGGTCCAAGTTAAGGGGAACGCTGGCCGATCCTGCTGATGATGACAAGGGTCGAACACTGGTTTGTTAATCGACATTGGCTAAATATCGCAGCAAAAATATATTCATTAACAAGGATGGAAGGTCCAAGTTAAGGGGGACGTCGACCGATCCTGCCGATGATGACAAGGGTCAAACATTGATTTGTTCATCGACATTGGCTAAATGTCGAAGCAAAAATATATTCATTAACAAGGACGGAAGGTCCAAGTTAAGGGGAACGTCGACCGATCCTGTTGATGATGACAAGGGTCGAACATTGTTTGTTCATCGACATTTGCTAAATGTCGAAGCAAAAAATATATTCATTAACAAGGACGGAAGGTCCAAGTTAAGGGGAACATCGACCGATCCTACCGATGATGACAAGGGTCGAACACCGGTTTATTCATCGACATTGGCTAAATGTCGAAGCAAAAATATATTCATTAACGAGGATGGAAGGTCAAAGTTAAGGGGAACGTCGACCGATCCTGTCGATGATGACAAGGGTCGAACACTGGTTTGTAGAGAGAAAAGATCTCCGGCGGGACTTGTGGTGATTGTCCTTTTCGGAGTTTCATTAGGATGAGGATGAAGAAGAACTTTAAATTACCACATTACTGGCTTAAGCGCCCTTTCAGGTTTTTGCCGAAGTCAGCCCCCTCTTGCTTTTGCCCACGCATCCTTGTGGGTTTTCACGTGGCGGGGTACTCGATTTTACCTGTAGTGCCTTTTCGGGTTTTCACCGCAGCCGGGTTATAACCATTTTTTCCCTCGCCCTAGTGCAGGAACGAGACCGGTGGGGCACCTCTATTTTAAGCCCCATTTTTTATATAAGTTTTTTTATCATTTCATTCTTTTTTTTGATCATAGAGTGAGAAAACGAGGATGGGTCAATCATGTGATGTTTGACCCTACGTAGTAGCATATGACAGTTGGCTAGGGCACGCAGCCCTGCGCCAAAAAAAAAGAGGGTTTATTCGTTGGTAAGGACAAATACCAACGCAAGGGATGAGTTTCTGCGCCGATTCGGACATAAGGTATGTAATGGCGATAACGTGTAGAAGTCGGCTAGGGCACGCAGCCTTGCGCCGAAAAGGGGGGGTTTATTCGTCGGTAAGGATAAATACTAACGCCAAGGAAGAGCATTCGCCGATTTAGACGTAAGGTCCGTAATGGCAGCATTTGTAGGAAAGCTGGCTAGGACACGAAGTCTTTTGCCAGAAATGGGTTTATTCGTTAGCAAGAAGGTAATGCTAACGTAAGTGAAGGATTTCCGCCGATTTAGACGTAAGGTCCGTTATGGCAGTATTGTAAGCAGGTCGGTTGGGACACGAGGTCGTGCGTCGAAAGGGGGGTTTATTCGTTAGCAAGGGATAATGCTAACGCAAAGGAAGAGTTTTCACCGATTCGGACGTAAGGTCCGTAATGGCAGTATTGTAAGTAGGTCGACTGGGACAGGAGGTCTTGCGTCGAAAGGGGGGTTTATTCGCTAGCAAGGCATAATCCTAACGTAAAGGAAGAGTTTTCGTTAATTCAGACGTAGGGTCCATAATGGCAGTATTGTAAGCTGGTCGGTTGGGACAGGAGGTCTTGCACCGAAAGGGGGGTTTATTCGTTAGCAAGGGATAATGCTAATGCAAAGGAAGAGTTTTCGTCGATTCGGACGTAAGGTCCGTAGTGGCAGTATTGTGAGCAGGTCGACTGGGACATGAGGTCTTGCACCAAGAGAGGGGTTTATTCATTAGCAAGGGATAATGCCAACGTAAAGGAAGGATTTCCACCGATTCAGACATAAGGTCTATAATGGCAGTATTGTACGCAGGTGGTGTCCCTGATGGATGTATGCAGGTCTCTAAAGGATCCCCGGTTTAGTGCTGGTCGGGGATGTTCCCGGGATTGCGGACCAATGGTCTGGTAATTAGTCGGAGCTGACTGGACATTTGAAAGAGTTCGGCCAAGGCGGAATGCCACTAGGCCAAAGTAGGTTTCAGTCATTCCAGGAATGCCGGTGGGACTGCGTGGTACAGCTTCATATGGTTCCCATTAAGAGGGGAGAATTGAAATATTCCCTTGTGATCTACAAGAACGTAGGCACCCCCTTCATATACCCGGCGGACAATATATGGTCCGACCTAGTTTTCAACCAACGTCCCCTTGGGGTTTGTAGCAACCCTGGTAAATTAAGGGACTAGGAAGTCCAAATAAATTAAAACCAATAATTAATCAAGGCCCACACCTTGTATACAACCCCGTGATTTCCTAATGGGCCTTCTAAAAGGATTTCATAGACCCTACCCTTGTATTATAATGAATTAAGAATGGAATGACATTTTTAAGTAGGCATTAAATGCACAATATAATTTTATTTGAATTAATAGTCAATAAATTTTGAAGAAAACATTAATTTATATTTTATTCATAATTTAGAAATTTTAATACTTCACATTTATTCCATTATATTTTTATTTAAAGGAATAATGATATATTGATAAGCTTTAATACATTAAAGATAAGTAAAAGATAAAAGAATGGACATATTAACAATATCGGTCTTTAGAAGGTTCATAGAAATGGTGAATAGCGCCCAACTCGTGGGCGCATCATTTGCTTAACACGACAAAGCTAAAGTCGTTCTTTCTTTAAAGAGTGAATTGTGCCACTTTTTAAATTAAAAGAATTTTGTAAAACTAATTATATGGAAAAATGGAAAAATATTACCCATAAAATTTCATGTCAATACCCCATCAAATAAAAAGATAAAAATCTAGAAATATTGTAAACATTAAAATACACGTTAATAACGTGGCTTTGATCGAGAATTGGGAAGGGTTGTGTTTTAGAAGGGTTTAAAAGGAGAAATTCTAATACTAATAGGACATATACTATGAGGATTAAAGTCCCAATCAAACTCAAACTTTAACTCCAAAACCCTATAAATACCCTACTGGAACCCCCCCAACGCGTTTAATACTTAGCTGCTACAACCATCGTTCTCTTCTTGCAAGAACTTAACGTGGAGGCTGGTGGTCTTCTACTAAGAAGATTATTGCTTCTTCTTCCTAATTCTTACTACTGCTTGCATATATCTTCTATTCCTCCTGATTGCTGCTGCAGAAACATATTGAAGTTGCCTCCTCGGTTGATGCTGTAACTGGGAGAGAGTTTCTCCTTTCTTAAGCATTAGTCCTGTGATTCTATCGCTGCCAAGAGAGGAAGTCCTCTTCAAACAACCAACGGCTGCTTCTTACAAAGACTACCGATCTCTGCAAGCCTCCCGTGAAGCTCCATTGTAGAACAGAGCCTTATTTCCATCCAATTTCTTGTGTTCTTATCAACCAAAAAATCACGCAACGTAGGTGTTCTCAAGTGTTTAAGCCCAATTTAATTAATCATAGATCATACGCATGCATCTAGGGCTGTTAGAATGGATCTTTTTACCCTGTTTCCATGGTTTCGATTTAAAATTCTGAATCTTAGTGAAATAGCGACCCACATATGGGCGCTATTTCTAATTCATGATTGTGTTACAGTCGCTAATTCATTGGTTAATTATTATATACACATGTTCAAAATTTAATAACCATGAACCATGATATCTAAACTAATGCATGACTACACTACTGAAATCTTGCTATTTTTCTCTACATGACCATGTGACTAGTTCCATGAAATTCCTTGTATTTCAGAAGTGCTACTGTTCATACCCGAAACTATACATGATTGAACAACGCCTGAATCATGGACGCTGTTTTCATATCGCGCCCTTGATCTGGGCGCTATATATTGAAAGGTGGCTGAGCCCAGGGTGCCATTCACCCTGAACACAAAGCACCAAATTGGATTTAAAGAATTGGTGGCATTGGTGGAGGTGCCATTTCTTGAAACGTGGCTGAACCTCAGGTGCCATTCCTTGATACGAGTCTGTGACTTGGGCGCTATTCCCTGAGACAAGTCCATGTCTTGGGCGTTGTTGGCCCAGATAACAATATACGCGAACAAGAAGGGGGGGTTGAATTGTCCCCCACACGAAATTACAGATTTTAAATAATATACAAAATTAATGAGATTGATGAAAAACAAGTTGAACAGAAATAAATCTAGTTCACTCAATCTCTCCGAGCACACTCGAATGTGTTGGAATAAGAAAGTGTACAAGTAAGCAATCACAGGACACGGGGATTTTAAGGTGGTTCGGGACCACGACGGGCTCCCTACGTCCACCCCTCACCGAACCGGTGAGGCTTCACTTGCTTCACAACGAAGCACACGGAGAATATACTCCAACACACACGAAGACTTCGTCTCCACAACGATCCAACATCGGGATCAATCCACACACACACACCGTAACACTCGTGGCAAGATTTGATCACAACCGTACGCAGACGGTTCACCACACACAGAGTTAAAGTTCAGAAATAAATGATATGTTCAATACATGCTCATAAACGAAGAGTAAATGACTGGAATAGATGGGAAAAGAGTGAAGAAATGAATCCCCATGTGTAGAAAGGGCTAAAAATGATCTTCTTCGATTCCCGGTTCGGAGGGAGGTCGGATGACTGTGATTCAAGCTTCCTCTTGATCCTCTCGTCGATCCGCTCTTCTTTCTCTTCTTCCACAATCTCCAGAAATGCTTTGTTGGAGATGAAATCCACATTGCAATAGCCCCTCCTTCCTTTTCCCCTTTCTTCACCTACAAGATAAGAGAAAGATAGCACATTAGGGTTCTCTCTTGTCAAATTCGGAGTTCACAATGATATATATAGAGGGGTGGGGAAAAGACACATAAAACCCTCCCAAAGTGTGTTAGAAACACCTAAACATGATTAGTAACTAATGGGGGGTATTTTGGTAAAGTTTAGACATGTTTTCATTGGGTTACGGATGCTCCTGAGAAACCCGTGCCGGAATGGGTCGACCCCTGGGCAACCAGAGGACTGGCATAGCGAAAACAAAACCCCAAATTCCATGGGTCGACCCCATGGGTCGGCCCATTGCCGTGGGTCGACCCATGGGGTCGACCCATGCACCCAGCATGCAACAACTGGTTTCTGTCCATCCAGAAACTCTAAGGGTCGACCCCATGGGTCGACCCCTACAGAGAGGGTTTATAAAACACCAGTTTTAGTCAAGTTTAAGCATCAAAAACACATTCAAAAATCATGATATAAGTATCATGCATTTAACAAAGTATTTGGACCATTCAAACCAAATTTTAACAAGTTTCACGAGAATCACATAAGCACATTTGAAAAACTCAAATATCTCATCTTAGAGATGCAAGAAACTCATTCAAGGTAATAACATCTCATGGAAGATGTTCTTGAAAATAACCCACACAAATACCCTTTAACATGTAAGTTATCAACAAGTTTCTCAAAACACCCATTCAAATCAAGCATAAGAAATGGTTAGATATTACCATCGTTCACTTGACATGAGAGGGTTTAAAAACCATCCTTGAACCTGTAAAAACACAAACATCAAGTTAGTTTATGTATCAAAAATTGAGTTCTCCCTAACTTGATTCTTCCACATAAAACTCCATATCTATACACATTCAAATGCACATTGCAACAAGTAAATGGAATTGTAAAACATGAACCACCATCTTTGGCATTTGATAGACTTTAAATCTCTTAAACATTCGAGTATAAAACCATGGAAGCTCAAACATACAAAAAACATTCTTGTATTTACCAATCCTTCCAAATGCTCAACAACAAGAAACTCCAAGTGAAGGATATTCATTTTCACAGCAGTGAGTACTTTCATTGGATATTTTAAGCCTTTCCAAAAGCATGACAAATATTTGCTCCACAAACACACAATATTTTGTTATCATCAAAACCAAGGTCAAAAATAATGTGGGAATGCAACACCCAAGAATCTCCCCCTTTTTGATGATGACAAAATATTATGGCAATCTACACATTTTTCTCCCGCTTTGGCATAATCAAAAATGGGGAATACAAAAGCTAGAGCAAAAAGTATGAAAACCAACCATGTCAAAGAAACATGATATATGCACAAAAACTTCTAAACTTTCAAACAGATATGAACATTATGTGCACCTTTACTCCCCCTTTGTCTTCAACAAAAACAGATTGACAAAAGGGTTATTTAAGCTGATATGAACATGTATGATCTAATGATGCAACTATGGGAGCTAAAGTATGACATGACTTATGCAGGAAAGCAGACAAGCAAGCAAGCATTAGAGTCAAGCAAACAAATATTTATATTACTCCCCCTCAGTGGGGTAAGAGGATAACGACTGAACAGTTCATTCTAAACCGAAATGTGAGACATGAAGCATAATAAAAAAAGATAGTGCATGCATATGCTCGAGGTACTACATAGACCATGATAAGAATAAATTCAAGATAAACAGTCATCACAATAATACCCAAAATTAAAATTTGTGTAAATGAGCAATGAACTTTAAAATTATATGGATATGAACAGAATTTCTAGAAAACACTAGAGGGTTATTTCTTTCCTACACTTCCATTTCGATCCTCGACTTTTGGTAGCTTCACACAACCCATTTTTTTATGCTTTTCTTTTATTAGATTTCACCGTTCGACACGAGTCACCTCATGTGTCTCAATGGGGTTTCCCGGCTACTAGGATTCATCATGCAATGTGAATTTTTGTTTCACCTTTCGACGCGAGTTTCCTCATTTATTTCAGTGGGGATTCCCGGCTACTTGGTTAGACAATCCACTTATTGAAGCTTGCGGGGTAGGTAGCTTTTTCCTCACGATTCTCTTAATTTTCATGTAGAAATTTGTTTCCCTTGAAGTGTTAAAAGGAATTTCTGAAACCCTTATCAATCAAAGTCATATGCATCATTTTTGAACAAAGTATGTGGATAATTATTTTGAATGTAGAAAGTGAATTTGCCTAGACATAGTTATGACTCCCCCTAAATGTATGCACAGTTAGAAATAAGTCCTCCTCCTTTGTATATGTCATGGTTCACAAAAGATCAAGAACACTGTAATTTATTTATCAAGTGTAGACACACCAAAATTGACGTTTTGTTGATCAAATCTCATGTTATTATATAAATGCCCCAAGTGGACTTCAATATTCCTATAACATGAAGTTTTTCTATTTTTGTGAGTTTTTCTGCATTTTTCCTGTATTCTTGTGAGTCACGACTTGATTAAGGGCGTTAATTTCAAAAATAACGACCTGTTGTAGGGCGTTTTCAAAGAAAGGACGACCGTACATGAGGGCGTCAATTCATGGTGTTATCCCTTAATTTCTGGAATTATCTATTTTCAAAATAAAAGGTATTTTGTGAGTAACGCCTTTTCTCAGGGCGTGATTTTAATTAACGCCGTTATCTCAGGCGTGTTATCTCAGTTTTCAAACAAGGCAAGGTTTCATTTCCAAAATTAAATCCAGGAAGAAACGCCCTTTCCTAGGTCGTGTTTCAAGAAACGTCTCTGTGAAGGTCGTCAATTCATAAAAGACGCCCTGTATTAAGGCGTGTTTCACTCCAGAGTCCTTCCTTTTTCCATCTTTCCCTCACAGTTCCCTGCTATCCTTGGGCTCTTGCTCGATCTTAATCCTTCCTTGGATGCCTCATTACCCGTTCTTATCAATTCCCTTGTTTGATCACATCTGATGGACACTATAAAGGAAAATCTGGCTTGATCGTGTAAAAGGTTAACAACAACAACAACTCAAAAGGTTGAAGATTTCTTTTAAGTATTCAAGTGCGCAGAGCTTCTTCCTTGGAGCATTGATTTTCTTCATCCCTCTGCATCCGTCCAGCGTCTCATCTGGTTCCCTTTACTCTCGTCAGGGAGAGCAGGGCGATACATATATATATAGTTTGTTTGTTGTTCATCATATTCTTGTCATCATCACTATCTCCTGTCGTCATTTCTTTTACTGCATCTAGCATATTAGCTTCTTCCCTAGTTCTCTGCTAGGGGTTTTAAAAAGAAAACAAAAAGAAGGTGAGCATGTTGATGTCTTTTCATCATTTTTATGTTGGTTCTTGACTGATACTACGGCACTTTGGCTGATCCCTTTTCCTTTGCTTGTCTTTCATTGTCTTTCTTACAAGGTAATCAATCAAGAAAACCCACTTCGTCGGCCGGCCGATTGGAGTTGGAGGAGGAGATCCACATTCATCCTGCATCCCATCTTTCACCAGGTACATGCGATCTTATATTTTTTTTTATTGAGGTAAACCCTCTGGCGATCACACACTCCCCTTGTGCACCTCGTGCATTGTTTCATCTCCACCATTATTTAATGTTTGCCTTTTCCCTTCCTTTTTAACCTCACCCCCAAAGTGTGGATTTTAAAGGAATCCACAAATTGGCGATCACGGTGGGACATCCACTGTTTTCTTTGTTGATTACCATCTCCATTGGCACCCTCGTGTGCCCTTTCCCCTTTGACACCCTCGTGTGTCCTTTCCCATTGACACCCTCGTGTGTCCTTTCCCCTTAGGCACCCTCGCGTGCCCTTTCCCCTCGGTACCCTCGGTACCCTTTCCTTTGTGCCCCTCGGGCACCTTCCATTGTGCACCCTGCACACTCCCCGGATCAGTCAATTGTTGCTTATTAACGCCTTCGACGAGGGCGTCTTTTGATTTAACGCCCCTCACAGGGCCGTGTTTTTATTAATTAACGCCACCCTCAAGGGCGTGTCTTTATTGCATCTGCTTGCCTGATCTTCACTATTTTCTCGTCTGATATTTAGCGCCCCTTACAGGGACGTGTTTCATTGATTAACGCCCATCTCCAGGGCGTATGTTTCTATAACTGCGGTGTGTTGCATGCTGATTATACTGTCTGTGGAATAACGCCCCTCTTCAAGGCGTTTCATTTCTTATCAACGGCTGTCATTAAGGCGTTTCTCTTTATCATAACTGCTGTTCGCTGCATACTTATCATATTGCCTGTGAATTAACGCCCCTCTCAGAGGCGTTTCATTTATTATCAGCGCCTTCCATCAGGGCGTGTCTCTGAGTTTTGACGCCCTCAGTTGCAGGCGTCCTTTATTTATAACGCCTCATCCTAAGGCGTTTTGTTCCCTACGGCCTGTGAGCCCCTCACAGAATTTACGACAGCCACGCTGCCGTGTTTTCATTTAGTCACGACCTGCCACAGGGCGTGTCTTTCCTCTTGCTGTGAACACGACCTTTCCAAGGGCGTGTCTTTACTGTTCTTTTTCACAGATTGGCTATTATTCATTGATTAGCATTTGTCTTGATATTATATTACTGCTTGGATCATCTTGGTCTGCTGGCTTGGTTGAGAGACCTCCTCTCTCTATCCTAGGATCCACACACCCTTCTTGGAATCGGGACGACCCTCCATTGAGCATTCCGTCTCTTTGGACCGGAAATCCCTTTTCCAAGACCTCCATAAGTCCCCGCACCCGTGGATTCCCTCACGGACGCCGGGCTGGTTGTACCCTCGAAGTACCTGGAGTTTAGAGAACCTATACGTTGTTAAAAGAGAGAAGAACTTAGTTGACCCGGAGGTTACATTCGGATCAAACTAGGTCTCATTTGGCAAAAAGAGTGAACCTTCACAAATAATCCACCCTAAATTCGAACATCAAACATTAAAATCTTGCGTTTCTTGCCAACCTTGTTTGCATAAACATAGTTGAGTGATTTGATTGCCTTGTTTGGATTGTATATTTTGTGACAGTTCCTTCATTGAACATCCTCTTTCTTAAGAATGAAGCTCCGTTCAGGTAAAACCATCAACATGTCAGGCCACGGGTACTCTTATGATGATGAGAATGAGAACATATTTGGTCAATATGAGGACCCTCCCCAGGATTCCTTTTATTATGAGGGGAACTACCTTCCTCCTCACCCCCATGACTCACAAGTCCATGTGGTCGATACCACTGTCCATGAGGCGGACCCTTCGTCTCAAGTTCCATCTTCCAACACTTCGGGGAACCCTTCCCCATCCATTAATGTCTCAGATTTGATCCAAGCTCTCTCCCAGTTGGACGACTCCCAACGGCAAGCCATTCAGGCCGCCTTAAAGGGGAAATCCGTCCTTTCTTCTTCTTCTAATCCCCCTCCGGCCGTAAGTGGCCATCAAATCATTAATGAGCAGGCGGTCTTGCATCCCCCCTCCTCTCGTCCACAAACGCCTACTGCGGCCATGCCGGCCCAGCAGGCGAGCTATTCAGCAGTTAGGCATCAATCCTCCCAACCTCCTCGGGTTCTACGAACGCATTCTTTTATTCAGAACCAGGCCCCAGTCGAGCCCGATACCAACACTCTCTTGCTTCAGAAGCTAGCCAGCATGGAGGAGCAGCTCAAGAAGGTTACAGCAACCAAGAATGCTCCGGAAATTTCTCTTCCTACGTTGCCAGTGTTCCATTTACCACCTTCTGAAATGCCGAATTTCCGGCGATATAATGGGACCGGTAACCCATTCATTCATTTAAAGGACTTCCGATATGAGACTTCTTTCTGGCAAGACAATAAGGCCTCTCTGGCCTATTTATTCAGAAGATCTCTTGAGGGACCCGCCCTCGAATGGTTTTATTCTCTGGAGCCAGCTGATGCCGGTGACTTTGATGTTATCCAAAGGAAATTCTTGCAAAAGTACAGAGACCGGGTGGGACCTTCCCTTTCTGTTACAGATCTGGTCGCTGAGAAAATGAAGCCCGATGAAGACTTCATTATATTTGCTGACAGGTGGCGGTCTATGGCCGAAAAATTGAAGGACACATTGTCGGAACAAGAGCAAGTAAAAATGGTCATTTCTAATGCAACTCCTCAATTCCGGCACATTTTGGCCATGAATCGGCTGACAACGATGGAAGAGCTCTATGAAAGAGCTCGTTATATACAAACACAAATGAAGGATTCGCCCATCATGGGCATGTTTGAGCCGAAGCCTCGGCTGTTTAAAAAGAATATAAATGTCAACAGTGGGCCCACGACTGAGGGCACTGTCACGAACGAGCAGGTTGGCGTAGTTGGTCACCCTCACCACCAGTCAAACCCACGACCTCCGCCACCTCCACAGCAAAACCCCCATTTTACCTCCGCTCCACAGCGCCACTTCACACCCCAACCTTCTTTTGCTCCATCACCGAGCCAAGCGCCTCGCAACGACCCTCCAGCACCACCTCAATACCATCAGGTCCCCCCACCTTCCAACTATGGCCAACAACAACGGAGACCACCGCTTGGCCCCAAGAGGGCCCATTATCCGCCACTCCCAGAGAGTCTCCCTGACATTTTTAATGCTTTGATGGCCGCCAACCTGCTCGTCCTACCAAAAGAAAGAACGGTGTGGCCCGAAAATGTTGACACATCCCGTTACTGTGCATTTCACCGCGCCCCTGGTCACAACCTTGATCGTTGTTTCCATTTCAGAGATCATATTTATGATTTGAATGACCAGGGTGGCATTAATTGGGATGAAATGAGACAAGTCATCGCCACCATGAAAGAGAGAAGGCCACATCGGCAACAGCAAAATCAACAACAGCCAGCTCCGCAGCAAGCTCAGCCACAGCAAGCTCCAGCACCCCAGCAGGATATAGGGATTGTCCGTAATCCATTACCGGAGCACGCTCCTAATCAACACGTGAACCCTGTCACGTCTCTCTACGAGGTGGAGAGAGGGCAGGGATGGCACGAAGAAAACGCCTCTGTCGGGGCATTCCACCATGATCCAAACCAAAATCAAACTCCGCGCCTTTTGCACGTTCCTCCTTCTCCTTCTACTCTCCTATCGAGACGTTCTCTTTTACGCCCCGTCAACCCACCTACCACCACCAATTCCGCGACCTTGCCGGCTCGCTCTCTTCTTAACCGCTTACCACCACAGCAACCTGCCATTCCACCTTCCACCACCAATCCTACATCCGCGACCTCCAGGCCACTCCTACTCCGCTCACCGACAGCACCCGCTACCCCCTCTACCACTCCTACACCGGCAAGAGTTCCTCCACCATCAGTACAACCACCTTTTGTGCCACGATCTCTCCTTATTCCACCACCTGCCAATACCCCTCGCATTCGGATATCCCTTTCTTCTTTCACGCCTCCGGCGAGGGCACCTTCTTCAAATACTCCTCCCATGCCTCACGCGGGGGCATCTCTATTAAACACCACTACTACGCCTCCTACAGGGGCGCCCCTTTCATTGAATTCGCCTTTGGTATCCCCTAGCAGGATCTCTGCTACCGACATTCCTTCCTCCTCTTCCAACCCTCCCCCTAATATTGCCCCGACAGAGGCGCGTCAAGGCGTAGCGCCGCTCCGTAGTGGACGGATGTTCCACCGTGTTTTCCCACAGAGAGAGCTAGAGCCCGTACAGGGGACGCAAGAGCAGGAACAGGAACAAGATTCAGTGCCGGGAACTCAGTATGATCTGTTAAAGCACCTGGATCGCACTCCAGCCAGAATCTCCATTCTTGAATTAATCAAGAGGTCCACCACTCATCAGTTGGCCTTGAAGGAATACCTGCAGAAGGTTATGGTCAATGAGGACCTCCCGGTTGAACAGATAATTACAGTCTTAACCCCTACCAGCAGTCAGCCGGCAATCACATTCCATGAACATGAGTTAGCACCTCTACCGGCAAGAAAGTATGCCCTATGTATCACGGTTGATATCAACAAAGTGGCTGTTAAGCAGTGTTTGGTAGACACCGGTGCATCTATCAATGTGTTGCCTCCGAGCACTCTGAAGCTATGCGGTATCCCTGAGAGCCAGATACGGCCATCCACCATTACTGTCACAGCATATGACAATACAAAGAAACCCCCTCTGGGTATGATTACTCTCAAAGTCAGTTTGGGTCCAGCCACCATTACGGCAGATTTCCATATTCTGGATATGGACCCGACCTTTAATGGTATCCTGGGTCGCCCTTATATTCAGCAGCTTGACGCAGTGCCCTCTACAAACCATCAGTGCCTTAAGTTTCCGCACAAGGGCCGCATTATCAAGGTGACCAGCGTGCCGATCTTACCAGAGGAGGACATACATGTAGCTTCATCAGTTCCTTCCATGTGGCCAGCCAACAAGCCGTTATTATCTGTGTTGGACATTCACTGTCCACGACCGATGCTATCTGAGACTGTTACCACCGTTGCCATGACACCCCTGCCTTCTAAGGGGAAGAAGAAAAAGAAAAATATGATGAATACCCCCAGCTGGAACATTCTGATAAGGATGGGATATCAAGATGGCAAGGGCCTGGGTGCCAAACTTCAGGGCAAGATTAGGCCCATTAAGCCTCAAAAAGTGATTGCACGAGGCGGCTTAGGCTACAAAGCACCGGACAAGAATGAAGGAGAGCCGTGGGCTGTTATGACGTCCACCTTCAAGCCAGATCGCCAGCCACTCACCTGGACTTTAAAGACACATTTTGTCACCGGTGGCGTTCAAAACAATGAACAGACTACCGTCGTTACTTCATTACTTGATTGTCAGGATGTGCACGCCAGACAGTTTGCGCGGCACATTGCCCCACTGGCCACTTACAAAACCTTGGAGACTTTAAGGCCAGATAAAAGAAGAAAAATGGGTGACCCGGAATGTGACTGGTACAGGTGGTTTGACATGAATGATATCACTTTCTCTTTAAGCCGCCTGTTCATGCCGACAGATCCGGAATGGCCGCCATTGATTCAAGAACTGATTGAAATGCCTGCCGCAATCACAGATAAAAGGCAGATGTTAAGTGACTACACAGATACGGGAGAGCCAGATGTCCCCTTTGAAGAAGGATTCTCCGTGGATAGGCTGTGGACTGGCCTTTTCTCCCTCACTTCTGTGCATCCGTCTGTGTTGGTTTCTCTCTATTCCCGTGGGTTTGGTCACGTGCCGCGACCACCACCGATTACCATCAACTTATCTCCCAATTCAATTCAGATTTCCTTCCCTATTGCTCCTTCGCTCCTCGAGCGATTTTCCAAAATCTCCATCTCGCCCCCGTATGGGCCATCTTTGATTGAATCTTTCTCCAAACTTGCAATCTCCACTCCTCCCACTATTCCCCCTTCACATTGCTTTTTACTTGAGAAAGAAAATAAAAACAAAGGAAAACATGAAAACGAAAAAAAACGCCAAATCTCCAACATTCCAATCCTCCATTTCTATTGAGGAGACCTCATACTTTTCTCCCGAGCGCGTCCCAACCCAGGGGCCGCTCTTCCAAGATTCCTTGATAAAACTTTTCTCCCCCTCTGGTGAGGGGCCCTCCCCTGTATCACCTCCTGTATCCACTTTATCACCTCCTTCTTTCCCTTATAATCAAGCTAGTTGCTCTTCCTCCCTTTCTTCCTCTTCTTCTAATAAAAATCATGGGGTAAATTCACACAAGAAGGCCAAGGGTAAGCAGATTCCTCGCAGATTTTTGTTGGAATTGGCCATTAGATGCCAAGCTTGTTTAGCTCTCCCTGAGTTTGTGGAAGATCCAATTATCCTGCCAGAATTAGAAATTGAGGATTTTGTTGCTTCTTATGAGGGTTTGGGCGTTTATGAAATCATGAATGATGAAGACCCTATTGAAGAAGGGATGAAAGTTATGAAGAATATGAGGACGAGGCTGATGCTTTTGCTAGTGGTATGAGAAGATTCGACGAACCATCAGCCTCAGTAGAAGAACCTACCAAAGAAATCAATTTGGGTACCGAGGAAGACCCTAGGATTGTCCTCATAAGCAAAAATTTGCCGCCCTCCGAAGAGAAGGCGCTCATCTTAGTTCTTCAAGAATACAAGGACACGTTCGCATGGAGCTATGAAGATATGCCTGGATTAGACCCTGCGCTCGTTGAACACCGTCTTACACTTAAGCCAGGATCTGTCCCGGTAAAACAACGGTTGAGGCGTTTTCATCCTAGCATGGCTTTGAAAATGAAAGAAGAGGTCGATAAACTCCATAAGGCTAGATTCGTTAGAGTCGTCCTCTATCCCAATTGGGTGGCTAACATTGTCCCGGTTATGAAGAAAGATGGAAAAGTTCGAATTTGCATAGATTTTCGGGACCTCAACCGGGCGTGTCCTAAGGATGACTTCCCCCTCCCTCATATTGATGTGCTGATTGATAACACGGCAGGATTTGAGACTCTTTCTTTCATGGACGGCTTTTCAGGCTACAATCAGATTCGTCTGGCTGAAGAAGACCAAGAGAAAACTTCATTCACTACGCCATGGGGCACATATTGTTATGTGGTCATGCCCTTTGGACTTAAGAATGCTGGAGCCACTTATCAAAGGGCCATGATGGCAATTTTTCATGACATGATTCATATTTATATTGAGGTGTATGTGGATGACCTGGTTGTGAAATCAAGGACAAGGATTGAGCATCCTGGGGTTCTGGCTAAGGTTTTGCAGAGATCACGAGAATTTCAATTGAAAATGAACCCCAAGAAGTGCGTATTTGGCGTTTCTTCAGGGAAATTACTTGGATTTATCGTTAGCAAGAGGGGAATTGAAGTTGATCCCAACAAGGCAAAGGCCATTAGAGATATGCCTCCTCCCAAGAATCTGAAGGAAGTTCGAGGATTAATCGGGAGGTTGCAATTTATTCGCCGCTTCGTCTCCCAGCATTCACAAAGATGTAGGCCGTTTTACGAGCTTACTAAGCCGGGAGTCAAGTTTAATTGGGATGATAAATGTCAGGCAGCCTTTGACGGATTAAAGGATTATTTGGTCAATCCTCCTGTCCTGAGGCCGCCAATTCCAGGCAAACCACTTATTCTTTATGTTTCAGTCCTGGATGACTCCGTAGGTGCTGTCTTAGCTCAAGTGGATGAGGAAGGTAAAGAGAGGGCAGCATACTACTTATCTAAACTCCTTAACCCCTGTGAGCAGAGATACTCAGCCATGGAAAAGACTTGTGCAGCTTTGGTTTGGGTAGTTCAGAAGTTAAAACACCATTTCCTAGCTCACGAGGTTCACCTCATTGCTCGCATGAATCCAATCAAATTCCTCCTTGAAAAATCTGTCCTCACTGATCGATTAGCACGCTGGCAAAGCTTCCTTTCTCAATTTGACATCACTTACATTCAGCAAAAAGCTATCAAAGGTTATGCCATTGCCGAACATCTTGCTCACCACCCTCTCCCCCGCTTTGATCCTGTCAATTCAGAGTTCCCGGATGAAGAATTAATGTCCATTAATCACCCCCCAGATCCTATGTGGACATTACATTTTGATGGAGCTCTTAATTCTCAAGGAAGAGGGATCGGCATGGTTCTCTTAACACCCGAAGGAGTCACCATTCCATTTGCTGCTCGGCTCACTTTTCCCGTCACCAATAACATAGCCGAATATGAAGCTCTTTTGGCCGGTCTTAAAACCGCTCATCAATATGGTGTCACCCATTTGCGAATCGTCGGTGACAGTCAGCTTATTCTACGCCAAGTATTGGTCAAGTGCCGCACTATCAATCCTAAGCTCAAGCCCTACCAAGAACTCGCTTCAGCTTATGCCAAACTCTTCACTAAATTGATTTTCGTTCATGTCCCGCGTAGCCAAAACATTTTGGCCGACGCACTTGCTTCCTTAGCCTCCGCTTTAGTCTTCCCTCCTGAGCGTGATTTTCATGTCCCCCTGATTCATCAGCGTGATACTCCAGCCATTAGGGATCGTGCTTTTCTTGATATTAGGGATCAGGTGCTTGAGAAGGTTAGACGGAAAGAAGCTCTTGAAGGCAGAGAGGTCATGCTATTGGATTGGCAAGAAGAGTTGGCTGACGAAGAAAAGCCTTGGTATTATGAGATTGCCAGATACTGTAATGATCAGTCTTATCCCGAGGAAGCCACTGCCGAAGAAAAGAAAGCAATTAGGAGAGTGGCTCAACGTTATACTTTGGTTGGAGGTGTGCTCTACAGAAGAGGGCTCACCGGTGTTTTATTGAGATGCCTCGATGATGATGAATCTTGGAAAGTTGTGGAAGAGGCGCATTCTGGTGTGTGTGGTGGTCATGTGAACAGCCAGATGCTAGCTAAGAAGATTCTTAGACTAGGGTTCTATTGGCCCACTCTTGAAGAGGATTATTCTATCTATGTTCGAAGGTGTGTTAAGTGCCAACTGCACGCCGACAAGATTCATTCTTCTGCTTCTTCACTCCATCCTACGTCCTCCCCATGGCCTTTTTCCATGTGGGCTTTTGATATCATTGGACCTCTTGGTGATTCGAACCTCCTGACCAAGCAAAAATCATTCATTCTCACGGCAACGGAGTACTTCACCAAGTGGGCGGAAGCAGAAGCTTACGTGGAAATTAAAGCATCAACCGTCTGCAAATTTATCATGAAGAACATCATCACGAGGTTTGGCATCCCAAGCACCATCGTCACCGACAATGGACCTCAATTTATCTCCCAAGATCTCAAGGATCTCTGCAACAGGTATAACATTGCATTGCATCATTCTTCTCCCTATTATCCGCAGGGCAATGGCCAAGCAGAGGCCACTAATAAAACTTTAATCAAGATTGTTAAGAAGACGTGCGAGGCTAATAAATTCTCGGATTGGCCAGACAAGCTGGTTGAAGCTCTTTGGGCCTACCGCACTTCCATTCGAACCCCCACTGGGCAAACTCCTTTTGCCCTTACTTATGGAATGGAGGCCGTAGTCCCTTATGAGATTCTTATCCCCTCTCTGCGAATACAATTGGATGAGGAGCTCTCTATCGATGAACGTCGTGATTCACTCCTTGCCCAATTGGAACTCCTAGATGAGAAGCGTCTGGTCGCCGCTGAGCATGCGCGCGTTTATCAAAACAGGCTCTCACGTTTTTATCAAAAGAAGGTAATTGAGAGAAAATTTAAGGTCGGTGAGATGGTAATCAAAAGAATTTTTGTAAAACCAGGTGGCCCTCGTTCAAAGCTCCAACCAAATTGGGAAGGGCCGTTCATCATAAAAGACGTTTATCCTGGCAATGCTTATAAACTGGTTAATGCTGAAGGAGAGGAATTAACTCACCCCTGGAACGGTTTGTATCTCAAGAAATATTACCCCTGAACAAAAATCCAAACAAAATTTCAAAACTTCACAAAAAATCCAAAGAAAATAGAAATCTCCCAAAATAATCAACAAAAAGTCGAATATTTTCAAAATCAAAAACAAAAAAAAAGAGTTTTCTTTCATGGTTCTCCTTTTTGGGCTGACATAACATGCAAAGGACACCGGTCCGAAAGGTCAAAATCCAAAATCCATTTGTCAGTCTTGCTAATTTAAAATGGGAGTTGACCCCGCACACACTACACACTTTACTCTTGAGCTCAAGCAGTGCAAAATCTGATGGAAAGTCGAAATCAAACTAAAGGCGAAAGACGATATCCATTCTTTTCTTCTTCGGCCCACAAGGGAGGAAGGGAGGTCTTGAGGTAGACACGCCAAGCCTATCCGCCGCCCTAGTAGGAGGAAGTCAGGGCCCAAAAGGGAACAAATGCCACAAAAGCCCAAGTACAATTAGGTTGTTCATCAGTTCAAATCTATTCAATGCAAATCAATTCCGAAGTGAAAGTCAAATGGTGAAAAAGAAAAGCATGTCAAGAGGGCAAAGTCCCCGCAAGGAAAACCTTGGGCGTACGCATGCATTATGAAGAGGCAAAAAAGGCAACAAAGCGTCCCTACGCCAAAGACCGAACCCCAACAGGCATAAGGATAGGGGAGGTAGCTTTGCCTCAGGCATCTTTGAATCTTTTGTGAGCTTCCTCATAGCTTCTCTTTTATTTTTGGAAAAGTCATGAACCAGCAGAATGGTCGAGACAAACTGAAGAGAATGCACTGTACGAAATCTTGTGTATAAGTTTAACCATATTCACGCCAATTCCCCTTTTAATTATTCAAGAAAGGTTAATGGAACTTAGAAGATGACCAAGTAGGGCCCACCACTTTGATTTCTTTATCAGCCCAATTTGGGAGGAATACAAATTAACGCCTTTGTTCAAGGCGCTTTTATGCTGATTCACGCCTAGATCATAGTCGTTTCTTTAAAAATAACGCCTCCTGGAAGGTCGTGTTTTCAACAAAATTCAATAATCTTTGCACGGTAACGCCGTCTCAAAGGGCGTCTTACACGATAGTAACGGCCTAATCTAAGGCGTGTTTTTTAGAAAAATCCTCAAAAAATATATATATATACTGAAAAGAACAAAAATAAATTCTTCATGTTGCATGAATTGCATTCTTGCCTGGACATCTTTTAATTATTGTTTGCATACGTGTGATTGCATGAGGCATCCCCGAGTTTTGATTATTTCATTTTGCCTTATTAAAGGCTTGGCCCCTTGACCCATTATTAAGGTCAAAATATTTACACCCTTTGCTCACCGGGCAAGGGGCCAAGTCGAACAGATGAATTAACCTGTTTGTTCAAGTGAAAACCGCAGCCGCAGATACAGGGCAAAGTAAAGCAAACACGAGGAACGAGAGAAGAAAAAAGTACACAAACACAAGTCCACAACCACACAAGTGCTCAGGTAACAAAAGCTCAAATCTCATATATATATGTGTATCATCATGCCTATCATGTACAGGTGTGAAGGTGGAGGAGTACAAGTACAGAACTCTCAACTCTCGCCTCCACCCTCCTCTACTCTCCTGCTCTCAACCTCCTCCTCACCATCCCGAACTGGCGCCGGTGGAGGAGGCATAGGCCCCCGTGAAGAGGCCGGAACCCGAACGTGTCCTCCTGCCTCGCTCCTCTCTCGGAGGGAAGAACCCGCCACAAAGGTGGAGCTGGTGAAGGAGTACCCCGCAGCCCGTGCTCGCTCACGGCCTCGCTGCAACCGCTCCTCGGACACTCGAAGCCGCTCCTGGGAAAGGATCAACTGGGTCCTCGAGTCCGCCAGCTCACGCTCTCGTGCCAACAACTGCTCCTGGAACCGGGCACGCTCCGCCTGGTGCTCCTCCCGCTCACGAGCCCGCTCCTCGCGCTCCCGAGCACGCTCCCTCCTCTCCAGCTCCAGGGCAACCCGCAGCTCGGCTACGTCCTGAGGAAGCTCACTGCGTTGCTGCAAGGCCCGCTGAAGCTCTACGATCCGCTGATCGCGGATCGACAACTCGGTACGTATCGCCTTCAGCTGAGCAGCCTACAAACAGGTAAACAAATCATCAGTTCCACAGTTCAATAATTCATGAAATGAAATAACAACATGTGACTAAAGGTAGGTCACGCACCTGTGAGCTCGTCGCTCGGAAGCCCTCATCTACGCAGATAAGAGTGGCTCGAAGCTCTTCAGTCTGTAAAAAATGAATTTTTATCAGTGCACAATTTATATCTAATCATTATTTGAATGAGGTTTCAAGTTCAGAATTTACCCGTGAAGCAAGGTCACGCTCCGCCACCTCGGCTCGCGCTATCGCACCAGCCAGCTGCTCCGTCAGTGCAGTCACCTCTGCACTAGGCCCCCTCGAGCTGGAGGCCTCCCCTGGATCTCTCCTCGCTACTCCCTGCTGGGCACGCTGCATTCATTAAGACCGTCAGTGGCTAATCATTAATTCAACACAACAAAAGAAAAAAAATTCATTTGCATATAGGAATAATTTAAACACTCACCAGGGTCTCCAAGTCTGCCCGTGTGGCAGCTAGCTGGTCCTCCAGGATGTGGAGGTGGGCCTGTGCATCTATCGCCGCTATGTCCCTCGCATCCTGCATTCATTACATGTTAATCGCATAATAGTTACATAAGCATTTGCATTTAATTTAGAAATAAGTGCATTCATACATACCCCTAAGACCCTCATCTGAGGTCTGCCGGCGTGAACCTCCCAGTAGCGCCGGAGGTACTCGGAGCTGTCAGTCGCGTGGGAAATGACTGTGGTCCCGCCTCGCTGCCAGTCGGCGTACTGCTCCTCGAATCGCACCCTCCAGTCGGTCGTCTTGGTGCGACCGCGGGTCTTCTTGCCAATCCCTCGAGGCTCTCCGACCTCGATCCACTCCTGGGGCAGGCCCAGGGTCCTCATCACCAGCCGAAGCCGTAACGGCTCAATCTCGCTCAAGCAGTGTAGCCACAGCTCACGCCCGAAGCGAGGTCGCCCCGATACGACCCAAGGCTGGCCCTCATCGGTCATCCCCTCATATGGTCTCCACTGCACCTGCATTCATGAACACGCATCATTATCATTTCATCATATTCAAATAAACAACAAAAAGAAATGCATATCATTCATTCATACATACCAGCGAGGGAGGGAAGTCGCGGAACTCTCTCCGTAGAACCCACAACTCGTAGTCAAGTGGGGCGCCAAAGATAACAGGCACCCAGCGTCGCGCCAGGGGGAAGGATCCCTCAGCTCCTGGCCGTGGGTCAACGCGCCCCATCGGCATGTATAGGTGGCTCCACACCTGCATCCATGCATTGCAATTAGTACTATATTCACATGCATCATAACAAAGAAAAGATAAGAAATGAGAAATTGCATACCTGAAGAAGAGGTGAGAAGCCACTGACGGTCGTCTCACGGCCTGTCCCCGTGGACAGATCGGCCATCAAATGCGCCAGCAGGGCCGCTCCCCAGGCATATGTGCCAACCGTCTCCAGATCCTCAAGGATGCCTAAGAAGCGGCAGTTGATGACATCGGCTTTCGTCCCCAGCAATAATCTCCCAAGCAGCAGCAGCAGGAACCTCCTCAGGTCTCGGTCCGCTCTCTCATGGTCAGTCGGGTCCTGGCAGCATGCCGCTCTCACCCCGTCGGTCAGTCGCTGTGCAAACTCACCTAAGGTCTCCCCTGACCTATGCCTGGCATCTCCTAGACCCATCACCGTAGTCAGGTCCGTACGGAAAATGGTCCTACACTCGCTAGGTCCCACGTAGACCATCTCAAGCCCTAGTAGCCTCTGGGCCATCTCTGTATAGTCAGAATAGGTGAACCCACTCACGGCCTCACCATCTACCCGTAAACCTGTAATCCTGGCTACATCCTCTAAACTAGGAACCATATGCCCCCAGGGCATCAGAAAAGTCCGGCTAACCCTATCCCATCTCTCCCTCAAAACCTGGATCAGTGCTAGGTCAGGTCTAAAAGGCTCGATGGATAGAAAAGCCCCAAATCCCATGGCCTCTACCCTAACCCTCTGGAAGTCGGGGAGACCCTGGTATGCTGCCCAGACCATGACCCATGAGATACGGGTCCTCATCAACCCCTGCATGTATTAAAAGAGAATTATTTTTCTTAATTATTTGAGTATCCATGTGGAATTACATTTGATTTGGGTTACATATTGAATTTTAGCATTTTTGGAATTCACGGCCACCCTCAGGTCGTTTTTTGATAAATTCACGCCCCTGTGGGGGGCGTTTTTCAGAATGAACTTTAATGTAACGCCCTTAATGAGGGCGTTTTTTATGTTAATCACGCCTCAGTCTTAGGCGTTCTTTGGTGGCTGTTTTGCTATTTCTGAAACATATTTCTAATCACGCCTCGGTGTTGGGCGTTTCTTGTTGAATTAACGCCCTGTGGTAGGGCGTTTTCCTAAAGGTGGTTAATTTTGAATCGTTAATGAATGAAGCGACGCCCTCTGGTTTGGGCGTCTCTTGTTGAATTAACGCCCTACTGGAGGGCGTGGGTTTCTCAATTTAACAGAAAAATCAAATAACTGACAGCATGCGAAATAATTCATGAAAATATTTTTGGAAATTGTTTAATGAGCATGGAATTCATGAAAAATCATAAGTTTTAAGAAACGACATGCTTCAGGGCGTTTTTCATGAAAGATAATTAATTTTCAGAAATTAAAAATAATTAACGCCCTGGATTAGGGCGTTTCGTTTATGAATAACGCCCCCGATGGGGGCGTGTTTTTTCTGGGTTGCAGATTTCGTCCCCGATGGCCATGAAAAATCAAGAAAAATATAAATAAAATAAAATAAAATGGAATTGGGGAGGGGGAACCTACCTTCTTGTGTTTCTGGGGTTGTGGCCGTGGCAGTGGCCGTCTGGGCCGCCGGAGTTGCCCCCGGGGAGCGACCGCCGCCGTGCACGGCGGTCCTTCTTCTTCTCCTTCTTCTTCTCCTTCTTCTTCTCCACCTTCTGCATCTTCTGTTTCTTCTATTGCTTCGCCCGTTGCTCCGTCGGCCTCGTCGCCGCCGGCCGTCGCCGGCTCTTCTTCAAAAGCCACGACGGCGAGCTCCTCCACGGAAATCTCTTCCTCTTGGGCGTGGGAGGCGTCGAGGTCAACCACATCTGGGGCGCTAACTCTTTGGCGTTTGGCCATGGTTAGGGGGAGTGAGATTGAGTGAGTTGGAGAGAGTGAGGGAATAGAACGAGAGAGAGGCTTTGAGGGCTTCGGTTAGGGTTTGCAGAGAAAAGGGTGAAATAAGAATGGAAGGAGGAAGGAGAAGGAGGCCTGATGGCTTTTGGGTTTCGAAAATAAGACACGCCCTTGAGAAAGGCGTTTATAATAGAATTCACGCCCATTCTCTGGGCGTTTTATGGAAATTGACGACGATGATTAAGGCGTTAATTTATTTTGCATGGGGAACGATAACCGTCGTCAGACGCATTGAATGGGCGTTGATTGATGTGAGGGAAGTCATCATTGCTGTTTGAAGTAACGCCTCTGGTAAAGGCGTGTTATTCTTGAAACGTGACTATGGAAAAGGCGTTAATTTTGATGAGTCAACGATTATATTCTTTTGGGTTTGAATCTGTTCACGCCTTTCTTGAGGTCGTTATTCAAAGTAACGCCCACTTTCGCAGGCGTCAATTGTTGACGAAGGGCCCATTGAAGCGCCTTGAAATAAGGCGTGTATTTGTTAATTCGCGACGCTCTTGGAGGCGTTATTCACAACAGAAACACAGTTTTTTGGATGATTTCGATCATAATCACAGTGGCAGTTGGCTCAATCAGAAAACAATCTTTATTATTTTGAAAAGAGGAACTACAATGACTAATGAGCCACTTTGGGCCTTAATTTTCTCAATGAAGTTATATAATTTTTCCACTGTTCTTTGTCTTCGTCCAAGTCTTCTACAGGTTGATGAAGCTTGCTTAGCCTCCATAAAGCTTGAATGGTGATAACCTCCTCACCATCTTCATTGTTGCCTAGATCCCTTGATTTGATTGGAGGAAGATGAGAGATGTCTTCTAAGTGTTGCCTTGGGAGCCCAAGCTGAGGAAGGCACCGGTGTGCATTATATAAAACGAAGTCCGAAGCACCGATAAGACGAAGGTCCGTCCCGATGGAGAAGCGTGCACGAAGTTCCTGCATTTTGAATACACCCGGGGCGCAAGTAAAAAGATTCTTTGGCATTACCTTTAAGTGCTCCCTCCAATCCCCTCTCTTCTTGATTTGAGGAATTCGGTTGGTCACTCTATTGCTTATACCTAATGAGCCGGTTATATATGAGAGTGGGCTCTTTGAGAAAATTCTTGAGGGTTGTTGGGCTTCGTGGCATGAGTCGAATTTGAAGTGTAGATCAACCCAACTTGAGAGTGCTAGCATGCACCCGTAAATGGGCCTTCCCATGGACGCCGCTGTGAGCCCGCTATAGAGATATGCTAGGATCGCCGGTCCAACTCTCTCTTCTTCCCATAAGCTCACCACTGCGCTCAATTGGGACTCCTCTAGAAAGTCCTCCATGGATGGGAATAGGAGTGCTCCTGCCAAGCACACCACGAAGGCTTTGGTCACCCTTTCTATCTCCTCTTCCTCTTTAGCTTGACCCGCTCTCTTGTACACCCATGAGGCGAGCTTCAAGAGGTTAACTCCTTTAGTGACCTTGATTTGGTTCACTATATTTGGGCTAGGTATTAACGAGGTTAGCAACTCGTGGGAGGAGATGGGCCTTGGCATGATGGCCATCTTTTCTTCTTCTCCGTGCTTCATCTTTTTCAAGCCTAGGATCATCTCTACTTCCTCCAGCAAGATGGTGGCCTCAAAAGTGGAAAATAAGAAAGTATGGGTGGAAGGATGCCATGTCTCAATCAATGCTCCTATGGCAGCCCAATCTATGTGGATTTGATCATAATGCTTGGCATGGGTTATCAACCCCAAGAGATGCCATCTAGCTACGTATACCCTCATGTCTGATGTGAATTTGGAGAGGATGAGGGGCAACCATTTGATTTGGACATATCTTCTAGCCCCTGGAAGATTTGGGTACTCCTGTGAGAGGAGGGGAAGAAAACAAAAAGAAGAGGTACATGAGCATATGACATGTTCAGTAACAAAGAAATAAGCATGTGAGCAGTTCGCCAGAACAGTACGCACGATAAAGAAAGTTGAAACTAACCTGATTCATGCATATCCTGTTGCTTATATGACCTTGGATATCGTTAATCCTGGGAGTTGAGAATTTTGGCCTTTTCAGTGCCCTGTCCATCGTCAGGAGAAGCTTGGACGGTGCAACCTGCAGAGCAGATGAAGAAGAAGAAGAACAAGAACAGAGAGTTTCGACGGCTGCAGGGTTTTGGTTGATTATGTTGAAGGAGGGCCTCCTATTAATAGAGATTTAGAGAATTGTAAGGCTGTTGGAAGATAGGAGTTTGATTGGGTTAAGGACTCGGTTCTCGGTTTAGAAACGGAGGGTCAGGCTAATTCACGCCTTGTGTAAGGGCGTGTATTTTTGATTTAACGACCTTGGCATGGTCGTGTTTAATGTAACGCCTTTGATAAGGTCGTGTTTCTTCCAAGCTTTCTCTGTTGGTTACGCCCTTTGAAAGGGCGTATTTTTTGATGAGACGACATTTGGCATGGTCGTGTCTTGATGAGGTCGTGTTTCTTCTAAGCTTCCCTTCTTGGTGACGCCTTTGATTAGGACGTGTTTTAACAATTAACGACCTATGGCACGGTGTTTTTAATGATTTTAACGCCCTATTCTTAGGCGTGTTTTATTGCTTTTGAATTTTGACCTCTGCATGCTTTTGATGACCCTAAGTGCTATTATTTTGATGAAATTGTCTATGATTAAGCACTTATGATCATGTCATGTTCTGAATTGATGGAAAAAGGCTAATAAGTTTAAAGTGCAGAAGTTTACAGGATTCGAGGCGTTTGGATCACTCATAGGAGCAACATCTTGCCACCTTGTATCTGTTTCTTGTAAGCATTGTTACTATATGATATCTACGCTATTATATTATGTCAAGGACCTTGTGGTTCTGATAAACCTGAAATTTGAGTTCCCCTTCATCAAAAATGATGACAATTTCAAGAGAATCTTGATCACACTGATAGGCCGTCGAGCTGTTAAAAGTTTGGGACGATGGTTCCACTTTCTAAGTTGATACGTGGACAAACGGGCTTCGGCTTAGTGTTAGCTCAGAAATATGGATTCTTGACCAGACCTAAACAGCTTGGCAATATTATCCTTGATTATTTTCTATTTTTTTAATTTGTTTTAACCTTTTCTTTTAGCCCAGCATGCATCATGTAGGACTTTGAGTTTTATGCTGAAAATCTTCATATTATGGCAATAATGAAGTTCACTCGCTCTCGATTGAATTGACATGAGATATTCCACTTTAAATCAAGTACTTTGTTCTATTTGAAGCCATTCAGGCTGATTCCTTGAAAGTGTTCCTTTTGTTGGATCTTTATCCCAATTCTCTTTACTTTTCTGCAAAATTTACCTTGGTTGCAGCACGTCCACATTGGCTGGTAATCGCTCTCCAATGGTCTTTCCCTGCCGTGCCCACGCGCACACCCTTTATTACTTAGTTTAATCTCCTTTTATCCAACAAATCGATTGTTTCCTTGGAACCACTCAGAGTTGTTCAGAATCTTGGAAAGATTTCCAATGCTTAGTGTCTGAGGCGTGTCACATCACACCTTGGCGTCTCCTTATCAGTTCGTTCCACTTCATTCCTTTCATTACACTTCGCTCCATTTCCGTCTCACTCCCTTGCAAAGCAGACGCCAAGGCGGGGCAGCTGTAGACACGCCAAAATTGACGTTTTGTTGATCAAATCTCATGTTATTATATAAATGCCCCAAGTGGACTTCAATATTCCTATAACATGAAGTTTTTCTATTTTTGTGAGTTTTTTTGCATTTTTCCTGTATTCTTGTGAGTCACGACTTGATTAAGGGCGTTAATTTCAAAAATAACGACCTGTTGTAGGGCGTTTTCAAAGAAAGGACGACCGTACATGAGGGCGTCAATTCATGGTGTTATCCCTTAATTTCTGGAATTATCTATTTTCAAAATAAAAGGCATTTTGTGAGTAATGCCTTTTCTCAGGGCGTGATTTTAATTAACGCCGTTATCTCAGGCGTGTTATCTCAGTTTTCAAACAAGGCAAGGTTTCATTTCCAAAATTAAATCCAGGAAGAAACGCCCTTTCCTAGGTCGTGTTTCAAGAAACGTCTCTGTGAAGGTCGTCAATTCATAAAAGACGCCCTGTATTAAGGCGTGTTTCACTCCAGAGTCCTTCCTTTTTCCATCTTTCCCTCACAGTTCCCTGCTATCCTTGGGCTCTTGCTCGATCTTAATCCTTCCTTGGATGCCTCATTACCCGTTCTTATCAATTCCCTTGTTTGATCACATCTGATGGACACTATAAAGGAAAATCTGGCTTGATCGTGTAAAAGGTTAACAACAACAACAACTCAAAAGGTTGAAGATTTCTTTTAAGTATTCAAGTGCGCAGAGCTTCTTCCTTGGAGCATTGATTTTCTTCATCCCTCTGCATCCGTCCAGCGTCTCATCTGGTTCCCTTTACTCTCGTCAGGGAGAGCAGGGCGATACATATATATATAGTTTGTTTGTTGTTCATCATATTCTTGTCATCATCACTATCTCCTGTCGTCATTTCTTTTACTGCATCTAGCATATTAGCTTCTTCCCTAGTTCTCTGCTAGGGGTTTTAAAAAGAAAACAAAAAGAAGGTGAGCATGTTGATGTCTTTTCATCATTTTTATGTTGGTTCTTGACTGATACTACGGCACTTTGGCTGATCCCTTTTCTTTTGCTTGTCTTTCATTGTCTTTCTTACAAGGTAATCAATCAAGAAAACCCACTTCGTCGGCCGGCCGATTGGAGTTGGAGGAGGAGATCCACATTCATCCCGCATCCCATCTTTCACCAGGTACATGCGATCTTATATTTTTTTTTTATTGAGGTAAACCCTCTGGCGATCACACACTCCCCTTGTGCACCTCGTGCATTGTTTCATCTCCACCATTATTTAATGTTTCCCTTTTCCCTTCCTTTTTAACCTCACCCCCAAAGTGTGGATTTTAAAGGAATCCACATCAAGGAGGTGAGGTCTTAGAAGATTTTCAAGAAAATGGTTATCTAGAGATATATACATGCAAGCAAGCAAGGATTTTGGAAATTAATTCAAGCAATATGATTTTCGGTACGGAGCAGAATATATAGGTTCGAAGACCATCTCACGCATAGTGAAAGCTTCTGGATGGATGTAATCCATCCTTCCACATCTCACCATTTGAGATACCGAACAATCATTGCATTCAAGCATAGAAGTGTATAAAGCATATGCAAGTGTATGCAAAATTCTCATATAAGTGCAAACTCATGTGTGCAACTTTATAAAGCAAATGCAGATGTATGCAAGGACTGAATTGTTATTTGCAAAAGGAAGTAAAAGTGTGTATCAAGGACTCTATGAACAAGACACTTATCTAAACTGCAAATTCTTCTATATCACAACCAAAATCAAAAAAAGGTAGTTGCATGATCAAGGTGGATCGAATGACGAGATCCAACCAAGTTTATACCTGAATTTTTTAACACAAAATTTCAGAACTTGAGCTCTCTTACCTTTACCTTGAGAAGTCATTATTTACCAACATCTTCTTGGTCTCAAGGCACCCCTACAAAGTAGAATTTTCATTTCGAAGTTTTGGGAACCCAAGTCATCTTGGGTCCCGAGGGGTTAGTTCTAGCATGACCAAAAGATTTCTTTTTTTTTTCCTAGCAAACCATTCATCATCAAATACCGTAGTAGAACAGTCATCCATAGAATGACCATTCTCTCCACAATAAAAACAGTAAGAAGATTTCCTCTTTAAAAATCTATTTTCATCATTATTCATTACAAAACAATGATTCATTACATGTCTAAAATTTCCACAGTAATGACATGAAAAATTCTTTTTAACAAACCATTCATCATCATTTTTCTTTGTGAAGCAATGTCCAAAGACATGACCATGTAATCCACAGTAGTAGCAATGAGAGTTGAATGTTTTCCTTGTGATTTTCACATGATCTTTAGACTCATTAACAATTTTCATTTGTGACTGCAATGCTTGTTCATCATCAGATTTCATTAGAAGACAGTCATACATGTCATGACCATGTTGTCCACAATAGTAACATGAAACATTTCTTCTTTTCTTTGATGCATGATCATATTTGACAGTTTAAAGTCTTTCATGCACACAAGAGTGATGATCAACATTTTTCTAATTTTGATTTCTATTATCATGCACGGACAATGATTCATTCAAAATTTTGATTTCATTTTGCAGGGACATTATATGCATTTCAAGATCATCAATCTCTTTTTCACAAGAAGTGACTTTTTCATTCAACAAGAGATTTACACATTTGTGACTTTCAATTTCCTGTTCAAGGATATGCAGTTTGTCACAATCATCATCAATCACACATTTTCCTTTTTCAAATTTTTTAAGACTTTTCAATTCTCCTTCAAGCAATGAAATTTGAATTAACAAGGCAGTGTTTTCATTTTGGAGTTTGTCAAATGAATTTTTGCTCATGGAAGTGTGTTCAGGTTCTTTCATTTGAAAACTCACATTATCATTAACCATTTTACCCATGACTTCCTTGGATTCAAATTTATCATTCAAATTTCTAAGGCTTTCTATTTCCTCTCTAAGTTCCTTCAGTTTATTCGACTTGTCAACAGACATGCATTTCTCTTTTTCAAGCAAAAGAAATTTTTTAGACATGGCAGAATTCAGCATTTTCAGATTCTCATTATCTTTCTCAATTTGTAGAAGTTCTGAAATTTTAGCCAATAAAGATTTATTTTCAGTTCTCAAACATGTAATGGTTTCTCTATGGCTATCAATCTCAAGCATGGAAGACTTAACTGATTTCTCAAATTCTGTGCATTTTTCACATGAAGGTTTATCAAGTTTCTTTTTCAATTTTTTGTTTTCAGATTTAGTCTTTTTGTATCTTTCAAATAATTCATCATAGGCATTCATTAACTCATCATAGCTCGGTTCATCCTCTTCCTCAGAATCGGAGTTTACCTTAGAGTTTTCTTCGCTTTGGCCTTCATTTTCTTTGGTTGCCACGAGGCACTCATCCTTCCAACTTTCTTCTTGGGCTTTGCTTAGCCCATCCAAGATATCTTTGGCAGATCTGCAATCAGAAACAAATGAAAATTTGTCAATGCATACTGCAGCTTTAAGAGCATTCAGAAGAAAAAGATTATCAGAATTCATCTTCCTATCTTCATCGGTCCATCTTGACTCATTTTTTTGGTAAAACATGAGGACCATGAGTAATTAATTTCATAAGCTTAGGATCAGTACCAGAGATCCAAATAGTGAATTTTCAAATCCAAGATACATAATCAAAACCATCAAAAACAGGAACAGAATTCAGATTAGCCATCATAAAATGATCTTTTCTCTACGATCGCAACGTTGACAAAAAAAAGAGAGGAGGCTCCGATACCAATTGTTGGCCCAGATAACAATATACGTGGACAAGAAGGGGGGGTTGAATTGTCCCCCACACAAAATTACAGATTTTAAACAATATGCGAAACTAATGAGATTGACGAAAAATAAGTTGAACAGAAATAAATCTAGTTCACTCAATCTCTCCGAGCACACTCGAATGTGTTGGAATAAGAAAGTGTACAAGCAAGCAACCACAGGACACGGGGATTTTAAGGTGATTCGAGACCACGACGGGCTCCCTACATCCACCCCTCACCGAATCGGTGAGGCTTCACTTGCTTCACAACGAAGCACACAGAGAATATACTCCAACACACACGGAGACTTCATCTCCACAACGATCCAACAGCGGGATCAATCCACACACATAAACTGCAACACTCGCAGCAAGATATGATCACAACCGTACGCAGACGGTTCACCACACACAGAGTTAAAGTTCAGAAATAAATGATATGTTCAATACATGCTCATAAATGAAGAGTAAATGACTGGAATAGATGGGAAAAGAGTGAAGAAATGAATCCCCATATGTAGAAAGGGCTGAAAATGATCTTCTTCGATTCTCGGTTCGGAGGGAGGTCGGATGACGGTGATTCAAGCTTCCTCTTGATCCTCTCGTCGATCTGCTCATCTTTCTCTTCTTCCACAATCTCCAGAAATGCTTTGTTGGAGATGAAATCCACCTTGCAATAGCCCCTCCTTCCTTTTCCCCCTTTCTTCACCTACAAGATAAGAGAAAGATAGCACATTAGGGTTCTCTCTTGTCAAATTCGGAGTTCACAATGATATATATAGAGGGGTGGGGAAAAGACACATAAAACCCTCCCAAAGTGTGTTAGAAACACCTAAACATGATTAGTAACTAATGGGGGGTATTTTGGTAAAGTTTAGACATGTTTTCATTGGGTTTCGGATGGTCCCGAGAAACCCGTGCCGGAATGGGTCGACCCCATGGGTCGACCCCTGGGCAACTCGAGGACTGGCATAGCGAAAAGAAAACCCCAGATTCTAGGGGTCGACCCATGCACCCAGCATGCAACAACTGGTTTCTGTCCATCCAGAAACTCTAAGGGTCGACCCCTAAAGAGAGGGTTTACAAAACACCAGTTTTAGTCAAGTTTAAGCATCAAAAACACATCCAAAAATCATGATATAATTATCATGCATTTAACAAAGTATTTGGACCATTCAAACCAAATTTCAACAAATTTCATGAGAATCACATAAGCACATTTGAAAAACTCAAATATCTCATCTTAGAGATGCAAGAAACTCATTCAAGGCAATAACATCTCATGGAAGATGTTCTTGAAAACAACCCACACAAATACCCTTTAACATGTAAGTTATCAACAAGTTTCTCAAAACTCCCATTCAAATCAAGCATAAGAAATGGTTAGATATTATCATCGTTCACTTGACATGAGAGGGTTTAAAAATCATCCTTGAACATGTAAAAACACAAACATCAAGTTAGTTTATGTATCAAAAATTGAGTTCTCCTTAACTTGATTCTTCCACATAAAACTCCATATCTATACACATTCAAATGCACATTGCAACAAGTAAATGGAATTGTAAAACATGAACCACCATCTTTGGCATTTGATAGACTTTAAATCTCTTAAGCATTAGAGTATAAAACCATGGAAGCTCAAACATACAAAAAGCATTCTTGTATTTACCAATCCTTCCAAATGCTCAACAACAAGAAACTCCAAGTGATGGATATTCATTTTCACATCAGTGAGTACTTTCATTGGACATTTTAAGCCTTTCCAAAAGCATGACAAATATTTGCTCCACAAACACACAATATTTTGTTATCATCAAAACCAAGGTCAAAAATAATGTGGGAATGCAACACCCAACAGGCGCCATTTAACCTATACTCAGAAATAAAAATATAACAGCATAACACGATTGGAGTCTGGGCGCGAATTTTTGAATCATGGCTGGGCCATGGGCGCCAATTTGCTGGTACATGAATTTCTGCCAGTTTTCTGTACCTATTTTAGTGGGTTACATATATATTGGTACTATATTCCAGACCGCGAGTATAGTCTCACGTTTCTCGGAGATTCATCGATTACCCTATACTTTCTCGATGACATACGAGCCCTTCGTTGGACATTCCGTTCCTTCGAACCGGTGAGTTAGTGATAGAGACCTCTGTAAGTCTCCTCGATGCCTTGGATTCCCTGAAGGCCGATTGAGCTGGTTGTACCATTAAAACCCATGAAACTATATAATTGCCATGTCACTCTAAAGAAACATGGTATACCGGCCCTCATGACATACTATTTGGATGTCATGAGAATATCTTTGAATTGATGGAATGGGAAACCATGCCATTAGAATTTCTTAAGAATTATGTGCCGTACTTGTGGACACTAATTCTATCTACCTTATTATGTACAAGAATGGGTGTCCATTTTCTATATGAGCGCTTATTCTTAATGTCATAGCACCCTTCAAGGGAGCCATCTCCACCTAGTTTTATCGTTAATCTTGATTATACCGTTATTATCGTCATGTTCAATCCTTGAAATTCTATTCTATATGATCTACCTCAAAGTTCCTACACGCTTATTCCTTTAGAATTCTATATTGGCTATAACTATAGTTGATGTCGAAAAATACATGATAAATGCCTGCGCATATAGGGCCCGATCTGGTCCTGGGAGGAGCACCCGAAAGTACCAGTGCCCATGGGAGTTGTAATGATCATGGTGTAGCATTGCACCGAAGTACTTATCGTTCTCGATGACATTCCACAACTCTCGTGCTTGACTCGACTTTACTTGAGATGACATGACTTGCATGACCCGAAAAGGATATTTATTATATACTTGCTTGAAACATGATAGCCAATTCTCGACATGACATGACAAATATACTTGCTTGAATATCTTGATACTTATTGACATGAGTTCTTGAAAGACATGCTAGTTCACTCGATTAACTCTTATTATACACTCTCTCTTATCGTTTTACGTGAACATGCATAGCTATATTGCATTCATATAACTTGTAATCTACTTAAAGCAAACTAGCACTTGAGATATAAATCCTACTGAGCGTTCGCTCATCCAGTGTTTTTCCCTATTTTTCAGGTAAGTCCGATGACGAGACTCAGTCAGATGGGGAAGGTCAAGAGTGAAGAGATTAGAGCTACTCCATCTATCCAAGCATCTACTAGTCTTATCTTTCTATTTTCTTGAGTGACTCATTGTACTTTTTCTTTATTGAGTCTTAGCACTTTCATTAAGTGAATGGTTATAGAAGTACTTTGAGGTTGTGATTGAAAAAAGGATTGGGTTATCTTTACTTTTGCACACTCTATCTTTGTGTCGAATACACTAACGCTCTAATTGACATGATCGATATAAACTCGTCATGCACTCTGGGTTCCTTCCGCGCTCGGGGCATGACAGTTTTTGTGGTATCAGAGACTATGATATTCAATTGCTAGGAAACCCAAGTCCAAGGATAGGTTTAAACCGTTACTCGGTGAGATTGCGTAGAACCGAGGGTTGAGTTAACTTAGAAACTAAAACCTTTTGACATATTTACATATTAAGATAGTTAGTGTAATTGTAGGACCATGGCCGTAGAACGTGCTCAGTGGCACGATATGCAGAGGACCGTCCAAGGTCTTACTCAAGCACTCTAACAAGTCGCGTAAGGAGGTGCACATCATGGAGCCAGAAATCTCCACCAAAGTTTCAGAAACATGAACCCTCCTATGTTCATGGGATCCACTGATCCGGATGACGCCGAGCACTGGATCTGAGAAACTGAATGTATCTTTAGAGTTATGCAATGCACAGACCAAGAGAAGGTCTTATTAGCAACATTTCAACTGGAAAGAGATGCTCGATGCTGGTGGGAGTCGGTAGAAGCCACCTTAGACCAAGCTCAGGTTACATGGGAGGAATTTGTTGAACATTTTAACAATAAGTACTTCTCAGATCAAGTCCAGGAGAAAAAGGCCACCGAATTCACCACACTCAAGCAACGATCATTATCGGTGGCCGAGTACAAGGCACAATTCTCAAGGTTATCTCGGTACGCTAAGCATTTAGTCAATACCGAGAAAATGAAAGCTAGAAGGTTTTTAAATGGGCTCTGGCCCTAGTTTATCACACATCTGGCCCCGAAGGACATACAAGTCCATTTGGAGATGGTACGGCGGGCCCAACTACTGGAGGATGCCACGGAACTATCTGATAGGATCCGTGGGAGAGACAAGAAGGAGCATGTCACTAGCTCTGGCAATTTCAAACCCAACTTCAACAAGAAGAGGCCAAGTAATGGAGGAGAGTCTTCCCAGGAAAAGAAAGTTAAAAAGATTAACAAGCCGTTCTCCATCACCACCACACCTTCTAAAGTGGTGTGTAAACATTGTGACAAGGCCGGACACAAGGCCGACGAATGCTGGAGAAAACTTGGAGCTTGTCTCTATTATGGGAGTCGTGATCATCAGATTCCCGACAGTTTCTATGGGGCTGCCACCAGTGTCATTGCTGAAGCCAGAGCTCTATTATATGGACTCAAATACCTTAGAATGGTATCCTCTCATCCGACATTGATTGAATGTGATTCCAAAATCCTTGTGCAAACAATCAACAAGCAAGCTCACTGCCCATGGTCTATCCTTACTTATGTCAGAGAAATCAGGGAATTACTCTCTCAAAGGGACTCAGTCACTCATATCTTCAGAGAAGCAAATGTTGTTGCTGATTTGTTAGCTTCCCTAGCTTGCACAAATAATTGTAATTCTTTCTTTTCTTCATTTGAGCTACCCACGAATATCAAGGGTGCAGCTCGATTGGATAAGCTAGGTATCCCTAGCATCCGTATCATGTAATTTTCATTTGGTGTTTATCTCAATAAAATCAACCTCTTAGTGGTCTAATGGCGAAGTGTTTCCTCCTCGAGGAGCACTTTCCATTTCACCTCTAGGCAGGGTTTTTGAAAAAAAAAAGATTCCCGACTGTCCATTGCTCACTGAACAAGCCGGTGAAGTGAAGCGCCCGGCAACGAAGAATACATGTCTCCAAGCTATTAAGGAGGCAGAAGAAGATGAAGGCGGACTAGTGGAAGGTACATTGAAAGTTTGTTCCAAGTCTGCATATGTCTTATTTGATACAGGTGCATCGCATTTATTTATTTCCAAGAAGTTTGCTGATCCATTACCTATGGAACCGGAATGGATAAAATTAGTTTTGTCTACTCCTCTCGGAAGCGAAGCCGATATTACTCATCATTACCAAAACTGTGAAGTCTTGGTAGAGGGTAGAAACTTTCCTATCAACCTAATATGCCTAGATTTGAAGGAATATGATATCATATTAGGAGCGGATTGGCTATCCAAATACTGGGCAACTGTTGATTGTCGTAACAGCAAAGTTACTTTCAAAGAATTTCCAGAACTTTTCTATACTAGTACGAAGAGTAGGAGCAACTCACCTCTTATTTAGGCTCTCCGAGCTAGCAAGCTAATAAGGAAAGGATGTGTATCTTTCCTTACTTTTGTCACCATTAAGGAGACTAAGGAGACTAAGCTAGAAGACATCCCAGTTGTACAATAATTTTCGGACGTGTTGCCGGAAGATTTGCCTAGACTACCCCCACAAAGAGAAGTGGCCTTCACCATCGATCTGATCCCTGGTGCTGGCCCAGTTTCTAAGGCACCTTATAGGATGTCCCCTGCCGAACTCAAGGAGCTGAAGGAGCAACTGATGGAGCTTTTGAAGAAAGGATTTATCAGACCAAGCACTTCCCCGTGGGGAGCACATGTGCTATTTGTAAATAAGAAGGATGGATCTATGAGGTTATGCATCGACTATCGACAATTGAATCACCTCACTATCAAGAACAAATATCCACTACCGAGAATCGATGAATTATTTGATCAAATATATGGATCCAAGTATTTCTGAAAGATTGATCTCCGGTTGGGATATCACCAACTAAGGATCAAGGATGAGGACATTCATAAGACCGCATTCAGGAGCAGGTATGGGCACTATGAATTTGTGGTTATGCCTTTTGAACTAACGAATGCCCCTGCAGCCTTTATGCAGTTGATGAATAGTATATTTAGGCCTCATCTAGATCAATTCGTAGTGGTTTTCATTGATGATATATTAATTTATTAAAAGACCAAAGAAGAGCATGAGGAGCATTTAAGGATTGCATTACAAATATTGAGGATGAATCAGCTATATGCGAAGCTCAGTAAATGCGAATTCTGGCTAGGAGAAGTATCCTTCCTAGGAAATGTGATTTCGAAGGACAGACTATTTGTAGATCCATCAAAGGTTGAAACTGTAAGGAATTAGGAAAGACCGACCAACGCTAACGAGATCTGAAGTTTCTTAGGTCTTGTAGGCTATTATAGGTGATTCATCAAAGATTTCTCCAAGATCGTCGTACCACTCACAAGGCTAACTCGCAAGGAGATCCGTTATGAATGGAGTGAGGAATGTGAAAGAAACTTCCAAGCTCTCAAGGATCACCTAACTACTACCTCGGTCTTAGCTTTACCAGTTGAAGGAGAAAAGTTTGAGGTATATACCGATGCATCTGGCATTGGCCTTGGATGTGTCTTAATGCAACAAGGAAGAGTTATAGCTTATTCTTCGCGCCAATTAAAGAAGCACGAAGAAAACTACCCAGTCCATGACTTGGAGTTGGCTGCGATAGTATTTACACTAAAAATATGGAGACATTACCTATACGGAGTGTAGTTTACTGTATACTCCGACCATAAAAGTCTCAAGTATCTCTTCTCTCATAAGGAATTGAATATGAGGCAAAGATGTTGGCTAGAATATCTCAAGGACTTTGACTTCACTATACAATATCATCCAAGAAAGGGGAATCCTGTAGCCGATGCCCTCAGTCGAAAGCCGAGAGCACTATTAGCCAATTGTATGATTCAGGAGTGGAAGTTGCTAGAACAAGTCTCTAAGCTTAATATAAGCATGGACAAGGAGAGCAAGTGTGTTACGCTATCCCATATGAGCATACAGCCAGATCAACTCTCAGAAATACAAGGACTTCAAGATAATGACCCGACATTAGTGGAAATCAATTGCAAAATAGAAGAACAATCTGACTTCAAATTAGCTTCAGATGGGAGGTTGTTATTCAAAGATAGAACTTGTATACCGGATTGTCCAGAGCTAAAGAAGAAGATCTTAGATGAAGCTCACAGATCAATGTGCACCATTCATCCAGGATATACCAAAATGTACCAAGATTTGAAAAGGACCTTCTGGTGGCCCAATATGAAAAGAGAAGTAGCGAACTTCGTGTCTCGCTGTCTCACATGCCAACAAGTCAAGGAGGAACACCAAAAGCCTGCCGCTAAGCTACATCCTCTTGATATTCCAAAGTGGAAGTGGGAGGATATCGGTATGGACTTTATTATAGGATTATCTAAATCTAGAGAAGGACACGATGGGATATGGGTCATCATCGATCGTTTGACTAAGTCGGCACACTTTCTGCCAATCAAGAGCCGATGGTCAGTTGACGTCCTCGCTGCTCTGTACCTAAAGGAAATAGTCAGACTACATGGAGTTCTTGTTTCAATCGTGTCTGACCGAGACCCACGATTTACTTCTCATTTCTGGAAGGGTCTACAACATTCGTTGGGAATAAGACTCAACATTAGTACTGCTTTTCATCCTCAAACGGATGGACAGACCGAGAGAACGAATCAGGTGGTAGAAGATATGATCAGAGCTTGCATCATTGATTTTGGTGGAAGCTGGCATGATCACTTGTCTTTGGTTGAGTTTGCATATAACAATAGTTACCAGGCAAGTATGCAAATGGCACCTTTCGAAGCCTTATACGGAAGGAGTTGCCGATCACCCTTATGCTGGGATGAAGTTGGCGAGAAACAACTATTAGGCCCAGACATGGTAAGGGATACCACTGAGAAGATTCGGCTCATTAGAGAAAGACTTCAAGTGGCTCAGTCTAGACAGAAGGCTTATGCTGATACAAGAAGAAGAGATCTTGAATTTCAAGTCAAAGATCATGTATTTCTTAAGATATCACCCGGACGTGGAATACGGAGATTTGGTGTTAAGGGCAAGCTTACACCAAGGTTTATCGGACCTTTTGAGGTACTAGAAAGAGTTGGCGAGGTGGCTTACCATGTCGCTTTACCTCCTCAATTGTCTGAGGTACATAATGTGTTCCACATATCCATGCTAAAGAAGTATGTGCACGATCCGTCACATATCATCGATCATGGAGACCTGGTGATTCAAAAGGATCTCACCTATGAACAAAAGCCCATGAAGATCCTCGATCGCGAGGTACGTACACTAAGGAATAAAACTATTCCCATGGTAAAAGTGCAATGGAGTAAATGCTCAGAACATGAAGCCACATGGGAGACCGAGGAGTCTATGAGGAAGTGATTCCCAGATTTATTCTAAGTGGTATGTACTCTACACTCTCCACATTTATATGTAATTGAATTTGGGGACTAAATTCTTTTAAGTGGGGGAGAGTGTAGCAACCATGCTAAATTAAGGGACTAGAAAGTCCAAATAAATTAAAACCAATAATTAATCAAGGCCCAGACCTTGTATACAACCCCGTGTTTTTCTAATGGGCCTTATAAAAAGATCTCATAGACCCTACCCTTGTATTATAATGAATTAAGAATAGAATGACATTTTTAGGTAGGCATTAAATGCACAATATAATTTTATTTGAATTAATAATCAATAAATCTTGAAGGAAACATTAATTTATATTTTATTCATAATTTAGAAATTTTAATACTTCACATTTATTCATTATATTTTTATTTAAAGGAATAATGATATATTGATAAGCTTTAATACATTAAAGATAAGTAAAAGATAAAAGAATGGACATATTAACAATAGCGATCTTTAGAAGGTTCATAGAAATGGTGAATAGCACCCAACTCGTGGACGCATCATTTGCTTAACACGACAAAGCCAAAGTCGTTCTTTCTTTAAAGAGTGAATTGTGCCACTTTTTTAATTAAAAGAATTTTGTAAAACTAATTATATGGAAAAATAGAAAAAATGTAAAAACATTACCCATAAAATTTCATGTCAATACCCCATCAAATAAAAAATATAAAAATCTAGAAAGATTGTAAACTTTAAAATACACGTTAATAACGTGGCTTTGATCGAGAATTGGGAAGGGTTGTGTTTTAGAAGGGTTTAAAAGGAGAAATCCTAATTCTAATAGGACATATACTATGAGGATTAAAGTCCCAATCGAACTCAAACTTTAACTCCAAAACCCTATAAATACCCTACTAGAACCCCCCAACGCGTTTAATACTTAGCTGCTACAACCATCGTTCTCTTCTTGCAAGAACTTAACGTGGAGGCTGGTGGTCTTCTGCTAAGAAGATTATTACTTCTTCTTCCTAATTCTTACTACTACTTGCATATATCTTCTATTCCTCCTAATTGCTACTGCTGAAACATATTGAAGCTGCCTCCTCGGTTGATGCTGTAACTGGGAGAGAGTTTCTCCTTTCTTAAGCATTAGTCCTATGATTCTATCGCTGCCAAGGGAGGAAGTCCTCTTCAAACGATCAATGGCTGCTTCTTACAAAGACTACCGATCTCTGCAAGCCTCCCGTGAAGCTCCGTTGTAGAACATAGCCTTATTTCCATCCAATTTCTTGTGTTCTTATCAACCAAATAATCACCCGAGGTAGGTGTTCTCAAGTGTTTAAGCCCAATTTGATTAATCATAGATCATACGCATGCATCTAGGGCTGTTAGAATGGATCTTTTTACCCTGTTCCCATGGTTTCGATTTAAAATTCTGAATCTTAGTGAAATAGTGACCCACATATGGGCGCTATTTCTAATTCATGACTGTGTTACAGTCGCTAACTCATTGGTTAATTATTATATACACATGTTCAAAATTTAATAACCATGAACCATGGTATCTAAACTAATGCATGACTACACTACTGAAATCTTGCTATTTTTCTCTACATGACCATGTGACTAGTTCCATGGAATTCTTTGTATTTCAGAAGTGCTACTGTTCATGCCCGAAACTATATATGATTGAACAACGCCTGAATCATGGGCGCTATTTTGATATCGCGCCCTTGATCTGGGCGCTATATATTGAAAGGTGATTGAGCCCAGGGTGCCATTCACCCTGAAAACAAAGTACCAAATTGGATTTAAAGAATTGGTGGCACTGGTGGAGGCGCCATTTCTTGAAACGTGGCTGAACCTCAGGCGCCATTCCTTGATACGAGTCTGTGACTTGGGCGCTATTCCCTGAGACAAGTCCATGTCTTGGGCGCCATTTAACCTATACTCAGAAATAAAAATATAACAGCATAACAAGACTGGAGTCTGGGTGCGAATTTTTAAATCATGGCTGGGCCATGGGCGCCAATTTCTTGCTACATGAATTTTTGCATGTTTTCTGTACCTATTTTAGTGGGTTACATATATATTGGTACTATATTCTAGACTGTGAGTATAGTCCCACGTTTCTCAGAGATTCAGCGATTACCCTATACTTTCTCGATGACATACGAGCCCTTCATTGGACATTCCGTTCCTTCGAACCGGTCAGTGAGTCATAGAGACCTCCGTAGGTCTCCTCGATGCTTTGGATTCCCTCAAGGCCGATTGAGCTGGTTGTACCATTAAAACCCATGAAACTCTATAATTGCCATGTCACTCTAAAGAAACATGGTATACCGGCCCTCATGACATACTATTTGGATGTCATGAGAATATCTTTGAATTGATGGAATGGGAAACCATGCCATTAGTATTTCTTAAGAATTATGTGCCGTACTTGTGGACACTAATTCTATCTACCTTCTTATGTACAAAGATGAGTGACCATTTTCTATATGAGCGCTTATTCTTAATGTCATGGCACCCTTCAAGGGAGCCATCTCCACCTAGTTTTATCGTTAATCGTGATTATACCGTTATTATCGTCAAGTTCAATCCTTGAAATTCTATTCTATATGATCTACCTCAAAGTTCCTACAAGCTTATTCCTTTGGAATTCTATATTGGCTATAACTATAGTGGATGTCGAAAAATACATGATCAATGCCTGCGCATATAGGGCCCGATCTGGTCCTAGGAGGAGCACCCGAAATTACTAGTTCCCATGAGAGTTGTAATGATCATGGTGTGGCATTGCACCGAAGTACTTGTCGTTCTCGATGACATTTCACAAATCTCGTGCTTGACTCGACTTTACTTGACATGACATGACTTGCGTGACCCGAAAAGGGTATTTATTATATACTTGCAAGAAACATGATAGCCAATTCTCGACATGACATGACAAATATACTTGCTTGAATATCTTGATACTTATTGACATGAGTTCTTGAAAGACATGCTAGTTCACCCGATTATCTCTTGTTATACACTCTCTTTTATCATTTTACGTGAACATGCATAGCTATATTGCATTCATATAACTTGTAATCTACTTAAAGCAAACTAGCACTTGAGATATAAATCCTACTGAGCGTTCGCTCATCCAGTATTTTTCCCTATTTTTCAGGTAAGTCTGATGACGAGACTCAATCGGATGGGGAAGGTCAAGAGTGAAGAGATTAGAGCTACTCCATCTATCCAAGCATCTACTAGTCTTATATTTCTATTTTCTTGAGTCACTCATTGTACTTTTTCTTTATTGAGTCTTAGCACTTTCATTAAGTGAATCGTGATAGAAGTACTTTGAGGTTGTGATTGAATAAAGGATTGGGTTATCTTTACTTTTGCACACTCTATCTTTGTGTCGAATACACTAACGCTCTGATTGACATGATCGATATAAACTCGTCACGCACTCTGGGTTCCTTCCGCGCTCGGGGCATGACAGTTTTTGTGGTATCAGAGACTATGATATTCAATTGCTAGGAAACCCAAGTCCAAGGATAGGTTTAAACCTTTATCCGGTGAGATTGGGTAGAACCGAGGGTTGAGTTAACTTAGAAACTAAAACCTTTTAACATAATTACATATTAATATAGTTATTGTAATTGTAGGACCATGGCCGCAGAACGTGCTCAGTGGCGCGATATGCAGAGGACCGTCCAAGGTCTTACTCAAGCACTCTAACAAATTGTGTAAGGAGGTGCAGATCGTGGAGCCGAAAATCTCCACCACGTCTGGAGAAGTAATCTGTTGCTGCTAAGATATATTTGCATCCTGATGAAGATGCTGGTAGCGTGCCTACCACGTCTGTACCCCATTGAGCAAACAGCCAACTTGGTACGGTAGGATGCAGTGGCGCCGTTTGTCTTCTTGACACAGTGGCATGTTCCTGACACTTCTGGCAGGCTTTAGCAAACTTGCAGTAGTCGTCAAACATAGAGGGCCAGTAGTAGCCCAATTTTTTTATTTCAATTTTGATTTTCGGACTGGCCTGGTGTGCCCCGGCTGACCCGGTGTGGACTTCCTACATTACTTGCCTAACCTCTGGTGAAGATAAGCACCGGCGTAAGACTCTCTTTTGGGCATCTGCCATTATTCGGAACAGGGTTCCGTTCCTCATCTCGTCGGAGTCCTTGACCTGTAGGAGCTTCATTTTTTGTTCTTTTTCTTTCGGGAGCTGCTGGTGTTGAAACCAACATAGGAGATGCTCCCGCCAGTCGGGCTGTTGGATTTCTTCTACAACTGTCGATTCATTTTCTTGTTTGTCCATCAGGACCTCTGTCACACTGGGAACCTGCCACCGGTTAATTACTGTTATATTTAGGCTTGTGTCTGGCGGGATTACCAAAGAACTGGCAAGCTTTGCGAGGGCATCCGCCTAAGCATTCTATCCTCGGTTGATGTGCTTGATGCTGATGAAATAGAATCTTGTCATCAGGCGGAGTGCCAGCTGGTAATAAGGAAGGAGTCCTTGTTTCCGCACATCAAACTCTCCTTCCAACTATTTTATAACTAGCATGGAATCCATGAATGCTTCCAGCATCTGAATTCCCATGGACAGAGCAATCTTCAACCCGATTATTAAGGCTTCATATTCTACTTCATTATATATGCAGAGTTTGTTTATTGAACATGATGTATATATGACTTCTCCTTCTGGAGATTTCAAGACTATGCCTGCCCCTGCCTTGACTCTGGCTGACCCAGTTGCCGAGGTATCCATTCTGGATGCCCTGTCAAAGTATAACTGCCACAATGAGGGCTGTACGTGGCTAACCCCCAAGGTCTCATCTTCAGAAACCTCTGGCTTCAGCGGACAATCTTCTGGTACTTGGTGCTCGGCGAAGAAGTCTGCGATGGCTTGGCCTTTGACGACCCTTTGTGGGACATAGGAGATATCAAACTCCATCAGAATCACCGCCCATTTGCCTAGGCGGCCTTTGACTGCCAATTGGGACATGATATATTTAAGCGGATCTGCCTTGGAAATCAGCTTAATTTCATGCGACATCATATAGTGTCGAAGCTTCTTGACTGCGAAGACCAGTGCTAGGCAGATCTTCTCGATAAAGGTGTATTTCGCCTCAGTTCTGACTAATCTCCGACTGAGGTAGTAGAGGGCTTGTTCCTTCCCTTCTTCATTGTTCTGGGCCAGCATTGCCCCAGGGAGTTGTATGTGGCTGCTATGTAGAGGATTAGCGGCCTTCCTTTCACTGGTGCACCCAGCACTGGAGGAGTCTTCAGATAATCCTTCAGCTTGTCAAAGGCTGTCTGGCATTCTTCGTCCCAATAAAAAGGAACATCTTTCATCATTAGCTCGTGAAAGGGATGGCATCGCCCTAACAAGTTAGATATAAACCATCGGATGTATGGCAGGCGGACTTGTAGAGATCTCAGCTCAGACAGGTTCCTTGGCGGGGGTAACTCCTGGATTGCTTTGATCTTTGTGGGGTCTATCTAAATTCCCTGATATCTGACAATGAATCCCAAGAATTTTCTGCTCGATACTCCGAACGCACACTTCATGGGGTTCATCTTTAATTCATACTGCCTGAGCCTCCGAAATATAACTCGGAGGTCCTGCAGATGGTCTTCTTTCTTTCTGGTCTTGACTACTAGGTCATCGATATAGCACTCGACCTTGTGGTAGAGTAGGTCATCAAATATTCTGGTCATCGCCCGCTGGTAAGTTACGCCGGTGTTCTTCAGTCCGAACGACATCCTCTTGTAGTGATAAATACCCTTGGGAGTTCAGAAGGCGGTGTGGACCCGATCATGTCCCGCTATCCATATATGGTTGTATCCGAACAACCCGTCCATAAACGATAGAGCTTCATGGCCAGTCAGGGCATCAATCATGACCTCCATTATCGGTACTGGAAAGTCATCCTTGGGGCAGGCCTTGTTCCGATCTCATAAATCAACGCATATCTGGATCTGCCCATTTTTCTTCTTCACGGGCACGATATTAGCCAGCCACGTGGTGTATTGATTTTCTTCGACAAAACCCACATCAATGAGCTTGTCAACTTCTTTGCATATTTGAGTGATGAGCTCTAGCCTCATGCGCCGCGATGGCTGCTTTACCGGCTCAGCTTCGGGGCTTATGGCTAGCTCATGCTGTGAGACTGCGAGCCTCAATCCTGGCATTTCCTTGTAGGTCCAGGCGAAGCAATCCCGATATTCTTGTAGCAGCTGGATGTACAACCTCTGTTCTTTAGCAGATAACTGGGCACTGAGGATGGTCGGCCTAGGGTCATCCTCGTCTCCCAAGTTGACTTCTATCAGTTCATCGACTGTGGCTTGGCCTCCGTCTTCTATCTCCGGGGGCGCAGGCTAGTGGTCGACAAAGTTGGGTATATCATCTTCAAGCTCGAGTACGTCGGCCTCTTCATTCTGTTCCTCCTGGGTCTTGCCAGGAATTTCTGAGTTAGCTAGTGGTGACTGCATGAGATGTTCTATTGGAAGACCTATAGCCGCCGTGGTTTTGAGAGACGAGCTTACAACCTCGGCCCTTGGAGACGTGTTTGCAGCCCTGAAGGGCTGGTGGCTGTTTGTTGCCGTGCTAGAGCAGCACTGCGGCTTTACAGCAAAAGACAAGAGTGCCCTGCCTCCCTGGATTGCCATATCTTCAGTGGAGGTAGTCTTTTCTTTTCTAGCAGCATTCATCTCTTGATTAGGCTTGGAAGAAGCTCCCCTGATCGGTTCGAGAGGTGTTGACATCATCATCAGAGGTGGGCCACTAGAGGGAGGCAGCCCTGCTTCTTCAGTATCTTCAGCTTCGCTACTGCTAACCGTGTTGAATTTGGCCTGAAGAGCCGCTTCCTCAGGATAGACCTGTTCCCAGCACCGGCAGGGGAATATGGTTTATGATTCCAAGTCTCTTGGTCGAGCTGGTTCAGTATGCTCAGCCTCTACTGGGTGTTCATCAACAGTTGCCCCCAGTGAGTTATCTTCTGTCGGGTAGAAAGCAGAGATGGTGTCCACTTCATAGCGCCCGATATAATAGTATTCCTCGAGGGTGAAGCCCAACCCTGGGTGTTGAGAGACACGTCTCAGCTCTTTGTCCAGGCTTGCAGGATACCATAACTTCTGGAATGCTTTTTTCTTCTTGCGAGGCTGGTCAGAGGGGATGTGTTGTTTCTAGAACATCTTGGCAATCCGATTTGTTATAAATGCCAACCCTTGAATGGGAACTGATGGGTCTTCTATATCTTCAGGCAGATGACAATCATTATCTTCCCGTGTAGGGTGCTCATCAGCCGTGTAAAATAAGCTGCTGGGGCCATCTATCTGCGCCACCTTCCAAGCTTTGAAAGGTTCGACAGTGATATTATCGAGGCAGAGAATTGGCTTGGTAAGGCCTTCCAGGATCCCGATGTGGTCGTGCTGCTGGTCGACCTTGGCTTCATTAGCTTCGAGTAGATGGCGGGAGGTGCTACCCTTCCCACGTCCCCAGTGATGGTGATGTGTGAGACCGTCTTGGGATTAACATACCCCCGCGGCGGCGGAGGGAACCAGTCGGCGCCGAAGGTGCTTTTTGATGCGTCGGCAGAGGCCTTGGCTTCAGAGGTCTTCTGCGACCGTTCTGCATATAGAGGGGCGTCCGCCAGGTGACATTTGAACACTTCGAATGGGTGGGGATTAGCAAATACTCTTTCCTCCTTCTCTTCCAGGTTGTATTTGATGCACTGGTGGAGCGTAGAGGGCACCACCATGTTCTCATGTAGCCAAGGGCGGCCAAGCAGCACCTTGTACGAGGTGCAGGAATCGATGACATGAAACTGCACCCTCGTAACAAAGTCCGCCAGAGTGAGTGTGAATTCTGCTACTCCTAGCGACACTTCACACTTCTGGTTGAAGCCGACAATACGCATATCTCTGACTTTTTCGAGGCGCACGTTGAAGTAGTGCCTCTGATATTTCCTGTATGGCAAGATGTTGACAGCTGCCCCGGGATCCACCAAGATTCTGTTCAGCTCCCGGCCATTCAGATGTCCTTTCATATACAGCGGCCTGTTGTGGCTGGTAGTGGGGAGTAGCATGTCCTCCAGAGTGAAGGTCGCGTTGGCCTCCGGTAGTGCTTCAGCCAGACATGTTTCATATTGAGCAGGCGTCTACAAAGCAGTAATGATCGCCTGTTGGGTCTCTGCACTCAGAGAGAGGATTTCTCAAATAGTGAATCTTGCTAGGAGCTTTTTTAATAACTTGACTACCAGGCTTCCTGCTCGGACATTGGACAGCTTCATTTCTTCTGCCCACCTCGGCTTGGGAGAGTCTTTAACCACGACCAATGATGGGCCTGCTTCCTCGGGCTCTGAGGCCGCACCCTTCTGCTTGGTGTCGTCTCCCTGCTATCCCTCATTGGCTATTGTTTGGTGAGCTTCTTCTTCATCTGGAACTCCAGAAGACTGTTGGAGCTGCGGGCGAGTATTCCCTACTACGGGGTCGGCATCCTGACAAGGATGCTTTCCCTTTGACATTCTTATGAATTCCAGAAAGGAAGGGGCGGTAGTGCTGCCCCCACTCTGACTATATAGACCCGAAGGAGGAGGGATTTGGACTCCCCTGACCTCCGGGGCGGGTATCTTATAGGGTTGCTCCACCCTGAAGATGATATTGTGGTTGGCGGGCGACTGACGCCCCCATCTTCGGCCCGACTCTGTTGTGTGTGCAGTGGTCACTGCTTCATCCTGGCTTGCCCCGGCGGCGGGTGTAAAGCATATTTCCTTTTCGTCCTCTTCACTGGGCAGATTGAAGAGGGCAGATAGGGTATTGCAAGAAAGGACTATATCCTTTGTGGCCTTGCTGGATTTTCTTTTCTTTCTTCGTCTCTTTTTCTTTTCTTCGGCCAGCACTTGCCCCCAAAACAGAATGTCATCCTTGTCTGGTGCTTTATCAGCCTCTTGCTCTTGCTTTAATGAGAGTTGTTCTAATTCCTGCCATGGGACATGATCCCGTACCAGTAAAGGCTCCATTTCAGGTTGTACATATTCATCTAACCCGTTTATATAGTCTTGCAGCCGCCAGGCTTCTGGACTAATTTGCTTGACCATTGGCAATGGAGTCTGCCTTCTCCGGTTGTGTGTAGGTATTCTGAAGACTGCAGGTGGATTGGCCCACACATGTGTTACCACTAGCAGAGTGGGTTCTGGTTCAATGAGGCCTGTTTCTCCTTTCTTCTTGATTTTTGCTGGGACTTGGTGCCATTCATATTGTTCTTTTATTGGTATCAAGAAGCAGGCCTCATAAGCATGCTGAGTGCTGGCTTCTGCGATCTCTTCAGGCAATGCCTGATACAGAGAGGCCATGTTGACCTCCGCTCTTCTCAGAGGCGCTTCATGAGGTTGTGGAGGGTCAACTTTGTACTCCCCCAAGTCTATTTCTTCTTTCTTGACCATGCCTTCAATGATATCCTTGAAAACATAGCAGCCTTCAATCGGATGCCCCAGCATCTGGTGGTAAGGGCAAAACCTTGGACTGTCTCTTCTTTTCAGGTCTTCCGGCCTCTTCGACTCGGGCAGGGCGACCTTGTCATACTGGGTTACCCAGTCAAATAAAACTTTGATTTTTTCCTTTGGGAAAGAGTAGGCCTTCTTCATCTTATCCCTGAGTTTGGGACCCTCTTTGCTTGAAGACTCAGTAATAAAACTTCAAGATAATCAAGGTCGATGACACAGACATGAACGGGTGGCTAACGGACTCAAGCGATGGATCTGGTGCGGCCAACGGACCAACCCGGGGTGACCCGGGCTCTGCCCAGCTGGCGGTCGACCGCCAGCACAGGGGCGGTCGACCGCCCCAGCCAGGGATGGCCAGTCTGCAGGGTTTCAGCTGGCGGTCGACCGCCAGCCAGTAGCGGTCGACCGCTAGTCCCAGGGATCATCCGTCTATAGTGTTTTACAGTGGCGGTCGACCGCCAGAAGCTGTAGGTCGACCGCCAGCCCCGAGCCTTCAATTTTGACTTTGTTTCCAACTTCAAAAAGAGCCATTCAACCTTGATTTGTTTAATCCTAAAGTCACCTAATCACCCACAAATTGTGGATCTGGTCTGAGGCTTGTCTATAGACCATTCAAGGTCTATAAAATCAATACAAGAGGGTTGAAAACCCTAAGGGCTTTAAGAGGGTTACAAGGGAGGCTGCTAGAGTGTGTTCAAGGGAGAGGAATTCGGAGCACTGTAGCAGTGAACAGTACTCCGTGAAGAAGATCTTCATCCTCAAGTGTTCAAGCTCTTCAAGTGGAGATCAAGATCAAGGCCAAGAGAAGAGAAAGCTGCATCCTCCATCCTCTTCATCATCTCAAGGGGATCCATTGAAGCTCACTATCAAGGGAAATCATCTTCATCCATTCAAGTTCATTCAAGGTGATATTTCAAGCATTCAAACTCCTAGAAGCTAAAGAAGCAATCAAGATTCAAGGTAGCTTCATCATCTCCTTCATTCATTCAAAGAAGTTCAAAGAGAAGATCAAGAGAGAAGAATTGAAGGAAGAGGTACTGTTCACGTGAACAGTACTCCGTGAAGAACATTCATCCAATCAAGGGTGAATCAAGAAGATTGAGTTGAAGCTAAGAGGAGCCTTGTTGCTGATCAACATTCCATACAAGGGCCAATTCATTTTCACTCATAACTCAATCTCTTGTTTTAGTTCATTCACATCTTGTTTCATTTTCATTATTGTTTAAACATTGAAAGTGTGATTCATCCCTACCGGTGGTTAGTAGGAAGGCAATTGGAGGGTGTTCCAATTTGCGGTTGATGTCCCTACCAGGTGGTGAGTAGGAAGACAATCGGTGGTTTCCGATTTGCGGTTTGGTGCGCTGCACAAGTGAAGCCTCACCGGGTTTTGGTGAGGGGTGGACGTAGGGCTGAGGATTCAGTCCGAACCACCTTAAAAATCCTGTCTAGCGTGGTTTGCTTGTGTGATTGAATCGTTCTAGGTGCATGCTTAGGATCGAATTATTATATATCTTGCTTATCTTGCTAAGTGAATCATAGCATTCTTGGAAGCTAGTTTCTATTCTGCTGCAATTCATTTTAACTAGCTGTTTAGAGGGCCGCATTGCGAAAAGTGGGGCTGATCTATTCACCCCTCCCCTCTAGATCTGCTGTCCACTACACAACATCTGCTGCCTTGCCTTTTTGTGTAGTGACAGTAGCTGATGTCGGCGCAGGTCTTGCCAGGAAGTCTTCCACCTTGGCCACCACATTGTTCAAGCGGTCGAATGATCGGATTTCCATCCCAATCATCTTTTCTAGTACCTCTCTCCTGAGGTTCTGCTTGCAGATTTGTACAGCGTCCTCTTGGTGTGGGGGCCACTTGCATCTCATTCTGAGGTTTCTCCACCTCTTGATATATTCAAGGGTTGTCTAATCTGCCCTTTTCCTTATCGAGTAGAGCTCAGCCACCATGACCTCCCGTTCGGTGACGTGAAACCTCTCTCTAAATTTCTTCTGCATATCCGGTCAGTCGCTGATTGACCCGACCGAAAGGCTAGAATACCATTCAAATGCGAGCCCCATTAGCGAGGACTCGAAAAATTTCTGTAGGTACGACTCGTCGGTGGCCAGATCGCCCATGATGGTCATATAGTAAGCGACATGCTCCATCGGGGATCCCTTCCCGTTGAACTTGTCAAATTTTGGCAGCTTACTGATCCCAGGAGGGAGCTGCTTGGCAGCATGGTGTGGGGGGTATGGCACCCTATAGGCATCAAACGTGACGTAGTCGCCTTCACTTCGTTCAGCAAGCTTCAGCTCGATCATCCTCTCTACCATCATCTTATTCATGACGGTTGGATCAATCGGTTCTGGATAGAAATGCGCTGGCTGCAGATAGTGAGTAACCAAGGTGGTCACCTGCGGAAGAGGGCGCAGCAGCGGAGGCGTCTGGTGCACCTGTGGCAGCACCGACGGCATTAGCGGCTGTGATGGGTGTTGCTGAGTTGTTGCCAAGCTTGGTTCTGCCAGCTGAGGTGGGGTATAGAGTGGTGGGAAGTCACTCTGGTTGACGGCTCCCCGTGAAGATTCGGCCTACATCTCAGGCTGCTTGGAAGTTGAGGTTTGCTCCGTCTTCTCCACAAGCTGCTTCTTCAGGGACTCTATCCCCTGTCGATATTTCTGGAATAACATCCATACTGATGGATCCATAGTTGCAGTGCTGGGAATGGCTTCTGTGGTTTCCCCTTACGCACCTTCAGGGAGGATGTCGAGCAAGACATCTTCTTCTTCAGCCGTCACCACATTGGCAGTTAGAATAATAGCTTCGTCATGTTGCAGGTGGTGGGCCAGGGTTTGCCTTCCCTTGGCCGCTACCAACATTTTTCTTACGGCTTCCGCCCTTCGAGTATTCGGCCCCGGCCTTCTAGCCAACTGATCCAGCTCCTAAGGCTCCTCAGGTAATCTTCCATAGTGGCCAGACACCCCAGCCATGTTGCAGGTGAAAATCTGCATCCTTCTTCTTTGTCTGCAAACCCTCCTCTTTGCATTCTCCGGGAAGGTGAGCCTTTCGAACACGGAGACTCTTCTTCTTTCCTCCTGGTGGGGAGTAACTTCATCGGCTTGAATGTCCAAGCAGTCTTCATATCCATTGTCATCAACCGACGACGTAATTCTTCTTTCTTCTTCTTCTTCTTCCATTGCCATTGATGGGCAGTGATCTTCTTCAACCACGGCTGCTTGCAATAGCCGTTGTTGGCCCAATGAGGGGTTGCCTAGTCCCCTAAAATAACTTCTGACCATATTGGTCATCTCTTCTCACCCTCGCCCCTGATGTAGGACCGGGGATAGTTGTCGGCCTCCCATCGGAGGGATGTAAGCGAGCCGGGCTCTTTCGACAGGTTGTTGAAATCTTCTTCCCACAGTGGGGAAGTTGGCTTGTCGGGCGCAGGCCCTAAAACTTTCACGGCGTGGAGGATCCACGACCGTTTACTCTTTCCGTGGGGCAAGGCTTCTTTTCTTGTTCTTCTCTGCTCCAGTAAATCCGGAGTGGTGGCGGACTGGTGCATCCTGGTGGGTAGGCTGGATCTTCTTAGGGACCCAAACTTGCTTAGATATTCTTGGCTTGGGGGCCAACTTTCTTCGACCATGACAGCCAGCTTCTTCTTTCTCGGCTCTCCTTCCGGAGAGGGCTTGGTAAGAGTTGTAGATAGGTGCTACAGGGATCACCCGATCCGGGCTCACTCGAGCATCGCGTCCGTCCAGGAAGATGGGAACTCCCCCGATCAGCATGGATTTGTCGGACACGGAGAGACGTCCGGTAGCAGCAGCAGTAGCCTTCCTCCGGAAGCTCCTATGTTGGCACCTCTCGGAGTTCTTGGCAGGGACAGGGCGGGCCCCATGAGTGATATGGTGCACCATGCAATTGGCGATGTGAATTGGGCCCGTTATTGGGCTAGCACAGCGTCTAGCCTTCGGGGCCTCGACCTCTTTCGCAGTCTTCTCCTCGGCAGGTTCTGAGGACTCTACTTGCAACAGATCGGCAAAGGCTAACCCCAAGAAGTTACGGAAGCCTACAGCTGGTGTGAAAGACCCGAAGATAGTGGGCACCGCCAGGTACCCGTGTTCAGCATAGCCGGCGACGATCGCGGGGCCAAAGGCGAGAGCGGTGAGTGCCGATGATGTCATTTTTCACCTGAGATAAACAAACAAACAGTCAGTATTCTTGAGGGGAGCCTCCGGAGGCATCCTCTCTTGGCAAAGAGATGAAGGGAGACTCGGGTCCCACCGGGCGTGCCAGAGCTGTGGGGGACGATTTTGTTTACCCGAACTAGATCATTCATTTGTTATTTGCGTAGGCGTGCCAGTCACATATGTGACAATTTATTATGCGCTCGGTCTGACTTGGTCAGGCAAATGTGAGGGTCGAGTCGGGACCTAGAGTCTGTCATACCATAAAGGCTATAATGTTAATTACGTCCTCTAAGAAAGAGGACAATCCTTGATTAATTGCCAATATAGGGATGCCTCGAGGGATGATACAAAGGCATAATTAATACAGACTAAATGCACCAATGGATGTTGTGGAATGTGTTCATTTAGTTGACCATTCATGCAAAATGCAACGAGTTTATTAATTAATTTATTCATGTAATTAAAGGTTCAGTCATGCTCATTTAGATGGCAATGCGTGCTAATGCAAGTGTATGTCCATGATTTCAAGATGAATGCTCAGCATAATTGAAGACATTGAACCCCTTTTTATTCATTTATTTGGCTAGATTTATTGAATCAATTAGGGTTTTAACATTAACCATCTACTATTAAAACAATTATTTATGCAGGTGCTCTCGTGCCACTGTTTATAAAAGTCAACGCATCAAGAGTCAACACAGAGTCAACAACATGCACATAAAGTCAATGCATTATTTTTATTTTGGTCAAAGCATTATTTTATTTCATACATTAAGTCACTGCCCTCCTTGGACTAAGGTCGACCTCAGTGCACTTCATGCACTGCCAAGGGTCGATGCTAGTATGAGGTTGATGCACGTTGGAGGGTCGGTGAATGCATGAGGTCGAGGCATGTGGAAGCAAAGGGGTGATAGCTGGGTCGGTGCAGGATGTGCATCGATGCTAAGGGCAGGTTGGTGCAACCGTGCTGGGGTCGGTGCAAGCTTGGTGAGGTCCGAGCAGGTTTTGGGCTGGGGTCAATGAACAACTAGAGAGGTCGATGCATGTATGAGATGGCCAAAAACGGCGCGGGGTGTTGCTGAGGCTAAAACGGCGTGCCCAGGGGGCATCAGATGGAGGCCAAGGGGGTTAGATGGAGTTATGAGTGTAGGGCTAAAGCGGCGCGGGGGGGTGCCGTGCCGGAAAATGGCGCGCCGGTTTAGGGGCGCGTCGGATTAGGGCAGGTTTGATTTATTTTGGGTTAAAATGAAAGGTCAAGTGATTTTCTTGGAACTTTGATGTTAATTAAGAAGATTAAAGAGTTTATTCAGGTCCCAAATGTCCTACAAATATGACAATTCCAGACTTATGAGAGGTTCCTATTCGAGCATAGTCCAAAATAGACTTATAGCTGAAAATTCATCACAATTCAGACTAAGTGTTCAGTCAAAAATTGGGCAGCACCTCCCCACGCCCGGAGGGTTGCGGGGGTGAAGTGGAGACAGTCCCACAGCATCTGGGATACGCTCCTTAAAGCCGGGAGTGCCAAACGGTGACCGGTGGACTTCGATGGAGGAAACCCCGAGGGCTAGCCTACGAGGGGCACCAACACTCCATGAGTCAAAAATATCGATCAGAGGGATGGCCAAAATGGGGAGGAAACCTCGAGGGCTAGCCTACGAGAGGTACCTTACCCACGGCCACCACCATTCCTGAGGGAATGTGGATTTAATGTTGGGCCGAGGACCCATTTCTTTGCACCTTCGGGGGCTCGTAGTGCTCCACACCGCAGAGGGGTGGGATCCTACGGCCGTATGGTGATTAAGGGAGAGACAACAAGGCGTTTGATGGGGAATGTCCCCCTCCCCGGTAGATGGGTCAATATTGCTGAAGAAAACACGGTATTCGAGTTAAAATCCCGATGTCACCCATACGACAAGAGCGGTAGGTAGGTCATATTGGGCAGACCTTCCCCCACCCATCTCAGGGTACAGAGATTACGATAATCCATTATTGGTTTATTAAATCATCGGCAGTAAATTAAGTATGCAAAAGGGGGTCAGCTGATTAGCACTCAGAGGTAGGCCAGAGGGGCAGTCACTCGAATAACCTGCGGGTAATATGCAAGAGGATGATCACGCCAGGCTGTAGGGACAACCCTATGCTCCCCAGTTCAAGATTGTGAACGGGGTAATGATAAGGGATCTATCCTAGAGACGAAGGGAGATGCACATACACGTAGACCTCCGGTAGGGGAAAACACGGTAAACACGCAGTATATTCAATACATTTGACCCACTCAGGAAAGAAAGCCCCGGGGAGGGATGAATAGTATTAATGTAGCCCATGGCTTAGCCAGGTCATGGGATCAAGTGACAGAGACGGGGAACACAAAAGCGGACGCAACAAAGAAGACATGCGAACTCAAGCATCCACTCATATTCTCATTCACACCCGAATGCCATCACACAGATAACAAAGGAAGGAAGAGTAATAGAATCAAACTCAAGGCGAATGATATTGGCATCATAACACGGGCCTAGCCCAATTACATCTTCTCCCTATGGAGGAAGAGCAGCTATAGATAGAGCTACAAGGAGCTAAAATGCTTAAGAGAAAGACAGATAGAAATGGGTTGCGGGCTCAGATCATGGCCCGTTCCATTAAAAGACTCAGGACATTGACAGAAGGGATAAAGATAGGAGAGGGAGATCCAGGCAACCTCGGCAACCCACCTTGAATATCTGCAGCCGGAGAATAGAGTATCGAAAATGAGCCTTCTTCCTTTCTTCCTTTTTCCCCAAGTTTCTCTTCTCTCTGTGTTTTTCTATTTCTTCTGAAGGTTAGTCTCTCTCTCCCTTTTTTTTGGTTGTGTCTTCCCCTCCTCTCTTTCTTCTTTGGTCGAGGGTTGATTTATATAGCAAACCATTGGCCATGGCTTCACCCGGCGTGGGAATGGCACCGGATAAGGGTTCACCCTTTTGCGCGCCGGGAGTGTGGGCGCCGAAAATGGGTAGCTCGCCGGATTAGGGGGTGCGCCGTATTAACCCCGTCCTTTGTGTTCATTTAACACGGGCCAGACGATGCACCCCGGAGCGGCTCTGGGAGTCATTGTGATCTTTCATCTCACTATGGTCTTGCCAAACCATGGTGGGAGGCTTCGATAAGGCTTTCAGGCCACTGAACGGCCGCCTGCGGAATCTCGTGCATCTTCAGCTCAGACACGTGGGTTTTTCGCTGATACGGGCCTCGACACTATAGATTCTACTCCCGGCTCGGCTCAAGTTGCCTCTGTATCTTTCTCGGGGAGTGAAATACCACCCGGGGTACTTTCGCCTTGACTGGGCGGTCATTTGGTCGCTAATGGACCTAGTTGCTGAGAAGGCGTACCTACACCGGGGCTATCCGGGTCTTCTGCCAATGGAGCCTTCGGTCCCTTATTCTGAAGGGCCAAGGATGTTTCGTCACCTCGGGAGGATCTATCTTTCAGGTGGCGGACCACCAGGTATACCCTTGTCCTTGGTCGGACAACGGATGTTGTTTATGCGGCACCACCGAGTCGATGCCGGTTCATCGGGCAGGCTTGTCGACACTACCGGTTTGTTGTGGATTCTTCTCGATCCTCTTGAGGTGAAGTCCCCGGTGTTCATACCGGGTGACCTGAGGCTCTGGCAGCTTGAGAAGGCTTCAGCGCATTGGTGTCCTTCAGCTTCTTCACTTCAGCCGGCCGCATCATTTCTGTCATTTAGGCGTGGTCGCCATCGAGCATATTTTTAGTGCCAACAGGCTCACCCTTGACTTTTCAGGTGTAGCTGTTCTGCCTCGTGGCTAGATGTTCCGCTGTGCGATAGTTCTGTGTTGCCAGCGTTTTCCAGTGTTGGGCTTCTCCCGACTTGAGGGTATGTTTCCCTTTCTGTTAGACTGTACTTGTCTTTCTTGTTGGACTGGACTCTATTAGTTTTAATTGTTATAGAAAATGTAATTTTATTTTTGCTACTATAGCAATCCTGATCATTAAAATTTAATTGCTTACTACTTTATCTAGAAGTTCAATGTACTACCACATACTGTTCTATCCCTTCGGAGCTTTTCCGCTCTTGGGAGGTCTCACAGGTTCCAAGCGGTATCTGGTTTACCCGGTATCCGGAGTCTGGGTCATCACAGGTGGTATCAGAGCAGAGTTTAGAGTTGTTCAGAATTTTTTTGAGCTAGCTGAGCTTTTGTTTGTGAAGTAAGTGGGAATTTGAGATATCACAGTGCTCAGAGTCCTTAAGGTCCAGTACAGTCGACAGCTGGCATTGGTTTTGCGATTGTTTATCGCTTTGCTTCAGCATATGGTCTTGTGCATGCTGCATTGGCACTATGCGAGATGGTTTTTGCTCTCGTCAGGATGTGATGGAGTGTTCTTCTCTCGTCATGGTGTTTGTCTCGGTTATGTTGTACTTGGCAGAGTTCACCGACAAGCGTGAATCTATGGTGTGGTGTTCAAGATTTTTTCTTGGCTTGTTTAGGTGGTTGGGAACTATCGCTGGGGTGATGGCCGTGCACATTCTTATGTTATTTTGGTCGCCCCAACTTGATGTTTGTTAAGCCCCTGAGGTGTTAGCTTGTGTTGTGGTGGTCAATTGAATGCCTTGTTTGAGAGAATGCTCGGGTGAACCTAGGATTTTTATTCCTGGTAAGCTACTATTAGACGAGCTTAATTCTTCTCATCCTATTTTCTGGCATATTTTCGAGGTAAGCTTTGGAAGTACTATCTCTGTGAAGCCTTTGTCCTGTGTCTGCTTAAGGGTGTTGGGTTTGGTGCAGTATTCAGAGGGGGGGTGAATGAATATAACCCGTTTAAAAAACCTTTCGCCCAGTTAAAATATGATGCTCACTAGAATTACTAGTTCGCAAACTAGACAAGCTTAAAAGCTAATAATCAGTTGCAGAACAAAAACAAGCATACAGTGAGATCACTAGGATGCTAACTAGGCTGAATTAGACAAGGAGTCGCTCAACTAGAATTTCGCTCTCTTGACAGATTAAAATATTCTAAGAAAACTAATCCACTTTTCTGCTCAACCAGAAGCCAAACGCTTAGAGCGCCCCTATGCAATCATCTAGCGGAAGCAAAAGCAGATAAACCAAACCACAATGCACAAGGGTTTTTAGGTGGTTCGGTCCTCCAGACCTACATCCACCCCACACTCAACCCGAGTGTGGCTTCACTAACCGCTGGACAACACAGCTTGCCAACAATCAGCTGGGCCTCACAACTTGCCAACCGCTGAGCATCACAGCTTGCTTCCGCTGGGCAATACAGCTTAGCCATCGCTAACTCACAGCTTGAACCCGCTGGGGAATACAGCTTAACCCGTCCGAGACCAAGTCTCGCCAGCTGAGGATTACAGCTTTACCTGTCCAGTGGAAACCTCCACTGCCCGCTGAGCTACACAGCTTGCTGTCCAGAGGCAGCACCTCTGCAAACCGCTGACAAACAGCTTGAAGAAATGTATAAAGGAAAATGAAAATAGAACCAGACAGCAACGGAAAGCTGAAGCAATAAAGCACAAAATATAGCTCAACAATGAGCAACTTCAGATCTGGTTTTGAACCAAAGATCTGAGGAACGAACTCCTTCTCTCTCTCTCTTCTTCTTCTTCTCTTCACAGTCTTCTCGAGCTCTCTGCCTCTCTTCTTCTCCTTCTGCTCTTCTTCTTTCTCTTTTCTCTTTCTATCTGGATCGTGGCTCTCTGTATGGACTTTTCTTCTTGCCAACTCGATCAATCTTCATCTGTGGATGAAGGCTCATATATATAGCAGCAGCAGCAGCATCAGCCCCGACGTGTGACCTCCACATTTCCTGCCTAGATATTCGGGCCACGTGGCAGTCTCTCAGCAGGCTTCATTTCAGCCTCGGATCACGTGCTGCCAGTCACTGTGGAATATTTCTTTCTCGGACCTGCAAGGAGATGAAAACCATTAAAACTGAGGGCCACAATAACTAAAGTTGCATGAGGTATGTAATAGTAATACGAGATGCACTGTGAACGACACGAGATACACAAGGTGACTACAGCACGAAGTAAGGAGAGAACGACACTAGATACATACTGTAACAGAGATAACACTACAAAGAGAACGACACGAAGAAGATGAAAACGACACGAGGTAGCACAGAAAGCAACACGAGGTGCTGTAATATTCTGCACGCAGTGGAACAAAAGCGACACGAAGACACAACAAGGAGAACGACACGAAGTCACAACAACAAACCAAACACTACGAAGAGAACGACACGAAGTGAGGTTATAAAACAATACGAAGATGAGAACATAAATTGACACGGAGTGTGGTCACAAGACAAGACAGACACGGGGTCTAGGAAAGACAACACGGGGACAGAAAAACAGACACGGCTATCACGACACGTGATGAAGCAGTGAAGCCAGAGAAAAAGGAAACGACTCGAGGAACAACAGTGAATGACACGAAGACACAAAAGCAAACATAAGGAGGATGACACGAGATGAGCAACTAAATAATGAAGAAATGACACGAAGTAAGTGAGAACAGCACGAGGTGAAATGACACGGGCTGACCACGACACGAAGACAAATAACAGAAACCGTCACGAGTTGAAAACAACACGAAGATGAAAATAGAAATCGACACGAGTTGAAAACAACACGAAGATAGATCAACACGAAGACACAAATACTAAAACAACACGAAGACGAAAGGAACAGTGCAATGTATAGACTTTAAATCCAATGCAAAAGGCTGTACAAACTTCATGAACAGTGCATGATTGTACTGGACGATGTATACACTTAGCCTATGCAGACCAGTCCGATGTATAGACTTTAAAGAAATGCATGCTACAGTGCAATGTCTAGACTTGCTATATGCACGAGACTCAATGTATCGACTTTGAGCTTGGTATGCAGTGTATAGACTTAGAGCATAAACCCCACGATGCAATGTATAGACTATGCACATACCAGAAGTCTAACACAAATAATATATCAGTCATACACGTGCATTCTCCAGATTATATACCAATCACAATCATGAAGCTATCATCAAAACACAATGTCATCAAAACACTCATGGTGTTGCTATCATCAAAACACAACAGCATTGCTATCATCAAATCAACATAGCACATGCTTGTGCCTAGGGGGCACAACATTCTCCCCCTTTTTGATGATGGCAACACACTGTGACAGTGAGTCAACACACACAAAATTTTCTCCCCCTTTGACATGATCAAAAAGAGAAAAATAGTAAAAACATGAGTGCAAAGTGCAATATACATGCAAAAATCTCTAGAACATTCTCCCCCTGAGTGTAAGACTCCCCTGAATTATTTCTACCCCTAAATAAATGCTCCCCCTTTGAGAAGGGATATGAACAGATAAACAAGGTAGAGAGGGTAGGAGGGTCACTTGATAACAACTGAATCATAGGTTTAGAAAGGAAACATGATTATAAGCCACTGTTAAAGTATAAGAATCAGTAGCATACAATTTTGACAAAAATTCAGGTTTAACAGTGATAAACCTAGAGTAAAAGATCTTACCTCTGAAAAAGAGTTTATAGATTCCATTTATAGCAATGAATCTAAGGCACATGGTATTAATAGATAAGTCAGAAATAATACCCTTTTGTGATTAAGCATGGAAGATCAAGAATGGCAATTTGAATATGTATTGCAAATAATTTTCACTCATTGACATTTGAATTTTCGAAGGGTTACAGCAGTTTGATTTCATTTTTGATTTTCAGAACCTGAACTAAGTAAATAGATCAGTGGCATTTATGCTGTTGACATTAGGTGTACACCTTGATCAGAGACAGGTACCCCCAGTTACTAGGCATAAACTACTAGACCTATTTAAGATCAAAACCCACAAAGAATAGTCTTCACTTTTGACATTAAGGGTACACCTTGATTAGAGGCCAGTACCCTCAGTTACTTGGTGAGAACTCCCCCTATAGATTTGACCCTATGAACAGAGATAGTTTAAAGCACTTCATGACATGTGAATTTTCCTACTTTGGAGGAGTTCACAGTTTCTCAGTGCAATCAGCCATTGCTCTGTCACTATGTTCAGTTCTTAACATTAATGAACTTATTTACTGCTGCCCTTAATTCTTTTAGAGTGATTGTTTAAAAAATCAGTACACACTCTTATTAGCCTGTTCTAGACATATCCAGTTCAACACATTTAGGCATTACAAAATTTTTTTTCTATTTTAGCTATGAGACAAAGATTAAGAGCTATAAAAGTTTTCTTTTATCTCAAATTCTGAAGTGCAGACACTAACTCTCCAATTTATAAAGGTTAAACCTTTAATTCTTTTCAATTTGTAAATGTGATTCTTATTAGTGAACAATTGCAATAATCACCATTCAATGTACTAAACCAGATGCAAAGCTGTTGTTTAGTGAAAATGATGGGGAAAGGATAGCAATTGGCAATATGATTCAATGAGCAACTGATGTCAAAGAATATGAATCATTTGAATGAGAACACTGAGAAGTGAATAGGATTCAATGAATTGAATAGAACCTCTCAGCTCCCCCTGACACCATGATGCAAAAATATGCTATGCAGTACACTGTTCTACATGAGGACTAGACCCATGGTACTAGGCGGAGGACTTGGTCCAAGGACCACCTCACACATGTCAGTAGCATCCAGACATACTCCATATGCCCTTCAGCACTGTTCCATTTAATATACCATGATGGTCATGTATGACAATGCAACATAAATCCGGCCTACATGCATTGAACAATTTCATTGACAATCATTTAAACTCAGTTCAAAATATGGCAAGAGCATCAGATATATGCAAAATTGAATTCAATAGCTGAGTCTGGAATGCAGACTGATCAGCTAGAGATGAAGAGTTCATCAAAAATCAACCAAGCAAAACAACAATTTCAGATGATGAATTTAAAACAGATTTCAGAACTGACCTGAATTGAGTCCTGGGATTTTCTTTTTGAGTGCCTTGGTTAACCCCTTTTATTTCTCCTTCCAAGGCACACCTGCAGCATGTCATTCAATGTGATTTTGCAGGAACCCAAGCAGTCTTGGGTCCTGTACTGCCCCTATCAAGTGTACTGAACAGTTTCTTAGCAGAATTATCATCATATTCCATCAGAAAACAATCAACCATAGAATGTCCAAATAGCCCACAATAATAACAGGAAGCAACATGCTTTGTTTTCTTGTTATGCACACAAGTATTAGCATGAAGTCTTTGTGCATTAACATGAAATTTTCTATTGTTGGCATGAACATATTATTTTCCATAACCTGCCATCCAACTGTCAGAAACTTTGTGGCCAGATTTTCCACATTCAAAACAAGAATCATAGAGAGCAGGGAATTTTACAGACTTAGAGTTCAATCTATTTCCCTAAGCATGCCAGCAGTCCTTGACTGTATGGCCATGCTTTCCACATTCGAAGCATGCTGGGGTTCTTTTACCAGAAGCATTTTCACTTGCAGGGAAATTTACAAGTTTTAAGTTGACTTTCTTTCCCTGGGCATGCCAGCAATGAGTTGCAATGTGGCCCATCTTGCCACAATGGAAACACTCTATTTTCCTTCTTTGAAAAACATAATTTCTAGCAGAAACTTTCTGTGCAGTAGTAGCAGCTAGGTCATCTAATTCAAATATCTTACACTCATGCATCATATGACCTATCTTATTACAATAAAAACACTGCACATTCTTTTCCTTTTTAAATTGAATTTTATGAGAAGATTTTTCACAGCAATTTTCCTTTTTCTTTTGTTCAGCCCTGTGCTTATTGTTCTGAGATTTCTTAGATGAAATACATTTTAAGGTACTAGCACATTCTGAACTTTTCACATTTGAGCCAAGTAGTTTATTCAAACTGTTTTTACCTTTGACAAATTTAGACAGAGTGTTTTTCAGATTTTCAATTTCAGAATTCAATGAAGCAATACTCACTTCATACTTGGATAGCTCAGATTCACATGCAATTAGCTGCTGTTGCAAAGCATCATTCAGGTTCTTCAGAGTTTCATTTTCTTGTTGAACCTTTATTTCAATGTTGTTTTCATTTTCCTTCACAACAGATTTTCCTTTTTCAATTGATAGCCATTTCTCAAAAAAGACAGTATTAAGAACCATTAGCCTTTTATTTTGATCCTTCAAGTAGACATTTTCTTCTTTTAGAGATTTGATTTGTTCTTTTTGAAGAATGTCATCAAAATCAAAATCATTAATCATGTCTTCGAGAATGGCACATGCTTTACAAGAATTATTTTCACTGATGAGTTTGTTTCTAATATTCTCTTTTTCAGATTTCAACCTGTTTAACTCATCTTTTTCTTTAATCATTTCAGATTTCAAATTATTGATTTCTTTTCTTAAATTTTTATTTTCAGATTTTAATTTCTTGGACACTTTAAACAGATTTTCATACATCACTATCAATTCATTAAAAGAGTATCCATCTGATTCAGAGCTTACTTGAGATGAGGTTTCCTCTTCATCATCTCGGTTGGCCATCAAGCAGCTATCACCTTGTTGATTATGCGCAGAAATGACTCCGTCAAATATCTCCTTTCCAGATGTGCACCTGAGAGCAAAAGGGTACATATCAATATTGATTGCGGCTCTTAAGATGTTAAGGATTATGACATTGTCACGGTTCTTTATACTGTCCTCTTTAGACCATTTGGTCTCATCATGAGGTAATTTGTGTGGGCCTTTAGATAGTAAACTCCACAGTTTGGGATCAATGGAGTCTACGTACACAGCTAGGCCTCCTAGCCAACTTTCAAAGTTAGAACCATCATAAACTGCAGGACGACCCATATGAACAAGTGGCAAACAGATTCAGCGTAGTAAAACAAACGACACGAAATGCACTGAAACCAGATGATCAAAATAAAGCACAAGTCAATGAAGTAAAACACAATTTAAATAGACCCACTCTGAAATGCACCAACAATTAGCAGGATCCTCTGCAGATTGTTAGATCTGTTCAGTCAGAGACCCGCTCTGATACCAATTGTTGGGTTCGGTGCAGTATTCAGAGGGGGGGTGAATGAATATAACCCGTTTAAAAAACCTTTCGCCCAGTTAAAATATGATGCTCACTAGAATTACTAGTTCGCAAACTAGACAAGCTTAAAAGCTAATAATCAGTTGCAGAACAAAAACAAGCATACAGTGAGATCACTAGGATGCTAACTAGGCTGAATTAGACAAGGAGTCGCTCAACTAGAATTTCGCTCTCTTGACAGATTAAACTATTCTAAGAAAACTAATCCACTTTTCTGCTCAACCAGAAGCCAAACGCTTAGAGCGCCCCTATGCAATCATCTAGCGGAAGCAAAAGTAGATAAACCAAACCACAATGCACAAGGGTTTTTAGGTGGTTCGGTCCTCCAGACCTACATCCACCCCACACTCAACCCGAGTGTGGCTTCACTAACCGCTGGGCAACACAGCTTGCTAACAATCAGCTGGGCCTCACAGCTTGCCAACCGCTGAGCATCACAGCTTGCTTCCGCTAGGCAATACAGCTTAGCCATCGCTGACTCACAGCTTGAACCCGCTGGGGAATACAGCTTAACCCGTCCGAGACCAAGTCTCGCCAGCTGAGGATTACAGCTTTACCTGTCCAGTGGAAACCTCCACTGCCCGCTGAGCTACACAGCTTGCTGTCCAGAGGTAGCACCTCTGCAAACCGCTGACAAACAGCTTGAAGAAATGTATAAAGGAAAATGAAAATAGAACAAGACAGCAACGGAAAGCTGAAGCAATAAAGCACAAAATATAGCTCAACAATGAGCAACTTCAGATCTGGTTTTGAACCAAAGATCTGAGGAACGAACTCCTTCTCTCTCTCTCTTCTTCTTCTTCTCTTCACACTCTTCTCGAGCTCTCTGCCTCTCTTCTTCTTCTTCTGCTCTTCTTCTTTCTCTTTTCTCTTTCTATCTGGATCGTGGCTCTCTGTATGGACTTTTCTTCTTGCCAACTCGATCAATCTTCATCTGTGGACGAAGGCTCATATATATAGCAGCAGTAGCAGCATCAGCCCCGACGTGTGACCTCCACATTTCCCGCCCAGATATTCGGGCCACGTGGCAGTCTCTCAGTAGGCTTCATTTCAACCTCGGATCACGTGCTACCAGTCACTGGGGAATATTTCTTTCTCGGACCTGCAAGGAGATGAAAACCATTAAAACTGAGGGCCACAATAACTAAAGCTGCATGAGGTATGTAATAGTAATACGAGATTCACTGTGAACGACACGAGATACACAAGGTGACTACAGCACGAAGTAAGGAGAGAACGACACTAGATACATACTGTAACAGAGATAACAATACAAAGAGAACGACAAGAAGAAGATGAAAACGACACGAGGTAGCACAGAAAGCAACACGAGGTGCTGCAATGTTCTGCACGCAGTGGAACAAAAGTGACATGAAGACACAACAAGGAGAACGACACGAAGTCACAACAACAAACCAAACACTACGAAGAGAATGACACGAAGTGAGGTTATAAAACAACACGAAGATGAGAACAGAAATTGACACGGAGTGTGGTCACAAGACAAGACAGACACGGGGTCTAGGAAAGACAACATGGGGACAGAAAAATAGACACGGCTATCACGACACGTGATGAAGCAGTGAAGCCAGAGAAAAAGGAAACGACTCGAGGAACAACAGTGAATGACACGAAGACACAAAAGCAAACATAAGGAGGATGACACGAGATGAGCAACTAAATAATGAAGAAACGACACGAAGTAAGTGAGAACAACACGAGGTGAAATGACACGGGCTGACCACGACACGAAGACAAATAACAGAAATCGTCACGAGTTGAAAACAACACGAAGATGAAAATAGAAATCAACACGAGTTGAAAACAACACGAAGACAGATCAACACGAAGACACAAATACTAAAACAACACGAAGACGAAAGGAACAGTGCAATGTATAGACTTTAAATCCAATGCAAAAGGCTGTACAAACTTCATGAACAGTGCATGATTGTACTGGACGATGTATACACTTGGCCTATGCAGACCAGTCCGATGTATAGACTTTAAAGAAATGCATGCTACAGTGCAATGTCTAGACTTGCTATATGCACGAGACTCAATGTATCGACTTTGAGCTTGGTATGCAGTGTATAGACTTAGAGCATAAACCCCACGATGCAATGTATAGACTATGCACATACCAGAAGTCTAACACAAACAATATATCAGTCATACACGTGCATTCTCCAGATGATATACCAATCACAATCATGAAGCTATCATCAAAACACAATGTCATCAAAACACTCATGGTGTTGCTATCATCAAAACACAATAGCATTGCTATCATCAAATCAACATAGCACATGCTTGTGCCTAGGGGGCACAACAAAGGGTGGACTATGTTAGTTCTGAACTTGATTTGCCCTTGTTCGGCGGTTGCTTGGCTTTGGACCCAGTTTGTGTTTGGGGGACGTTGTGCATCGTGTTCGTTGTGTCGTGTTTGGCGGCTGTTGTGCTATGAAGGTTCAGTAATCATGCCAGGATGTGAGGATAAGTTGAGATTAGTATTATGTGTGCTTTGTGCTAAAGCTGGTCCTCTTCGTGGTTTACACTTAGGCAACTTGTGATCGGTTGTTTGCAGGATCGGTACTCGAGGCGTGGTATATTGTAGTTTCGTGAATTGCGATGGCACCGAGTGTGTGCTGAGATGCAGATGTCGAGTTTTCTGTAGCCTGTGTGTTGTGTTGAGTGCGCAGTTGAAGTGTGTGGGCTCATAACCCACAGGTCGAGGATCGTTGGTTGGAACATTCTGGCCGACCAAGAGGTTTGTTTCCTCGGTGTGATTATCATCTTGGCTATGTGTGCCTTGATGTTGTTGGTTGCCGTGCCGTTGCTTGAAACTTTGTGATGGTTGGCACTAGCATGTTTGAGGATTGGGGAAATATGTCGACATATCTACTGGTCGAGTACCCTTTCTTCTTCTATATTTTTCTTGGGAGTTGTGCTCTTGGGACGTGATCGTGGTCCTTGAGATGCGTTCTCCGAGATGATTGTTATTGCTGTTGTTGGTGGTGGTGGTAGTTTTGTTTAGTCTCTTCTGGAGTTGATCAGTAGTGTGGAGACTGCTGTGTGTTGATTGTGTTTTGAATGATTGGCAACAGTAGAGTTGACTTGGTTGACTGTAGAGTTGACTTTGGTGACTTTATCTTGACCATGGTAATATCGTGTATTTTGATGAATTGTTTATTTGTCAGACCTTTTCACAAAACATTTTTGCACACTTTGTTATTTTGAATCTAAGGTCGGTGCATATCGATTTTGCTTTTTGATAAGGTCGGTGCATGTCTGCATTATGAGTGCATAAAGTTGGTGCATGTCTTTGTAGAAACACATATAAGTCGGTGCAGGCTTTGCTGTAAGTATATAGGGTCGATGTAGGTTTTCCTGTGAACATATAAGTCGGTGCAGGTTTTGCTGTGAGCATATAAAGGTCAGTGCATGCGTCTGTTTTGCACTATGTAAGGTCGGTGCAAGTAGTGCCTCTTGCACACCTTAGGTCGGTGCTAAATGTTATCTTCACTTAGTAAGGTCGATGCAAGTTACCATGTGCATACATGGTCGGTGCAGCGTCTGCATTAAGCATAGAAGGTTGGTGCAAGTAGTGCCTCTCAGTTTTTATTATACCTAAGCTCTGTACACATTTTGCCTTACACATAATAGGTTGGTGCATCTTTTGCCCATACGCATGCAAGGGTCGGTGCAATGTCTGCTTCATGCATATAAAAGTCTGTGCATGTTTTCATACATGCGTAATAAGGTCAGTGCACACTTGTATCCTACATAAGAAATGTCAGTGCATTGTTTGCTTTACGAGTGTGATGGTCAGTGCACTCTCTGTTCTATATCATAACAAGTAGTGCCTCACGTACACTTAGAGTTGGTGCATGTGTATTTCAGGTCTGCGCTATCTGCATGATATAGTCTTTCCTAGTTATTCTTGCATTTGCGTCTATACACATAGACATGTGAATTGTCTAAGTCCATAACACGTGACTAATATCTTTCTTCGTTACAATGACAGATGATCAAGCACCTGACACGTGTCCCAATTACCTATGAACTCTAAGTCACAAGCAACTAAAGTACCAAGATAAAAGGCACGTGATCCAAGGCAGAAGGTGAAGCGTTGTGTTTGACACGTGGAAAGCAACCAAATCAACTTGTTGCCACATGGCCATCCCAAGCTATGATCTGAATGAACTTTTGGGCGGGAAACATGGCTTCCACGCGCCCATCATCTGCTATTATAAAAGGGGCAGATCATTCATTGTAAAAATATACAGAAGGCGATAGAAGAATACGGAGCAATAGAGAGAAAGAGTGAGAGAAAAGCAGCAGCCAAGCCAAGAAGAACTTCCAGCAAGATCCAGAGAGAGCTTTGAGAGAGCTTTGAGAGAGGAGCATAGAGTCGTTTGAAGGGTATGAGTCTGATTTTCTGTAAGTCATTATTTTTGGCTTCTTGGTACAGTACCAGAGCCGATCTACTCTTTGTAAGAGCTACAGATCATTTTACTATTTTCTATTTTTCTGTTGCTTCTGTGTTTTATTTTGAACTCTTGATTATAGCAAGCTGTGAGTCAACGGTGGCAAGCAGTAAGGCCCAGCTGCAGAGATGGATTCCTCTGGGTAGCTTAAGTTTTAAGGCTCAGCGTGTATTGGGAAGTTTTACCCGAAGCTGTGGATCAGCGGATTGGAAGCTGTGAATCAGTAGTGAAGTCACACTTGGTTTAAGTGTGGGGTGGGTGTAGATCTCTACAGGAGATCGAACCACCTAAAAATCACGTGTCTATGCTTGATGGTTTGTGATTGTTGGATTTATATATGTAGTTGTTATCGTGTTTCATTAGGTTGATATACTGAGTATTCAAGAGAGTGAAGAAGGTATATCAAAAGGTACCACTCGAAGGATAAGTCAGGCTTATCTGAAAAGTGGTTTATCTTGCGTAAGGACACTCGTTGAGTTCAACCTCCGCCAAGTACCTCTTCACATTTCATCTCTCTGTAATTCAGTTTTGATGCTGCTGTGTTTCACTTGTCTAGTTGAATATACTCATTCTCTCTATTAATAGCTCTCACATAACACTTGACTAAGTCTTCTGTTAATTCAGTGGCTCTAGTAACTCTATGTCTAAATTGGCTATTCTGATTAAGCAAATTTTAATTCCACATTTATCTTCTTAATCGTGTTTTAAATTTGGGGTAGATCTATTCACCCCCCTCTAGATCTATATCACGTGGTATCGGAGCCTAACTCTTCTGCAGGGACTAACATCCTGAAGAGATAGTCATCATGGATGCTAGAGGAATGACAGCCGAAGGACAATCTACGAGCAAGCCTCCATACTTTGATGGTACAAACTATGCATACTGGAAGAACCATATGCAAGTTTTCTTAAGGGCAAAAGATTATGAAATTTGGAAAGTTGTTAGCAAAGGCCCCTTCGATCTACTAGATTATGAGGAAGTATGCACACGAGAGCAAATCTGAAAGTCAACACTTCACTGGAGCGCTATCAACGCCATCTAGTGTGCCCTTCATCCCACGAAGTTCTCTAGGATCTCATCTTGTTCAACAGCTAAGGAGATGTGGGATAAATTGGAAGTTATATATGAAGGGACATCTCAAGTGAGGGAGACCAAAGCCAACATGCTAGTCTCTGAGTATGAGGCATTTAGGATGAGGCCAAATGAGACCATTACAGAGATATATGCTCGCCTCATCATTATCACCAACGGGCTTAGAAGTCTTGGCAAGGTATACTCTGAATATGAGCTGGTAAGAAAGATTCTGCATTCCCTAACTCCGATCTGGCACTCAAAGGCGACCGTTATCGAGGAGTCCAGGGACTTAAATACCACCAAGGTCGATGAGTTAATAGGTTCACTCATGACATATGAGATGAACTTGCTGAAGGCAGATGAGCTGGAGAAGAAGAAGAGACCCATTGCATTGAAGGCCAACTTCTGTAAAAGTGGGTCATCCAGCGACCACAGCTCTTGTAATGCCCCATAATTTTTATAAATTATTTTTGATGAATTTAGGAATTTTCTGGAATTATTATAGGTCCAAATGAATTAATAAATAAATATGGGGTCAAATAAATTATTATTTAGGCCAATTATGATAAACAATTAACCTAGCCTAATTAATTGAAACCCAAAGGGTTTATGGACCAAGCCCATGAAGTTTGGCCCATGTTCTAGAAGGTTAATTAGCATATTCATGAAATTTAGAGATAAATACACCTTGAATAGATAATTAAATGGATAAACCAAAATTAGAGTTTGAACTCATTTCAAATTCGGCGCCCAGGATCTGTAGCAGTCTATCGTGCAACCGCTAAATGCGATCAAGCGACCCATTAAGCGACCGCTACATTCTGTCAGTTCCGTGAAGTGAAGAAAGAGCAAAAAGATTGGATTTTTGATGAGTTATCTTCTAAAGATCGAGATGGGCGGACTAGTAAGCATCTTAAGGACTCTCAGGAATCGATCTAAGGTTTAATAAGGACTCTAGGATCGATCTAATCCTCAAACCCTAGCAAAACCCTATAAATAGAACCTAGTTTTGACCTGCGTGACCCTTACATTGGCTCGCGTGAAACCAAGGTAAGATGATGTTATTTCAGGTAGGTTCTTTAGAAGCTTTTATTGTTAATATATAGGACTAACATCTCCCAAAATTTCATGTTAGGAGATTAAGCACACAAGGAGACAGAAGCCTGCAAAGTTGTTGGTTCCATATTAGTGACCCAGGAAACTGTGCAAAAGTCCGATGAAGATCAAGGAATTAGGATACCAAAACGAGGTAATTAGCATTAGTGCCTTTAGAGTTTTTTGTTCCTTTTAATATCTACTTCTTACCCTCCAAATTTCATGTCCTTAGGTCAAGAGAGTAAGGAGTTAGAGCAGCGTGAAGTTCCTGGTTTACCACAGGAAGTTCGGGATTAAGGTTAACTTCCAGTCCAAAATTCTAAGACTAGAAGTCTTAGCAGAGGTAGGTCATCTCATGAACGGCTAAAATATCATTCTAGGGATAAAAGTCCTCTGGTTTTACTCGATTTCATGCTTTATGTGTGGAGAATTTCATGTTGCAATAGGACCAATGCACTTAGTATGTCATACATGCTTATCTTTTAGCCCTAATGAACTAAAGTATTTCTTTTGTCATGATACATGATTCCTATGCATATTGTAGCCTATTTCTCATTCTATCATGTAGAAGTTTTATAAATATGTTAATTTCTAAACATGATGTGTTTAGATATCGCTTCTTCTTATTTAAGTTTACTATCAGTCGTGCTCTAGCGGCCTAAGGTTTGATCGCCAACCTCGTGCAGCGGCCCTACGATAAACCGCTAGAAGCTCTATAAACTCACTTTTTATGAAATCTCCGGCAGACCTGAAATAGACCATTTTTATCTCTCTGGCGGCCTTGTGATAAACCGCCAACTCGTTGTAACGGTTCTGTGATAGACCGCCAATGTTCTGTTTTCTGTCAACCTGAGATAGATCTGGAACAGTCCATTTAACTTATAAGTAAGCCTAGTTAACTATGTTCTAACCTATCTTAATGTTATGAACTACTCTGAGTTTTATTTTACTAATTCATAACAGTGATTTCATGTTCTTTATGGTTCCTAGGATTATTTTAAACATATGATAGTTTCTGCCAAAAACTATATAGTCTTGTCTTAAATTATGGTTTAAGTGCTTGTATGAACGAGATTGAACATTGGTTTCTCACTGTACACATTCTATTCCTATCTCAGAGTCATTTATGTAAGTTCATGGCGTATATTCCGGTATCTGGCCATTAGTTACACACTTTGCACTTATAGGAACATAATCTTGAACATGATAACCTCTCCCTTGGATATTCCTTCCAATGGACTAGAAAATCTTATTTCAAGGCCTCCGTAATTCTCTGCGAGTCTGGGATTCCCACTAGGACGCCGAGTGGGTTGTACCATTAAAACCCAATTGTCTAGAAAGCACTACCGGTATTTTCTGATTTTGATTTTGTAACGATTCAATACTCGACCGCTAAAGCCCATTATTGTTCCAGTATCTGACCGCCACGTCATCTGAGTCCAATTGATTTCTTTCTAGATTCAGCCCATTCTAGCGGCCCAATACTAGACCGCCATATCAATATAGCGGCCCAGTTATAGACCACAAAGTTTCCTGAGTTCCATTAACCCAAGGTTTGACCAAGGGTTATTATCTATATGATCCTAGAGAGACTATTGAATTTCTGGGACATGTCACCTTAATCAAAAATGATTTGACTAAATTATGAAAGTTGAGAAAAGTGTCGTTATGCTGCCGATTTATTTCCATGACATAACCTAGTTATTTAAGGTATTTATTGAAATTCCTTATTTTCTTGCAGAAGCGTTCGTATTTTTGGTTACTTTATCATGAGTTTATCATTGAAATTGTACATTCTTGGCCACATTACTTACATGCGTGGAAGTAGCTTGATTTATACTTGAAGATGCGGTTCGAGCACTGATTGTGTTCAAGGGCTTTATGCTAGTCCCCTCGGCTGATTGTCGGAAACATACTATTATAAACCATGGGGTATGATGCTACTGGCGTCGCATTGCGCTGGGAGTACTTTCTTTATAAATAAGTGAAATGTCCACAGCAATCACGGAAATATTCATGACTGCTGAAAATATCCACAGAAACTCACAAAGTACTTGTTACTAAGTGAAGAGTACATTCTTGCTTGACTTGCTAGTACATGCTAGTACATTCTTGAACGGCCATAATTACATTCTTGCTTGATCATGCTTGCCCAATCATATTTTAACTTGGTCATGTCTTGTTACTTTAGTTTATTTACATGATTTACCGCATTCGCATGATTTTACCATATTCTTTAGAGCTAAAATGCTAATCACTTTAATATTGCCAATCATGTTGATGCGAAGATACCTACTGGGCAAGTGTGCTCATTACCTACTTTTCAATCTTTTCAGGAGATGCAAGTAGTTCGGATTCGGATTCGAGTTATTCAAGTGATGGGTCTGAGAGTGAATGAAAGTCTCATAAAATTGAGAGAGAAGACTTAGGAAGTCAATAATGTCTAGATCGAGTTCATGTAATTTTCTCTTTATTATGTCAACTAGATTTGGAATCGTCTATGTACTTGGATTTTTATCATTCTTATTATTAATAGAAGGAGAAGTTGATTAAATTATTATGCAATTACATCTTATGTGTGATTATCTTGCGCTCTGATTATTCTTGCTTGCAAGAGGCTTACCATGCTAGCTATTCACGATTCCCGAAATTATCTTCCGTTGTATTAAAAGCTTGGGGCGTGACAACTCTTCAGGGTCAGAAATTGAATGTGATCAGCTCGCTATGCTGACTCGACAGTTCAAAAGGTTTTTGAGAAAAGAGGGAAGATACTTTGGAAGAAGATAGCACAATGACAGAAGACGGACAAGGTATAAAACTAACCCTGCCAAGAAGACTGACAGAACTATTTGCTATCATTGCAGGAAGGTAGGCCACATGAAGGTAGAATGCCCAGAGCTCCAAAAACTGAAGGAAAAAGCAAAGAAGAAAAACACGAAGGGCAAAGCTATGATAAGTACTTGGAGTGATGAGCTGCACCTCGGAGAGTGAAGTAGAAGGAAGTCAAGTATGCTTGATGGCCAGGGACTGCGATAGAGAAGATGAAAATGATGAGGTAACATCCCCCTTCAAAAATTACACTCTTACTGATTGGGAAGATGCTTATGGTGAATTGTTAGATAAAGTTGATGATGTTAGAAAATAAAATAGATAGTTAAAATGAAAAGTCAACTCTCTTGTTAATGATACTACCATGTCTGAAAGAATTGCATATCTCGAAACGGAAAATAACTATCTAAAAAAGGTGAATGTGTCCAGCAATTCACGCACATACAAGTCTACACCTCAGGGCAAACACCAGGTTAGGGGTAAAACTTCTGCAACATCAAAACCCCAGAATAACTCAAATAGGTCTCCACAGAAAAACAAATGGAAGACACAACTCACTCCCATGCATTTTCCAGGTGGACCTACAACTGTCAGGAGTTTGGAAACTAATAGAAATCATCCTAGAGCTCAGACCTACCATACTTACCATTATGCACAGCCATATCATTTTAGTAGGTCTGGAAGGGATAGAGTTTATGGCAGGTCTGCATACCATTCAAATCCTACTCAAAACTACAGACCTCATGATAGAAATTGGTTCGGGCAATCCAGGACATGGAATCCAATGAAACACACTTCTTATGGTCAGCCTAGGACCAACCCAGGGTACACCTCACCAAATGTTTTCCACACTATGAATGACAACAAAAATAGGAACAACAAAAATAAAACAAACAAATCCACAAAGCAATCAGTTCCAACACAAATGTGGATACCTAAATGTTTGCTATCCTATCTTGATGATGTTTCTGTTGTTTTGGGGCACAAACATTTTTGGGTTCCAAACTACTCTACTTGATCCTTGATGCAGATATGCCTGGAAGCCAAGTAAAATTTGTGGTACTTGGACAGTGGCTGCTCCAGGCATATGACGGGGGACAGGGCCAAATTTTGTATGCTGGTTGAAAAGAATGGAGGCCTTGTCACCTTTGGAGGTAATACCAAGGGTAAGATTATCGGATCAGGAAAGGTAGATAAGTGCTCTACCTGTTGTATTGATGAAGTTATGCTAGTAGAAGGTCTTGCATATAATTTGTTAAGTATTAGCCAACTTTGCGACAAAGGTCATAGGGTAGTTTTTGACTCTATTGGTTGCAACATTTATGAGCCTAATTCTGATAATGTTAAATTTTCTAGCAAAAGAGTCAATAACATTTACCTAGTTGACCTAGATGATGTAGCACATTCAAACCTGTGCCTTACTGCTAACAAGGATGACCTAGCCTATCTTTGGCATCGTAGACTAGGTCATGCTAGTTATACAGTGCTACACAAACTAAATAAGCATTCCATGATTAGAGGACTTTCTGAAATATCTTTTAAGATTGATAATGTTGTATGTGAGGCATGCACACAGTCCAAATAGACTAGGAAGTCATTCAAGTCTCAAACAGAAAACATATCTTCCAAACCATATGAACTAATTCATATGGATCTCTTTGGACCCACAAGATCAGCTAGTTTATCAAATAGAAGATATGGATTCGTGTTAGTTGATGACTTCTTTAGGTTTACTTGGGTGCTTTTCCTCACACACAAACATGAAGCATTTAATGAATTTCAGGAGTTCTATTTAAAAATAAAACAGAATATTGACAATTCCATTCAGAATATTTTGTCTGATCATGGTGGTGAGTTTGATAACTCACAGTTTGATGACTTCTACAGGAACAATGGTATAACTCACAGGTTCTCCTCTCCAAGGACTCCAGAGCAAAATGGCGTAGTAGAGAGGAGGAACCGGACCCTTGTGGAGATGGCTCGAACATTGCTAGTGGAAGGTAACCTACCAAGGAAATTTTGGACTGAGGCAGTCAACACTGCATGCCATATAGTCAACAGAGCCATGGTAAGGTCATTTACCCAGAAAACTCCTTATGAAATTCTCAAGGGTATGAAACCTTCACTAGCTTATTTCAAGGTCTTTGGTTGTAAGTGTTTTTTGCATGTCAATGCTAAAAGAGATCTTGATAAATTTGAACCTAAAAGTGATCTAGGAATCTTTCTAGGATATTCAGAAACATCTAGAGCCTATAGGGTATACAATTTAAACTCTAAGACAGTAGAAGAATCTCCACATGTGGTCTTTGATGAAACAATGACTAAGCTTGAAAATGGTTTGTGCAGGGAATAGAGTAATGGAGAAATTCTGAAAGATGAAAATCCTGCAGATCAATCTGAAGATAATGATGCATAGGAGCCTAGTTCTGAGGGGGAGGTAAATGGGGATCAAGGTAATCAAGTTATCAATGTCAGATTTCTTTGAGATCATCCTATAGATAATATAATTGGTTATTTTAATGAACCCCCTAGGACCAGATCTTATCTCAGAGCTCAGAATGAGTTAAATTCATTTGCATTAGTGTCACACATATAACCCAAAAACATAGACAATGCTCTTAGTGGCGTGCATTGGATCAATGCCATGCACGAGGAATTAAAATCAATTTGATAGGAACAAGGTATGGCACCTAGTTCCATCTCCTGATCATGGGACTGTCATTGGGACTAAATGGGTTTTCAGGAATAAAACCGATGAGCAGGGCAATGTTGTTAGGAATAAGGCAAGATTGGTAGCTCAGGGGTACAATCAAGAGTATGGTATTGACTTTGAAGAGTCATTTGCCCCTGTGGCTAGGTTAGAGGCCATTAGAATTCTGTTAGCATATGCATGCTCATTAGGAATCACCCTTCAGCAGATGGATGTGAAATCTGCACTTCTGAATTGAGAAATAAAAGAGGATGTCTTTGTAAGACAGCCTCCTAGTTTTGAATGCATAGATTTTCCTAATCATATATATAAGTTGAATAAAGCTCTATATGGATTGAAACAAGCTCCTAGAGTTTGGTATGATAGGCTCAGTAAGTTTCTCTCAGACAAGAAGTTCACAAGAGGTGAAATTGACCAAACCTTGTTCACAAAGATATGTCATCCAGACATTCTCATTGTTAAAATATATGTGGATGATATAGTTTTTGGTTCAACTAACCCAACAATGTGTAAAGAATTTTCTGACTTAATGACACATGAGTTTGAAATGAGCTCTATGGGTGAGCTAAAATTATTTCTTGGATTGCAGGTGACACAGACCAAAGAAGGAACCTTCATTACTCAGCCCAAGTCTATAAGGGATCTACTGAAGAAGTTCAAATTGGAAAACCTCAAGGAGATAATAGCACCAATGGGTACATCAACTAGCCTTGATGATGACCCAAAAGGTAAATTGGTTAACACCAAGTTGTATAGAGGTATGATCGAATCCCTTCTTTACCTTACTGCATCTAGACCTGATATATAATTTATTGTGTGTTTATGTGCTAGATTTCAGGCTAGTCCTAAAGAGTCACATCTTAGTGTTGTAAAGAGGATTTTTAGATATCTGTCAGGCACCCTAGATCTAGGTCTTTGGTATCCTGCAAGGTGTGAGCTAGACATAATAGCTTACACTGATGTAGATTATGCTGGGTGTCGGATTGATAGGAAAAGCACTAGTGGGTATTGCCAGTTCTTAGGTGGTTGTCTAGTGTCTTCGGCATCCAAGAAGCAACACATTGTTGCTCTATCCACTGCTGAGGCAGAAAATATCGAAGCAGAGAATTGTGTAGCCCAGGTACTCTGGATCAAGCACCAACTCACTGATTATCAGATAAAATTTTATGTGATAACACTAGTGCTATTTGTTTGACTAAAAATCATGTTCATCACTCTAGGACTAAGCACATAGAAATTAAACACCATTTTCTTAGAGATGAAGTAAGCAAGAATGAGATTGAACTGAATTTTATTGAAACTGAAAAATAGATTGTTGACAAATTTACTAAACCTTTGGCAAATTAAAGATTTAAATTCTTAAGAAGAGAATTAGGTTTATGTAAATTTCAGCATGATGATTAATTCTGATTTCATTCTTGTATTGATGTTTGGATTAGTTCTGAGAATGATTGTGTGTCAGCCTGTCTTTAACGTTCTTGAATAAATGTTCTGATCTGTCTTGAGAATGTTGCAAGTCTGCTTGCTAACAGCTTTATCATTGTCATAGTTGAGTCATCTTGATTTCAGGGGTATATAAAATGATATGTGGTGGAAAGACAGATTATGTCTGTCTAAAAGCCCATACCATGTGTAGAGGACTATCCTCCGCCAGGTACCATGAATCAAGAGAGTCCATGTATTGCACTGCATTTCTTAATATTGGGTCTTGTGTATTGTGGATAATTGTGTCTAGATGCTTGAATAAACATGCATATAGACAGGGGGAGTCCTTGCTTAGAATAAGATTGCCTGTCCATGCTGCATTATTTTGTCAGGGGGAGTCTGTTAAATCCTTATCTATGTGTGATCAGTGTATTTTGAACTTAAAGCTCCTATCATTCAATTTCTCTCCTCATATATAGAAACTTTTATCACTTGGTGTCTCTTGAACTCAATTGTATCAATTGGCATTGCTTGGATCCACTTCTATCATATGGTGTCATTTCCACTTCTTGATATCCCACAAGAGCTGATTCTGTGCTTCAATATCAATTCCCTTATCCTGAATAGATGACAGTCTTGCAATCAGTTCATTACTTTAAGCAGCAACTATCATATGTCTTTTACTATAAGAATCATGTTTGCTTCATGAATGAACTGATGGTTTAATCTTAATAAACTATAGAGTTTAAAGACTATACTCAGAAGATAAGGTGATAGAAAATTGGTTATAGCTCTCAACCTCTTTCTCATGTTGTGACAGATAAGATCTTTACAGTATCTGAAAATAAAACACTTAGTGAAATATAGGTTGCGAAACTTAGATAGTGTATTGTTTTTAAATAAGTCACTTTGAACAATTAAAAGGGCATAAAAATGAAAAGCATTTTTAAAAGAAATGAAAAAGCTATTAGCAGAGCAATAATTGAACTGCACTGAGAAACTGAGTACTCCATCAGTGAAATGGATACAAACTCATGTCATGAAGTGCTTCATGTTAACTCTGTTCACATGATCAAATCTGTGGAATTGGTTTCACTGAGTAGCTGGAGGTACTGGCGTCCAATAAACGTGTACCCTTATGCAAAAAGGTGTAAACATGACTGCTATTTTTGATCAGAGACAGATATGGTAGTCTATGCTTAGTAACTGGGGGTACTGGCGTCTAACCCACGTGTACCCTTAATGTCAAAGGCATAGAGGATACTTGTCTGTTCAACAAGCTTGTTTTTAAAAAAATCAAAAGTTGAAAAAGGTTTGCTGTATCCCTTGCAATTGATGTTTTACTAAGTGTCAAATTGTTTAACCTCAATACATATCCTAGTCACTCCCATAGATATTCATTGGTTCTGAAATTAGTAGAATACAGTTTTGACCAAGTCTATCATGATTATGTGACTTAGATTTATTGCTATAAACGGGTACTACAACCTTATCTAAGAGATTCAATGAATCTACTCTACCTTCTTATCACTATTAAACCAGACATTTGTCAAGAATGCATAAATGTGATTCTCATGTCTGAAGACTTTCCCTATAATCTACTTATCTATTGAACCATTGCACAGGGTGTTACTATGTTTCCTTCCTCCTCCGGTTACCCTTTCTCTCTTCTGTAGTATTCCTAACTCCTTGTTTGCTGATGGCAAAGGGGGAGAGAGAAAAAGGACTTCGTGTATTTTGAGCAAGGGGGAGTTGTATTTTAGGATATGATACCAAGAGAAAAAGGTAGATGTGCTTGGGAAGAGTACATCGTGTTAGGAGAATTTTGGGGGAGAGATTCTTCAGAGGGTAGAGACACTTGGCAAGTTTAGGGGGAGAGTTTATTAATCATTATCTACATGTCACTTTGTGATAGGTCTGCATCTGTGGGTTTGTCTTATGCATTGTTTGACTTGCTTCATGATAAATACATCTTATATTGGATTAATCTGGTATCATCAAAATACATCATAATTTTGGGTGTTGCCATCATCAAAAAGGGGGAGATTGTTGGGTCTCTTCTGGACTTGATCAACAGTGTGGAGACTGCTGTGTGTTGATCGTGTTTTGAATGATTGGCAACAGTAGAGTTCGCTTGGTTGACTGTAGAGTTGACTTTGGTGACTTTATCTTGACCATGGTAATATCGTGTATTTTGATGAATTTTTTTTTTGTCAGACCTTTTCATAAAATATTTTTGCACACTTTGTTATTTTGAATCTAAGGTCGGTGCATATCGATTTTGGTTTTTGATAAGGTCGGTGCATGTCGGCATAATGAGTGCATAAAGTCGGTGCATGTCTTTGTAGAAGCACATATAAGTCAGTGCAGGCTCTACTGTCAGCATATAGGGTCGATGCATGTTTTGATGTGAACATATAAGTCGGTGCAAGTTTTGCTGTGAGCATATAAAGGTCAGTGCATGCATCTGTTTTGCACTATGTAAGGTCGGTGCAAGTAGTGCCTCTCGCACACCTTAGGTCGGTGCTAATTGTTGTCTTCACTTAGTAAGGTCGATGCAAGTTACCATGTGCATACATGGTCGGTGCAGCGTCTGCATTGAGCATAGAAGGTTGGTGCAAGTAGTGTCTCTCAGTTTTTATTCTACCTAAGCTCTGTACACATTTTGCCTTACACATAATAGGTCGGTGAATCTTTTTGCCATACGCATGCAAGGGTCGGTGCAATGTCTGCTTCATGCATATAAAAGTCTGTGCATGTTTTCATACATGTGTAATAAGGTCAGTGCACACTTGTATCCTGCATAACCAATGTCAGTGCATTGCTTGCTTTACGAGTGTGATGGTCAGTGCACTCTTTGTTCTATATGATAACAAGTAGTGCCTCACGCACACTTAGAGTTGGTGCATGTGTATTTCAGGTCTGCGCTATCTGCATGATATAGTCTGTGCTAGTTATTCTTGCATCTGCGTCTATACACATAGACATGTGAAGTGTCTAAGTCCATAACACGTGACTAATATCTTTGTTCGTTACAATGACAGATGATCAAGCACCTGACTCGTGCCCCAACTACCTGCGAACTATAAGTCACGAGCAACTAAAGTACCAAGATAAAAGGCACGTGATCCAAGGTAAAAGGTGAAGCGCTACATTTGACACGTGGAAAGTAACCAAATCAAGATGCTGCCACGTGGCCATCCCAAGCTCAGATCTGAACAAACTTTTGGGCGGGAAACGTGGCTTCCACGCGCCCATCATCTGCTGTTATAAAAGGGGCATATCATTCATTGTAAAAATATACAGAAGGCGATAGAAGAATAAAGAGCAATAGAGAGAAAGAGTGAGAGAAAAGTAGTAGCCAAGCCAAGAAGAACTTCCAGCAAGATCTAGAGAGAGCTTTGAGAGAGGTGCATAGAGTCGTTTGAAGGGTGTGAGTCTGATTTTCTGTAAGTCATTATTTCCAGCTTCTTGGTACAGTACCAGAGCCGATCTGCTCTTTGTAAGAGCTACAGATCATTTTACTATTTTCTATTTTTCTGTTGCTTCTGTTTTTCATTTCAAACGCTTGATTATAGCAAGCTGTGAGTCAGCGGTGGCACGCTATAAGGCCCAGCTGTAGAGGTGGATTTCTCTGGGTAGCTTAAGCGGTAAGGCTCAGCGTGTGTTGGGAAGTTTTCCCCGAAGCTGTGGATCAGTGGATTGGAAGCTGTGAATCAGTAGTGAAGCCACACTTAGTTTAAGTGTGGGGCGTACGTAGATCTCTGCAGGAGATCTAACCACTTAAAAATCGCGTGTCTATGCTTGATGGTTTATGATTGTTGGCTCTATATATCTGTTTATTTAAGTGGTTGATAGCTAATGCGTGAGGTTTGTGAAGAGAGTGAAGAAGGTTGATATATTGAGTACTCAGTATATCTAAGTCTTTATTTAAGCATAGACACGTGAAGAAGGTATACTTAGTATTCAAGAGAGTGAATACTTACAGAAAGGTTGATATACTGAGTATTCAAGAGAGTGAAGAAGGTATATCAAAAGGTACCACTCGAAGGATAAGTCAAGCTTATCTGAAAAGTGGTTTATCTTGCGTGAGGACACTCGTTGAGTTCAACCTCCGCCAAGTACCTCTTCACATTTCATCTCTCTGTAATTCAGTTTCACTGCTGCTTTGTTTCACTTGTCTAGTTGAATATACTAATTCTCTTTATTGATAGCTCTCACATAACACTTGACTAAGTCTTCTGTTAATTTAGTGGCTCTAGTAACTCTGTGTCTAAATTGGCTGTTCTGATTAAGCAAATTTTAATTCCACATGTATCTGTTTAATCGTGTTTTAAATTTGGGGTAGATCTATTCACCCCCCTCTAGATCTATATCAGGTTTGTGGTTGTGTTCAACTTGGGAGGAGTTCCCTGTGAGTCTAATTTTGCATTGTGAGGATCGAGGTCTTATCGGTTGGTTTTATTGTACTCTTATGTTGTGGTAGAGTTTGACTGAGGAGATGACTTGATTGTGCTTGCGGTCCAGTGTTGTCATTGGCGTTCGGTGTGCCAGGTTTCATTATTGTTCTTGGCACGAAAGCTGATGTTGTGGTGTAGTCAGCTGAGAGGAATGTGTTTCCTTGTTTAAGCTAATGCTTGTTGAGTCTGCCGAGTGTGTTATCGGTAACTATTTTCATGGCATGGGTCGTGTCTCCTTTCCCTGTGAGACGTAAGCGACATTTCCCTGTTTCAGAGGTGTCGGACTTGTGTTCACTTGTGTGCCATGCTCGTTCTGTGGATCGGTGTGTCTTGAGATCCGAAGCATGTGCCTGTGATCGTGGTCTGGTAGTGTCCCGTTGAATTGTGTTTTTCGAGAATTGTGTTATCGTGCTTTGTGTCTTTAGATTTGGTTGATGCTGGGAGAGCGTAGCCAGTGTTTGGGGTTTTTCCTTCCCATGTTCACTTGTTAGCTCCTAGAATTTTAAGGATGAAATTCCTTTAAGGGGGGATCACTGTAATATCCTGGATTCTTTGGATTGGAATCGGAGAGCTATCGGATCATTTTCGTGGGTCCTGATACGTGTTTTACGATCCACGCTGGTTTTTTCCTTGTGTAACTTGTGGAACCCTGTGGAGAGTTGGCCGTTGAGTTTTTCTACTCAGGGACGTTACAAGTGCGTTGTGCTCGTTCCAAGGATCGCGAATACTATTTTTTTGTTTGTTTTTGAATTTACAGATTTTTGTGCAGAAAATCAGATTTTAGGAAAATTGTTAATTTTCATTTTTCTTTTTCTTCTTATCCCTTTCTCTCTCCTCTCTCTCCCCTCACGTCTCTCATTTCTCTCTCTCCATTCTCTCTCCTCTCTTCTCCTCTAACCCAGGTGCGCGATCGATGCGGAGCTGGGTGAGGCGGTGATGACGTGGGACTGACCTGGAGCGTAATGGCGTGAAGACCGAAGCATGACGTTGGCGCGATCCCTCGGTGGATTCAAAGTCGGCGTGGGCGGGTTCGTGTGATGGTTTTTGACGTATCGTGGCCATTTCGGCGCGTGAGATCTTCGGTGGAGCTAGGCGGACAGATGCCCTACTCTTTTCCTACGTTCTCTCGCGATTTGGAGCCGAACGGTGTGAGTTTGAGCGGGTTTTGCCTTGGTTGGGCAAATTGCATGTTTGGGGGGTGTGAGCCATGTTCGCCATTCCAGGTGACGGTTTCTAGTTTAAATGGTTTCATTTGAACCCCTGGCATGTTGGGAATCTTTTCCCACCAGTTTCATTGAGTTTGGTTGAGAATCGAAGCCAGTATGAGCCCGGCCATCCATGTGACTCATTTTGGGTCGATTCGTTGGAATCACCCATTTCTTGTGTTTTTGTGCGTAGTTTGATCCCTTCCGACTTGTGGAAGGTGTATAACATGTCTAGGGATGTTTCCCCATCATTTAGATGCGATTGCAGCGTGGAAACATCAGGTTTTGAGATTCCCTACGATTTCCCACCGTATGAGAGTGGCGGTCCAATTAGAAACCACTACGCGGCCCTATGGGGACCGCTACTGATCTTCTTAAACAGTGTATAAGTCGGTTTGGCTTTGCGGTCTCGCGACTGACCGTAAGGTCTTTGCTTGCTGCTCTTAGAGGACCGCTAAGCTTTGCATAGCGGCCTGAGGAGGACTGCTAGGCTCTGAGTGACGGCTCAAGGGTGACCGCAACTCTCCACGTTGTGTTGGCTAAGTCAGTTCGCTGGGTACTGCCATGTGACTGACCACCTCTGAGGTGTTGCGGCCCATCTTTGACCGCCACCTGTCATTTTATGTCGGTTCAAGGTTTAAGTCGGTTCGGGCTAGCGGTCCAGATCTGACCGCATGGGTGTTCTTGGCGGCCTTGGGGTGACCACCAAGCTTTGTGTAACGGTCCTAGGTAGACCATTAAGTGGTTTTGACGGGTTAAGTCAGTTTAACTATTTGGGGTTTGATTGTGCGTAGCAGTCAGGTCACGACTGCTGGGCTCAGCATTGCGGCCATGAGGAGATGATCTGGTTCCAGTAGCGGCCTCAGGCAGATCACAAGACTCCTACTTTTGTGGTTTTTTTATCTGTGGTTTTTCTTGAAGGTAGCGGCCCTTTGGATGACCGTCAGGTTGGTCTAGCGGCCAGGGTGAGACCGCCACCTACCCACAGTATTATTTTGTGTTGGGTTGATTTCTGGTTGATGTGGCTTTGACCCCTTGGTTAGCCCACTGTTCCGTGGATGTCTTGGACGTCGTATGAGAGCTATGATCGTGTTATAGGGTGTCTGAGAGGGCCATTGTATCGAGTAGTGTTTTGTGTTATATCGAGGGTCATTATGGTTTATGGTCAACCCGGTTGTGACCCAGTGGTTGACATGTGACCTCGTGAGTGTCTCGTCTATCCTGTGAGGATCGAGACATGGTTTTGGGAGCTTGGAGGTAGTGTCTTACCTTAATTTGCATGCCATGTGGTTTGAGGGTTTTGTTGTTCACTCGTGTTTCGTGTTTCGTGTTATACAAAATTGTGAGTCCGTTGTGTGGCTCGGTGGCCGAGGACTCATTGTTATCATTGCTATTATGGATCTGGTTGCCATGTGCCATTTTCCATAATGTGTTTTACTGTAGTTTTTGGCTTAGGGACTAGGATGATTAACGGCATGTTGATGTGATGTGCAATGATCTTGACCCGAGTCTTGTGACTCAAGGATTGTTGTGTGAGCCGGTCTAGTTGACTGTCTTGAGTCTGATAATAGTTGTATACTACATTATGCTCTGTAGTACGTGTGATCGGTGTGTGCTTACCCTGTCTGTACTTCAGTGTTCGCTATTTTGAGTCTCTGTGTCTAGTGATCCTCCACTAGTCGTAGCCTGACGACACCTTCCAGTGTGTCGGCCCACCTAGGAGTGGTGACGGGGAAGTTCCCGAGAGACGGTTTTTTGGCTAGTTTCCGTGGGCCCCCTTACTTTGCGGTAGTGTCCTACTAGGAAAGAAAACTAGCTAGAGGCCTGGCTCAAGACATTGGGCTTGTGTGTGCACACGTGGTCAGGGGCAGTTGGACGAGCGCCGACAAGCGTGACCCTGACTCATCACTCGTTACTATAGTTCCTTGGTTCTTTGTGAGTGTCTCAGTTACCGCCATTCTAGGTGAGTGCGAGATGTAAGCCGTCAGTGGACGCATCTGGTTGTTCTTGTAGTGAGGAGGTGCTTCTATCACATGACACGATGACTTCTATTTTTCGTGACTTGTCCGAGTAGCCTGTGCTTGGCTTCACTCGAGGTTACGAATTTTGTAGCGTACACGACGGTGAGTTCGTGTATGTCTTGTGTCTTTGACTGTGTAAGTCTTTAGCAGGATTTTACCTCTTTTGGTAGGCTTTTCGCGATAGGGTTTTGTGATTTGACAATGGATCAGTAACGCCCGACTTTGTAAGATCAGGGTTCACCTTTTTGTTGTTGTTGGAGTAGTTTAGAGGGTCGGGGTTCCTTCGGCTGCCGTGTTTTTGTGTTACGGCTTTCCTCTTTACTTTTGTTATACCTGCTCCTGTTGTTACTACGTTGCTTTAGTGTAGCACTGTTGTTACTGCATCGTTTTGTGGTAGGGTTCTGCGGGATCCCTACTGAGCCAATGACACGAGGCTCACCCCTGACTTTTCAGGTGTAGCTATTCTGCCTCATGGCTGGAAGTTTCGTTGTGCAGTAGTTCTGTATTGCCAGCGTTTGCCAGTGTCAGGCTTCTCCTGACTTGAGGGTACATTTCCCTTTCTGTTGGACTGTACTTATCTTTCTTGTTGGACTGGACTCTATTAGTTTTAATTGTTATAGAAAATATAATTTTATTTCTGCTACTTCAGCAATCCTGATCATTGAAATTTAATTGCTTACTGCTTTATCTAGAAGTTCAATGTACTATCACATACCGTTCTATCCCTTCAGAGCTTTTCCGCTCTTGAGAGGCCTCGCAGGTTCCATGCGGTATCGGGTTTACCCGGTATCCGACGCCTGGGTCATCACAAATGTTGACCTGGTCAAAGTCAACGCCAGTCAAAAGACTCCAGCCAAGCTCAACTCTCTGTTGACTCAAATCATGAAGACCCAGTCAGTCAAAGGTCAATGGTCAGACTAGCCAGCTACAGTGTTCCAGTCAAGTTGAGCACAGTCAAACTCAACTCCAGGCAGTTCAAACACCAAAGCGAATAGTGATGACAAATGAGCCTTTAACTGTGAAATATAGCCACACAAGGGTGACAAATAGCTATTGACGACGGCCAACGCTAAAGAAGAAAACAGAAAGGGCGACGGCTCAGTTGGACAACGGTGACAAATGGTTTCTGCAAGGCTGAAAAATGAAGCCCACGGGCAAGGCAGATAAGCGTGACAAATAGCTTTGTATGAGTGTAAAATACCCAACTAACGGTGACAAATAGCTCACCAAGGGTGAAAAATAGGTTGCAGCCGTGTAAACATGAAAAATAATGAAGGTGGCATCTACGCAGTCGAGCAATTGCGTCAACGCAATAACGGCTTCAGCAGCAGCAAAGGCCAGTGCGAAGAAGGATGCATCAACGCGACATTTACAGTGCGTCAACGTACACTCTACAGACAAAACACGTTGTAAGGTGTCCTCAAAGAAGGCAGCGTCGAACGCTACACCTTCGGTGCGTCGACGCACACACTGTGAACTCCGGAACCGTCCTTTGCGAACTTGTACGTGAGAAAGATTTGGGTTCAATAGTCCAAGTCCAAATGATTGAAAGGGATGTGCTTCGATGGTTCAAGGTTCTAGAAGACCTTTTGGCAGAGGATATTCTCACTTTCTAGTTGGACCAATCGCAAACCTCCTAGAAAGGGTTTCATCCAAAAATAGGTTGTGCCTTGACGAAGAATAAGCTCAAATCGATGTGTACTACATGAAGGGGATTGGCAAGCCAATGGGAAGCCAACGTACCTTATCACTTCCAGGCCAATCAGTGGCCACTCTTCTCAGGATCTGGAAGTATTCTGTGGATCTGGACGGTCCAGATTTCTTTCTACCGGATCAGGGACTATGTACCATGTACCTTGCATGCGAAAAGAGAAGATATGCTGGAATAAAACAGCGCGTGGGGAACATACTCTGAGAAGACAAGTAGATAGAATAGAAGGTTCGAACAGGAGGAGGAAAGTAACGTGAAGAGAATAGAAGTGGAAGAGCAGAAGATAGTAGAAGGAGGTGAGCTGCAATCTAGCAGCTGCGAACCTTGAAGCCTGAAACGCAAGCCTTCATCCAGACTTCTTCTTCTTCCTGCGAGAAGAAAAGGCTTCATCTCCAGTTTCCTACGGCGATGGAGAAGCTGCTCTTTGAGGAAGAAACTAATTTGGGAGAAGCCAAGAGCTGCCTCCAGATTTCAGACAAGGATATTTACATTGTGTTTGAGTTTCCTACATCTTGTCTGAGCTTTGTGTTTTTTTACCTTTTTCATTTTGAACATTTCTCTGCTGGAACTATGAACCGTCCCTACCGGGTGTTGTAGGAAGATAGACAGAGGTTGTGCTTTGGTCTGTGGTGAACCGTCCATACCAATGATAGTGGGAAGATAGACAGAGGGTGTGCTCTGATCTGTGGTTTGGCCGTGTGTGCCTTCTTGATGTATTATCAGCGGTTTAATGCAGTTGCACTGGGGAAGCCTCACTCTATTGAGTGAGGGGTGGACGTAGGACTCTAGGTAGAGTCCAAACCACCTTAAAACCCTTGTCTCTGTGGTTTTCTTGTGTGTCTACTTTTCGTTAGATGCTTGCTTAGGCCAGTTTACATATTCTATATTGCATCTACCGTGTGTGGTTCCTCCTCTATGTAAGGCTCTTTTACATTCCGTTGTTTTCATCATGAAAAAGGGGGCAGATCTATTCACCCCTCCCCTCTAGATCAGCCAATCCTACACATCACGTGGTATTAGGGCCATTCTCTCATGATGTGGTCCAATGACCTTGAGAGAAATGGTGGAATGGCATCAAAGGGTCATATGCATGAGGGTCATTCTGTTAACAGACCACCCTTCTTCACCGGAACTAACTATCCTTACTGGAAAAATCGAATGCAGGTGTTCATTCAGGCTCAAGATCATGAGATTTAGCGAGTTGTAAGCAAGGGTCCCTCCGAGCTGCCTGAAGATGAGGAGACTTGGACCCATGAGCAAATTAGGAGATCAACACTTAACTGGGGTGCCAAGCACATAATGTAGTGCTCTCTACATCCGGTGGAGTTCTCAAGGGTATCGACATGTGCCACAGCCAAAGAGATGTGGGACCGGATAGAGGTAATATATGAAGGCACCTCTTAGGTACGTGAAACCAAGGCCAACTTGCTTATTATAGAATAGGAAATGTTCAGAATGAGGCCGGATGAATCCATAGCAGATATGTATGCTCGTCTAACTCAGCTCACTAACAGTCTAACTGATTTAGGGAAGAGTTACACAGAGTAGATAGTGAGAAAAATTCTAAGATCATTAACCCCGGCCTGACACACAAAAGCTACTGTGGTGGAGGAGTCTAGAGATCTGTCAACAACCAAAGTGGAAGAACTCATAGGGTCCCTTGTGACCAATGAGATAAATCTAAAGAACAAGGAGATGGAGGGAAGCAAGAAAAAGCCCTTGGCTTTAAAAGCTGGACCAAGCAATCAAGTAACCTCCGATGAAGGTGAGTCATCTAGCAGTGATCAAGATGAAGACGAGGTAGCTATGCTCACCCAGAAGTTCAGAAAATTCCTAAGAAAAGAAGGTAAAGGCTTCAAGAAATGGAGGCCTCAGGTAAATAAATCCTTCAAAACAAAGTCTGATAACTTGAAGAAAACTAACAGAGTTATTTGTTACTCATGCAAGAAACCAAGGCATATCAAATCTGAGTGCCCTGAAGGAGTGAACAAAGTTTCCAAGAAATGGAAAGGGAAGAAAAATAAAGCAATGGTGTCTACATGGAGTGATGAAGAAGAAGATGAAGATGAAATAAGCTCCTCAGAGGAAGAAAATGAATACATGTGCCTCATGGCAAATGGAGTTGGAGAATCTGAGGTACACTCTCCATTCGAACATTTTTCAACTAGTGATTGGGAAGATGCTTATTTTGAACTCATAAACAAACATGACATGTACAAGAAGGAAAATTGTCACGCCCCGATGGGGAATATCGGGACTGGCAGTAGAAAACGCTAGTAATGATAACATGCTAAGCTAAGAATTTACATAACATCATGAACAGAAATAACTCTAAATCTATTACAATAGTCATCAAACTAACTTAAACATAATTAAGCATAACCTCTACTTGACTCCGTTACAATAACTAACACAAGCTCTAAGGCATAGCTAGATGTAAAACAACTATAACAATCTCAACATATCTACTAGCTGATACACTCCAAGTCAGCACTCTGGCCCATTCCCATCCATCTGTGAATCTTCACCTGAGCTGCCTGGAAAGGGGGGAAACAACTATATGAGCGAATGCTCAGTAGGTAACAACAGGCAAGTGTAAGTAATTAACCAATTAATTACATGTTTATATGAAACGGAAAGAAAAGAAATGACGATCGGATGAAATAACATAAAAAGAAAGTGCTAAAGAACGAAATGGAATAACAATATGGCAGGATGATATAACTACAAGAATTTCAAGTTTATGCATAATATAAATAACAGGAAATTGTAGGAGATTGGCCAATAAGCAAGAATATAACCAAGTCGAACACGATTCGAGTAAGAGATTAAGAGATCATTGTCATAGACATCACGCTAGTCATGCACTCGGTGCAATGCCTCACCATGTCATTACAAACTCCCATGGGCACAAGTACTTTTCGGGCGCTCTCTCCAAGACCAGACTGGGCCCCTATGATGCGTTGGCATTGATTTATTGGATCCAAGATCCCAAGTTGTCTAGACTTTAATCAAGTTAAAATGGCCAATTACAATCAAGTACAAACTTACCTCGGAACATCTCAAGGCTAAGTCGAAGAGATAGTGTCAAGAATTTCTGTCCAGGAGTTCAAGTTATCAAGAACCATCATGTTCTTGGATTCAAAACCATAAAAGACAGAGAAAACTCATCTCTGGGAGATAGGCGGTCACTACTAGGCCGCGCAAGCACTGGGCGGTCAATTCTAAGCCGCTCAAGAACTGGGCTAGAGATCAGCCTCCACGAGGTCAAGGTTGAACAGATGATTAAGGGCCACTCAGAAGTTGGACGGTCATTACTAGGCCGCGCAAGTCCGCTGAACAGGCACTACTGGACCACGCAAGATACAGACGGTCAACAATAAGCCGCACAGGGCCAGAAGGTAAGAACAAGATATACGGGGAACATTGGGCCGCTCAATGGAAGGATGGTCCAATATGGGTCGCCTGTAATATGGACGGTCCAATATAGTCCGCGCAACACAGGGCCTATCATTAAGTGGGAAATTTGCCCAAGTGGGCTCCCGGGCTACCATAGACAGGGTGGAACTGAACCAGAGTCCAGCCCACTATATGTTGGTCGGCCTAGGGCTTACTGGGCTGATCAATTCGGGGTTTGGTCGAAGATGGATCAAGGATAAATGACCAAGGTTAATTGGCAATAACCAGAAGCGAGCGGTCTCTGGTTGGCCGCTCAATGATATAGGTAGTCCACTTATGGCCGTGCAACGATATAGGCGGTCCACTTATGGCCGTTCAATCTGCGTCAGGTCCGAAGGACTTATGGAGTTGGGCGGTCAGTAGGGTGCCGCTGAGGACGTTGAACGGTTGAAGACTGGCCGCTCTTAGGTTGAGCGGTCAGGGATCTGTCGCGTGCCTCGGGAGACGTAACAGCAGTAAAATAGTGGAACGGTCGAAATCTGGTAGCTTTTAAGGATATGCGGTCTGTCCCCAGGCCGTCTAAACTAAAACAGGGGGGCCAGGGGAACGATCGGAGATCAAAGCCTTGGATGGTCTGTAACTGGCCGCTTAAATGGTTGGGCGGTCTATCGGGAGGCCGCGCAACCTCAACAGGTTGCTGCCCGTTCTGCCTTGCCCGCCTCCGGCGAGGTTGGCTAGGGTTGGGATAAAACATAAAATTCGCATGATATAAAGCATTAAATTTGGGGCTTTTACTACCAAAAGAAAGAGCATGAAAAACTCTACAAGATGCATGAATCAATTTTATGTTTACAGCCTGAAATTATTACTTAATCGAAAGCAAACAGTTATAACCCTAGATGTGACATGCTTCTACTAAAACCAAAAATTCTCGCAGAACACTTGATAAAATTTAGGGTTTTCCACATCAATGAAAAGCTGACACGATGATGCTTCCAACTGTAGATATATATTTCCCTTCTCTCTCCCCTTTCACTAAGGGTCAAAAGTGCGTCAAGTGTGTGAGACAAGTGAGAGAAAGAAGAGAAAATAGGGAATGAAGCAGAGTACCGTGATCGCCACCAAGACGCCGTACGCGACAGGCACGCCGTACCTTGGAAAATGGGGAGACACTCGCCTTAGTGCAGCGCTGAGGAATGAACGGCTCCCTTAGAACCGCCCCGTGTTGAGCGGTCTTACGATAGACCGCCCTAGGACGCTGCGAGGGATGCGGGAGGAACTGCTGCAGTGAGATGGACGGTGCTATACGGACCGCGCTCCAGGGAAGAACGGTCGTTGATGCACAGCGCGCACCGATGAACGGCCGGAGGATAGCCGCTCAGGACCTTCACTCAGCAAGTTGAAAAGGGGCTCGACCTCCACCCTCTCCGGCCGGCCAGAGGGGATGGGCCTCGTGCTGATCAGATGCTGACCTGCGAAACAACGTGGAGACACAGAAGAAACACCCAGATTAGCCCTAAACAATGTAGTATGTATTCAAACGAGAATAATTAAGCATGAACAAATGAAAAGGGGAATACCTGGGGGGTTTTAACCCCTAGGGTGACAAAAAACGGGATGGTTGTATGCATGATAATGAAAGGGGGGGGGTACGGGGATGGTAACAATGCATGCAATGAAAGAAAAATGACAAAAGCCACGGAACGAAAGACTACGAAGACTGGGCTACTCCCTTGACCGGAGGCTCGTGCGGACGTAGAGAGCCTCCCTCCTTGGTGCTAGGTCGCTCAAAAATGCGGCAGGGCTTCGCCGTCGACCAAAATCTCCCCCCCTTTCGACGTCCGGCCGTAGGGTCTATTTATAGGACCTCGAAGGCCAGCCTCGAAATCAGGGTTTAGAGACCTTTTCAGGTCGAACTCTCAAAAGATAATTCGCAGATAATATCATAATCTTCCATCCAGACGAAACGGCATCGAAAATGGTTGATTATCCGCGGAGAAATCATCAAAACAAGTTGAGGATAAAAACCATGAGATAAATGGGATAAAATCGGTTGAAAATCAGCAGCCGACGGCTTGAACGGTCTTACGATAGACCGTACAAGGCATGGGCGGTCTGATTCGGACCGTCCATGCTGTCGGTGGAAATTCGAATAATCAGAATATTATCCCAACTATCTCTCGAACTGGCCGAAATGTTCACCGTTGGACTCTGAACATATGAACGGTTGTATAGAGACCGTTTTAGTTTAGGGCGGCACAAAGACGACCGTTCAACTCTGTCGGTGATAATTCGAATCAATTGGATAATTCTCTGAGAAAACGGGCGTGCGTAGGACTCTGAGATACAGGCGGTTGGAACAGGCCCGTCCATGATATTGAACGGTTCTAATCACACCGCACAAAAGCCTGTCGGTGGATATTCAGAAAATTCTCAGAAATTAGCCAAAATATATGAACGGTCTATATTCAACCGCCCACCTTATGAACGGCTGATGTGAAACCGTTCATGCCTTTAGGCACTTGATTCTTGTAAAATACGTTCAATCGAACAAAGCCAAGGCCCATTAAGCCCCGAATCACCACGAATTGCACCAAGGAGGGAGACGACCCATAAAATGAGCCCACGACATGCCACAAAAATGGCCCGATGAATGATGAACAACTCGAGTCATCAACTAATGGGAGTAAGAGAAACGAGTCAGCTTATCGGCATAAAACGGGTGTCAACAGATGCCCCTCCTTAACGTCCTCTTTGCAGGGGAGCGAGCGGAGGTGAAGCGGAGATGACACGGAACATGGAGACGAAGCGAAAATGCAGCGGAGTGGACCGGAAAAGCGGGCGTTAAGGTAAAACGACACCCGTTTCTACTAACAAGCGAATGAGAATCTTTCGGAAAGCCTTGAACCGAGCATCAGGAGTAATTGACCAAAAGGCGACGCCAATCTGGAGGGACTAAACTAAACGAAATCAACTGACAAGACCAACCTCATGGGGGACACAATCCCACGGTCCAATGAGGGGGCCACAAAAGAAAAAAAGAAAAAAAAAGTGCTGAAGCTCCAGACGGGGATCTTTCAGTCAACCGACCCCAACGAACCGACCAAAGAAAACCTTCGAATTCGGAATGGAATTAGTTCATCTTACTCGAGCATTGAGACACACAGCTGACCATCACTTGACGGGACATTTCTTAAGCAGACTATGAGGCATGAAAGCTCAAAAGGATGCGCATGATGCATGCTGGGCTAAAAGTGAAAGAAATCGTTAAAACGAATGCGAAGAAAGATCAAAATATAAAATATTCGAGAGTAGTATTATTAAGCTGGGAATATCAGAGTCAAGATACAGTCCGCCACCACAGCGTGCGGATAGAACCATCCTCCTCGTGGCATCCCAACTTAACGGCCTATCCGAAGGTTAGGTACATGAGCCTGGATCATCCTTGTTTTTGTTGAAGGGGAACATCAGATCCTGGGACACATAAGAAACCTGCCGGCTCTCGAAATAATATAATATAATATCATATAATAATGCAATAAGGGATTTAGGGACAGAAGGCCATACCTGACTTACCTGTGCAGGCGAAATGGCGAGACATGGCTGAAGTGATGCTGCATAAGATGGTTAAGAGATGTATTTCCAAAGAAAATATTCAATATTCATGATTTAAACACATCAACGAGATATACGGCCGAGTCTCAACCGTTCTATATTCCAAACGGCTCTATGTTAACCGTGTGTACCTGACATTCAAACAATTCTTTCAGGGCCGATTGCCAGTGAGGAACGGTTGTGTACACACCGTTTTAATTGGAACGGCTCTGTGGGAACCGTGCTAGCCCAGAATTCCAACCGACTTAAAATTAACGGTCAAGAGAGACATACGGTTAAATACGAACCGTTCACACAATGAACGGCCTAACGATAGACCGTTCTTCTCTGCAGCTTCGAAAAAAAAGGAACCCCCTCGTCTCCCTCCACCGTAACCGGCGATGGAAGGGACAAAGGGGCAAGTAACGCCCTCACTCTCTACCTCTCACTCTCTCTTCTCAACCCCCCTCCCTCTCTCAACCTCACTGCACCCTCAGCCCATTTGATGACCCGGACGAAGCACCAGGCGGCCAGACCGTCGGCCGCCGGTGAGGGCTCGCCGCCGCCGGAGCAACCGCCACCGCCGTCGGAGGAAGAGGGCACACCCGGGGTGACGATGGAGGAGCTCACCATCGTCGCTGCTGACGAAGAGGCCCCTATCGGCGAGGAGGAGGTCGCCGGAGGACCACCACCCACGGGGGCGGCCAAACAGCCACGCGATCCCGAGGTAGGTTCTCCCCACCTTTCCTCCCGTTTCCATTTACTTTCGTTCCATGCATGTTAGTTCAGGGGCTTAGAGGGGTCTAGGGGGGTCGGCTTAGGGACCACGGAGGTCTCCCAGCCGGCTGGGGGGCCTCCACCGTCGTCGGGGACGACGGCGGTAAAACGGTTTAACAGAAACCGTCCCGCAAAACAATGCGGTCCCCAAAGGACCGCCTCAAACAAACACGGTGCAGGGGGCGCCGTTCACACTCACACAGCCAACGGGGCATTAAAACCACAATACGGTGAGGGTATCACCGTCCAGAATGTAGACGGATCCTGTGGGTCCGTCTAATCATGTAGCCAAGCAAAACAATACGGTCCATACAGGATCGTCATGAAAACAATACGGCCAAAGGTGGGCCGTTATTCCTTAGGAAGATGGGCAACTAGACGGTTCAGGGTAATCCGTCCATGATGAAAATGGCCAGGGATAGCCCGTTCAAACGGGGGGCCTGAGAAACAGAACGGTTTGAGGAAGGCCGCTCATATATAGAGCGGTTCATGAGTAACCGTTCTTCAAATCAATAATTGGACTTTTGAGCATTTTATTTAAATGAAACAAAAATGAGACACTAAATGACTAATGTAAATGAGATGGATGAATGCAGGGGAAACGTAGGACCCGTACCTCCTGGCTGCAGGTTCGGGCAGTGTACCTCGCACTGCCGGACTTCCTGAGGGAGCGGTTGACTGCCATGGGGTTCGCCCCCTTCCTGAGTATCGAGGTGTGTCGCTTCGACGTAGCTCTGCTCTATGCCCTGTACGACCGCTGGGATCCAGTGAGTCGGACGTTCTTATTCCCGTGGGGGCACATGGTCCCTACATTGGAGGACGTGGCCAGGCTTACTGGCCTACGCGTGCACGGGTCACCGGTCAGCGGGACTACTTTTCCTGACTACCGGGGGATGGCTCGGGAGCTGCTCGGCCTACAACTGCGGCGCCCCGAGAGGCACGACCCTCCTTCCCCGGGCTGCTCTCCAGGACAGCCTGGGTCATCGAAGAGCTGGTGTTGCAGTGGGTGAGCGACCAGAGGAGCACTTAGAGCGGCTTTTCGGGTTGGCGAGGCCGAGGGTTGCAGCGGCACCGGGACCAGAGGCAGACAGAGTACTACGATGGTTTCTGATGCTGATGTTCGGGCGGCTTCTCTTCTCCACTCGAACGGACGTGATGAGCTGTCGCTTCCTCCCCTTTCTCCAAGAGCTCGAGCATGTAGGTGACTATGCTTGGGGGGCGGCGGTCCTCGCCTTCCTCTTTGACACCCTTAGTTCGACGGCGCGTCGGACGATGCTTGGGGGCTTCTCCCCCTTACTCCAGGTGCGACTCTCTTCTCTAGTCTTAATTATGCAGCCCTATATGCTTACTGAATGCTGACACGACCTTGTGATACAGGTGTGGGCCTACGTGCGCCTACGTGGGTTGGGGAGAGGCGAGGAGACCCGTCCCGGGCTCCTGCCGATAGCGCGTTGGTGGACAGCACCCCGGGAGATGACGGCCTTGAGGAGGCAGGTCCGGGAGCTGCAGGATGACCTGGACACTCTACCGTACACCTCGGTACATTTCTAGACTCCGACTCTTTAAATACATGCTATCCTGATGATGCTGATGTAGCCTCCTATTCTTTGCAGGTACGGTGGACTCCTTACACGGAGGAGAGCCCGGAGGGCCAGCCGTGGGTGACCGAGGCCTTGGCCTTCTCTGGCCGTGACGTGTGGCTTCACTGCATGAATGTGGTGGAGCCACTGCACTTTAGGTTGGTGATGAGGACCATCGGGGTCTATCAGCCGGCCGTTGAGTTCCTTGCGCCCGAGAAGGCGGGGGAACGAGTGTCGAGGATGACCCGGGGACTCCGTGAGGCATACGACTGGACAGCGAGGAACGCCGAGAAGGTAGCTGACTGGGCTGCACGAGGGCGAGTGGTGACCGCCCGGGCAGAGAGCGATAGCGCGTACTACACTGCGTACGCACGGCACTACCGGGACTAGGTGTTCTGAGGCGCCCACCGACCGGTACGACTTCTAAACTTAAACTTTGTCTATCATGCTTATGATTCTTATATGATGCACTAACAAAGACTTCTACATGTAGGTTGACCCTGCAGGACGGGTGGCAGAGTTGCAGGGACTCCTGCACTCCACCATCCGGGAGAGAGACTAGGCCCGGCAGGCCCTGGCCCTACTGGTGAGTTTCCTAAACCTTAGACTTTTTCAAATTATGCAGTTCTATATGATTATGCTTATGACTGACCTGGAGTATTTGGATACAGCGCGCCGAGGGTGCTCAGAGGGCGGGACCAGACGCTCCTTCTTCCTCCTCCGTCCAGACCCCAGCAGACCGAGCCGATCGGGATGCGGACTTCACTCGGATGGTAGAGCGGGCCAAAGCGGCCGAGGTGGCACTCGTGGAGAGGGTACACGAATCTCTACACTTCCTCCTGCTTATTTATGCTTATGAAATGTATGAAATGTGACCAACTGATAGTGATATGTGAATGCAGACGTCCGAGCTGACTCGCCTTCAGGCGGAGCTGGAGCGGAGCTGGGTGGCGGCTCTGGAGGAGGTAGCCCGGGTGGCGGAGCTGGAGCGGAGCCGGGTGGCGGAGCTGGAGCGGAGTCGGGTGGCGGCTCTGGAGGAGGTAGCCCGGGTGCGAGAAGAGGCTGCACGGAGCCGACCGATGGACACAGTGGAGACGGCACTCCTCCGTGCCGAGCTAGAGCGACTACGGGCCGGTGCTACCGAGGCGGACCGTTACCGGGCAGAGGCCGAGCGTTACAGGAGTGAGGCAGAGCAGGCCCGTCTACAGGTTGCCCGGCTGGAGGGCAAGGTGGAGGGTATGAAGGAGGCGAGTCGGGAGCGCAGCAGGGCGACTGCGAGCGGCAGCCACGGCACCCACGGCTCCGTGAGGAGTTACTTCACTGGTTCCTCCGGCCATCGGAGGAACGAGGAGGAGGAGCGACACCGGCGATGGCGTGATGAGGCGACCTCAGCGATGCCTCCCCCAAAGAGGCACGAGGGCGGTGGAGACAGCGACGGGGGCCAGGGAGAGGGAGCTGCTTGACTGGTTGTACTGGGCCCATCCTTTGTATATGATATGATATGATTAGTGATATGCATGCCTTTGTTTTTTCGTTTGTTTTGTGGATGAATGTATGTATGAGTGGGCAAAATGAGTTTGAGGAGCGCGCTTTAGCCTGAAAGAGATGAGCGATGCACACGCCGACTTGAGTGAGATGAGTGATGCACACGTCGACTTGAGTGAGATGAGTGACGCACACGCCGACTTGAGTGAGATGAGTGACGTACACGCCGACTTGAGTGAGATGAGTGACGTACACGCCGACTTGGAGTGAGATGAGAGTGCTCACGCACCGACTTGAGTGAGATGAGAGCGCTCACGCCGACTTGAGTGAGATGAGAGCGCTCACGCCGACTTGAGTGAGATGAGAGTGCTAAATGATTGAGACATGAGTGAGCAGGTTAATTTGGGGGGCAGAGAAAATGAACGGTTCTCCACTAGCCGTCCATAGATAAGAGCGGTTCTATAGGGGCCGCTTACATTGGTTGGAACGGTTGCATGTAAACCGTAGGAATGGTGGAACGGCGGATTTAGGGCCGCACAAGTGAGTGGGCTCGGGCTTCCTTGGAGAGAAGAACGGTTGATGATGGGCCGTATATGGTATGGACGGTCTATCGTAAGACCGTCCAATCCAACATCCTGTTTGCCCGAAAGGGGACTCCTGGAGAATCCCCAGCCCGAGGGCAAGGCGCTTTGAACTTATCACAACCCTATCTAAACCCGTCCTAGACTTATCTGGGCCTAATCCTAAGAGGCTTAGGCTCCCTAATAAACCCTATAAGTAGTAGGGAGGCCTGAACCCTCAACTCATTCATCCTCCTTCTCCCAAAGCCTAAAATTTTTGATTCTCGACACCTCAACATGAAGAGGGCCTTTGATGGAAGTCCTGCGGAGGGTGCGTCGTTCGAAGGACCGCGGCCGGCTAGAAAGGAGCGGGAAGCGATTCAACGACTAAGCTTGATTCCTCAACATCTCAGTACCACCCCTATGAGAGAGGTAAGTTCGATCAGAATATGTTCATATTTCCATCCCTCAATTTCCTCTTTATATCTCTTCACACCCTTTACCCTCTCTTTCTTTTCAGCTTCTTCCCGGCCCGAGACGCTTTTCTAATTTAAAGTGGGTGGCTCCCATGGTCCGTGCATTGCCCCTCGGGGTGACTCATCTTCTCAAATCCTGGCACCTGCACTCCCTCCTAGTACTAGGTCAGAATTACCCCAAACTTTCTTTAGACTGGCATAGTATCTCTGCTCTGATGGAGATTTGGCACCCTCAGACTCACACTTTTCTCTTCCCATCTTTCGAGGCCACTATCTTGCTAGAGGAGGTAGAGACCTACTTCGGGCTCCCTAAGTCCAAGGTGGGGGAGGAAGACTTGATATGCCATACCGTTGCCCCTATAGACCCAAAACTCATCCTAGGGGGGTTCATACCTGATAGCGGGGATGTTCGTACCTTTGTGGGCCCTCACCACATCCACCTCCTTCCTTTGAGCCAGTGGGTAGTGGAGCATTGCCGGAATAAGTGTGGGTGGGTTGAAGCCATAGCCAAAGCCGCGTCCATCTGCTTATGCGGGGCCATCCTTTTCCCTTCAGCCGACCATGTCCTAGAGACTCCTTTACTCAGCACCATCAGCGGCCTTTGGCAGGGGTTTTCCATCTCTCAGGCTGTCTTAGCTTACCTGTACGAGGGTCTTACTTCAGCAGCCTTAGGAGGTCCTCTCTTTGGTTCAATGATCCTATTGGAGTGCTGGATGGGAGTTAGGATGAAGTTTACCCTGAGGGAGGACATTACTTCAGTTAGCAGGATCTTTGGGAGCCATCCCCTTTACTTCATAGGGGGCGCCTTCAGGTTTTCTCCACAGGTTGAGTGCAGGACGGCTGAGCTGAAGACCAGGGACGAGTGGCGCCCGTATATCAACAGGCTGCCCCTGGATAGGTTCGTGATGCGCCCAGACTTCCTCCATGATACCACCATCAGGCTACCGAGGAGAGCTGGCTTGGACCTGAGGCTCATGAGTGACACTACCTTAGCGATGTACAGCCCACACAGATGCCACCTGCAGATTGGACTACCCCGGACGGTGCTACCTACGCTACCCCACCTTCCCATGCTACAGGCACGGAGGATCGGGACAGAGGAGGACGAGCAGGCAGTCAGGAGTGCGCTGATCATGTGGGAGGTGAGCAGGGTACGCACCCTACCGGCAGAGGTCGAGGAGGCTCCAGAGACTAGACAGGCTTATCTTAGGGAGTTGAGAGAGATACGTCCTCGCGGGGATGCCCAGCGGCGGACTGAGTGATTTTTGTTTTTATGATGATATGGGATAGGATTTTACATTCGGACAGCTTGATATATGACATGAATAAGACTTGGTGAGATTGAGTTTGAGCTTTGTAATACGATTATGACGTGATGTGATTGCATAGGCCAATGCGAGGATTAAATACTCATGCGGTCCCAAGTCAATTGCCCTTTCAACCTGCCCCTGCACACATGCAAACATGAAACATATTAAATCTATTTTAGGCTCAGCCCCTTGCCTACAGCAAGTTAGGAGATAACCCTTTCTGGACTTTTGGTCAAGGGGGTTGAGCCTTATTAAATAGGCAAATGTCAAAGTGCGAGAAATGCAGATGAATGCAAGAGGGAGACATGTGAGTTCTCTTTTTTTGGAATATTTGATTTTTGTTGGATTTCGAAATATTTGATTTTTTGGGTTTTTGAAATATTTGATTTTTTCTTGAGTTTTGAAATATTTGATTTTTCTTGGGTTTTGAAATATTTGATTTTTCTTGGGTTTTGAAATATTTGATTTTTTAAATTTGAAATATTTGATTTTTTGGGTTTTTGAAATATTTGATTTTTTTAAATTTTGAAATATTTGATTTTTTTGGGTTTTGAAATATCTGACTTTTTTTGGGTTTTGAAACCAGCTTGAGTCTCAATAGCAGGGACCTTCTCGTCTTGCTACGGAATTCCAAGGCTCAGCACGTGCGGAAAGGGGGGACCGCGCGTGATCGGAGTCAACTCTGCTCGACGGTGCTTCTGCTGAGGCCATACCCGGGGTGGGATTCATTCCTTGGGAAAGTAAAAAGATTGAGTAGAGAAGCCGACGATAGGTGTAGAGGTTTTTAGGGCTTGAGTTCTTTCCCAGGACCCCCCCCCCTTTTCAAGGAATCTGGTCTGTTGCGCTGGGGCTCTGTATCCGTTATCGAACCTTCACCCGCTCTAGGCACGCATGCGACCGGGCTCATAACGTCCTGCGGGGAAACTGTACTGCCACTCTTGCCATGCCTAGTTGCATCCTTTGGGGATTCAGAGAGCTTCGAGCTTTGTGCTTTCGGCTTTGCCCCTGTTCTTTCTTTTTTTCTTTTTTGCTTTTCTTCTCTTTATTCTTTTTCTTTTGCGGAGTGAGGTCTTAACGGATTGCCCCTATTTGAGACCTTTCTTTAACAGGGAATCTGGGTCAGTTCTCGCCCCCTTATTCACCACTTGCCCCTATTTTCAACCGAGAGAGAGGAAATGCCAGGATTTCCACCTTCCCCAGGCATGGCCAAAGGAGAAACGGTGTCGGGTAGCATGAGAGAATACCGCACCACGGGGTCGTGTAGTGTGTGAAATGCTGGACCTGAGTCCTCCTTTCGCAACTTGATGGGGCATGCCCTGCCACCGAGCCGTTCACGGGTTTTATTTTTATGGATGAAAACGTTTTAAATACAGCCCATTCCACGGGTTTGACAATTCCTCCCCCTCCGAGTTAATTAGACGATACGCATTGCCTAGATAAGCTTCTTTGATTACGAAGGGCCCTTCCCAGTTGGGTTGCAACTTAGACCTGGGGCCTGCAGACCTGATGAATTTACGTTTTAAAACCATATTACCCACTTGAAATTTCCTTTCAATGACCTTCTTTTGAAAATACCGCGAGACACGCTTTTGATATACTGAAACATGATTGGCCGCATTCAACCTCTTCTCGTCTAAGAGTTCCAGTTGGACTAGCAACGCCTCTCGATGTTCGTCGAGATTAAGTTCCTTATCCAGCTGCACCCTTAGGGAAGGGATTAGAATTTCATACGGGAGCACCGCTTCCATTCCATAAGTGAGGGCAAAGGGAGTCTGCCCCGTGGGAGTGCGGACGGAGGTGCGGTAGGCCCATAGAGCTTCTATCAATTTGTCGGCCCAATCAGCAAATTTATGTGATTCGCATGTTTTCTTGATAATTTTGAGAAGAGTCTTGTTCGTGGCCTCAGCCTGGCCATTACCTTGGGGGTAGTATGGTGATGAATGATGCAAAACTATATTGAATTTCTTACAGAGGTCCTGGAGTTCTTGTGAGATGAATTGAGGCCCGTTGTCGGTGACGATGCTGCTTGGCACTCCGAACCGCGAGATAATGTTCTTCATGATGAAGCGGCATACTGTGGTGGCTTTGATTTCTGCATAAGCTTCAACTTCGACCCACTTGGTGAAGTATTCTGTAGCCGTCAGAATGAAGGATTGCTGTTTAACAGCAGAGTTCGGATCGCCGAGGGGTCCGATGATGTCAAAGGCCCACATAGAAAATGGCCAGGGGGCCGTAATAGGATGAAGAGAAGAGGCCGGGGCGTGAATTTTGTCGGCATGGATCTGGCACTGAAGACACCTACGGACATAGGTGGAGCAATCTTCTTCTAAGGTTGGCTAGTAATAGCCTTGCCTAAGAATCTTCTTTGCTAAGGCCTGTCCGTTCACATGCCCCCCACACTCGCTGGAGTGGGCTGCTTCCACGACTTTCCAAGCTTCTTCGTCATCTAGGCACCTCATTAGAACTCCATTCAGGGCCCGCCTATATAATTCACCGACGATGATCGTGTATCTGGCGGCGACTCTTCTAATGGCTTTTCGCTGCTCAGCGTTGGCCGTTTCCGGAAATGTACCATCCTTGCAGTATTGCTCGATCTCATAAAACCACGGCAATTCATCCTCTTCAATGATCTCCTTGAGCTCAGTTAATGAAACCTCTTTTATTTCCTCCCTTTCTATTTTCTTCTCTACGGACATCCTAAGATTGTTGAACCAGGGATCCTGCAGGGAAGGAACGTCTAGCCTTTGGACCACAATGGTCTCAGTGGCGCGACTTAGGGGGAGTGATAGAGAAGAGGCGAGCGACGCAAGGGCGTCAGCCAAGATATTCTGAGAGCGAGGAGTGTGAATGTAGACGAGTTTCCTGAATTGCCTGGCCAAGAGCGTGACCAGATCCTGGTAGGGTTTGAGCTTAGGATCGCGGGTGCGGTAGGTTGACAAAACTTGACGCAGCACCAGCTGGGAGTCTCCTATGATGTTTAGGTATCGCGCGCCCAAGATGTAGGCGTGCTTCAGACCGGCAAGGAGAGCCTCATACTCGGCTATATTGTTGGTGGCGGGAAATGAGAGTTGATATGCCACGGGGATGGTTACCCCTTCTGGAGTAAGGAGAACGGCGCCGACTCCGCTGCCCTGGGAATTAAGGGCACCATCGAAGTGAAGGGACCAGAAAGGAAGATGAGTGATCACCGCCAGGTGTTCATCGGGAAATTCGTCCTGAATGGAATCAGTGCGAGGGATAGGAGAGTGAGCCAGGTGCTCGGCAATAGCATATCCCTTGATTGTTTTCTGCACGATGAAGGTGATGTCGAACTGGGAGAGAAAACTTTGCCAGCGAGCTAGCCGATTAGAAAGGACCGGCTTTTCCAACAGATAACGAATGGGGTCCATTCTAGAGATGAGCCTAACCTCGTGGGCGAGAAAGTAGTGTTTAAGCTTCTGCGCTACCCACACCAGTGCTGCACAGGTCTTCTCCATAGCAGTGTACTTGGATTCAGCAGGATTAAATAGCCTTGAGAGATAGTACGCCGCCCTTTCTCTTCCTTCATCATCTACATGTGCCAAAACAGCTCCTAGGGAGTCCTCAATTACAGAAATGTACAGGATCAGGGGTTTCCCGGGGACGGGTGGTTGTAGAACCGGGGGATTAGAGAGGTACACCTTGAGTTCCTCATAGGCCTTTTGACATTGTTCATTCCACTCGAATTTCACGCCGGCTTTTAATAATTCATAAAACAGGCGGCATCTTTGCGAATGCTGAGATATGAATCTCCTGATAAATTGCAAACGCCCGATCAAACCTCGAAGCTCAGTGACGTTCTTCGGCGGTGGCATTTCCATGACGGCCTTTGCCTTGCCTGGATCGATCTGAATCCCCCGTTTACTAACTATAAACCCGAGCAATTTCCCTAATGCAACTCCGAACACACACTTCTTTGGATTCATCTTTAACTTGTATTCCCTAGCCCTTTGCAGTACCTTAGCTAGAATGGCGGGGTGCTCTTCTTGTGACCTTGATTTGACTAAAATATCATCCACATAAGCTTCTAAATAAACGTGCATCATATCGTGGAAGATAGCCATCATCGCTCTTTGGTAGGTGGCACCTGCATTTTTCAACCCAAATGGCATAACGATGTAGCAGTATGTGCCCCAAGGTGTGGTGAACGAGGTCTTTTCTTGATCCTCCGGAGCCAAAAGTATTTGGTTATACCCCGAGTAGCCGTCCATGAAGGAGAGGGCTTCGTACCCAGCTGTATTATCGACCAAGACATCGATGTGAGGAAGTGGAAAATCATCTTTTGGACATGCCTTGTTTAAGTCCCTGAAGTCAATACAGATCCGGATTTTACCATCCTTCTTCATCACTGGGACTATATTTGCCACCCATTGCGGATATAGCACCACTCTAATGAACCTGGCCTTATGCAATTTATCGACTTCTTCCTTAATCCTCAAGGCCATCTGCGGGTGAAATCTCCTTGCCTTCTGTTTAACGGGCGTTGCCCCTGGTTTGAGAATCAGCCTGTGTTCGAAGAATGCGGGGTCAAGGCCCGGCATGTCTTCGTAGGACCAGGCGAAAGAATCGCTGTACTCCCTCAAGACTTTGACAAGTTCCTCTTCGACTGAAGGTGGGAGATTGGCGGAAATAAGTATGGGCCTGGGGTCCTCTACTGTTCCGAGGTTAATTTCTTTAGTGGATTCATCCACTGCTACGGAAGGCTCGTCGAACTTCTTCAAGCCTTGGGCATATAGGTCGGCAGTGTCATCCATTTCATCTTCCTCATCATCAGCTGGGTCTTTCTCATTCACAATTTCATATTCTCCTAGTCCATCCTTGCTCCATACCTCATCAATTCCCTCATCATCTTCCAGGATAATTGCGGTCTCCACAAATTCTGGACACTTCAACAGAGCATGACATCTCCCAGCCAAATCCTGTAGAAACCTATCGGGGATGGTTTTGGGAGGACGCGTTACGGCAGGTGCCGCAGACGTGGACGGGCTGACAAAACACGAACTAGACTCTACCCTGACTGACTCGATCAACCTAGAAGACTCTGTACACTGTACATCTAATGTAGGGGAGAAGAAATCTACCGGAAAAGAAATAGGGGTCTCACGCCCCTGGGAATCTGAGTAGAACATAGCGTAATCTTCCATGGAGACCTCCGTTTTGAAGTTGGCATTTTTTTTTGGAGGCCGGAGGTGATCACACAACAGGAGGAAGAAGGCGGAGGAAACAATTCTGGGAAGATGCAATCAAAGAAAGGGTCCGAAGACTTAAACCACATTTCATGGAGCTGGGCTCCTGGAGGAGGAGGAGTGAATAAGGTTGATAGATCAATGGGCGGGCAGCGCCCGCAAGCACATGGAACGAATAGAATTTCAGGTCTCTCCGCAAAGTACGGGTCGACCAGGAGTGGAGGGGAACGGGGAACAGAATCCAACCGTTGAAACCAGGAAGCGAGACGGGATGGGGACATAGAATAAGTAGTGATGGAGCTCCCCGTCTTCCGGGGCCCCTGGCGGGCCAACGGCATCGGAGGGCGCTTTACCAGCTGCGTCTCTTTCTTCTTTGGGTCACCCTCTTCTTCAGAAAACATCCTTGTAAAGCAATTAGCAAAGTCTTCCAAGTCACCGGCTAGCCCTTGCGGTGGTGGTGGCGGATCGGCAACAGCACAAGCTTCGTCTATCTTTTCTTCAAGGCTGGGTGGCGAGGTCTTCAAGGTGCCGGGCTGCAACGGACCCTTCACAAAATGTTGTCGGTAATCCCAGGTCAACGGCCCAGAGTCCCCGAGCATCGACATGGAGGATTCATGGTAGCCGAGGCCCCGGCGGCCCATCTTCCTTCCCTTGGGGACGGGGTTGGTTCTGCCCTGCAGTTGCGCGCCGAGTCCTCAGCCTGGCTGATAGCCCAATTTTAGAATTAGGTGCCACCCTTTGGAGTCTCTCATCTTGGGCTTAACCTTTACATTGATTGGTGCAGCGGTGGGTTTGCGTGACGCATACGCCCACGAATAGTTTAAGTCCATGACAGATAGAACAGGTCTGTTACTTGGCCACAGTGTGGGCAGAATCTTGGCTGCTATGGCGTCAACGTTTTGAACTGTGGAAACACTTTTCACCTTGACCACTCGCCCTTGGAATGGGAACTTCAGACACTGGTGGGCGGTCGAGGGGACGGCATTCAAACTATTCAACCATGGACGACCCAGAATGGCTTTAAACATTGGGTCTATGTCTAACACATAAAATTCTACATCCATCACTAAGGGCCCTAGCTCGGCCTGCACAGTTACCACCCCGTGACAAGCACGTCTGGAGTTATCATATGCGGCTATCGTGGTTGGTGTCGGCTTGAGCATGTCCTCTGATATATTACAAGCACGAAGGGTACTCAATGGGCAGACATTTATCGATGCCCCTGTGTCCACAAGGGCGGATTCCACGGCTGTTTTGTTTAAAGAGATGGTAATACATAACGGCATCTGCCGTGCCTCAGGAGGAGCTAGCTCTGACTCAGCAAATGCGATAGAGGGCCCCTTTGTGATCGTGGCCAAGACCGGGGGCAGGCTGTCCACCGCCACATCCTCGCTCACCATAACTTTCTGTAGGAAGATCTTCAGGGCGTCTTGGTGGGGCGGCGACCTCTTGATCAGTTCTAACACTGAGATTTTAGCCGGCAGCCAGTCTAAGTGCTGTAATAAGTCATATCTTGTGCCCGGCACCGGGTCTATCCCCTCTGGTTCAACTGTAGGGGAGGAAACTGCAGGGTTTGGTGCAGATGCACCTGGGGAAGGAAAAATTCTCTGGAAAGGACGCCCGCTCCGAAGGGCGCATTGCGATGCTTGCACGGCCTGGACTGGACCCCCGCTTGGCCTAGTGGGGTAGGTGGATGGCGTGGAGATGGGGGTGAGGATGACTGAAGTGGGTTTAATGGGCCCTGGTGGAGGGGAAATGGGCGAAAGGTTAATCTTAGGGGGAATAGTGGGAGGCATGGCGGGTGGTGGTGAAAGGACGGATGGAGTAGAGGGGAATGCAGAGGGCCTAAGAGGCGACGAGGGGGAAGTGACGGGCGGTGTAGCGGCGGATCTAAGGATGGAGGGGATGGCAGGTGTGGGAGAGTAGTGGTGGTGTAAGGCCAAGAGGTGGGCGGGGGTCTCATCATCAAACGTCCACCCAGCATTGGGGGCTGGGCGCTGGACCACATTTACTTGCGCTGGAGCCGGTGCCGGTGGTTGTTGCTGCTGCGGAGGAGCGGGCTGATGCATTGGCATGGGATTTTGATGGATCCCAAGGTCTTGCTGCTGCGGTTGAGGTTGCGGTTGCTGTTGGGGCTGTTGCTGCTGCTGCTGGGGCGCCGCCTGTTGCGGCCTGGCCTGTCTCTGCCTCTGCTTGATATCCTCAATTAGCTGGCGCATCTGGGCCCAATCAATCCTCTGGCCCTCATGCAAATCATACACCAGATCTCTGAATTGGTGACATCGCTCTATCGTGTGCCCCGGTTGCCGATGGAATATACAGTATCGGGATTGGTCGGCAGCCGGATTCCAGTTCTGGCGTTCAGGAGGCAGCTGGAGGTCACCAGTATACATTAGAGCAGAGAAAATATCTGGCAAGGTCTCCGGGAGAGGGGGGTAATGAGCCCTTTTTGGAGCTGGTCGAGCAGAGCCGTAGGTGGGGGGTGGAGGAACATTATTGTACTGCGGGGGCCGCTGAGGCTGTTGAGGTGGCGGAGGTGCCTGTTGAGGGTATTGCGGGACTTGGAAGGCAGGCTGGGGAACTGGCGGAGCGGCGAACTGGGGGTTACGCTGAGGCGGTGGGAAGCGGGGTGGAGTGGCGTGTTGGGGGAACTGAACGGCCTAGACTTGCTCGTTAATTTGTACCCCCTCAGTGACGGGGCCCTGGGTTTTCTTGGTGGCTTTGGGTTTCTGGGCCTCGAATAAAGAATGGATGGGGAGTCTTTAAATTGGGTTTGGATAAACCTGGCTCTGCTGTATAGCTGGTGCATGTTTGAAATGTCATTCATTGCCAGAATGTTTCTGAAAGTTGGCGTAGCATTGGAAATTAACAACTTTACTTTTTCCTCTTCTGGAATCTGCCCGGGTACCCGTGAGGCCATCTGTCTCCAGCGATCTGCATAGGTTGCGAAGTCTTCTTCCGGCTTCATCTTCTCCGCCACCAGGTCAGTAAAAGAGTACTCGGGCCCGACCCGATCCTGAAACCTCTGTATAAACATCTCCTTGACGGTCTTGAAATTCTCAGCTTCCTCCATAGGTAAGGTGTAGAACCACTCCAACGCGATCCCCTCCAGAGACCGGCGGAACAAATAGGCCATCAAACGATCGTCTTGCTGGAATTGCGCGGACTCGTATAAGAACTTCCGGACATGGATGAACGGGTTGCCGTTCCCATCGTATTTGCGGTACACGGGGAGCTCCGACTGGGAAGGAAAACGTAGGTCCCTGAAGTTAGGGATAGGGACATCGGCACGAGATTGCGGGCCGACCCGCTTGTGGAGGAGATCAATTTGTTGCTGCATAGCAGCCCACTTGTCAAGAATTTCCCGTTCCTGGGAAGGAGGGGAAGGAGCAAGAGGAGCAGCACCTGGATAGGTGACCAAAGGATAAACTGACGAAGGAGGCGAAGTCCGCCGGGGCCACCCCTGACTGTGACCTAGCGAAGTCCGCCGGGGCCATGAGGGCCTGAGGCGGTGGAGAAATTGTAGGGTACGGCTCAAGATAAGGAATAGAGGGGATCGGGGATTTCCCTTTATCAAGTTGCTGATGGACCGAGGTAGACGCCTGGCCCATTTCTATATTGGGATAACGAAAGTTCTGAGGGCGGACCGGAGTAAGGTCAATGGGAGCCACAGAGGTGGTCCCGACCACAGGAGATGAAGTGGCGACATTGGCCGTGGCATGAGCCGGAACTGAGGCCGGGGCATCGCCCCCTTGCAAAGCTTGTCTGATGAGATGGAGTTGGGTGGGATCCAACTGGGCCATCATATCGAGGATCATACTGGCTGAATTCTGATTAGGCGGGTTTGAAAAAGAGGGTCGGGGACCCTCGCCAAGAGAGGTCGGGAGTGAAGGGGCCGTCCCCTCTCCCCCTTGCAAGTGGGTGACCCTAGGTGGGTCCTCAAGGAGACCACGAGGAAGGGAGTCCTCGTGGGCCGCAGAGAAGTCGTATGACGACATGGAAGAAGAAGCGGAATCAAACAAGGGGTTGGAGTAGGAATGGAAATAAGAATCCACCCTAGGAGATGATCGTGGGGGCAGAAGGCAGTCCAACATACACCAAGACACTCGCTACTAGAATGAGCAACACTAAATCAATCAAATCTACCAAGCAAGTAGTAAGCATACAATGGAGCGAGATGAGAGCAGAATCACTCAGTAATGCAATCAAGTTCTTGAAATGATGCTCGTCAGTTCCTTATATTTTTGGGTTTGAATATCAATTCTCTCGACCACTAGGTGCCTGATTGGGATGAGAAACGAGGAACTGTGTGACTCGATCGGGACCTCTCGCTCGCGAATGCAACCCTAGACTGGGGTGGATACGGTACAACCTGCCCGGCGTCCGTGTGGGAATCCACGGCTCACGGGGGCTTACGGAGGTCCTCAGCAAGGTCCCTAGTCGGCTCCAAGGAATATGGAGACGAGAGGAAACCCTACCTCGGTAGGAATGCAACTAATATGGGAAGATGTCGATGCTCCTATGCACACCGGAGTGCATGCACAAACTAGCCTAGCAGCTATCAATCAATGAGCGAGTATACACACGAGTAATAAAAGCATGGTGATGCAATGATAATAAGAGAGCAGGGGGGAGCCAAATGAACAGCACCAGGAGCAGTATATATATCAGCCGAAAGAACTAAGCAAGATGAAATAAATGCACTGCGACAGGGGATGTGCGGTCCTCCTCTGACCACGCTAAGTACTCAGGCGGTCAATATCCAGCCGTAATGTATGAGCAGAAAGCAAGGGACATACCAGACAGACGGCCGATAGTCACCCGCTCACACACTTGAACCGCCGCCTCACAGCAGCGTATCTGCCACCTAAAAAGTACAGCGTACCTGCGCCTGAGCGTGGGACGGCTGTGTACAAGCCGCTCAAACGGATGGACGGCTTACAGAGAGCCGTCTGCAACAGGAAAGGTCGGGGTAGATAAACCTGATGGCAGAGTATGTGAGCGGTTGGGTATCAACCGTACGTATTAGTAGACAGCCCTGGAAGAACCGCATGTGCGCCAGAGGATAGAAACTGCATCCAACCTGTAAATCACTCCAAGAAGGAAACCTTGACAACGACTAGGAAGGGTCAGCAACTCAAAAGCACGATGGGCATTAGGGGTCCCACCGTGATCGCCCCAAAAGGGGTGTAGATATATATTTCCCTTCTCTCTCCCCTTTCACTAAGGGTCAAAAGTGCGTCAAGTGTGTGAGACAAGTGAGAGAAAGAAGAGAAAATAGGGAATGAAGCAGAGTACCGTGATCGCCACCAAGACGCCGTACGCGACAGGCACGCCGTACCTTGGAAAATGGGGAGACACTCGCCTTAGTGCAGCGCTGAAGAATGAACGGCTCCCTTAGAACCGCCCCGTGTTGAGCGGTCTTACGATAGACCGCCCAAGGACACTGCGAGGGATGCGGGAGGAACTACTACAGTGAGATGGACGGTGCTATACGGACCATGCTCCAGGGAAGAACGGTCGTTGATGCACCGCGCGCACCGATGAACGGCTGGAGGATAGCCGCTCAGGACCTTCACTCAGCAAGTTGAAAAGGGGCTCGACCTCCACCCTCTCCAGCCGGCCAGAGGGGATGGGCCTCGTGCTGATCAGATGCTGACCTGCGAAACAACGTGGAGACACAGAAGAAACACCCAGATTAGCCCTAAACAATGTAGTATGTATTCAAACGAGAATAATTAAGCATGAACAAATGAAAAGGGGAATACCTGGAAGGCTTTAAACCCCTAGGGTGACAAAAAACGGGATGGTTGTATGCATGATAATGAAAGGGGGGGTACGGGGATGGTAACAATGCATGCAATGAAAGAAAAATGACAAAAGCCACGGAACAAAAGACTACGAAGACTGGGCTACTCCCTTGACCGGAGGCTCGTGCGGACGTATAGAGCCTCCCTCCTTGGTGCTAGGTCGCTCAAAAATGCGGCAGGGCTTTGCCGTCGACCAAAATCTCCCCCCCTTTCGACGTCCGGCCGTAGGGTCTATTTATAGGACCTCGAAGGCCAGTCTCGAAATCAGGGTTTAGAGACCTTTTCAGGTCGAACTCTCAAAAGATAATTCGCAGATAATATCATAATCTTCCATCCAGATGAAACGGCATCGAAAATGGTTGATTATCCGCGGAGAAATAATCAAAACAAGTTGAGGATAAAAACCATGAGATAAATGGGATAAAATCGGTTGAAAATCAGCAGCCGACGGCTTGAACGGTCTTACGATAGACCGTACAAGGCATGGGCGGTCTGATTCGGACCGTCCATGCTGTCGGTGGAAATTCGAATAATCAGAATATTATCCCAACTATCTCTCGAACTGGCCGAAATGTTCGCCGTTGGACTCTGAACATATGAATGGTTGTATAGAGACCGTTTTAGTTTAGGGCGGCACAAAGATGATCGTTCAACTCTGTCGGTGATAATTCGAATCAATTGGATAATTCTCTGAGAAAACGGGCGTGCGTAGGACTCTGAGATACAGGCGATTGGAACAGGCCCGTCCATGATATTGAACGGTTCTAATCACACCGCACAAAAGCCTGTCGGTGGATATTCAGAAAATTCTCAGAAATTAGCCAAAATATATGAACGGTCTATATTCAACTGCCCACCTTATGAACGGATGATGTGAAACCGTTCATGCCTTTAGACACTCGATTCTTGTAAAATACGTTCAATCGAACAAAGCCAAGGCCCATTAAGCCTCGAATCACCACGAATTGCACCAAGGAGGGAGACGACCCATAAAATGAGCCCACGACATGCCACAAAAATGGCCCGATGAATGATGAACAACTCGAGTCATCAACTAATGGGAGTAAGAGAAACGAGTCAGCTTATCGGCATAAAACGGGTGTCAACACCAACCATATATTATTTGTAGGGTTTGGCTTGCTATCACCTACCTGAATCGGATGAAGAAGGAAGGAGAAAGAAAACCCAAGGTGCTGGTACACGCAGCCCCTAATCGCTGAAGATCTCCCTCGATCCAGCTCCTCTGCAGCCGCCACTAGTTCTAAAAGATTCTAGGGTTAGAGAGCTTCATTTTTATAGGTCACACGCCTTCTAGAGGGTTCTATGCGCGGAGTATTCGTCCATGCAAGTTGGGTTGATGCGAACGCCACCGTAATTGTTGACGCGATCCAATCTCCGTCGATTGCATCTCCTAGGGTTAGGGTTTCGAAAGATTAAGAGTGTGAAAATGATCCTCTCATCTAGAACTTTCATTTGCCACTGGTTTAGGCTCATTTGATGGAGTATTGGGCTCAAATTTTACGTTTCAAGGTATGGTTAACTAAGTGTTTAATTTGGGCTTAATCCCCTAATTCGGCCTATTTATAGATTTTATTTGGGTTAGTCATAGAGGACAAGTTTGTTAAACGTGTTATCCTCTACAAGAATATATTTTTTTAGGATTTTTATAAAATGGTCAAAATTTAACTTATTCTATTTATTAAGGAATTTCTAATTAATTTCTTGAAAAATCGGGGTATTACAAAAATAAAGCCTTAAAGAAGAAAATCAACACCAATGTGCATGATAATAGCATGAATGAAAAGAATGCCTCCCTGGAATCTGAAATTGAAAATTTGAAGAAAATAGTTGAAGATCTGGAATATGGAAAGACCGAAATGATTGACTTAGAAGTTGAAAATGAAAGTTTAAGGAATGAAATTGATGAGTTGAAACTGAAAATGCAAAGCTATGAAAATGACAACAAACTGTCTAATGAAAAGTACGAAGCTGTCAAACAAGTTAACACACAACTAAAAGAAAATGTTGAAAAACTCCAAAAGGAATTGAAAGATAAACAACAATCTCTAGAGAAATTTATGGATGGAAGAGAAAATTTGGATGCCCTATTAGGAGCTAGAATGAATTTCAATAAGGAAGGGCTAGGTTATAATCCCACAAACAAAAAGGAAATAGGTTTAAAGTCTATCTCTTTTGTGTCTTCTTCAGGTGCTTCTAGTTCAAACACCAAACCCATTCAAAACAAGGGAAAAGAAAAAATGGAGGAACCTCAAAAGAAAAATCCTGGAATTCCAAATAAACCTCCTCAAAAATCCCAGTCAAATCACCACAAATCTCAGTCCAAGCCAACCCACACTACAGTTAGAAGTTGTCAAAAGGGTAGTTCTGGTAGATATTCCTCTAGGGTGAGGTCAACACATTCATGGTCAATGCCCAGTCTACATGATAGAAAGCCATTCACTGGTCACCGCACATTCTATGGAAAGCCAATGAATCTACCTCATAGTAGGTGTTACTACTGGGAGCAACAGGGAATAGGTCAACACAGGTTCCCTTATAGGCCAAGACAGTCAGTAGGTCGGCCTCATTATAATTCTTACACTTACAGATCTAGCCCAACCTACTTCCCTATGAACTACCACAATTTCTATCAACTGAAAACAATGAATTGGAACCAAAATCAAACATTTCTACATTTCCATCACAAATCAAAAGCTAAAAATATTCCTAAACTGAAAGGCAATGTAAAGATGGAAAATAAGAATGGAAACTCTCCATCAAGCAAGGAAATGAAAAATGAGAAGAAAATTTGGATTCCTAAATCTATGTTATCATGCTTTGCAAAGATGAATGGCTTGTTGGGACCCAATTGTACTTGGGTTCCAAAAATTGTTGCTTAATTCCCTGTGCAGGAATGTCTTGCAGCCGTACACAACAGATGGTACCTTGATAGCGACTGTTCAAGACATATGACGGGGGGACAGAACTAAATTCTATCTTTGAGTGGAAAAAGAAGATGGTCGTATCACCTTTGGAGGGAACAATAAAGGCAAGATCATTGGTTCAGGTAAAGTAGGTAAGAATCCCTCCAATTAAATTGAGACTATTTTATTGGTTAATGGTTTGGAATATAATCTGTTAAGTATAAGTCAATTATGTGATAAAGGACATAAAGTAGTGTTTGACTCTCATGAATGTAAAATTTCGGAACCAAATTCTAATGAAACTAAATTTTCTAGTAAAAGAGTCAATAATGTATACATGATTGACTTAGATGATCTAGCTCATGTGAATCTTTGTCTTGCTGCACCAAAATCTGATCTGGCATGTTTATGGCATCGTAGACTAGGACATGCTAGCTACAATGCCTTACATAAACTCATGAAACATTCAATGGTAAAAGGTTTGCCTGAACTCTCTTTTAAACAAAATAATAAAATCTACGATGCATGCACCCAAGGTAAACAAACTAGGAAATCTTTCAAAAGAAGAACTGAAAGTTTAGCATCTAAACCACTTGAACTAATTCATATGGACTTATTTGGGCCAACAAGAACTGCTAGCTTAAGTGGAAAAAGATATGGCTATGTGTTAGTGGATGACTTCTCCAGGTACACATGGGTGTTCTTTCTTACGCATAAAAATGATATTTTTGATGAGTTTCAGGCACTCTACATGAAGGTAAAGCAAGACGGTGAATTTAAAATTTACCATATTCTTTCTGACCATAGTGGTGAATTCGATAATGTTGAATTTGATGATCTTTGCAGGGCTAAAGGAATCACTCATAAGTTTTCATCACCAAGGACCCCTGAACAAAATGGGGTGGTTGAGAGAAGAAATAGAACGCTTATAGAGATGGCTAGAACAATGCTTGCTGAAAGATAACTTCCAAAGAGATATTGGACAGAAGCGGTAAACACAGCATGTTACATCATCAACCGCTCAATGGTAAGACCATTAACCAAAAAGACTCCTTATGAGTTGCTCAAAGGTAAAAAGCCCTCTCTCACTCACATGAAAGTGTTTGGATCTAAGTGTTTTATTCATAATAATGATAAAAGAGAGTTGGATAAGTTTGAGCTCAAAAGAGATGAAGGTATATTTCTTGGTTATTGTGATAGATCTAGGGCTTATAGAGTGTACAATTCTAAGAGTCTGAGTGTGAAAGAATCACCCCATGTCACATTTGATGAAACTAACGATGACAGGACTTACAGGAAAGAGGATGATGGGGAGTTCTTAGATACAAAGGAAAAACATGATCTTCCACATGAGGAGACAAGAGGAAACGATGACTAGGGAGAATCAAGCAATACAAAGATCACGGCTACTGGTGAAGGTAACAATGCTTATGATATTAGAGTGCATAAAGACCATCCTATAGAAAATGTCATTGGTAGACTGCTTAATCCACCTAGAACAAGGTCACACTTTAGAAAAGTTGAAGAATTAGATCAACTTGCTCTTGTCTCACAAATAGAACCAAAAAATGTTGAAGAAGCTTTAAAAGATAAAAACTGGATAAATTCTATGCAGGATGCATTAAACCAGTTTGAAAGAAATAATGTTTGGCATCTTGTTTGTAGACCCTCAACAAAATATGTTATAGGCACCAAATGGGTATTTAGGAACACACTTAGTGAAGATAGTAAAATAATCAAGAATAAAGCTAGACTGGTGGCTCAGGATTATAGCCAAGAGTTTGGAGGAGATTTTGAAGAGTCTTTTGCCCCTGTAGCGAGATTAGAAGCCATTAGAATTTTGCTTGCTTTCGCTTGTTCACATAAAATTAAATTGCAACAAATGAATATGAAAAGTGCCTTTTTAAACGGGTTAATAAAAGAAGAAGTTTATGTGGAACAGCCCCCCGGTTTTGAATGCTATTATCATGAAGATTATGTGTATAAGTTGGGCAGGGCTCTTTATCGCTTGAAGCAAGCACCCAGAGCTTCGTATGATAGGCTAAGCTCCTTCCTCACCAAAAAAGGCTACACTAGAGGTTAAGTAGATCAAACACTCTTCACTAAAAGGCAAGATAAAGATATCTTGTTAGTTTAGATCTATGTTGATGATATTATGTTTTGTTCTACAAAATCTAAAATGTGTAAGGATTTTGCTGATCTTATGACCAGTGAGTTTGAGATGAGCTTAATGGGTGAGCTTCAATTTTTCCTTAGCTTGCAGGTTAATCAAAATGATGAAGGATGCTTTATAAGTCAAGCCAAATATATCAAGGAGCTGCTGAAAATGTTTGACTTGACAAATTGTAAGACTGTTGTAACTCCTATGGAGACAACTACATCACTGGATGCAGATGAAAAAGGTAAATTGGTGGATGCAAAGAACTATAGAGGTATGATTGGCTCATTACTCTATTTAACTGCATCTAGACCATACATCCAGTTTAGTGTTTACCTTTGTGCTCGATTTCATGCCAGTCCTAGAGAATCTCACTTGACTGTCGTCAAGCGTATCTTTAGATACCTTGCTGAGACTCAAGAATTGGGATTCTGGTATCCATCATCATGTGATCTTACTCTCATTTCTTATTCAGATGCAGACTATGCTGGATGCAAGATGGATCGCAAGAGCACAAGTGGATATTGCCAATTTCTGGACGGGTGTTTAGTCTCTTGGGCCTCTAAGAAACAACCCACGATTGCCCTCTCAACTACAGAGGCAGAATATGTCGCTGCAGGGAGTTGTGGCACTCAAGTGTTGTAGATTAAACACTAACTCCAAGATTACTTAGCAGATATTGGATGTGTCCCGATCTTGTGTGATAACACAAGTGCAATCAACCTTGCTAAAAATCCAGTCCTGCACTCTAGGACAAAGCACATTGATATAAGGCATCACTTTATCAGAGATGAAGTTGTTAAGAAAAACTTTTAGCTACATTTTGTTGATTCAGAAAATCAAGTTGCTGACATTGTCACCAAGCCATTGTACAATGACAGGTTTTCTACTCTAAGAAGAGAACTAGGTCTATGTAGACCTCAATCTAATGAGGTTTGAGCTATTTCCTAACTCTCTTACTGTCTATCTCTTTTGTGCATGGTATGATGGTCGCAATAATACATGTTCTTAAAATGCTTTGGTAAAACTTTAAATCTTTTGATGGTAATCATCCTCCAAGGAGGTTTGACGATTTTTAATTTGCAATAAAAAGTTTGCTTTTAAAGCAAAATTGAAAATCTCATGCATATCTTATTTTGTTTTTGCATATATCAGTTTGCATTGTCATGAATAATCTGAGTGGCCATTGTTCATATTACATTGCACTGCATTGGTAGATGCATCTTCATGCACGACTATGGTATATAAAATAGTGACTTGTGGAAAGGCAGGGTAGACTTGCCTGGAAACCTTCACTATGTGTGAGGACATACCTCCGCCCTGTACCATAGGTCAATATTCCATTTTGGGCCATTTAGATAGGGGGAGTAAGTGTCTCATTTGATTAGAATTTCACTTGTGCAAAGTTGGCATTTAGTGAGGGGGAGTAAATGCACACATCTCGTTACTCATATGCATATCATGCATTTAGATTTGGTTGCATATCATTGTTACACTCCTGCATTTGCTGAAAGTCTTATCTAAAAATTCTCAAGCTGACTTGTAGATTGCTCAAGTCGGCTTCCCAGCTGTATTCTGAAAATAATATCTTCTGTTTGAAACTCAAGCCGACTTAAACAGCCTTCCAAGTCGACTTCATCTGTTGTCTGCTCATTGTTGTACCCATTTCTGTTTGGTGTCACCGTTTGCTTGCTGCTAAGCTATATTCCTGATGCCCTCTTGTCATGTCTGGAAATCAATCTGCATGCTGAATGATTAAACTCTCATGCCATACCTATGAGCCATTCTTGTTGATGTCTGCCCAGTTGTCATAATTCTAAAGTCACCTTTGCCTACTTATAATTCTTGAACTTCCTTGAAACAGTTCTGTTGGTAAGTCACCCAAAATTCAGTAAGATTCCAATCTTTATACCATGATCATAAATCTAAATCACTTTAGATGAGGAATCTTCTTTTATGATGTCTTATGATTATCCACAATAATTTGCTGGTTTGAATTTAATGGCATTGAGTTTAGAAAATAAATGTAATGAAAAGAATCTGTGTTCAGTCTTAATAGATCTTAACCATTGCTTGCATGATTGTGCTCGGTTTAATTTTCTGAAATCTGAAAGTTCTAATGACATGGCAACTTTGGTTGAAGTGCTTAGATTCAGTATTATTTTTAAACATCAAAGAATCTAAAAATTTTCTAAGGGTTAAAATTTGTCAAAGCAATGACAATGGTCCACTGAGAAACCATGTCCCTTGACCTTGAAGTTTTGCGGACTATGTCATGAAGTGTCACTATTAACTCTGCAGAAAATTCTTGCAAAATAAGTAGAGCAATGGTAGGATCACTGAGAAATATACCTCACTTATCAACGAAATCAGTTGAAATATGTCATGAGGTGAAAACGCTACCTCTATTCTAGAAGGGGCATGATAGTCAGTCATACTAAGTTCTTAGGGATACTGGCATCTAAACAACGTGTATCCTCTAGATACACAGTTTGAACTACACTTGATTGCTCTTAAAGCTCTGTTAAACAAAAAGAAAATTATTAATACCCAAAACTGAGATAAGAAAATCTTGATGTTTAACCTCAATGCTATCTGAGTAACTCCTAAGGCAGTCATTACAATTGAGTAAGTAAGATAAAAGAAGGTTCAACAGGGTTCAAGTATGAAATCTTGGTTCATTTCTATTAAACTTGAATGCATAAATTTTTCAAAGAAAATTCATTGATAAACTCTGGACTCATTAGATTTGAACCATGCACCTAAAAAAGGCACATATCATAAGCTGGTCATAATGGAAGAGTTTAAATTTAAACTATTTCTGATTTATGATATTTGTGTCAGATTGAGAATTTTTCCTGCAAACTTTGACAGGCTTCATCCTTGTATTTAGCTGCAATCACTCTTTGCTGCAATCACCCTGGCTACGTGTTTCTACTGCTGAATCACTCCTTGACACCAAGGCCATTCTTCCCTTCTTGCATCTAACATTCAACCTTCAGGGCCTTCTTGATTCAATCTTTCAAAGTCCCCCATATGATGTCAAACTATACTTTTTTTTGATAATGTCAAAGGGGGAGAATTGTTTGAGAGTCATTGTTCGAATCAAATTGATCATAATGACTCGCAGTGTTGCCATCATCAAAAAGGGGGAGATTGTTGTGCCCCTGTGCTTTCATGATGTCAACACTATGACTCATCATTGAGTTTCATGTGATGGATCCTTGAGTTTCACACGTTTTTTGCTCTTTGAGTTTCATAAGTTTTGATTCTTGAGGTTCCAATGAATATCCATGAGTTTTTATGAACACAGGATCGTTTTTGATCAAAAGAATGGCCAAATCAGGTCAGTTGCATCAAAATGAAGAAGCCAAGTCGACTCCAAATGCTTCTAGAGTCGACTCCAGCAAGAAGACAACACCGCCAGGTCTAAGGTTTCAAATAGACCCGTATCGGTGAAAAATGGAGCAGTATCGGTGACAAATAGAGCCGTATCGGTGAAAAATCGACCTGTATCGGTGTAACATGGCTTCGAAGGGTGAAAAATGTCTGGCAGCGCTGAAAGCGTGAAAAATGAAGAAGAAGAGTCGACTCACGAAGGCTCTAGAGTCGACTCCAAAAGCAAAGAAAGTCTCAAGATACAAATAGACTTTTAGCGTCGGATTAATGGTGAAAAATACACCCTTAAGGGTGACAAATAGCGGGTTAAGGGTGAAAAATGCCCTCGTAAGGGTGAAAAATAGGTTCTGAAGGCTGATAAAAGGGTTGTTATGCTGGGAAGCTGGAAGGAGAAGAAGAAGAAGTCTTGAAGACTTCGTTTGAAAGCCAGAGTCGACTCAAGTCAAAGTAGACAACTAATGTTGACTTGGTCAAAGTCAACGCTAGTGAGAAGACTCCAGCTAGCCTCAACTCTCTGTTGACTCAAATCATGAAGACCCAATCAAAGTCAAAGGTCAATGGTCAGACTAGCCAGCTATAGTGTTCCAGTCAAGTTGACCACGGTCAAACTCAACTCCAGGCAGTTCAAACACCAAAGCGAACAGTGATGACAAATGCGCCTTTAACAGTGAAATATAGTCACACAAGGGTGACAAATAGGTATTGGTGATGGCCAAGGCTAAAGAGGAAAACAGCAAGGGCGACAACTCAGTTGGACAACGGTGAAAAATGGTTTCTGCAAGGCTGAAAAATGAAGCACACGGGCAAGGCAGATAAGGGTGACAAATAGCTTAGTATGGGTGTAAAATACCCAACTAACGTTGACAAATAGCTTACCAAGGGTGAAAAATAGGTTGCAGCCATGTAAACACGAAAACTCATGAAGGAGACGTCGACGCAGTGGAGCAATTGCGTCAACGCAGTAACGGCTTCAGCATCAGCAGAGGCCAGTGCGAAGAAGGATGCGTCGATGCGACATTTACAGTCCGTCAACACACACTCTACAGACAGAACACACTATAAGGTGTCCTCGAAGAAGTCTGAGTCGACGCTACACCTTTGGTGCATCGACGCACACATTGTGAACTCCAGAAGGGTCCTTTGCGAACTCGCACGTGAGAAAGATTTAGGCCCAATAGTCCAAGTCCAAATGATTGAAAGGGATGTGCTTCGATGGTTCAAGGTTATAGAAGACCTTTTGGTAGAAGATATTCCCACTTTCTAGCTATACCAATCGCAAACCTCCTAGAAAGGGTTTCATCCGAAAATAGGTTGTGCCTTAAGGAAGAAGAAGCTCAAATCGGTGTGTACTACATGAAAGGGATTGGCATGCCAATGGAAAGCCAACGTACCTTATCACTTCTGGGCCAATTAGTGGCCACTCTTCTCAGGATCTGGAAGTATTCTGTGGATCTGGACGGTCCAGATTTCTTTCTACCGAATCAGGGAGTACATACCCTGTACCTTGCATGGGAAAAGAGAATATGTGCTGGAATAAAAGTAATGCGTAGGGAACATACTCTGAGAAGACAATCAGATAGAATAGAAGGTTCGAACAGGAGGAGGAAAGTAACGTGAAGAGAAGAGAAATGGAATAGCAGAAGATAGTAGAAGGAGGTGAGCTGCAATCTAGCAGCTGTGAACCTTGAAGCCTGGAGCGCAAGCCTTCATCCAGACTTCTTCTTCATCCTGCGAGAAGAAAAGGCTTCATCTCTAGCTTCCTATGGCAAAGAAGAAGCTGCTCTCTGAGGAAGCAACTAATCTGGGAGAAGCCAAGAGGGGCCTCCAGTTTTCAGACAGAGATACATACATTGTGTTTGAGTTTCCTACATCCTATCTAAGCTTTGTGTTTTTTTACCTTTTTCATTTTGAACATTTCTCTGTTGGAACTGTGAACCGTCCCTATCGGGTGTTGTAGGAAGACAGACAGAGGTTGTGCTCTGGTCTATGGTGAACCGTCCCTACCGATGATAGTCGGAAGTTAGAAAGAGGGTGTGCTCTGATCTGTGGTTTGGCCGTGTGTGCCTTCTGGCTGTATTATCACCAGTTTAGTGCAATTGCACTAGGGAAGCCTCGCTATGTTGAGTGAGGGGTGGACGTAGGACTCTAGGTAGAGTCTGAACCACCTTAAAACCTTTGCCTCTATGGTTTGATTGTGTGTCTACTTTTCATTAGATGCTTACTTAGGTCGGTTTACATATTCTATATTGCATCTACCGTGCATGTTTCTTCCTCTGTGTAAGGCTCTTTTACATTCTGTTGCTTTCATCGTGAAAAAGGGGGCAGATCTATTCACCCCTGCCCTCTAGATCAGCCATTTCTACACATCATCCACAACCCATGAGCTTGGGTGAGAAGGCATATGACTATTTCCACAAACACCCCATATATTGAGCAGTGGAAAACGGACATGTCGAAGACACAAGAAGCATGCATATTTGGTGCGCAGAGGAGCTGGGGATCGAAATAGATAAAAGGTGACCCGTCCAGATGCATTGGGGAGGGGCATGCCTCCATTTTCTGTTGCCCAGAAGGGCATCCATCCACCACAGGGCTGGGGTGGTATGCTTCCACCTACCTCGTCCAAGAGCGCAGAATGAGGCTTGACAGTGGATCTTCATCTGGCCAATCGAGAGGGGCCGAACCCAAACCCAATACATGGCGATTGGATGGGTTGGGCATGGACTCTCCTCACGATATCGAGTTTCCTCCAAGCAATAGAGCGAAGAAGAAAAGAAAAGCATAATAGTAGAAGTACAACAAACTAGAGAATGGGAATGGAAAGAAGTTCATAGGAATGAAATAATTCATGCTCAATTACCCAAAACATTTATTTCATTCATTTAACCGCATGAGAGAGCTACATCATCCCAAGACTAAAATGTCCTGGGTAGAAAACAAGCAGGAAACAAAAATGACTAGCATACACAGCAGAGAAAGAACAAGAAAGATGGGGCGAGGGTGGAGCATTGACTCCTCTCCCTCCCCAAGCGGCACACCTCTCTCTCTTCTTGATGCGGGACAAAAACCCGGGTAGTATGATTTTTATTCTTTTCTCACCTCATTATCTATTTTCCCTTTTTTTTTCTTTTCTATTTCATTTTATTTCACTTTCTCTCAACATTTTTTTCCTAATTTCTTCATTTCTCTTATTTTTTTCAACATAACATTTATTCATAATTATTGCATGGCTTCAAACAATGTAACTAGATCTTACATACATATCTCAAACACTAAAGAAAGCATAGTTACGTATGTATATGTATACCAAGGGAAACCTTGGTTTATTATTGGGTTGGCTCACATTTATCCCATCATCGCAAGGTGACACATACATGGTGCCAAATGTGTTAACATCACACTTAGTTCATATATATATCACATATCTCATCCATGTGTGTAGAGAGATGGTAGATCACGTACGACAAGTGGAGGGAAAGGCCAGCTATACTAGGGAACATGACTGACCCACCACTTAGGATAATGTTTCCATACAAAGCTTTCTTTATATCCACATCACTCTTTTATGTCTCTGACAATTGCACGTTCAGCTGTGGTGGCGAATGAGTAACCACACGTGAGTCCTCCTTTTTGGCCTTCAACTCTTCCTCCGTCAGCATGGGGTCTTGACGCGGTTAAAGAGAGAGAATTAACGGCTCACAACTAATTGAAGAGAGAGAGTGGGAGAGAGAGAGCGCGAACATGGGAGGGGGTCTGTTTCAATTTTTTTTTCTTTCAAGGACTGGGAGAGAGAGGGGAGAGAGAGAGAGAGAGAGAGAGAGAGAGAGAGAGAGAGAGAGAGGGAACACGGGAGGGGGGGCGGCGTTGTGGTCGTAAAAGGCAAGGGGGAACGGGTTCTGCATGCAGGGGGTAGCGGGGAATAGAGTGAGGTGGGGGTTGTTTGCATGCAGAGGTGACCGGGTTGCCGATGGTGAGTGCGAGCGGCTGGAGGGTGAGTGTGCAGGCGACACTACAGTGGCCACTTGTGACAGGCCGTGGCCGGGGGAGTTGAAACACCATGGCCATGAGGAGAACGCTGTTGGAGTGGGGCGGATTGGTACCCGACCGGTGGGGCTGTAGTTGGAGTCGGTGGAGATGGGCAGCGGCAAGCGACGGGAGATGGACGGCCTCCCTCTAGTGGAGGTTGTGGACGTGGGCGATGGGCGTCACCGGCATGTTGAAGAAGCCAAGGACAGTGGCAGCTGTGGCAACCCGCCGACGATGGGAGAGCCATGCTCGGCCTGCTTGCGGGGAATGGAGACACTCACCCATGCATGCTTGGGCACCGACGTGCTCTACTTGGAGCCAGCAAGGTCCTCGTGATACTACTGTCACGGCGGCTGCTGAAGGAGTGTTGGAAGCGTAGGCGCCAGCGTGGAGAGGTGGTGGAGCAAAGGCCACATAGCTGGGTGCAGAAGGCTCCCCTTTGGTGATGGAGAATCATAGGGAAGGGACGTCAGACGGGGCAGGTGGAGCCGTGGCTGATGAGGGGGTGGGTTCGTAGGGGGCCACGGTGGACTGATGAAGATGAGAGGGGCCAGCCTCCTGGCATTCAGCTCGGGCTATTGCAGCTAGTGAGAGAGAGGTGGGTGTGTTCAGGAAAGTAGGGTGAAGGGCCATGGGGCAGGGATGTTCGCGGTGGGGGCTAGGTTGCATGATGAGGAAGGGGTGAAGGTTCACGTGAATGGGGGGCGGGGGGGTGGCATGTTCGCATGTGCCTGTGGGGTGGGGCGTCCTGGAGGAGTTGGGGTTGCGGCCAGGGGCCTGCTGGCTGATGTGACTGAAAGGGAAGTTAGAGCGAGAGATGGAGTTGCAGCACAAGGGAGAGAGAGAAGGTTGGTGGCTTAGGGCGTGGGGTTGCATGCAGCTTGGTGTAGGGGGGGGGGACAAGGGAGCGCAGGTGGGGATGGGTTGTGGTATGGTGGATTGAAAAGGAGAATCAAACAAAGAACCAATGGCTAAGTGGAGGGGGAGAGAAGAGATGGTGGGGATAGAATGGGGCCTCTCACCCCCATGGGCATCTCACCCATCTCCTTCTCGGAGAGAAAAATGAAGCGAAGGCATCACACCTGAACTTTCAATAATCTCATCTTAACTTCATTGTCCCCTTAACATGTGCTTACAGACTCTTATATAGACTCCTCCCACAGACAACGTATCAAAAACTTCAACTCCTAACATTTGACATTTATGACCAAACATCACCTAACAACTCTTTATAACTCACGTGGGGAGACTTAAGACACTAACATAATGGTGACACTAACATAATGGTGACACATCTTCAAAGCACACCTAAGCTTACGAATGTGACCTATAAAATAAAACACTCAAAAACATAATTTGATAAATGTCCATGCTGCTTACGATCCTCGTCAAACCCCTCTGCTTACAGGAGGTTCGAACTCGAACCTCGAATTGTAGGACCCTTGTGGTAGCGGCGTCGATGGAGGCGAAGATGGACGCCAGAGGTGGACGGACTTGGAGCTTCAAGTGGGGTCTCATGTTGGATCGATGCGATGGATACGGAGGGGGGTGAATGTATCCCTCTTCAAAATTGCCCCACTTAAAAATAATCAGAGTCAAGGAATGGAAATCAATTGATCTCTTCCAAATAAGAAATTCAAAGAAACACTTGATCAATCAGTTGAACTGCTAACAATACTGGTACCTGATCCAGTCTAAGCCGAAGACAGAACTATGCAAACCAGACTCACTTAGCAAAACATATAATGCTCAAGGTCACTTCAGATAGAAACAAGAATGCTCAAACAACCTGTGAAGGAGGTAGAAGACAAGGGGCAAACGCACAAGGCAAACCACGGCACAGTAGATTTTTTAGGTGGTTCAGTCCACATACCTACGTCCACCCCTCACTCCAAACGGGAGTGAGGCTTCCACTAGCAAAAGCTAGAACTGCAGACTCAGTTTGCAAACAGGTGCTGCCTAACAGCTTGACCAGGGGAACAAACTCCCCTCTTCCTCCAGACCGGAGGGAAACCACTAGTGACTACCCGTCACTAGCAACCAGAGACCGAAGTCTCTCTTCCTCCACCCAAGAGAGAAACCACTAGTGACTACCCGTCACTAGCAACCAGAGACTGAAGTCTCTCTTCCTCCACCCAGGAGGGAAACCACAAGCGACAGCAGCCACTTGCAACCGGAGACACCAAGTCTCCCTTCCTCTGAAACCCAGAGGGAACACCGACCTCAAACCAGAGAATCGGAAGAACAAAGTGATCAGTTAAAAGGAAAAAATAAGAAATGAAAAATACAGCAATCAGAAAGCTGGAAATGAAATCCACAAAGTGTAGCTCACCAAGGAGCAATCTGGCATGGATTTGATCCAAATACCAGAAGAACAAATCTTCAATGAAGGCTTCTGTTCTCTACTCTTCTCTCTCTTTTTCTCTCGATCCTCACGAGCTCTCTCTCTCTCTCCTTTTCTTCTGCAACTTCTTTCTTCTCCACTCCGCTTCTCTTTTATTCTTGCTCTCTTCACACTGGATCGTGCAGGCTCTAATTCACTCTCTGCTTCTGCCCCTTCTGCTTCGATCAGTCTTCTCCAGATGGAGGAGTCCTCTTTTTATAGCAGTTCCAGCAGGAGCAACACTGGGCGTGTGATTCCCACGCCTTCTCGTCCAGAAGGTTCCTCCACGTGTCATCATCCTGTCAGCCCATCTAGCCTCGGATCACGTGCCCTTCTCAATTTCCTCGAGCAAATATTCTGTCAGGTCAGACAAGGATGCACTGAGTAAGTTCAGAGATTGAACTGAGTTTGTACAGACATGATGCAGCATATAGGAAAGTATGAACATCGAGACTGAATACACAGACATGCCTTTACGAATGTACAGACTTTGTATCTAATGCGCAGAGCCATGTTCAGACTTTGCAATGCCTAGTGTTAAAGCATGACAGCACAATGCACAAACAATGCGTATGCATGACACTACCCTCTGTATGCAGCAGAACATGTAGACTTGAATGCATGGTGGCGAATGTACAAACTTTGTCTTGAGATGTGTACATATGCATAAGGAAGAAGTATGCAATGTAGAGACTTGGAAATGCTGTATGCACAAGATGATGTACAGACTTGGTCTTGCGACCATGGCTATACAGACTTTGAGAAACGATGCACAGAGACGCTAAGTGAGACGCTAGATGTTGTACATACTTGAGAAACGATGCATGCATAAAGACGATGGGTGAGACGCTAGATGTTGTACAGACTTGAGAAACGATGCATGCACAAAGACGCTAGGTATGTTGAGACACCACATGAGACGCTAGTGTAGACACGCCATTCATGACGTCTCCTGAGAAAGTCTCATATTGCTATACAACGCCCCGCAACGGCTTACGTGTTTTGAATCACTTGAGTGCTTCCTTTTCTTGAGTCTTCTTCCGCCCTTTTCGGCATCCGGAATCGTCTCGTCACGACATTCGGACTGCATCAACACCAGTCAGACGCATCAGGAGGTTCCGGAACCAAGAAGGGTGTCTGCCGGGCGGCCGCCAACGGCTGAACTGAGGACCCGGGTGGGTCTTTATGGGGGCGTCCAGGCCCCTGGACGCCTCCATAAAAACAAGTATAAAAAATATAAAATGCCAGCTTTGGCATAAAAACAAAACAAAAAAATAAAAATATATTAATGGAGGCGTCCAGGACCCTGGACGCCTCCATAAAAACAAATATAAAAAAATTAAAATGCCAGCTTTGGCATAAAAACAAAGCACAAACATAAAAATAATATATTTATGGAGGCGTCCAGGCCCCTGGACGCCTCCATCAACTCCCTCACGGGCGCCGCCCACCGAACGACGGTTTGTCATGCGTGAAAAAATCCAAATTATGAAGATGTCCAGCCAGTTGGACGCGCCCATTTCTGAATCACGAGGTGCCGCTCACAAAACCACGCGTTGTGCCAAACCGCGTGCGGCCGTCGGTGGTGTTCGGTGGACCTGTTCGAGGCGTCCGGGGCCTTGGACACCTCCACAAAAATATTCCAAAAAAATAAATAAAAATAGAATAAAATATTAGTTCGGCCCTGATAGAGGTGTCTAGGGTCCTGGACGCCTCCACCCTCTGGAGCCCTATAAATAGAGGCCCACCCCCTCAGTTCTGGGGGAGTTTCTAAGAGATCCGATAGGCTGCCGGAGCCCAGAGGCTACGGAGTCATTTCTAACCCGTGGGGTCTTTTGTAGGTGGAGGTTCTGCCGGCTTCTCGGGTGTCCAGGCTCGCGAGAGGAAGGCTACCTTCATCCACCGCGCTTCCACGTCGTCCCCACGCTGCCGGAGCTCCGCCGGATCTCACCCTCGGCTCCTCTAATAAGCCTTTTCTTCCCCTTTTTCTCCATAGTTCTTTACATTCATCATACTGCATCCTCTATCTCCTTACATAAGGGTGCCGTCTCTTGCATACTTCTTGCATTCATCATCGCATTTTCCTCCTACTCGAGTCCGAGAGGGGTTTAAAACCACACCAACCAGGTGTGTGTCAGGTCACGATCTCGTTACTTTTATTGCAAGGAATTGTTACTACACTGCCATTTTCTAATTCTGTTCATTTATTGTCTACTATTTTACAAGGGTAACCAAGGAAAGCCCTCTCCGTCGGCCGGCCGAAGGGGGAGGAAGAAGCAACCCGCCATCTCCAGCTCTTGAGGTAGGCACGATCACTTTCTTTATTTTGGGGTCTTTTGGCCCCTGGCGATCACATCTTGTTCTCGAGGCCGCGGCGAGTCACTTCCCCAATGGCCGTTTAAATTCCCGTTCTTATATTCTCTTTATATTCTGTTATATTCTGCTCATATTCCCGAGGCCGCGGCGAGTCACTTCCCCAATGGCCGTTTAAATTCCCGTTCTTATATGTTATATTCTTATCTATTCATATTCTCGAGGCCGCGGCGAGTCACTTACCCAATGGCCGTTTAAATTTCCGTTCTTATATTCTCTTTATATTCTGTTATATTCTGCTCATATTCTCGAGGCCGCGGCGAGTCACTTCCCCAATGGCCGTTTAAATTCCCGTTCTTATATGTTATATTCTTATCTATTCATATTCTCGAGGCCGAGGCATGTCACTTCCCCAATGGCCATTTCAATTCTTGCTATTTAATTTCTGCACCATTCCCGTCCCCCCGAGGTCGCGGCGAGTCACTTCCCGCTATGGCCGTTTAACCCCCATATCTTGCTATATTACATTTGTCCCGCTCGCCCCGCCGGAGTAATCTCCCGTGGTGGCCCCTTCTCTTTTCTCTTATTTCTGTGTTGCAGCAAACAAAAGAAGGAGCCCGCGCGCTCCGCGTCCTCTCCGCACCCCTTAACCACATGACGTCGCTCACAGATTGGCGATCACGGTGGGACCTCTACTGCTTCCTTTCGGCTACCCTTGCAAGTTCGGCACCATCTGTGCCTCTCCACCTTGGCGCCCGCGCGTGCCCCCGTTGTGCTCACGGCAGCACTGTCAGTTTTGATTGGTTGTTTGTTTATTATATGTCTGTTATTTCTGTTGTTTTCCCACTCCATATCTCTGTCAGCATTTCATTGTATGCATCCATCCCTCTTTTCTATCCTTTTTTTGTTTTTTTTTTAGGATCACCCTTTCCCGGTGAAGGAAGGACTCTCCATTTGAGAATTCCTCTCAACGGACTAGAATCTCCTCCACTGGGACCTCCGTAAGTCCCCGACATCGAAGAATCTTCTCTTCGTTCACTGGGCTGGTTGTACCATTGAAGTTCCCCGGAGTTAGTCATTTCATTCGTGGTGAGACGAGAGACCCTAGCTGACACGGCGGTAAAACAAAAATAAACTAGGGTCCCTATTTTGTGTGAACTTCGGATCTCGCTAAAAACACAAAAAAAATCATCAAAATCAAAACACACAAAAGGCGTAAAGGCATCCACTTGTTTGATAATCTCTGCTACCTACTTGCTAGTGTATGTTTTTGCGTTCTGGGAAAACTGTGAGCATGGCTCACGAATCTTTTGAGGAGAACCACCCTAGTCGTGGTTTGTCAGCCGACCCGCGAGTCTATGCTATGGACTCGGGTCATTCTCATGAGCCCTCGCATGAGGTGCAGGTTATTGCCGGGGACACATCCCCACCACAGGATATCTCTTCCTTACTGGGCGTCCTCGCCAACACGGAGCTTACCTCTGAACAGCTCCGGGCCTTCCAGGCCATTCTGAAGGGGAAACCTGTTTCCCCCACGCCCCAGGAATCAACTCCGGCCATCGCACCTCTCCAAGAGTCCGTGCAGGCCATTCCATCTCCTTCATTGGCGCAAGACATCCAGTCTCCCTCGCTTCAAGGACAAGCGAGCCAACAACCACCCTCATTCCAGTTCCCGTCACAATCTCAAACTCCCGTTGTTCCCCACACAATGCTTCAGCCAGGGCCAACTGTCGGCGGTCCGACAGCTCCCTCTCATTCCGGGTTCCCCCCTCAAGTCTCTGGGAGACAGTTTCTCCCCCAGTGGCAAGTGCCACCTTCACCTCCAGAGGAGCTCGCCCAATCGCTCCTCAATAGGTTCAATCGCATGGACGAGCAGTTTCAAAATCTGAGAAGATGGTGGACGTGAAAGCCACCCCGGAGGTTGCTTTGCCAATCCTTCCTGTCATTCATCTTCCTCCCTCCGAAATGCCCACGTACCGCAGATACAATGGTACCGGCAACCCCTTCATTCACCTCAAGGATTTCATGTATGAATCCTCCTATTGGCAAAACGATCAGAGGTCCCTGGCATACCTCTTTCGGAGATCATTGGATGGTCCCGCGCTAGAGTGGTTCTATTCTTTGGAGTCCCGCGAGGCCGAGAATTTTGAAATAGTCCAGAGAAGGTTCTTGCAGAAATATAGGGATAGGGTCGGTCCCTCACTCTCCATTACCGACCTAGTGGCCGAAAAGATAAAACCCGACGAGGATTTTGTCCGCTATGCTGATAGATGGAGGTCTTTGGCAGAAAGAATAAGGGACACCCTCTCAGAGCCCGAACAAGTGAAGATGATTGTATCTAATGCAACCCTACAGTTCAGACACGTCCTGGCCATGAATAAACTTACTACAATGGAGGAACTCTATGAAAGGGCCCGGTACATCCAAACTCGGTTAAAAGACTCCCCCATTATGAACATGTTTGAGTCACCGAAGCGCAAAGTAGTCAGAAAGACAGGCGCTGGTGTCCCAGGTGGAGCCACAGAAGGGGTCGTGACAAATGAGCAAGTGGGTGTGGTCAACAATGCCAACTATGTAGTCAACCCAAGGCCTCCACAAATGCCCCGACTTCCCCTCCAACCAGGTCCTTTCCCTCTTCGTCCTCCACCCCAAAATAATCCACCCTAGGATAATATGCCTCCATTACGTCAACCCCAGCAACAACAACCACAACCTCAGCAACAACAACCACCGCTTCAGTACAACCAAGTTCCACCCCCGGGGAACTATGGTCCCCAACAGCAACAAAGGAGGCCGGTCGGTCCCAAGAGAGCCTACTATCCACCATTGCCAGAAACCTTAGCAGATATTTTTAATGCCCTCATGGCATCAAACCAACTCGCCCTACCCAGAGAAAGGCCCGTGTGGCCCCCGAATGTTGATACCTCCAAATACTGCGTCTACCACAGGCAGCCAGGACACACAGTAGATTACTGCTTCCATTTCAAAGATTACATCCACGATATGAATGATGAGCATCAAATAGATTGGGATGAAATGAGACGATACGTCGCGACTCTCAAGGCTAGGAGACCTCCTCATAGGCCACAGCAGCAGTTACAACAGCAGCAGCAGCAGCAACCACAACAACAACAACAGCCTCAGCAGGCCCCACAACAACAGCCCGACATGGGCATAATCCAGAATCCATTACCGGAGCACCAACAGCCCAATCATCAGGTTAACCCCATCTCCTCCTTCCCGGAAGTCGGGAGAGAGCAGGTGTGGCACCCGAAAAGTACCTCCATTCTTTCTACCGCCCATCCTATCATCACGCAACACCCTTGCCTTGCCCGGGTAGCACCTCTCTCTCATCAACCCGTGTCAGTATCGCCTTCACCATTTCCACTACCATTACGCCCTCTCATCCGTACCCCGATCCCCTATCAATCGACACTCTCCACTATGCCTTCACACCCTCTCATCTTCTCCCACTCCCCCACTTTACCATCCACCTCTACCATATTTACCCCTACGCCTTCTAAACCCCTTATCATCCGTCAACCATACATAACCCCGTCTTTCTCCACCGTATCACCACTAATACCTTCAAAACCACTCATTACCCATCACCCACCTCAAAATCATTGCTCGTTTCAAGCCCTACCCACTTCTACTTCGTCTCCACCTCCACCTTCCAGACCCCTTATCCTTCATAATCCGCGCGATATCCCCTCTACCTCCACCATGCCTCCACCTAACAAACCCCTCATAAGAATCCCTGCTCCCGTCATCACCCCTGCTTCATCAACCATTCCTCCACCACTACCCCTCAAATCCCTGTTAAAACCCACTGCTACCCCCACAGAGGTACAAAAGCCGCAGGCAATGGTGCTCCGGAGTGGAAGGATTTTCCACAGGGTTTTCCCCCACAACAGTCAGAATCCTGAGCAATCTCAGCCAGAGAAGGATGATGGAGAACAACCAGAAAGAGCTATCCCTGGAACACAGTATGATCTATTGAAACATTTGGACAAGACGCCTGCTCGGATCTCCATCCTGGAGCTTCTTCAAAGATCCACATCCCACCAGGCAGCCTTAATGGAGTACCTTCAAAGGGTCATGGTGAATGAGGACCTCCCTGTAGAAAAGATCTCTACCGTCCTGACCCCAACGGACACACAACCGGCCATCATGTTCCACAACTACGAGCTCGCTCCCAAGGAGGCTCGAAAATGTGCACTGTGCATTTCAATAAAAATTAATGGGGTATCCATAAACCCGTGTCTTGTGGACACGGGTGCGTCCATAAATGTGATCTCCATGAGCACTCTTCAGTTGTGTGGGGTCGACGAGGAACAAATAAGACCTTCCTCGATCACGGTCACGGCTTATGACAATAGCAAAAGGCCACCGCAGGGGATGATTATTCTGAAGGCAGAACTAGGCCCCATGTCGATTCCCACGGAATTCCATGTCCTCGACATGGACCCCACATTCAAGGCTATACTGGGTCGCCCTTACATCGAAGCCATGGACGATGTGCCTTCCACCAACCATCAATGCCTGAAGTTTCCTTACAATGGGAGAATTATTAAAGTGGTCAGTACACCTGTCCTTCACATAGTGGATGCTATCAACACCTCTTTGCCCTCTGTTTGGCCGTCTCATCGGCCCATATTGTCACTACTGGACGTACGTGATTCATCTCACATTCCACTAGCACCAAAGGAGCCGGTCAGGGCAACCGCAACATCATGTCTCCCTTTTCACTCCAAAGGTTGGGAGATTATGAGGAACATCGGCTATCAACAGGGTAAAGGTCTGGGCGCACAGTTACAGGGTATGCTCAAACCGCCAAAGGAAATTAGGCCGAACCGTAGGTTTGGCCTAGGCTTCAAAGGACCGCTCAAGGCGGATTGGAAGCCCCTCGCATGGACTCTATCAAACCATTTCAACAGAGGGTTACCCACGAGAAGCATATGGGGGATCACATGCTGTATATTTGGCTGAAAAATATCTGAGGATCACCAAAAGAGGCAAGATCAAAGATCCGGAATGCGAGTGGAACAAATGGTTCGACATACGGGACATTTCCGTTGCACTGGAAAGGATGTTCTCGTCTCCGCAGCTTGAAGGATCACCATTGATCTCCGAAATACCAGAGAATATTACCACTCTTGCCAAGGTTCCAAACTATCTTCGTCCTCGCCAGAAGGACCCTGTCATCGACGGATCTTCATCCGTCCTCAACATTGTCGTCAACGGCTCATTAGCCGCCATCTTCTCCATCCACTCGTCTCAGCCTTTGCTGATATCTTCTTCCTGGGCTAGACAATTATCTGATGATCTTCCTAGGTCCCCTTCTCTGCTTACATACCTACGCGGGCTTCTCAACCCGCGCTAGGTCTTCAACCATGATCTGCTCTATGAGCCTCACAATCCTCTAACCATAACCACTTTTCTCTCTCCTCCAATCTCTTTTCACTGTTTTGTCATCAAAAATGAAAACGAAAAAAAAACGTCAATTTTCAAACTCCCCAACAACACATCTTCGTTGAGGAAACCTCCTACATCTCCCACGGGTGCGTACCGCCCTACGGACCACCCGTCCAAGGTCCGATGAGCGACCTTTTCTACCCCTCCTCTGAGGGGTCTTCTCCTGTACATTCTACACCATCCTCTTCGTCTTCCTCTTCTTCTGTAAATATTGTCAGTCAATCTAGGAATGATAGGCCAAGGGTAGTACCTAGGAAGAAATCCAAGGGTAGGCAGATCCCTCGTTGATTCCTTCTGGATTTGGCCGCCAGGTGTCAGGCCCTTCTTGCCATCCCTCAGTTGTTAGAAAATCCCATCCAGCTACCGGAAATAGAATGTGAGGGCGACTGTGCATTTGATGAAGGGTATGGAGTCTACGAGATCACGGATGAAGAATGCCCCACTGAAGATGAGGGTGAAGAATATGAGGATGCAGCGGGCGCATACGCAAGTGGAATAAGGAGATTCGACGAGCCGTCAACCGCCGTAGAAGAATCCACCAAAGAAGTCAACTTGGGAACTGAGGAAGACCCTAGGATCATCCTCATAAGTGACAACCTACCACCCTCTGAAGAAGAGGCATTAATTGAGGTTCTCAAGGAATATAAGGACACGTTTGCATGGAGCTATGAGGATATGCCGGGTCTAGATTCAACCTTGGTCGAACACCGTTTAACCCTAAAACCAGGGTCCGTCTCGGTAAAACAAAGGTTAAGGCGTTTCCACCCTCAAATGGCTTTGAAAATGAAAGAAGAGGTCGATAAGCTCCACAAAGCCAGGTTCATTAGAGTTGTCCTTTATCCTCAATGGGTGGCGAACATTGTCCCGGTCATGAAGAAAGATGGGAAAGTCAGGATTTACATCGACTTCCGGGACCTTAACCGCGCGTGTCCAAAGGATGATTTTCCCTTGCCTCACATTGATGTGTTGATCGATAACATGGCAGGTTATGAGACCCTCTCATTCATGGATGGATTTTCAGGATACAATCAAATTCGTTTGGCAGAAGAGGATCAGGAGAAGACGTCATTCACTACCCCTTGGGGAACATATTGTTACATGGTCATGCCATTTGGGTTAAAGAATGCTGGAGCTACTTACTAAAGAGCTATGATGGCCATATTTCATGACATGATGCACATATATCTGGAAGTGTATGTGGATGACTTATTGGTAAAATCAAGGACCAGGATGGAACATCCAGAAGTTTTGGCTAAGGTCTTGCAGAGGTCAAGGGAGTTCCAATTGAAAATGAACCCGAAAAAGTGTGTGTTTAGTGTGTCGTCCGGTAAATTGCTGGGGTTCATTGTGAGTAAAAGAGGGATCGAGATAGATCTCGACAAAGCCAAGGTTATCAGGGATATGCCCCCTCCCAAGAATTTGAGGGAAGTTCGAGATTTAATCGGGAGGTTGCAGTTTATTCGTCGGTTTGTGTCCCAACATTCACAAAGGTGTAGACCTCTCTACGAGTTGACCAAGCCAGGAGTAGAATTCCACTGGAATTCTAAATGTCAGAAAGCTTTTGAAGGGTTGAAGGAATATCTGGCTAGTCCACCCGTTCTCATTCCACCCAAACCAGAAAAACCTCTGATTCTTTACGTCTCAGCCTTGGATGACTCCGTGGGAGCCGTCCTCGCACAAGCTGATGAAGAAGGTAAGGAACGGGCAACCTATTACTTGTCCAAACTTCTCAATCCCTGTGAGTAGAAGTACACCGTCATGGAGAAAACCTGTGCTGCCCTCGTTTGGGTAGTGCAGAAATTGAAGCACTACTTCTTGGCTCATGAGGTCCACTTGATTGCTCGAATGAATCCTATCAAATTCCTTCTGGAGAAATCCGTCCTTACGGATAGGCTAGCACGCTGGCAAAGTTTTCTCTCTCAGTTCGACATCACCTACATCCAGGAAAAGGTGATTAAAGGCTATGCCATAGCCGAGCATCTCGCTCACCATCCTCTTCCCAAGTTCGATCCCGTCCTATCAGAGTTTCCAGATGAGGAACTAATGTCCGTCAACCAATCAGAGGAGCCAATGTGGACGCTATATTTTGATGGAGCTCTGAATTCTCAAGGGAGAGGAATCGGCGTCGCCCTCCTGTCGCCTGAAGGCCTCACATTCCCATTGACATACCAGCTCAAATTTCCAGTCACCAACAATATAGCCGAATATGAAGCTCTTCTAGCTGGCCTAGAACTCGCCCATTCTTTTCGTATCACTGAGTTGTGAGTCGTAGGTGATAGTCAACTCATCCTTCGCCAGGTGCTCACTAAATATCGCACTCGCGATCCCAAACTCAAGCCATACCAAGAACTCACTGCTGCCTTTGCCAAACTGTTCACAAAACTGATCTTTGTTCATGTCCCTCGTCATTAGAATATTCTCGCCGATGCCCTCGCCTCGTTGGCATCATCCATAAGGTTCCCTCTAGGAAGATGGTTTAAGTCCATTTCCATCTACAAACTTCACGCCCCTACAATCGATGATGCTTCCTACGTAAACATCAAAGACAGGATAGCAAGGAAGATCCTGCACGAAGATATTCTTGAGAAGAGGGAAATCATGTTGGCAGAGGCCGAAGAAGAACTGGCTGATGAAGAGAAACCATGGTTCTATGAAATCGTCAAATATTGCCAAGATCAATCTTATCCTGAAGGGGCCACCACAGAGGACAAGAAAGCCATAAGAAGGGTGGCTCAGAAATATACATTGGTTGGAGGTCTACTCTATAGGAGGAGCCTTACTGGTATTCTGTTAAGATGTCTTGGTGACGATGAGGTTTGGAAATGTGTAGAGGAGACGCACTCGGGTGTGTGCGGTGGCCACGTGAATAGTCAGATGCTCGCCAAGAAGATCATTCGCCAAGGCTTTTATTGGCCCACTATGGAAGAGGATTGTGCTATCTATGTCCGTAGGTGTGTCAAGTGTCAACTTCACGCCGATAAAATCCATTCACCATCTTCCTCACTTCATCCAATATCCTCCCCGTGGCCTTTCTCCATGTGGGCATTGGACATCATTGGTCCCCTAGGTGATCCCAATTCCCTCACCAAGCAGAAATCTTTCATCCTTACTGCGACGGAATACTTCACCAAATGGGCCGAAGCCGAAGCTTACGCGGAAATCAAGGCGTCAACAGTCTGCAAGTTCATCATGAAGAACATCCACGCCAGATTCGGCGTCCCGAGCACAATCGTCACTGACAATGGGCCACAGTTCATTTCTCAGGACCTACAGGACCTCTGCAAAAGGTACGCAATTGCATTGCATCATTCATCGCCTTATTACCCACAAGGTAACGGCCAAGCGGAGGCCACCAATAAAACATTGCTCAAAATCATCAAAAAAACCTGCGAGTCTAGTAAGTTTTCAGACTGGCCAGAAAAGCTTATCGAAGCTCTATGGGCCTATCGCACTTCAATCCGTACCCCCACCGGGCAGACTCCATTTGCCCTTACTTATGGTATGGAAGCGGTAGTCCCGTACGAGACTCTGATCCCTTCTCTCAGGGTACAATTGGACGATGAATTTCCCCTCGACGATCGTCGTAATTCACTCCTCGCCCAGTTGGAACTCTTGGATGAGAAGCGACTGGCCGCTGCCGAACACGCGCGTGTGTATCAAAATAGACTCGCTCGCTTTTACAAAAAGAAAGTCGTTGAGAGAAAATTCAAAGTCGGTGAGATGGTTGTAAAAAGAATTTTTGTCAAACCTGGAGGGCCGCGTTCTAAGCTCCAACCCAATTAGGAAGGACCATTTGTAATTCAGGCCGTGTACCCTGGCAACGCCTACAAGCTAATCAACGCCGAAGGGACCGAGTTATCCCACCCTTGGAATGGGCTTTATCTTAAGAAATACTACCCTTAGCACAAAACAAACAAAAAAAATGATGAAAAGATAAAAAAACATCAAAAATAAAGAAATACCGAAAACCACTAAAAATATGGAAAATTCAAAATGCCAATGCCTGGTGGTCACCATGTAGTCAAGTCCCTGCATCTGACCTTCATGTTAGGATAGGGCCCATTAAGGCTTGGTAGGCACCGGGTCTTGGTTTGCCAGAACCGTGGAGATCCTTGTTCGGCCACGTCGGCCTATGCTCGCTCGAAGGAAGCTAACATGTGCTCACTTATGTATTTTATTCAAAAAAAGTCGGTAGCATCACCTACGGTGGGGCCCCACCCAGAAGATCTCCAGAAGCTGTAATCTTTATTCTTTTCTCTTCGACCAAATGAGACAGTCGGCGCCCTTAAAACGCTGAGCATGAGAAACTGAAACTCAAACCCCAAGGGCAAGAGTAGGATCCATTTCCTCGAGCATCGATCAGAGCACGAGAAGAGGGCAGTGTCCCCGCAGGCATACGAAAGGGAGCCCACAAACGTCAAACGACTATATCTCCCTCATAAAAAGAAATACAAAATCAAAATCAAGAGCCTGGTCGTGACCGTGCCTGATGCGATAAATGGAACCCCTCAAAGCAAAAGTTTGAATCCACAAAAGGGGGGGCTATGGAATGTAAATGCTCGAGATTTGGTCCGATGTTGTCCGAAAGGAAAGAGTTAATGGGCCCTTATTCGCTCGCCGGGTTAACGGCTTTGCCGGTCCTCTCGGGAGGTTTATCCCCTACACTCTTCCTTCTCCCTCTAAAGATGAAGGTTCGATGGAGTTTCTGAAGGGTGAAAACTGCCTAGGGTCTGCGACCTTATTTTAATATACACATTTGGTTGCCTACTTTGAAAAGCAAAAGCTATCGCTGCGAAGGAGTCTCCGTGTTTCTGGCTGGTCAAGACCCCTGTTTACCGCCTTGATGTCTTCTTGTTTAACCTCAGACTTAGGCCAATGCAAGCGCGTCACCTATGGGTGCGACGGCGTCTGATTCCGGGTCAGCGTCGCGCGGTTGGTCATTAGGGTTCCAGGGTGTTCCATCATATACCATCTAGAGTTGTGAGGAAACAGACCCGGGTCGGACAAATCATTTACCTCGAACACTTTTTGGGTGAATCCCTGTGGTCGGAAGCGACTGGGAGCCTAAGCATGGCATGACGGTATTGTCATCAGGGTAAGTCTTAGCCGGCGGGATCATCATTCGAGGGGTCTAGAGGCCCAAATCAACCTAGATGTGCACTTAGGATACCTGGGAGGTTAGTAAGAAACCCATGTCTCACGTAGGTTAGGTGCCATTTGGGTGCTTGAGAGGCGTTAGCAAAAAAAAAAATTGAAATGATAAAAACAACAAAAAAGAGAAAAGAGAAAATGTACATATTTGCAAATAAAAAAATCTTTTTTATGATAAAACAAAAAAATGCCAAATATAAAAAGAAAACAAATCAATTTTGCATGATTGCATTTGCGTGCAGCATCTCGCTTTTAATACCGCTTGCATTCGTGTGCTTGCCTGTCGCATTTATCATCACCACATCTTTCCCTCGCCTTCGTTGATAAAGGCTTGGCCCCTTGACCAGTTATCAAGGACAGTCACAGTGACCATTTGCTTATTGAGCAAGGGGCCAAGTTAGAACAGAAATTCTGATTTGTTTATTTCAGTGATGTATGCAGGGATTCAGGCAACAGAAGCAAAGGTGAAAACTAAACAAACCGAACCTTGTATTTTATTCCAAAAATAAAAAAATTACATCAAGTTCCGCCCTCTCTCTCCGCATTACTCGTCCCACTACTCTCCGGGTAAAACGCTCTCAAAGGTGCTACCCAACTACGAAAAGCGGTACTCCTACCACTTTGTACTCCCCTTCCTATTCCCACACCCCGACATTGATCCACGGAAGTAGCAGAGAAGCTACCAACACGAAAGCCGCGCTCTCGTGCTCTTCGGTAGCGCTCCTCACCATCTCTCAGCAACTGTTCAGCAAGACCAAGGCTGATTCGGAGTTCGAATAGTTGGGCCTCCATGGCCCTTCGTTCCTCCCTTTCAGTCAATCTGTTGGCTCTTTCTCTCTCTGCGTCTCTTTCTCTCTCTGCCCGTTCTCTCTCACGGTCTTCCCTCTCCAACTGGAGAGTGATCCTCAGTTTCATAGCATCCCTGGAAGAGTCGTCATCAGGATGACGCCGCAGTTCCCTCTCTAGTTCTGCTATCCTAGCCTCCTTCTGCGCAGCTTGGGCAAGCGCTTCTTCCGTCTCCTTTTCCTGTCGAGTGTACCATCTCAGATACGCGATAAGGCGTAAACAAAGAGAACTCAACACTAAAACTTTTACCTGTATACGGAGCATCCCTTCTGCCTCCGCAGCACGCTGCGTGGTATGAGCAAGTTGCTCATGAAGCAAGTCAAGTTCTGAGGTGGGAATCCACAAGCTGGAAGAGACACCACCTACTCCCATCGCTGGGGAAGCCGCGCCAATCTGGGCATGCTATAACCGCGTGAATTAGCAGTCAACATCTGGAATCTGGGGTTTTAATTAGGAACGCACTGTACACCTACCAAGGCGCTCGTAGCTCCGCGGACATCGCCCAACCATTGCTCCATCTCTGCCAAGCGAGTTCGTAAAGTCGCTATCATCGTATCACGGATATCCTGCAGCCATACGAGTCAGCATTTCCACCAGAAAACCAAAAAAGGGGGGGAGAAAGAAGAAAAGAGAAAAAGGGGAGACCTACCTCCGTAAGTCCCCGGGGTTGGAGCCGCTCTGCGTACTTTGTCCTATATAGACGCAAGTAGTCCTCGCTATCCCGCGCATGTGATTCTACAATCGTGCCACCCCGTTGCCAGTCTTCATACTATTCAGGGAACCGCACGCACCAGTCAATGTAGGTCGCCGGTCCTCGCGTTTCTCTCCCAACGCGAGGTGGCGCAGCTGAATCCACCCATTCTTGAGCTAGTCCCAAAGTCCTCATAACCAATCATAGCCGAAGCGGCTCGATTTCATTCAGGCAGTGCATCCACAATTCCCGTCCAAACCGGGCACGACTTGCTAGAACCCACGGCTGGTCGGCATCGACCATGTCTGAGTAGGGTCTCCAGTTTACCATCGCTGCAGGGAACTCCTGTAGCTCCCGCCTTAGCACCATCAGTTGGTAAGTTAGGGGTGCCGCACTCATGATGGGTTCCCACCGCCTGGCTAACTGATGGGGCATCAAAGGCGATTTCCATACACGGGTGAAGTGTATTTGTGTGTTATGGCTTGTATGAAGTTGTAATTGTGTAATTTCTTTCTTTTGGGCTCCTTGTAAGGCTTATATCAAGCCAATGGGCCATTTGTTATGTCAAGTCCAAGGCTAGGTTGCCATTAGTAGAGTCCATTAGGGAGCTTATGCCATATTGGGTCATTAGGTTATTAATGGGTCATTAATGCACTTAAGGCCCAAATTGGGTTACACTCCTTCATGGGCCAACTAAGTTGGAAGAGTCTAGCATGGTTGGTGGGCTGGTTACATGGCCTTTAACCACACTTGGCCCAAGAAGAGGCCCATGAATGGGGCGCCCCCTCTTTTGGCCTTATTAGGCTTGTTAGGTGGTGTTTGAATAGCTTTAGTCCAAGGTTGAATAAGCATGGTCAAATTAGATTAAACTAATGTATTAAATGTGTGATTCACATTGTATCCCAGCCCTTCAATACAAACCCCTAGATCCAAGGGTTGAGGTTGAGTTTGGTTGGCATCCTATATAAGGTTGTATTTTTCATATTGAAGGAATGAATGAAGGAAAAAAAAGGCATTTGCCCCCCTTGGAGATTTGCGCCCCTCCCCTCTCTCTCCCTGGTTCCTCCTCCCCCTCTCCCCTTTCTAGAGTGTAATCCCTTCCCCCTTGATCCCCTCCAGCATCTGAAGCAACTCCGGTGATCGCCGCCGCCATCGACTCGCCGCCGACGCGTCGTTGCCAAAGGTTTCGGTGGTTCTGTCCACTCAGGACAGGTTCCTCTTCTCCGAATTTCTGCTATCACTCCCTTCATCTTCTGAAGCTCAAACTTTCAGGGTTGGTTCCCCTCTAGAACCCTTATCCCCACAAAAAAAATCACATCAAAATTCATCCTTTAGCTATTTTTTGATTTTCGTCCAAGTCCAAGTTCCAGATCTGTCCTGGTTCTGTTTACTGTTCATCAGCTCTGAGTTTACCCCATTCGAACCATCTTTTTATTTTTTTGGGGTCGCCCAAATTTATTGGGAGTTCTGTCCACATCCCTCTACCACCAGGAATTTTCTTAATATTTGGTTCACCTTCCAAGTATTTTACAAAAACCGTCCAAGTTCCCAAGAACAGTCTGCCCACAGTTTCCCAGATCCGACCCAGGTCTAGTTAAAAAATCCAAGAAAATCCATTTCTTCTCCAATCAAAAAAACCAAAAATAGTCCCGGATTCCTCTCTTAGAGACCTTCAACTTTGCTGAAGAAATCATTTCCAGATTCGGAGGTCTTCTCCCCGGTCAACATCAATCTTCAGAGAAGTCAGAACCTGCCCTTGGAGTTCTGGCCAGATTCCAGCAAGCTTGTAAAATACATGATCAGAAATACAGATCTGATTATTTTTTTTGAATACCCCTACGTCGAAGTATTCTGAGTCAGCTTTCCAACGGCGCTAATCTCGTCGCATTCTGACGACGGGGCGGATCGCAGCAGCAGTTTTCTCCGAGTCACGCGCCTGCAAACAGAACTTTCAGGTTCGTGGCCGAGTTCCCAGCGAGCGTCGTCCGAGGGCCGCCCGGCCTCCGGCGGTCGTTCCAGCAGCTCGCCATCCCAGGGGAACACTTTCCAGGTGTCTCCACAACAGAGGAGTCATCAGGCCCCACACAACCCCTCCGGTCAATACGTGGGCCCCCACTAGCACGAGTACGCGTGAAGCCGAAGCATTGCCCGAAACCGCCTGTCAACCCGAACTTGGTCCTCCCGGGCCCACTTGTGTCACCCTTTACCTCCCTGCGTGGAGTGGGCTTATTTGTACTACTGTAAACATAATGTACTAAGTTCCCGGGAGTACGAGCTTTGGCCGGGTGCCGTCTTCGCCACGCCGAGAGTGTGGAGGTATCGCCTTCACCCTTACACTTGGCATTAGCTTAATTCTTCATATGCTTTATATGCCGCTGCTAGAGAGCATGTGTAGGGATACCTAGCTCGCTTTCAATTTATAATATCACTGCTGCGAGAGAGAGCGAAGCCGTCCCGTGACCCGATCCAGGCACGAAAGTGCGAGCCGACCACCCTAGCTCTTGCCGGTTTCTCAACCGTGCACGTCCGACGCTTCCCTCATCAAGGGACGATCGCGAGCTTGCCGTGTCCGTGTCTCGTCCCGCATCAATTTGGTATCAGAGCCAGGTTGAGTCTAGGGTGTCTAAAGTCAAAAAAAAAAAAAAGAGTGTCATTTACGTCTAGTCATTAGTCGGTTTAAGTCGAGTCTAGGATCATCATATTTTCAAAATAACAAAAAGAGTCGTTTTTGGGTCGCATACATCCCTTTACTCGTTATATCAAAAGGTGTTGTCCGAACGTTAGGCTACGCCTATCGGGAAGGCCGCACATTTGCGCGAATGATCTTCGGATCAATTACCTCCGCCACGTATCGAGTCTTGGTTTACGTCTAGGGTCCTTAGTGTGCATGCATTCCAACTTTGCATTACTTAGGGTCGTGTCTAGTGTCTTGCCCAAATGGCCTTGCATATCCATTCCTAGGGATCCATTCCCGTATTTTGGCAACTATGGCCAACCCATGTCGACCCGTCCAAGGTGATAGGTCCGTGTCCGAGTACCTTCGGGCATATCATAAGTATTGGTTGGAACATGGCTTGGGAGAGGAGAGCAACACGGCCGCATTTCAATTCCGGAGAGGTTTGCGCCTTCACTTCCAATTGGAATGTCTTATCCGCAATGCATTCTCTCTAGCGGAATCCTATACGGTCGCTCTAGTGGTCGAACCATTTGAGTCATACTTCTCTCGGTATGGTGGCTTTAGACAAGCATCTACCTCCCAGCCGCCTACACCATGGCCTTCACCACTCGAGAGAGTTCCAATGTCATCCATCTCTTTTTCCGAATTTGATTCGGAATCCTCTCATTTGGAACCACCAAGGCCCGAGCCACCCGTATTTCTAACGGGTACGCTTTTCATAGCCGAGCCGCTTCTTAGTTGGCTCAGGATGGCTTGGTCCCACCTCCCTTCCCATCAATGGACCCCACATTACCACTAGTGTCAAGCAACTCATTTCATACCACCTTCCGGTCTCGTCACTATGTGAACACATTGGACGACCTGCTTAAAGGGTTAGACCGGCAGTTGACCTTTACACATTTATTGGCCCGAGGCTTCGACCAACCCGCTAGTCTTAGCTTCACCCATCCGGCCTATGGGTCCATTACATCCGAGTGCACCGGGGGTTGTGTCACCACGGAGATCCTCTTACTCCTCCCCTTACCGGACGAGCCCGAATTCATACCCTTTTGTCCGAGGGAGGAATCCTACTTCTTGCCTACGATCCCCGTCCCACCCGTTACAATTCAAGAAGGTGACTACCCACATCTTCAAACCGTCTACACGTGGGACTGTGACTTGTGGGAACCCACCACAAGGGGTCATCCCTTCTTTGACCCTTTTGACCCCTTCACTTTTAGACTTCCCGAGTTACCACCCGTACACCTCTTCTTCAAGGAAGCCCACTTTTATGCCCCTTCCCCTCGAGATGGTCCATCTACATCCACCAACCCCGATCCACCTACACCCGGCCCTTCTAAACCACCCGAGTCGCCCACATTCCAAAGACCATCCACGCATAACCACACCCGACGTATAGGTGTTCCCCATGCCATCCATTCCCAGTTGCCTAACATGCATGCATGGCACATATTCGGGTGTCCTGGTCCGCCGTCACCCATGTACGGGTCGGACTAACATTAGGTGTGTCTAGGGTCATATATGAGTCGGTGTGTTTTCTTTATGTGGTTTGTTTGTGTGGTGATTTTGAGTCGATTGTTTGCGTGGTTTGCATTCGTGTGTCTGTGCATGGTGAGTCTGCATGTGTCTTGTGCAAGCTCGTTGTCGGTCTCTTACGAGTAAGAGGTGAGTGGACTCACTTGATGAGTATGGGATCGGTTTTACTTCTATATCCGGATCAGTCACCTATAGGGACTCAGCGGTGATTCCTAGTGAGTCTTCGAGCTGTCTCCTTCCTTTTGAGAGTGCCCCTTCGGAGTGACCACCTTTAGCCATAGCAGTGCGCATATCGAGTATATATGAAATGAGCAGGTGCCGATCACTTGGAGTGGAGCATACCCGCGCTACTTAGCACGGTGACGGATCCGCCGGAGGACCGGAGCAGCCATACCCCTACTCGACAGGGTCGAGTTCCTCCCACCCGGGGAGAATTGATGGGGCATCAAAGGCGATTTCCATACACGGGTGAAGTGTATTTGTGTGTTATGGCTTGTATGAAGTTGTAATTGTGTAATTTCTTTCTTTTGGGCTCCTTGTAAGGCTTATATCAAGCCAATGGGCCATTTGTTATGTCAAGTCCAAGGCTAGGTTGCCATTAGTAGAGTCCATTAGGGAGCTTATGCCATATTGGGTCATTAGGTTGTTAATGGGTCATTAATGCACTTAAGGCCCAAATTGGGTTACACTCCTTCATGGGCCAACTAAGTTGGAAGAGTCTAGCATGGTTGGTGGGCTGGTTGTAGACACGCCAAAATTGACGTTACTATGAGTACATCTCATATTGCCTTGTAATGCCCCAATTTAACCCTCAAATTAGTTCTATTTGAGTGGTTTTTCTCACTTTTTTTAGATTTCTCCATTTTTTCACTCTTTTCCTATTTTTTCCTATTTTTTTGGATTTTTCTGGATTTTCTGGGCATTTTTTTCTATTTTTTTAGAAATAACGACTTGATCTGGGGCGTCTTTTAAATAACGACTTATACATGGGCGTTTCTTAAAAAATTGACGACTATACTGGAGGGCGTCCATTCTTTCAAATTTCCATTTTTCTGGATTTTTCTGGGAATTTTTCAGAATTTTTTAGAAATTAACGACTTAACCATGGGCGTTACTTTGAATGTGAAAAGAATAAAAAATCAAAAAAAATTAAGTCACGCCTTACTCACGGTCGTGTCTTTCAAATGGATTATTTTAATATTATTTTTAACCCCCTTCCAGAAGTGATTTGGTGGCCTTCCGGGTGTCAGAAAAATTCACAAAAATAGTCGTTGGAATCAGTGAGACGAGATGCACCTTCACCTAAAAAATGAGAAAATAATATTGAGAAATGAAAAATGACCCTATTTTGAATATTTTAAATTAACGTCTTTTGTTAGGGCGTGTTTTAATTAACGCCTTTGAATCAGACGTGTTTCACAATTTTTCAAATAAATTCCAAAATTTGATTTTTGAATTAACGCCCTGATCTAAGGCGTGTTTTTAAGAAACGCCCTCTGGGCCAGTCGTCAATTCAACAATTGACGCCCTGAACCAAGTCGTGTTTCACTTTTGTGCTCCGAACGAACGCAGCCTTTCCCAGAGAGACTCCTGCTTCGTTTGGGCTCTTGCCTAGCTTAATCCTCCCCTATTTTGGGCTCTTGCCCGTTCTTATCTCTTCCTCCTTTGGACTCTTCCCTCCTTATCTCCTCTTCTATCCTTAATAGAACTTCGGTAGCTCTGTTAAGGGGTTATTCTTATTCTTCTGCTTCTTCTTCCGTTCTTCTGCTTCGGTGTTATTTTTTCTTTTTTTTTCGTTTTTCTTGTTCTTCTTCTGCCGTCTTCTTCTTCTGTCTTTTTTCTTCTGTTTTCTTCTTCCCCTCCTCTCTTCTTTCTCTTCTGTTTTCTTCTTCACAGGTGCTGCTGCTGCGGTTGGCTCAGGAGAAGCTGCACGAATCCATCTTCATCCTATTTGAAGCTTCCTCCCCCTTGAACATCAAAGCCAACGCACAGGCTCCTCCTCTCTTTTTTTATTTCTTTTGTTTATTGCTTTGTTTTGTGCATGCATGCCCATCTCCTATTGATTTTCATTATTCTCAACCACGTTGAGTATCTCCCCATAGTGCATACTTGCACTCTTTCCTCTTGTTTTATTTTGCATAACATTCATACATTCCCATACCCTTTTTGCATAGGGGTTTAAGGGCAACCACCCACAAGGTGTGTCTTAATCCTATGATATTTCATGCTCATCTATTCAAGAATTTGATGCTACACCCACCTTGTTTCTAATTCAATTCTTTTGGTGGTATTTGTTTGTTTTGCAAGGGTAATAAAAGCAAGAACTCTCTTCATCGGCCGGCCGATTAGAAGAGAAAGGAGCACTCACATCCCCGCACTTTCAAGGTATTCTTCGCGATCTCTCCCCTTCATTAATTGTTATATCTTTTGAGGCGTTCGCGTCTCTGGCGATCACAACTTCCTTTTAGCACCTCGTGCTATTTTATTGCTTTCATCATATCTATTGCTTTTTATATTTAAGTGGATTTTTAAAGAGATCTACAAATTGGCGATCACGGTGGGACACTTTGTGTTCTTCCTTTATTACCCCTTTCCCCTTAGGCACCCGCGTGTGCCGTCTCCCTTATTGCACCCTCGGTGCGTCTCCCTTTTGTGCCCCTCGGGCAACCTCCATTATTTTTTACCCTTCCCTAATTGATTTGCCATTTTGTTGTCTCTTCCTTAGAATCTCCACCTATTTAAAATTCTTGATGAGCATGCTTATTCTAGTGATTGCCATGACGTTGTGATTGAGTGTTATTACTGCTGGCCGTGAAGTTTTTCTGGAGAAAGTGAAGTCACGCCCCTGGAAGAGGCGTTTTTTTTGATTTAACGCCCTAACCCAGGGCGTCTTATTCATATTTCACGCCCTCTGACAGGGCGTTTTCCAGCATATTTGAGAGTTTTCCTGATTTATATTACTGCCTGTGAATTCACGCCCTGCTCCAGGGCGTCTTTTACTTTATTAGCGCCCCACATCAGGGCGTGTCTTTTTGATTTGACGCCCGCTACACAGGGCGTCCTTTTATTGATAGCGCCTCACCCTAAGGTGCGTTTTACCCTGCCCCTGGGCCTCTCACGTTGATTCACGACAGTCACATAGTCGTGTCTTTTTTTATTAGCGCCCCCAGCCAGGGCGTGTTTTTACTGTGGGTTTACAGAACCCGTGTGTGTGCCTTGTTCATCATGATTCATGCCTTTATTGATTGATCATATTAGGTGGTTGGCTTGATTTACCCTGTTGCATTCATTCTTCATTTGCATTTGGTTTGGGAGCCTCCTCCTCTTCATTTGGATCCACACACCCTCTTGGAATCGGGACGACCCTCCATTGAGCATTCCGTCTCTTTGGACTGGAAATCTCTTTTCCAAGCCTCCATAAGCCCCCGCACCCGTGGATTCCCTCACGGACGTCGGGCAGGTTGTACCCTTTTGGAGTCCCGATATAGTTGGCCGAATACATGGTGAGTGAGAGTTCTTAGTTGGCATTGGAGTTCAAATCTCATTTGAAACTAGGACTCTCCTTGTGTGAATCTTTCCAAACTTTATTAAAATCCTTAATTCACCAAGGATAAAACAAATAAAAATCAAGGTAACCATTCCAACTTGTGTGTTTCTTTGCAAATTGTTTGCACATTACTTGGATTGCATAATGGCTTACTTTGATAGACAAAACAACATGTTCAATTCAAATAATGCTCATGAGGATGATCGTCCATGCACATCTTATGATCCTCAATTTCAACATGTTCATCAAAATTTTCACCATTCTTTCAAAGGGCCACGTCCTCATTCTTATGGTCATGCCCGACCCATAGGCAATGTCCATTCTCATGGTCCTCCTACTCAATTTCGGGCCACTATTCCCTCGGGATCGTCTCCTCCCAATGACGAGAAGGTCTCCCGAATCATCCATGCATTAGATCATCTCACCCCTCAACAGATCCAAGCCCTTAAGGCTGCCGTTGAGGGTGCATCTCATTCATCTCCCCTCCTTCCAATTCTATTCGGGTGGCCCATCACCCACTTCCCTCTTCTATTCACACTCGGGTGGCCCATCACCCACTTCCTTCTTCCTCATATTTCTAATCGGGTAGCCCATTACCCATCTCCTTCTATTCATGCTTCCCTCGGGTGGCCCATCACCCGCCTCCTTCTATTCCTCCTCCACCGCGGCCCCGAGGCCCATTTATTCCTTGTAATCCGGCCCATCCGGGTTCTTCCAGGGTCGGCCCGTTAATTCCCCTCCACGGCCTTTTATGCGGCCCTCCTCCTTCAATGCCCTGCCAGCCCTCGGTTGTTCAAGTCACTCCCCTCCAACAATCTCTGCTTGATAAGATTACTTTGATGGAGGAACAAATAAAGAGGGTCACAGCTCCTCCTACTCCAGTCAATCCTCTCCATGCCGCTTTGGACGAGATTACAAAGATGGAGAATGAATGGAAAGACAGGATGGACGATTATGACTTCGGCATTCCAAGCGAGGCAGAGCCGGCAATTGAAGAATACGAGCCGGTATATGATGATGAAGCTATGCAGGCACCCCTTCCAAGTTTCCTTAATTTCCCACTCCCTCCATTATCATTTGATGAACCTCCTGCTCAGGATGAAACCATCCCCGATCCAATCCCTATTTATGAGACTAATTGGTGTTACGATGATGGGTCGATACTTCAATCACCCACACCGGCACATTGTAAGTCTCCTCCTATCCTTGACACCGCATACATTACACCTCCTCCTATTACACCATTAACCCACGCAACACTGGCCTCCCCCAAGCCTTCCACCATTAAACCTCCACTCGTTAAGCCATCTACCTCCACACCATTAGCCTCCGTCGAACCCATCATTAAACCTTCCCCAATCAGCCTCCCATTACCACCATCCTTAAAACCCACTTTTCCTACCCTACCATTTAACCCTTCACCCTTGCCTATGGTTAATCCTGAGCAGGATCCACCACTTCTTGCACTCGAGCTAACCTCAACCGCTTGCAAGCGAGGGGAGAAACTCAATGTGTTTGAACCTCCGCCTCCACTTACGCCAACACCTTCCATTATACCTCCACCACTCACAAAGCCTTCCGCCTCCGCTTCACCTCCTTCTATTACTCGGAATGTGGGTGCTTCTGCAAGTATACGTGCCGAAGATGATCAAGAGCCGGGCAAGAAGACTTTGGCCACGACTGTGCCATTCAAGATTCAAGAATTTATTTACCGGATGCCAATCTGGGTTATTGTGCCGCGCATGATCGCAGAGGCCAAGTCACCGCCATTGCTCAGGGAAGAATGCCAAGAATTGATGCCATCCAAGGGCCAGGCAAAACACCCCCTGTTCAAACTTTCCAATCCAGAATTCATTATTCCTTACAAGGGGCGAATGCCCATTTTATTCAACATTCCGTATTCATCACCATCAATGGGCATGGTGATGCTTCATGTTCCAACTCTACGACTCCCTCACCTTATTGATCTTCGCTTTCCAAGGGGGTTGTCATTTATTGAAGCTTCCTTTATTGGGCCGATTGGTCGTACATGTTCACTGTCGTGGAGGGGCAATTGTCTTAAGGGGCCGTCCCCTATATCTTCCACTCTTGTTCATTCAACTTCATCCATATCCATTTCAATCACTTTTCCTTCATGGGCCACTCCCAGGGGAAAGAGGAGGACCTCTCCTTCTCACCCTTCACCTTCTTCTTGTTTTCCGTCTTCTGTCATGCATTCATTCTATTCACTGCATTCATTACATCCATCATTGTACATACATTTGCACCTCCTGCTTCCCGGGTTTCCAAACCCGTATCTTCCCCGCCTTCCGGTACCTCCGGATATTCCGCATTTCCCATCTTATTCATATTCATCTTTTTGTCCACTCTCCTTGGGGCATCGCATCCCCTTTCCTGCTATCTCCCTGGAACCTCCAGGAATTTTATCCCTCCTCTTTGGGCATCTCGCCCTTTCTGATTCTATTCCTCCGGAACCTCCTGACTTTCCCCTCGGGCATCGCGCCCCTTTCCACCTTCTCCTTCCTGGTTTCACTCCTCCGGAACCTCCGGATTTTCCCCTTGGGCATCGCGCCCCGTTCCATTTGCTTCCTCCGGAACCTCCGGATTCTTCCCTTGTCCTTTCAGGGCATCGCGCCCCTTTCTATCCTCTTCCTCCGGAACCTCCAGACCTTCCATATTTCTTTCAATTTATCTTTTTGCTCCTCCGGGACTTCATGTCTTTTATTCTCTTCTTCCTTTTCCGTCACCTTTTTTATCATCTTTTTCCCTATTTCTCCCCAGGACATCGCATCCCTTCTTTCAATATTCCTCCGGAGCCTCCGGATTCCTCCTATCATGATTCTCCTCCTCTGCCTCCGGACCCTCCGGATCCACCTCTTTCCATCTACCAATTTCTTCTTCTGATTCCTCCTAATTCTGGGTCTGACCCAACTTCTTCCACATCCACTGCCTTGGGCATCTGCCCTTTCTCCCACTGCTTTCGAGGCTTTAGTCCTCACTCCTCCTTCTAATTCTCCTCTCTTCTGTAGACTGTTCCATGTGATCAGGGTTTCCACACCTTAGCAAGGGAGTTCTAGCCCTCGCCTCTCTTCCTTTTTCTCCTTATTCGTCTGAGTCTGGTCTTGGCACCACTCCTTCTTGTTAAGTCACTTTCAAATCCTTTGCTTCCAATCCTTTTGACTGCCAAAGAGGACAAATCCCACGATGATCAACCTCTCGCTGCAGCTGCTTCTACAAAGGTTGCAAGGTAACATATTGGCGTAAGTACGCATTTTAATGATATCATTTCTCATTACTTCACGCATGATTTTCAAAATCAAGTGCTTCTTAACGAGATTAAGAGTGGTGTTTTAAACCTTTATCTTAGGCTTTTGTTAATTGAAATCATTCTCAAAAGAGTCTTTAGGCTTGCTTTTGCAGCACCTTTTAAGAACCCGCGCTGGGAATTCGACATTCTCTCCCCGCTTGTTAAGAGCAACCCTTAGCTGGGCATTCCACACACTTCACGGCGTCCTTAGCCGGCTTCTTTGGTTAAACACCGTTGCTACCTTGGCCATGCCATGAGTATATCTGAAAGTCTTTTCTCTTCTCTACTCGGCCGCGTGCAGGGGCAAGAGGTTGACGGATGAGATGACTAACCTAGGTAATCCCCAATACGAGAGGAGTCTCAAATAGGGGCAGTCTTGACCCAAAATCAATATGAGTTTTCATATGAGCTTTCATGATATACATCTCGCCAAAAGGGCTATTATGAAAATCAAATCAAAATTTCAATAAATTCAAAATTATGAATTATGGCATGACAAGAGTGGCAAAGTCCCCGCAGGGAAAACCCTGGTCGTATGCATGTCAAGGGTCTAAAAATCAAAGGCACAAAGCCCCGGCACAACAGACTATCTCTTTGAGGGGAAACATCTTGGAAGGAATTCAAGTCTTGATATCTCCCATCCTGTATAAAGCTTATCTCCAATTATTCTTCTCTTCTCCCTCCAAGACCGAATGTTTCTCGGGTATGGCCTTAGTAGGGGCACCGTTGATCAAAGGCAGTCGGTTATAGGGCGCCACCCTTCAATGCACACCCGGCTTTGGGCAGTTTTAAGCAAAAAGGGAAGGAACGAGGACCCCCAATTAATGGTTTAAACACCCTTTGATGCTGCATTAGCTATGTCTAAACCAAAATCTAAAAAAAATTGAATATTGCAAAATCAAACAAAAAAATTGAATATTGCAAAATCAACCAAAAAATTGAATATCTTTCTCAAAACTTCATAAAAATTTGAATATCTTTCTCAAAACTTCATAAAAATTTGAATGTCTTTTCCTAAAAACCACAAAAATTTGCATATTTATCAAAATCCATAAAAATTTAAATATATTTTCAAAACTCATAAAAATTTGCATATTTCAAAATCCAAAAAAAAAATTTGCATTGTATTTTATTTCTAATGGTGTTTTGCAGGAACAACTTTGCAAGGACCAAGAGCACGGGATAAGTCCTATCTCCACTTGTCACTATCAATCTATTGATTTCTCCCGATATTCTCATGACATACCATCCTGGGCATCATTTTGATTATCATCTCCCTATATCATTCTTATTATCATATCTCCTGATTATCATCCTGATTATTCATCTCGAGATCTTTCAAACAACTCCTGCTGATTTCTCTTGATTAATTCTGCCACTGGGCATTATATCACTCTGAACATTCAACTCCAAATCTTGATTAGCCAAGTTGTCATCCTCATGACGAAACAACGAACAATGATGATTTGCAATACCATGATTTAATTTGTGCTATTCATGCCATATACATGTTATTGATGCTTCCATTCATGCTATGCTTGTTATGCTTAAATGCCTCATTCATTGCTTGTTATCTTCATTATATCTTGGTTAATGAAATTTTGAGCGCAGGATAAGAAGCTCTTGGTCCCATCGTCCGGGCATCATCATCCAAGCCCCACGGTGCCCGCACCTCATCTCTCAGTTCCCCCATACTTATTGCTTCACCATCTCCCTGTATGCATTCTACTTATGTTACATATGTTACTAGATTACATCAAGGACCTTGTGGCTTTGATAAATCTGGAATTTGAGTTCCCCTTCATCAAAAACGATGACGATTCCAGAGGCGTCTTAGTCATACGGATAGGCCGTTGAGCCGTCCAAGACTGGGGACGATGGTTCCCTCTTTGCGAGTTGGTGCGCGGATAAACGGGCTTCGGCTTAGTATCAGCTCGCGAAATTGGTTTCTTGACCCAGTCTTGGCAGTTTAACAATATTATCCTTGATTATTCTATATTTTCATTTGATTATTTTTCCCTTTAAACCCAGCATGCATTCATGTAGGAATTTGAAACAATTGTTGAAAAATCATTCTGATAAGCTGTTTTTGTGGGTCAAATTGATCTTGATCTTCAATGTGAGATATTCCATGCCGAATTGAGTCCTCAGTTCGTTTTGTCGCTGTTTTGGGTCATTTTCTCGAAAGCTCCTTGTTTGGATTTCTATCATCTTATTTTAATCTTTTCCCTTTGATCCACCTTGGCTGCAGCACGTCCACTGGCTGGTAACCGCTCCCCAATGGTGAAACCTTCAGGTTTGTGACCTGGGGTACTTCCACCGCGTTGGAAGTTGATCATTTATTTTATCTCCTTCGTGCACCGCGTGCACACTCCCCGTTTTATCAGAACATCGTTGGTTTCATTGAATTTCCCGGGATTGCTTCATCTCGTGCTTCTGATTTGATTCTCATCAAGTGATGTTGATTGCGTGTCTCATCACACCTTGGCATCTACTTTTCAGTTTGCTACGCTCCCTTGCAAAGCAGACGCCAAGGCGGGGCAGCTGTAGACACGCCAAAATTGACGTTACTATGAGTACATCTCATATTGCCTTGTAATGCCCCAATTTGACCCTCAAATTAGTTCTATTTGAGTGGTTTTTCTCACTTTTTTTAGATTTCTCCATTTTTCACCCTTTTCCTATTTTTTCCTATTTTTCTGGATTTTTCTAGATTTTTCTGGATTTTCTGGGCATTTTTTTCTATTTTTTAGAAATAACGACTTGATCTGGGGCGTCTTTTAAATAACGACTTATACATGGGCGTTTCTTAAAAAATTGACGACTATACTGGAGGGCGTCCATTCTTTCAAATTTCCATTTTTCTGGATTTTTCTGGAATTTTTCGAATTTTTTAGAAATTAACGACTTAACCATGGGCGTTACTTTGAATGTGAAAAGAATAAAAAATCAAAAAAATTAAGTCACGCCTTACTCACGGTCGTGTCTTTCAAATGGATTATTTTAATATTATTTTTAACCCCCTTCCAGAAGTGATTTGGTGGCCTTCCGGGTGTCAGAAAAATTCACAAAAATAGTCGTTGGAATCAGTGAGACGAGATGCACCTTCACCTAAAAAATGGAAAATAATATTGAGAAATGAAAAATGGCCCTATTTTGAATATTTTAAATTAACGTCTTTTGTTAGGGCGTGTTTTAATTAACGCCTTTGAATCAGACGTGTTTCACAATTTTTCAAATAAATTCCAAAATTTGATTTTTGAATTAACGCCCTGATCTAAGGCGTGTTTTTAAGAAACGCCCTCTGGGCCAGTCGTCAATTCAACAATTGACGCCCTGAACCAAGTCGTGTTTCACTTTTGTGCTCCGAACGAACGCAGCCTTTCCCAGAGAGACTCCTGCTTCGTTTGGGCTCTTGCCTAGCTTAATCCTCCCCTATTTTGGGCTCTTGCCCGTTCTTATCTCTTCCTCCTTTGGACTCTTCCCTCCTTATCTCCTCTTCTATCCTTAATAGAACTTCGGTAGCTCTGTTAAGGGGTTATTCTTATTCTTCTGCTTCTTCTTCCGTTCTTCTGCTTCGGTGTTATTTTTTTCTTTTTTTTTCGTTTTTCTTGTTCTTCTTCTGCCGTCTTCTTCTTCTGTCTTTTTTCTTCTGTTTTCTTCTTCCCCTCCTCTCTTCTTTCTCTTCTGTTTTCTTCTTCACAGGTGCTGCTGCTGCGGTTGGCTCAGGAGAAGCTGCACGAATCCATCTTCATCCTATTTGAAGCTTCCTCCCCCTTGAACATCAAAGCCAACGCACAGGCTCCTCCTCTCTTTTTTTATTTCTTTTGTTTATTGCTTTGTTTTGTGCATGCATGCCCATCTCCTATTGATTTTCATTATTCTCAACCACGTTGAGTATCTCCCCATAGTGCATACTTGCACTCTTTCCTCTTGTTTTATTTTGCATAACATTCATACATTCCCATACCCTTTTTGCATAGGGGTTTAAGGGTCAACCACCCACAAGGTGTGTCTTAATCCTATGATATTTCGTGCTCATCTATTCAAGAATTTGATGCTACACCCACCTTGTTTCTGATTCAATTCTTTTGGTGGTATTTGTTTGTTTTTCAAGGGTAATAAAAGCAAGAACTCTCTTCATCGGCCGGCCGATTAGAAGAGAAAGGAGCACTCACATCCCCGCACTTTCAAGGTATTCTTCGCGATCTCTCCCCTTCATTAATTGTTATATCTTTTGAGGCGTTCGCGTCTCTGGCGATCACAACTTCCTTTTAGCACCTCGTGCTATTTTATTGCTTTCATCATATCTATTGCTTTTTATATTTAAGTGGATTTTTAAAGAGATCTACAAATTGGCGATCACGGTGGGACACTTTGTGTTCTTCCTTTATTACCCCTTTCCCCTTAGGCACCCGCGTGTGCCGTCTCACTTATTGCACCCTCGGTGCGTCTCCCTTTTGTGCCCCTCGGGCAACCTCCATTATTTTTTACCCTTCCCTAATTGATTTGTCATTTTGTTGTCTCTTCCTTAGAATCTCCACCTATTTAAAATTCTTGATGAGCATGCTTATTCTAGTGATTGCCATGACGTTGTGATTGAGTGTTATTACTGCTGGCCGTGAAGTTTTTATGGAGAAAGTGAAGTCACGCCCCTGGAAGAGGCGTTTTTTTTGATTTAACGCCCTAACCCAGGGCGTCTTATTCATATTTCACGCCCTCTGACAGGGCGTTTTCCAGCATATTTGAGAGTTTTCCTGATTTATATTACTGCCTGTGAATTCACGCCCTGCTCCAGGGCGTCTTTTACTTTATTAGCGCCCCACATCAGGGCGTGTCTTTTTGATTTGACGCCCGCTACACAGGGCGTCCTTTTATTGATAGCGCCTCACCCTAAGGTGCGTTTTACCCTGCCCCTGGGCCTCTCACGTTGATTCACGACAGTCACATAGTCGTGTCTTTTTTTATTAGCGCCCCCAGCCAGGGCGTGTTTTTACTGTGGGTTTACAGAACCCGTGTGTGTGCCTTGTTCATCATGATTCATGCCTTTATTGATTGATCATATTAGGTGGTTGGCTTGATTTCCCCTGTTGCATTCATTCTTCATTTGCATTTGGTTTGGGAGCCTCCTCCTCTTCATTTGGATCCACACACCCTCTTGGAATCGGGACGACCCTCCATTGAGCATTCCGTCTCTTTGGACTGGAAATCCCTTTTCCAAGCCTCCATAAGCCCCCGCACCCGTGGATTCCCTCACGGACGTCGGGCAGGTTGTACCCTTTTGGAGTCCCGATATAGTTGGCCTAATACGTGGTGAGTGAGAGTTCTTAGTTGGCATTGGAGTTCAAATCTCATTTGAAACTAGGACTCTCCTTGTGTGAATCTTTCCAAACTTTATTAAAATCCTTAATTCACCAAGGATAAAACAAATAAAAATCAAGGTAACCATTCCAACTTGTGTGTTTCTTTGCAAATTGTTTGCACATTACTTGGATTGCATAATGGCTTACTTTGATAGACAAAACAACATGTTCAATTCAAATAATGCTCATGAGGATGATCGTCCATGCACATCTTATGATCCTCAATTTCAACATGTTCATCAAAATTTTCACCATTCTTTCAAAGGGCCACGTCCTCATTCTTATGGTCATGCCCGACCCATAGGCAATGTCCATTCTCATGGTCCTCCTACTCAATTTCGGGCCACTATTCCCTCGGGACCGTCTCCTCCCAATGACGAGAAGGTCTCCCGAATCATCCATGCATTAGATCATCTCACCCCTCAACAGATCCAAGCCCTTAAGGCTGCCGTTGAGGGTGCATCTCATTCATCACCCCCTCCTTCCAATTCTATTCGGGTGGCCCATCACCCATCTCCTTCCAATTCTATTCGGGTGGCCCATCACCCATCTCCTTCCAATTCTAATCGGGTAGCCCATTACCCATCTCCTCCTGTTCATTCTACTCGGGTGGCCCATCACCCGCCTCCTTCTATTCCTCCTCCATCACGGCCCCGAGGCCCTTATATTCCTTGTAATCTGGCCCATCCGGGTTCTTTTACGGGTCATCCCGTCAACTCCCCTCCACGGCCTTTTTATGCGGCCCCTCCTCCTTCAATGCCCTGCCGGCCCTCGGTTGTTCAAGTCACATCCCTCCAACAATCTCTGCTTGATAAGATTACTTTGATGGAGGAACAAATAAAGAGGGTCACAGCTCCTCCTACTCCAGTCAATCCTCTCCATGCTGCTTTGGACGAGATTACAAAGATGGAGAATGAATGGAAAGACAGGATGGACGATTATGACTTCGGCATTCCAAGCGAGGAAGAGCCGGCAATTGAAGAATACGAGCCGGTATATGATGATGAAGCTATGCAGGCACCCCTTCCAAGTTTCCTTAATTTCCCACTCCCTCCATTATCATTTGATGAACCTCCTGCTCAGGATGAAACCATCCCCGATCCAATCCCTATTTATGAGACTAATTGGTGTTACGATGATGGGTCGATACTTCAATCACCCACACCGGCACATTGTAAGTCTCCTCCTATCCTTGACACCGCATACATTACACCTCCTCCTATTACACCATTAACCCACGCAACACTGGCCTCCCCCAAGCCTTCCACCATTAAACCTCCACTCGTTAAGCCATCTACCTCCACACCATTAGCCTCCGTCGAACCCATCATTAAACCTTCCCCAATCAGCCTCCCATTACCACCATCCTTAAAACCCACTTTTCCTACCCTACCATTTAACCCTTCACCCTTGCCTATGGTTAATCCTGAGCAGGATCCACCACTTCTTGCACTCGAGCTAACCTCAACCGCTTGCAAGCGAGGGGAGAAACTCAATGTGTTTGAACCTCCGCCTCCACTTACGCCAACACCTTCCATTATACCTCCACCACTCACAAAGCCTTCCGCCTCCGCTTCACCTCCTTCTATTACTCGGAATGTGGGTGCTTCTGCAAGTATACGTGCCGAAGATGATCAAGAGCCGGGCAAGAAGACTTTGGCCACGACTGTGCCATTCAAGATTCAAGAATTTATTTACCGGATGCCAATCCGGGTTATTGTGCCGCGCATGATCGCAGAGGCCAAGTCACCGCCATTGCTCAGGGAAGAATGCCAAGAATTGATGCCATCCAAGGGCCAGGCAAAACACCCCCTGTTCAAACTTTCCAATCCAGAATTCATTATTCCTTACAAGGGGCGAATGCCCATTTTGCTCAACATTCCATATACACCACATTCAATGGGCAACATAATGCTTCCCGTTCCAACTCTACGACTCCCTCACTTTATTGATCTTCGCTTTCCAAAGGGGTTGTCATTTATTGAAGCTTCCTTTATTGGGCCAATCGGTCGTACATGTTCACTGCCATGGAGGGGCAGTTACCTTGATGCTAAGGGACCATCCCTTATTTGTTCCACTTTCTATTCGTCCATCTCTATCACTTCTTCTTCATGGGCCATTCCCAGGGTTAGGAGGAGGATCTCGTCCTCTCGCCCTTCACATTCTTTATATTCTTTGCATCTCATTGCATTCGCGCATTCATCGCATCCATCATTCTGCATACAATTGCATCTCCTGCTTCCCAGGTTTCCAAACCCGTATCTTCCCCGCCTTCCGGCACCGCCGGATATTCCACGTCTCCCATCTTATTCATATTCATCTTTTTGTCCACTCTCCTTGGGGCATCGCATCCCCTTTCCTGCTATCTCCCTGGAACCTCCAGGAATTTTATCCCTCCTCTTTGGGCATCTCGCCCTTTCTGATTCTATTCCTCCAGAACCTCCTGACTTTCCCCTCGGGCATCGCGCCCCTTTCCACCTTCTCCTTCCTGGTTTCACTCCTCCGGAACCTCCGGATTTTTCCCTTGGGCATCGCGCCCCGTTCCATTTGCTTCCTCCGGAACCTCCGGATTCTTCCCTTGTCCTTTCAGGGCATCGCGCCCCTTTCTATCCTCTTCCTCCGGAACCTCCAGACCTTCCATATTTCTTTCAATTTATCTTTTTGCTCCTCCGGGACTTCATGTCTTTTATTCTCTTCTTCCTTTTCCGTCACCTTTTTTATCATCTTTTTCCCTATTTCTCCCCAGGGCATCGCATCCCTTCTTTCAATATTCCTCCGGAGCCTCCGGATTCCTCCTATCATGATTCTCCTCCTCTGCCTCCGGACCCTCCGGATCCACCTCTTTCCATCTACCAATTTCTTCTTCTGATTCCTCCTAATTTTGGGTCTGACCCAACTTCTTCCACATCCACTGCCTTGGGCATTTGCCCTTTCTCCCATTGCTTCCGAGGCTTTAGTCCTCACCCCTCTTCTTGATTTTCCGCTTCTTCTGTAGACTGTTCCATGTGATCAGGGTCTCCGCACCTTAGTGAGGGAGTTCTAGCCCTCGCCTCTCTTCCTTTTCTCCTTATTTCGTCTGAGTCTGGTCTGGGCACCACCCCTTCGTGTTAAGTCACTTTCAATCCTTTGCTGCCAATCATTTTGACTGCCAAAGAGGACTATCCCACGATGATCAACCTCTCGCAGCAGCTACTTCTACAAAGGTTGTAAGGTAACATATTGGCGTAAGTACGCATTTTTATGATATCATTCCCTCATTACTTCACGCATGATTTTCAAGATAAAGTGCTTCTTAACAAGATTAAGAGTGGTGTTTTAAACCTTTATCTTAGGCTTTTGTTGAATCATTTGTTTAAAAAAGAGTCTTTAGGCTTGCTTTTGCAGCACCTTTTAAGAACCCGCGCTGGGAATTCGACATTCTCTCCCCGCTTGTTAAGAGCAACCCTTAGCTGGGCATTCCACACACTTCACGGCGTCCTTAGCCGGCTTCTTTGGTTAAACACCGTTGCTACCTTGGCCATGCCATGAGTATATCTGAAAGTCTTTTCTCTTCTCTACTCGGCCGCGTGCAGGGGCAAGAGGTTGACGGATGAGATGACTAACCAAGGTAATCCCCAATACGAGAGGAGTCTCAAATAGGGGCAGTCTTGACCCAAAATCAATATGAGTTTTCATATGAGCTTTCATGATATACATCTCGCCAAAAGGGCTATTATGAAAATCAAATCAAAATTTCAATAAATTCAAAATTGTGAATTATGGCATGACAAGAGTGGCAAAGTCCCCGCAGGGAAAACCCTGGTCGTATGCATGTCAAGGGTCTAAAAATCAAAGGCACAAAGCCCCGGCACAACAGACTATCTCTTTGAGGGGAAACATCTTGGAAGGAATTCAAGTCTTGATATCTCCCATCCTGTATAAAGCTTATCTCCAATTATTCTTCTCTTCTCCCTCCAAGACCGAATGTTTCTCGGGTATGGCCTTAGTAGGGGCACCGTTGATCAAAGGCAGTCGGTTATAGGGCGCCACCCTTCAATGCACACCCGGCTTTGGGCAGTTTTAAGCAAAAAGGGAAGGAACGAGGACCCCCAATTAATGGTTTAAACACCCTTTGATGCTGCATTAGCTATGTCTAAACCAAAATCTAAAAAAAATTGAATATTGCAAAATCAAACAAAAAAATTGAATATTGCAAAATCAACCAAAAAATTGAATATCTTTCTCAAAACTTCATAAAAATTTGAATATCTTTCTCAAAACTTCATAAAAATTTGAATGTCTTTTCCTAAAAACCACAAAAATTTGCATATTTATCAAAATCCATAAAAATTTAAATATATTTTCAAAACTCATAAAAATTTGCATATTTCAAAATCCAAAAAAAAAATTTGCATTGTATTTTATTTCTAATGGTGTTTTGCAGGAACAACTTTGCAAGGACCAAGAGCACGGGATAAGTCCTATCTCCACTTGTCACTATCAATCTATTGATTTCTCCCGATATTCTCATGACATACCATCCTGGGCATCATTTTGATTATCATCTCCCTATATCATTCTTATTATCATATCTCCTGATTATCATCCTGATTATTCATCTCGAGATCTTTCAAACAACTCCTGCTGATTTCTCTTGATTAATTCTGCCACTGGGCATTATATCACTCTGAACATTCAACTCCAAATCTTGATTAGCCAAGTTGTCATCCTCATGACGAAACAACGAACAATGATGATTTGCAATACCATGATTTAATTTGTGCTATTCATGCCATATACATGTTATTGATGCTTCCATTCATGCTATGCTTGTTATGCTTAAATGCCTCATTCATTGCTTGTTATCTTCATTATATCTTGGTTAATGAAATTTTGAGCGCAGGATAAGAAGCTCTTGGTCCCATCATCCGGGCATCATCATCCAAGCCCCACGGTGCCCGCACCTCATCTCTCAGTTCCCCCATACTTATTGCTTCACCATCTCCCTGTATGCATTCTACTTATGTTACATATGTTACTAGATTACATCAAGGACCTTGTGGCTTTGATAAATCGGGAATTTGAGTTCCCCTTCATCAAAAACGATGACGATTCCAGAGGCATCTTAGTCATACGGATAGGCCGTTGAGCCGTCCAAGACTGGGGACGATGGTTCCCTCTTTGCGAGTTGGTGCGCGGATAAACGGGCTTCGGCTTAGTATCAGCTCGCGAAATTGGTTTCTTGACCCAGTCTTGGCAGTTTAACAATATTATCCTTGATTATTCTATATTTTCATTTGATTTATTTTTTCCCTTTAAACCCAGCATGCATTCATGTAGGAATTTGAAACAATTGTTGAAAAATCATTCTGATAAGCTGTTTTTGTGGGTCAAATTGATCTTGATCTTCAATGTGAGATATTCCATGCCGAATTGAGTCCTCAGTTCGTTTTGTCGCTGTTTTGGGTCATTTTCTCGAAAGCTCCTTGTTTGGATTTCTATCATCTTATTTTAATCTTTTTCCCTTTGATCCACCTTGGCTGCAGCACGTCCACTGGCTGGTAACCGCTCCCCAATGGTGAAACCTTCAGGTTTGTGACCTGGGGTACTTCCACCGCGTTGGAAGTTGATCATTTATTTTATCTCCTTCGTGCACCGCGTGCACACTCCCCGTTTTATCAGAACATCGTTGGTTTCATTGAATTTCCCGGGATTGCTTCATCTCGTGCTTCTGATTTGATTCTCATCAAGTGATGTTGATTGCGTGTCTCATCACACCTTGGCATCTACTTTTCAGTTTGCTACGCTCCCTTGCAAAGCAGACGCCAAGGCGGGGCAGCTGTAGACACGCCAAAATTGACGTTACTATGAGTACATCTCATATTGCCTTGTAATGCCCCAATTTGACCCTCAAATTAGTTCTATTTGAGTGGTTTTTCTCACTTTTTTTAGATTTCTCCTATTTTTTCACCCTTTTCCTATTTTTTCCTATTTTTCTGGATTTTTCTGGATTTTTCTGGATTTTTCTGGATTTTCTGGGCATTTTTTTCTATTTTTTAGAAATAACGACTTGATCTGGGGCGTCTTTTAAATAACGACTTATACATGGGCGTTTCTTAAAAAATTGACGACTATACTGGAGGGCGTCCATTCTTTCAAATTTCCATTTTTCTGGATTTTTCTGGGAATTTTTCGGAATTTTTTAGAAATTAACGACTTAACCATGGGCGTTACTTTGAATGTGAAAAGAATAAAAAATCAAAAAAAATTAAGTCACGCCTTACTCACGGTCTTGTCTTTCAAATGGATTATTTTAATATTATTTTTAACCCCCTTCCAGAAGTGATTTGGTGGCCTTCCGGGTGTCAGAAAAATTCACAAAAATAGTCGTTGGAATCAGTGAGACGAGATGCACCTTCACCTAAAAAATAGGAAAATAATATTGAGAAATGAAAAATGGCCCTATTTTGAATATTTTAAATTAACGTCTTTTCTTAGGGCGTGTTTTAATTAACGCCTTTGAATCAGACGTGTTTCACAATTTTTCAAATAAATTCCAAAATTTGATTTTTGAATTAACGCCCTGATCTAAGGCGTGTTTTTAAGAAACGCCCTCTGGGCCAGTCGTCAATTCAACAATTGACGCCCTGAACCAAGTCGTGTTTCACTTTTGTGCTCCGAACGAACGCAGCCTTTCCCAGAGAGACTCCTGCTTCGTTTGGGCTCTTGCCTAGCTTAATCCTCCCCTATTTTGGGCTCTTGCCCGTTCTTATCTCTTCCTCCTTTGGACTCTTCCCTCCTTATCTCCTCTTCTATCCTTAATAGAACTTCGGTAGCTCTGTTAAGGGGTTATTCTTATTCTTCTGCTTCTTCTTCCGTTCTTCTGCTTCGGTGTTATTTTTTTCTTTTTTTTTCGTTTTTCTTGTTCTTCTTCTGCCGTCTTCTTCTTCTGTCTTTTTTCTTCTGTTTTCTTCTTCCCCTCCTCTCTTCTTTCTCTTCTGTTTTCTTCTTCACAGGTGCTGCTGCTGCGGTTGGCTCAGGAGAAGCTGCACGAATCCATCTTCATCCTATTTGAAGCTTCCTCCCCCTTGAACATCAAAGCCAACGCACAGGCTCCTCCTCTCTTTTTTTATTTCTTTTGTTTATTGCTTTGTTTTGTGCATGCATGCCCATCTCCTATTGATTTTCATTATTCTCAACCACGTTGAGTATCTCCCCATAGTGCATACTTGCACTCTTTCCTCTTGTTTTATTTTGCATAACATTCATACATTCCCATACCCTTTTTGCATAGGGGTTTAAGGGTCAACCACCCACAAGGTGTGTCTTAATCCTATGATATTTCGTGCTCATCTATTCAAGAATTTGATGCTACACCAACCTTGTTTCTGATTCAATTCTTTTGGTGGTATTTGTTTATTTTTCAAGGGTAATAAAAGCAAGAACTCTCTTCATCGGCCGGCCGATTAGAAGAGAAAGGAGCACTCACATCCCCGCACTTTCAAGGTATTCTTCGCGATCTCTCCCCTTCATTAATTGTTATATCTTTTGAGGCGTTCGCGTCTCTGGCGATCACAACTTCCTTTTAGCACCTCGTGCTATTTTATTGCTTTCATCATATCTATTGCTTTTTATATTTAAGTGGATTTTTAAAGAGATCTACACTGGTTACATGGCCTTTAACCACACTTGGCCCAAGAAGAGGCCCATGAATGGGGCGCCCCCTCTTTTGGCCTTATTAGGCTTGTTAGGTGGTGTTTGAATAGCTTTAGTCCAAGGTTGAATAAGCACGGTCAAATTAGATTAAACTAATGTATTAAATGTGTGATTCACATTGTATCCCAGCCCTTCAATCCAAACCCCTAGATCCAAGGGTTGAGGTTGAGTTTGGTTGGCATCCTATATAAGGTTGTATTTTTCATATTGAAGGAATGAATGAAGGAAAAAAAAGGCATTTGCCCCCCTTGGAGATTTGCGCCCCTCCCCTCTCTCTCCCTGGTTCCTCCTCCCCTCTCCCCTTTCTAGAGTGTAATCCCTTCCCCCTTGATCCCCTCCAGCATCTGAAGCAACTCCGGTGATCGCCGCCGCCATCGACTCGCCACCGACGCGTCGTTGCCAACGGTTTCGGTGGTTCTGTCCACTCAGGATAGGTTCCTCTTCTTCGAATTTCTGCTATCACTCCCTTCATCTTCTGAAGCTCAAACTTTCAGGGTTGGTTCCCCTCTAGAACCCTTATCCCCACAAAAAAAATCACGTCACAATTCATCGTTTAGTTATTTTTTGATTTTCGTCCAAGTCCAAGTTCCAGATCTGTCCTGGTTCTGTTTACTATTCATCAGCTCTGAGTTTACCCCATTCGAACCATCTTTTTATTTTTGTGGGGTCGCCCAAATTTATTGGGAGTTCTGTCCACATCCCTCTACCACCAGAATTTTCCTAATTTTTGGTTCACCCTCCAATTATTTTACAAAAACCGTCCAAGTTCCCAAGAATAGTCTGCCCACAGTTTCCCAGATCCGACCCAGGTCTAGTTAAAAAATCCCAGAAAATCCATTTCTTCTCCAATCAAAAAAACCAAAAATAGTCCCGGATTCCTCTCTCAGAGACCTTCAACTTTGCTGAAGAAATCATTTCCAGATTCGGAGGTCTTCTCCCCAGTGAACGTCGATCTTCAGAGAAGTCAGAACCTGCCCCTGCAGTTCTGGCCAGATTCCAGCAAGCTTGTAAAATACATGATCAGAAATACAGATCTGATTATTTTTTTTGAAGACCCCTACATCGAGGTATTCTGAGTCAGCTTTCCAACGGCGCTAATCTCGTCGCATTCTGACGACGGGGCTGATCGCAGCAGTAGTTTTCTCCGAGTCACACACCTACAAACAGAACTTTCAGGTTCGTGGCCGAGTTCCCAGCGAGCGTCGTCCGAGGGCCGCCCGGCGTCCGGCGGTCGTTCCAGCAGCTCGCCATCCCAGGGGAACGCTTTCCAGGTGTCTCCACAACAGAGGAGTCATCAGGCCCCACACGACCCCTCCGGTCAATACGTGGGCCCCCACTAGCACGAGTACGCGTGAAGCCGAAGCATTGCCCGAAACCGCCCGTCAACCCGAACTTGGTCCTCTCGGGCCCACTTGTGTCACCCTTTACCTCCCTGCGTGGAGTGGGCTTATTTGTACTGCTGTAAACATAATGTACTAAGTTCCCGGGAGTACGAGCTTTGGCCGGGTGCCGTCTTCGCCACGCCGAGAGCGTGGAGGTATCGCCTTCACCCTTACACTTGGCATTAGCTTAATTCTTCATATGCTTTAGATGCCGCTGCTAGAAAGCATGTGTAGGGATACCTAGCTCGCTTTCAATTTATAATATCACTGCTGCGAGAGAGAGCGAAGCCGTCCCGTGACCCGATCCGGGCACGAAAGTGCGAGCCGACCACCCTAGCTCTTGCCGGTTTCTCAACCGTGCACATCCGACGCTTCCCTCATCAAGGGACGATCGCGAGCTTGCCGTGTCCGTGTCTCGTCCCGCATCAATTTGGTATCAGAGCCAGGTTGAGTCTAGGGTGTCTAAAGTCAAAAAAAAAAAAAGAGTGTCATTTACGTCTAGTCATTAGTCGGTTTAAGTCGAGTCTAGGATCATCATATTTTCAAAATAACAAAAAGAGTCGTTTTTGGGTCGCATACATCCCTTTACTCGGTATATCAAAAGGTGTTGTCCGAACGTTAGGCTACGCCTATCGGGAAGGCCGCACATTTGCGCGAGTGATCTTCGGATCAATTACCTCCGCCACGTATCGAGTCTTGGTTTACGTCTAGGGTCCTTAGTGTGCATGCATTCCAACTTTGCATTACTTAGGGTCGTGTCTAGTGTCTTGCCCAAATGGCCTTGCATATCCATTCCTAGGGATCCATTCCCGTATTTTGGCAACTATGGCCAACCCATGTCGACCCGTCCAAGGTGATAGGTCCGTGTCCGAGTACCTTCGGGCATATCATAAGTATTGGTTGGAACATGGCTTGGGAGAAGAGAGCAACACGGCCGCATTTCAATTCCGGAGAGGTTTGCGCCTTCACTTCTAATTGGAATGTCTTATCCGCAATGCATTCTCTCTAGCAGAATCCTATACGGTCGCTCTAGTGGTTGAACCATTTGAGTCACACTTCTCTCGGTATGGTGGCTTTAGACAAGCATCTACCTCCCAGCCGCCTACACCATGGCCTTCACCACTCGAGAGAGTTCCAATGTCATCCATCTCTTTTTCCGAATTTGATTCGGAATCCTCTCATTTGGAACCACCAAGGCCCGAGCCACCCGTATTTCTAACGGGTACGCTTTTCATAGCCGAGCCGCTTCTTAGTTGGCTCAAGGATGGCTTGGTCCCACCTCCCTTCCCATCAATGGACCCCACATTACCACTAGTGTCAAGCAACTCATTTCATACCACCTTCCGGTCTCGTCACTATGTGAACACATTGGACGACCTGCTTAAAGGGTTAGACCGGCAGTTGACCTTTACACATTTATTGGCCCGAGGCTTCGACCAACCCGCTAGTCTTAGCTTCACCCATCCGACCTATGGGTCCATTACATCCGAGTGCACCGGGGGTTGTGTCACCACGGAGATCCTCTTACTCCTCCCCTTACCAGACGAGCCCGAATTCATACCCTTTTGTCCGAGGGAGGAATCCTACTTCTTGCCTACGATCCCCGTCCCACCCGTTACAATTCAAGAAGGTGACTACCCACATCTTCAAACCGTCTACACGTGGGACTGTGACTTGTGGGAACCCACCACAAGGGGTCATCCCTTCTTTGACCCTTTTGACCCCTTCACTTTTAGACTTCCCGAGTTACCACCCGTACACCTCTTCTTCAAGGAAGCCCACTTTTATGCCCCTTCCCCTCGAGATGGTCCATCTACATCCACCAACCCCGATCCACCTACACCCGGCCCTTCTAAACCACCCGAGTTGCCCACATTCCAAAGACCATCCACGCATAACCACACCCGACGTATAGGTGTTCCCCATACCATCCATTCCCAGTTGCCTAACATGCATGCATGGCACATATTCGGGTGTCCTGGTCTGCCGTCACCCATGTACGGGTCGGACTAACATTAGGTGTGTCTAGGGTCATATATGAGTCGGTGTGTTTTCTTTATGTGGTTTGTTTGTGTGGTGATTTTGAGTCGATTGTTTGCGTGGTTTGCATTCGTGTGTCTGTGCATGGTGAGTCTGCATGTGTCTTGTGCAAGCTCGTTGTCGGTCTCTTACGAGTAAGAGGCGAGTGGACTCACTTGATGAGTATGGGATCGGTTTTACTTCTATATCCGGATCAGTCACCTATAGGGACTCAGAGGTGATTCCTAGTGAGTCTTCGAGTTGTCTCCTTCCTTTTGAGAGTGCCCCTTCGGAGTGACCACCTTTAGCCATAGCAGTGCGCATATCGAGTATATATGAAATGAGCAGGTGCCGATCACTTGGAGTGGAGCATACCCACGCTACTTAGCACGGTGACGGATCCGCCGGAGGACCGGAGCAGCCATACCCCTACTCGACAGGGTCGAGTTCCTCCCACCCGGGGAGAATTGATGGGGCATCAAAGGCGATTTCCATACACGGGTGAAGTGTATTTGTGTGTTATGGCTTGTATGAAGTTATAATTGTGTAATTTCTTTCTTTTGGGCTCCTTGTAAGGCTTATATCAAGCCAATAGGCCATTTGTTATGTCAAGTCCAAGGCTAGGTTGTAACGACCCGAGAATCCGATTACCGGGAAGGCCCGATAACCCGAGACTCGTACCGCCACCCACGAGTCCGAAGACTCGGAAGGGTTAAAAGGATGGTGTGGAAACTACATAAGCATCACAGATAATTGCAGAAATTAAACAGTTATAATATTAAGCAGGAAATAAATTAACAATTTACATGGTCCACAATAAAATAACAACAACAGCAACAGTAGTCCACGACTAGTACAGTGACAAGAAAGAAGAGTACAGCTACACGGGGCATACCCCGGCTCTGACCTCTGGCACTACCTCTGGGCACCCGCACCACGCTGCGCTCCAGACGCGCTCCCCGAAGGTGGCGCCTCACCTGAAACACGGTGAAAACACGCAGGGAATGAGTCTCAGAACAAGACTCAGTAGGGATCACTCGAACCCTACCTCGAAAAATGAGAAACCACTACTCTAGCGGTAGGAAAGTACCTCGGAAAGGAAAGCCCTGTACTCTACAGAACTAGACCCTACGGCACGCAAACCGACACACGTGCCACGGTACGAGAAGACCGAAACTCAACGGTCGAACCGTCAAAACCCGAAGGTCGGAAACACACGACTGACAGTCTGACACTCCGTACTCGACAGGAGTACCACCCACTAGAAGCACAGCCGGTAGCGTCCCCTGACGTCTTACACCGCACCGCAGGTGAACCGCCTAACGTGGTAGGTCCTACCCGAGGCGCGAACACCGTACAAGTAACCACAAACAAGTAACTAGCTGGGGTCACGCCCGTCGACGTGGGTCCAACCGCCCCCAACCACGTGTGCACACACAGACCTTGCGTCACTAGGTCTGGTCCTCTGACCGGTTTTCCCCCGTAGCCGGACTCTGGCTACCTACGAGGGGCCTACGGTAACCGGTCCACAAACCGTCTCGAAAGGTGGGTGCCCGTACACCACTCCCAGGTGAGACCAGCACCTCGTACTGGTGGGCTACGACTAGTAGAGGGTCACTGAAGGAGTAGACTCTCGAGTCAACGGAAAACAACGTCCGAGTCCGACAACGTGTGGGAATCACCCCACGCACTAGCTCCGTCAAATGGTAACCACGGTCGGAAAAGAAACAGACGCACTGCCCACGGTCAAACGCCTGACCGAGGCAAACGGGACTTCCGGACACCAAAGACACGGTCACGGAACTCCACGGGGTGCCCGGGACGCACACACGCCCCAAGAGAAACACCCAACAACAGGCAAGATCGCACTAGGGACACCTAGCGCGACACGGAAGAACGCGCTAGGGAACCCTAGCGCAACAAGGGTTGTCGCGCTATGGCCCCATAGCGCGACACGGACCATCGCGCTAGGGATACCTAGCGCGACAGGGACCATCGCGCTAGGTCCTCCTAGCGCGACAATGATGATCGCGCTAGGGCCCCATAGCGCGACACGAACCGCCAAACTGTTCATCTTCTCCGATGAACGCGCTCGGTCGGGGCAGCGCGACCTCCAAGAACGCGCTACTGGAGTATAGCGCGTTCTCAGTCCGCGGTCGAAAACGGTAAGAACGCCCAAAAAAACCAACCACGCCCCCATACCTCCATAGGAGAGGGGGAAAACAAAGGGGAAGACCCCTGGGGACCCCTAGCATGATTCTAGGCCCTCAAAACACGAATCCATGCATTGAATCCATAGATCGGGCGAGCTCTCCCCAAATCATGGAAAAACCCAAAAACGCTCAAATGATCCCCTCTCGGCCTCCCCGCGGCCTATAAATCACGGAAAAGAACGGCATGAGGCTAAGGAACGTCACCCTACCTCAATGGAGCGAATGCTCCGCCGGATCGATCACGAATCACGAAGAATGCTCGAAGCTTCACGAACTCCCCACGCTTCCCACGCTCGCCGCACGCCCACGAGATCGCCTCACCGTCGCCCACGCGTCCGCGCCATCGCCCCGCCGCCGTCCGTAGCCGGAGAGGGGCTCGCCACGTCCGAATGGGAGAGAGGGAGAGAGAGGGGCTCACGGTCGCGAGAGAGAGAGGGAGAGGAAGAAGAAAGAGAAAAGGGAAAAAGAAAAGAAAAAGGATTAGGATTTATAGAAAATCCGAATTTTCGGAAAAATACCGAAAAATAGAAAAATACATTTCTGGAATCCTCGGAACGCACCGATCGCAACGGTACCACTCGTGCCCGGGTGAACGGCCCAGTTAACCCGCAGCGAGCGTCCGAAGGAAAAGCCGAAACACACGCCGGGAATCGGAAAACACACGCGGAAAAGCCGCGGAACGCCTCCGGGCCTCCGAAACGACTCCGGATCGCGCCGATCCGAACACGAAAGATGTCCGAAACGAAATTTCGGACACAACAGAGCTGGCCGCTCCGAAAACCAGATCCGGGACCCACGAAGAAGGATCCGAAAGGTCCGGGATATTACAGCCCTCCCCCCTTAAGGAATTTCGTCCTCGAAATTGAGAACAACCAAAGGGGAAAGAAGAGGAAGACTCACTCAAACAGATACGGGAACTGCTGACGCATCTCGTCCTCACGTTCCCACGAAGCCTCACCACCAGAGTGTCGTTGCCACACGACCTTCACCAAGGGAATGACCTTGTTCCGCAGGCGCTGCTCTCGCCTATCCTCCACACGGATCGGAAACTCTGGGAGAGAAAGATCTGGAGTCACCTCAGGCCAAACAGAAAACTCGAGCACATGAGAGTCATCGGGCATATACTTCCGCAACATCGAGACGTGGAACACGTCATGCACCGACGCCAACTCAGGAGGTAACTGCAACCGGTAAGCAACCTCACCGATGCGTTCCACAATCGCGAAAGGACCAATATAGCGGGGACTCAGCTTCCCACGCCGTCCAAAATGCATCACCCCCTTCATCGGAGAAACTCTCAAGAACACATGATCGCCCACGGCGAACTCGAGGGGTTGCCTCCTACGGTCAGCATAGCTCTTCTGCCGACTCTGGGCCGCCAACATGTTCTGACGAACCAGGTGCACAACATCCACACATTGCTGCACCAATTCTGGTCCCGTCAAAACACGCTCACCCACCTCAAACCAATCAAGCGGAGTCCGACAAGGACGCCCATACAAAGCCTCATAGGGAGCCATGCCGATGCTCGAATGATAGCTGTTGTTATAGGCAAACTCCACCAACGGTAGGTGATGAATCCAACTCCCCTGCCACTCCAGGCAGCAGGATCTCAGCATGTCCTCCAAAGTCTGAATGGTCCTCTCAGACTGACCATCTGACTGTGGATGATACGCCGAGCTAAAAGCCAACTCCGTGCCAAGAGCTCGCTGGAAACTCCTCCAGAATCCAGAAGTGAAGCGCGGATCCCGATCCGACACGATCGAAATGGGAACCCCATGCAACGGAACGATCCGCTCCACATAAAGACGAGCCAACTTAGGCACGCTCCAGCTGACCTTGACCGGAAGCAACCGCGTCACCTTCGTCAGCCGATCCACCAGTAACCAAATACTGTCCTGCCCACTCGGGGTCCTTGGCAACCCCACCACAAAATCTGTGGTCACATGGTCCCACTTCCAAGCAGGAACATTCAAGGGCTGGAGAGTACCTCCTGGTCGCTGATGCTCCGCCTTCACCTGCTGACAGATCAGGCACCTCGCCACAAACTCCGCGACATCTCTCTTCATGCCAGGCCACCAAAACTACCTCCGCAAGTTCCGATACATCTTCGTCGCACCCGGGTGTACAGTGTACCTGCTCCCATGAGCCTCGCGTAACACCGCACGACGAACCTGCTCCTCCGCTGGGACGTACAACCTGCCACGAAACCTCGCAGCACCGTCCTCGCCGAGCTCCACATCAGCCATCGCAAGAATCCGGGGCAACTCAGGGTCCGCATGCTGAGCCTCTGTCACCTGACGACGGATAGCAGGAGTGACAGTCAGACTCGCAAGCACTGCCAACCCTCGCTCCTGGGGAATCTTGAGCCTGAAAGATACCTCGGGCACTTGTTCCCAGAGCCTCCACTTCCTCAACATCAAGGTACTGACCGCCACCTTCCGACTCAAGGCATCGGCAACGACATTCATCCTGCCCGGCTGATAAGACAGGGTGAAGTCATAGTCCTTCATGAACTCCATCCAACGCCTCTGTCTGAGGTTCAGATCTCTCTGCGAGAACACATACCTCAAACTCTGATGGTCAGTGAACACCTCGAACTTCTCGCCGTACAGATAATGCCTCCAGATCTTCAGCGCGAAGATCACCGCCGCCAACTCAAGATCATGGGTAGGGTAGTTCTCCTCATGGGGCTTTAGCTGCCGAGATGCATAAGCCACCACTCTACCATGCTGCATCAAAACAACACCCAGTCCAACGCCGGAAGCATCTGTACACACCACAAAACCTCCCGATCCAGAAGACAAAACCAACACCGGAGCCGAGGTGAGCAACCTCTTCAGTTCACTGAAGCTCTGCTCACACTCCTCGGACCAAACGAAAGGCACATCCTTCCGCGTGAGCCTCGTCATCGGGGTCGCAATGCGGGAAAAATCCTGGATAAACCGGCGATAATACCCCGCAAGCCCCAAGAAACTCCGGATCTCCGTCACCGACCTCGGCCTCGGCCACTGCATCACAGCCTCGACCTTGGCGGGATCCACGAAAATGCCATCACCAGAAATCACGTGCCCCAGAAAGTGCACCTCGCTGAGCCAAAACTCGCACTTGCTGAGCTTCGCATACAACTGGTGATCTCGCAACGTCTGCAGCACCACACCCAAATGGTACGCATGCTCCTCAGCAGACCGCGAATAAACAAGGATGTCATCCACGAAGATGACCACGAACTGGTCCAAATACGGATGAAACACCCTCTGCATCAAGTCCATGAAGGCTGCTGGGGCATTGGTGAGCCCAAACGGCATCACCAAGAACTCATAATGCCCGTACCTCGTACTGAACGCAGTCTTCTCCACATCAGACTCGCGAATTCTCAGCTGATAGTAACCGGACCGCAAATCAATCCGTGAGAACACTCGCGCAGACTGAAGTTGGTCGAACAAATCATCAATCCGCGGCAACGGATACTTGTTCTTAATGGTCACGTCATTCAGCTGCCGATAGTCAATGCACAACCGCAGACTACCGTCCTTCTTCTTCACAAACAACACGGGCGCACCCCAAGGGGAAAAACTCGGACGAATATACCCCTTGGCCAGCAGTTCCTGCAACTGCGCCCTCAACTCCCTCAACTCAGCGGGGGCCATACGGTAGGGAGCCTTCGCCAAAGGTCCCGTACCAGGTACAACCTCGATCACGAAATCGATCTCCCGCTGGGGAGGTAATCCAGGCAACTCCTCAGGAAAAACATCGGGAAACTCGCACACCACCGCAATGTCCTCGACATCCGGCTCCATCCGGTCAGACACAACCACAGACGCGAGAAAACCCTGACAACCTGAATCAAGCAATCGACGGGCTCGAATAGCAGAGATAAATAATCGAGAAGAGGTGGAACGGATACCTTGGAAATAGAAGGTCCGCTTGCTCGGATGCTGGAAGTAGACCCTCTTCATTCCACAATCCACCACCGCTCCATGAGTCTCGAGCCAATCCATGCCTAGAATCACGTCGTAATCCCGAAGCTGCAACGCATACAACCTGCCTGGCATACTTCGCCCATCGATCCACACCGGAACCTGGTCGAAGCAATACGGAGTGACCATACTCGACTGCCAAATCACAGGACAACTGGGTCACCGGCTCCTCGACGCTCGACGTGAAATCCTCCGAAATAAACGAATGAGACGCGGCAGAATCAAATAAAACCCGAGCCGCACAACCCAAAATCTGAACGGTACCTTCCACGAGCTGCGACGCCACTGCCTCTGCCCTGGTCAAGTGCGTGATCTGGCCACGAGCCCTCTGCCTGCCTCCCACACTAGCTGACCTGGGTAGCGGCGGATACTGTCCCTGCTGCTGCTGCTGCTGCCTCTGCTGCTGGGGAACCTGCTGCTGCTGAGGAAACTGCTGCTGCGGCGGTCTCTGAGGACAGTCACGCTGTAACGACCCGAGAATCCGATTACCGGGAAGGCCCGATAACCCGAGACTCGTACCGCCACCCACGAGTCCGAAGACTCGGAAGGGTTAAAAGGATGGTGTGGAAACTACATAAGCATCACAGATAATTGCAGAAATTAAACAGTTATAATATTAAGCAGGAAATAAATTAACAATTTACATGGTCCCCAATAAAGAACAATAATAACAGCAGTCCACGACTAGTACAGTGACAAGAAAGAAAAGTACAGCTACACGGGGCATCCCCCGGCTCTGACCTCTGGCACTACCTCTGGGCACCCGCACCACGCTGCGCTCCTGACGCGCTCCCCGAAGGTGGCGCCTCACCTGAAACACGGTGAAAACACGCAGGGAATGAGTCTCAGAACAAGACTCAGTAGGGATCACTCGAACCCTACCTCGAAAAATGAGAAACCACTACTCTAGCGGTAGGAAAGTACCTCGGAAAGGAAAGCCCTGTACTCTACAGAACTAGACCCTACGGCACGCAAACCGACACACGTGCCACGGTACGAGAAGACCGAAATCAACGGTCGAACCGTAAAACCCGAAGGTCGGAAACACACGACTGACACTCTAACACTCCGTACTCGACAGGAGTACCACCCACTAGAAGCACAGCCGGTAGCGTCCCCTGACGTCTTACACCGCACCGCAGGTGAACCGCCTGACGTGGTAGGTCCTACCCGAGGCGCAAACACCGTACAAGTAACCACAAACAAGTGACTAGCTGGGGTCACGCCCGTCGACGTGGGTCCAACCGCCCCCAACGACGTGTGCACACACAGACCTTGCGTCACTAGGTCTGGTCCTCTGACCGGTTTTCCCCCGAAGCCGGACTCTGGCTACCGACGAGGGGCCTACGGTAACCGGTCCACAAATCGTCTCGAAAGGTGTGTGCCCGTACACCACTCCCAGGTGAGACCAGCACCTCGTACTGGTGGGCTACGACTAGTGGAGGGTCACTGAAGGAGTAGACTCTCGAGTCAACGGAAAACAACGTCCGAAGTCGACAACGTGTGGGAATCACCCCACGCACTAGCTCCGTCGCACTGGTAACCACGGTCGGAAAAGAAACAGACGCACTGCCCACGGTCAAACGCCTGACCGAGGCAAACGGGACTTCCGTACACCAAAGACACGGTCACGGAACTCCACGGGGTGCCCGGGACGCACACACGGCCCAAGGGGAACACCCAACAACGAACAAAATCGCGCTAGGGATACCTAGCGCGACAGGGCATGTCGCGCTAGGGTCCCCTAGCGCAACAAGGGTTGTCGCGCTATGGCCCCATAGCGCGACACGGACCATCGCGCTAGGGATACCTAGCGCGACAGGGACCATCGCGCTAGGTCCTCCTAGCGCGACAATGATGATCGCGCTAGGGCCCCATAGCGCGACACGAACCGCCAAACTGTTCATCTTCTCCGATGAACGCGCTCGGTCGGGGCAGCGCGACCTCCAAGAACGCGCTACTGGAGTATAGCGCGTTCTCAGTCCGCGGCCGAAAACGGTAAGAACGCCCAAAAAAACCAACCACGCCCCCATACCTCCATAGGAGAGGGGGAAAACAAAGGGGAAGACCCCTGGGGACCCCTAGCATGATTCTAGGCCCTCAAAACACGAATCCATGCATTGAATCCATAGATCGGGCGAGCTCTCCCCAAATCATGGAAAAACCCAAAAACGCTCAAATGATCCCCTCTCGGCCTCCCCGCGGCCTATAAATCACGGAAAAGAACGGCATGAGGCTAAGGAACGTCACCCTACCTCAATGGAGCGAATGCTCCGCCGGATCGATCACGAATCACGAAGAATGCTCGAAGCTTCACGAACTCCCCACGCTTCCCACGCTCGCCGCACGCCCACGAGATCGCCTCACCGTCGCCCACGCGTCCGCGCCGTCGCCCCGCCGCCGTCCGAAGCCGGAGAGGGGCTCGCCACGTCCGAATGGGAGAGAGGGAGAGAGAGAGGGCTCACGGTCGCGAGAGAGAGGGAGAGGAAGAAGAAAGAGAAAAGGGAAAGAAAAAGAAAAAGGAATTAGGATTTATAGAAAATCCGAATTTTCGGAAAAATACCGAAAAATAGAAAAATACATTTCTGGAATCCTCGGAACGCACCGATCGCAACGGTACCACTCGTGCCCGGGTGAACGGCCCAGTTAACCCGCAGCGAGCGTCCGAAGGAAAAGCCGAAGCACACACCGGGAATCGGAAAACACACGCGGAAAAGCCGCGGAACGCCTCCGGGCCTCCGAAACGACTCCGGATCGCGCCGATCCGAACACGAAAGATGTCCGAAACGAAATTTCGGACACAACAGAGCTGAACGCTCCGAAAACCAGATCCGGGACCCACGAAGAAGGATCCGAAAGGTCCGGGATATTACAGCCCTCCCCCCTTAAGGAATTTCGTCCTCGAAATTGAGAACAACCCAAGGGGAAAGAAGAGGAAGACTCACTCAAACAGATACGGGAACTGCTGACGCATCTCGTCCTCACGTTCCCATGAAGCCTCACCACCAGAGTGTCGCTGCCACACGACCTTTACCAAGGGAATGACCTTGTTCCGCAGGCGCTGCTCTCGCCTATCCTCCACGCGGATCGGAAACTCTGGGAGAGAAAGATCTGGAGTCACCTCAGGCCAAACAGAAAACTCGAGCACATGAGAGTCATCGGGCATATACTTCCGCAACATCGAGACGTGGAACACGTCATGCACCGACGCCAACTCAGGAGGTAACTGCAACCGGTAAGCAACCTCACCGATGCGTTCCACAATCGCGAAAGGACCAATATAGCGGGGACTCAGCTTCCCACGCCGTCCAAAACGCATCACCCCCTTCATCGGAGAAACTCTCAAGAACACATGATCGCCCACGGCGAACTCAAGGGGCTGCCGCCTACGGTCAGCATAGCTCTTCTGCCGACTCTGGGCCGCCAACATGTTCTGACGAACCAGGTGCACAACATCCACACATTGCTGCACCAATTCCGGTCCCGTCAAAACACGCTCACCCACCTCAAACCAATCAAGCGGAGTCCGACAAGGACGCCCATACAGAGCCTCATAGGGAGCCATGCCGATGCTCGAATGATAGCTGTTGTTATAGGCAAACTCCACCAACGGTAGGTGATGAATCCAACTCCCCTGCCACTCCAGGCAGCAGGATCTCAGCATGTCCTCCAAAGTCTGAATGGTCCTCTCAGACTGACCATCTGACTGTGGATGATACGCCGAGCTAAATGCCAACTCCGTGCCAAGAGCTCGCTGGAAACTCCTCCAGAATCCAGAAGTGAAGCACGGATCCCGATCCGACACAATCGAAATGGGAATCCCATGCAACGGAACGATCCGCTCCACATACAGACGAGCCAACCTGGACACGCTCCAGCTGACCTTGACCGGCAACAATCGAGTCACCTTCGTCAGCCGATCCACCAGCAACCAAATACTGTCCTGCCCACTCGGGGTCCTTGGCAACCCCACCACAAAATCTGTGGTCACATGGTCCCACTTCCAAGTAGGAACATCCAAGGGCTGGAGAGTACCTCCTGGTCGCTGATGCTCCGCCTTCACCTGCTGACAGATCAGGCACCTGGCCACAAATTCGGCGACATCTCTCTTCATGCCAGGCCACCAGAACTGCCTCCGCAAGTTCCGATACATCTTCGTCGCACCCGGGTGTACAGTGTACCTGCTCCCATGAGCCTCGCGTAACACCGCACGACGAACCTGCTCCTCCGCTGGGACGTACAACCTGCCACGAAACCTCGCCGCACCGTCCTCGCCGAGCTCTACATCAGCCATCGCAAGAATCCGGGGCAACTCAGGGTCCGCATGCTGAGCCTCTGTCACCTGACGACGGATAGCAGGAGTGACAGTCAGACTCGCAAGCACTGCCAACCCTCGCTCCTGGGGAATCTTGAGCCTGAAGGATACCTCGGGCACTTGTTCCCAGAGCCTCCACTTCCTCAACATCAAGGTACTGACCGCCACCTTCCGACTCAAGGCATCGGCGACGACATTCATCCTGCCCGGCTGATAAGACAGGGTGAAGTCATAGTCCTTCATGAACTCCATCCAACGCCTCTGTCTGAGGTTCAGATCTCTCTGCGAGAACACATACCTCAAACTTTGATGGTCAATGAACACCTCGAACTTCTCACCGTACAGATAATGCCTCCAGATCTTCAGCGCGAAGATCACCGCCGCCAACTCAAGATCATGGGTAGGGTAGTTCTCCTCATGGGGCTTTAGCTGCCGAGATGCATAAGCCACCACTCTACCATGCTGCATCAAAACAGCACCCAGTCCAACGCCGGAAGCATCTGTACACACCACAAAACCTCCCGATCCAGAAGGCAAAACCAACACCAGAGCCGAGGTGAGCAACCTCTTCAGTTCACTGAAGCTCTGCTCACACTCCTCGGACCAAACGAAAGGCACATCCTTCCGCGTGAGCCTCGTCATCGGGGTCGCAATGCGGGAAAAATCCTGGATAAACCGGCGATAATACCCCGCAAGCCCCAAGAAACTCCGGATCTCCGTCACCGACCTCGGCCTCGGCCACTGCATCACAGCCTCGACCTTGGCGGGATCCACGGAAATGCCATCACCAGAAATCACGTGCCCCAGAAAGTGCACCTCGCTGAGCCAAAACTCGCACTTGCTGAGCTTCGCATACAACTGGTGATCTCGCAACGTCTGCAGCACCACACCCAAATGGTACGCATGCTCCTCAGCAGACCACGAATAAATAAGGATGTCATCCACGAAGATGACCACGAATTGGTCCAAATACGGATGAAACACCCTCTGCATCAAGTCCATGAAGGCTGCCGGGGCATTGGTGAGCCCAAATGGCATCACCAGAAACTCATAATGCCCGTACCTCGTACTGAGCGCAGTCTTCTCCACATCGGACTCGCGAATTCTCAGCTGATAGTAACCGGACCGCAAATCAATCCGCTAGAACACCCGCGCAGACTGAAGCTGGTCGAACAAATCATCAATCCGCGGCAACGGATACTTGTTCTTAATGGTCACTTCATTCAGCTGCCGATAGTCAATGCACAACCGCAGACTACCGTCCTTCTTCTTCACAAACAACACGGGCGCACCCCAAGGGGAAAAGCTCGGACGAATATACCCCTTGGCCAGCAGTTCCTGCAACTGCGCCCTCAGCTCCCTCAACTCAGCGGGGGCCATACGGTAGGGAGCCTTCGCCAAAGGTCCCGTACCAGGTACAACCTCAATCACGAAATCGATCTCCCGCTGGGGAGGTAATCCAGGCAACTCCTCAGGAAAAACATCGGGAAACTCGCACACCACCGCAATGTCCTCGACATTCGGCTCCATCCGGTCAGACACAACCACAGACGCGAGAAAACCCTGACAACCTGAATCAAGCAACCGACGGGCTCGAATAGCAGAGATAAGAAATCGAGAAGAGGTGGAACGGATACCTTAGAAATAGAAGGTCCTCTTGCTCGGATGCTGGAAGTAGACCCTCTTCATCCCACAATCCACCACCGCTCCATGAGTCTCGAGCCAATCCATGCCTAGAATCACGTCGAATCCCGAAGCTGCAACGCATACAACCTGCCTGGCATACTCCGCCCATCGATCCACACCGGAACCTGGTCGAAGCAATACGGAGTGACCATAAAATCACCCGAAGGCAACTCCACTGCCAAATCACAGGACAACTGGGTCACCGGCTCCTCGACGCTCGACGCGAAATCCTCCGAAATAAACGAATGAGATGCGCCAGAATCAAATAAAACCCGAGCCGCACAACCCAAAATCTGAACGGTACCTTCCACGAGCTGCGACGCCACTGCCTCTGCCCTGGTCAAGTGCGTGATCTGGCCACGAGCCCTCTGCCTGCCTCCCACACTAGCTGACCTGGGTAGCGGCGGATACTGTCCCTGCTGCTGCTGCTGCTGGGGAACCTGCTGCTGCGGCGGCCTCTGAGGACAGTCACGCGCCATGTGCCCTGGCTGGTCACACCGAAAACAGATGATCGGCGCCGTGCACTGCCTGCCTGGGTGGGTACCACCACACCGTGGACAAGGTCCTCGCGATCCACCCACTGATCCCTGACGCTGCAAAGGAATCGGCTGCTGTACACTGCCCGATGAAGCTTGCCCTTGATCCTTATGCTTCTTCCAAAGACTCTTCTTCAAGAACTTCTTGATCTTCGAGCCGAAGGACGCAGATCCTGCCACTGACACTGCCGGTGCCGGTACTCCTGAACCACCCGACGCATGCTGGAAGAAACCCTGCTGCTGGGTAGCCGACTGCTGGCTGCGACCTGACAAAGACTATCCCTGGCTGATCGGTCCTCGAGTCCTCTGCATATCCATCTCCAAGGAAATCGCAACACGAGACGCTGTCTCTAGAACAGTGGCCCCATTCGCGATCAAATGGTGCCTCAGCTCCAACCTCAAGCCCTGCACAAACTGCGTGGTCCTCACCCTCTCATGCTCCATGATATGAGGTGCATACCGACCCAGCTCGACAAATCGGGCCCTATACTGCAACACGGACATGTCACCCTGCACCAGCTCCAGAAACTCCCGCATCCGCTGCGTAGCAACGACGTCTGGACAGTACGTATGCTCGAAAGCACTGACAAAGTCACCCCACTCGACCTGCTCAAGTGGACGAAACTGAAAGGACGTCTTCCACTCGGAAGACCACCACCTCCGAGCCGTACCCTGCAACTGGTTGTAGGCCAACCCCACTCTGTCCTCGGCAGTACTCTTCGCAGAACTGAACACCCGCTCCATCTCATCGAGCCAATCGCGAGCCGCATCAGGGTCTGCCTGGCCGCTAAAGTAAGGTGGATGGAACTGCATGAAGTCCCTCACCGCTCGGCCTGGCCCACCCCTAGCTGACGTGCCCTCAACAGCCTCTCCGCCAAACTGCTGAGACATGAGATGGTACATGCCACGGAAGAAATCCTCGGCCCCCGGAGCCCTCGCAGCATCCGCGGCCTCGGTAGCTCCCGGAACTCTGCTATGCTCCTCCTGGTCCCTCTGGACCCCCTGCTGGATCTCCTGACCTCCAGCCGACTGCCCCTGCTGAGAGCGAGAACTCCTCCTCGGCGCCATCCTCGCTCCTGAAGCACAAGACAGAAAACACGGAAACGGCAATGTCAGAATAAAACACGCGGTGCCCAATGCCAGCGTCACATGTACATCATCGTTGTGGACTAGTGGACCAACACAATCACCTATGATTCTCATGTAATTCCACAACCGCGCTCTGATACCAGCTGTAACGACCCGAGAATCCGATTACCGGGAAGGCCCGATAACCCGAGACTCGTACCGCCACCCACGAGTCCGAAGACTCGGAAGGGTTAAAAGGATGGTGTGGAAACTACATAAGCATCACAGATAATTGCAGAAATTAAACAGTTATAATATTAAGCAGGAAATAAATTAACAATTTACATGGTCCCCAATAAAGAACAATAATAACAGCAGTCCACGACTAGTACAATGACAAGAAAGAAAAGTACAGCTACACGGGGCATCCCCCGGTTCTGACCTCTGGCACAACCTCTGGGCACTCGCACCACGCTGCGCTCCTGACGCGCTCCCCGAAGGTGGCGCCTCACCTGAAACACGGTGAAAACACACAGGGAATGAGTCTCAGAACAAGACTCAGTAGGGATCACTCGAACCCTACCTCGAAAAACGAGAAACCACTACTCTAGCGGTAGGAAAGTACCTCGGAAAGGAAAGCCCTGTACTCTACAGAACTAGACCCTACGGCACGCAAACCGACACACGTGCCACGGTACGAGAAGACCGAAATCAACGGTCGAACCGTAAAACCCGAAGGTCGGAAACACACGACTGACAGTCTAACACTCCGTACTCGACAGGAGTACCACCCACTAGAAGCACAGCCGGTAGCGTCCCCTGACGTCTTACACCGCACCGCAGGTGAACCGCCTGACGTGGTAGGTCCTACCCGAGGCACAAACACCGTACAAGTAACCACAAACAAGTGACTAGCTGGGGTCACGCCCGTCGACGTGGGTCCAACCGCCCCCAACCACGTGTGCACACACAGACCTTGCGTCACTAGGTCTGGTCCTCTGACCGGTTTTCCCCCGTAGCCGGACTCTGGCTACCGACGAGGGGCCTACGGTAACCGGTCCACAAACCGTCTCGAAAGGTGGGTGCCCGTACACCACTCCCAGGTGAGACCAGCACCTCGTACTGGTGGGCTACGACTAGTGGAGGGTCACTGAAGGAGTAGACTCTCGAGTCAACGGAAAATAACGTCCGAAACCGACAACGTGTGGGAATCACCCCACGCACCAGCCCCGTCGCACGGTGACCATGGTCGGAAAAGAAACAGACGCATTGCCCACGGTCAAACGCCTGACCGAGGCAAACGGGACTTCCGGACACCAAAGACACGGTCACGGAACTCCACGGGGTGCCCGGGACGCACACACGGCCCAAGGGGAACACCCAACAACGAACAAAATCGCGCTAGGGATACCTAGCGCGACAGGGCATGTCGCGCTAGGGTCCCCTAGCGCAACAAGGGTTGTCGCGCTATGGCCCCATAGCGCGACACGGAGCATCGCGCTAGGGATACCTAGCGCGACAGGGACCATCGCGCTAGGTCCTCCTAGCGCGACAATGATGATCGCGCTAGGGCCCCATAGCGCGACACGAACCGCCAAACTGTTCATCTTCTCCGATGAACGCGCTCAGTCGGGGCAGCGCGACCTCCAAGAACGCGCTACTGGAGTATAGCGCGTTCTCAGTCCGCGGCCGAAAACGGTAAGAACGCCCAAAAAAACCAACCACGCCCCCATACCTCCATAGGAGAGGGGGAAAACAAAGGGGAAGACCCCTGGGGACCCCTAGCATGATTCTAGGCCCTCAAAACACGAATCCATGCATTGAATCCATAGATCGGGCGAGCTCTCCCCAAATCATGGAAAAACCCAAAAACGCTCAAATGATCCCCTCTCGGCCTCCCCGCGGCCTATAAATCACGGAAAAGAACGGCATGAGGCTAAGGAACGTCACCCTACCTCAATGGAGCGAATGCTCCGCCGGATCGATCACGAATCACGAAGAGTGCTCGAAGCTTCACGAACTCCCCACGCTTCCCACGCTCGCCGCACGCCCACGAGATCGCCTCACCGTCGCCCACGCGTCCGCGCCGTCGCCCCGCCGCCGTCCGAAGCCGGAGAGGGGCTCGCCACGTCCGAATGGGAGAGAGGGAGAGAGAGAGGGCTCACGGTCGCGAGAGAGAGGGAGAGGAAGAAGAAAGAGAAAAGGGAAAGAAAAAGAAAAAGGAATTAGGATTTATAGAAAATCTGAATTTTCGGAAAAATACCAAAAAATAGAAAAATACATTTCTGGAATCCTCGGAACGCACCGATCACAACGGTACCACTCGTGCCCGGGTGAACGGCCCAGTTAACCCGCAGCGAGCGTCCGAAGGAAAAGCCGAAGCACACACCGGGAATCGGAAAACACACGCGGAAAAGCCGCGGAACGCCTCCGGGCCTCCGAAACGACTCCGGATCGCGCCGATCCGAACACGAAAGATGTCCGAAACGAAATTTCGGACACAACAGAGCTGGACGCTCCGAAAACCAGATCCGGGACCCACGAAGAAGGATCCGAAAGGTCCGGGATATTACACACGCGCCATGTGCCCTGGCTGGTCACACCGAAAACAGATGATCGGCGCCGTGCACTGCCTGCCTGGGTGGGTCCCACCACACCGTGGACAAGGTCCTCACGATCCACCCACTGATCCCTGACGCTGCAAAGGAATCGGCTGCTGTACACTGCCCGATGAAGCTTGCCCTTGATCCTTGTGCTTCTTCCGAAGACTCTTCTTCAAGAACTTCTTGATCTTCGAGCCGAAGGACGCAGATCCTGCCACTGACGCTGCCGGTGTCGGTACTCCTGAACCACCCGACGCATGCTGGAAGAAACCCTGCTGCTGGGTAGCCGACTGCTGGCTGCGACCTGACAAAGACTGTCCCTGGCTGATTGGTCCTAGAGTCCTCTGCATATCCATCTCCAAGGAAATCGCAACACGAGACGCCGTCTCTAGATCAGTGGCCCCATTCGCGATCAAATGGTGCCTCAGCTCCAACCTCAAGCCCTGCACAAACTGCGTGGTCCTCACCCTCTCATGCTCCATGATATGAGGTGCATACCGACCCAGCTCGACAAATCGGGCCCTATACTGCAACACGGACATGTCACCCTGCACCAGCTCCAGAAACTCCCGCATCCGCTGTGTAGCAACGACGTCTGGACAGTACGTACGCTCGAAAGCACTGACAAAGTCATCCCACTCGACCTGCTCAAGTGGACGAAACTGAAAGGACATCTTCCACTCGGAAGACCACCACCTCCGAGCCGTACCCTGCAACTGGTTGTAGGCCAACACCACTCTGTCCTCGGCAGTACTCTTCGCAGAACTGAACACCCGCTCCATCTCATCGAGCCAATCACGAGCCGCATCAGGGTCTGCCTGGCCGCTAAAGTAAGGTGGATGGAACTGCATGAAGTCCCTCACCGCTCGGCCTGGCCCACCCCTGACTGACGAGCCCTCACCAGTCTCTCCGCCGAACTGCTGAGACATGAGATGGTACATGCCACGGAAGAAATCCTCGGCCCCCGGAGCTCTCGCAGCATCCGCGGCCTCGGTAGCTCCCGGAACTCTGCTATGCTCCTCCTGGTCCCTCTGGACCCCCTGCTGGATCTCCTGACCTCCAGCCGACTGCCCCTGCTGAGAGCGAGAACTCCTCCTCGGCGCCATCCTCGCTCCTGAAGCACAAGACAGAAAACACGGAAACGGCAATGTCAGAATAAAACATGCGGTGCCCAATGCCAGCGTCACATGTACATCATCGTTGTGGACTAGTGGACCACTACAATTACCTATGATTCTCATGTAATTCCACAACCGCGCTCTGATACCAGCTGTAACGACCCGAGAATCCGATTACCGGGAAGGCCCGATAACCCGAGACTCGTACCGCCACCCACGAGTCCGAAGACTCGGAAGGGTTAAAAGGATGGTGTGGAAACTACATAAGCATCACAGATAATTGCAGAAATTAAACAGTTATAATATTAAGCAGGAAATAAATTAACAATTTACATGGTCCACAATAAAATAACAACAACAGCAACAGTAGTCCACGACTAGTACAGTGACAAGAAAGAAGAGTACAGCTACACGGGGCATACCCCGGCTCTGACCTCTGGCACTACCTCTGGGCACCCGCACCACGCTGCGCTCCAGACGCGCTCCCCGAAGGTTGCGCCTCACCTGAAACACGGTGAAAACACGCAGGGAATGAGTCTCAGAACAAGACTCAGTAGGGATCATTCGAACCCTACCTCGAAAAACGAGAAACCACTACTCTAGCGGTAGGAAAGTACCTCGGAAAGGAAAGCCCTGTACTCTACAGAACTAGACCCTACGGCACGCAAACCGACACACGTGCCACGGTACGAGAAGACCGAAACTCAACGGTCGAACCGTCAAAACCCGAAGGTCGGAAACACACGACTGATAGTCTGACACTCCGTACTCGACAGGAGTACCACCCACTAGAAGCACAGCCGGTAGCGTCCCCTGACGTCTTACACCGCACCGCAGGTGAACCGCCTGACGTGGTAGGTCCTACCCGAGGCGCGAACACCGTACAAGTAACCACAAACAAGTAACTAGCTGGGGTCACGCCCGTCGACGTGGGTCCAACCGCCCCCAACCAAGTGTGCACACACAGACCTTGCGTCACTAGGTCTGGTCCTCTGACCGGTTTTCCCCCGTAGCCAGACTCTGGCTACCGACGAGGGGCCTACGGTAACCGGTCCACAAACTGTCTCGAAAGGTGGGTGCCCGTACACCACTCCCAGGTGAGACCAGCACCTCGTACTGGTGGGCTACGACTAGTGGAGGGTCACTGAAGGAGTAGACTCTCGAGTCAACGGAAAATAACGTCCGAGTCCGACAACGTGTGGGAATCACCCCACGCACTAGCTCCGTCAAATGGTAACCACGGTCGGAAAAGAAACAGACGCACTGCCCACGGTCAAACGCCTGACCGAGGCAAACGGGACTTCCGGACACCAAAGACACGGTCACGGAACTCCACGGGGTGCCCGGGACGCACACACGGCCCAAGAGAAACACCCAACAACAGGCAAGATCGCGCTAGGGACACCTAGCACGACACGGAAGAACGCGCTAGGGAACCCTAGCGCAACAGCGAAGATCGCGCTAGGTCTCCCAAGCGCGACAGGAACCATCGTGCTAGGGAACCCTAGCGCGACAAGGACCATCGCGCTAGCTCCTCCTAGCGCGACAAGGATGATCGCGCTATGACCCCATAGCGCGACAGGAACCGCCTCCTGTTCATCTTCTCCAATGAACGCGCTCGGTCGGGGCAGTGCGACCTCCAAGAACGCGCTACTGGAGTATAGCGCGTTCTCAGTCCGCGGCCGAAAACGGTAAGAACGCCCAAAAATTCTAACCACGCCCCCATACCTCCATAGGAGAGGGGGAAAAATAAAGGGGAAGACCCCTGGGGACCCCTAGCATGATTCTAGGCTCTCAAAACATGAATCCATGCATTGAATCCATAGATCGGGCGAGCTCTCCCCAAATCATGGAAAAACCCAAAAACGCTCAAATGATCCCCTCTCGGCCTCCCCGCGGCCTATAAATCACGGAAAAGAACGGCATGAGGCTAAGGAACGTCACCCTACCTCAATGGAGCGAATGCTCCGCCGGATCGATCACGAATCACGAAGAATGCTCGAAGCTTCACGAACTCCCCACGCTTCCCACGCTCGCCGCACGCCCACGAGATCGCCTCACCGTCGCCCACGCGTCCGCGCCGTCGCCCCGCCGCCGTCCGTAGCCGGAGAGGGGCTCGCCACGTCCGAATGGGAGAGAGGGAGAGAGAGGGGGCTCACGGTCGCGAGAGAGAGAGGGAGAGGAAGAAGAAAGAGAAAAGGGAAAAAGAAAAGAAAAAGGATTAGGATTTATAGAAAATCCGAATTTTTGGAAAAATACCGAAAAATAGAAAAATACATTTCTGGAATCCTCGGAACGCACCGATCACAACGGTACCACTCGTGCCCGGGTGAACGGCCCAGTTAACCCGCAGCGAGCGTCCGAAGGAAAAGCCGAAACACACGCCGGGAATCAGAAAACACACGCGGAACGCCTCCGGATCTCCGAAACGACTCCGGATCGCTCCGATCCGAACACGAAAGATGTCCGAAACGAAATTTCGGACACAACAGAGCTGGCCGCTCCGAAAACCAGATCCGGGACCCACGAAGAAGGATCCGAAAGGTCCGGGATATTACATAGGTTGCCATTAGTAGAGTCCATTAGGGAGCTTATGCCATATTGGGTCATTAGGTTGTTAATGGGTCATTAATGCACTTAAGGCCCAAATTGGGTTACACTCCTTCATGGGCCAACTAAGTTGGAAGAGTCGAGCATGGTTGGTGGGCTGGTTACATGGCCTTTAACCACACTTGGCCCAAGAAGAGGCCCATGAATGGGGCGCCCCTCTTTTGGCCTTATTAGGCTTGTTAGGTGGTGTTTGAATAGCTTTAGTCCAAGGTTGAATAAGCATGGTCAAATTAGATTAAACTAATGTATTAAATGTGTGATTCACATTGTATCCCAGCCCTTCAATCCAAACCCCTAGATCCAAGGGTTGAGGTTGAGTTTGGTTGGCATCCTATATAAGGTTGTATTTTTCATATTGAAGGAATGAATGAAGGAAAAAAAAGGCATTTGCCCCCCTTGGAGATTTGCGCCCCTCCCCTCTCTCTCCCTGGTTCCTCCTCCCCCTCTCCCCTTTCTAGAGTGTAATCCCTTCCCCCTTGATCCCCTCCAGCATCTGAAGCAACTCCGGTGATCGCCGCCGCCATCGACTCGCCGCCGACGCGTCGTTGCCAACGGTTTCGGTGGTTCTGTCCACTCAGGACAGGTTCCTCTTCTCCGAATTTATGCTATCACTCCCTTCATCTTCTGATGCTCAAACTTTCAGGGTTGGTTCCCCTCTAGAACCCTTATCCCCACAAAAAAAATCACGTTAAAATTCATCCTTTAGCTATTTTTTGATTTTCGTCCAAGTCCAAGTTCCAGATCTGTCCTGGTTCTGTTTACTATTCATCAGCTCTGAGTTTACCCCATTCGAACCATCTTTTTATTTTTGTGGGGTCGCCCAAATTTATTGGGAGTTCTGTCCACATCCCTCTACCACCAGAAATTTTATTCATTTTTGGTTCACCATCCAAGTATTTTACAAAAACCGTCCAATTTCCCAAGAACAGTCTGCCCACAGTTTCCCAGATCCGACCCAGGTCTAGTTAAAAAATCCCAGAAAATCCATTTCTTCTCCATTCAAAAAAACCAAAAATAGTCCCGGATTCCTCTCTCAGAGACCTTCAACTTTTCTGAAGAAATAATTTCCAGATTCGGAGGTCTTCTCCCCGGTCAACCTCGATCTTCAGAGAAGTCAGAACCTGCCCCTGCAGTTCTGGCCAGATTCCAGCAAGCTTGTAAAATACATGATCAGAAATATAAATCTGATTATTTTTTTTGAAGACCCCTACGTCGAAGTATTCTGAGTCAGCTTTCCAACGGCGCTAATCTCGTCACATTCTGATGACGGGGCTGATCGCAGCAGCAGTTTTCTCCGAGTCGCACGCCTGCAAACAGAACTTTCAGGTTCGTGGCCGAGTTCCCAGCGAGCGTCGTCCGAGGGCCGCCCGGTGTCCGGCGGTCGTTCCAGCAGCTCGCCATCCCAGGGGAACGCTTTCTAGGTGTCTCCACAACAGAGGAGTCATCAGGCCCCACACGACCCCTCCGGTCAATACGTGGGCCCCCACTAGCACGAGTACGCGTGAAGCCGAAGCATTGCCCGAAACCGCCCGTCAACCCGAACTTGGTCCTCCCGGGCCCACTTGTGTCACCCTTTACCTCCCTGCGTGGAGTGGGCTTATTTGTACTGCTGTAAACATAATGTACTAAGTTCCCGGGAGTACGAGCTTTGGCCGGGTGCCGTCTTCGCCACGCCGAGAGCGTGGAGGTATCGCCTTCACCTTTACACTTGGCATTAGCTTAATTCTTCATATGCTTTATATGCCGCTGCTAGAGAGCATGTGTAGGGATACCTAGCTCGCTTTCAATTTATAATATCACTGCTGTGAGAGAGAGCGAAGCCGTCCCGTGACCCGATCCGGGCACGAAAGTACGAGCCGACCACCCTAGCTCTTGCCGGTTTCTCAACCGTGCACGTCCGACGCTTCCCTCATCAAGGGACGATCGCGAGCTTGCCGTGTCCGTGTCTCGTCCCGCATCACTAACGGTACCATCGCGGGTCGCCAATGTCGAGCTCTCCCCATGGGGAGGTAATAATAGCTCCACAGCTGCTCGGCGCAGGTCATCAGTACCTTGTAAAAACATAAAAAAAAATACAAAACAAGCAAAACCAAAAATACCTGGATGAATGGTGTGAAACCACTCACAGTCATCTCACGGTCCGCTTCTTGGAACAGACCCGCAGACAAGTGCGCCAGCATGGCAGCTCCCCAGGCATAGTATCCTACTCTTTCAAAGTCTGACAGCAGCTCCAGGAAGCGACATTGGATACCATCCCCTTTCGAGATCTGTACCAATCTCCCCAAAAAGAAGAGGAGAAATCTTCTCAAATCTATGTTGCATCTTTCCCAGTTGCCGAAATCTGTGCAGTACACGGCACGGCATCCTATTTCCATCCTTTCCATGAACTCTTCTGAGGATTCGTCGTCCCGCCGACGAGTGTCGGTGAGCCCTAATGCATCCATGAGGGACGCCCTAGCTACCGACCTATTTTTCCGACCATCTAGGTCCAAACCCAGTAACTTCTGGGCACCTTCTCGGTAGTCCGCGTAAGTGACTCCGGTCACTGCCTCGCCATCCACCTTGAGACTCGTAATTCGGACCACATCTTCCAGGCTGGGCACCATGTGCCCCTAGGGCATCAGGAATGCCCGACTCACTGGGTCCCATCTCTCACACAAGGCTTGGATCAGGACCAGGTCAAGCTGGATCGGCTCGATCCCAAGAAAGGTGCCAAAACCCATCACGTCTAGCCTGGCCTTCTAAAAATCTGGGAGACCTCGGTATGCTGCCACTACCAACTCCCATGAGATCTGTGATTTCATCACACTGTACGCATACAAGAAATGAAGAAAGGTTTGGTCAGAAAGAAAGGAAGAAAAAAGAATGGAAAAAAGGGCAAGAAAGCTCAGCTTACGAGTTGTGATTGGGCCCTTTCGCTGAAGTGCCCTTCGAGGTCCGAAAGTCTCCTGGAACTACTACCACTGGATCTACTTCTCTTCGAGGAGTGGGAAGATTCGCCCTCCATCCAACTCTCTGAATTTTGAACTCCTCCTCTCCCGTGAGAACTTGTGCTCCTCGAGTTAGCTCTCGATATACCTGGGAGGATAAAAGGGACACGAATTTATAGAAATGGAAGGAGTACAGGCCAAGATTGCCTCCATCACCTTTAATGATAGCCCTCGCAATAAGGCACCTGCCATGCGGTCCCGTGTGTCACTTCACCGTTCGCACAGGGTGATTGATTGGATGAAGAATATGACGACTAGCACCCTATGTTGTCTAGGGATACCCTATCATGTTTTGAAGGATGTCCGCAAAATTTGACGCAAGGCACTAGGGCCGTCATTATTGATTTTGACGGCAGATTCCCGTGGAAAATGGTCACAACAAGACGCGATTCTCTGCTTGGGGTGGAGTCTCGGCAGACCCATCACATGGGAACAGTGCAAAGGAGAGGAAGTGTAGGGAAGAAGGAATGCACAAGAGAACAAACGAGCAGCAGAAAATCAAATCACTCCATTCATAATTCTACATAAGCTGTCATAAACACTACAATCATAGAGAGGTGGCGAGTCCACCAGCTTGCCAATCCTCACCATCACTCGTCTCTCTGGGCGCTCCCCTCCTCTCCCCTGAGGTGCGTGTCCCTCAGAAGCCTCTGGGATCCTCGTGCAGCAGCACCTTGCCTCGCCTCTTGGCGCCTGCTCCGCAGCAGTGACTCGCTGCTCCTCCCCTAGCGTGGCGAAGAAGCCACTAGCGGTAAAGCGACCGGACTGGCGGAGTCACTCCCCGAACTCTCGCGCTCTCTCGTAGCGCGTCTCGATCCCTCCTAGCCTCTGCACGACGGCCTGAAGGCCCAGCTGGAGCTCCCTCACTTGGGCCTCCAAGGCCCTCCTCTCGGTCTGATCCCGCTGTCGCTCGGACCTTCTCTCGGCTTTCTCTCTCTCTGCCTCTCTCCTCATCATCTGTAGAAGAACCCTTAACTCCAGGATGTCTGGAGAAGGCCTCTCCTCACCACGATGCCGCAGCTCCGCTACAATCGCCACCCAGGCATCACGCTCCTCTTCCGCCCGGGTCGCGCGGGTCACCGCACCGGCAAGTTATTCCCGGAGGGAGGCAATCTCGAGAAAAGGGGCCGAGGAACTGGAAGATGCGCCACCAATCATCCCCGCCGTCGCTGTCTGCTGGGCACGCTGGAACAAAATAAACAACGTCCGTCAGTGAAACTCCAAAATCTGAAGATAAAAGTGCGGCACGTAACTTACCAGGAGCGACAGCTCATGTTGAGCGACGGCCAGCTGCCGCCTAGCCTCTGACAGTTGGGCGCGCGAGCCGCTGATGCCACGCGTGTCACCAGCTTGGGGAAGCCCCGCATAACTCTCTCTCTGCCACCGCAGGAAGTCGGCGCTGTCCTGCACCAATACACTCCCTTGCTGTCCAGGGAGACGTACGTGCCAGTCCTCGACCCACGCCTTGCCGCGACTCTCCCTCCTGACGCGGCTCGGCTCGTCCGCACTCGCCCACTCATCGGCCAGGCCCAGGGTCCTCGCCATGTCCTGCACCAAGGAAGGAGGACCTCGCATCAGAACAAAGAGCGCGTCCCCAGTCTAGGACACGTCCATCACTTGAGTGCAACACTCGCCGAACCCTTTCCCCCTCACATGCCTTGCTTCAAAACTCAAAATGGATCAAAGAGGAAGAGATTGGAGGACCTACCAGACCGTGTTCACCTCCCTCCGTGACATCGGGCCCCTCGGGTCTCTCGGGGGCCCGAAGCGGCCCTTCCTCCTCCATAGACGCCGTTCCGTGCTCTGGCGCGTCCCTCTCCACCTTCACCGTGGTCGGGCCCACCGAACTCCATCGATCAAAAGAGGAGGAAGATGAAAAAGGGGACAAGCGAGTTTCGGCGGAAGGCGGGCTCGTTTGCGGGTAAGGCACGGGAGAAGAAAGGCCACCTGATGCTTTAAATTTGAATTCAAGGATTAAGACGCGTCCTCGCGCCTGGACGCGCCCAAAAAGGGAGAAAGGAACATAATCCCCCCGTGCAAAGTAGTTCCCTTCTATCCAGGGTAAAAGTCTCGTGAAGCGTAAACAACGTGGTGCAAAAGAAAGTGCGGGAAAGAAAAGGGCATGCCACATGAAATCCATTTCATATAATAGTCAAAGTACATCATACAGTGAGAAGGGTGACGTGTACAAGCAACTCTCTAACTCTCGCTGCCACCCTCCTGGTCATCTCTCTCCTCCCTCCTCTGCCGGGGATCCCTAGGGGGCCTCTGCGAACCCTGAGAAGCCGTGCTCGCCTCGCCCTGCGGTGGCACTCCAACCTCGAAGGAGCGACGACGCTCCTCGGTCGAAGAAACCAGATAGCTGCCCATGGAAAAGGAACCAGACTGACGGAGTCGCGCCCCCCGCTCCTTCGCCCTCTGATATCGCTCCTCACTCTCCCGAAGTCTCCCCTCCGTCGTGCCAAGACTCAGCCGGAGCTCGGACACCAGGGCCACCAGAGCTCTCCTCTCGTCCCAATCTCGATGTCGCTCTGCCATCCTGTACTCCCACTCTTTCTCTATGGTCTCACTATCCCTCTCCCTCTCCTCTCTCTCCCTCATCGCCTCTCCCCTCGACAGCTCGAGGGTGATCCGTAGATCCACTACGTCGCGAGGAAGCTCCTCAGCCTCCCGTCGCCGCTCCTCCTCTAGCTCCGCAATCCGGGCGTCACGCTCTGCCACCCAGGCATCACGCTCCTGCTCAGCACGAACAGCACGGGCCAGGGCCTCCCGAATCTTGGCCACCTGTCAAAGCACGCATGCACCGTAAGAGAACAGTGATAGAAGGAGAGCAGCCAGAAGGAGAGTCGAGGTCAGGCAGACACTCACTCGAGCCTCGCGGTCACGCTCGGCCTCCTCAGCGCGAGCCATCGCATACGCCAGCTGCTCCTGGAGGGTAGAAACCTCCGGAGGAGGGCCCCGCGAACTGGAACCCGCTCCACCAGCCATCACGACTACCGCTGTCTGGTGGGCCCGCTGAAACACGGGGCAAACGTCAGTCAAAGGCTAAGCATCAAAAATCCAGGTCACAAAAAAATGCATTGCATAGACTTACCAGGATCTCCAACTCCTGTCGGATGGCCACTAACTGCCGCCTGGCATCTGCCAGCTGGGCCCGCAGGTCTGCAATCATGTTGTCACGAGCATCCTACATTGCACATAAGTTAATGCCACATGCATATACATATAGAAGGGTGAAGCATTTTCATTTCACTTACCCCTGCCATACCACCAAGGAAGAGGCGGTCCCGTACGTAGCCCGGTACCGTCTCAGGTAATCAGTACTGTCCTGTACATGGGACACCACTGGGACCCCGCCCTGCTGCCAGTCCTGGTACTGTGCCAGGAAGCGCGTACGCCAGTCCACAATCTTTGCCTTCCCCTTGGTCTTCCGCCCGATGCGGGCCGGCTCATCTACATCAACCCACTCCTGGGCTAGCCCCAACGTCCTCATAACCAGCCTCAGCCGAAGCGGCTCGATCTCGTTCAAGCAATGGACCCACACGTCCTGCCCGAAACGAGGAAGACTCGCTGCAACCCAAGGCTGTCCAGCGTCGCCCATGCCCAGGTAGGGTCTCCACACCACCTACATCATCATACATGCATCATATTAGTTGACATTCAGTCACATAAGAAAACACAAAAAATCATACGCATCATACCATGGCCTCAGGATACTCGCTCAGCTCCCAACGAAGTGATGCTAGCTGGTAGCTGTGTGGTGTCGCTACCACGACCGGCCTCCACCGCCGCGCCAGAGGCACGGCCCTCCTGTTCCCATGCCTAGCCCTCCCCATCGGGAAATAGTAATAGCTCCACATCTGCATCCATCATACATCATTAGTACAATAATTGCATACTTAACTGTGGGAACGCATAAATAAAATGATTACCTGGAGAAAAGGTGCGAAGCCACTGACTGTCGTCTCCTTCTCCGAAGTCTGGGAGAGATCGGCAATCAGATGGGCAAGCAGAGCCGCTCCCCACGCGTAGTGTCCCACTCTGTCCAGATCCACCAAGATCCCGAGGAAACGGCAGTGGATGCCATCCCCCTTCGTCCCCAGCAGAAGGCGGCCCAAGAAGAAGAAAAGAAACCTCTGGAGGTCTAGATCCACCAGCTCCCGCTCGCTCGGGTCCTGGGTGAAAGCTGCACGGGCATCTCCCTCCAGTCGTGCCAGAAACTCCGCTCCAGTCTCGCTAACCCGCTGGCGCGGGTCGACGAATTCGAGCGCCTCCATAATCTCCACTCGGCCAACTACCCTGTTGTCTCTATCAGTCACGCTCGTCTCTAACCACAGCAGGTCCAGGGCACTCTCTCGGTAGTCGGGGTAGGTAACCCCACTCACCGCCTCTCCGTCCACCCGTAGTCCGGTGATCCGAGCCACGTCCTCCAGTGACGGCACCATGTGCCCCCAGGGCATCAGAAACGCCCGGCTCGGCGCGTGCCACCGCTCCCTCAATGCCTGGATAAGAGGAAGGTCGAGCCGAAAGGGCTCGATCCTAAGGAAAGCTCCAAAGCCCATGGCGTCCACACGCGCCCTCTGAAAGTCTGGCAGCCCACGGTATGCTGCCACCACTAAGGACCAGCTGATCCGGCCCTTCATCACGCCCTGCACACCACAAAACCAACAAAGAACACATCAGCATCATGAATAGTAATAAACAATAATGCTGTATACTACTTATTTATTTTATTTTATTTTTATATTTATATTTTTGGATGCGTCCAAACCCTTGGACGCCTCCTTTACATTTTCTTTATTTTATTTTTAGAAAAACCCAAAAAACCAAAACAAAAATAAATAAATATATATATATATATATTATCATGGAGGCGTCCCATGCCCAGGACGCCTCCTTATTTTTAATTCTATTTTTATTATTTACGTAAATAAAGAAATAAAAAAGAAAAAAAAGAAAATATGGAGGCGTCCAGGCCCCTGGACGCCTCCTTCCCTCACCCCCGGTGTTCTCCACACAGCCTCTCGTCCGCCCTTTTAGCCCAGTGAACCAATAGAATGGAAGTCTAAAGAGCTTACCGGGTCGTGATCGTCCTCTGCCGCGTCGCCAGCATCCATTGCAGCCTCCACGGCCAAAAGAGGAGCCTCCTCCTCCGCGGCAATCTCCTCCGCCGCAGCAGCCTCCTCGGCATCGTCCCTCAACCTCCTCGGACGACGAGCCCGTCGTTTGCACTTCTCTCCACCCTAGCTTGGGCCTCCTTGCTCCATTGGGATGAAGAATGGGTCGTCTGGATTGACTGGGTCGTTTGAATGAACAGTAAATGAGCAAAGGGGGGGAGGCCAGCCCTTATATATAGAATCTACCTTCTTTGGGGCGTCCAGGCGCCTGGACGCCCCCACATTTTTTATTTTTTTTTTCAAAATTCAAAAACTTAGGGGCGTCCAGGCGCTTGGACGCCCCCAAAACAAAAAACCAAAAAAATAAAAAATAAAAAATAGGGGCGTCCAAGACCCTGGACGCCCCCAAAACAAAAAAACTGAAAAAAATTATAAATAAAAAATTAGGGGCGTCCAGGCCCCTGGACGCCCCCATAATAAAAATTTCAAAAAAATTATAACAAAAAAAGATAAGAGTATGTATATAATCCAAACAAAAGAAAAACCACAAAGAAAAAGAAAAACCACAAAAAAAGATAATAATAATTAAGGGGACGGGGGTCCAAAACATCCATGCCAGATTTTATTCCATCAGAGAAAGCAGAATGAGCTACATCAGGGGTTTAGGCGCCTTAGGCCTTAACTTCCCCAGTTCGGTTACATAAGCTCTCCACAGCTCACATTCTTCCCCCACGTGTGCTAAGGCCTTTCCCGCAACACTTGTCTTCCAGGGAGCTTTAATGGCTTTCGCTTCCCTCGCGTCCGCTTCAGTGCCCAACTCCCTCTTCTTCAAAGGAACAATGCCAGTCGGTAGCGGGAACGAATGGCGTGGGATGCCAATCTGGAGGCAGCACCGATGCGCATTATAAAGGACGAACTCAGTCACGCCGATCAGTTGAAGATCAACTTCGGGAGAAGGCCTCATGAGGAGATCTAGCGAAAGCAAACATGCCGGTGCGCAAGTGAAGAAGCCTTGTGTCACAGTGCGGAAGTGAGACCGCCAGTCTTCACGTTTCTTCAACCACGGAACGTGGTTCACTACAGTACCACCGAACCCTAACACGTCGGCTATGTGGTGAAGGGGCTTTGTTGGAAAAGCTTCGAGGCCGTCGGCATTCCCTCGCGGTGGTCGAATTTGAAATGCAAATCAAGCCAGCAATTCAAGACAAGTGCGCAACCAAAAGGAGGCTTACCCATGCTCGAGGCAGTAAGGCCACTATACAGGTAGGCAAGGACAGTGGGTCCCACCCTCTTTCCACGCCAGATCCCGCAGTAGCACTTAGTTGGTCTTCCTCCACCATGTTGTCGGTATAAGGAAACAAGAGAGCACCCGCTAGACAAATGGTGAACCCCTTCATGATTCCCTCCAAATAGTCATCGTTTGGTGACCCTCTCAAGGCCTCCATGACCCATTCCGCGAGCTTTTGCAAATCAATCCCCTTTTGAGTACGAACCTTTCGGGCTACGTCAAGCGGCATGAAGCTTCCAAGGACGCTTTCGGAAGTCCCCCGTGTCAGCATCCGCATAGCCTTCACCTTCACGTCACTCTTGAATTTCTTCAATCCGAGCAGACGTTCCACCTCCTCGAGGAGGATGGTCACCTCGAAGGTCGGGAAGATAAAAGTGTGGGTCTGGGGATGCCAGATCTCCACTAGTGCGCCCATAGCCGCCCAGTCTATACGAATCTTCTCGTAGTGTTTGGCGTGAATAAGGAGCCCCTGCAGATGCCACTTCGAGAGTATGGCCCTCATGCCGATGGAGATGTTGGAAGTTAGCTTTGAAAGCCATGACAGTTTGGAAAACTTCCTCGGGCCTGGGAAGAGTGGATATGGCTGGAAGAGAAAAGAAAGAAGAAGAAAGGAAGGAAGTAAGAAGAAGGTTCACGTGGAGAAATTTGAAAAGAATCAGCTTACCATATGCGACATGATCGTCCCACTCAGATGACCCTCGAGGTCGGAGAGTCGCCTGATCTCGCTGCTAGGCCTGCTCCTCTTCATAACGCGGGAAGACTCTCCTTCCATCCTGAAATCTCTAGATTCTCCCCTCTTTCCTCTCCTGAGCTTCCAAAACCCACCTTGATGCTTTTGAATGAACTAGCCTAAGGGGAGTTCTTATAGGAAGGATAGAGCACTACAGGACGGAACATGTCACATCAGCAGTCAATGTCAGGATTTTTGCTAGATCTCCTTTCCATTATGGTGCGATTCTGTTGCGATTCTGTTACTTTCCGGTGTTATTAATCCGTGCTGGCCTGTGCAGGTTTTTACTAACGGACGTCTTTGTCCTATTTCCTGTCCCACCTTTCACTGGTTGGTCCCACCATGTCATGCATCGTAGTATATGATACCTACGCTACTAGAACATGTCAAGGACCTTGCGGCCCGAACAAATCTGGGATTTGAGTTCCCCTTCAACAAAAACAGTGATGATCCTGAAGAAATTGGGTTGTACGGATAGGCCGTTAACTTGTGGTAGCATGGGGACGACAGTTCCATTCAGTGAGTTGGTGCGCGGATAAACGGGCCCCAGCCCAGTGTCGGCTCACCGGATCGGTATTTTGACCCATTCTCAACAAGTTGACAATATTATCCTTGGCTATTTTCTATTTTAGTTTGTTTTAAATTTTTATTTAAACCCAGCATGCATTCATATAGGACTTTGATTTATCGCGGAAGATCATTCAAGTGATTCGATTGCGAATGCCGCTGTGCTTCAATTCTTACAAATATGAGATATTCCACTCCGAATGAAATACTGAGTTTCCTTGAAATGGCCCTACGTTACTCTTCCAAAGGAGACCCTTGTTTGGACAGACTCTCAGATATTTCTTTACTTTTTACCTTGTTTGACCCACCTTGGCCGCAGCACTTCCACATCGGCTGGTAACCGCTCACCAATGGTGAAACCTGCGGGTTTACGACCCAGGTACTTCCACACCGAGAAGTTGGTCGCCTTTATTTTCGTGCCTGAGTGCACATCTCACCCGCCCTTATTTGATCCCTGTCCGAGCAACCGTCAAAATTTGAAAGACCTTCCTCAAGGCCACCTCACTGAAACTATAGGAGAAATTCCAAACAGTACGTCAAAAGCGCGTCTCATCACACCTTGGCATCAACTTATCAGTCCGCTCCCACTTCATTTCACTCCACTTCGATACCATTCCACTACGTGTCGCTCCCTTGCAAAGCAGACGCCAAGGCGGGGTAGCTGTAGACATGCCATTCCTGACGTCTCCTGAGAAAGTCTCATATTGCTATACAACGCCCCGCAACGGCTTACGCATTTTGAATCACTTGAGTGCTTCCTTTTCTTGAGTCTTCTTCCGCCCTTTTCGGCATCCGGAATCGTCTCGTCACGGCATTTGGACGGCATCAACACCAGTCAGACGCATCAGGAGGTTCCAGAACCAAGAAGGGTGTCTGCCGGGCGGCCGCCAACGGCTGAACTGAGGACCCGGGTGGGTCTTTATGGGGGCGTCCAGGCCCCTGGACGCCCCCATTCTTTTAATTTATTTTTCAAGCCGAAAACCAAATAAAAAAAATAATATATTAATGGAGGCGTCTAGGCCCCTGGACGCCTCCATAAAAACAAGTATAAAAAATATAAAATGCCAGCTTTGGCATAAAAACAAAACAAAAAAATAAAAATATATTAATGGAGGCGTCTAGGACCCTGGACGCCTCCATAAAAACAAATATAAAAAAATTAAAATGCCAGCTTTGGCATAAAAACAAAACACAAACATTAAAATAATATATTTATGGAGGCGTCCAGGCCCCTGGACGCCTCCATCAACTCTCTCATGGGCGCCGCCCACCGAACGACGATTTGTCGTGTGTGAAAAAATCCAAATTATGAAGACGTCCAGCCAGCTGGATGCGCCCATTTCTGAATCACGAGGCGCCGCTCACAAAACCACGCGTTGTGTCAAACCGCGTGCGGCCGTCGGTGGTGTTCGGTGGACCTGTTGGAGGCGTCCGGGGCCCTGGACGCCTCCATAAAAATATTCTGAAAAAATAAATAAAAATAGAATAAAATATTAGTTCGACCCTGATTGAGGTGTCCAGGGTCCTGGACGCCTCCACCCTCTGGAGCCCTATAAATAGAGGCCCACCCCCTCAGTTCTGGGGGAGTTTCTAAGAGATCCGATAGGCTGCCGGAGCCCAGAGGCTACGGAGTCATTTCTAACCCGTGGGGTCTTTTGTAGGTGGAGGTTCTGCCGGCTTCTCGGGTGTCCAGGCTTGCGAGAGGAAGGCTACCTTCATCCACCGCGCTTCCACGTCGTCCCCACGCTGCCGGAGCTCTGCCGGATCTCACCCTCGGCTCCTCCAATAAGCCTTTTCTTCCCCTTTTTTCCATAGTTCTTTACATTCATCATACTGCATCCTCTATCTCCTTACATAAGGGCGCCGTCTCTTGCATACTTCTTGCATTCATCATCGCATTTTCCTCCTACTCGAGTCCGAGAGGGGTTTAAAACCACACCAACCAGGTGTGTGTCAGGTCACGATCTCGTTACTTTTATTGCAAGGAATTGTTACTACACTGCCATTTTCTAATTCTGTTCGTTTATTGTCTACTGTTTTGCAAGGGTAACCAAGGAAAGCCCTCTCCGTCGGCCGGCCGAAGGGGGAGGAAGAAGCAACCCGCCATCTCCCGCTCTTGAGGTAGGCGCGGTCACTTTCTTTATTTTGGGTTCTTTTGGCCCCTGGCGATCACATCTTGTTCTCGAGGCCGCGGCGAGTCACTTCCCCAATGGCCGTTTAAATTCCCGTTCTTATATTCTCTTTATATTCTGTTATATTCTGCTCATATTCTCGAGGCCGCGGCGAGTCACTTCCCCAATGGCCGTTTAAATTCCCATTCTTATATGTTATATTCTTATCTATTCATATTCTCAAGGCCGCGGCGAGTCACTTCCCCAATGGCCGTTTAAATTTCCGTTCTTATATTCTCTTTATATTCTGTTATATTCTGCTCATATTCTCGAGGCCGCGGTGAGTCACTTCCCCAATGGCCGTTTAAATTCCCGTTCTTATATGTTATATTCTTATCTATTCATATTCTCGAGGCCGCGGCGAGTCACTTCCCCAATGGCCGTTTCAATTCTTGCTATTTAATTTCTGCACCATTCCCGTCCCCCCGAGGTCGCGGCGAGTCACTTCCCGCTATGGCCGTTTAACCCCCATATCTTGCTATATTACATTTGTCCCGCTCGTCCCGCCGGAGCAATCTCCCGTGGTGGCCCCTTCTCTTTTCCCTTATTTCTGTGTTGCAGCAAACAAAAGAAGGAGCCCGCGCGCTCCGCGTCCTCTCCGCACCCCTTAACCGCGTGATGTCGCTCACAGCTGGGTATTGCAATGAGGCAGTGTATAGACTTTGAGATTCATGAGATGCAGACACTAAGTGTACAGACTCTTGATGAATGCATGTAATGCACTAAACGATGTACAGACTTTGAACTGATGCAGACTAGGCAAACTCTGTACAGACTTTATTTGTGCCAAGACGATGTACAGACTTTGCGTGCCTGAAGCAGGGCAATGTACAGACTTGCTGAACTGTCGTATGGACATAACACCAATGAATGTGCAGACTTTGTGTAATGTGCAAGCAATGTGCAGACTTGCTAAAAAGGAATGTGCAGACTTTCTATGGATGTATAGACTTTGTGCGTGAAGCAAGGCAAACGGATGTATAGACTTGTGTGTGCGTTCATGCAATGTATAGACTTTGTGTGTGCATGCATGCAATGTATAGACTTTGAGTGATGCACAAACATATGCAATGTATAGACTTGTGTGTGCGTTCATGCAATGTATAGACTTTGAGTGATGCACAAACATATGCAATGTATAGACTTGTCAGATGCAATGTGCATGCGATGCAACAGGACACTGTACAGACTTAACCTGAGCATGGGTTGTACAGACTTTAAATGCATGAATGGCACCGGCTGTGGCTGTATAGACTTGATCAATGAATGAACCGGAGGTTGTACAGACTAGCCACTAAGGAATGTGCAGACATGCACACATGCACAATGAAGAGTAGAGTAACTGGCGAATGCACCGATGCAGAGTGGGTATAAACAGAGAATTGCACAGACACATTGTGTGAAAGATGAGCAGTGCACCAATGTTATTATGCATGTGAACTAGAATTGCACTGATGCTTTCATGCGAATGCACGGACCTTCAGATGCAGCAATTGTGTATTGCACCGAGTTTTTCGTATGCTGACAGACATACACTTAGATCATGTCATGCACAGACTTGCAACTGTAGTCTGCACGGACTTGTATGTTCGTGTAAGGTATGCACCGACTATGTGCAATGCACAGACTTCGTGGAAGGCATGCACTGACTATGTTTATGCATTGTTCTAAACAGTGAAGAGCACGAATGCACGGACTTGGTTAGCACAAGGTGACACTATGACTTCGTAACATAATGTGCACTCACTATGCCATGCTCAATCATCAAAGCAACCGTGTGCATGCTTAGTGTACGCCTAAGGCAGACGAGTGCGCTGACTATATGCTCAATGCAATCGTGCTATGGCATGCAGCTACTGTTAATGCACCGAGGTCATATGACAGATGAACACTTAAAGCAAATGATGCATAGACCTTAAACCATGACTCATAGTATGTCATTATCAAAACCAGGGTTCCAACATTCTCCCCCTTTTTGATTATGACAATACTATGAGTCATGTGTGCTTATTCACACAACCATTTTATTTCATCATTTCTTCAGACAAACATATCTATGACTCATACCAATTTCTCCCCCTTTGTTATTATCAAAAAGAACCATGGGGAGGTATGAATGCAGAGATGCAGATGCAACAAGAAATGCAAGAACTCCCCCTAAATATATGAATGCAAGCACACAATTCTCCCCCTTTAAGAATTTCTATGCAGCATGATTCATATGACAAGGAAGCTCCCCCTGAAAAAATGGAATCTTATGAGATGGATGAGAAGGAGACCACAGTGGCAATTAAGGATAAGTTTTGGTCATGAAGAATCAAGGACAGTGAGCAAAAGAATTTCAAATAAGCTCCAAACACAAGTGATTCGACAAGATTTTCAAGGAGATACCAATCTCATAAATCTAAAACATAATTTTTCAATGTCTTCCATTATAAGGACTTATGAATGAACTTTATTGATCAGCATGGTTTAAACATGATGTATGCAAATTTTGTCAGTAAAATTTTGTATTTATATCTAAAATCACGGTTTAATAAAAATGAACCAAGCCCTCATATTTATATCTTGATTAACCTCCCTTTCTCTTACACAATCAAATTTATTGACTTCTTTCGGAATTACATTCACTAGTATTGAGATCAAACAATAATGAAGTCATGTGATTTTGTCTAGGGTTATAGCAATTTAATTTTTGCATCCATATTCAAATATTGCAGTTTGTTCAACAAATTTTCATGCTACAAATTTTACGAGCACTCTAGCTCAATGCACACCGTGTAACTAGAGAATATACGTTGATCAGACGCCAATATCCCTAAGCACTTAGTGTGACTAACAGTCATGCTTTATATTAATAGAGTTAACATTTACACCTCATGACATACCTCAACTCATTTCTTTGATGAGTGAGATATATTTCTCAGTGTGCATGCTATTGCTCTGCCAGATTATCAATCATTCTTAAGCAGAGTTAACTATGGCACCTCATGACACAGTCCTTTGGACATAGTTTCTCAGTGACCAAAGTCATTGCTCTGAAAACTATTTACCCTTTAGACATTTCAGAAAGCTCATTTGCTCCAAATCAATACTAATTTCATGTACTTAACCAAATAAAGCCATGTATTCAATAGAGCAGATTTCAGAAGTTTTTACAAGACACAACATGAAACAGTTGGTTAAAGTTTATTAAACATGATTCAGATATTTTTAAGAGACTTAAAGACAAACTCAATGGATACATTAAATTTAAACCAGCTGAGTTATTTCAGACATTCATAAAAGCATATAATAGAAGATTCCTAGTTCAAGTGTTTTCAGATTTATGATCGAGACATGCCCCATTGAAATCTTCATGAATGGCTGAGAGATCCAGCAAGAATAAGTGATTTTGAAGCCCAGTGTTTTCAGATATGATCAAGGTTTGTCAATAAAATCAATAAAGAAGAATATGCACACCAAGCAAGATATCAGGTGGTCAGGCATGCTTCAGGATCTTCAAGGTTAACATGCAATGAATTCTGACAAAAGTATATGCATTTGACAACCTGCATGCAAAGCATTGACTCCCCCTGACAATATGCATTCAATCATTTTTTTTTTTTGGCATTTTCAATGAAATGAAATGCAATGCAATTAACTACATGTATGCAAAGACATGCAAAGACTCAACAAACTCCCCCTATATACATGCAATGTTTGCAATGAGGGCTGAACATATGACTATGTGACTCATGCTCATACAGACTGCCCTAACAAGCAATATGACCCATGATACCAAATGATAGGACCATCTCACACATAGTAAGAACCTCCAGACAAGTTTCACCTGCCTTTTAGTTGATTACCATTTAATATACCATAGTGGTCATGTATGACAATGCAATACCAATAGTCCTAAGTGCATCAGATTTTCAGTGAGTGTGAAATTCAAATTCAAGCATTAGATCAATAGCATGAAGTTTACACTTTTCAGAAACAGATAGAACCTAGTGTTTTCAGCAATTCTGTATAGATGAACATTTATTTTAACAAGATATGCATACACAGCTCAAAGTACAACCAAGTAAACCCATTAAGCTCAATGCAAGTGTCAAAACAAATAAAGAAGCATGTATGCATGAAACATGATATGCAGTTAAAAATAGATTACTAAGGAATTCAATTAATCACATATGAAGAGTGCAAGTATTACCTGAAGAGTGCTTGAATGGGGTTTTATCAACTTGGGTGCCTTGGTTTATTTACCCCTCTTTATTCCTTTGCCCAAGGCACACCTACAATAAACACATCATTTTGATGCAACAGGTACCCAAGAGGTCTTGGGTCCTGAATTAACAGTGACACCTTTGGCAGGTGTTCTAAGCAAATTTTTAGCTTGATGATCATCAAATTTTACCAGAGAACAATTGTCCATTAAATGTCCAGATTTACCATAATGATAGCAAGATGCAGCAGATTTCAGATTTGATTTATGCACATTCTTATTAGCATGAATTCTATGTGCATATGCATGAAAAAAATTGTTAACAGAATTAAAATTCTGTTTACCAAAACCAGTCTTGCTTTGGTATCCTGCCAGCCAATAGGTTGCAGCCTTGTGACCTGGCTTTCAACATTCAAAACATAGAGAAGAACTCATTCTGTTAAAATTCTCATAAAATGCATGTCTTTTTGCAGAGATTTTAGCAGGTTTGGAGTTAAGTGTTCTCCTCTTAGCATGCCAACAATTTGCAACAATGTGACCCAATTTGCCACAATGAAGGCAATGGAGTTTTCTTTTTAGGAGTTACATGATATTTAGCATGGAGTTGTTTGTCATGCATTCCTACAGTAGCTAGATCATCTAATTTCATTTGTCTACACTCATGCATGAGATGACCTCTCTCATGACAATAAAAGCAATGAATTATTTTCATTTGAACAAAAGAGGGTTTCTTAACATGAGAATTTCTAGCATGTACTTTATCAACATTCAAATCATCCTTTTTCTGCACAAGACAATTGTCCATGAAGTGACCATGCTTGCCACAGTAATGACAAGAATCATTATTGGATTTCTTTAAAGCATGGCTTTTATCAATTAAGTTCTTGGCATGTAGATTGTTCCTTTTATTTTTCAGTGGTTTTTGTTTTTTAGTTGTAGTAGACTGTTTTGGGGATTGTCTTGAGGTTCCAGCTACTTTAGAGTTTTGAATAAAATCGGTGTACAGTTGGTTCCTCTTGACCTGCTTATTTTCAGAGATGTTGCCAGTCCCCTTTCTTTGACCACTTACATTATCTTCCAGAGGCATTTTCATTTTGCCTTTATCCTTCACAGATTTAGACATGGAATTGTTCAATTCAGTTACCTCATATTGCAGAGAAGAAATTTTGAGTTCTGAATTAGTCAAGTCTTCCTCACATGAGATAATTTTTCTCTGCATGGCATCGTTCAAATTTTTAACAATTTCTAGTTCTTGTTTCAGTTTCAATTCATTCTCAAATTGAATTTCCTTATCAGCAGATTTTTCTTTCTCGATAGCCAGAAGCCTCTCTGATATAACAACATTTAAGACCATGAGTTTCTTATTTTGTTCTTTTAGACCTTTATTCTCCTCAATCATTTGTTCATTCTGAACTATTTCATCAATTAGGATTTGATCATTTCCTAATGAATTCAACTCATTCTCTAGTTCAAAAATCTTAACAGTAAGTTCATTATTTTTGTTTTTCAGCACAGAAATTTGTTCTTTAAGCTTGCCAAGTTCAGCTTGATTTTCTTGTTGAAGCCTTTTAGCCTTTTCATTTTCAAGCTTCAGTTGATTCATTTCTGAGCCTATATTTTCAGCTTCTTCCAATTGCTTCTTATAGTTTTGAATATCAATCAGATAAGCATCATGAGATTGTTTCAATTTTGAGCAATTTTCACATGATAAATCAGAACAATTTTGATCTATCTTTTTCTTTAATCTTTGATTTTTAGATTTTATTTTTCTATACTTTTCATACAATTCAGCATACATTTCCTTTCAATCATCAAACGTCATTTCGTCAGAATCAGATTCAGAATTTACCTGATCTTCTTCTTCATTGCTTGAGGTACTTCCTCTTGCCGTAAGACATTTCTGATTCTTATGAAATGTGATTACTGAATCCCAGATTTCCTTCGCAGTCCTACATGTAAGAATAGAGGAAATGACATTAACGTCTACAACATTCTTCAGTTAGTCCCGAACTCTGATATTCTCAATGTTCAATTGTTTATCCTTCTGGGACCATTTACTCTTCTCTCGAGGCAAAACATGTGAACCATATTCAATGAGATTCCATAGTTTTGGATCTATAGAGTTTATAAAACCACATAGACTGCGTGACCATTTCTTGAAGTTAGAACCATCAAAAATTACAGGTGATGCCATTATAAAGCAATGGAATAGACTCAGATCAATGAGCAAGAAAGCAATATCAGAAGAATGCACCGCACTGGAACTGTAAAGCACAAAATCAAATCAGCAGGATCCTCTGCAGATCATTGGATCTGGAAGTCAGAGACCACTCTGATACCAATTGTTGGATCGGTGCGATGGATATAGAGGGGTGTGAATGTATCCCTCTTCAAAATTGCCCCACTTAAAAATAATCAGAGTCAAGGAATAGAAATCAATTGATCTCTTCCAAATAAGAAATTCAAAGAAACACTTGATCAATCAGTTGAACGGCTAACAATACTGGTACCTGATCAAGTCTAAGCCGAAGACAGAACTATGCAAACCAGACTCACTTAGCAAAACATATAATGCTCAAGGCCACTTCAGATAGAAACAAGAATGCTCAGACAACCTGTCAAGGAGGTAGAAGACAAGGGGTAAACGCACAAGGCAAACCATGGCACAGTAGATTTTTTAGGTGGTTCGGTCCACAGACCTACGTCTACCCCTCACTCCAAACCAGAGTGAGGCTTCCACTAGCAAAAGCTAGAACCGCAGACTCAATCTGCAAACAGGTGCTGCCTAACAGCTTGACCAGGGGAACAACCTCCCCTCTTCTTCCAGACCAGAGGGAAACCACTAGTGACTACCCGTCACTAGCAACTAGAGACCAAAGTCTCTCTTCCTCCACCTAGGAGGGAAACCACTAGTGACTACCCGTCACTAGCAACCAGAGACCGAAGTCTCTCTTCCTCCACCCAGGAGGGAAACCACAAGCGACAGCAGCCACTTGCAACCGGAGACACCAAGTCTCCCTTCCTCTGAAACCCAGAGGGAACACCGACCTTAAACCAGAGAATCGGAAGAACAAAGTGATCAGTTAAAAGGAAAAAACAAGAAATGAAAAATACAGCAATCAGAAAGCTGGAAATGAAATCCACAAAGTGTAGCTCACCAAGGAGCAATCTGGCATGGATTTGATCCAAATACCAGAAGAACAAATCTTCAATGAAGGCTTCAGTTATCTACTCTTCTCTCTCTTTTTCTCTCGATCCTCACGAGCTTGCTTGAGGTACTTCCTCTTATCAAAACCATGGTTCCAACATCTCACACCCGTCCCCATCTCAAGGACGATGCACAAAAAGCTTCAAACTCTCCCTTCTCGACAGAGCGGAGGAGGACGGACCTGAAGCTTCGAATGGGGCCTCGTACCCGCCCCCATCTCAAGGACGATGCATCCGAAGCTTCAAATTCTTCCTTCCCGGTGGAGAGGGACTTGGCCAAGGGCCTGACTTGTGAGAACAAGTGGGCAACTTGCTCTGATACCAAACTGATGCGGGACAAAAAACCGGGTAGTATGATTTTTATTCTTTTCTCACCTTATTATCTATTTTCCCTTTTTTTTCTTTTCTATTTCATTTTATTTCACTTTCTCTCAACATTTTTTTTCTAATTTCTTCATTTCTCTTATTTTTTTCAACATAACATTTATTCATAATTATTGCATGGCTTCAAACAATGTAACTAGATCTTACATACATATCTCAAACACTAAAGCAAACATAGTTACGTATGTATATGTATACCAAGGGAAACCTTGGTTTATTATTGGGTTGGCTCACATTTATCCCATCATCGCAAGGTGACACATACATGGTGCCAAATGTGTTAACATCACACTTAGTTCATATATATATCACATATCTCATCCATGTGTGTAGAGAGATGGCAGATCACGTACGACAAGGGGAGGGAAAGACCAGCTATACTGGGGAACATGACTGACCCACCACTTAGGATAATGTTTCCATGCAAAGCTTTCTTTATATCCACATCACTCTTTTATGTCTCTGACAATTGCACGTTCAGCTGTGGTGGCGAATGAGTAACCACGCGTGAGTCCTCCTTTTCGGCCTTCAACTCTTCCTCCGTCAGCATGGGGTCTTGCCGCGGTTAAAGAGAGAGAATTAATGGCTCACAACTAACTGAAGAGAGAGAGTGGGAGAGAGAGTGCGCGAACATGGGAGGGGGTCTGTTTCAATTTTTTTTTCTTTCAAGGACTGAGAGAGAAAGAGAGAGAGAGAGAGAGAGAGAGAGAGAGAGAGAGAGAGAGAGGGAACATGGGAGGGGGGGCGTTGTGGTCGTAGAAGGCAAGGGGGAGCGGGTTCTGCATGCAGGGGGTTAGCGGGGAATAGAGTGAGGTGGGGGGTTGTTTGCATGCAGAGGTGACCGGGTTGCCGATGGTGAGTGCGAGCAGCTGGAGGGTGAGTGTGCAGGCGACACTGCAGTGGCCACTTGTGACAGGCCGTGGCCGGGGGAGTTGAAACACCATGGCCATGAGGAGAACGCTGTTGGAGTGGGGCGGATTGGTACCCGACCGGTGGGGCTGTAGTTGGAGTCGGTGGAGATGGGCAGTGGCAAGCGACGGGAGATGGACGGCCTCCCTCTAGTGGAGGCTGTGGACGTGGGCGATGGGCGTCACCGGCATGTTGAAGAAGCCAAGGACGGTGGCAGCGGGGGCAACCCACCAACGATGGGAGAGACATGCTCGGCCTGCTCGCGGGGAATGGACACACTCGCCCATGCATGCTTGGGCACCGACGTGCTCTACTTGGAGCCAGCAAGGTCCTCGTGATACTACTGTCAGGGTGGCTGCTGAAGGAGTGTTGGAAGCGTAGGTGCTAGCGTGGAGAGGTGGTGGAGCAGAGGCCGCATAGCTGGGTGCAGAAGGCTCCCCTTTGGTGATGGAGAACCGTAGGGAGGGGACGTCGGACGGGGCAGGTGGAGCCGTGGCTGATGAGGGGGTGGGTTCGTAGGGGGCCACGGTGGACTGATGAAGATGACAGGGGCCAGCCTCCTGGCATTCAGCTCGGGCTATTGCAGCTAGTGAGAGAGAGGTGGGCGTGTTCAGGAAAGCAGGGTGAAGGGCCATGGGGCAGGGATGTTCGCGGTGGGGGTTAGGTTGCATGATGAGGAAGGGGTGAAGGTTCATGTGCATGGGGGCTGGGGGTGGCATGTTTGCATGTGCCTGTGGGGTGGGGCGCGCTGGAGGAGTTGGGGTTACGGCCAGGGGCTTGCTGGCTGCTGTGACTGAAAGGGAAGTCAGAGCGAGAGATGGAGTTGCAGCACAAGGGAGAGAGAGAAGGTTGGTGGCTTAGGGCGTGGGGTTGCATGTAGCTTGGTGTAGGGGGGGAACAAGGGAGCGCAGGTGGGGATGGGTTGTGGTATGGTGGATTGAAAAGGAGAATCAAACAAAGAACTAATAAAAAGGAATATCAATGCCCATGGTCTATACTTTCATATGTAAGAGAGATTTGGAGATCTATTACACAGCATGACAAGATTGATCATATTTACAGAGAAAGAAATAAAGTAGCGGATTCTTTGCCCTCTTTAGCTTGCTCAGCCAAATGTAATGTTTTCCTTTATTACAATGAGTTACCCTCACTTACAAAGGGAGAGGCTCGATTGGATAAGCTGGGTTTACCCAGCATCAGATTGATGTAATCTCTATTCTTTTTCATTAGTAATAATATTTACCTCCTAGTGGTCTGATGGTCCCTCCCATATGTCCCTAGGTAGGGTTTTTTGGAAAAAAAAAAAAACAAAGAACTAATGGCTAAGTGGAGGGGGAGAGAAGAGATGGTGGGGATAGAATGGGGCCTCTCACCCCCATGGGCATCTCACCCATCTCCTTCTCGGAGAGAAAAACGAAGCAAAGGCATCACACCTGAACTTTCAATAATCTCATCTTAACTTCATTGTCCCCTTAACATGTGCTTACAGACTCTTATATAGACTCCTCCCATAGACAACGTATCAAAAACTTCAACACCTAACATTTGACATTTATGACCAAACATCACCTAACAACTCTTTATAACTCACGTGGGGAGACTTAAGACACTAACATAATGGTGACACTAACATAATGGTGACACATCTTCAAAGCACACCTAAGCTTACGAATGTGACCTATAAAATAAAACACTCAAAAACATAATTTGATAAATATCCATGCTGCTTACGATCCTCGTCACTTCTCTTCCTCTCTTTTAGTTCAAGCACGGGGGTAGCAGAGAGCACCTCAGGGAGGCTTCGAGTAGTACCAACAGGGTGGAGAAGAACAGAGCTGTCGAAGAGAGCAAGAGAGCTTCAGAGACCAACCGAGCGAGAGAGAGCTTCTTGAGGGCCTTCGGTCCTTTTATAGTAGCAGCAGTCCCTATTCTTCTTTCCCAAGGCAAAGTATCGCAAGAATGTTCTTCAATGATCGGAGAACATTGCCCCACGTGTCCTATACAGCTGTACGGCCTTCTAGAAGGCGCTGTGACCAAGCCTTGAGAGAGAGCACGAGCAACGCGCGTGACCCGCGTGAGTACGGTCTTCTTCTGCGTTGGTGACCCATTTGTCACCTTTAAGAAGGCATTTGTCACCCTTACATGGCATTTGTCACCTTTACATGGCATTTGTCACCTTTACAGGGCATTTGACTCCCATGCTAGCTATTTGTCAGCTCTCTAGCCCATTATTTTGCACTCCTTTTCTTCTCTTGTCTTGGTGTTGGAACAAGCTCATTAATATCCCATTGAAGAAGCTTGATCGAAAGAGTGTTGCTCCTACTGGTAATTCATCCTGCTGGACTACTGGCATGTGTTACGGAAGTTTGTTGACCTCTTGCATGCTATGGCTGCTTATGGCGTACCCCCACTGCACTGATCGTGCTGCTAGCTTGTTCATGCTAGCATACGATATTTAATTCTGCTGGATAAACACCACAGACTCCATTTGAATTTTGTTGAGCCTTGATGAACTGATGTTGCCAGGGTTGAAGACCCTGAGCTACTGATTAACATGGACTAGACTTCAGAGAAAAGATGTTGCCGCTTCTGCTCAAACCCATCACTATGAAGACCATTAGAACTGGAGATTAATTTCTTCCTTTGATTTTGAAAGGGGTTAATCAGTGTCGTCCAATGCTTAAGGAAGCTTTAGAATAAAGATAGTAAGGTTGGGAAACCCATACATGGTTAATTCCTTTGAACAAGCTTGATCACTCTTCATTTTTCACTGCCAAGAGCTATTTTTCACCATTAGGGAGCTATTTGTCACCCTTGACGAGCTATTTGTCACCCTTATTGTTCAATAGCCGTCACGTTTGTCTTCAGTTCTTCTTTGTCCAGCTTCAACGGGACTAGAGTCGACTCCAAAGCCTTGTTGAGTCGACTCCCCTTCTGTGTTTTCCTTGTTTCCAGCCTGGCCACCTATTTTTCACCCTTGCTGAGCTATTTGTCATCTTTATAGCCTATTTGTCATCGTTGACCACCTATTTGTCACCACTATTCAGTGCAAGCCGTCACCTTTGAAGCTTGTTGATAACATAATTAGCCATAGTGACTGGAGTCGACTCCATTTGCAATTGGAGTCGACTCTGCTTCTACACTTTTCAAGCTTTTTGTTCTGTTGCCCATTTTTTCAGCCTCAGGAGCTATTTGTCACCCGTGTAGGTCTATTTATCACCCTTAAGACCTATTTGTTTCCCTTATTGACCACTGCTAGCATGAAGCTCTTGGCGGGCTATTACAGCATGGCGTCGACTCCAAGACTTCATGGAGTCGAGTCCACTGCCACATTCTCCATGATTTTAGCCATGTCGTGCATTTGTCAGCCCTACTAGCCATTTGTCACTATTAAGGCCACTTGTCATTCTTATGCACCATTTGCTTCCCTTATGAGCGGCCTTGAAAAGTTGTTGCTGAGTCGGCTCCAACTGCTCTTGGAGTCAACTTCTCTTCTGAATTTTCTTCGAATGGGCTCCTTATCAGCTCAGCAAGCTTTGCCTTCTCATGACTGACCTTGGTCGGTCTCATGATGCCAAATTTGAGCATCCACAATCTCCCCCTGAATTCAAGCTCATCATTCAAGGAAGTTTTGAAAAAAATAAGGAAGATAAGGTAAAATTTTGATGGAACAAGAGAGGAGCTCAGAGCGGATAGCAGATGTTTACATATGGACAACAAAAGATCATGCAAGATTAGGGCAGATAAGACATCAGGTCGACATATATTTGAAGGTGTGCAAAAATTTTCAAGCAAAGTCGCACTTTCGTACGAAAGGAATAATACATTTAGCATATTTTTCATTGAAACTTGTCTCACAACAAGCACACAGATCAATGTACACAACCTGAGAATGTGACACTATAGCTAACTCCCCCTTATTTTCTCAACCTAAGGACCCTTAACAGCTGTATATACAGACCCCTAGTACCTGGCGGAGTATGTTCTCGCGCATAGTGAATGCTTTCAGATAGAGCTAATCTGCCCTTCCACAAGACACCATTTTATATACCAATGGGTCAAGTGCACACAGTCAACCTAAGACATACATATAAAGATAGTTATGCACGATGAACTCCCCTTGACAGGAGCAACTTATGACTTCTGGGACTTACCAAACCTGGACCTGACAAGATTAAGATGTGGGAGGTCTACACAGACCTAATTCTCTCCTTAGAGTTCAAAATCTTTCATTGTTCAGAGGTTTTGTAAAAATATCAACAATTTACCTTTTAGTTTCAATAAAATGTAGTTCAAAATTTTTCATTTTTACCACATCTCTAAGAAAGTGATGCCTTATTTCTATGTGATTTGTTCTTTAATGTTGGATGGGGTTCTTTATCAATTTAGTGGCACTAGTATTATCACACATGATGGGTGTACATCCAAGATCTACACAGTAGTCCTGGAGTTAGTGCTTTATCCATAGCACCTTGGTTCCACAGCTCCTTGTAGTAACATATTTCGCTTCTGCAGTGGAGAGTGCAACCGAGTGTTGCTTCTTGGAAGCCCAAGAAATCAAGCACCCACCCAAAAATTAGCAGTAGCCACTAGTGCTTTTCCTATCAAGCTTACACCCCGCATAATCAGCATCAAAATATGAAATTAAATCAAAATGACATGATGCAGGATACCACAGTCCTAAGTCATGTGTGCTAGCAAGATATCTCAAAATTCTTTTGACAGCAATCCAATGAGATTCTTTGGGATTTACTTGAAACCTAGCACACAAGCCTACACTGAATTGAATGTCTGGTCTAGAGGCAGTGAGATATAAAAGAGATCTGATCATACCTCGGTATGTCTTGGGATCTACAGGTTTACCTCTCTCACCTACATCTAGGGATGCACTTGTTCCCATGGGCGTGGATATATGCTTGGCATCCTTCATTCCAAACTTCTTTAAAATCTTCACAATGTATTTGTACTAGTTTATGAAAAATCTATCTTCGCAGTCCAAGAAAGAATTGAAGTTCACCCATCAAACTTATTTCTAATTCCTTAGTCATGAGTTCAACAAATTGTTTACACCGTTTAGGATTGGTCAAATCAAACAATATGTCATCAACATATAGCTGAACTATAATGATATAATCATTTGAGACTTTGGTAAAGAGAGTTTGGTCAACCTTACTTCTGTTGTACCCTTTACCTGTCATGAAGGTGCTTAGTCTATCATACCAAGCTCTTAGGGCATGTTTCAGTCCGTACAGAACTTTGTTCAACTTCAAGACATGATTAGGAAAATTAGCATGCTCAAAACCAGGGGGTTATTCTACATAAACTCCTTCCTTAATTAACTCATTCAAAAAGGTACTTTTCACGTCCATTTGTTGCAGTTTTATTCCATGGGAGCATGCAAAGGCCAACAAAATTCGGATTGCTTCTATCCTAGCCACAGGAGCATAAGATTCTTCAAAATCTATACCAAGCTCCTGGTTGTAGCCTTTTGCAACTAATCTAGCTTTATTTCTAGTTATGACTCCATCTTCATTTAATTTATTCCTAAAGACTCATCTAGTCCCTATTATAGATTGATTTGTGGGTCTAGGAACCAGATTCCACACTTTATTTCTCTCAAAATGACTAAGTTCCACATGCATGGCATTAATCCAGTGTTCATCCATTAAGGCATTAATCTAGTATTCATCCATTAAGGCTTCTTCAATATTTTTGGGTTCCATTTGAGATACCAATGCATTGAGGTCCTCATTATTTACATCTCTATAATAAGAATTGGTTCTAGGTTGGTCATGGAGATTTCCAATTACATTTTTAATAGGATGGTTCTTTAAGGTTCTGATATTGATAGAAGACTCATCGGGCAAGGTCGACTGAATTTGATTTCCAGTCGACTGACCTGTTTCCTGTTCTTTAGCTTGCGGTTGGCAGTTTTGCCCTGGCTCCTCCTTGGACTCTAGGAATTCTCCATCATCATCCTTTCTTTCCCTGTCATCAGCATTTTTGTCAGTTTTATAAGAAATTTTAGCAAACACTACATGTGGAGTTTCTTCCACATTTTAATTTTTCACATTGAACACCCTATATGATCTAGATGTTTCAAAATACCCTAAGAATATTCCAATATCACTCTTGGCCTCAAATTTGTCAAGGTTAGATTTGTCATTGTTATAAATATAGCATTTTGACCAAAATGCTTTGAAATAGGCCAAGTTGGGTTTCTTACCTTTTAGCATCTCATAGGAGGTTTTCTTACTCTTTGGCCTTACCATTGCCCTGTTGATGATATAGCATGCAGTGTTTGCTGCCTCTGACCAGAACTTCCTTGGCAGCTGACTTTCAATCAGCATTGTTTGAGCAATCTCCACAATTATCCGATTCCTCCTTTCCTTATTCTGGGGTTCTGGGAGAGGAAAATATGTGGATCAGTCCTTCTTGATTACAAAATTCAGAAAACAAGTAGTTTTCAAACTCTCCTCCATCGTCAGATAAAATAGTGAAGATTCTGAACTTATCCTCCTGCTTTATTTTTCTGAAGAAATTTAGAAATTCAGAAAAAATATCATTCTTGCGAGCTGAAAAGAAAATCCAAATAAAGCGAGTAAAGTCATCAACTAAAACATAATCAAATCTCTTTCCATTGAGGGTAGAAGTTCTAGTCGTCCCAAATAAATCCATATGCAAGAATTCAAGTGGCATGGATGATACTGGCTCATTTCTAAGTTTGAAAGATTTTCTTGTTTGCTTTCCTAGGGAGCATGCTTCACAGATTTTAGTGTTCCTTTTGAAAGATAATTTAGGAAATTCCTTTACCATTTCATGCTTTACTAATTTGTGCAGAACACTATAGCTAACATGCCCTAATCTTCTACGTGGCCATGCATCATTGAGCTGAGTAGTAGATAAACAAAGGTTTCCAGAAAATGAACTATCAAGGTCTACCATGTAGACATTATTTATCCTATGACCTACAAATTTCATAGAATCATAATTTTGTTCAAAAATCTTGCACTCAGTGGCATCAAACAACACCTTGTGACCATTGTCACAAAGTTGACTTATGATGAGCAGATTGTGCTCAAGGCCTTCTACTAGAATGACATTCTCAATAAGGTTGGAAGAATTTTTACCAATGGTTCATGTGCCAATGATCTTACCTTTATCTTTTCCTCCAAACCTTACCTGTCCTCCTTCTTTATTGATCAAATGACTGAATTTCTTTTTATCCCTTGTCATGTGCCTCGAGTAGCCACTGTCCTATTGTGTCCCTATGATTTTGATGATAGCAAACACTATGAGTCATCATGTGTTTGAATGAAAGTCTGAATGTTAATAAAATATGCATTTGGTTTATTCTTATGAGGACTCAATGGAGTTAGTTCATTCTTGTTGGTTCCATGGTAATCATGATAAAGTCGACTCCTGTCCAGTCATGCTTGCTACATGCTATATGAAGCCGGTACACATTTTTCTTATGGTGCATTCTGTGTCGTGTGAATACAATAGGTATGTGCATATGTGTCTCTCACGTAACTAAGTCGGTGCATAGTTTGTCTTGTTAAGAGTGAAGTTGGTGCACGTTTATGTTTAGACCATATTAAGTCAGTGCATGTTTGCATGATGCATATTGTGAGTCGATGCATGTCCTATCTTGCACGCGGAATAAAGTCGGTGCAAACCTTCAGTCACACATACTAGAGTCTATGCAGTCATGCGTTAGGCTGAACGAAGTCTGTGCACATTTTGCTTAAACATAGAGGAAGTCGGTGCTAGTTCCTGTAGCACGCACAAGTAAGGTCGGTGCTAGTTTTTCTTCTATGCACAAGTCCGTGCACATGAGCAATCCAGGGTCGGTGCAAGTTTTTCCTTCGTGCCACATGGAGTCTGTGCACATCACTGTAGCAGTCAGTGTGCCTTGTGCTATACAAGGTTCGTGCACATCAAAGACCATGTCGGTGCATGTTGGCAAGTCTATGCACTCCACTATTTAGAGTTTGTGCATGTTTAGTTCTATACATACTAGGTCTGTGCACGTTTTTCCCCAATACACATGTAAGGTCTGTGCAACTCATCTTATAGGTCTGAGCATGATTGCATTTCACGTTATAAGGTCTGTGCATGTTATTTTCATGTCTGAGCATGCTATCCATAAATCGTTATAGAGTCTAACCATGTTTGGCTTGTGGACAGTCTAAGTCCGTGCACATTTGTTCTAATGCTCTATCAAGTCTGTGCACATCATCTTTGTGGATGATCTCATCCTTTTTCTAAATGATGACCAAAACTCAATTAGTAATGTGAGACACATACTCAGAAGTTTTACAGACTTGTCTGGTCTGAATCTGAATTCAGATAAAAGTAGAGTTTACATTGGTGGGGCTGTGCAGAATCAGGATGCTATTGTAAATCAGATTGGGATATCTAAAGGAGAATTACATGTACCTTATCTGGGTCTTCCTCTTCTTTCCAATTCAATCAGAAAATCCAACTGCTATCCTATTGTGGAGAAGATCAAAAGGAAGATGGATGCTTGGAAATATAAATTGCTTTCTAAAATGGGCAGATTGGAACTTATAAGGTATGTTCTCTCTTCTTTTTCCATCTATTGGACTGTTGCATTTCATCTACCAGCTGGGCTCATTCGAGACATTGAAAGAATTCTGTGCAACTTCTATTGGAATGGCAACTCATCAAAATCTGCTAATCATATGGTGTCTTAGATAAATATCTGCAAGCCTAAAGCAGAAGGGGGTTTGGGAATTAAAAACTTGTTAGAATGGAACATAGCTTCAGGAGGTAAGTTGTTGTGGGACATTCTCCTTAATAAAAAGTCATCATGGAATGATTGGATCAGGAACAAATACATGGCAAATAAAAGCATTTGGGACTATAAAATCCAGTCCTACCATTCATCAGCATGGAAAGGAATTCTGAAGGCCAGAAGTGTACTCCGAGGCCATATATCTTACATTATTTCTGATGGCCAGCATATAAACCTATGGACAGACCCTTGGATAAATGGTTATAGCATTAATCAAATGTATGGAGATCATATAAGGCAGGATTTGATGATTGACAAAGGAGCTAAAGTGAGCCTGCTGATTTTAGAAGGGCAATGGAATCTGCCCACTGCCATGTCTGCAGAAATGGAAGAGCTTTGGCAAATTATTGAAGCAATACCAATTCACAACAATGGCTCAGATATATTAAGATGGCATAACCATGTGGAGGACCTCAAGACTAAAACAATCTGACAAGAGATTCGACAAAAAGGATATACTTTTCATCCCTATGAATGGGTTTGGAAAAATCCAACCATTCAAAATGCATCTCATTGCATTTGGCAAGCTGCACTTAACAAATTACCCACAGCCGAGAATCTGTAAAAGAAAGGTTACAATATGCCAAGCATGTGTGTTTTATGCAAAAAAGGAATAGACTATCAAGACCATATCTTCTTTGAATGTGCATTTTCAGGATGGGTTTGGAAACAAGTACTCATTCGGTTTGACCTTTCCAGACAACCAAAGATTGGAGTAGCACAGGAACTGATGCAGCTACAAAATGAATTTCCAAAATCAGGGCAATTGGTCATCTTAGCCAGACTTCTCCGCTGAATCACTATTTGGAAGATTTGGAAGGAACGATGTGGAAGAATTTTTGAAGGCACCCATTCTATGGAAGCTAACATCTTAAAAGATATTCTTGAGGATGAAAGAAGAGTTATAGAAGTTCAGAGCCATAAATCACTGACTATGAGAGAAAAAATATCTTTAAAAGATTCATTCTTTTTCCAAATTAGCTCTGAGATCACAACCTGTGTGGCCCTCAGCATGCTAGTTCTAATTTTCAGACTTCTGATGTACAATTTTGCTCTTAATTAATACATAGCTCTTTACTGATCAAAAAAAAAAGTCTATGCACTTCTTATACTTGGCCAACTATCTTGTGAACTACGAATGCTGACTTAGTGTTTGGCATTTTGACAGGAACTTAAGTATGCAGAGGGTCAACTTACGAGGATCGAGACTCAACTTAAATAGACACATGACTCAAGGCAGCAATAGAAACATGATCCAAGCAAGAGTAGCGTCTGGAGAGTCTGCCACGTGGACTCTAGCTATTCTTCAACTAAACACTTTTCTGGAAAAGGCATTGGCGGGAGTATTCCCTCCACATGCCTCCTGGGTGAATAGTGTAGGGACCATAAGATCAAAGTGTGATCCTGCCACGTAGGAGAATCAGAAGAAGGGGTAGTACATTCCTGTTTCATTTACCTCTGGCGCCCCTACTCTCCATATATATAGGCTCCTGCAAAAAAGGATGATAATTGAAAAAAGAAGAGCCTTCGTAGAGAGATACAAGCAGAGAGAGAGAGTGTGTGTTGCAGATGTGAAGATCAGAAGAAGAGAATTCAGAGAGTAGAAAAGAGAGAAAACGAGAGAAGAACCAGAGAGCAAGAAGAAGAAACGATAGAGAGAAGAAAGAAGATAGAATGTAGTAGTGTGAGAGTGCTGAGAAAGAGAGAGCTCGAGAGAGAAGAGAGAAGTGATAGTGAAGCGGCTGAAGCAAATTGAAGATCTGCTATCTGTTGGTTTCTGGATCAGATCCAGACCAACTTGCTCCTGCGAGAGCTACATTCTTGTGCTTTATTTTCAGCTTTTCGTAGCTAAATTTTTTCATACTTGCTTTTCCTTTTAAACCTTTGTTTCAAGCTGTGTGTCAGCGTTGCAGAGGATTGTTTCCTCTGGACAGCAAGCTGTGTTGCTCAGCGGTTACAGAGGATCGGTTCCTCTGGATAGCAAGCTGTGATTGCTCAGTGGAAGCAAGCTGTGTTGCTCAGCAGTTGTAGGCAAGCTGTAATGCCCAGCAGTTTAAGCTGTGTATCAGCGAGAAGCCTCACTCTGGTTTGAGTGGGGGATGGACGTAGGTCTGCGGGCAGCAGACTGAACCATCTAAAATTCCATGTGTTCTGTGGTTTGTCAGTGTGTATGATTCCCTATCTTCTACCTCCTTCACAAGGTAATTATATTTGTTCTCTAGCACATTGTGCTCTTGATTAATCTGCTTCTACTGCGAAAATGTTTCTGAATTGTGTACTTAATATAGCGGCAGTGGGTTTCATAGCAGTATATCTTAGTACTAGTCTTCTGCTGCATTTAGAGTTCATATAGTGCTCGATGCATGTTCAGTGTTTGAAGTTGAACTTCAACAGTTTATCCGTTTAGCAGAGCATCCAGTTCTAGTTCGACACGATTTACATCAAGAGCTTTCAATCTAAGCAAAATTTTAAAGGGGAGATTCATTCACCCCCCCTCTGAATCTGTGTCTAGCACCCCAACATGTCCAAGTACCATCTGTTGTGGTGGGCTGCTAGGCATTCCTGCATAGGACAAATCAAGCAGAAACTTTTGGAACCCAAGCAAATTTGGGTCCACAGTCATTATTGACAACATGTAGCAAACATTTTGGGATCCATACTTGTTTGAATGATTTGATTTTCTGGCTAGACCAGCATTGTTTGCTTGTGTGTCCTGATCTATTGCAAGTATGGCAGGCAGGTTTGATAAAATATGGATTAGGTTGTGGTCTTGTATTCTGATTTCTAAATTTGTTGAATTTGATTTGGTGGACACCGACATTTGATTGGAAGTTGAGCTTTCTTTCATTGTTCCACCTGTCATAGAACCAGTTGTTCTATTTCTAATTTGAGTGGAGATTATAGTTGTTGCTGAACTTGGGCCCAAACTAGTTTTTGTTTGGCCTGCGGTGGGTAGCAATAGACTGAACAACTCTTCCAGATTTTGATTGATAGCTTTGATTTTTTCTTGTTTTGTTTTACATTCTGTAAGCAGGTCGGGCTGGATTTAGTAGGGGTTCGGATGCTAAATGGTTGTGTCGACCTGGCTGTCAGGCCAGCCTTGGCTGAGCAAGGGTGTGTCGACCTGGGTACTTGAATAATTTCTGGTTTCCACGCTACTGGCTGCTCCCAGGTTGAGATAAATTGTTATTCCTTTTATTTTTGACGTTTTGTCCCTTACCTTGATTGTTATGGATTTTAATAGTTCTAGGTTTAGGGACATCCTTTCTGATTGGTCCTTATATTATCAATTTCCCTTTGCCCTTTTCAGGGTAGAATAAGATAGTTTTCAGTTCAAGCACCTTTTTCTCAGAGGGATTAAACCCCAGCCCTTCTCTTCTGAAATTTACTCTGGTGCCCAAGACGGCGTCCAAGTTAGATTTATTTTGAACCATTTTTTGAAGGACTGACTGCTTATCCTTCAACTCATTTTCAGCATTTTCAAGATTTTTCTGTATTTAAGCATTTACAGCTTGTATGGCTTCATATTTTTCAAGGCTAAGTTTGGTTTCTTTCTCATATTCTTGGCACTTTAATTTAGCTTCATCTAATTTCTTTCTGAGATTTTCATTCTCTTCTTCCATGTTTTGCAGTTCTGAGCAGTCAGACCCAGATTCATCAATCTATTATTTTAGTTTTAAATTTTTAGAGCTTTGAGATTTTTATTGATAGGATTGTCGTGAGCCAAGGCATTGATCTTCTTTTTTAAAAGCTTGTTTTCTTTCTTGTAAGTCTCATATTTTTCAAATAAGTCGGTGTAAGCATCCTCCCATTCTTCAATGGAGAAGTTTTCGAAGGGAGTGGTTACCTGATCCTCATCTTCATTTGCCATCAGGCAGGGGTTATCCTCATCTTTACTTGAGGAGGAGCTCTCATCTTCCTCCTCGATCATCATCGCTCCAGGTGCTGATCATTGCCTTCAACTTCTTTCCTTTGGCCTTCGTCATCTTCTAGAGCAGCTCGGGGCATTCACCTTGCATATGCCCAGGTTTCCTGCACTTGTAGCAGATGACTTTGTCAGATTTCTTTATTTGTTCAGACTTAAGATTGGAAACTTTGTTTACCTGTGACGACCATCTCTTTTTCTAGAATTTACCACTACTCCGTAAGAATTTCTTAAACTGCCTTTGTTAGCACAGCAAGAGTGATATAGAAGGGGGGGATGAATAGATCACTCCCAATTTGCAGAAACTTAGGCGGAAAATGGATTCTACTGCTAACGCACCTCCTTAACCCGTACACAGAGAAATGTAAATGAGAGGAAAGACTGATCACTTGAAGGCAAAGAGACAAGCAGATGAAGAGCACAGAAATCAATAGCAAACCACAGAGGAGGCACTCGGTTTTTAGGTGGTTCGATTGCAGTCCGCAATCTACATCCACCCCTCACTCCAACTAGAGTGAGGATTCCACTAGGCAATGCTAGATCACAGCAGTCTCAGTCTGCGTACAACATGCTGCCACACAGCTTGAACACCCAAGGGAAACAAATCCCTCGACCAAGCTCTGCTACCCACAGAACTTGAAACCTGTTCTAGCTCCCAGCTAGAACACAACCGGAGAATCCTCTCCCTTCCTCCACACACGGAGGGAAACTGTTAATGACAACCTGTCACTAACAACACCAGAGATCACCGATCTCTCCTCCTCTGTAACTCAGAGGGAAACTGGAATAGTACTCCCTTCCTCCACACACCGGAGGGAAACCAATTCAAATCAGAATGGAAGAACAAAATAAACGAAAGCAAAATAGAAAGAAAAACCAATGAAGAAGAAATCGGTTCTGAAACCCAATACAAATGTAGCTTCAAATGAAGCAATTCATCAATCCACACACACTCTCTCTCTCTCGAACAATCTCCTCTCAGATCTGGAACTCTCTGCTCTTTTTCTTTTCTGGATCGTGCAAACTCTCACCAATGGCTTCTGCTTTTTCTTTTCACGATCAAACTTCTACGGAAGGATGAAGCTCTATATTTATAGCAGATAATGGCGTGTGGCTGCCAGGTTCCCGCCCATGCACGTTTGGCCAGATCATTTGAATTTCGACCACATGGCAGCATCCTGACAAGGTTGCCATCCACGTGTCATGCGCCTGTTGTCTTGGATCACGTGTCAGGTGCCAACCTCGATTCACGTGCCCAATCATCAGCCTGGATCGCCTGCAGATAGACAGATGGAATGTATAGACTTAGTTAGTTCAGGCTTTTAGCAAGAATGTATATACTTCAGAAACATCAACTGAGTAACTGTGTACAATCGTGAGAGAATGTATAGACTTAATGAATAAATGCATGTATAGACTTTACTAGGGTATGCACAATGCAATGCATTGACGCTACACTACGTGCCTATGCACTGCGTTGACGCAGTGCAATGTGTCTTTGAAAGCTGTAAACAGCAAGGCATGCTGTACAGACTTCAGATAGCATGCATCAGATGATTCTGTATGGACTTGAAGACCCTTAGCCAATGTATAGACCTCTAGAGGAGACAAATGTGTAGACTTCACATTGCTCATCCACTGTGTAGACTTCACAAAGCCTAACCAGTGTACAGACTTGTAATGAGTGTGCTGTGAGCTCTGAAGACTCAAGTTGTAATAACAGAATGTATAGGATTGTGGTCGTACAACCCAATGTGTAGACTTGTAAAAAGTGGACAATTGTCAGACTTTGATGCTGATCAAAAGACCATTGGTCAACATCCAAGGCGTCAACGCTTCCAGCGTGCAGCGTCGCCTCAGCTCCTCAAGAAAAATGCTCACTCCCTAGGCAAGCTGACCAATGCGTCAATGCATCCAGTGTCAGCGTCGACGCAGTGAACAAGAAGGAAGTGAAAGACGCACCATTGCGTCTACGCAGTCAGCCAAGTGCGTCAACGCACTAAAGGCATGCTACCCATGAAGTCAGATAGGCTGTACAGACTCTGTGAATGTAAAGCAATGTAGACTTCAGACTGTATAGGCTTGAACCAAGACGAGGTGAAGACTTCATGTTGTATAGACTTGCCAAATCAGTTGGGCGATGTACAGACTTGAACAGATCCAGCTGAAGGATGTATAGACTTGGAATCCATTGTACACGACTATACAGACTTTGAGGCTTAATGCAAAGGCCAGTGTACAGACTTTTAAAAACTGATGCGTTGTATAGACTTTCATGAGATGCTAAAGTCTATACAGACTAGACCAGTGAGACACTGATAGAGATGATGCAATGCGATGTGGAGACTTTAACATTAGACGCTGCATGAGACGGTAGGCTGTACAGACTTGCAAAGAGTGTAGGGTGTATAGACTTGAAAGTCTCAAGGCGAAGTGCAAACATGTTGAGTTGACGCTGCAGCCCAATGAGTTGACGCACTGGTGTGAGAACAGAGACATGCAATGACTGAAGGGTCGACGCATCAGCACGTTGAGTTGACGCACTGGTGTGAAGACTGTGCAGACAGAGTGTAGGCAGAATTAAGGTAGAGCATGTTATCTGACAGCCATTGAACTGAACTGTACTCACTCACATGATGAAACAGCATTAATCTAGAGATAGAAGATTGATTTATAGTGTGGGACATCATCAAAATCATAGGGATGCAACAATCTCCCCCTTTTTGATGATGACAACACTATGAATCAAGCAATATCAAGTTTCAACAAAAAGTTAATACCAGCTGCAACAAGCAGAATAAATTCAAGACATGCTCATGCAAATGAATTAAACATTCCCTACAGCATACTCTCATCTCCCCCACACCTCATAAACATATCAGCATGAAGCAACATGACTCCCCCAAAGCTCAAGACAAATCCAAGACTCACTGATATTGTAGAACTTCTCACTGAAATTGCAGACATTGCAAAACTTCTCTCCCCCTTTGACATCAGCAAAAAGAACTACAGAATGTGTGACAGTGCTGGAAACATGAGAACTCAGGGCAGTAACTTCTTAGTGCAGAAAGTCACGAGTAGGTCTTAAGAGAATAAGTGAGTTTCTAATCTCAAGGGAAGATTCTTTAGACTTCAGTACGCAATAGAGAAGTAGAATGATAGACAAGTTTATCAGCATACATAGTGGATGATTGAGAGCAGGAGTTCACAAGTATGGCCAGATATAGCTGATCATTCAACTATCCCACAAGACAGCAAGAGACATAATCAGAGAGGTGTTCTCAAGGTATTGAGGACAAGCAATCCATTAGTTGCATAACAACAAGGAATTTTTTGTTGGAGATGATTTTCAAGAAGATCAATGAGTAAGTTGGTAGTTCACTTCCTTTGACATTAGGGAGACACCTTGATTAGAGGCCTGAATCCCCAGTTACTTAGAGTGAGTACCTCATTACTTCCTTCCTTTTTTTATTAAGGAACAGAGTTAGTAACTGTGGCTTTTGACATGAGGAAACACCTTGATTAGAGGCCAGAGTCCCCAGTTACTCACCAGCAAGCCACCATTGCTCTATTATGACTTTTCATTCATTTTAAGCATTTGACACCTCATGACTTGGGAGAAATATTCATTTCATTGATGAAGCTCCCAGTTTCTCAGTGATCAAAACAGAACATGTTTGTTCACTTAGGCCCTTGAGTTAAAGAGATAGAATGATTGAAGACAATACCAAAAAGGACTTTTCTTGAATTGAGTCTTGAAGTCTAGATTTCAAGTTGATTGGGTCAGATATCAAGATATACAAGTTTTTGGCCTGAACCATAATCAATGACAATGTAGGAAGATATACTTTATGCAATTAGTCCAGATCTCTGAAGGAGTACCAAAAAAAAGATTCTAACTTGGAGATTAGAGTCACTGACTTATAGACTTAAGAGATAAGTGACACTCTACTTTCTGAGAGAACCACACTAAATCAGTCATGCAAGACCAGTAAAGGTACACATCTGGACAGCCCTTTTGAATCTGTCAAAGAACTTCTCTTCTCACATCACAACTCAGCTCCCCCTAAGACATAGCATTCCTCAATAAAACATTCCAGCAAAAACTCAAGGCTTTCCTTTATTTAGAGCATTCCTGAAAGCTAACCAGTAAGCATTCTGAACTCCCCCTTAAACCAGCATGCAAGAAGGCTAAGCATCAGATAGACACAACTCCCCCTCACAACAAGAACATGCTTCATAATTAAGACAATTTGTATAAGTCTAATTCTCTTCTCAATGTGGAAAATTTTTCATTATCCAGAGGTTTTGTGAATATGTCAGCAATCTGATTATCTGTGCCTACATGAATCAGTTCAAAATTATTCTTAGACACCTCATCTCTTATAAAATGATGTCTTATCTCTATGTGTTTGGTTCGTGAATGCAAAACAGGATTTTTAGCAAGATTGATGGCACTAGTATTATCACAGTAAATAGGTGTGCACCCCAGGTCTACTTGGTAGTCCTGAAGCTGGTGTTTAATCCATATGACTTGTGTTCCACAACTCCCTGCAGCCACATATTCAGCTTCTGCAGTGGAGAGGGCCACAAAATGTTGTTTCTTGGAGCCCCAAGACACTAAACACCCACCCAAGAATTCACAATGGCCACTTGTGCTTTTCTTGTCTAGTTTACAGCCTGCATAGTCAGCATCTGTGTATGCTACTAGGTTAAATGTGTGAGATGCAGGAAACCATAAACCAAGAGAGTGACTAGCTGACAAATATCTGAAGATTCTTTTAACTACAGCTAAGTGTAGTTCAGTAGGTCTAGACTGATACCTTGCACACATTCCTACACTGAATTGTATATCAGGTCTAGAGGCTGTCAAGTAAAGTAGTGATCCAATCATACCTCGATAAAGTTTGGCATTTACTTCTTTACCTGTCTCATCTGCATCCAATGAAGTATTGGTGCCCATGGGTGTAGTAATGTGCTTTAAGTTTTCCATGCCAAATCTTTTGAACAGTTCCATTGTATATTTGGTTTGGTTGATGAAGCACCCATCATTGTTCAGTAGGTTTAGACTGATACCTTGCACACATTCCTACACTGAATTGTATATCAGGTCTAGAGGCTGTCAAGTAAAGTAGTGATCCAATCATACCTCGATAAAGTTTGGCATTTACTTCTTTACCTGTCTCATCTGCATCCAATGAAGTATTGGTGCCCATGGGTGTAGTAATGTGCTTTAAGTTTTCCATGCCAAACCTTTTGAACAGTTCCATTGTATATTTGGTTTGGTTGATGAAGCACCCATCATTGTTCAGTAGGTCTAGACTGATACCTTGCACACATTCCTACACTGAATTGTATATCAGGTCTAGAGGCTATCAAGTAAAGTAGTGATCCAATCATACCTCGATAAAGTTTGGCATTTACTTCTTTACCTGTCTCATCTGCATCCAATGAAGTATTGGTGCCCATGGGTGTAGTAATGTGCTTTAAGTTTTCCATGCCAAACCTTTTGAACAATTCCATTGTATATTTGGTTTGGTTGATGAAGCACCCATCTTCTAGTTGCTGTACCTGCAATCCAAGAAAATATTTTAGTTCACCAACCAAGCTCATTTCAAATTCAGCAGACATCATGGTAGAAAATTCATCACATAGTTCATGCTTAGTTGATCCAAATACAATGTCATCTACATATACCTGAACTATGATGAGATCTTTATTCATGCCCTTGGTAAATAAAGTCTGATCAACTTTACCTCTTTTGTAGCCCTTGCTGATCAGAAATTCAGACAATCTTTCATACCAAGCTCTTGGAGCCTGCTTTAGACCATACAAGGCTTTGTTTAACCTGAAAACTTGGTTAGGTTGAGGAGAATATTGAAATCCAGGAGGTTGTTCAACAAAAACTTCTTCTTTAATGACTCCATTTAAAAAGGCACTTTTAACATCCATTTGTTGGAGTTTTATGTTCTTTGAGCATGCAAAGGCAAGCAACAATCTTATAGCTTCCATCCTAGCGACAGGTGCATAGGATTCATCAAAGTCTACACCGAATTCTTGACAGTAGCCTTTGGCTACTAGTCTGGCCTTATTCCTCGAGATAATTCCATCTTCATTCATTTTATTTTTGAACACCCACTTGGTTCCTATGACATTTATACCATCTGGTCTTGGGACAAGCTCCCAGACATTATTCCTTTCAAACTGACCTAATTCCTCACTCATAGCATTGACCTAAGCTTGATCAGCTAAGGCCTCTTCTACTGTTTTGGGTTCAATTTGTGAGACTAATGCAATTAAGTCATCATTATTCACATTTTTAAAATGAGACCTAGTCCGAAGAGGATCTTCAGGATTGCCTATGACTTTATCTAAAGGATGGTCTTTAAGAAATCTGATATTTGTTGAAGACTCACCTGTTTCTCTTGGCCCTTCCTGATTGGGGGAATTTGTTTCTCCATTTGGCTGAGTCTTTTCTTCTTCCTGTTGGTCTTCTAGAAAGTCTCCACCATGATTGGAATCCCTGTCAAGATTTTTAACATTAGAGACATCTTTCTTTTCACTAAAAAGGATGTGTGGAGACTCTTCCACTTTCTGATCTGATATGTTAAATACCCTATATGCCCTTGACACTTCAGAGTAACCCAAGAATATTCCAGGTGAACTCTTGGCTTCAAACTTGTCTAAATCTTTCTTATCATTGTTATGAATAAAATATTTTGCTCCAAAAATTCTGAAATGAAACAAGTTTGGTTTCTTACCTTTTAGAAGCTCATAGGGTGTTTTCTTGTGTATGGGTCTTACCATGGCCCTGTTGATTATGTAGGTTGCTGTATTGGCCGCTTCTGCCCAAAACCTTCTAGGTAATTTACTTTCAATCAACATGGTTCGGGCCATTTCCACCACTGTTCTATTTCTTCTCTCCATAATCCCATTTTGTTCAGGTGTCCTGGGAGAAGAAAACCTGTGAGTTAGTCCTTCTTTGTCACAAAGATCAGTAAACATGGAGTTTTCAAACTCACCTCCATGGTCTGATTGAATAGAACTAACCTTGTACTTCCCTTCTTGTTTGACCTTATTGAAAAACAGATTAAACTTTTGAAATGCATCACTCTTATTTGCTAAGAAAAATATCTATGAATATCTAGAGAAGTCATCTATGATAACATAGCCAAACTTGTTTCCATTAAGACTCTGAGTTCTAGTTGGACCGAAAAGGTCCATATGGAGAAGTTCCATAGGTCTAGAAGACAATGGCTCAGATCTTAATTTAAAGGAATTTTTGATCTGTTTGCCTAGAGCACAGGCATCACATGCTTTTGATATTGAGTTGAATTTAATTCTAGGCATGCCTCTAACTAAATCATGCTTGACCAATTTATTTAAAGTTGAAAAGCTAGCATGACCTAGACGTCTATGCCATTCAAAAGCATCATTTTCAGAATTGGCAGATAAGCAAATAGTAGATTTAGATTTCTCATCTAAGTCTACAATGTAGACATTATTAATCCTGTTGGCTACAAATTTAACCATGTCAGAATTTGTTTCAAGGATTTTGCATGAACTATCATCAAATACAACCCTGTGACCCCTGTCACATAATTGGCTAATGCTAATCAGGTTGTGTTGAAGCCCTTCCACAAGTAATACTTTTTCAATGGAATTTGTGGAAGACTTACCTAATGTGCCAACTCCAATTATTTTACCTTTGTTCTTTCCTCCAAATTTGACCAGACCCCCTGGCTTCATCTCTATCTTGCTGAACTTGGATCGGTCTCCTGTCATATGCCTGGAGTAGCCACTGTCGAGGTACCACTTGTTGTCTTCAGCTGCCAGGCCGACCTACACAAATATATCAAGCAGAGTGATTTGGAACCCAAGATGAGTTGGGTCCAAAGACATTGTTCAAATCTCGGATCAAGTGTTTAGGTATCCAGATTTGTTTCAGCATGGTTTTCTCTGGCACCTTCCTTTCTGGTTTATTAAAGTTGAATCCAGCTGAACTGGAGAAGTGAGTTCCATTCCATTCATTAGTCTTCCTATTCCTAGGAAATTTCTTGTAGGCTTGTTGATTAGCATATCTTTGACCATGAAAGTTATTTCTCCAGTAGGTCCTGTTTGGACCCATCTGATTGTTGTAATTCCAGCTCTTATTCTGATTTATTTTCTTGGTCCATCTACCATTTGTGTTCTGGTGAGTGGACTTAATGTTATTCTTCATAAAGTTCATTCCCATCTTAAATGGTTGTCTAGTACTGGTTTTTATGTTTTCTTTAGGACTTTGAGTTTCCTTAGAGCTGTTTGAGCTGGATGGTGTGTCCAGCTTTTCTTTTCCCTTCTTTGGACAGAAGGTAATGGTCTTGAATTGCAAGGGTCTCTTGTTGGTTGGGTCATAGCCTAGACCTTCCTTATTGAAATTGACCCTAGTCCCTAGTATAGCATCTAGGCTAGTTTTTCCTTGGACAAACTTTTCTAAGACTTTCTGTTTGTCTTCCAGCTCCTTTTGAAGAGACTCAGAATTCTTTAGGAGTTCACCATTTACTTTCTTCACAGCTTCATATTTCTCTGAATTCACTCTAATTTCATTCATGCTTTCTTCAATTTTAGTTTTGAATTCATTGAGCTATTTTTGACTTTCTTGAATTTCTCCCTTAAGCTTATCATTCTCTTTCCTTAGTGAGGTCATTTCTTCTAGTTGTTCTTTTAGGTTTTCATTTTCCTCACAGACCAGAGTTTGTTCTTCAATATTTGTGTTAAATTTTCTTTTCAGAACTCTGTGCTCTTTGCTAAGAGAATTAAATTTATCTAGCAAGTCACCATAACCATCCTCCCAGTCATCAATTGAGAAATTTTCAAAAACGTTTATTACCTCCTCTTCACTGTTTTCCATAAGGCAAATTCCATCTTCATATTCTTCTGAGGAAGCATCTTCGGGGTCTTCTTCTTCCTCGCTCCATGTGCAGACCATCGCCTGTGGCTTCTTCTTCTTCTGCACCTTTATGTTTTTCTTCTGAAGATAGGGACCCTTCTTCTGGAGGTCTGGGCATTCGCCTCTCATGTGTCCCTATTTGTTACAATTAAAACAAGTCAGTTTCTTAAGATTTTTATCCCTGTAACTGGTAAATTCAGCATTCTTGTTAAAGGGTTGTGGCTTCTTCTTCCTAAAGGTCTTTCCCTTTTTCTTCAAAAATTTTCTGAACTGTCTAGTGAGCATTGCCTGCTCCTCCTAGTCGAGATTTGATAAACCTTCAAGCTCGGACTCAGACTCGGGGCTACTGCTACTGCTCCCACTGTTACTACCCTTGTTGCGGGAAGCTTTTAGAGCTACATTTTTACCCTTCCTCTCACTTCCTTCTCCACCTCCTTGGAAATTCATCTCATAGGTCATAAGGGATCCTATGAGTTCATTCACAGTCAAGACAGTCAAATCTTTTGATTCCTCAATCACAATGGCCTTAGTGTGCCATGCCGGGGATAAAGATCTAAGGATTTTCCTGACTATATCTGCCTCAGCAAGATCCTTCCCTAGCCCTTTAAGAGTGTTAGTGATCAAGGATAACCTGGCATACATTTCGGTTATATTCTCATCTGCATTCATCTTAAACATTTCATACTTAGAAGTGTAGAGGTTTACCTTCGAGGCTTTCACTTGAGCTGTACCTTCATAGATCAATTGCAGCTCATCCCACATTTGCTTGGCAGTTCTGTATGCAGATATACGGGCATATTCCTCTGGATGAACAGCACACTGGATTATGTTCAGTGCCGTCCAGTTGAGTGTAGAGAGCTTGACATGGTCATCTGTCCAAGCATCCTCGTTTGGTGGCAGCTCATATGGCCCCACCGTGATTACTCTCCACAGTTTATGACTTTGAGCCCTGATGAGCACTTCCATCCTGTTCTTCCAAAACAGATAGTTACTACCATCGAAATAAGGAGGGCGACTAATGGATTGACCTTCGGCCATGAAGGTTCTAGGACCACCAACATTTCCTTGACCGTTCGTCCACATGACGTAAACCTGCTCTGATACCAATTGTTAGCGCAGTAAGAGTGATATAGAAGGGGGGGATGAATAGATCACTCCCAATTTGTAGAAACTTAGGCGGAAAATAGATTCTACTGCTAACGCACCTCCTTAACCCGTACACAGAGAAATGTAAATGAGAGGAAAGACTGATCACTTGAAGGCAAAGAGACAAGCAGATGAAGAGCACATAAATCAATAGCAAACCACAGAGGAGGCACTCGGTTTTTAGGTGGTTCGATTGCAGTCCGCAATCTACATCCACCCCTCACTCCAACTAGAGTGAGGATTCCACTAGGCAATGCTAGATCACAGCAGACTCAGTCTGCGTACAACATGCTGCCACACAGCTTGAACACCCAAGGGAAACAAATCCCTCGACCAAGCTCTGCTACCCACAGAACTTGAAACCTATTCTAGCTCCCAGCTAGAACACAACCGGAGAATCCTCTCCCTTCCTCCACACACGGAGGGAAACTGTTAATGACAACCTGTCACTAACAACACCAGAGATCACCGATCTCTCTTCCTCTGCAACTCAGAGCGAAACTGGAGTAGTACTCCCTTCCTCCACACACAGAAGGGAAACCAATTCAAATCAGAATGGAAGAACAAAATAAACGAAAGCAAAATAGAAAGAAAAGCCAATGAAGAAGAAATCGGTTCTGAAACCCAATACAAATGTAGCTTCAAATGAAGCAATTCATCAATCCACACACACACTCTCTCTCTCAAACAATCTCCTCTCAGATCTGGAACTCTCTGCTCTTTTTCTTTTCTGGATCGTGCAAACTCTCACCAATGGCTTCTGCTTTTCGTTTTCACGATCAAACTTCTACTGAAGGATGAAGCTCTATATTTATAGTAGATAATGGCGTGTGGCTGCCAGGTTCCCGCCCATGCACTTTTGGCCAGATCATTTGAATTTCGACCACATGACAGCATCCTGACAAGGTTGCCATCCACGTGTCATGCGCCTGTTGTCTTGGATCACGTGTCAGGTGTCAACCTCGATTCACGTGCCCAATCATCAGCCTGGATCGCCAGCAGACAGATAGATGGAATGTATAGACTTAGTTAGTTCAGGCTTTTAGCAAGAATGTATATACTTCAGAAACATCAACTGAGTAATTGTGTACAATCGTGAGAGAATGTATAGACTTAATGAATAAACGCATGTATAGACTTTACCAGGGTATGCACAATGCAATGCGTTGACGCTACACTACGTGCCTATGCACTGCGTTGACACAGTGTAATGTGTCTTTGAAAGCTGTAAACAACATGGCATGCTGTACAGACTTCAGACAGCATGCATCAGATGACTCTGTATGGACTTGAAGACCCTTAGCCAATGTATAGACCTCTAGAGAAGACAAATGTGTAGACTTCACATTGCTCAGTCACTGTGTAGACTTCACAAAGCCTAACCAGTGTACAGACTTGTAATGAGTGTGCTGTGAGCTCTGAAGACTCAAGTTATAATAACAGAATGTATAGGATTGTGGTCGTACAACCCAATGTGTAGACTTGTAAAAAGTGGACAATTTTCAGACTTTGATGCTGATCAAAAGACCCTTGGTCAACAGCCAAGGCGTCAACACTTCCAGCGTGCAGCGTCGCCTCAGCTCCTCAAGAAAAATGCTCACTCCCTAGGCAAGCTGACCAATCCGTCAACGCATCCAGTGTCAGCGTCGACGCAGTGAACAAGAAGGAAGAGAAAGACGCACCATTGCGTCTACGCAGTCAGCCAAGTGCGTCAACGCACTAAAGGCATGCTACCCATGAAGTCAGATAGGCTGTACAGACTCTGTGGATGTAAAGCAATGTAGACTTCAGACTGTATAGGCTTGAACCAAGACGAGGTGAAGACTTCACATTGTATAGACTTGCCAAATCAGTTGGGCGATGTACAGACTTGAACAGATCCAGCTGAAGGATGTATAGACTTGGAATCCACTGTACACGACTATACAGACTTTGAGGCTTAATGCAAAGGCCAGTGTACAGACTTCTAAAAACTGATGCGTTGTATAGACTTTCATGAGACGCTAAAGTCTATACAGACTAGACCAGTGAGACACTGATAGAGACGATGCAATGCGATGTGGAGACTTTAACATTAGACGCTGCATGAGACGGTAGGCTGTACAGACTTGCAAAGAGTGTAGGGTGTATAGACTTGAAAGTCTCAAGGCGAAGTGCAAACATGCCGAGTTGACGCTGCAGCCCAATGAGTTGACGCACTGGTGTGAGAACAGAGACATGCAATGACTGAAGGGTCGACGCATCAGCACGCTGAGTTGACGCACTGGTGTGAAGACTGTGCAGACAGAGTGTAAGCAGAATTAAGGTAGAGCATGTTATCTGACAGCCATTGAACTGTACTCACTCACATGATGAAACAACATTAATCTAGAGATAGAAGATTGATTTATAGTGTGGGACATCATCAAAACCATAGGGATGCAACAGCCTTGTGAGCAGTGCATGATCACCTGAGCTACCTTCTTGAATGTCATCTTCTTCATCCTCATCGGACTCATCAGTGCTCTCAGAGACCTTGAGAGCCACTGGCTTTTTTTTTCTTGTGATCTTCCTCGTTCCTTCTTAGATTGAGCTCATATGTCATGAGCGATCCTATTAACCCATCAACTATCATCATGGACAGGTCTTTTGAATCTTCAATCACAGTGGCCGTAGTGTGCCACGCTAGTGTGAGAGATCTCAATATCTTCCTAACCAGTTCACTGTTAGAATATTCTTTACCCAATGGTTTTAGATAGTTTGTTAGTTGTATAAGTCTAGCATACATTTAAGAAATGGACTCGTCATGTTTCATTTTAAACATTTCGTAGTCAAAAACTAGCATGTTGGCCTTGGTGGCCCATACCTCAGAGGTTCCTTCATAGATCAGCTGTAGCCAATCCCACATTTCTTTTGCCGACTTGCAAGTCGACACTCTAGAGTACTCTGTAGGATGGATAGCGCATTGCATAATGTTCATCGCGCTCCGGTTAATTGTGGACTTCTTGATCTGGTCTGTAGTCCAGGTGTCCTTGTCTTCAGGTAGTTCAAAAGGACCCCGATTGAGTACCCGCCAGATTAGATGATCCTGGGCACGAAGAAAAATCTCCATCCAATTTTTCCAGTATGTATAATTTGCCCCATCAAAGAATGGGGGTCGATTGATAGAGTGACCCTCAGCTACAAAGCTGCGATGGATGTTCCCATCAGATCTTCCCTGGTCGTTGGACCACATCTCTAGGGAACCCGCTTTGATACCAACTGTTGGATGATATGAACGGATCTAGAGGGGGGGTGAATAGAGCAGTTCTAAAATTTTTGCCCTCAAAAAAACAATTCACAAGAAAGAAGTGAACTAGCGCAGAGAGCTAACAACTATCCTGAAGAGGCGTAATCTCACGTTGATCCTGAGCCATGAGATCCTGGAGGAATCTTAGATCACGGCCACCACGCGTGTATAATCTGCAAGATTGGAAACAGATCAGGGGTGCCCAGGGATGAAACCCTGGGCAGAACCCTCCAATGCCTAAATTTTGCGAAGAGAGGTGGTAGGAGGAGAAGAGGGGGAGAGATTATTCTCCACCAAGAGGTGTTGTAATACCCTAGATTCTTATCGGATCTTTCGGATCCTTGTCGGAGAGTTTCGGATCGCTTTTGTAGGTCCTGAGTTGAGTTTTATGATCCGCATGGATTTTTCTCTCGTACAAGTTACGGAACCATGTGGTGCGTTTATTTCTCAGTTCATCGACTCAATGATGCTACAGTTGCGATGTACTCTTTGAGAGGATCATTTCGACTATTTTTGCGTATTTTTCTAAATTAGTGGATTTTTGGGTCAAAAATCAGAATTTTTAGAAATTAGGAAAATTTCCTTATTTCTTTTCTTTTTATTCTTCTTCCTCTCTCCTCCCTTCTTATTCGCCGTCGCGACCCTCTCTCTCTCGTTTTCTCTCTTCTCTCACCCTCTGCTCCGGCTGCATACGGAGGAGGCACGGGCAGGTTGAGGAGATGTCGTGGGGGGTGGTCTAGAGCGTGATGGGGTGAGGATCGGGCCGTTTCTGGCGCGATCCCAAATGGTGGATTCAAAGCCGACGGTCGAGCTCGTGATGCAGTTTTTGGCGCGGTTTAGTCACTACGGTGCACGGAATCTTCGGTGGTGGTAGGGAGATGGATCACCTACTTCTCTTCTGTATTCCCTCGCAGTTTCGTGCCGAATGGTGAGCATACGAGTGTGTTTCTTTCAAGTTCGGGAAGATCATGCGTTTGGGGTGTTCGTTGGGTTCACCAGAAAATGACGACGGTTTTCAGCTAAATTAGCGTCATTGGAACCCCAGCATGTCTGTATTTCATTTCTGCTGATTTCGTGTTGATTGGTCATCATTTGGGGCTGGTACAAGTTCGGGAACCCCGCTGACCCAATTAGGGTCGATTTGATGGAATCGTCCGTTTCTTGCGATTAAGTTGTTGCATGGACCCCTTCCGGCCTGTGGAAGGTTCTTTTTGTCAATTAGGTTTGTTTCAAATGCGTTTAGACACGAATGGGGTGTGGAATGGTCGAGATCGGCCATTTCCCAAGTTTTCCCGCCGTATCATGCCGGCGGTCGTTTCAGAAACCGCTAAAGGTCTTTGGCGGCCCCACGATGGACCGCCACACTCCATAGTGTGTCGGTTAGTTTTAGGTTGGCTAAGGTTGGCGGTCCAACCTCTTACCGTCACTTGCCTCTGGCAGCACTATGGGGGTGCGCCAAGGTTCATTTTTCCTCGATTCTAGTGTAAGTCGGTTTAGCTTAGCAGTTTTACGATAGACCGCTACGCTTGCTATAGCGGCCCTAGTCTTGACCGCTATGGTCCGTTGAATGAGTCAACCGGTGTATGTCGGTTCGAGTTGGCGGCCCTAGTTCTGACCGCCAATGTGCTGTAGCACGCCTTCCTTAGGCCGCTACTGTCTGTTTTACCGGGTCAATGTTTTAAGTCGGTTGGCCTTGGCGGCCCAATCTTCAACCGCTTCTTCGTTGTAGCACGCCTTCCTTAGACCGCTACAGTCCTTTTGTCTTAGATCAATGTCTTAGGGTGGTTAGTGTGGCGGCTCATTCTTAGACCGTCTTAGTCCGTGTAGCACATCTTTATTAGACCGCTATGGTGGTTTAACTGGGTAGATCGGTTCGAGGGTTGACTAGGTGTAGCGGCCATATCTTTGACCGCCATAGTAACCTCGCGGCCCAGTGTAAGACTGCCAGAGTCTTTGCCTTTGTGTGTGTAGCGGCTTCTTCCTTGACTGCTTGTGTTGCTTAGCGGCCGAGTGATGTACCGTTTGTGTCCCAGAAGATAGTTTACCGGTATTTTGGTTTCTGATTGTCTTGGCTTGACCTTGTGGTTTGCCCATTGACTCGTGGATGTCTGTTGACGTCCTATGAGGGCCATGACCATGTTATAAGGTAACCAAGGGTGCTTGTGTGTGAGGTCATGTTATCTGAGTCGTTTCCCCCGGATGTGTCAGTTTCTCTGGCTTAGGATTAGACCGATTGGCGGCGTGTCACCGCTTTGTACGATGATCTTGACCCCGAGTCATGAGACTCAAGGATTGTTGTATTAGTAGGTCTAGTCGCCCTGTCCTGAGTATGTTGGTAGTTTGGTATGCTATCTTGGTGCTTTGTAGTACGTGTGACAGTGCTTGCTTGGCCTGTCTGTACTTCAGCACTCGTGTTTCAGAGTCTTTATGTCTAGTGAGCCTCCACTAGTCGAGCTTGATGACCTCGAGTGTCGACCCCCCCGGGAGTGGTGGTAGGGGTAGTTCTCGAGATACGGTTTTTAAGCTAGTTTCCATGGGCCCCTACTTTACGGTAGCGTCCTGCTAGGGGGAGAAACTAGCTAGAGGCATGGCTCTAGGCAAGAGTCGGTGTGTTTATACGTGGTCAGGGACATTTTGGATGAACGTCGATGGGCGTGGCCCTGACTAGTCACTCGTTACTGTTGTTCCCTGTTCCTGAACCTGTTTCTGGTTCAAAGAGTATCTCAGTCTCCGTCGTTCTCGGCGTCCGTAGCGAGATACTTGCGGCGTAGTGTAAGATGTAAGTAGATGCATCTGGCTGTGCTTCTAGTGAGGAGGTGCTTCCGTCACGTGACATGTGACTCTCACGTTTCTCACACTTCGTGCCGTGACCTCTCTGAGTTAGTCTTTTCTTGGCCTTACTCGAGGTCAGTGATGTGTGGTATGCACGATGATCCAGTCATATATGCGTTTACACTTAGGGAGAGTGCATGACAATCCAGTCATGTAGGCTTTAATGTTCCATGTCTGTCTAGGTCTTTTCTAGGCCTTTTGTCTATTTTCGTCGGCCTTAGTTTTGAGGCTGGTGTCTTGCCGTCAGATCGGTAACTCCTGACTTTGTGAGATCAGGGTTCTCCTTTCTATTGTTGTTTGGAGTAGCTTAGGGAGCCGTGCTTTGCTCGACAGCCATGTTCTTGTTCTTTACGGCTTGGTTTTTCCCTTTTCTTTTAGATGTTTCTACTCCTGCCTTTACTACTTTCCTTTACAGCTTTCTAGTTGTAGTTTAGCTTTTCTGCTTTACTACTACTATTTATTTAGCTGTTGTTGTGTGTTACTACGTGTGTTTCAGTGGGGATCCACGTGACCCCTACTAAGCCAGTGACACGAGGCTCACCCCTGCTTTTTAGGGGTGGCGCTCTTCTTCCTTCGCGGTTCTTCGTGTGGCGTGCTCGTAGTTGCCAGCAGTACCTGCGTCGAGCTTCCCCCGACCTCAGTGTACGTCTTTCTTTCTGTTGGACTGTACTTGTCATTCCTTTGGACTGGACCCTGGTATAATTGTTAATGTTAACTGTTAATTAAAAAGTATTTTTATTTCTGCTACTTTAGCAAACTTGATAAATGAAATTTAATTGCTTACTATTATATCTGCGACTTTAATGTACTACACGAAAATCCTTTTATCCCTTCGAAGCTTTATAGCTCTTGGGAGGCTTCACGGGTTCCAAGTGGTATCGGGTCTACTCGGTAGTCCTATCGAGTATATCCAGTATCCAAAGTCTGGGTTGTCACAGGTGGTATCAAAGTAGTTGTTGTGTGAAGTACATGGCAATCCGAGATATACAGTGTCTAGAGTCCTAAAGTCCACTACAGTCTTTCGCTGGCTTAGGTTTCACTATTCTTTATCGCTTTGTTTCCATGTGTTGTCTTGTGCGTGCTGTGTCAGCACTGTACGAGATGGTTTTGCTCTCGTCAGGATGCGACAGGACATTCTTTTTCGTCGTGCTGTTTGTCTCGATCGTGCTGTACTTGGCGGAGTTCGCCGATAGGCATGAATCTATAGTACATCGTTCGATATTTTTCCGTAGTTTGTTCAGGTGGCTGGTGACTTTTCGAGTTGGTGTGATGGTCGTACACGTTCTAACGTTGTTTTGGTCGTCCCAGCTTGAGTCTGTGCAGCTCCTGAGGTGTTTCACTTCTGTTGAAGTGTTTGCTTTGTTTCCTCGATTGAGAAGATGCTCAAGCGAACCTAGGATTTTCCTTCCTGGTGAGCTACTGTTAGTGAGCTTGATGCTTCTCATCCTGTTTGGTGGTCTTTTTGAGGTAAGCCTTCAAAGTGTTGTCTTGGTGAGACCTTTGTCCTGTGTCTGCTTAAGTGTGGACAACCTTTATTCTGAGCCTGATCTGTTCTTTGTTCTACAGTTACTTGGCTTTGGACCTAATCTTTGTGTTAAGAGCCGTTGTGCACTGTGTTCATCGTGCTGTGTCTAGCGGCCGATGTGTTGTGAAGGCTCATTTATTCTTCCAGGACGTAATGGTAAGCTGAGATTAGCCTTTCCATGTGCTTTGTGCGGAAGCTGGTGCTCTTTATGGTTTGCACTTGGGCGACTTGTGATCGGTTATTAGCAGGATCGATACTTGTGGCATGTTACATTGCGATTTTCATGAATTGCGATGGCGCCGAGTGTGTGGTGAGATACGGATACTGAGGTATTTCTGATGCCTGTGTGCGTTGTTTGAGTGCGCAGCGGAAGCGTGTGGGCTGATAACCCACAGGTCGAGGATCGTTGGTTGTAAGATTCTGACCGGTCGAGAGAATTGTCTTTCTCGATGTGACTTCATCTTGGCTTCCTGTGCCTTGGTGTTGTCTTTGCCGTGTCATTGTTCTTGAAGGCATTCTGGTGTTGGCATTGGTATTTGTGAGTATTGGGGAATTTGTCAGCATTTCTACTGGTTGAGTACCCTCTGCTCTGTAATTCTTTCTTGGGTGTTGTGCTCTTAGGGCGTGATCGTGGCCCTTGAGATGCGTTTCCCGATATCGTTGTCCTTCTTGTTGTCGTTTTCTCATTGTTTCCCTGTGAATCTGTCTTGGCGCTGTGTGGACCGAAGTCTGGTTAGTTGGTTGTGATGTACTCTTCTGTCATGGTGGAGTTAGTTTGCGACTCGAATCAAATGCAATATCTGAGTGAGGACTGACTTGATTGTGTTTTTGGTCCAGTGCTATCGTTGGCGTCCTTTGTGCAAGGTTTCATGGTTTCATTTGGCACTAGAGCCGATGTGTCGAGCTGTAAGCTGAGAGGACTATGCTTCCTTGTTTAAGCTGATGCTTGCCGTGTCTATCATTTTGTTTCCCGATAGTTGTTGTCGTGGCATGAGTCGTGTCTCCTTTCCGGTGAGACGGAAGTGACGTTGCCTTGTTTCGGAGGTGTCAGACTTGTGTTCACTTGTGTGCCATGCTCATTTTGTGGATTGATTTGCCTTGAGATCCAGAGCGTGTGCTTGTGATGATGGTCTGGCGGTGTTCCTCTGAATTATGTTTTTCTTGATTCGTGCAGTTTCAAGTTATGTCTTGGGGGTTTGTTCGTCCCTGCTTCTTCTTGTTTGTTCCTGAAATTTTGAGGATGAAATTTCCTGAAGGAAGGGAGGCTGTAATACCCTAGATTCTTATCGGATCTTTCGGATCCTTGTCGGAGAGTTTCGGATCGCATTTGTAGGTCTTGAGTTGAGTTTTACGATCCGCGTGGGTTTTTCTCTCGTACAAGTTACGGAACCCTGTGGTGCGCTTATTTCTCAGTTCATCGACTCGATGACACTACAGTTGCGATGTACTATTTGAGAGGATCGTTTCAACTATTTTTATGTATTTTTTTGAATTGGTAGATTTTCGGGTCAAAAATCAGAATTTTCAAAAATTAGGAAAATTTCCTAATTTCTTTACTTTTTATTCTTCTTCCTCTCTCCTCCCTTCTCATTCGCCACCGCGACCCTCTCTCTCCCGTTTTCTCTATTCTCTCGCCCTCTGCTCCGGTTGCAGATGGAGGAGGCACGGGCAGGTTGAGGAGATGCCGTGGGGGGTGGTCTGGAGCGCGATGGGGCGAGGATTGGACCGTTTCTGGCACGATCCCAAACGGTAGATTCAAAGCCGACGGTCGAGCTCACGATGCAGTTTTTGGCGCGGTTTAGTCACTACGGTGCACGGAATCTTCGGTGGAGGTAGGGAGACGTATCACCTACTTCTCTTCTGCGTTCCCTCACAGTTTCGTGCCGAACGGTGAGCATACGAGTGGGTTTCTTTCAAGTTCGGGAAGATCATGCTTTTGGGGTGTTCGTTGGGTTCACCGGAAAATGGCGACGGTTTTCAGCTAAATTATCAGCATTGGAACCCCATCATGTCTGTATTCCATTTCCACTGATTTTGTGTTGATTGGTCGTTATTTGGGGCCGGTACAAGTCCGGGAACCCCGGTGACCCAATTAGGGTCGATTCGATGGAATCGTCCGTTTCTTGCGATTAAGTTGTTGCATGGACCCCTTCTGACCTATGGAAGGTTATTTTTGTCGATTAGGTTTGTTTTCCCTACGTTTAGATGCGAATGGGGCGTGGAATGGCCGAGATCGGCCATTTCCCAAGTTTTCCCGTCGTATCATGCTGGCAGTCATTTTAGAGACCGCTACAGGTCTCTGGCGGCCCCACGATGGACCGCCACACTCCATAGTGTGTCGGTTAGTTTTAGGTCGGCTGAGGTTGGCGGTCCAACCTCTGACCACCACTTTCCTCTGGCGGCCCTATGGTGGTGCACCAAGGTTCATTTTTCCACGATTCTAGTGTATGTCGGTTCAGCTTAGCGGTTTTACGATAGACCGCTACGCTTGCCGTAGCGGCCCTAGTCTTGACCGCTATGGTCCGTTGAATGAGTCAACGGGTATTTGTCGGTTCGAGTTGGCGGCCCTAGTTCTGACCGCGAATGTGCTGTAGCGTGCCTTCCTTAGGCTGCTACTGTCCGTTTGACCGGGTCAATGTTTTAAGTCGGTTGGCCTTGGCGGCCCAATCTTCAACCGCTTCTTCGTTGTAGCGCGCCGTCCATGGACCACTATAGTCCTTTTGTCTTAGGTCAATGTCTTAGGGCGGTTAGTGTGGCGGCTCATTCTTAGATCACCTTAGTCCATGTAGCGCGTCTTTATTAGACCGCTATGGTGGTTTAACTGGGTAGATCGGTTCGAGGGTTGACTAGGTGTAGGGGCCATATCTTTGACCGCCACAATAACCTCGCGTCCCAGTGTAAGACCGCCAGAGTCTTTGCCTCTGTGTGTGTAGCGACTTCTTCCTTGACTGCTTGTGTTGCTTAGCGGCCGAGTGATGTACCGTTTATGTCCCAGAGGATGGTTTACCGGTATTTTGGTTTCAGATTGTCTTGGCTTGACCTTGTGGTTTGCCCACTAACCCATGGATGTCTGTTGATGTCCTATGAGGGCCATGACCATGTTATAAGGTAGCCAAGGGTGCTTGTGTGTGAGGTCATGTTCTCTGAGTCATTTTCCCCGGATGTGTCAATTTCTCTGGCTTAGGATTAGACCGATTGGCGGCGTGTCACCGCTTTGTACGACGATCCTGAACCCGAGTCATGAGACTCAAGGATCATTGTATTAGCAGGTCTAGTCACCCTATCCTGAGTCTGTTGGCAGTTTGGTATGCTGCCTTGGTGCTTTGTAGTACGTGTGACAGTGCTTGCTTGGCCTATCTGTACTTCAGCACTCATGTCTCAGAGTCTTTATGTCTAGTGTGCCTCCACTAGTCGTAGCTTGACGACCTCGAGTGTCGACCCCCCCGGAAGTGGTGGTAAGGGTAGTTCTCGAGATAAGGTTTTTAAGCTAGTTTCCGTGGGCCCCTACTTTACGGTAGCGTCCTGCTAAGGGGGGAAACTAGCTAGAAGCCTTGCTCTAGGCAAGAGTCCGTGTGTTTATACGTGGTCAGGGGCATTTTGGATGAACGCCAATGGGCGTGACCCTGACTAGTCACTCGTTACTGTTGTTCCCTATTCCTGAACCTGTTTTTGGTTCAGAGAGTATCTCAGTCTCCGTCGTTCTCGACACCCGTAGCGAGATACTTGCGGCGCAGTGTAAGAGGTAAGTGGACGCATCTGGCAGTGCTTCTAGTGAGGAGGTGCTTCCGTCACGTGACATGTGACTCTCGCGTTTCTCGCACTTCGTGTCGTGACCTCTCTAGGTTAGTCTTTTCTTGGCCTTACCTGAGGTCAGTGTTGTGTGGTATGCACGACGATCCAGTCGTGTATGCGTTTGCACTTAGGGAGAGTGCATGACAATCCAGTCGTGTAGGCTTTAATGTTCCATGTCTGTCTAGGTCTTTTCTAGGCCTTTTGTCTATTTTCGTCGACCTTAGTTTTGAGGCTGGTGTCTTGCCGTCGGATCGGTAACTCCTGACTTTGTGAGATCAGGGTTCTCCTTTCTATTGCTGTTTAGAGTAGCTTAGGGAGCCGTGCTTTGCTCGACAGCCATGTTCTTGTTCTTTACGACTTGGTTTTTCCCTTTTCTTTTAGATGTTTCTACTCCTGCCTTTACTACTTTCCTTTACAGCTTTCTAGTTGTAGTTTAGCTTTTCCTGCTTTACTACTACTATTTATTTAGCTGTTGTTGTGTGTTACTACGTGTGTTTCAGTGGGGATCCACGTGACCCCTACTAAGCCAGTGACACGAGGCTCACCCCTGCTTTTTAGGGGTGGCGCTCTTCTTCCTTCGCGGTTCTTCGTGTGGCGTGCTCGTAGTTGCCAGCGGTACCTGCGTCGGGCTTCCCCCGACCTCAGTGTACGTCTTTCTTTCTGTTGGACTGTACTTGTCATTCCTTTGGACTGGACCCTGGTATAATTGTTAATGTTAACTGTTAATTAGAAAGTATTTTTATTTCTGCTACTTTAGCAAACTTGATTAATGAAATTTAATTGCTTACTATTATATCTGCGACTTTAATGTACTACACGAAAATCCTTTTATCCCTTCGAAGCTTAACAGCTCTTGGGAGGCTTCACGGGTTCCAAGTGGTATCGGGTCTACTCGGTAGTCCTATCGAGTATATCCAGTATCCAAAGTCTGGGTCGTCACAGGTGGTATCAGAGTAGTTATTGTGTGAAGTACATGGCAATCCGAGATATACAGTGTCTAGAGTCCTGAAAGTCCACTACAGTCTTTCGCTGGCTTAGGTTTCACTATTCTTTATCGCTTTGTTTCCATGTGTTGTCTTGTGCGTGCTGTGTCAGCACTGTACGAGATGGTTTTGCTCTCGTCAGGATGCGACAGGACATTCTTTTTCGTCGTGCTGTTTGTCTCGATCGTGCTGTACTTGGCGGAGTTCGCCGATAGGCATGAATCTATAGTACATCGTTCGATATTTTTCCGTAGTTTGTTCAGGTGGCTGGTGACTTTTCGAGTTGGTGTGATGGTCGTACACGTTCTAACGTTGTTTTGGTCGTCCCAGCTTGAGTCTGTGCAGCTCCTGAGGTGTTTCACTTCTGTTGAAGTGTTTGCTTTGTTTCCTCGATTGAGAAGATGCTCAAGCGAACCTAGGATTTTCCTTCCTGGTGAGCTACTGTTAGTGAGCTTGATGCTTCTCATCCTGTTTGGTGGCCTTTTTGCGGTAAGCCTTCCAAGTGTTGTCTTGGTGAGACCTTTGTCCTGTGTCTGCTTAAGTGTGGACAACCTTTATTCTGAGCCTGATCTGTTCTTTGTTCTACAGTTACTTAGCTTTGGACCTAATCTTTGTGTTAAGAGCCGTTGTGCACTGTGTTCATCGTGCTGTGTCTAGCGGCCGATGTGTTGTGAAGGCTCATTTATTCTTCCAGGACGTAATGGTAAGCTGAGATTAGCCTTTCCATGTGCTTTGTGCGGAAGCTGGTGCTCTTTATGGTTTGCACTTGGGCGACTTGTGATCGGTTATTAGCAGGATCGATACTTGTGGCATGTTACATTGCGATTTTCATGAATTGCGATGGCGCCGAGTGTGTGGTGAGATACGGATACTGAGGTATTTCTGATGCCTGTGTGCGTTGTTTGAGTGCGCAGCGGAAGCGTGTGGGCTGATAACCCACAGGTCGAGGATCGTTGGTTGTAAGATTCTGACCGGTCGAGAGAATTGTCTTTCTCAATGTGACTTCATCTTGGCTTCCTGTGCCTTGGTGTTGTCTTTGCCGTGTCATTGTTCTTGAAGGCATTCTGGTGTTGGCATTGGTATTTGTGAGTATTGGGGAATTTGTCAGCATTTCTACTGGTTGAGTACCCTCTGCTCTGTAATTCTTTCTTGGGTGTTGTGCTCTTAGGGCGTGATCGTGGCCCTTGAGATGCGTTTCCCGATATCGTTGTCCTTCTTGTTGTCGTTTTCTCATTGTTTCCCTGTGAATCTGTCTTGGCGCTGTGTGGACCGTAGTCTGGTTAGTTGGTTGTGATGTACTCTTCTGTCATGGTGGAGTTAGTTTGCGACTCGAATCAAATGCAATATCTGAGTGAGGACTGACTTGATTGTGTTTTTGGTCCAGTGCTATCGTTGGCATCCTGTGTGCAAGGTTTCATGGTTTCATTTGGCACTAGAGCCGATGTGTCGAGCTGTAAGCTGAGAGGACTATGCTTCCTTGTTTAAGCTGATGCTTGCCATGTGTATCATTTTGTTTCCCGATAGTTGTTGTCGTGGCATGAGTCGTGTCTCCTTTCCGGTGAGACGGAAGTGACGTTGCCTTGTTTCGGAGGTGTCAGACTTGTGTTCACTTGTGTGCCATGCTCATTTTGTGGATTGATTTGCCTTGAGATCCAGAGCGTGTGCTTGTGATGATGGTCTGGCGGTGTTCCTCTGAATTATGTTTTTCTTGATTCGTGTAGTTTCAAGTTATGTCTTGGGGGTTTGTTCGTCCCTGCTTCTTCTTGTTTGTTCCTGAAATTTTGAGGATGAAATTTCCTGAAGGAAGGGAGGCTGTAATACCCTAGATTCTTATCGGATCTTTCGGATCCTTGTCGGAGAGTTTCGGATCGCATTTGTAGGTCTTGAGTTGAGTTTTACGATCCGCGTGGGTTTTTCTCTCGTACAAGTTACGGAACCCTGTGGTGCGTTTATTTCTCAGTTCATCGACTCGATGACACTACAGTTGCGATGTACTATTTGAGAGGATCGTTTCAACTATTTTTATATATTTTTTTGAATTGGTAGATTTTCGGGTCAAAAATCAGAATTTTCAAAAATTAGGAAAATTTCCTAATTTCTTTACTTTTTATTCTTCTTCCTCTCTCCTCCCTTCTCATTCGCCACCGCGACCCTCTCTCTCCCGTTTTCTCTATTCTCTCGCCCTCTGCTCCGGTTGCAGATGGAGGAGGCACGGGCAGGTTGAGGAGATGCCGTGGGGGGTGGTCTGGAGCGCGATGGGGCGAGGATTGGACCGTTTCTGGCACGATCCCAAACGGTGGATTCAAAGCCGACGGTCGAGCTCACGATGCAATTTTTGGCGCGGTTTAGTCACTACGGTGCACGGAATCTTCGGTGGAGGTAGGGAGACGTATCACCTACTTCTCTTCTGCGTTCCCTCACAGTTTCGTGCCGAACGGTGAGCATACGAGTGGGTTTCTTTCAAGTTCGGGAAGATCATGCTTTTGGGGTGTTCGTTGGGTTCACCGGAAAATGGCGACGGTTTTCAGCTAAATTATCAGCATTGGAACCCCATCATGTCTGTATTCCATTTCCACTGATTTCGTGTTGATTGGTCGTCATTTGGGGCCGGTACAAGTCCGGGAACCCCGGTGACCCAATTAGGGTCGATTCGATGGAATCATCCGTTTCTTGCGATTAAGTTGTTGCATGGACCCCTTTCGACCTATGGAAGGTTATTTTTGTCGATTAGGTTTGTTTTCCCTACGTTTAGATGCGAATGGGGCGTGGAATGGCCGAGATCGGCCATTTCCCAAGTTTTCCCGTCGTATCATGCTGGCAGTCATTTTAGAGACCGCTACAGGTCTCTGGCGGCCCCACGATGGACCGCCACACTCCATAGTGTGTCGGTTAGTTTTAGGTCGGCTGAGGTTGGCGGTCCAACCTCTGACCACCACTTTCCTCTGGCGGCCCTATGGTGGTGCACCAAGGTTCATTTTTCCACGATTCTAGTGTATGTCGGTTCAGCTTAGCGGTTTTACGATAGACCGCTACGCTTGCCGTAGCGGCCCTAGTCTTGACCGCTATGGTCCGTTGAATGAGTCAACGGGTATTTGTCGGTTCGAGTTGGCGGCCCTAGTTCTGACCGCGAATGTGCTGTAGCGTGCCTTCCTTAGGCTGCTACTGTCCGTTTGACCGGGTCAATGTTTTAAGTCGGTTGGCCTTGGCGGCCCAATCTTCAACCGCTTCTTCGTTGTAGCGCGCCGTCCATGGACCACTATAGTCCTTTTGTCTTAGGTCAATGTCTTAGGGCGGTTAGTGTGGCGGCTCATTCTTAGATCACCTTAGTCCATGTAGCGCATCTTTATTAGACCGCTATGGTGGTTTAACTGGGTAGATCGGTTCGAGGGTTGACTAGGTGTAGGGGCCATATCTTTGACCGCCACAGTAACCTCCCGTCCCAGTGTAAGACCGCCAGAGTCTTTGCCTCTGTGTGTGTAGCGACTTCTTCCTTGACTGCTTGTGTTGCTTAGCGGCCGAGTGATGTACCGTTTATGTCCCAGAGGATGGTTTACCGGTATTTTGGTTTCAGATTGTCTTGGCTTGACCTTGTGGTTTGCCCACTAACCCGTGGATGTCTGTTGATGTCCTATGAGGGCCATGACCATGTTATAAGGTAGCCAAGGGTGCTTGTGTGTGAGGTCATGTTCTCTGAGTCATTTTCCCCGGATGTGTCAATTTCTCTGGCTTAGGATTAGACCGATTGGCGGCGTGTCACCGCTTTGTACGACGATCCTGAACCCGAGTCATGAGACTCAAGGATCATTGTATTAGCAGGTCTAGTCACCCTATCCTGAGTCTGTTGGCAGTTTGGTATGCTGCCTTGGTGCTTTGTAGTACGTGTGACAGTGCTTGCTTGGCCTATCTGTACTTCAGCACTCATGTCTCAGAGTCTTTATGTCTAGTGTGCCTCCACTAGTCGTAGCTTGACGACCTCGAGTGTCGACCCCCCCGGAAGTGGTGGTAAGGGTAGTTCTCGAGATAAGGTTTTTAAGCTAGTTTCCGTGGGCCCCTACTTTACGGTAGCGTCCTGCTAAGGGGGGAAACTAGCTAGAAGCCTTGCTCTAGGCAAGAGTCGGTGTGTTTATACGTGGTCAGGGGCATTTTGGATGAACGCCAATGGGCGTGACCCTGACTAGTCACTCGTTACTGTTGTTCCCTATTCCTGAACCTGTTTTTGGTTCAGAGAGTATCTCAGTCTCCGTTGTTCTCGACGCCCGTAGCGAGATACTTGCGGCGCAGTGTAAGAGGTAAGTGGACGCATCTGGCTGTGCTTCTAGTGAGGAGGTGCTTCCGTCACGTGACACGTGACTCTCGCGTTTCTCGCACTTCGTGTTGTGACCTCTCTAGGTTAGTCTTTTCTTGGCCTTACCTGAGGTCAGTGTTGTGTGGTATGCACGACGATCCAGTCGTGTATGCGTTTGCACTTAGGGAGAGTGCATGACAATCCAGTCGTGTAAGCTTTAATGTTCCATGTCTGTCTAGGTCTTTTCTATGCCTTTTGTCTATTTTCGTCGGCCTTAGTTTTGAGGCTGGTGTCTTACCGTCGGATCGGTAACTCTTGACTTTGTGAGATCAGGGTTCTCCTTTATGTCGCTGTTTGGAGTTGCTTAGGGAGCCGTGCTTTGCTCGGCAGTCGTGTTCTCATTCTTTACGGCTTGGTTTTTCCCTTTTCTTTTAGCTGTTTCGACTCCTGCCTTTACTGCTTTCCTTTACAGCTTTCTAGTTGTAGTTTAGCTTTTCTTGCTTTACTACTACTATTGTTTTAGCTATTGTTCTGTGTTACTGCGTGTTTTTCAGTGGGGATCCGCGTGACCCCTACTGAGCCAGTGACACGAGGCTCACCCCTACTTTTCAGATGTGGCGCTCTTCTTCCTTCGCGGTTCCTGGTGTGGCGTGCTCGTAGTTGCCAGCGGTACCTACGTCGGGCTTCCCCCGACCTCAGTGTATGTCTTTCTTTCTGTTGGACTATACTTGTCTTTCCTTTGGACTGGACTCTGGTATAATTGTTAATGTTAACTATTAATTAAAAAGTAATTTTATTTCTGCTACTTTAGCAAACTTGATTAATGAAATTTAATTGCTTACTACTATATCTATGACTTCAATGTACTACACGACAATCCTTTTATCCCTTCGGAGCTTTACAGCTCTTGGGAGGCTTCACGGGTTCCAAGTGGTACCGGGTCTACTCGGTAGTCCTATCGGGTATATCCGGTATCCGGAGTCCGAGTCATCACAGGTGCGATGGTTTTCTCTCAGGATTGTTGCTTACCTCTCCGGGGGGTCCTTCTGGGGTTTATATAGCGATCCGTTTAATGTAGGAGCCCTGGGAGTCGAGGTGATTTTGGGGGGGTTATGTCCTCATCATGGGCTCTTTATGGCTCAAGGACTCTTGCTCTCCCTTATCCCTTAGGGTTCCCTACTCCTGGAGGGTGCGTAACGGATGCTTGGATAAGCTTCCAATAGTCGGTCCGAGCCTAGGGTGATCGCTAGGGGTTTTTATCCCGAGCGATGGGTGTGTAGCTCGGGTAGGCCGTTGTGGATCCCCTCAAGGGCTCTCTCTACCGATCCGTCGCTCGAACTTCCGGACCCGGGGGTCGCCTAGGAAGTGCTGCTCCGCGTGGGTTTTGGGCTTGAAATAAGTTGGCCCGAATTGGGGCTGTCACTTTGGGGAGTTGGGCCTAGTTTGGTCGAATTGGACCTAATTGGGCCGTGCTCTCAGGTGGTAGATTTTCCCCTCTCCACTTGTCCCCCTCCTACTCCCGAGCCATGCCTAGGCTCGGATGAGTAGCACTTGCCGAGATGGTGTTGGTGGCTTGATTCGGACGGGGAATTATCTCCTGCAGGGGCCATTTAATGCGGCTATCCTGGGAGTACGCCCGTGATGATGACTCTTTTGAGTTGATGCAAAGAGTCCCCATTTTGGAGTTCGGAATGTCGCGCCGTCTCCCGCCAAGTCCATGGTGGTATAAATATTGCGCGTGCTTGCGTTCCAAGCCTCCCTCATTTAGGGTTTTCTCTCTCTATCGCACTTGTATTTCGGAAGGGATCATGGGCCGTGAGGGTGATCAGGAAGAGCATTGACTCACGGAGAACTTTGCAGAGTTAGCGGAGATCATGGCGGCGGCGGTTCGCCAGCTTCCACCTCCTCCTGAATCATCTGATTCGACACTCTCTTCCTCCTCTTCCTGTCCCTCACGTTCTTCCATGGCAGAGCAGCATCCCGCAACCGAGGTGCAGGAAGCCTAACGGGGTGCAGGGAGTTTGGTGCCGCAGCCTGAACACCCCATGCGCAGCGAGTTGGGCGAGGCTGAGGTGAAGAGGATGGAGAAACGTTATGGGCTACCGTGGGAGTACTTTTTCTCTCCGTCCCAGCCTGATGAGTCTAGCTTGGTTTCTCGTTCGGGCCTCTTCGGTACTTTTCTTTTAGCTTGGAAATGTGGGTTTTGTCTCCCTCTCCACCCTTTGTCGCGCAGTTGCTTCAGTTTTACTAACTGGCTCTTGTCCAGTCGGTCTCCAACTTGTACACTTTTATCTTCTCCTTCATCTTTCTCTGCCGCTCGTGAGGGCTTCGCATTTCATTGGAGCTTTTTCATTCTTTCTTCGAGTTGAAGAAGCAGACCCATGCGGGTAAAGGATTCTTCTATCTCCAGGCGAAGAGGGGAAGGAGCTGTGTGTCCCTCTCTGCTAGGGACTCTTCCCACAAGGGGTGGAAGACCTAATTTTATGGGTTGATTCAACTAAAGGAGGTATTCCTTGGGACTTCTCGACGGAGCCTAATTTCCATCCGTCTCTAACTCCAAAGAAAACGGCGATTTCTCCGGAGCTAGAGGAGGAGATCAGGATTCTTTAGGAGAATCATCGGTCGACTGCCGAGTTGATGACTGCGGCCAACATCGAAGAATATCCCTCCCGCGCAGTGCCACCTCAAGGTAAGAACCCTAAGGTCCTGCATTGCTATTTCTGGGACGGGTAGGTAGGCCTCTTTCTGACGATTTGACTTTCATTGTTCAAATTCAAGATGGATGAATGACGAGGAGGAACAGCCGCTAGAGCAGGAGATCGGCGAGCTAGAGGAGACGCCTGCTCCGAGTGAACCCCAAGCATCTGGGGGCCCTTCCTGCGCCCGAGACCAGGGCAAGCAGATTGCTCGGGGACGTGCCCCTGAGCGTCATGGGGCTAAACGCAAGGATCCAGGGGAGCGGCTACTCCTGTTGGTGCGGACACTAGAGCACACGAGCGGCACGAGTCGGCGAGCCATCGGTACCGTACACGGAGCACCACCCGAGCTACAGCGGCTTCCATCTGGCTCGGAGACAGCTTGGAGACTCCCCCTTGAGTCTTGATATTTATAGTTTATTTGGACTTTATTTTTGTGTATTGTGTGTTTTATTCGGATTGTAATTTAGATTGTAACAGGGGTTTATGTGTAATTTGGGACCACCCGGGTCTTGCGGGCCCCCCTATACCTTTCCCATTGATCCACCTCATCCCTAGGGCCAATGTGGGGTCAGTCAACCTTCCAATGGTGGGCTTCTAGAAGGGTGGGCCAAGTGGGGGACAAAGGGGAATAAAATTCAAAAATGGGAACCTTGAAAGTCAAGGGGGCGCCCCCCTTATATCATATTAAATTAGGATTTATAGTTTATTTTATTTAGTTCCAAATCACATGGGAGAAATAGTTTGTGGTCTCCCTTTTTTACCCTCCCCAACCCTAGATCTAGGGTCAATTAGTGTCTTTTGTCATTTCACATAAATACCTTGTATTTTCATTTGATTGGAATTAATGCATATGAAAATCACATTTTTGTTGGAGCTCCAAGCAAGGGCCGCCCCTCTCCCTCTCGCCTCTCTTCTTCTTGCAGCTGGGAAGGTTGTATTCTGAGGTGGGAAGCCTCATCTATCAGGTGTGAAGTCCGTCGTTGCCGCCGCCGCCGCCATCGAGCCGCCGTTGCACCGCCACCACCTCCGTCGGTATTCTGTCAATCGGGTGATAGCAGGTCCTTCCACGAATTTCTGCTCCCAGCCCCGAGATCTTCTTGACCTCAAACTTTCAGAGTGTGTTCCAGCGGTTCCCTCCATGTTCCAAAAAATTTGGTTTGGCCTTTAGATTCCGATTTCCATTTTTCCATGTTCATCCATCTTTTCCTTCCAGATCTGCCAGATTTCTATCTACTATGACAGCAACCCTGATCTTCCCATCTTCGACCCACCTTTTGATTTTTTATGGAACCTCCAAAATTACTGGAGGTTCTACCCACCATCCCCTCCACTCAAGAATTTATGTGGAATTTCAAAAGTCCTTCACCTATTTTCTAAAAATCACTTTCAGATCCCTTTCAGTTCTGTCTGCCCCTTTCCAGATCCGACCACCTTCCAGTAACAAAATGCTTTCCCCATTCAAACCTCCACCAAATCAGTCATAAGAATTATTTCTGTTTTCCTCTCTCTCCCCTCTACAATCTTCATGAAGAGCTCGAGATCTGATTCAGAGGTTTGCCCTGCGGTCAACGCCAACTCTCAGGAAACTCAGTTTCTGCCCAGTCTGATCTGAAACTGAGAGTAGGCCGGTTCTAAAATCATCCATCAGAAGCACAGCTCCGGTGAATTTTTATGAATCCCACAGGGTCGAAGGACTTTGAGAGAGCTTTCCAACAATATCACTTTTACGTCGATCAGACGTCAGGAGTGATCGCAGCAGCCGATCTCGCCAGATCGCGCGCCTGAAAATAGAAGCAACCAGTCAGTGGGCAGCAACTCCAAAGCTTGGAGATCAGAGCCGATCGACCTCCGACCGGCGTTCCTGCCCGACCACCATCCAGGGAGGCGCGCCATCAGGGGTCTCCATCATAGCGGGACCCACCCCCGCAGACCCGGTGGACAGAGTGGTCCATGGGCCCCACGAACCCGTAGATCGCGCCGTCTGGACAGCACTAAACGCGGGTTTCGGCACCGACAGAGCGACATCAAGATGCTGCCCGTCAACCCAATTCGCGTGACTCCCGGGCCCCACATGTGACCTTTTACCTCCCTGCATGGAGTGGGTCAAATTTTTGTACCACAGTAAAACTTTGTTAACCGGGAGTCCAGTTTTGGCCGGGGTTGTCTTCCCCACGCCAGGTGCGTGGAGGTACGATCGTAACTTCTTAGCATTACTTTGCTTAGCTAGTATATGGTCATATGCCGCTGTGAGAGCGTAGGATTCTAGCCCGTGAGTCCATGTCACCGCTGTGAGCGAGAGAGTGACCCGTCCCGTGGCTCGATCCGAGCACGGAAGTGAGTCGGACTACCCTTAACTCTGCCGGTTCCTCAACCGTGCACGATCCGCGTTTCCCTCGCTTGGGACGACGAGTGAGCTTGCATTTCTATTAGCGACGTATAGCCCATAGGAGCTCTTAGTGTCGGGCTTAGTGTCTCTCATGCTCGTATGTTGCTGGTCGTGTATGCATTTAGAGTCTGAGGTCCATATCACTTAGAGTCGGTCCCCGTGTCCGTCCCGCATCAGTTTGGTATCAGAGCGAGTCGAGTCTAGGGTAGTTTTTGCATGAGTCTTGCATGGTCTAAGTCGAGTCTAGGATCATCATTATTTTCAAAACAAAAAAAAGTGTTTTAAAATTGCATTTCATCCTGATAATTCGGTATATTAAAAAGTGTTGTCCGAACGTTAGGCTACGCCTATCGGGAAGGCCGCACACTTACGAGAGTGATCTTCAGATCGATTAACTCCCCCACGTGCCAGATATTGGTTTAGGTCCAGCTTCATTAGTCAGTGTTTGCATCAGTTTGTGTCTCCTAGTTCGTGTGACTTTGCATGCCCACCTGTCGAGGTACCCAATACTCGCCACCACCACCTATGGCGGATTCCCGAGCCCGTAGCTCCGATGAGTCCTCGACGGCTGAGATGTTCTGAGCCATTATGGATCATCTTGACACGCGTATGCATGACCTTAGTACGCGTCTAGATGGCGTAGGGACGCGTCTAGAAGGGAGGATGAAAGCCCTCGAGGATCGGGCTGAATCTTCGGACCAGTCTATCCAGGGTCTTGTAGGGAGGATTGCCGTCCTCGAGAGGGCCCCAGCGGCGGCGCAACCCACGCCGACCAATGGTCAACAGGAGCCGGCCCAGCAACCTGCTGCGCCAAGAGCTCAGGCGGTAGATGTTGGGAGGCAACAGGTGCATGAGGTGGCTGACTATGCTTCTGATAATGAGCAAGGGGGATATGGTCGTCGGAATCAACGACGAAATCGTGATGACGATGACGACGACTGCATTCTTAGGGGCATGCGTGCGGACCCCCCCACTTTTAGTGGGTCCTTGGACCTGACGGTATATTTAAATTGGGAGGCCGGCATGGACCAATACTGATGGGGACATCACCCAGAATTCCCTTTGGCTCGACACCTCTCTCCCTTCCGGAGACGGGTAGTGTGCGACTGCATGACTTGATGGGCCCACGGCGACACGGGAGTTTATTACTGAGGACATATTGATGTATTTTCTCCTTTCTTGAGTCATTTTGATGTACTTGTCTTTATTTTGAGTCATGTCCCTAGGTCGTCACGTTATTTATCTATGTTTGTTAGGCTAGGGGGTCATATGGGCCCAATTAGATGGGCCTGGCCCATGGGCGCCCTCTTCCTTCCCACACCCCCTTGCTTATTTGCTTTTAGCATATTCTCTAGGGACTTTTTGTAAATGTTGGGATCCCTATAAATAGGACCCCAACCCCCCCTTGAGATGGGTAATGAATATTTGAGTTTTTTGAGCATAAGTGCAATCCTCTCTCTCTCTCTAGCTTTCTCTCTCTCTCCCTCTCTCTCTCTCTCTCTAGGGGGCAAACCCCACTCTCTCTCTTCTCCCCTCCCTTGGGCGAACTTGGCCCTTCACCTCCCCTCCCCCTTGCCACCTCAGCTGCCACCTCACCCCTCCACCCTTTCATCTTCCCAAGGCCCATAACTCCCTTCAATACCTCCTCCACCCTAGGCAACCCTTCCCATTCCCCATACACCTTCTCAACCTCCAAGGCAACCTTCCCTCTCCCCCAAGCAGCCATACCACTTCCCCACACCATTCATTCATATCCCCTGGGCGAATTAACCCCCATCCCCCCTGCTGGTTGCGCACCCACCTCATCTAGCCCACCCCCATTCCCTTGGCCGACACCCACCACCCCACCTGATAGCTGCGGCCCCTCCACTCCACCTCCCTCCAAGACTCCTTAATCCCCTGTTCCTATCCCCTCCACACCCCTAAACACCCCTCTCCCATCAACCATCCACCCCACCATCTCCACCATTGCCAATCCCCACCCCTATCACTAGTTCCACCACCATCCTTTCTCTTTACCTTGACAGTCTGCAGGTGGCACAAAAAGTTACGACTTGCAGAAGCTTCCCTGGATTCATAAGATGACATCCAGAGGCGTACCATACATTTCCGGAAAGGTCGTCCAGTCCACTACGCAGGCGAGAAAGAATCGTACCATTCCGAGTTCAGGGCTACCCGGGAGAGCCATTCTCCCTCGACTGCGCCAAGCTCCCTCTGCAGAGCACCAGAGTTCAACTAGAAGCTGAACCACGATTCACAGTGGAGGATTCAGACTATGGTTCCTTCTGAAAAGTTCTTCCTCCACCTGTCCCCGACCAGGAGCAAGAAGCAGAACTACGTTCGGCATCCGGGAGCCAAAGTTCTGATTTTTCCCCTTCAGTCGTGCGGATCTGCCTTCCCCAGTCTTCAGCGACCTGCACCCACTCATCGGCGTCCCCCAGGCCATCCCGACTTCAGACGGCCTCCCCACCAGTCTTTCTGTGAAGAGAGTTCATCCACGGTTCCAGCTACTCTGACGGTTCGAGATTCGGAGCTCGGGAGCCAATGGTACAATCTCTGCATCCTGCTGCATCAGATCTGAAGCTGTCAACCCCAGATTCCTTCGTCATGTTCGAGCCTCCGCCGCAGCCAGCGACGATGTCAGAAGAATTCAGTAAAATTCAGAGGCGTCCCAGTTCCTGTTGCGAAGAATTTCCCCCTGGTCTCGTCGACGGGAAAATTCCTGAGTAAGAACTACGATTGCAACAGCGGCTGCCTATCTCCTCTCACAGCAAGTGAGCAGACCCAACGTTGGCTTCCTCTCCTACAACTTCGGCGAGTTTCCCCCTCCCGCCTGGCCGGCTTAGTGCCCCTCCCTGCGTGGAGGTAGTGTTTCGATGTAAGCTTTATTTCCCCACCCTTAGTCCAACCCTCCTGCGTGAGGAGTAGTGTATGTAATAAACAGCTCAAGCTACATCGGCGCAGTGTGCGGGATCCACACTTCCCCGCTCGCCCACGTCTCCGAACGGGGTTGGTTTCTTCAAACCAACCAGGTGAGCTCTAAACTTTGCTCCATTACTCTTTAGTGTCTGTTCATTTAATATCCGTAGACATAGCTCCGTTGTGCAAGCGAGAGAGTGTCCGACCCCACGTGCCACACTTACGAGCGGTCATCGTGGGCAGTGAGAGAGTGGGACCTAGTGCCCCAATTGGCACCGGCCAGCCCCATAAGCGTGGGCTACGTACCCTCGGGAGGGCAACCCTAGCCCGGCTGGCACTCTACCAGCAAGGGTCTTGATCCATCACCTCCCCTTAGCATCATTTTGTCACCCCGGGCTCGTGTGTGTGCGATGGCGATTTGGCCCCGATTTATCAACTTAATTGCTATGTGGTTGTGAATGCGGAATAGGTCCTAAGATTCCGTCTGCTTGCTGCATACCCCGTAGTTGTGTCACATCAAATACTTCGAGTGGTTTGAGATGACGGACCACCGGAGAGTTCGATACGCAAAGATGAAGCTGCATGGGCAGGCCCAAACTTATTGGACCAATGTGGAGAGCCTGCTAAATCAGCGACGTCAACCCCCAATCGGCACTGGGGATGACATGAAAATAAAATTGAGGGAGAAGTACCTTCCTGCCTCATATCGCCAACGTCTCATAGACAAATGGCAAAGTCTCTCCCAAGGGAACCGATCCGTGACCGAGTACACCGCCGAGTTTGATGAGTATTATTTGCGATGTGGAGTTACGGAAGAGAGCACCATGACCATATCACACTTTCGGAGAAGTCGACGGCCAAACTATCAATACGAACTTTTTCCCCGCAATGCGACCACTTTGGAATAAGCGTATCAGGTTGCTCTTGAATTGGAGCAATTCGAGGCCGAGTTCGAGTCGCCCCATCGGTTGGGGTCCTTCCCCCTTCGTAGTGTCGAGCCCCGTGGCTCTTCTGGCACGTATCTGAGGGCCCCCATGGCCCGACCTCAGGAGCCCACTCGTCCCGAGCCTTTCACTCCTAGGCCTCTCCCTCCACCCCCGAGGGACCTTCCTCGTCCACAATATCTTACGGCACCCACAGCCCGTCCACCGGCACCCGCACCTCCTGCCCGTCCTTTGTTGCCTTCACCTTGTAATGCCCTGGATTTTTGGGGTCCTTGTTCGTGGGTCCCAGATCTGGCTTCTCAGAGTGTCCGACTCCGTTGTGTCCAAAATTTTGTTTCGGACATCTTTCATGTTCGGATCGGCGCGATCCGGAGTTGGTTCGGAGGCCCAGAAGTGTTCCGCGGCCTTTCCGCGTGTGTGTTCTGATTCCCGGTGTGTGTTTCGGTAATTCTTTCGGAACCTCGTTGCGGGTGAACCGGCCCATTCACCAGGGTGCGAGTGGTACCGTTGCACTCGGTGCGTTCCGAGGATCGCGGAAACGTGATTTTCTATTTTTGATATTTTGAGAATTTCTGCATTTTCTTACATATATAACCTCCTTTTTCTCTCTCTCCCCATCTCTCATTTCTCTCTTCCCTCCCTCTCTCTTCTCTCACGTTCTCTCCTCTCCCCCTCTCACTCCAGACGGCTGACGGAGGCTGCGAGGGCGGGGCGGCGGGGCTCGTGGGATGTGGAGCGACGGGCATGGGACGAGGATCGCGATGGTGGAGGCGGTTCGTGGGATCATAAACCGGCGAGGGTTTAAATGGCATTTCTTCGTGGATTGGCATCCACGGCGCGTCGAATCTTCGGTGGAGGTAGGGAGATGGACCCTCAACCCGCGTACTTCATTTTCTGTGAGATTTTTAGGCCGTGGTGAGCCGAGCGGGCTTGTTTGGGCATTTTGGGGAAAATGCATGTTTTTGGGTGTGTGAGCTGAATCTTGCGTTTTGATCATGTTTTGGGTTTAAATGGGTCCTCTCGGTGCTAGAGAGGTTGGGGAATGTTTTCCCCTTTGTTTCCCCTTCACCTGGGGGTGGATGGGGAGTGGAATGGGTTTTTCTGCCGTTTCCACCATTTTCGAGCGCGGACTGAGAACGCGCTAGTCCCAGCTAGCGCGTTCTTGAGGGTCGCGCCGCCCCGATGGGGCGCGTTCATCGGAGAAGATGAACAGTAAGGTGGTTCCTGTCGCGCTATAGGGTCCTAGCACGTTCTGTCTTGTCGCGCTAGGTGATCCTAGCGTGATCTATCCTGGTCGCGCTATAGGTCTATAGCTCGATATGTCTTGTCGCGCTACTAGTGTATAGCGCGTTCTGTCCTAAACGCTCTATGCGAGGGTAGCGCGATCTTGTGGTGACCAGTCGGGCCGCCCAGGGTGGGCAGTCTACGGCTGATCGTGCTCCCCTTGCGCCGTGTGTGTCCCAGACACCCCGTGGAGTTCTGTGACCGTGTTGTTGGGTGTCTGGAGGTACCGTGTTACCTCAATATGCGTACCGATGGGCTTGGCGGGTCTGGGTGACCCCAGGTGTTCCGGGATGCCGTGTTCTCGCTAGATCAAGTCACCGTGTATCGGTGTGAGTGGGTGAGGTTTCCCCGCAAGTCGTTGCTTCTCTGGAAGGTGGCTTCCGAGTGGGCCAAGCATGTGGCCTTGGACGGAGAGTCCAGTCTCCCAGCATGGGGCTGGAGTTTTCTTAAGTTCCCTCCTCGAGGGATGGGTCTCGGCAGTTGTGAACTGCCCCGTGAGTTATCGCATTGTGGTTTTGGACCTAGGGATTAGGCCAGATTGACGGCTCAGTGCTGTCGTGTGCAACGGTCTTGACCCCGAGTCTTGTGACTCAAAGGCCGTCGGGTTTTGTAGGTCTATTGGACCATCTAGAGTCTGGTGGCGTTGTGCCACCTGTTACTCCATGTTACTCGCAATGAGTGCGTGCGTGGTTTTCAGTGTCCACGTTCTGTGACACGTCCACTAGTCGTAGCCTTCTTACGGCACGCGTGTGCTGAACCACCTGGGAGTGGTGGAGCGGCTGACCCGAGAGACGGTGAGTAGGCTGGTTACCGTAGGGCCCCCACGTATAGCCAAGTCCGGGCTTAGGGGGAATTACCAGCTAGAGGACAGGCCTAGGGCGTATGGTCTGAGTGTGCACACGAGGTTGGGGGCGTCGGACAGCGTCGGCAGGCGCGACCCCAACTAGTCCTTGTTCTGTGGTACTGGTTACTGAGTGTGTCTGAGTCACCGCCTGGGGCGTTGTAGCTAGACACTTGTGACGCGGTGTAAGACGTTAAGGGACGCATCCGGTCGTTCTTCTAGTGGGTGGTACTTCTGTCACGTGATGTGAGTTGTCATGTCCCGGGTTCTGTTTCCATCCCCGAGACGGGACTTCGTGAGTGGTTTCGGCAGTGTTCCCGGAGTCGAGGTGTGGGGTTTCCAGTGAGCATCACCGAGGGACTTTCCCCAGACAGCATCGTGTTCACGACGGTGAGGTCGTGACCGTGTTCCCAGACCGTGTGGTTTTGGCTCGGGCCCTTTTGTGAGGGCAAGCCTCCGCGACGGAGGTGTTGTGGCGTTTTCCTAGTGACATGGTTAGGGCGGTTCGTGTCTGGTGGTCCCCGATCATGGAATCGGGTGGTCGGGTGTGTGGCTTGGTTGTCCCCCGACGGGAGACTAGGTCGTGTTTTATGGTACAGTAGGAGTAGCTGTAGAGCTGAGGTTTTGCCGGCCACCGTAGTTACTTTCCTGCTTTCGTAGTTACTGCTTTTGTGCCGCCATTGTTCTCAGTTGGGGTTCCGCAGGATCCCTACTGGACCAATGATAGGAGGCTCACCCCTGCGTTTCAGGTGCAGCGGTTCTTCCTCGAGGTTCGAGGGTGCAGTACGGAGGTTCTTAGTTGCCAGCTTGCCGGGCCGAGTGTTCACTTGGCATGTGGTACGTTTTACTGCTTTAGACTGTAATTTCTGTTGGACTGGACTCTGTTGTAGTTGTTCATTTATTTCTGTTAATTGTTGAATTGTCCTGCCTTATTTCCTATTTCTTTGTACCTCCACACTCCTTTTTAGCCCTTCCGAACCCTCCCAACTCGTGGGCGGCGGTTCGAGTCTCGGGTTATCGGGCCTTCCCGAAAACCAGATTCTCGGGCCGTTACAGTTGGTATCAGAGTGTGGTTGTGGACGTACATGGGAATTCAAGATATTGCAGTGATCAGAGTCCGTAAGGTCCAGTACAGTCGGCAGCTTGCATAGGGTTTCATGCATATTTTTCGCTTTGTTTCTCGCTTGAGAGCTTGAGTGCGCTGTGCGGCGCGGTGAGGGTGGTTGCTGTTCGCGGCTTTCGTGCCGGCGTGGGGTCTGCGGATCGAGGTCGAGAGCTTTCTTCCTTGGGTGGTGGCCCTGGTTGTGTTGTGTTGGGTAGAGGTTGCCGGCGGGTGTGTTGCTGTGGTGTTGCGTTCGAGGAATTTGCAGCAAGGTCAGGTGGCTGGCGAGGATCGTTTGCCGTTAAGTGGCTGTGAGTGTGCTGTGAGGGAGCTGTTATTGAGTTTGGCCACTCCAGCCTGAGGATTGTCCAGCCTCTGATGCGCTGAGGTTGTGGTTTGAGGTGTTGGAGCGGGTGCTCTGGTCGAGAATTGTGCTCGAATGAGCGGAAGGTTTTCTGTTGAGCTGTTGATTTGTCGAGCCCGATGTCCTTGTCATGCTCTGTGGTGTCAGGAGTGATGTATCAGTCTCGATTGTTTTTCAGATTTTGAGGCATGATTGGCTGCGGTGTCCCAGTAAGTCTTACTCCTGCGCTCTTGTGTGCGAATGGGTTATGTTCACCCATGATTTGGCTCGAGATGAGAAGGTTCCGCAGTGAGTTTCGGGACTCGAGGATGAGCGTCGGCACTGCCGGTTATGGCTCGTGTTGCGGCTCTTGGCATGGCGTGTTGCAGTTTGGGGAATTGCAACAGTGGTGCATCGAGAGATGTTGTGATCGTTGTCCGACGGAACACTTAGCGAGTGTTGTCGAAGTAGCCGACCTGACGGAAGTGATGGTTTTCTTGGTGCTGGAAGGTGATGTTCCCAGCATGCGCGAGGCTCGAGGTCAGGTCGAGTGTGGAGTTTTCCTTCCGTTGGTCAGAAGTGTATTGAGTTCTTCCCTTTAGTTGGAGGAGATTATGGTTGGTTAAGGTTCATCGTCTTGCACTGTGTGTCCGGATTTGTTGGCCTTCGTGCGCCATGAAATTCGTGCGAGACGCATCCTGCGTTTTGGCAAGGTGGTTGCCTGTGAGAAGCGTTGCCTGTTCCCTGATGTGTAAGGGTGTTAGCGCTATTCCAGAAGGATGAGTGCCGGCTGGGCGGTGTTTTTGAGATTTGCAGTTGGTGTTGCAGTTGCCGATGTGAGGAGGATCGGAGTATGCAGGGTTGCAGATGGTTGTCGGGATGGTGGATCCCGAGTTGTCGATGTAGTGGCTGTGTGTGTGGATCAGAGTGCGCGGATCGTAGCGTTGGTTGCTGCGGGTGGATTTCTGAGGAAGTGCAGAGCAGCAGAGGATTGGTTCATCGATATGTGTTGTCTCCATTTGTGTGGGACGTGTTTTTGCCATGCCGTTGCTTGAGATCTTGTCGTTCATGGCACTGGTAGGTGGAGAGTTGGGGAAATATGCTGGCGAGATTGCTGCATGAGTACCCTGTTCTTGGGTTGGATGTTGCGTTCGCGGATGAGATCGTGTTTTGGAGAAGTGTGCCGTGGGTTGTAAGAGGTTGTGTGTCTTGTGGCTCTGTGATAAGAGCGGGAGTCGAGATTGGCAGGCGTCCTCTTGGATTAATTGAGATGGAGGTTTCGATGAGATAGGATTCGATGAGACAGGACGGTGGTCGATGCCTGTGTGTGGAGGTCTCTGATGAGACGTTGACATGGGATATCGATCCTCAGTCTGCGGCCATCAAGGGACGATTCCCCGTAAGTCTGAGTCGAGTGACGGGAAGACCGAGGGGAGATGGAGTCTTTGGGTCCCGCCGTGCTCCCATGAAGGGTAGAGTTGACGCTGGGATCCATCTGGATGTGGTGGTGGTCTGTGCGAGAGTCAACGGATGGCTTGCCGAGGTTTGGAATGTTCCCTTCGGATCTGGTGGAGGACCAGGAAAGAAGGAAGAACCTGAGCAAGCGGAGGTTTCCCATTGACGAATGTCTGGTGACTAGTGGATGGTCTTTCATGGACAGAAGATGCTGGTTGTAGGGGCTTGAGAATGGAGAGAGCCGCGTGCCAGCGAGGCCTTTTTGGTGGCCGTTTCTAAGGTGTGTTTTCCAAGATGGGATCTGAGCTTTGTCAAATTTTGAGTTCTGATAGAGTTGGTCATGTGTTGTTGTGGCGTTCGGCTTGCCAAGTGTGGTGTGGTCCTCGGCGCGGAGCCGACAAATTTGTGGTGGTCAGTTGGTAGAGAAGCTAGTGTTTGGTGGGTCCGCCGAGCGTGGGCGTTGATCGGTGGATTGGTTCTTGTGGCGAGGATTCGTTCCCGCGGTGGGCGAGAGGGTGGCAGCGATGCCGTGAGTGGTTTCCATTGTGTCTGAGGTGATACCAGACTGGTGCCTTTGTGTTGTGCCTGCTCTGGTGGCCGATGTGTGTGCGGTGTGCGGAGCGTGGCATTGTTCATGATTATGGTTTGCCATATCCCTCCTGATTGGTGCTTTCACGTGAATCAAGATTTTTTCTATGCTGAGGCCCTGACGGCGTTGTCAGTTGGTCGAGACGTTCTTCCCCTGTGGCTTGGTGCCAGTCCTAAATTTTGAGGATGAAATTTCTTTAAGTGGGGAGGGCTATAATACCCCGGATTTTTCGGATCCTTGTTCGTGGGTCTCGGATCTGGCTTCTCGGAGTGTCCGACTCTGTTGTTTCCAAAATTTTGTTTCGGACATCTTTCGTGTTTGGATCGGCGCAATCTGGAGTTGGTTCGGAGGCCCAGAAGCGTTCCGCGGCCTTTCCGCGTGTGTTTTCCGATTCCCGGTGTGTGTTTCGGTAATTCTTTCGAAACCTCGTTGCGGGTGAACCGGGCCGTTCACCAGGGCGCGAGTGGTACCGTTGCGATCAGTGCGTTCCGAGGATCGCGAAAACGTGATTTTCTATTTTATGTGTTTTTGAGAATTTCCAGATTTTCTTATATATATAACCTCCTTTTTCTCTCTCTCCCCATCTCTCATTTCTCTCTTCCCTCCCTCTCTCTTCTCTCACGTTCTCTCCTCTCTCCCTCTCACTCCGGGCGGCCGACAGAGGCGGCGAGGGCGGGGCGGCGGGGCTCTTGGAATGTGGAGCAACGGGCACGGGACGAGGATCGCGATGGTGGAGGCGGTTCATGGGATCGTGAACCGGCGAGGGTTTAAATGGCGTTTCTTTGTGGATCGGCATCCACGGCACGTCGAATCTTCTGTGGAGGTAGGGTGATGGACCCCCAACCTGCGTACTTCATTTCTTGCGAGTTTTGTATGCCGTGGTGAGCCGAGCTGGCTTGTTTGGGCGTTTTGGGAAAAATGCATATTTTTGGGTGTGTGAGCCGAATCTTGCGTTTTGATCGTGTTTTGGGGTTTAAATGGGTCCTCTCGGTGCTAGAGAGGTTGGGGAATGTTTTCCCCTTTGTTTCCCCTTCACCTGGGGGTGGATGGGGCGTGGAATGGGTTTTTCTGCCGTTTCCACCGTTTTCGGGCGCGGGCTGAGAACGCGCTAGTCCTAGTTAGCGCGTTCTTGAGGGTCACGCCGCCCCGATGGGGCGCGTTCATCGGAGAAGATGAACAGTAAGGCGATTCCTATCGCGTTATAGGGTCCTAGTGCGTCTGTCTTGTCGCGCTAGGTGATCCCAGCGCGATCTGTCCTGGTAGCGCTATAGGTCTATAGCGCGATCTATCTTGTCGCGCTACTAGTGTATAGCGCGTTCTATCCTGAATGCGCTATGCGAGGGTAGCGCGATCTTGTGGTGACCAGTCGGGCCACCCAGGGTGGGCAGTCTACGGCTGATCGTGCTCCCCTTGGGCCGTGTGTGTCCCGGACACCCCGTGGAGTTCTGTGACCGTGTTTTTGGGTGTCTGGAGGTACCGTGTTACCTCGATAAGCGTGCCCATGGGCTTGGCAGGTCCGAGTGACCCCAGGTGTTCCGGGCTGCCGTGTTCTTGCTAGATCGAGTCACCGTGTATCGGTGTGAGTGCGGTGAGGTTTCCCCGCAATTCGTTGCTTCTCTGGAAGGTGGCTTCCGAGTGGGACAAGCATGTGGCCTTAGACGGTGAGTCCAGTCTCCCAGCCTGGGGCTGGAGATTTCTTTAGTTCCCTCCTCGAGGGATGGGTCTCGACAGTTGCGAACTGCTCTGTGAGTTATCGCATTGTAGTTTTGGACCTAGGGATTAGGCCAGATTGACGGCTCAGTGCTGTCATGTGCAACGGTCTTGACCCCGAGTCTTGTGACTCAAAGGCCGTTGGGTTTTGTAGGTCTAGTTGACCATCTAGAGTCTGGTGGCGTCGTGCCACCAGTTACTCCGTGTTACTCGCAATGAGTGCGTGCGTGGTTTTCAGTGTCCACGTTCTGTGACACGTCCACTAGTCGTAGCCTTCTTACGGCACGCGTGTGCTGACCCACCTGGGAGTGGTGGAGCGGCTGACCCAAGAGAGACGGTGAGTAGGCTGGTTACCGTAGGGCCCCCACGTATAGCCGAGTCCGGGCTTATAGGGAATTACCAGCTAGAGGACAGGCCTAGGGCGTATGGTCTGAGTGTGCACACAAGGTTGGGGGGGTCGGACAGCGTCGGCAGGCGCGACCCCAACTAGTCCTTGTTCTGTGGTACTGGTTACTGAGTGTGTCTGAGTCACCGCCTGGGGCGTTGTAGCTAGACACTTGTGACGCGGTGTAAGACGTTAGGGGACGCATCCGGTCGTTCTTCTAGTGGGTGGTACTTCTGTCACGTGATGTGAGTTGTCGTGTCCCGGGTTCTGTTTCCATCCCCGAGACGGGACTTCGTGAGTGGTTTCGGCAGTGTTCCCGGAGTCGAGGTGTGGGGTTTCCAGTGAGCATCACCGAGGGACTTTCGCCAGACAGCGTCGTGTTCACGACGGTGAGGTCGTTGTTGTGTAGTGGACAGCGGATCTAGAGGGGAGGGGTGAATAGATCAGCCCCACTTTTCGTAATGCGGCCCTCTAAACAGCTAGTTAAAATGAATTGCAGCGGAATATAAACTAGCTTCCAAGAATGCTATGATTCACTTAGCAAGATAAGCAAGATATATAATAATTCGATCCTAAGCATGCATCTAGAACTAATCAATCACACAAGCAAACCACACTAGACAGGATTTTTAAGGTGGTTCGGACTGAATCCTCAGCCCTACGTCCACCCCTCACCAAAACCCGGTGAGGCTTCACTTGTGCAGCGCACCAACCCGTAAATCGGAAACCACCGATTACCTTCCTACTAACCAACGGTAGGGACGTCAACACCGCAGATCGGAAACACCTCCGATTGCCTTCCTACTAACCAACGGTAGGGACGAATCACAACTTCAATGTTTAATCAATATTGAAAGGAAAACAAATGTGAATGAACTAAGACAAGAAATTGAGTTATGAGTAGAAATGAATTGGCCCTTGTATGAAATGTTGATCAGCAACAAGGATCCTCTTGGCTTCAACTCAATCTTCTTGATTCACCCTTGATTGGATGAATGTTCTTCACGGAGTACTGTTCACGTGAACAGTACCTCTTCCTTCAATTCTTCTCTCTTGATCTTCTCTTTGAACTTGAATGAGGTTGAAAGAACTTGAATGGATGAAGATGATCTCCCTTGAGAGTGAGCTTCAATGGATCCCCTTGAGAAGATGAAGAGGATGGATGAAGAACTTCCTCCCGAAACACTGTTCACGGAGGTGCTACAGTAGCTCGAAAATGGGCTCCCTTGAAGGCTTGAAGCATTAGGGTTTTCATCCCCTCATGTGTTGGTTTTATAGACCTTGAATGGTCTATAGACAAGCCTCAGACCAGATCCACAAGTTGTGGGTGATTAGGTGACATTTGGATTAAAGAAATCAAGGTTGAATGGCCCTTTTCGAAGTTGGAAACAAAGTCAAAAATGAAGGCTCGGGGCTGGCGGTCGACCGGAATTCATGGGCCGGTCGACCGGAACCTGCTGCAGCCAGAACATTTCGGCTCTGGCAAAACCGGTCGACCGGACGCCTGGGGGCGGTCGACCGAAACCTGTAAAAATGTCAACATTTCAGTTCTGGGAAAACCGGTCGACCGGACGCCTGGGGGCGGTCGACCGAAATCTGTAATTCTTGGAGGTTTCGTTTCTGGAAGAACCGGTCGACCGGAAAGGCAGGGGCGGTCGACCGAAACCTGTAAAACGTGGAATTCTTAGGCTCTGGCAAATCTGGTCGACCGGCCAAGGTGTGTAGGTCGACCGGAAATACCTATACCTGCAAAAATGAAGTGTTAGACCAATGAAACATGTTCATAAGTCAAGATATTCATGTCCTCATCGATCCCCGCGACCTGACCGCGCAGGTCGATCCGCGTGCGAGGGCGCAACATTGAGCTTTCATGTGCATATCTGTCATAAACACAACAGAACATATGTCAGTCATATAAGAGTGAAAAGCAACAATGACAAATAGTGTTTAGCCATTATCAAAACCAAGAATATCACAGAACACATATGACCATAGAATGATGTCGAATGACCCAAGTGACCATGTGAAACTCAAATAACCACAGGGGCACAACAGTCGTGACCGTGTTCCCAGACCGTGTGGTTTTGGCTCGGGCCCTTTTGTGAGGGCATGCCTCCGCGATGGAGGTGTTGTGGCGTTTTCCTAGTGACATGGTTAGGGCGGTTCGTGTCTGGTGGTCCCCGATCATGGAATCGGGTGGTCGGGTGTGTGGCTTGGTTGTCCCCCGACGGGAGACTAGGTCGTGTTTTATGGTACAGTAGGAGTAGCTGTAGAGCTGAGGTTTTTCCGGCCACCGTAGTTACTTTCCTGCTTTCGTAGTTACTGCTTTTGTGCCGCCATTGTTCTTAGTTGGGGTTCCGCGGGATCCCTACTGGACCAATGATAGGAGGCTCACCCCTGCGTTTCAGGTGCAGCGGTTCTTCCTCGAGGTTCGAGGGTGCAGTACAGAGGTTCTTAGTTGCCAGCTTGCCGGGCAGAGTGTTCACTTGGCATGTGGTACGTTTTACTGCTTTAGACTGTACTTTCTGTTGGACTGGACTCTGTTGTAGTTGTTCATTTATTTCTGTTAATTGTTGAATTGTCCTGCCTTATTTCCTATTTCTTTGTACCTCCACACTCCTTTTTAGCCCTTCCGAGCCCTCCCGGCTCGTGGGCGGCGGTTCGAGTCTCGGGTTATCGGGCCTTCCCGGTAACCGGATTCTCGGGTCGTTACACACCTCCTATCCATCGGGAGGATAAGGGGAAAGGACCCATGATTAGGGAGCCTAGTGGATCACGGCAGCAGTGTTATCGCTGCAATGGGTTTGGCCATTTTGCCAACCAGTGTCCCACCCGCCAGTCTCTTGTCATTGGGGACACACAGGCCGAGGATACCACCCCTACGGACCTCGAGTTAGTCAGCTATGAAGCAGATCCGGAGCTAGCTGACGAGTACTATGTGGCCCAAGGTAATGGCCAGGATGCCCAGCATCTGGACAATACCCACTTGGGGGTCGTCAGGTGTATTCTCACCCAGCCACAGGCCAGTGATGACTGGCGTCAGACCACTATCTTTCACACATTCTCTAGGCTGGGTAAGCAAGTTTGTAAGGTGATCATCGATAGTGGGAGTTGCATCAATGCAATCTCCACGGGCACTGTCTCCATTCTTGGTCTTACACACGTGTATCAACCTTGCCCCTATCGAGTTTCATGGGTGGATTCCACCTCCATTCCGATCTGGCTATGGTGTTTGGTCCCACTGCAGTTCCGTACCTACCGTGACGATATCTGGTGTGGTGTCCTCCCCATGGAGGTGGGCAGCATTATTCTTGGTAGGCCGTGGTTATTTGATCGGGATGCCACACTCCATGGCCGGTCGAACACCTGTACCTTCGACCATGCTGGCCAATGGATTACTCTCCACCTCCATCAGCCCAAGAGCTCATTAGTTAGGGGTCCTACTGGCCCTAGTACTCCGGAGCCTTCCATCCCTGGGCCCAGTACCCCATCCCCAGCTCGGGCTATGACCATTACATCTGGCCCAGGCGAGCCCTCGACTAGGAGGTTGATGATGATTAGTTCCCGGTAAATGGAGTGGGAGGCTAGTGGGGGCTGCCCTGTATTTGCTATTACGGTCCGAGAGGTGGAGCCGAACTCCGAGGGTGAACTCCCACCCGATGTCATTCCTATTCTGCAGGAGTTCGCTGATATTTTTCCCGAGGAGCTTCCCGAGGGACTCCCACCCATGCAGGATATTCAGCATGCTATCGACCTGATTCTGGGCTCCTCATTGCCCAATCTTTCTCATTATCGCATGAGTCCCACGGAACATGTCGAGCTAAAATGGCAGGTCGATGAGTTGATGCAGAGAGGGTCTGTTCGGGACAGCATGAGTCCATGTGCTGTTCCCGCATTACTCGCCCCAAAGAAGGATGACACGTGGAGAATGTGCATTGATAGTCGTGCCATCAACAAAATCACCGTGAAATTATAGGTTTTCTATTCCTCGCTTAGATGATATGCTAGACATGATGGCCAGTGCCACTATCTTCTCGAAGATCGATCTTAAGAGTGGCTACCATCATTTGAGGATTAGGCCAGGTGATGAGTGGAAGACCGCATTCAAGGCCAAGGATGGTCTCTATGAGTGGTTGGTTATGCCCTTTGGGCTGACTAATGCCCCTAGCACTTTCATGTGGCTCATGACTCAGGTCCTTCGACCTTTCATTGGAGTCTTTGTGGTCGTATACTTTGATGATATTCTTATCTATAGTCGCACCACGGGGGACCACTTAGACCACTTTTGGCAGGTCTATCTACTTCTTAGGCGAGAACAGTTGTATGCGAACCCACAGAAGTGTGCCTTCATGTCACCTCAGCTTACCTTCTTGAGTTTTATTGTGTCTAGTACTGGGGTCTCCGCCGATCCAGAGAAGGTCTAGGCCATTGTTGAGTGGCCGGAACCCCGTACGGTCCATGATGTCCGTAGCTTCCATGGCCTTGCGATGTTCTATCGTCGCTTCATCTGCGGATTTAGCTCCGTCACCGCCCCGATCATGGATTATATCTGAAAGGGCACATTCGTGTGGACGAAGGCCGCAGCTGCTGCCTTCAAGGACATCAAGGAGCACATGACCCAGACACCTATCCTTCGATTGCCAAATTTCTCGAAGGTGTTTAAGGTCTCTTGTGATGCGTCGGGTGTTGGGATAGGAGGAGTGTTGAGTCAGGAGATCCACCCGGTCGCATATTTCAGTGAGAAGCTGAATGACGCGAAACTGCGATACTCCACTTATGATAAAAAATTCTACGCAGTTGTTCAGGATCTTAGGCATTGGAGGCACTATCTATTACATCAGGAGTTTGTCTTATACTCCGATCATGAGGCTTTTAGGTACCTCCATTCCCAAAAGAAGCTTAATGCACGTCACAGCCGTTGGGTTGAGTATCTCCAGCAGTTCACATTTGTGCTAAAACATAAGGCTGGAGTGGAGAACAAGGTGGCCGATGCTTTGAGTCGGCGAGCGTGTTTGCTTACCACCATGAGTGCCGAGGTCATAGGGTTAGAGAAGATGAGAGAGGCCTATGTTGACTGTCCTGACTTCGGTCAGATTTATACCACTCTCCAGGCCTGACCCTCGAGAGAACTTGATGATTATGTGCTTCAGGAGGGTTACCTCTTTCGAGGAGGCAGGCTTTGTGTTCCCCGAACTTCGGTTCAAGACTTCTTAGTTTGGGAGCTACATGCGGGAGGTCTAGCTGGCCACTTTGGTCGGAACAAGACAATCGAGGCTGTTGAGCATAGGTTTTATTGGCCGAGCTTGAAGCGTGATGTTGCTCATATTGTGGCTCAGTGTCGTACATGTGCTACGGCCAACATGAAGAAGCAAAGCTCGGGCCTTTATACACCTCTTCACGTGCTTGATGCCCCATGGCAGGATATTAGCATGGATTTTATCTTGGGATTTCCACGTACCTCCAGGAAGCATGATTCGGTCTATGTTGTTGTTGACCGATTCTAGAAGATGGCACTTTTTATTCCCTGCTCGAAGACTTCGGATGCTTCGAGGGTAGCCCGCCTATTTCGTACTCATGTGGTGTGCAAGTACGGGTTGTCTCTTACCATAGTGTCTGACCATGATGTTAGATTCACCAGTTATTTCTGGAAGACACTGTGGCATATGTTGGGTACTCACCTCAAGTTTTCCACTACATATCATCCCCAGACAGATGGTCAGACCGAGGTGGTCAATAGGAGTCTGGGTGACCTTTTGAGGTGTCTTGTCATGGACCGTGTAGGGGATTGGGATCTCATACTACCACAGGCTGAATTTGCATATAATGATTAAGTTAATAGGTCTTCCGGCATGAGTCCATTCGAGATTGTCACAGGTCGTAGGCCTAGGAAGCCAGTGCATCTTGTTCCCATGCCCATCCATGCACGAGTGTCAGAGTCTGCCGAGTCGTTTGCTAGGCATGTTAGGAGTTTGCATGATGACATCTGTCATCACATTGAGGCCAGTAATGCACGGTACAAAGAGCTAGCCGATGCCCACTGACACCACCGAGAGTTTCAAGAAGGTGAATATGTCATGATCAGGGTATGACCTGAATGGTTTCCCTCTGGAACCGTAAAGAAATTACAAGCTCACGGAGCTGGTCCATTTAGAGTGTTGAAACGTGTTGGATCCAATGCGTATGTTGTGGACCTGCCCGAGGAATATGGAATAAGCTCAACTTTAATGTATCGGATCTAGTTGCCTATAGGGACCCAGCGGTGATCCCTAGTGAGTCTTTTGAGCCATCCCCTCCCATTGAGAGTGATCCCACACCTGAGTGTCCACCTCCAGCCCCTTTTCCACAGCAGCGAGAGCATATCGATCATATAGTGGATGAGTAGGTGACAGTTACCAGGAGCGGATCTTACCCGTGCTACCTAGTGCGTTGGAGAGGGCGACCTGCCACCGAGGATACTTGGATCACACAGGCTGAGTTGCAGAGGATAGATCCGGACCTACTGGAGCGGTACCAGAGTGATGCAGACCCTTACTCGACAGGGTCGAGTTTCTCTCACCCGGGGAGAATTGGTGCTGACACCAGAGCACACGAGCGACACGAGTCGGCGAGCCACCGGTACCGTACGCGGAGCACCACCGGAGCTACAGCGGCTTCCATCTGGCTCGGAGACAGCTTGGAGACTCCCCCTTGAGTCTTGATATTTATAGTTTATTGGGACTTTATTTTTGTGTATTGTGTGTTTTATTCGGATTGTAATTTGGATTGTAACAGGGTATATGTGTAATTTGGGACCACGCGGGTCCCGCAAGCCCCCTATCCCTTTCCCATTGATCCACCTCATCCCTAGGACCCATGTGGGGTCAGTCAACCTGCCAATGGTGGGCTTCTAGAAGGGTGGGCCAAGTGGGGGACAAAGGGGAATAAAATTAAAAATGGGAACCTTGAAAGTCAAGGGGGCGCCCCCCCTATATCATATTAAATTAGGATTTGTAGTTTATTTTATTTAGTTCCAAATCACATGGGAGACATAGTTTGTGGAATCCCTTTTTTACCCTCCCCAACCCTAGATCTAGGGTCAATTAGTGTCTTTTGTCATTTCACATAAATACCTTGTATTTTCATTTGATTGGAATTAATGCATATGAAAATCACATTTTTGTTGGAGCTCCAAGCAAGGGCCGCCCCTCTCCCTCTCTCCTCTCTTCTTCTTATAGCTGGGAAGGCTGTATTCTGAGGTGGGAAGCCTCATCTATCAGGTGTGAAGTCCGTCGTTGCCGCCGCCGCCGCCATCGAGCCGCCGTTGCACCGCCACCACCTCCGTCGGTATTCTGTCAATCGGGTGACAGCAGGTCCTTCCACGAATTTTTGCTCTCAGCCCTGAGATCTTATTGAGCTCAAACTTTCCGGGTGTGTTCAAAAGGTTCCCTGCATGTTCCAAAAAATTTGGTTTGCCCTTTAGATTCCGATTTCCATTTTTTCATTTTAGTCCATCTTTTCCTTACAGATCTGCCAGGTTTCTGTCTACTGTGACAGCAACACTGATCTTCCCATCTTCAACCCACCTTTTGATTTTTTCTGGAACCCCTAAAATTACTGGAGGTTCTACCCACCATCCCCTCCACCCAAGAAGTTTCGTAGAATTTCAAAAGGCCTTCACCTATTTTCTAAAAATCACTTTCAGATCCCTTTCAGTTCAGTCTACCCCTGTCCAGATCCGACCACTTGCTAGTAAAAAAATACTTTCCCTATCCAAACCTCCACTAAATCAGTCATAAGAAATATTTCCGTTTTCCTCTCTCTCCCCTCTAAAATCTTTATGAAGAGCTCGAGATCTGATTCAGAGGTTTGCCCTGCGGTCAACGCCAACCCTCAAGAAACTCAGTTTCTGCCCAATCAGATCTGAAACTGAGAGCAGGCCGGTTCTAAAATCGTCCATCAGAAGCACAGCTCCGGTGTATTTTTCTGAATCTGACAGGGTCGAAGGACTTTGAGACAACTTTCCAACGATACCTCTTATGCGTCGATCAGACGTCGGGAGTGATCGGAGCAGCCGATCTCGTCGGATCGCGCGCCTAAAAATAGAAGCAACCAATCCGTGGGCAGCAACTCCAAAGCTTGGAGATCGAGCCGATCAGCCTCCGACCGGTGTTCCCGCCCGACCGCCATCCAGGGAGGCACGCCACAAGGGGTCTCCATCACAGCGGGACCCACCCCAGCAGACCCGGAGGACAGAGTGGTCCATGGGCCCCACGAACCCGTAGTTCGCGCCATCCGGACAGCACTAAACGCGGGTTTCGGCACCGACGGAGAGACATCAAGATGCTGCCCGTCAACCCAATTCGCGTGACTCCCGCGCCCCACATGTGACCTTTTACCTCCCTGCATGGAGTGGGTCAAATTGTTGTACCACAGTAAAACTTTGTTAACCGGGAGTCCAATTTTGGCCGGGGTTGTCTTCCCCACACCGGGTGCGTGGAGGTATGATCGTAACTTCTTGGCATTACTTTGCTTAGCTAGTATAAGGTCATATGCCGCTGTGAGAGCGTAGGATTCTAGCCCGTGAGTCCATGTCACCGCTGTGAGCGAGAGAGTGACCTGTCCCGTGGCTCGATCTGAGCACGGAAGTGAGTCAGACTACCCTTAACTCTGCCGGTTCCTCAACCGTCCACGATCCGCATTTCCCTCGCTTGGGATGACGAGTGAGCTTGCGTTTCTGTTAGCGACGTATAGCCCATAGGAGCTCTTAGTGTCGGGCCTAGTGTCTCTCATGCTCGTATGTTGCTGGTCGTGTATGCATTTAGAGTCCGAGGTCCATATCACTTAGAGTCGGTCCCCGTGTCCGTCCCGCATCACCTGTCTTCAATGAAGGCTCTGATCGCCGAGAAGAAGGGGTTAAAGAAGGCGGGGGTCTCCCGTCTGGTCGAGAAGCATGCTCTCCCGATCGACGGGCGTGTTTGCCCAGTCGAGGAGCGTTTAGCCGAGGAAGTCTGCCATCCGGATCTCCCGTCCATCGAGCCAGAAACGGCTACTGTTGGCGGGAAAACTACTGTTGAGCCTGTCAGACCGCAGACAGAGGCGGTGGGCTCCGAATTCCCAGCCGAGGCTGATGGGGCGAGGGGCGAGGCAACAATCCAGCCTGAGCTGAGCGCTGCCGACCCGAAAGTGGGGACGCTCGAGGGAGACACCCCCGTCCCAGCTCTTCTAGACAGGATTCCTCCTCCCTCGGTTGGTGCACCCAACATTCGAGCTTCTCTATAACAACGGTGCCGATCCTTGGTGCCATCATCGCTGAATCGGGAAGAATTCAGAAGCAGTCCCCCCTCTCTACTCTTTGAGAGGGTTATGGAGGGTGGCTTGATCATGGCCCAGTTGGGGGCCGAGATAATCGATTTCTTTGCTCAGCTGGACAACGAAGAGAGGTCCTTCTCTCGGGTTCACGCTGAGTCTGATCGGAGGATCAATCAGTTGACTTCCAAGCTCAAAGTCTCTTGGCGGGAGGCAACTTCATTTCGAGCCCAGTTTCAGTCAAGCAAACAGGAGGCTCGGACAGTGGCCGATCAGCTGGCCCAGGCTCGCTACATGGCTGACCTGAAGGGCGAACTCCTGGAAGAGGAGCATCAATCTCAAGTCAAGTGCTCTGAGTAGTGGAAGGCCGAGCGGGAGGAGCTCAGCAACCAGGTCCGAGGGGCTAAGCAAGTGCGGGAGGAATCCAAGGTCGCGCGGACTGAGGCTGAGGTGAAGCTGTCCGAGACCGAGAGGAAGTTGCTCGAGGCTGAGTAAAGAATAGCCGAGCTTGAGAAGGAGGCTGAACGAGTTGGGGTAGAGGTGATCGAATGATATAGGAGCTCGGAGGGCTATCACGCAGCTCTCGAGAAGGCTGCCTTCTCACATTATGAGCCAGGCTACCGTCGGGGGCTGCGGAAGGGATTCACTCAAGGCTTCCATCGAGCGGTCGTTGAGGCCCAGCAGCAGGTGATCGACGAGCTTGTCTTTCTTTCTGGGCAGCGATACTACAGATTCTCCCGATCCGACAACGAGTGAAGGGCGGAGCAGGACTGCCTCTGCTTCAACAGATGGATCGCCAACTTCGGTCACCTCTATAGGGCACGCGGTCAAGGCAGTTCCCACACAAGTGGGGTCAGTGTCTGGACCGGCCGTCACCGAGGGTACCGGGTGCAGATCTCCGGGCGCTGAGGATCCTTCAACCATCGAGCCTCAAGGTCGCGGGCCCCTCGGAGTCCCCCCATTTCCATATATTAGGAGAAGAATGGTTCAATGTGCTAACCCCCTTTTGTTTTGTTGCCATGTAAGGCTCTTCCCTTTCTATATAGAATGGCAGTAATATTTAGGATTGAGTTGACTATTTCTTACCGCCTTTGGCGTGATTTGACCACCGTATCCGCAGTTGCTAGTAAAGGCGGAGATTTTCTGCAGGCATCTCACGTCGCGTACCGATTGGTAAGGCAGTTGGCATGTGACTGGCGCCTTTCCGCCTTTCCATGCTTTCAATGACTTGCCATTTCACGTGTCCCTATGGGAGGACTATTGAAAGAAACAAAGTAACTACTCTTAGGGAAAGGTTCCTGCCTTTTGCATTTTTTTGAGGGGAGAGTCAATTAAGGCGAGGGTTCCCCCTTTCGGCCTATAAAAGGTCCGAAGGACGTCTCCGCCTCTCTACACCGCTTAAGGCTTCCCTTGCAATTTTTCCTTTTTCTCCCTTTTCGCGAAGCGTCTATTTCTATTGCTTGGAGATTACCAACGAAACATGGAGGGTGATTCGGAAGACGATGATCTTGGCGGTCGCAGAGGTGTTCATACTGCTTCGACGTAGAAGAATGAAGGAGGACAGAGCAGACAGCGTAGGAGAAAGAAGGAGGCCTCGTGACTGGCTCGCTTCTAACTTCTGGACCGCTGCCAAACGACGTACAAGAAGGAAAGAGGCCTGGTCGTAGGCTCTCTCCTGTTCTCTGGGCCGCCGCCCTACTCGAGGAGGACTGATGACGCAACGTCGTTGCTCCTCCTTTCTCTCTATCCCCATCGCCCCTCTTACCTCTTCAGGGGGGCGCTCGGTTTCTCCCTCTTCTACTCTTCAACCAATTTCTTCACTCTTTGGACGATGCCCTTTTTCTTATCCTTGCTCGCCCCACTTGGGGATGCTTGTTTTCTATTCGGCCTCTGGCCTTGTTCCCTTCCAAAGAGTTGGCAGAGGAGGCCTTCTCTTGTTTTTTTGATGTTCGGGCATTCCTTCCTTTTCTTCCTCTTTCCTCTGATACCTCTGAGCTTCTCGAGCAAACAAGGTCAGCCGCCCCATTATCCGAGCTAGTTTCTACATTGGGTAGAGTCAGTGGCTCGATTTGGGGGTGTTATCCGCATCCGCGTCGAGTAATCAGCTTGTGTTATAGTACCAGTGGATGTAGTATCCTTATTTTCGATATGTATTGTATTGGCTGTGGCCTATCTGATGTACGAAAAACATTCATGAAAGGAAAATTATTGCCATTTGTTGCTTACATGTTTGAGAAAAGCTCAAAAATAGAACTTTCGTAATGTTGTTGCGTTCCATGTCTGAGGGATAGGCATTCCTTACATGGTAGACAATCGATACGCCCCTTTCCCGAGCATCTCGACCACTCGGTAGGGGCCTTCCCAATTAGGGGTCAGCTTTCCCACTACCTCTAGTGGCCGAGAGGCTTCGGCTTTCCTTAGGACGAAGTCTCCTATGTGGAAGTGTCTATCTCGGACTTTGGCATTGTAATATCGAGTGAGGCGCCGCTGATGTTCAGTGGCTCGGATGCTCACGATCTCTCTTATCTCGCTTGCCATGTCGAGGTTCTCTAGCAGTTTCCAGGAGAGATGGGCTGTCGACTTCCAAAGGAATCACGGCGTTCGTGCCGTACACCAACTGGAAAGGAGTCTCACCGGTGGCGGTTCTTGGAGTAGTTCGGTGTGACCATAGTACGCTTGGCAATTCCTCAAGCCAGCTACCCTTGGCCTTACTGAGCCTGGCCTTAATGCCTTTTAATATAGTTTTGTTGGCATTTTCGACCAGTCCGTTAGCCTGCGGGTGGGCTACCGAAGTGAAGTGGTTGTGAATGTGAAGGTCGGCACATCTGTTCCTGATGGGGACATCACCACCATGCCCACGTTCACAGCTCGTCTCCACGCCCCGGTTGCATCCGGCATGATCTAGTCATTTAATTCTGAGTCCTATGTAATTTTTATTTGAGTCATTTGATGTAATTTACATTTTATTTGAGTCATGTTCCAAGTTCTAGCATTTATTTTCCTATGTTTGAGTGTCATTAGAATATGTAATGTGCTAATTGGGCCCATTTCTTCGGGCTTGGCCCAATGAGCTCCCCTACCCCTTCGGTTATTTGTCAATGAGTCCTTTGTCAGGGTCTTTTGTAGAAATGTGGGTTTCCTATATATAGGACCCCATTTCCCCCCATCTCAAGTTAATGAAGGAATGAATGAATGAGTTAAAATTGCCATTTGAGTTCAAATTGGAGTGATTCCTCTAGTTTTTTGGGTGAGAGACCCTAGGGGAGAGATTCCCCACCTATTCCCCTCTTAATCTCTCTATTTCACCCCTCTTTCTCTCTCCTCCAACCCCAATTTCGAATTTTCTTCTCTCTCCTCCCCTCCCCAACCACCTCCACTAGCTACCCACCTCATTCAATACCCCTCCACTTCCCCAAGTTGCCATTACTCCACTCCCATTGTCCCAAGGAGGCATCTCCCACTTTCCAACACAATCCCACCCATTCCCACACAATCTCCCCTAGTTCCCACACAATCCCCCACTCCCAAGACCATTTCAAATTTGAATCCACCATTCCCTCCATGATTTGGCCGCCCCCCCCCCCCTCTCCCTTCTAGCTAGGGTCGCCCCTCCCATCTCCCTCCATTCACCTCCATTGCCTCCACCTTCCCCTACCTCCAGCTGAGGACCTGCCCCCACTGCCCCCTCCCATCCCCTTCCTATCTCCAGTAGCATTCCCCATCCCTCCATACACACTACTTCTTCCACCCCATCACCCCTTTCATACATACACCTCCCCCATCTCCTTCTTTAGAAGCCAACACAAGAGCTGCAGGTTGCTGTCCACAGGTTACAGACAAACCAGTCTCTTGCAGCGGCCACCACGACGACATCCGGACGAGTTTGAAGACACAAGAGCCATCGTTGGAAGCTTCTCCGGGTCTTCTTTGCAACAGAAGTGATCTCACCCCCATCCGAGTTTGGTGCGGCCCGGGAGGTCCAATCTACCCCGACTGCGCAGATCTGCCCCAACAGAAGACCGGATCTGGAATAGAAGCTCTGTCCCGACAAACCACGGAAGAATCAGCTCTCAAGTTCTTCTTCAAAGTCCTTATTCGGCCTATCTACTTTCAGAATCAAAAAGCGGAAGTCCATTCAGCATCTGGGAGCAGAAGTTACAAATTTTCTTCCACGATTGTGCGGCTCTGCTTCCCACTATCTGCATCGACCCCTCTTCACTCTTATGGTTCCACAGGTAGACTCCGACATCGGTTAGTATCCCCGTCAGTTTTTCTGCGAAGAAGATTCATCCACGGTTTCAACGACTCTGTCGGTGCCTAATTCCGACGATGGGAGCGGCCGGGGTACCCTCTGCATCCAGCTGTTAGAAGCCAGTTCCTGTTAGTCTGAGAAATAGAGGCCCTGTTCAAGCTCCTGCCTCGACCAGCAACGGTTCCAGAAGAAATTGAGGAAATTCTGAGGCAGCCCCCTCCCTGTTACAAAGCTTTCGCCGCCAGTCTTGCTATCAGCAAAATTCGTGAGTGGGATCTACAGCAGCAACACTGACCCCCTATCCCTGTTCATAGACAACCGGCAGATTCGGCATCCACACTTAGTCGTCGTTCTTTGCATTAATTTCCCCACCCCGCTTGGCCGGCTGAAGGCCCCTCCCTGCGTGGAGGTAGTATTGATGTAATCCCATTAACCCCCACCCCAAGATCCCCCTCCTGCGAGAGGTGTAGTGGTGTAACTTGTTTGGGCAGGTCAAGCGACACCGCCGCGGCGTGTGGGGATCCACTCGCCTCCCCGCTCGCCCTCGTCTCCGACCGGGACCGGTTTCTTCAAACCGGTCGAGTAAGTGCTCAAACCTTCTCTCCAATTAGTGTTTGTCATTCAATATTAGTTCTTAATTCCGCTGGTTATGCGAGTGAGAGCCCGATCCTCAAGCCCCACAAACTTGAGTGATCACCGTGGGAAATTGCAACCGGTGCCTTTGGCACTTCGTCGGCCACATTGAATTGGGCTTCCAAATCTATTGAGAATTAAATCTTGGCCTTGCTGACCCTCTACCAGCAAGGGCCCAACCCCTCAACCTCACCTTGGCATTGCCAAGTCACCCCGGGCTTGGGTGAGCGACGAGAGAGCGGCGGCCCAATTCGGCCCATTTGAATGCGATTGTGCTTGCTTGCATTAGGTCCGAGGTCGTGTCACATCAATTGGTATCAGAGCAAGTCATTGACTTATCTCTATCAAGTTAAGTCCTAGGGCATGCTTGCATTGGAGTCATCATCAATCCGACCCTTGCATTGATTTCCCCGATCATCATGGCCACCTACTTAGCCTACTCACCACCCATGGACTTCATCCTAGATAGGGATATTACCTTTGACGGATCGCATTCTAGTGACTATCTTAGGTGGGAGACTACCATAGAAAAGTACTTTGAAAAGACTTGGGTATATGGATCCACGAGAGTCCGAAAGGCCAAGGGACGACTTCGAGGTCAAGCCAAAAGTAAGTGGGAAGACATAGTGGGCTTAAGGAGGGTTAGGAGGCAAGGGCCCATTTCCTCATGGGATGATATGAAGGTTGAACTTAGAAAGATCTACATCCCCAAATATTCTCATCCCCTCTACTCAAACACCCCTAGCCCGAGGTGCACTACCACTCCCCCATCCCCACCCGACCAACTTGATACCACCTTTAGGCCTCCTCCCCCACCACTCCCAACAAATCACTTCTCAACCATCATAACTTCACTTCGCAACGAAATCCTCTCCCTTCAGGCCCAAATAAACCAAACATCCACCTCTCCACCGAATCCCCTAAGGGTCCCCACACTCCAACCAAAACCCCCTTCCGCAAACCTCGCTATCCAACCCCAAGTGGACCCCATTCCCATCCCTCCACTTAGAATCACGTCGACCACCACGACCCAACCCAAATCCCATCACCCAACCCACCTTCCACTTCCAACTCCAATCATATCCCAACCTAAGCCTCCAATACTTCCACTCCCAAACTCCACACTACCAATCCCAAACCAAGTTTCCCTTTACCCCCCACCCCGGGAGTGCCACACACCAACCCTCATCACCCCAAAAGACCCTCTCACCTCCTTGGTAGAAGAACTCATACCCAATTCAATAGTTGAGGACACTCCAAACCCACTCCCCACCTTGGAGGAAACCCAAGTCCAAGTTGAGGAAGAAACATCACACGATGGCCCTCACCTTACATCACCCTCACTAGTTGGGACCAAGCTCATTTTAGAAGAACCTATTGTTAGTTGGCTAAAGGAGAGCCCAATTAGAGAGATCTCGGCCCATGTTTTTCCTCCCATAGAAAAAGACATTCCCATAGTGCCCTTCTTCTCCTATCACACCACAATCCAAACATCCTATCAAGTGGAGACCTTAGAGGACCTTCTCAAAGGCATAGCATGGCAATTAGAGATGACTAGCATGTTGACCCCTATGATCAAACAACCTAGGAGCCTTAGCCTCCTACACCTATGCATAGGGTCTATCACCTCGGTTTGCACCATTGGTTGCTACACTAGCGACCTCCTTCTCTTCCTCCCTACACCTGATGAGCCCAACCTTCTCCTCGATTTAGAGCTTCTTATCTCGGGTAGAAAGCCAAGCCCCCCACTCATGGATGACCCACTTGCCAAGAACATTGGCCCAACTATCATGAAGAAGGATGACTTAGCACCTTTTAAGGATCTTGAGGACATGGAGTTCCTCCCCCTAGGTAACCCCTTTCACGATCCATATGATCCATTCCAATGGGAGTCAAGAGACTCGTGTGACCCAAACACTTTATCCACCACCCACCTTTCCCTACACCAACTCACCATGTTTGACCCAATCCACTCCATCTTAGACCCGGGTTACACCTTGGAAATCATGACCTCAGGCCACATATCCCTAGGTAATAAGGTTGTGCCCCACCCCATGATGACCACCTTCTTAGATCCATTCGATCCGTTCCAATGGGAATTCAAAGGTTGTCCCACACCTATACACATGGAAGTCACTTTTGGGAAAAGTATGCATGTGTCTAGGCTTTCCACACCCCTTGGCATGAACACTATGTTGGGTCCTTTCATTCATATCACCCACATGTCAAGTAGAAAGCATGAGTGGTCCAAATTTGGATGTAGTGGTCCACCTTCATTCATCATGGGTCTTAAGCATATCAAAGGCATCTACGGATGTCCGGGTCCCCCGACATGCATCACCACTTTGCATGATAGATTCACATATGGTTGCCCCGGTCCACCTAAGCCCACCAAAGTCTACATGACAACATTGCATGATAAGTCCACATATGGTTGTCCCGGCCCACCAAGGCTCATCAAGGTCCATATGGCATCATGGCATGAATGGTCTATATATGGTTGTCCAGGTCCACCCATAACCACTAGAAGGTCAGCACTCACAAAATTGCATGATAACCTTTGCAAGCACAGTAGCAAGAAGAATGAGGCTTATAAAAGGCTGGCCGACTCTCATCGACGTCACCAAGAATTCCATGTGGGTGACTTTGTGATGGTAAGGACGAAGAGGCTCTCCCCGGGAGCCGACTCTAAACTGAGGCCACGTGGGGCTGGTCCCTTCCAGGTCTTGAGGCGCATAGGTGCAAATGCCTACGAGTTAGATCTCCCTAAGGAGTATGGAATAAGTCCCACATTCAATGTTGCCGACCTAGTGCCATATAAGGGACCCACGGTGGTACCTAGTAAGGAGATTGAGCCTACTTCGTCCCTTGAGAGAGCACCCACCCATGTTAATAAACCACCAGCCAAGAGAGCCCAGCGTGAACAAATTGAACAAATATTGAATGAACAAGTCACTACCACTTGGAGCAAGGTATATGAGCGCTATCTCGGCCGGTGGATGGAACGGTCTCGTTCGGAAGACTTGAGGAGAGTACCACTTCTACACCCTCCAAGGAGGGAAGGACACTTACTCGACAGAGTCGAGTTCTCCGCACCCCGGGAGTATGATGGGGACATCACCACCATGCCCACGTTCACAGCTCGTCTCCACGCCCCGGTTGCATCCGGCATGATCTAGTCATTTAATTCTGAGTCCTATGTAATTTTTATTTGAGTCATTTGATGTAATTTACATTTTATTTGAGTCATGTTCCTAGGTCTAGCATTTATTTTCCTATGTTTGAGTGTCATTAGAATGTGTAATGTGCTAATTGGGCCCATTTCTTCGGGCTTAGCCCAATGAGCTCCCCTACCCCTTCGGTTATTTGTCAATGAGTCCTTTGTCAGGGTCTTTTGTAGAAATGTGGGTTTCCTATATATAGGACCCCATTTTCCCCCATCTCAAGTTAATGAAGGAATGAATGAATGAGTTAAAATTGCCATTTGAGTTCAAATTGGAGTGATTCCTCTAGTTTTTTAGGTGAGAGACCCTAGGGGAGAGATTCCCCACCTATTCCCCTCTTAATCTCTCTATTTCACCCCTCTTTCTCTCTCCTCCAACCCCAATTTCAAATTTTCTTCTCTCTCCTCCCCTCCCCAACCACCTCCACTAGCTACCCACCTCATTCAATACCCCTCCACTTCCCCAAGTTGCCATTACTCCACTCCCATTGTCCCAAGGAGGCATCTCCCACTTTCCAACACAATCCCACCCATTCCCACACAATCTCCCCTAGTTCCCACACAATCCCCCACTCCCAAGACCATTTCAAATTTGAATCCACCATTCCCTCCATGATTTGGCCGCCCCCCCCCCCTCTCCTTTCTAGCTAGGGTCGCCCCTCCCATCTCCCTCCATTCACCTCCATTGCCTCCACCTTCCCCTACCTCCAGCTGAGGACCTGCCCCCACTGCCCCCTCCCATCCCCTTCCTATCTCCAGTAGCATTCCCCATCCCTCCATACACACTACTTCTTCCACCCCATCACCCCTTTCATACATACACCTCCCCCATCTCCTTCTTTAGAAGCCAACACAAGAGCTGCAGGTTGCTATCCACAGGTTGCAGACAAACCAGTCTCTTGCAGCGGCCACCACGACGCCATCCGGACGAGTTTGAAGACACAAGAGCCATCGTTGGAAGCTTCTCCGGGTCTTCTTTGCAACAGAAGTGATCTCACCCCCATCTGAGTTTGGTGCGGCCCGGGAGGTCCAATCTACCCCGACTGCGCAGATCTGCCCCAACAGAAGACCTGATCTGGAATAGAAGCTCTGTCCCGACAAACCACAGAAGAATCAGCTCTCAAGTCCTTCTTCAAAGTCCTTCCTCGGCCTGTCTACTTTCAGAATCAAAAAGCGGAAGTCCATTCAGCATCTGGGAGCAGAAGTTACAAATTTTCTTCCACGATTGCGCGGCTCTGCTTCCCACTGTCTGCATCGACCCCTCTTCACTCTTCTGGTTCCACAGGTAGAGTCCGACATCGGTTAGCATCCCTGTCCATTTTTCTGCGAAGAAGATTCATCCAAGGTTTCAACGACTCTGTCGGTGCCTGATTCCGATGACGGGAGCGGCCAGGGTACCCTCTGCATCCAGCTGTTAGAAGCCAGTTCCTGTTAGTCCGAGAAACAGAGGCCCTGTTCAAGCTCCTGCCCCGACCAGCAACGGTTCCAGAAGAAATTGAGGAAATTCTGAGGCATCCCCCTCCCTGTTACAAAGCTTTCGCCGCCAGTCTTGCTATCAGAAAAATTCGTGAGTGGGATCTACAGCAGCAACACTGACCCCCTGTCCCTGTTCGTAGACAACCGGCAGATTAGGCATCCACACTTAGTCGTCGTTCTTTGCATTAATTTCCCCACCCCGCTTGGCCGGCTAAAGGCCCCTCCCTGCGTGGAGGTAGTATTGATGTAATCCCATTAACCCCCACCCCAAGATCCCCCTCCTGCGAGAGGTGTAGTGGTGTAACTTGTTTGGGCAGGTCAAGCGACACCGCCGCGGCGTATGGGGATCCACTCGCCTCCCCGCTCGCCCTCGTCTCCGACCGGGACCGGTTTCTTCAAACCGGTCGAGTAAGTGCTCAAACCTTCTCTCCAATTAGTGTTTGTCATTCAATATTAGTTCTTAATTCCGCTGGTTATGCGAGTGAGAGCCCGATCCTCAAGCCCCACAAACTTGAGTGATCACCGTGGGAAATTGCAACCGGTGCCTTTGGCACTTCGTCGGCCACATTGAATTGGGCTTCCAAATCTATTGGGAATTAAATCTTGGCCTTGCTGGCCCTCTACCAGCAAGGGCCCAACCCCTCAACCTCACCTTGGCATTGCCAAGTCACCCCGGGCTTGGGTGAGCGACGAGAGAGCGGCGGCCCAATTCGGCCCATTTGAATGCGATTGTGCTTGCTAGCATTAGGTCCGAGGTCGTGTCACATCAGTTCCTAAAGTAATGAGAATCAAATTGCCGACCATTATCACTCACAATCACTCGGGGGATACCGAAATGACAGATGATCGATTTCCTAACGAATCTCCAAACAACCGACTCGGTAATCCTAGCGGTGGCTTCGGCTTCAATCCATTTCGTTAAATAATTGATGGCGACGATAACGAACTTCTTCTGGGCTTGGGCCGTGGGAAACAGCCCCAGGATGTCGATCCCCTACTGAGCGAAAGGGTATGGCTCTGTAAGGGTGATGAGCTCTAAGGCAGGCTGATGGACCAGATGATCGAAACGCTGGCATCGGTCACACCTTTGAACGTAGGTCAGGCAGTCGCGTTGGAGAGTGGGCCACCAGTAGCCTTGCCATAGCAAGATCCTGGTGAGCGATCTTCCTCCTTGATGTGCGCCGCAGACACCTTCATGGACATCTTGAATTGCTCGGTGAGCTTCATTGGTATCGAGTCACTTGAGGAGGGGACCGGAAAAAGACCTTCGGTATAAAGTGTCGTCTAAGATGATGAAGCGCCAAAATTGATACTTCAATCTTCGAGCATCCCGTGGGTTAGAGGGTTCTTGAGAATCTCGGAGCCAGGATATATATGGGGTCCGCCAGTCGCTTGATGATGTGACGCGGCGGCGACGTGGAAATGGATCGACGGCAACTCCGGGACACGAACGGGACTAGATAGGATGCTACCTCGCGTAGCTCGGCCTCACGCCGGACGGTCTCACACCGGGCGACACTCAAATCTCACAAGGGAGAAAGGAGGGAAGGAAACACACAAGAGGGGCCCGATAGTGGGCCCGGTGTCCCCACCAACCCTCCCGGGGTGGCTGGAACTCGACTCCGTCGAGTAAGGGGGGATACTGCTATTGTAGTGTTCCAGCAGGTCTGGATCGAGGCGCTGGAGATCTTCCCGGCTGATCCAGGAATCATCTGATGGTGGACGGTCCCGCCAGCGGACAAGGTAGCATTGGTACACCTGTCTCCGTGTAGTGGTCATCTGCTCATCCAGTATCCTCTCAATGTGCTCGCGCGGGACTCTCGAGGCTGTGGGACGCACAGGGGTGGGCTCACTCTCAATGGGAGGAGAAGGCTCGAAAGGGTCACTAGGAATCGCTGTGGGTTCCTTGTAGGCCACTAGGTCTGCCACATTAAAAGTCGAGCTAATCCCATATTCGAGAGGTAAGTTCACAACATAAGCATTGGAGCCAACCTTCCGCAGGATTGGGAAGGGACCATCACTACGGGCTTGCAACTTTTTAACGGCTCCCGAGGGGAGTCATTCGGGTCGGACCCGTACCATAACCAAGTCACCTTCTTGAAATTCATGGTGACGCCTATGCGAATCAGCCAACTTTTTATAGGTCTCATTACTCAGGTTGATTTGCTTGCTAATCGACTCATGTAGACTCTTGACATGATGTGCAAACTCCTCAACTGACTTGGACACTCTAGACTCGAGGGGAAGGGGAATGAGATCCACATGTTTCTGAGGTTTGTAGCCATGCACGACCTCAAATGGACTCATACCTATGGACCGATTGACCAAACTGTTGTATGCAAATTTGGCTCTAGGCAAGAGAAGATCCCAAGTGCCAGAATGTTCCCCTACAAGACACCTCAAGAGATTCCCTAAACTCCTATTGACGACCTCTGTTTGCCCATCGGTTTGTGGGTGATAGGCAGTGGAGAAATTGAGTTTGGTGCGAACTAGGTGCCAAAGTGTCTTCCAGAAGTAACTAGTGAACTGGACATCTCGGTCAGACACGATGGTTTGGGGGAGACCATGCAGACGCACGACTTCATCAAAGAATAAGTGGGTTACTCTAGATGCATCAGATGTTTTGGAACATGCAATGAAGTGGGCCATCTTAGAGAACCTATCAACGACAACAAAGATGGAATCATGTTTATGAGCAGTGCGAGGTAAACCAAGGATAAAATCCATGCTCACATCAACCCATGGTCGATCAGGAATGGGGAGAGGAGTGTAGAGACCAATGTTCTGTTTGACTTGTTTGGCCATCGTGCATGTCCTACACTGGGCTACAATCTTGGCCACATCTCTGTTCAGGCCAAGCCAATAGAAGTGCTCCTCCACAGAATGGATGGTCTTGTTGCGGCCAAAGTGACCAACAAGACCTCCAGCATGCATTTCCCATATCAGGAAGTCCCGAATAGAAGTCCTCGGGACACAGAGTTGATGCCCTTGAAATAGAAAACCATCCTGGAGTAGATAGTCAGAAAAGGCTATCGAGGGTCCAACAGACAAAGCGGAGTAGGCAGGGCCAAAATTAGGACACTCTCCATAGAGTTCTTTCATGCGGTCAAATCCGATGACCTCTACCCGAACAGTGGAAAGAAGGGAGACCCTTCGACTCAAGATGTTGGCCACCTTATTTTCCTTTTCAGCCTTATGTTTTAGGACAAATGTGAAAGACTGGAGGAATTCTACCCACCGACCATGCCTAGGGTTTAAGCCCTTCTGAGAGCTAAGGAATTTCAGAGCCTCGTGATCCGAATATAAGACAAACTCTTGAGGTAAGAGATAGTGTCTTCAGTATTTGAGGGCTTGGACCATAGCATAGAACTCCTTATCATAGGTGGAGTAACGAAGCTTTGCATCAGAAAGCTTCTCACTGAAATAAGCCACAGGGTGACTTTCCTGGCTGAGCACTCCTCCTATTCCCACGCCAGATGCATCACAGGATATCTCGAAGACTTTGGAAAAATCTGGCAGGCGGAGGACGGGGGCTTTGGTCATGAGCTCCTTTATGGCACGAAAAGCCTGGGAGGCGGCTTTGGTCCACTCAAAATTCCCCTTACATATACAATCCGTAATGGGTGCCATAATGGTGCTAAAACCCTGAATAAAGTGTCTATAGAAAGTGGCTAGCCCATGGAAACTTAAAATGTCATGGACATTCTGGGGCTCTGGCCAGTCTACTATGACTTGGACCTTGGATTGGTCCACAGACACTCCATGACTTGAAACCACAAATCTGAGAAAAGTGACCCGGTCTGTCATGAATTCACATTTAGTAAGGTTGACAAACAGGGTTTCTCTCCTCAAAGTCTCACAAACTTCCCTCAAATGGTGGATGTGATCCTGAGGGTTGTGGCTATAGATGAGAATGTCATCAAAGTAGACGGCAACAAAGCGGCCAATGAGAGGACGAAGGGCTTCTATCATAAGCCTCATGAAAGTGCTTGGGGCGTTGGATAGCCCAAATGACATGACGAGCCACTCATACAGAGCTTCTTTTGTTTTGAAGGCTGTCTTCCACTCATCCCCTGATCGAATCCGGACCTGGTGGTAGTCACTTTTAAAGTCAATCTTGGAAAAGATGGTGGCTCCACTCATCATGTCAAGCATGTCATCAAGACGAGGAATGGGAAATCTATACTTGACAGTGATCTTATTGATGGCGTGGCTATCAACACACATCTGCCAGGTGCCATCCTTCTTGGGTGTGAGCAAGGCAGGGACAGCACATGGGCTCTTGCTCACTCTGAGGAAACCCTTTTGGATAAGGTCCTCGATAATCCTTTGGAGCTCAGCATGCTCCTTGGGGTTCAATCTATAGTGGAGAAGGTTGGGTAGGGTGGACCCAGGGACAAGATCAATGGCGTGTTGAACATCACGCATGGGAGGGAGTGTTGAAGGCAAGTCTTCCAGGAAGATATCTTGGAAGTCCTGCAGGAGTGCCTGGACTTCAGGTGGGATGGAGACTTGGGACTCCTCAGGAGTAATGGTGACGACAATAGCCCAAACATGGGCACCCTCGGCAACCTCTCTAGTCATCTCACGAACACCAATGAAGTTTAGGCACCTAATCGGGTCATGGTCAACCTTAGGGGCCTTAGGCATGGATATGACAGGTGTGGGGGGAGAGGGAATGAGAAGTTTCCCTTCAGTGGGAGTCCGAGGACTCTCTTGAACCTTGGGGGTTCCAGTGGGGGTTGAGGTGGAACTCTTTCCCAGGGTCACCTTTGGGGGTGCCGGGTACAGCTGTATCTTCTTCCCATTATGTGAGAAGGAAGACTGATTGGATCGACCGAATGTAGTAAGGTCTACATCATAGATCCACGGTCGTCCTAGGATGATGCTACCGACCTTCATTGGCACTACGTCGCACAAAATCTATCCTTGATAGGACTGGAATTGGATGGGAATGACACATGTAGTGGTGACTGGGATAGATGTGTCGTCAACCCAAGCCACGTTGTACGGCCTCGGATGAGGATGGGTAGGTAGACCTAGACGGGAGACAAAGTCTGAAGAGACTGCATTGATACAGTTCCCGTTGTCAAAAATCACCTTGCAGGGTTGGGATTTTACCATAATGTATGTTTGGAAGATGGAGGTTCGACGCCAGTCATCCTCCTGGGGGTGGGTAAGGATGCAGCGAACTACACCCAGTCTTCCCTGATTCGAACTCTCGGTAATATCTTCCACTTGCATGTACTCGACATGCGTTCCATCATACCCTGCATCCTCAAACTGGGCGATCAGGTCAGGATCGGCCTCGTATCTCTCAATGGCTTCTTCTTCCTGAGGTGGAAGCTCCACAGACTGGGGGTCGGTGATGACTAAGGCTCGGGTGGGGCAGTTGGAGGCAATGTGCCCTAGGTTATGGCACCTAAAGCAACGAACTCCCGAGACAGGGACTGGTTGGGAGGTGCTAGGGATGACTCCCTTTCCCTTGTCATCTCTTCTCTCAGTTGGCGGAGTATACTCCAGCCTAGGTATAGCAGCGGGTGCAGGTAAGGGGTTCCGTGGGAAAGGAGCAGTAGGGGCAACGGCCCTAAGTGAGGTAGCAGTAGGGACGTAGGAGGTGGAGGGGCCAGCTCTCTCAGTATAGCGGACTATGGGGTTTCGGGGTTCAGGTTGGCGGTAGATGGGAACCCGAGGTGGGACCACCCTTTGAAACCTCTCAACATCTCGTGAAACCTGGTAGGCATGCTCGAGGGTGTTAACCTCCCGCAAGAATAATTCCCGCTGAATACTCTCGTGTAGGCCAGCCCTAAACCGTGAGAGGGTGACGGAGGCATCCTCCATGACTCGACTCCGAAGGAAGAAGGCATCAAATTTGGTGATGTACTCGTCCACAGACTTTTCATCTTGGGTGAGTTTCTGCCATTGGTCTAAAAGATGCTGATGGTAGGAGGGTGGCAGATACTTCTCCCTTAATTTCCCCTTCATTTCTTCCCACGTGCTTATAGGTTCCTCTCGTCTCCTTGCTAGGAGATTCTCAACGTTACACCAGTAAGTTTTGGCTTGACCTAGGAGTTTCATTTTGGCAAACCTCACTCTTGTGGCAGGGGTCATGCGGCGATGCCAATCAAAATATTGGTCCATCCCGGTCTCCCAATCAAGGTATGTAGCGGGGTTGAGGGACCCATCAAAACTTGGAGCGTCAATCTTGACGTTCCGTAGGATGATATCTTCATCGTCGTGGTCTCTCTCTCGAGACACACGGGCCTCTTACTCTCTACCTTGGGGAGCCTGATTTTGGCAGGCTTGCTCTCTTTCCTCCCTAGGATTGGTTACGGGATTAGCATGGCCATTCACTCTTCCTTCCTCTCCCTTCAGTCGATCCTCTAAGGTTCGGATCCTCTTATCGAGTTTCATCCGTAGTTGGCCTATGGATTCTTCAAAGTGGGCTACGAGATTATGCTCGAGCTGGACTAGCATAGCAATCATGCTCTCTTGATCCATGGGTAGCGTTAGGGGGCGCTCTAGACGGCCGGATGAATTCCTAGATCAACGTGGCATGCACGGACTTGGACCTAGATGATGCAATCTTGATACCAAAAATTAGCAAGTTATAGACCCGAATTTTGTTGGCTAATAGGCAAGGGGTCAACTTGAAGGGACCGGTCAGAGAGAGTTGCTCGCCCGTAGGTGAAGTAGTTGTGGAAATACCTCTTGAAAATTAGGGTGCCTTAATGCGGCAGTTTAGGGCCTAAGGATGGGTACAAGTAAGCTCTCGCTTTCCGTCCACAGTGATGCACTCAGAAGACAGGCTGCATGGTTCGGGCTCTCTCTCACTTCGTGCGACAATTGAAAAGATACTAAATAAGCAAGTGAGGGGAGCACGTACCTAGCTGACTGAAAAGTCTAGCTTCTACCAGAGATGAAGGCGAGCGGGGACGTGCGTGCCCGCACGGCGTCGATGAAGCTCGACCGGTTACAAAGGATTCACTCCACGCAGGGAGGATTTAATTATTACAAAACCGTGTATTTTCCCGTGCAGGGGAACAAATATATAAAACTTCATCCACGCAGGGGGACTCTCGGGCACTCACGTTCCGTAATTTACGGACCGTCTGTCGGCTTCCGGGCGACTCGGGCACGGGTCGAGACGTAGTAGTGGACTTGGGTGTTACAAGACCAAAATATAAACAATTGATATATATATATATATATATATATATATATATATATTCAACACTTCTTTTCTTTTCGATTTTAAAACTCTTTTTTAAACCCCTTTTTTTGACTTTTTTTTCTAATATATATAATATATATATATATATACACTCCACAAATTATCAACCTCCTTTTTTTTGACTTTTTTCCCCACTCTTTTCAAACTCTTTTTTTTATTTTGACTGCTCTCACATATATTATATATATATATATCATATTATATGTATGTTACGCGTGAAATACGCGGCTAGGTGAGGCGGACCGGCACCAAACGCGGAAGGGGCGGCCAACGTGGGGCCCGGGCAACCAGGGGTGCGCAGAGGCCGATACAGGCCTGCGGTGTCGGGAGGGCGCCCAACGGGCGGGTCCGGGCCCGCCTGGGGTTGCGCTGGGCTCGCTGGGCGGGCGTGCCGGGCTCGCTTGGCGGGCGCGCTGGGCGTGGGCAGCATGCGGCAACGGCCAGGGCGCAAGCGGGGAGGTCGCGTTGGGCATGGACGGCAGCGGCCAGGGCCCGGGGAACGGGCGGCGGGCGCAGGGGTCGGGCGGGCGCGTGCTTGGGCTCGGGCGGGCGTCGGGCGGGCGCGGCAGGCGGTGCGGCCGGTCGCGCTCGCGGGCGCAGGCAGTCACGCACATGGCTCGAGCGAGGATGGCGCAAGGCGGGGGGGCCAGTGGCTCGGGCGCGGAGCGCGGTCGCAGGTGGCGGCGGAACGCGGCCGCGGGTGGCAGCTCTGGCGTGGCGGCAGGGCGCTGGGGGGGTTGGCCGTTGCAGCCAACCTCCTGCTTTTGAAATGGGCACGGGCGACGAGGCCCGTGCCGCTGTGAATAGAGAAAAAAAAATTTTAATTTTTTTTTCAACCTCTATTCTCTCTCAACTGTTCTCAGCCGAGCTTTCTATTCAATTTTTTATTCTTCAACTTCTTTTCTACCGAGAGAAGAACCTAATGTTCTTCACTCTTCTCCTCTCAAGTAAGATCTTTTTCTGCTAATCTTCATTTTTTTTCCCTTCTAGCAACCTAGAGAGAAAAAGGGAGACGACGTCGGGGACGCGGGGTCGTCGGAGACGTCGTTGTTGGGCTCTGATACCAAATCTGACGCGGCGGCGACGTGAAAATGGATCGACGGCAACTCCGGGACACGAACGGGACTGGATAGGATGCTACCTCGCGCAGCTCGGCCTCACGCCGGACGGTCTCACACCGGGTGACAATCAAATCTCACAAGGGAGAAAGGAGGGAAGGAAACACACAAGAGGGAAATGCCTCTCACGTAATGCAAACTTCTTTCAATCTTTATCATATTGCAATCCTTCGTAAGTCCCCCTTTATATAGGGATAGTCCATTACACACATACCTTCACAATTTCCCTTATTTGGATATATATCCTAGCATAATAAAACAAAGCCCACCAACCCACTATTGACTTTGTGGGTTTAATAAAATTAAAATACAATCACTTTTGACCAACCTTACCTAATAAAAAAAAAGGAAATAATACATTCAGTAAATACATGTATTTTACACGCGTACATACTTAATACATAAATACGTGACGTCGAGTCTTCAGGTAGTCAGATCTCCGAGACATAAGCTCGGTGCAGTGGCGGTGCGGCGTCGGCTCCGAGCATTGGGCCCGGTAGTGGGCCCGGTGTCCCCACCATGATGCCTGATCAATGGTCATGAGTTCCACTTCTATGCTTGGTCGTTCTAGCTCTTCAAGAAAAACCGATCGAGTTCCTTCTGTGCCGACAGAGGAGGCCAGCCAAGAGAGGGCGTCTGCCTGGGAGTTCTTCTCCCGAGTTTTTCGGATAACCTGAAAACTCTCGAATAGTGGGGCTATTCCTCTTACTAGTTGAAGGTATTTGATCATCGGTGTTTCCCGAGCTTTATAGTCACCGTTGACCTGGCTAGCGACCAATTGACAGTCAATATGGATCTTGACTCGTTCGGTCCCCAGTCGACGTGCCATCCTGGCTCCTGAGATGAGAGCCTCATACTTGGAGAGGTTGTTGCATGCCAGAAAGTTGAACTTCAAGGTGTATTGCAATTCTGCTCCTTCTGGGGATCTGAGAAGGATGTCGGCGCTGCTATCGGCCGAGTTGGAGGACCCGTCAATGAACAGATCCCAAGTGGGCCCAAGTGTCAGCGAATGGGCTTCCTTCATCGGGACGGTGCTCTCTGCGATGAAGTCCACAAGTGACTGTCCTTTGATGGCCAAGCGTGGGCGATAGGAGATATCGTAAGCCCCGAGCATCATGGCCCAGTTGAGGAGGCGGCCCGAAGCTTCAGGGTGAGCAAGGATTCTCTCAGGGGTTTGCTGGTCAACACGACGATGGAGTGCCCTTGAAAGTAGGGCTGGAGGCGCTTGGCTGAGGTTACCAATACTAGCATGAGTTTCTCAATTGCGAGGTACCATCTTTTGGCTTCGTTGAGCACCTTGTTGGTATAGTATACCGGTCTCTGCACTCCTGCGTCATCTCAAACTAGGACTGAGCTCACCATGGAAGGAGTTGACGAGAGGTAAAGGTACAGTGCTTCACCCAGGACCGGCTTATATAATACCGTGGGTGAGGCCAAAAACTCCTTTAGTTCTGTGAAAGCCTTCTGACATTCCTCATCCTAGGCGAACATGGTGATGCCAATTTGGGCCCTCTCAACAATTTGAATAAAGGCAGGCATCGTTTGGCCGCTCAGGACAAGAAACGGTTGAGCGCAACAATTCATCCAGTCAGACGCTAGACGTTCTTGATGCAAACGGGCGGCTACATGTTCAGGATGGTCTGAACTTTGTCGGGGTTGGCCTCGATCCCGCGTTGGGTAACTAGGAAACCCAAGAACTTTTCAGATCGAACCCAAAAAGCACATTTAGCCGGGTTGAATTTCATAGTGTACCTCAGGAGGGTATCGAAGGTTTCAGCTAGGTCGGGGAAGTGGTCCTCGGCCTAAGGTGTCTTGATGAGCATGTCGTCGATGTAGGCTTCGACATTCCGACCGATTTGTCCTTCAAAAATGTGGTTGATCAGCCTCTGGTATGTTGCTTCAGCACTCTTCAGCCCGAAAGGCATTCGGGTGTAGCAGTATACCCCGAAGTTGGTGATGAAGGCTGTCTTCTCGATGTCTTCAGGATCCATTCGGATCTGATGGTAGCCGGAGTAGGCATCCAGGAGACTGAGCAATTCGTTACCGGAGGTCGAGTCGACTAGCTGGTCGATGCACGGTAGTGGGTAATAGTCTTTCGGAGTGGATTTATTGAGATCGGTGAAGTCCACGCACATTCGCCACTTGCCCGAAGCTTTTGGCTCTAAGACGACATTAGCTAGCCACGTCAGGTAAAGGACCAGGCGAAATAGGCCGGATTTCTTTCCCCTAATAATCTGTTCTTTGATGATCGCCTGCTTTTCTGGGGCGTGCTTTCTTCTGCGTTACTGGACAGGTTTCACTAACGGGTCAAGGTTGAGCTTGTGCACCACCGTTTCACCAGGGATCCTAGGAAGATGCTCATCAGGCCATGCGAAGACTTGAATATACTTTGAAAGAAAATCTTTATATTGCTTTTGTACATCAGGGGGTAAATAAGCTCCAATTTTTACTCCCAGGGCCAGGTTGTCTTTGAGGAAGACCGTCAACAGTTCGCCACCAGGCTCGGACGTTATCGGTTCGTCCTTGGCTCCCTCGACCTTTTTCTTTTTTCCCTCTAGCCTTATGGCTTTGACCGAGATTATGCAGCACCTTCTAGCCATTGCCTGGTTACCTCAGACTTCCCCGATACCGTATTTGGTGGGAAACTTCACTTTTTGGTGATAGGTGGAGAGCACTGCCTTTGTTCGGCTGAGGATGCCTCGGTCGAAGATGGCATTATAGGCCGACATCCCCTTAATCACTATGAAGTCTACCATGATCTTGACGGTCTTAGGAGGGGTACCAATGGTGACCGGTAGGCTTAGGGCTCCCTCGGGATAGGTTGCCTGGCCATTGAACCCGCAGAGGGGGGTTCAAATTGGGCGGAGCTTGGATGGATTTTCACCCCTCTTAAGGAAGCATTCATACGAGAGTACATCAGGGGCACTTCCATTGTCAACTAATATCCTATCTACGTTACAATGGTTTATAGTAGCTGATACTACAAGAGCGTCGTCGTGCAATATAGATAACCCTTCCAAGTCTTGGTCAGAGAATACCAGGGCCTGTTGCTCGCATGCCGGTGGGGTTTTGGGGGGATCGAGGCCTTGCTTGCCTGTTCAGCGTGACGCTTCCTTCCTCGGCTACTGTCTCCTTCTGATGCCGTCCCGCCAGAAATAACATTGATATGGACTCCACGGGGGCGGTTGTCGATTTCTTCTGGGATGCCACGATCCTCCTTCTGGCACTCGGACACCTATTGAGATAACTGTCCCTTGAGGATGAGACGTTCGATCTCATCTTTGAGCTGGTAACAATCTCTAGTGTGGTGCCCATGGTCATCGTGAAACTGACAATGCTTGGGGCAGTTGCGGTGCTCGGCCTTCATAGGCTTGGGTTGGCGGAGAAGGCCCGAGCCCTTGATGTCTTCGTATATCTCATAGACGGGGGCGGATAGAGGAGTGTACCGCTTGTATTTCTGAGGGGGCTCCCTGTGGTCTCCGTCTTCATTCCGCCTTTTTCCATGGCCAGAGCCTTGCTTGGACGGTCGCTTCTTATCCCCTTCTCAACCCGAGCCTATTGTGCCGCGACAAGCATTAAGGACTTCCTCGCACTCCGCGTGACGCAGGGCCAAGGTCACCAGGTCAGCGAGAGAGGTGGGGGGATGGAGGACCAATTCTCGCCAGAGGTTCTTGTCTCGGGTGCCTCCGGTCAACACGGTGATGGCTGAGGTGACATCCAGGCGAGGGATACGTATAGGGCTTTCAATTTAAATCAGTTGATATAAGCCCGGAGCTTCTCCCCCTATGCCTGCTTCAGCGTAAATAACCCCGCCATTGACCTTGGAGGACCGCTGTCGGTGAAGCTTTCCTGAAATATTATCCCGAATTGCCTGAAGTCGCAAATACTGCTTGGGGCGAGTGCTCGGAACCAAGCTTGAGCGCCCTTGACCAAGGTGGTCACGAACGCTCGGCACTTGACAACGTCGGAGGCCTCGTGCAAGGTCATCAGGGCATCGAAGCTGTCATAGTGGTCGACCGGGTCTCCCTGGCCGTCATATGACTTGACAGTTGGTAGAGAGAGTCTAGGAGAGATCTTAGCCTTCAAGATTTGGCCGGAGAACAGGGATTGCTCCTCATCCTCCTTGGTAGAAGTCTTCTGCAAGGCGCGGAGGGCGCGCTCTTGCTGCACGAACCGTCGTTCGAAGTCTCACAGTCAGAGAGATAGCTCCGGCTGCTGTGGGGCCGAGGGGCTGCAGGGGAATCCTTGCTGGCTACCTCGTCGTCCTTCGAGGGCATCGGACTCTAGGAGCTGCTGACGCGTCCCGGGCCTTTGTCTCCTCGGGGTGGAGGAGGCTTCTTGCTCTGGAGGAGGGGCGTGCGATGGTCCTCCCGACCTGTTGCGTATAAGTTGTCGTCCCCGGTGGGTGAAGTGGCCTCCAGCTGTTTTCTAGGAAGCTTCTCCACGGGGGGGGGGGGGGGGGGGGGGGGGGGCTTTCCCGTGGGAGTCGTGACTTCTCCTCTCTAGCCGCCTGGGTCCTCATTAATTCTATGAGCATATCCAGTTTTGCGTTAAGGGTTTGAAGAGCGTTAGAACTCCCATTAGAGGGTTGCACCTCCGTGAGTGGTGGAGGTAGCTCATCGGCTTGGTTGTTGTCGTCGGAGGGGAGGTTTTCCGTGAGGTGGGAAGGCACGGGTTCTCCTTCCCCTGCCATCATGATCTTTCCCTTGTCACCGGCGATCCTCCTACCGGAATTTCTTCGCATCATGGTGGCTCTTTGTTTGTTTCCCACAAACGGTGTCAGATGAAGAGGCGTAATCTCGTGCTGATCCTGAGCCATAAGATCCTGGAGGAATCTTAGATCATGGCCACCACGCGTGTATAATCTGCAAGATGGGAAACAGATCAGGGGCACCCAGGGATGAAACCTCGGGGAGAACCCTCCGATGCCTAAATCCGCAAATATGATAGAGCACTGATGCGGAGAGAGGTGGTAGGGGAAGAAGAGGGCGCGAGATTATTCTCCACCAAGAGGTGTGGTGGTTTTCTCTCAGGATTGTTGCTTACCTCTCCGGGGGGTCCTTCTGGGGTTTATATAGCAATCCGTTTAATGCAGGAGCCCTGGGAGTCGAGGGGATTTATGGGGGGTTACGTCCTCGTCGTGGGCTCTTTATTGCTCAAGGACTCTTGCTCTCCATTATCCCTTGGGGTTCCCTGCTTTTGGAGGGTGCGTAATGGACGCTTGGATAAGCTTCCAACAGTCGGTCCGAGCCTGGGGCGATTGCTCGGGGTTTTTATCCCGAGCGATGGGTGTGTAGCTCGGGTAGGCCATGGTGGATCCCGTCAGGGGCTCTCTCGACTGATCTATCGCTCAGACTTCCGGACCCGGGGGTCGCCTAGGAAGTGCTGCTCCTAGTGGGTTTTGGGCTTGAAATAAGTGGACCCGAATTGGGGCTGTCACTTTGGGGAGCTGGGCCTGGTTTGGTCGAATTGGACATAATTGGGCCGTGCTCTTGGGCGGTTGATTTTCCCCTTTCCATGTCCCTACCCAGGATAGTGAATAAGCTCTTTCAAGTGTAAGTGCAGAAAACTGCTTTCAGGTGTATGTGCATAAAACTTTGTGCGCAGACACTGTAATCCGTTCTTATGCCGAACAATAATGAAAACGACTTAAATCCCTATGAGTAGAGGTAGAAAAAATGGATCAAACACACAAACACACCACCACTCAAGGAGTTTTTAAGGTGGTTTGGCTGCAACCTTGCATGCCTACATCCACCCCTCACCAACATAGTGAGGCTTCACCCTTGCGCAAGAAGAACCACACACACACATGGATCTCTCCTCATACATCAGCTGTCACATAGCTTGACAGCGAGGCACATCCTCCTCGCACACATATGATGGAAACCAGCAAGAAAACACACACGATCCTAAAAAAGGGATCCGAAAAAACCTTGCTAGACCGCACAGGTTTTGCCACACAGAAAACTTCATAAGGGAAAAAGAAACGAAAAGCAAATGGAAAAACATAAAAGATGAAGTCAAAGGAACATAATGTAGCTTCAAATTAGAATATGGAAACGTTTTATGATGTAAGCAAGGCAATTTCAGTCCAGGCAGCTTCACTCCTTTTCTTTCAGCAGATGGAAAGATCCCTCTCAGCTTTTTCTTCCTCTCTTCTTCCTTTTCTACTCAGATTGTCTTGCTTCTTTTCTTGAGCTATGCTCACTCCTAGGTGCTCAGCACTTTCCCACTCTTTTTCTTCTCTTGTGAAGTTCCTCACTTTCTCCGCAGGTAACCCCTTGTATTTATAGACGGATCTTGATGCAAAAAGGGCATTTTCCCAGCTTAAATCTGATTGGTCCATGAATAAAGAAGAGTAACCTGAAAGTACCTTTTTCAAGTTTATTATCTAATTGGTCCAAGACAAAAAGAATGTTTCTTATCCTTAGACCTTTTCAGATCTATCTTCTGATTGGACCACTAGAAATAATTGAAAATTCTATTCTAAGACCTTCTAGAAGCCAAGGTACGTATCCTGGAGTCAAGGGCGTTGACTTGGAGCAAGTAGTCACATGACTACTTAAGTTCTCACGTGACCAGTCGACTCTACTGGCAGACTGCACGTGCTGAGGCATTCAGGCAATATCAGTCGACTGATATGGCATATCAGTCGACTGATATGCCATATCAGTCTACTGCTTTCCCTTGTGTCGACAGACTTTGCCTTTTTCAATCGACTCAATTTGGGCAAGTCGACTGACTTTCCTTTTGTTGTTGTTGCTAGCTGCTGTTGTTGCTACGTGTTGCTGGCTGCTATGTTGCTACTGCTATTGGTGGTGTTGCAGCTGCTGCTGGATGCTGCTGTTGGTTGTCGCTGTTGCTGCTGATGCTGATGCTACTAGCTACGGCTTATGTTGTTGTTGCTGCGTGTTGCTGGCTGCTATGTTGCTGCTGCTGGTGTTGCAACTATTGCTAGATGCTGCATGCTGCTAGCTGCTGCTGTTGGCTGTTGTTGTTGTTGCTGATGCTGCTAGCCGTTGATGTTGATGCTACTAGCTACTGCTTATGTTGTTGTTGCTGCTGCTGTTGTTGTTGCACAACTGTGGCTTCTGCTGTTGTTGTTGCACGGCTGTGGCTGCTACGTCGACGCCATATGACCATTGCATCAACTCAGTCTTCATGGTCTCCCTTGCTTCATGAATGTCTGTCAACTTCGTGGGAAATCAGTTGACTGACTTTCATGTCTGACGTCTGAGTTGGAACTCAGTCGACTAACATCTCCTTTGTCAATTGACTGACTGGCCAACCCCTCGCACCTTGAGCTTCATGATTCCATGCCCTTTACTTGTATTGTTGTTGCTGCTTGCTTGCCTTACTACTGCTGCTTGGTCGTTGATTGTGCATATTGTTGCTGTTGTTGCTGGCTTTGTTGTTGTTGCTTGGTGCTCTATGTGCTACAGCATTGCTCCTGTGTGACCAAGTAGGTCGACACATCTGTAAAATAGGTTGACTGATGTTCCCAAATTTAGTCGACTGACTTGCATATCTGTCGACTGAGTTAGAACTCAGTCGACTAATATTTCCTTTATCAGTTAACTAACTGGCCAGCCTACAATATCTTCAACATGCTCACTACTAAGTTGACTTAGCTCTTTTGTCTGACGCCTTGAACTTGGCTTTAAACACAAGGTCTTTGGCCATTTCTTCATAGGTTGGTTGAACGCCCAGTCAGTCGGCCGAACCCAAGCATTGGTCGATCGAAACCTATAAAAAATTGTTATATTTCAATTTTGGGAAAATTGGTCAAACGGACCCTCTATGTCGGTCGACCGGCCAGCTACCTGAGTCGACCTGATTTCATTCTTGTGTCGACTCAGCTGCCTGTCTGCAAGAAGGTCTGTCGACTTGGGCGCATATCAGTCGACTGAACTTGTACTTGGTCAATTGATTTTTCCTTGTTTTGTCAACTTGATACTTCACTTGGTCGACTGAATTACGTGAGAATCAGAACTTAGTGAGCATTTCAAAATTCTTCATACAATTCATAATGTTGGATATATGTTGTTTTGATGATGTCTGACTATATCTCATTGATGAGTCCTATCTACATTTGATGATGTCAACACTCTTACATTTTAGGTCATTGTAAGCAAAGAATAAGAAATCAAGAATGGCACAGAAAATGAGGCAATTGGATGCACAAAAATCAAGAATCAAGACTGTTGACAGCACAGAAATTAAGGCAGTTGGCAGCACATAAATCAAGCTGAAAACTTCATTGAAGAACTAAGGTCGGTGCACATCTGCCTTATGCCATATAAGGTCGGTGCCCATTCAAGTATTGAAGAACTAAGGTCAGTGCACATTCAAGCCAAAGCAACTAAGGTCGACACTAGATCAGTTGCCAGCACATTACTGTTCATGCGTATACAAGGTCAGTGCATGTTAATGTTCATGTGTATACAAGGTCAGTGCACATTACTGTTCATGCATATAGAAGGTTAGTGCATGTTACTGTTCATGCGAATACAAGGTCAGTGCACATTACTGTTCATGCGTATAGAAGGTCAGTGCACGTACTGTTCATGCATATGGAAGGTCAGTGCACATTACTGTTCATGCGTATACAAGGTCAGTGCACGTTACTGTTCATGCATATACAAGGTCAGTGCACATTACTGTTCATGCATATAGAAGGTCTATGCACATCATTGTTCACAGTCATGAAGGTCGATGCATGTACTGTAACTAGTGCACATAAGGTCGATGCATATCACTGTTCACTCAAGACCCAGGTCGGTGTACATAGGCATCTTAGCCATAAAAGGTTCGTGCATGTTTTGTCTCCAACATATAAAGGTCTGTGCACATGTGCATTCCTGCACTATCAAGGTTGGTGCACATTTGCACTATTGCGTCATAAGGTCTGTGCATGCCCTGTATACGGTCTGTGCATGTCCTGTACAAGGTCTGTGCAAGTTTCACATATAGCATCCAAGTCTGTACACATTTGGAATTCAGGTCTACGCACATGTATAAGTCCATGCATATCCAAGTCCAAGCTTGTCCAAGTCTATGCACATGAAGGAACCAAGGTCAGTGCATGTTTGATAAATGCCTCAATGAAGAAGAAAGGTATGTGCATGTCTTGCCCCCAACTTTACATGGCCAGTGCATGTTTGCCTTCAGCATAAGAAGTAGCAGAACCAGTTTGATGAAATGCCTCACTGAAGAAGAAAGGTCTGTGCATGTCTTGCCCCCAACTTTACAAGGTCTGTGCATGTTTGCCTTCAGCATAAGAAGTAGCGGAACCTGTTTGATGAAATGCCTCAGGGAGCGGCTCCCAAAGCCATTTTTAGCAAACCTGCACTGTTTTCTGAATTGCATCCGGAGAGTATAAATAGGAACCGTAAATGCCCAAAAACACATCTTTTTGAGGTCTGGAAGGTGTCCTTGGTCAGTTAAACATCCATGTCATCATTGACTTACTATTTCAACCCTTTTGGTCAACAGAAAAGCAAGTTACCTGTTCTGGGAACAATCACCTGTCTGCTACCCAACTTTTTGCCTCCGCCCAATCAGATTTGCTATTCCAGATATCCTACAGTACAAAAGGACGTTATTGACTGTGCTGCCAGTAGAAAAAAAAGAAGATGCTACAAATCTTACTTGGGAAGCCCCTCTCATACATTTTCCTGTCAACCAAAATAAGAAATTCCAAAAAACTTTTTCTGCTACCTCCGTGGCCAATCAGAGGCTGCCAAGGCAAAAGCTCCATGAAGACAAATAATAGATTATGAAGGGCCAATCACATATGGACTGAAATGTAATGCCCTGGATTCTTATTGGATTCTTATTAGGTCTTTCGGATCCTTATTGGAGGGTTTCAGATCCCTTTTGTGGGTCCTGAGTTGAGTTTTACGATCCGTGTGAATTTTTCTCTCATAGAAGTTACGGAACCCTACGGTGAGTTTGTTTCTCAGTTCATCGACTCCAGGACGTTACAGCAGTGATGTACTCTTTGAGAGTAACGTTTTGGCTATTTTTACGTATTTTTTTAAATTTATGAATTTTTGGCACAAAAATCAGAATTTTTAGAAATTAAGAAAATTTCCTAATTTCTTCTATTTAACCCTCAACCCCCTCTCTCCTCCCTCATTTCTCTCATATATATATCTCTCTCATTCTCTCTCGTCCCTGGGCCATTCGACGCGGGGCACGCATCCGTGGAGAGCTGGCCGAGGCGGGGACGCGATGGAGTGATCGGGACGCGGAATGGGGTGACGGTATGAGCGTGGCGAGGCGCGATCACTCAGTGGATTTCGGGACGGTGCAGTTTGTTGATTTGGCATTTTCGGCGCGGTTTAGTCACTACGGTGCACGGAATCATCAGGTAGGGTGATGGAAGCTCTACTTCTCCTCTACGTCCCCTCGAAGTTTCACGCCGAACGGTGAGCATACGAGTGGGTTTTGTCTTGTTGGGGTAAAATCATGCTTTTGGGGTGTTCACATGCATCGCCGGAAAACGGTGATGATTTTTAGATCAGTTGGTATCAATCAAACCCCTGGAATGCCAGCGTTCCAGATCTAAATGTTTTTGTGTCGATTGGTTGTCATTTGGGGACGGTACGAGCCCGGGAACCCCGGTGACTCGTTTAGGGTCAATTCGGTGGAATTACCCGTTTCAAGCCATTTGTGCGTTGTTTTGATCCCTTCCCAGAGTGTGGAAGGTCGATATTCTCATTATGGATGTTTCCTCATTCGATCAGAATCGAACGGGGCGTGGAATCGGGCCCGGAGATTAGAGTTTGGCCGGTTTTTTGCCGTGACCGGTCGACCGGACCGGATGGGACGGTCGACCGGCGATTGCCCGCGGACCGTGTTGGGTCCGGCTGTTGGTCCTGTCGATCGACCCCACAGGTCCGGTTGACCGACACAGTCTGGTCGACCGACCCCAGGGGCCTGGTCGACCGGAATTCTCTATTTTGGTTCGTTTTGAGTCCTTGTCAGTCCGGTTGAGACCCAATGACTGACCTATGGCCTCGCGAGTGTCCCGACACCCTGTGGGTTCTGTGTCCGTATTTCTGGGGTGTCGAGAGGTGTCATGTTACTGCAATTAGCATGCCCGTAGGGATGTGTGTCCTGGGATTTGTGTTATGCTCGATCGAGTCACCATGTATCGGTGTGAGTGTGGTGGGGTTCCCCCGCATGTGTGTGGCCTCCCTTGAGTTCTCATCGTGAGGGGATGGTCTCGACGGCTTGTGGTCTGCATCGGTATTCACGTTACCGTGGTTTTAGATCTATCAAGAATTTAAGTAGGTTGGCCTTAGCGGCCCAACCTTCATGCGTTTCTTCGCTGTAGCGTGCCTTTCTTAGGCCGCTACATGTCGTTTGACTTAGGTCTTTGTCTTAGGGAGGTTAGTGTGGCGGTTGTCTCTTGGACCGCCTAGTCTGTGTGGCGGGTCTATATTAGACCGCTTTGGAGGTTTGTCCGAATAGGTCGGTTCAGGGTTGACTGTGTTTAGCGGCTTAATCCTTGACCGCTATAGTCCCCTAGCGGCTCATTCTATGACCGCCAAATTATGTTCCTCCGCTAAATTCCTGCGTGTCGTTTCCCGATGTGTTGGTTTACAAGTGCCTCAGCTTGACCTTGTGGGTTGCCGTTCCCGTGGATATCTATTGATGTCTTATGAGGGCTATGGTCACGTTATGAGATAGCCAGGAGTTTTCTTGCTTGAAGTATGATTCTCTTTCCTACTGTAGAATCGTCATTGTCTGGTTCCGGTCAACCCAGGGTGACCGAGTGGTTGACAGGTAACCTTGTGTGTGTCTCGGTGGTTTCTTCCAATCTGAGACATGGTTCTGGATGCCTCAAGGTATCGTCTTACGTCAGTTTGCGTGTCCTGGTGTGCTGAGGGTCTTGTTGATCCCTCAGGTCTCCGTGTGTCATTTTACGCGGATGTGTCATTTTCTCTGGCTTAGGACTAGACCGATTGGCAGCTTGTTCCGCTTTGCGCAACGATCTTGACTCCGAGTCATGAGACTCAAGGATCGTTGTAGTAGTAGGTCTAGTTGCCTTGTCCTGAGTCTGTCGATAGTTATCTTACTGCCTTGGTGCTTCGTAGTACGTGTGATAGTGCTTCTTTGCCAGTCTGTCCTCCAGCACTCATGTTTTGGAGTCTGTGTCTAGTGAGCCTCCACTAGTCGTAGCCTTACGACACGTTACGGCGTGTCGACCCATGTGGCGGGGCAGTTCCCGAGATACGGTTTTTAAGCTAGTTCCGTGGCCCCCCGGCTCTTCACCGTAGCGTCCTGCGGGGGGGGGGGGGGGGGGGGGACTAGCTAGGGGTCTGGCTCTAGGCACGAACCTGTGTGTGCACACGTGGTCAGGGGCTTTGGACTTGCGCCGACGGGCGTGACCCTCACTAGTCACTCACGACTGTAGTTCCTGCTTCTGGTTCTGACAGTGTCTTAGTCTCTGTCATCTTGTAGGCATCATAGACAGACACTTGTAGGCGTAGCATAAGACGTTAGTGGACGGAGCTGGATGTTCTTCTAGTGAGGAGGTGCTTCCGTCACGTGACACGTGACTCTCACATTTCTCGTGCGTCGTGACCTTTCCGAGTTAGCCCTCTCGTGGTCTTGCCCGAGGTCAGTGTTGTGTCGTGTGCACGACGTTCTAGTCGTGTGTGTGTGTAGTTGTGTCTAGAAGAGCGTGCATGGCAATCGAGTCGTGTATGCTTTAGGGCATCTGTGTCTGTCTAGGTCTTTTCTAGGCTTTTTGCCTGTCTTTGTGGACCCGACAGATCGGCAACTCCTGACTTTGTCAGATCAGGGTTCGCCTTCCTGTTGCTGCCCGGAGTAGTTCAGGGAGCGAGACGAGTTCGGTAGCCGCACTTGTTCGGTAAGGCTTTTCACTTTTCTTTTAGCTATTCCTACTCCTTCCGTTCCGGTTTTCTTTTACATCTTTGTAGTTTAGTTTTCCTGCTTTACTACTTCTACTGTTTACCTACTGTTTTAGCATGTTACTGTATTATTTTTCAGTGGGGATCCGCGTGACCCCTACTGAGCCAGTGACACGAGGCTCACCCCTACTTTTCAGGTGGGTGGTGTCGTTCTGCTTCCGCAGTTCCTAGTGTGGCGTGTCCGTAGCTGCCAGCGGTACCTGCGTCGGGCCTCCCCCGACCTTAGTGTACGTCCTTCTTTTTTGTTGACTGCACTGCTTATCTTTCTTTTGGACTGGACTCTGGTATGATTGTTAAACTTAAACTGTTAATTAAAAAGTAATTTTATTTCTGCTACTTTAGCAAACCGATCTAATGAAATTTAATTGCTTACTATTATATCTCTGCGGCTTCAATGTACTACACGACAATCCTTCTATCCCTTCGGACCTTTACAGCTCTTGGGAGGCTTCACGGGTTCCAAGCGGTATCGGGTTTACTCGGTAGTCCTATCGGGTATATCCAGTATCCGGGATCCGGGTCGTCACAGCTGGTATCAGAGCGTTGTTGTGTAAAGTACATGGGAATCCATGATATATATTTTCCAGAGTCCTGAAAGTCCAGTACAGTCTTCAGCTGGCATTAGGTTCGCGATTCTTTATCGCTTTATTTTCCGTGTGTCGTCTTGTGCGTGCTGTGTTATGGTTTTGCTCTCGTCAGGATGTGACGGGATGCTCCTTTTTCATCGTGGTATTCGTCTCGATCATGTTGTACTTGGCAGAGTTCGCCGGAAGGCTTAAATCTACAGTGCATTGTTCGAGATTTTTCCGCGGCATGTTCAGGTGACTGATAACTTTTAGCGTTGGTGTGATGACCATGCATGTTCTTACGTTGTTTTGATCGTCCCAGCTTAAGTCTGTTCAGCTCCTGATGCATTTTGCTTCTGTTGAAGGGGTCGATTATATTCCTTGATTGACAAGATGCTCGAGCGAACCTAGGATTTTCCTTCCTGGTGAGCTTCTGTTAGTCGAGCTTGATGCTTCTCATCCCATCTGGTGGAGTCTTTTCGAGATAAGCCTTGGAATTATTGTCTTAGTGAGACTTTTATCCTGTGTCTGCATAAGTGTGGACAATATTTTTTCTTAGCCTGATCTGCTCTTTGTTCTGCGGTTGCTTGGCTTTTGACCTATCTTTGTGTCAAGAGCCGTGGTGCACCGTGTTTCGTCGTGCCTGTGTCTAGTGGCCGATGTGTTGTGAAGGCTCATTTATTCTTCCAGGACGTGATGGTATCTGAGATTAGCCTCTCTTTGTGCTTTGTGCTGAAGCTGGTGCTCTTCTTGGTTTGCACTTAGGCTGCTTATGATCGGTTGTTAGCAGGATCAGTACTCGTGACGTGGTATATTACGATTTTCATGAATTGCGATGGTGCCGAGAGTGTGCTGAGATGCGGATACCGAGATACTTTCTGATGCCTGTGTGCATTGTTTGAGTGCGCAGTGGAAGCGTGTAGGCTGATAACCCACAAGTCGAAGATCGTTGGTTGTAAGATTCTGACCGGTCGAGAGAATTGCTTTTCTCGATGTGATTTCATCTTGGCTTCCTGTGCCTTGATGTTATCTGTTCCTATGCCATTGTTCTTAGAAACATTATGGTGTTGGCACTGGCATTTGTGAGTATTGGAGAATCTGTCGGCATTTTTGCTGGTTGAGTACCCTTTGCTCTGTAATTCTTTCTTGGGTGTTGTGTTCTTGGGACGTGATCATGGTCCTTGAGATGCATTTTCCCGAGATTGTTATCCTTGTTGTTGTGGGTCTTTCTTGGTAAGCTGCTCGACGCATGGCTAGTCCTTTGTAGTCGTGTGTTCAGCTATTATTATGCCTTGATGTGACCCAGCTTGCGGTTGTGTTCTGTGGTTCTGTGTTCAATGCCGAGCCAGGGTCCTGCAAGTGTTGCCGTTGTTGTCATTTTATCACTTTTTTTCTATGATTTTGTGTATGTGTCTTGGCACTATGTAGACCAGGACTTGTCGGTTAGCTTTGTTGTACTCTTCTCTTCTAATAGAGTTAGCATGCGACTCGATCAGATGTAATATCTGAGTGTGGACTGACTTGAATGTGTTTGTGGTCCGGTGCTGTCGTTGGCATCCTGTGTGCCAGGTTTCGTGGTTGCCTTTGGCACTGGAGCCGATGTGTCGAGCTATCAGCTGAGAGGACTATGCTTCCTTGTTTGAGCTGATGCTTGTCGTGTCTGTCATTTTTTTTTATCGATAGCTGTCATCGTGGCATGTGTCGTGTCTCCTTCCCTGCGAGACGTAAGCGACGTTGCCCTGTTTCGGAGGTGGCAGATTTGTGTTCACTTGTGCCGTGCTCGATCCACAGCGTGTACTTGTGATTATGGTCTGACTATGTCCCTCTGAATTGTGTTTCTCGAGATTCGTGTTGTTTCAAGTTGTGTCTTGGGGTTGTTCTTCCCTGCTTCTCCTTTGCTAGTCCTTAAATTTCGAGGATGAAATTTCTTAAAGGAGGGGAGGATGTAATGCCCTGGATTCTTATCGGATTCTTATTAGATCTTTCGGATCCTTATTGGAGGGTTTCGGATCACTTTTGTGGGTCCAAAGTTGAGTTTTACGATCCGTGTGGGTTTTTCTCTCGTACAAGTTACGGAACCCTACGGTGAGTTTATTTCTCAGTTCATCGACTCGAGGATGTTACAGCAGCGATGTACTCTTTGAGAGGATCATTTCGGCTATTTTTGCGTATTTTTCTGAATTAGTGAATTTTTGGCACAAAAATTGAAATTTTCAGAAATTCAGAAAATTTCCTAATTTCTTCTATTTAACCCTCAACCCCCTCTCTCCTCCCTCATTTCTCTCATCTTTTTCTCTCTCTCGTTCTCTCTCCTCTCTGGGCCGTTCGACGAGGGGCACGCGACCATGGAGAGTTGGCCGAGGCGGGGACGCGATGGAGTGATCGGGACGCAGAATGGGGCGACGGTTTGAGCGTGGCGAGGCGTGATCCCTCGGTGGATTTCGAGACGGCGCGGTTCGTTGATTTGGCATTTTCAGCGCGGATTAGTCACTACGGTGCACGGAATCATCGGTGGAGGTAGGGAGATGGAAGCTCTACTTCTCCTCTATGTCCCCTCGAAGTTTCACGCCGAACGGTGAGCATACGAGTGGATTTTATCTTGTTCAGGTAAAATCATGCTTTTGGGGTGTTTGCAGGCTTCACCAAAAAATGGCGACGATTTTTAGATCAGTTGGTATCAATCGAACCCCTGGAATGCCAGCGTTCTAGATCGCAGTTTTCGTGTCGATTGGTTGTCATTTGGGGACGGTACGAGCCCGGGAACCCCAGTGACTCATTTAGGGTCAATTCGGTGGAATTGCCCGTTTCAAGCCGTTTGTGCGTTGTTTTTATCCCTTCCGGAGTGTGGAAGGTCGATATTCTCATTATGGATGTTTCCCCCTTCGATCGGAATCGAACGGGACGTGGAATCGGGCCTGGAGATTAGGGTTTGGCCAGTTTTTCGCCGTGACCGGTCGACCAGACCGGATGGGCCGGTCGACCGGTGGTTGCTCGCGGACCATGTTGGGTCCGGCTGTTGGTCCGGTCGACCGACCCCACAGGTCCGGTCGACTGACCCAGTCAGGTCGACCGACCCCAGGGGCCTGGTCGACCAAAATTCTCTATTTTTGTTCATTTTGAGTCATGGTCGGTCCGGTTGAGACCCAATGACCGACCTATGGCCTCGCGAGTGTCCCGGACACCCTGTGGGTTCCGTGTCCGTGTTTCTGGGGTGTCGGGAGGTGCCGTGTTACTTCGATTAGCATACACGTAGGGATGTGTGTCCCGAGCTTTGTGTTACGCTCGATCGAGTCACCGTGTATCGGTGTGAGTGCGGTGGGGTTTCCCTGCATGTGTGTGGCCTCCCTTGAGTTCTCGTCTTAAGGGGATGGTCTCGACGGCTTGTGGTCTGCCTCGATATTCGCATTACCGTGGTTTTAGACCTAGTCAAGAATTTAAGTCAGTTGGGCTTGGCGGCCCAACCTTCATGCGTTTCTTCGCTATAGCACGCCTTTCTTAGGCCGCTACATGTTGTTTAACTTAGGTCTTTGTCTTAGGGCGGTTAGTGCGGTGGTTGTCTCTTGGACCGCCTAGTCTGTGTGGCGGGTCTATATTAGACCGCTTTGGTGGTTTGTCTGAATAGGTCGGTTCAGGGTTGACTGGATTTAGCTGCTTAATCCTTGACCGCTATAGTCCCCTAGCGGCTCATTCTATGACTGCCAGATTATGTTCCTCCACTAAATTCCTACGTGTCGTTTCCCGATGTGTTGGTTTACAAGTGCCTCGGCTTGACCTTGTGGGTTGCCATTCCCGTGGATATCTATTGATGTCCTATGAGGGCTATGGCCATGTTATGAGATAGCCAGGAGTTTTCTTGCTTGAAGTAGGATTCTCTTTCCTACTGTAGAATCGTCATTGTCTAGTTTCGGTCAACCCAGGGTGACCGAGTGGTTGACAGGTAACCTTGTGTGTGTCTCGGTGATTTCGTCCAGTCCGAGACATGGTTCTGGATGTCTCGAGATATCATCTTACCTCAGTTTGCGTATCCAGGCGTGCTGAGGGTCTTGTTCATCTCTCAGGTCTCTGTGTGTCGTTTTACGCGGATGTGTCATTTTCTCTGGCTTAGGATTAGACCGATTGGCGGCTTGTTCCGCTTTGCGCAACGATCTTGACTCCGAGTCGTGAGACTCAAGTATCATTGTAGTAGTAGGTCTAGTTGCTTTGTCCTGAGTTTGTCGGTAGTTGTCTTGTTACCTCGGTGCTTCGTAGTACGTGTGACAGTGCTTCTTTGCCTGTATGTCCTCCAGCACTCGTGTTTTGGAGTCTGTGTCTAGTGAGCCTCCACTATTCGTAACCTTACGACACGTTACGGCGTGTCAGCCCATGTGGCGGGGCAGTTCCAAAGAGACGGATTTTAAGCTAGTTCCATGGGGCCCCGGCTCTTCACCGTAGCGTCCTACGGGGGGGGAACTAGCTAGAGGCATGGCTCTAGGCACGAGCCTGTGTGTGCACACGTGGTTAGGGGCTTTGGACTTATGCCGATGGGCGTGTCCTTGACTAGTCACCCGCGACTCCAGTTCCTAGTTCTAGTTTTGACAGTGTCTTAGTCTCTGTCGCCTTGTAGGAATCGTAGACAGACACTTGTAGGCGCAGCATATGACGTCAGTGGACACAGCTAGCTATTCTTCTAGTGAGGAGGTGCTTCCGTCACGTGACACGTGACTCTCATGTTTCTCGTGCATTGTGACCTTTCAGGGTTAGCCCTCTCGTGGTCTTCCCCAAGGTCAGTGTTGTGTCATGTGCATGATGTTCTAGTCGTGTGTATGTGTGGTCGTGTCTAGAAGAGCGTGCATGACAATCGAGTCGTGTATGCTTTAGGGTGTCTATGTCTGTCTAGGTATTTTCTAGGCTTTTTGCCTGTCTTTGTGGGCCCGACAGATCGGCAACTCCTGACTTTGTCAGATCAGGGTTCGCCTTCCTATTGCTGCCCGGAGTAGTTCAGGGAGCTGAGACTTGTTCGGCAGTCGAGCTTTTTCAATACGGTTTTTCTTTTTTCTTTTAGCTGTTCCTACTCCTTCCGTTCTGATTTTCTTTTACAGCTTTGTAGTTTAGTTTTCCTGCTTTACTACTCCTGCTGTTTACCTGCTGTTTTAGCATGTTACTGCGTTGTTTTTCAGTGCAGCTCCGCGTGACCCCAACTGAGCCAGTGACACGAGGCTCACCCTGTTAAACAGGAGGATGGTGAGCTAGAAGGGGAGGGGATGAATAGATCACTGTTTAAAAAATATTTGTCCGAGCCGAGGAGATCTTAGAAGATGAGATTGGCTAGGAAGACTGACAATATGTAAAATGATCTGGAACCTTAACCAAGATAAAGCAGGTCACGAGCGCAGAACATATATCACTCAGAATTTCATCAGCACATATGCACAAGCACTAAGCGAGCAGTCAGACCAAGGTTTCGATCATCAACAATCACACTTACTTCATGAAGCCAGACAGAAGCATAAGGAAAATAGATGCGCACAACCACACCACGGAGAACAAGAGATTTAGATGGTTCAGTCTACAACCTGCAGACTTACGTCCATCCCTCACTCAAGGCAGAGTGAGGCTTCCCTTTCACAAGAAAGAACCACAGACTCAGTCTGCCAACAACACGCTGATCCACAGCTTGGGGATCGAAATCCCTACAGACGTTGAACTCACATCTTGCACCCAGGTCTCACACCACAAGACCTGACCCGGAGATAACTCTCCCTTCCTCTTAGACAAGAGGGAACCCAGCAGTGACCCACCCTCACTGCAATTTAGAGACGTTGTCTCTCTTCCTCCTCAGCCGGAGGGAAGAACCCAGGTAGCCTTCTCACTACCTGAACACAAAACCCCGGAGAACTCCTCCCTTCCTCTGATCTAAATCAGAGGGAAGCCACACTGCGACCCAGAGGATTCACCTCTCTTCCTCTACACCTAGAGGGAACGAAAACAGAGTATCGGAATTTGAGAACGAACAAACGAAGACATAAAGAAATATTGAAAGACAATCGAACGGAGAAACAATGTAGCTTCTTAAAGAAGCATAGATAAAACGTAGCAGAAAACCATCCTCTCCTTCATCACTCTCTCTCTCTTCCAGGTACGCTCAACGAATGGATCAGGATGGCTTCTCCTCTCCTTCCTCTCGCTCTGGCCTCACCCTTTTTCTTGTGGCTTCGGCAGCTTTTCAGGAGCAGAAACCTTACTATATATATCCAGACTCACGAGAGACTGAGGGTGAGGGAGACACGCGTGAAGAAGATGCTTCCAGATGAGCCGAGCCACGTGTTAGACGATTATTCCCTCAATTCACGTGCTCACATGATTGGAATAAAGTTCCAATTTGTCTTTAAGTCCCTGTAATGTTTCAGAGAACATTCAGTCAATCTCAGAAATATTCAAGTCATACGTTTGCTCACACAGATTGCACGGAACTTATCAAAGGACTGAAGAATGCGTCAACGTAGTAAAGCCAAGGCATTAACGCAATGAGTTTATAATGGAGAGTAGGACCCTTCACAATACACACCAATGCGTCAACGCATTAGTGACAGCGTCGACGCATCGGCTTGGTTGTTGATCAAAAGACCTTTGGACATCAGCCCAAGGCGTCAACGCTTCCATCGTGCAGCGTCGCCTCAGCTCCTCAAGCGAGATGATCACGCCCTTGGCAACTGGCCAATGCGTCAACGCATCCAGTGTCAGCATCGACGCAATGAACAAGACAGCAAGTGAAAGACGCACAATTGCGTCTACGCAGTCAGCCAAGTGCGTCAACGCACTCAAAAGCACAGAACCCATATAGATGAAGACAGACAGGTACGAGCTAATGGGTGAACGTGTTAGAGGAGCATTTAATCAGAAAAGCATGATGAAGACATTTTAATCAGAAGATGTGCATGCAAACAAGAAATTTCCCAAGGCTCCTTTCAAAACCAAGATCTAGAGATTATCCAGACAATGCAGGATCTTTAACAGTCACCAGGAAGCCACACATAATTTGATTCATAGTGTTAGTCATCATCAAAACTATAGAGATTCAACAATCTCCCCCTTTTTGGTGATGGCAACACCATGAGTCAACTTCAGTGAAAAAGGAACACCAACCTAAAGCAGTCTCAATAACAACAGTAATAGTTCTCGATAAAACAGCAATGGTGACCTCTCAAAAATTGAACTCACAGCACTCAAAATTTTTTACCCAAAACATTCCAAAAACTTCCTTTTCACTAGCTCAACCTCCTCCTTTCAACCTCTTCACTCCCCCTCCTCCTTTCAACCTTCTCCCCCTTTGACATCATCAAAACAAAAGAGAAAGAGAGATGTTGACGCTGGAGTGATGAGAAAAGATGGAGAGAGTTCCAACAGTAGAAACTCAGTGTCAAATCTTAGATGCTTAAGTGGGGCTTTAAGGTCAGTGAAGAATCTTGGAGTTCTGGTAAGAGAAAGAGATTCAGAAGAAGCTTGAAGTTTATCAACTTACGATGAATGTGAAAGAAGAGCAAGTGTCAACAAATATGACTGAGGTAGCTGTTAAGGCTCGTCAAAAGGACAACAAGAATTTGAACCATGAAAACAGCCTGTAGGCACTGAGGACAAACATTCCAAGGAGAGAAAGCACTGTTGTAGAGTGTATTTGTCTAGTTACACCTTTGACATTAAGTATGCACCTTGGTCAGAGGCCAGCATCCTCAGTTACTCAGTTTAAGAGCCTCATACCTTCTCAGTTAGAGAACAGAGATAGTGACTATTGGTTTTACATGAGGAGACACCTTGATCAGAGGCCAGAATCCCCAGTTACTCACCACATGGCATCATTGCTCTGCCAACCATAAACTTTGAATTGAATTTCTTTCTTTTGTTTTTGTTTATGAGAACTGATACTTCATGACTTAGAAAGTTCCCATTTCATTGATGGGATTCCTAGTTTCTCAGTATACAGTTTTAAACACTGATCAGTTTAACTAGCTCTTCAAGAAGGTTGTTTGAAGACAAAGCCAGGGCAATTACTCGTGGTCTTATCACGAAATCCAATGAAAAGCGTATAACAGAACCCATTTCATATGAGTCTAGCTTGTTCATCAGTCAAGAAACAAAGTAAGAGGATATACTTGTGAAGGTTAATCTTAGCCTCTTAAGACTTACTAGAAGAAGATTCTGGCTGGACTTTAATTGCACAAACTTAAGAATGTAGGAAATGAACGAGGTTCTACTAAAAAGGGATACTCAAGATCAATTCTGACAATTAATCCAGCAACAACAACCATCTTTCAAACGTTTTTAATTAGTCAAGCTCCCCCTCTCTAGTAGCTCTATCTCCCATTCTACCCTGATAACAGTAGAGAAACAGACCTGATACCTCTCAAATCTCACACCCGCTCCCCCTCACATAGTGACCCCATCAGAAAAAGTAAGACAGAACTATCACTAAAATCATGGAAAGACATAAAACTGAATTCATTGCCACAGATCAGTCAGAGTTTGCAAATACCAAGTTCTCTTCTCAATGAAGTGAATTTTTCACTATCTAAAGGTTTTGTAAAAATATCAGCAGTTTGATTTGCAGTCCCAACATGAATTAGTTCAAATGTTTTATTTGCAATTTCATTTCTAATAAAGTGGTGCCTGATTTCAATGTGTTTTGTTCATGAGTGTAAAACAGGATTCTTTGCAATGTTTATGGCACTCGTGTTGTAACAAAAAATGGGAGTGCATCCTGTCTCTACTTGGTAATCCTGAAGCTGATGCTTAATCCAGATAACTTGAGTGCCACAGCTGCTTGCAGCCATGTATTCAGCCTCAGCAGTGGAAAGGGCCACTGAATGTTGTTTCTTTGAACTCCAAGAAACTAGGCATCCTCCTAAGAATTGGCAGTGGCCACTGGTGCTCTTCCTATCTAATTTGCATCCAGCAAAGTCTGCATCAGTGTATGCAACTAAATCTAATGTGCGAGAAGCAGGATACCATAATCCTAATGTGTGTGTGGCAGACAGATATCTAAAGATCCTTTTTACAACAGACAAATGAAGTTCAGTAGGCCTAAACTGATATCTTGCACATAAGCCAACACTGAATTGTATGTCTGGCCTAGAAGCTGTTAAGTACAAGAGGGATCCAATCATACCTCTGTAGAGTTTTTCATCCACTTGTTTACCTGACTCATCTGCATTAAGGGTCATGATTGTGCTCATTGGGGTGGATATTTGCTTCAGGTTAGTCATCCCAAACCTTTTTAGGATATCCAGCGTGTACTTGGTTTGGTGGAAGAAGCAGCCATCTGACATTTGATTTATCTGTAAGCCAAGAAAATAAGTCAGTTCTCCAACTAAGCTCATCTCAAATTCAGCTGACATAAGTTACGAAAATTCATTACATAGTTCAGGATTTGTTGATCCAAAGATGATGTCGTCTACGTATACCTGAACTATGATGAGATCTTGTCTTGAATTCTTAGTGAATAAAGTTTGGTCAACATTACCTCTGTTATATCCTTTATTCAGTAAGAAACTGGTCAGCCTTTCATACCAGGCCCGAGGAGCCTGCTTTAGTCCATAAAGAGCTTTGTTTAACCTGAAAACTTGATCAGGTTTAGTCGAAAACTGAAAACCAGGAGGTTGTTCAACATAAACTTCTTCTTTTAGAATTCCATTCAAGAAAGCACTCTTAACATCCATTTGTTGAAGTTTTATGTTGTTTGAACAAGCAAATGCTAATAGAATTCTGATAGCCTCCATTCTAGCTACTGGAGCAAAGGATTCATCAAAGTCCACTCCATACTCCTGACTGTAGCCTTTAGCTACAAGTCTAGCTTTATTCCTAGAGATGACACCTTCTTCATTCAGTTTGTTCTTAAAAACCCATTTTGTTCCTATTACATTGAAATTTTCAGGTCTAGGTACAAGTTCCCAGACATTGTTTCTATCAAATTGCCCTAGTTCTTCACACATGGCAGTTACCCAATTCTCATCACTTAAGGCTTCTTCAATGGTCTTAGGCTCAATTTGAGAAACTAAAGCAATTAAGTCCAGATTCTGAACATTTCTGAAATGGGATCTTGTCCTAGGGGGATCATGAAGACTACCAATAATATTGGTTACAGGGTGGTCTTTTAAAATTCTGACATTTGTTGAGGACTCACCTTGTTCGGCTGTACTTACTGGGTTCAGATCAGTGGGTTCTTCAGCCGGTTGTACTTCCTCCTCTTGCATTTGATTCAGGAACTCTCCATCATGACTTGTAGACCTGTTATCATCATTTAGACTGTTAGAGATTTTTGTTTCATTAAAAATGACATGAGGGGTTTCCTCTACAGTTCTATCAGTTTTATTAAAGACCCTGAAGGCCCTAGATGTTTCAGAGTATCCTAGGAATATTCTCGGAATACTTCTGGCATCAAATTTATCTAAGTCTCTCTTGTTGTTATTATGAATAAAGCATTTTGAACCAAAAATTTTGAAATATGAGACATTAGGTCTCTTACCTTTCAGGAGTTCATATGGTGTTTTCTTATGTATGGGTCTTACCAAAGCTCTATTTAGTATATAGCAGGCAGTGTTTGCCGCTTCTGCCCAAAAACTCTTCGGTAGCTGACTCTCCATTAGTAATGTTCTTGCCATTTCCACTATTGTCCTATTCCTTCTCTCCACAATTCCATTCTGCTCTGGGGTCCTGGGAGAAGAAAATTTGTGAGTCAGTCCCTCCTTGTCACAAAAACTAGAAAATGAGGAGTTCTCAAACTCTCCTCCATGATCTGATTGGATAACAGTGATCTTGTGGCCTACAAGTTTTTGCTTATTAAAAAAATGTTCAAATTTTTGAAAAGCATCACTCTTATTAGCCAAGAAAAACAACCATGCAAATCTAGAGTAGTCATCGATAATGACAAAACCAAATCTCTTACCATTTAGGCTCTGGGTTCTGGTAGGACCAAAGAGATCCATGTGCAAGTATTCCATAAGCTTGTTTGACAAGCTCTCAGTCCTTATTTTAAAAGAAGCTCGGGTTTGCTTGCCTAGAGCACAGGCATCGCAAGGCTTAGAGAATGATTTGAACTTCAAGCTCGGCATGCCTCTAACTAAGTCAAATTTAGCTAATTTATGCAAGGTGTTAAAGCAAGCACGACCTAGTCGCCTATGCCAGTCAAACATGTTATTCTCTGAATCAGCACAGAGACACAGATTAGACTCAGACTCAACATCAAAATCCACAATATAGACATTATTGACTCTATTTGCAATGAACTTTATTTTATCAGAGTTTGGTTCTAGAATTTTGCAAGCATGCTCATCAAAAAGGACCTTGTGACCCTTGTCACATAACTGACTAATACTTAATAAGTTGTGTTGTAGACCTTCGACCAGCAATACTTTTTCAACAGAGTTGGAGGTTTTCTTACCGATGGTTCCGGTCCCAATGATTTGGCCTTTATTTTTACCTCCAAACTTGACTGTCCCTCCTGCTTTCAATTCAAGCTTGCTGAACTTTCTTTGATCCCCTGTCATATGCCTCGAGCAGCCACTGTCGAGATACCACTTGTTGTTCTCGGCTGCTAGGCTCACCTGCACAATAACAATTTAAGTAGTGTGCTTTGGAGCCCAAGGTAAGTTGGGTCCAAAAATACCGCTCAAATGATTAAGCATAGTTTTGGGGATCCAGATCTGCTTCACCCCTTTTTTCTTTCTATGCTGAGAATTGACAGTTTTACTATTGATGTGCATTTCAGTTGTTTCCTTTTGTTTCTCAAAGTGTGTCCAGTTTCTGTTGATAAAAGCTTGGGTCCCAGCCAAACCATAATTTCTAAACTGTCTAGATGAAGGCATTTTATTGACAGTATTCTGTATGTAGTTAGACCTTCCCATGTTTCTTTTAAAATAGCCCATTCTTTTATTAGAGTCATAGTTGTTGAATTGACAGGCACTTTGCTTCTGGTGCGTGGGCTTGTTGAATTTCTTAAAGACATCTTTTCCAAAATCAGGCTGTTGTTTATGGATGTTCTTTTGTTGTTCAGTACTTTTGGAACTGGATGGGATGTCCAGTTTTTCTTTTCCTTTCTCAGTGCAAAATGTGGTGGTTTTTATCCCAAATCCTTCTTTCTTATTTAGGTTGAAACCCAACCCTTCTTTGTTAAAGTTCACTTTGGTGCCTAACAAGGCATTCAAATTGCTTTCTCCCAAAACAAACCTCTCAAGAGTTTTCTTCTTATCTTCCAATTCCTTCCGCAGAGATATGTTGTTTTCCAGCAATTCATCATTGACCTTTTTAACAGCTTCATACCCTTCCTTGATTAAGTTATTTTGTCTCAGGTTTTCTTCAGTATGTTGATTTGTTTCATCAAGCTATTTTCTAAATTTTTCAAGCTCATTCTTAACAAGATTATTCTCATTTCTTACATTTTCCATCTGAGCTAATACAGCTACCAGTTTGGAATTTTCTATCTTGAAGAGTTCTTGTTCTTCATTCACCACATTGAGTTTGCATTTGATGACTCTATGTTCTTTAGCTAAGGCATTGTACATATCTAGCAATTCACCATATTTATCTTCCCAGTCATCAATAGAGTAAGTTACAAAAGGATTGGTTACCTCATTTTCCTCGTCGGCCATCAGACATACTCCTTCAGTCTCCTTTCCTGAGGAATTAGTCTCTGAGTCTTCTTCTTCATCGCTCCAAGTGCATACCATAGCTTTTGGCTTTTTCTTGTACACTTTGGAGCCTTTCTTGTGGTAGTCTGGTGTCTTCTTCTGAAGCTCAAGGCAATCTTGCTTCATGTGCCCAAAGTTCCTGCAATGATAACACATCACACCTTTAGCATTCCTATCCTTGTCATTGCCATTGTTCGGATATTTACCTGATGAGTAGTTTCTTCTTTTCCTATATGAATTTCCCTGCATTTTCAGGAATTTCCTGAACTGACGTGTGAGCAGTGCTTTTTCACTTCTGTCAAGGTCTGGAATTCCATTAGACTCTCCGCTGCTACTGCTGCTGCTGCTGCTGTGTCGTTCAACTTTAAGAGCAACATTCTTGCCCTTTCTGTCATTTCCTTCTCCTGTTTTCTTGAGATTTATCTCATAGGTCATAAGAGACCCTATGAGTTCAGTGACGGTCATGGTTGTTAAATCCTTTGATTCCTCTATCATAGTAGCTTTTGTGTGCCACGCTGGAGTCAAGGATCTTAAGATCTTCCTGACTATATCCCCTTCAGATATTTCCTTTCCAAATCCCTTGAGGCTGTTTGTGATCAGTGACAGCCTAGCGTACATATCAGTCACGCTCTCCTCTGACTTCATCATGAATAATTCATACTCAGAGGTTAGGTAGTTTACCTTGGTAGCTCTGACCTGAGAGGTACCCTCGTAAATCAGCGCTAGTTCATCCCACATCTTCTTAGCTGTCTTGCACGGCAAAATTCGGGCATATTCTTCAGGGTGAACTGCGCACTGGATGATGTTGAGCGTAGACCAGTTCAGTCCGGATAATTTGACTTGTTCTTCAGACCACATCTCCTCATTCGGAGGTAAATCATAAGGTCCAGTTGTAATGACTCTCCACAGCTTGTGGCTCTGAGATCGGATGAAAACTTCTATCCTGTTTTTCCAAAAGAAATAATTAGAACCATCAAAATATGGGGGACGGGAGATTGACTGTCCTTCAGCTATGTAGCTGCGAGGACCACTGGTTCCAGGATTACCCTGGTCGTTGGACCACATCTCGGGTAAACCTGCTCTGATACCAACTCTTAAACAGGAGGACGGTGAGCTAGAAGGGGAGGGGATGAATAGATGACCGTTTAAAAAATATTTATCCGAGCCGAGGAGATCTTAGAAGATGAGATTGGCTAGGAAGACTGACAATATGTAAAATGATCGGAACCTTAACCAAGATAGAGCAGGTCACGAGCGCAGAACATATATCACTCAGAATTTCATCAGCACATATGCACAAGCACTAAGCGAGCAGTCAGACCAAGGTTTCGATCATCAACAATCACACTTACTTCATGAAGCCAGACAGAAGCATAAGGAAAATAGATGCGCACAACCACACCACGGAGAACAAGAGATTTAGATGGTTCAGTCTACAACCTGCAGACTTACGTCCATCCCTCACTCAAGGCAGAGTGAGGCTTCCCTTTCACAAGAAAGAACCGCAGACTCAGTCTGCCAACAACACGCTGATCCACAGCTTGGGGATCGAAATCCCTACAGACGCTGAACTCACAGCTTGCACCCAGGTCTCACACCACAAGACCTGACCCGGAGATAACTCTCCCTTCCTCTTAGACAAGAGGGAACCCAGCAGTGACCCACCCTCACTGCAATTCAGAGACGCTGTCTCTCTTCCTCCTCAGCCGGAGGGAAGAACCCAGGTAGCCTTCTCACTACCTGAACACAAAACCCCGGAGAACTCCTCCCTTCCTCTGATCTAAATCAGAGGGAAGCCACACTGCGACCCAGAGGATTCACCTCTCTTCCTCTACACCTAGAGGGAACGAAAACAGAGTATCGGAATTTGAGAACGAACAAACGAAGACATAAAGAAATATTGAAAGACAATCGAACGAAGAAACAATGTAGCTTCTTAAAGAAGCATAGACAAAACGTAGCAGAAAACCATCCTCTCCTTCATCACTCTCTCTCTCTTCCAGGTACGCTCAACGAATGGATCAGGATGGCTTCTCCTCTCCTTCCTCTCGCTCTGGCCTCACCCTTTTTCTTGTGGCTTCGGCAGCTTTTCAGGAGCAGAAACCTTCCTATATATATCCAGACTCACGAGAGACTGAGGGTGAGGGAGACACGCGCGAAGAAGATGCTTCCAGATGAGCCGAGCCACGTGTTAGATGATTATTCCCTCAATTCACGTGCTCACATGATTGGAATAAAGTTCCAATTTGTCTTTAAGTCCCTGTAATATTTCAGAGAACATTCAGTCAATCTCAGAAATATTCAAGTCATACGTTTGTTCACACAGATTGCACGGAACTTATCAAAGGACTGAAGAACGCGTCAACGCTGTAAAGCCAAGGCGTTAACGCAATGAGTTTATAATGGAGAGCAGGACCCTTCACAATACACACCAATGCGTCAACGCATTAGTGACAGCGTCGACGCATCGGCTTGGTTGTTGATCAAAAGACCTTTGGACATCAGCCCAAGGCGTCAACGCTTCCATCGTGCACCGTCGCCTCAGCTCCTCAAGCGAGATGCTCACGCCCTTGGCAACTGGCCAATGCGTCAACGCATCCACTGTCAGCGTCGACGCAATGAACAAGATAGCAAGTGAAAGACGCACAATTGCGTCTATGCAGTCAGCCAAGTGCGTCAACGCACTCAAAAGCACAGAACCCATATAGATGAAGACAGACAGGTACGAGCTAATGGGTGAACATGTTAGAGGAGCATTTAATCATAAAAGCATGATGAAGACATTTTAATCAGAAGATGTGCATGCAAACAAGAAATTTCCCAAGGCTCCTTTCAGAACCAAGATCCAGAGATTATCCAGACAATGCAGGATCTTTAACAGTCACCAGGAAGCAACATATAATTTGATTCATAGTGTTAGTCATCATCAAAACTATAGAGATTCAACACACCCCTACTTTTCAGGTGGGTGGCGTCGTTCTGCTTCCACGGTTCCTGGTGTGGCGTGTCCGTAGCTGCCAGCGGTACCTGCGTCGGGCCTCCCCCGACCTTAGTGTACGTCCTTCTTTTCAGTTGACTATACTGCCTATCTTTCCTTCGGACTAGACTCTGGTATGATTGTTAAACTTAAGCTGTTAATTAAAACGTAATTTTATTTCTGTTACTTTAGCAAACTGATCTAATGAAATTTACTTGCTTACTGTTACATCTCTGCGGCTTCAATGTACTACACGACAATCCTTCTATCCCTTCGGAGCTTTACAGCTCTTGGGAGGCTTCACAGGTTCCAAGTGGTATCGGATTTACTCGGTAGTCCTATCAGGTATATCCGATATCCGAGATCCGGGTCGTCACATGAAACCTCCTACTGGGAGGACTACTTGTGCCTATAAGAAAGACTCCATGCTTGAAGAAATATTGTTGCTGAAGCTGCTGTCCAAGAGAAAAATGCGTGAGCTTTCAAGAGAAAATTTGTGAGAGAAAAAGAAAGAAAAGAAGCAGCCCAATCCTGGTCTAAAACTGGCCAGTGCTGATAGAAAGAGATAAGAGAGAGAGAGAGCAAAAAGGGCGAAGCCAAGAGAGGAGTGCAGCCCTTCTCACGTCCTGAATGAGCCTAAGAAGAAGCAAGATTGGACCTGTGCCCAGATCTGCCCAAAGGTGTCTCAAGAGCAAAATCTGAAGCCACTGTCTGGTTATCCTTTTCTGATTGTGCATTTCCGTGCCTCATCGTCATATCAGGAAGGTTGTTTTTTTTTCTCTACTGCACTTGCAGTGTTTTTTTTTCTTGTGTTTGTCCTTTTTCTGTGTGTGTGTGTGTGTGTATAGAGGACCTCATCCTCGTGTCTGTGTGTGTGTGTGTGTGGAAAACCATCCCTATCGGTTTGTGTGTAAGAAGTGTGATGCGTTTACAGCGTGTGGTAAAGCCTCACCGGGTTTGGTGAGGGGTGGATGTAGGTTGTGGGTTTACAACCGAACCACCTTAAAATCCTTGTGTTGTGGGTTGAACATCTTGTGGGCTTGTTCCATATCTTATACCCCTATTCATAGGTCGGTGTGCTTGCTTCACTGCATATAATCTTATTTATCTCCATCGCACACTCTAGCTTCGTGGACTGCGCTATCTTGTATTGTAAGGCCCGTTCTTTAACGGATTTTTACCAGTGTTAAAAGGTATTTTAATCCATGAATTAAAAGATTTTTAGGGATTTATTGGGCCTAGTTAATTGGGCTGTGTGTATATATATAAGAGTTTTAGAAATTAAATGGGGCATTTACACAATTTTGCTTAACTTAAGGTTTTCTAGCAATTAGAAGGTTTTTTTGAAAAAAAAATGCATCGGAAGTTTTCCTGAGAGGAGAGAACCGAGGGTTCTCTCTCTCTCCCCCTTTACTCTTTCCCCCTTCCCCCCCTTTTCGATCCAACTCGCAGGTACACTGTGAATTGGCGACCCCCCCTCTCCCCCGTTCGTCTTCTCGACGCGCGACGACCCGACGGCCTTGGCGAAGGAGCCAGCGGCCTCGCTGGCGAGCTGGCAGGGAGGAGCATGCGACGGAGCCCCCATCAGAGCCAGACCACGACGCGGAGGCACGACCCCATGGCAGCATCAGGCGGCTCTCTCCCTCCCCTTCTCACGGTGGAATCGGCATCCTCAACTTAAATCCGGTGGGGGGGCGGCCTTCCTCCTGTGCTAGGACCGACGGAGGCTTCCCCGCGATGAGAGGAATGCAGAGATGTCAAGCCCGAGGTGAACCACGGAGCGTGGTGACGACCGGGCAAAGGCGAGCCGCGGTGACCCTTGGCTTGCTCGAGGTCGGAATAGAAGTTTTCGTCACGATTGAGGTAGGGGGATCGATGCCCTAGCTCGTTAGATCGTTCCTAATGCCATGCCCCTTGTCGTTATGTTTTAAATGCCATGCCCATCATCTTTACATTTTTGAAGCAAGCCCATCATCTTTATGTTTTTGAAGCATGCCCATCATCTTTATGTTTTTGGAGCATGCCCATCGTTGTTGAGTTCATAGACGATGAATTGTCGTATTATGATGGTGGAATGGCAGGGAACATGTTAAAAGTTATGAATCCCATCAATTTGGGTCGACCGGGAGGGGATCCATTTATGATTCCCGTGGATTCGGTTCTCCGGTGAGGACCATGTTTAGATTATTTCAGAATTTTGTAACGGTCCGCCATAAACCGTTTATTGACCCAAGCGGCTGACATCTCGAGCGCGTAAATATTTTAAATCTAAATGGCGGTAGAAACTTCACGGCCAGCCCGTTTAGCAGCACGCGGCGGTTCGTCATTCGACCGCCTAAAGCTATAGCGGCCCTAGTTCAACCGCTTGTTCTGTAACTTTTGCATGTTCGTTTAATTATGCATTTAATATCGCATCTTCGCCATGTTTAAGTTATTTTATAGACTGGGGCGGTTTTCTTTCAACCGTTTAATTCTGGAAGATTTTAATTCTTAGCATATTCAGTTAATTATGCTTTTAATCTTGTATATTTGCCATGTTTAATTATTATCATAAATTATGGCATGTTTTTACATTCTGATAGAATTACTCTCTCTCCTTGTGATGGAACCACTACTCGTAGCCCAGCGACCTGTAGTGTCAGCCCACCTAGGAGAGGTGGAGGGGTAGTCCCGTGATACGATTTTTAAGCTAGTTTCGTGGGCCCCGGTCCAACCGTAGCGTCCTATGGAGGGGAATACTAGCTAGAGGCCTGGCTCTAGGCAACGAGCCAGTGTGTGCACACGTGGTCAGAGACGTAGACTGACACTGACGAGTGTTGCTCTGACTAGTACTTGGTTCTGGTACTGGTACGCATCTCGCTGGTTATGAGAAGACTTGCATAGATGCTTGAGACGCAGTGTAAGCCGTTAGTGGACGCATCTGGTCTCTACTTTCTGGTGGTTTTCTCTTTCTCCTGTCACTTGGTTAGCTGAGGTTATTCTATTGGTAGATTTAGCTCCTGACGCTCATATTTATTTATATTGACATTGTAGTTAGCTGTGATAGAAGGGCTTAGTTTGCTTACATCTTTACTAAATTGCATTTAATCCTGCTAATGCATGTTTAATTCATTAGTCGTGTTTTACTATTTTTACATGTTTAATTTAAATGCATGCTCTAATTGCTTTTGCATTTGCATGTTTAGTTGCAAGGTAGGGATCCGCGTGACCCCTACTGAGTCTGGCTGTGACTCACCCTTCCTCTTTCAGGTGAGCCGCGACAGCCATCTTCCGGAGCTTCTCGAGTTTTGGACGGCAGATCTTAGTCACCAGCAGTAGTCGGTTAGTCAGTTAGTCCTCTTTTGTACTTTTGTGTAGCACCCCTGAAAATTTTAAAAGAATAAGATAGATTTTTAAATAAATAAAATCTATTTGTGCAAATTTGGTCGGGAATTAAATAAAATAAAAAATCGATAAAAAGAAAATAACCCAAACTGATAATGGGCCTTACGCTTAAAAGATAAATGGGCCAAAATGAAATAACGCCTTTCATTAAGACGTTAATTATAGTAAAGACGCCTTTAGCATGGGCGCTAATTCATACGAAGAAATTTGGAAATAAAGCGGCAAAATATAGAAATAATAAGAGACGACCTAGGTTAAGGCACTAATTAATGAAAAGACGCCCTCTTTTAAGGCGCGACTTAATGTGAAAACGCCCTTGTCTCAGATGTCTTTTTCCTGAGGGAAAAACCGTGCTCGGTCGAATGCATGGCTAGGGTTTTCTATGCAAATGGAAGCAGGCGGCTGTTTAACTGGAAGGGAGCCGACCATGCATGGTAGGTTTTAAACCCTGCCAATCCCACACGTAAAGTTTTCTAATATCGAGCATTAGAACCCTCCAGAATCTTGCCATCACTAGTTCTATCACCCCGTTAAGGCCTTTCCTCCTCTATAAAAGTACTTCCCGATCGAACAGGCCTGGCCTGTTGATGCTGTTGCACTTCGTTGATGACCGTGAAGGGGCATGAGGCTTCATCTTGTTGCCGTGTTCGTGAAGAACGTGGAAGTTCTTCAACCTCTGCATTCTTCTTCCTGTTGCTGTGGAAGCGGTGGGAGCCATTCATCCACTTCTTCCATCTACTTCCGTTTTACAGTTGCATGAAGGGGTTTCCTCCATCCCCTGTTCCTGCGTAAAGAAACAGAGCATCGTATTTATTGGCTTCTTCTTCTTATTCAACATTCGATCTTCAACAAAAGGTAGGTTTTCTCAAGGATTGTAGCCCAAACTAGCATAAGATTCATAATAATATCATCGTTCATCCATGCATATAGCTTTACTACGTTTCCAAAGCTTTCTACGAGATTTTGGAAAGAGGCAACCCTCTCTAGGGCGCTAATTCATGTTCTGACGCCCGACCCAAGAGTCGTTAATTTTAAGAAATTGATAAATACTCATGTTTATCCTGGAAAGGAATGAATTAACGACAGCCAATAGGTCATCTTTTATGAAAGTGACGCCCCACCCAACAGCGCTATTTTAAATTAATGGCTTAGGATAAGTCGTTACTTTCCTGAAATTTCTAAAAGTTATTAATTTCTGGAAAATGGTAATTAACGACACCGTACAAGTCGCTTCTTTGTGAAATAACGCCCCTGCCTAAGGTGCGTTTTCTTGAAATACAGAATTGGGTAAATTACAGCAATAATAGAAATTACAGATGGGACGACTGTTCCAGCAGTCGTGAATTTATTAAATAGTGACTTGGCGTAAGTCGCGAATTTCCTGCATATTTATTTTCCACGGCTTTCTGTGAACCGAGGGTTATATATATATATATTTGTGTGTGTGTGTGTGTATTTATATCGGCACTATATTCCATTCCGTGAGTATAGTCCCATGTTTCACGATGATTTGTCGCATTACCCACTAATTCTCGGTGACATACAAGCCCTCCATTGGACATTCCGTTCCTTTGGACTGGCGAGTTAGTCATTGGGACCTCCGTAAGTCTCCTCGTAGCCTTGGATTCCCTCAAGGCCGACTGAGCTGGTTGTACCTTAAACACCTTGTACCTTTTTGATTGCCACGACTTGTGGTAAACCGGCCCTCTCATGTCGCCATCTTGGTCCGTGAGAGAAAAATCCTAGCCAGTGGAATGATGATATCCCACTAGGCGATGTCTTGGATTGAGTCCCTTATAGATGGGGTCAATCTCTCAGCTTGATTCATGTCCCTTGATTGGTGACAGGTTTAGTCATCCACTCAAGTTATCTCGGCTACCTAGTTAAGGTACCGATTCTACCCAGGTTATCAACATGTCATGGTTCTCGTTGGTTTTATCATTGACTATCTAATGTTCTTTCTTGAATTCCGTGGAACCTATCCACGAATCTACCTTGACATCCTACATGAGTTTGTTCTTGGAATTCCATGGCTATCACTAAAGTGGTTGTCTAGATATTACATGTAACAATGTCCGCGCATATAGGGCCCGATCTGATCCTGGGAGGAGCACCCGAAAGTACTTGTGCCCATGGGAGTTATATTGATCGCGGTGTGGCATTGCACCGAAGTGCTTGCTTGAATCTACAACACTCCACAATCTCTCTCTCTCTCTCTCTCTCTCTCTCGTGCTTGACTTGATTGACTTGACTTGCGTGGCCCGGAATGGGCAAAGTACTTGCTTGTTAATAGCCATTATCTCATGACATGAAAATTTTATTGATATACTCGGTACTTGTTCAAATACTTGAAATCTTGAATACTTGAAATTCCCTATCTTGGATCAACCGCACATGTTATTTCCTCGCGTTATTATGTTCAAACCTGTATCGTCCTATTTTACATGTTTTACATGCTAGACTTGCATTTTCATTTGGAAGAAGTAATTACTTAAACCAATTGCTAGTTCTTGAGATATAATTCCTACTGAGCGTTCGCTCATCAAGTTCTTTTCCCCAACTTTTCAGGTAATGCAGACCCTGACTCGGACTCGGATGGGCAGGAGTAAGAGTGACGAGCGTAGAACCTACAAGCGTCATGCTATTACACTCTATCGTGTCATGTCGTCCCTAGTTTATTCCTGGAGTCTTGTTATTGGAACTTATGTCATTGCAAGAATTGTAATAATTAAGGCTTGTGGGCCTATTTAGACTTGTTAAGTCCTGGAGTTGTGACTTGGTTTAATGGATTAGGTGGTTATCAATGGTATCAGTATTTGGTTATGTTTTAAGTTCTTGTCTTATTGCGCACTCTATGTTGATGTCGAAATTCTATTTGCTCTAATTGACATGATTGATATAAACTCGTCATGCTCTCCCCGGGTTCCTTCCGCGCTCGGGGCGTGACATTTTGGCTGGGGCATACCCCGTGTAGTTGTACATTTAGATTTTGTTCAGTTGTCGAACTTGTATATATTGTGGATCTGGACTATTATGTATTTTTACCACTCTGATATTTTAAGTTGCTTCCATTTAAAGTTCAAATGAATGTTTTAATTAATATTGCGCATGTAATTTCCATTCGTTATGCATCCCCTCGACAAACTCTTCAACCCTTACGGGGCCTCATCAGCCTCTTGGGTGGCTTCCCCGAGCTCTTGGTATCGGTAAATCGATGATATCGGTTTATCGGTATCTGGATCTCCTGGGTCATCACATGTATACACACAAGTTTTTCCTTGCTCACTACTAGCATTCCCTTGGGTGCCTGTTGCACCTGTGCACTCAGGCACTAGGGAGCTTTCTCCAGCAAAAGGGAGATCACCTTGTTCACACACATCAGAGGTTTGCTGAGAAGCACCTTAGCTTGTACCACAACCTGTGTTGTCTTAGGACCATCGCTTACACTTAACCCATTCCATCTAAATCTGTTGTGCCTTGTGTCTAAGTGTTTTAATTGCTTTATAGGGGTGGTCTATACTTTTGGTAGTCAAGTTTTAATTAGGCCATAGTTCGTGAAACGATCTATTCAACCCCCCCTTCTAGATCCTATTGCACCGCTCGGGACCCAACAATTGGTATCAGAGCCAAGCTCTGCCATTCCCTGATCCTACGATCTGTAGGGAAAGATCCCGGTGTATTTTGTTTAAATGGCTTCATATGCTACACATGCTTCGATGGTTTCTCCGCCCATTTATGATGGTTCAGATTTTTCTACATGGCTTGGGAAAATGTTCATTTATGTTAATTCCATAGATCCACAGTTGTGGACTCTTATATACAATGGTCCTCATGAGCTGCCATCAAATTTAGTTGAACGGATAGCTGATCACGAGACCAAACATTGTGATAACCTTGCTGCATTTAATCTAATAAAAGCTACAGTTGATGTCAGGTTACTTCATCATGTGTCCACCTGCAGCACAGCCAAGCAAGTTCTGGATAGGTTGGTAAATACCCATGAAGGGAAAGAACAAGAGCATGAATGCTTCATGGGTGACCGTCCGGAGCAGTCAAGTGACCCGTCCTGATCTCAAGTAAGCTCTGACTCCAAAGATTTCACTTCTGAAGAGCTTATGGATGCGTATGATCAATTGATCAAGCAATGTAAGAAAGTGAAATATGAAAACAAAAGGTTGAAAAAGGATTTTAAAAAGAACTATCAGGGTGAGAGCACCTTTTGTAATAATTGCTCTGCCTTTGAGGAACTCAACGACACTCTTATGGTAGACATAGATGTGCATAAAGAAAACACCACCTGTCTTAGAGATGAAAACAGAATCCTTCAAGCTAAAATCACCAGGTTGGAAGAAATCTTAAGACAACTTCAAACCCAACCTAAATCTATATCAGACGATCAAAGCTTGATTGAATCCAAGGCGCTTGCTGAAGAAAATCAAAGTCTTGCAAGTGAAAATGAAAAATTGAAAAAGGAAAACATTGAGCTATTGCCTAAGTTAAAGGCATGTGAAAAAGGCAAGGGCATTGTTGATGATAGCCCTGAGAATCTGAGTGAACTTCAATTGGAAATTGAAAACTACAAGAGGGTAAATGACATGCTAAATGAGCAACTTGCTGCTTGCGAAGAGGACCTTGCTAATTCTGAACTAAAAATCCCTTCTTTAGAAAATGATGTCAAAGATTTAAATGACTCTCTATCTAAGTGTGTGCAGGGTAAAGAAAGCTTGGACAGACTCTTGGGAACAAGAGTGAATCATCCGAGGGGAGATCTGGGGTACAATCCTGTAAATAAAAAACCCTTTGGAAGCAAGGTGTACACCTCCTCCCTCATGGGTATGAATGAAGCCAGCACTTCTAGCCATCCCCCAAAACCGCATGCTGCTCAGAAAAACCAAAAACAAACTTCTAAACAGAAAAGAAAGGCTCCCATGCGAAAATAGAAATTTATCTTTTCTGATGTTAACATGCATGCTAGGAAATCTCAGGCTAAGCACCATGCTCCTCACAAAATGAATGTTTACTGTTTTTATTGTGGTAGACATGGTCACATTGTGAATGATTGCTTTATATTGAGGAATGATGAACTAAGAGCAGGGAAGAACAGAAGAATGGATGCTGAAGACAATAGCAAGAGGAAGATCAACACTGGGAGAAAGGATGTTGTCACGTCCCGAGATTATGCAGCGGAAATAATCGGGAATGTGAACAGTCGGCTAGTACGTCTCGAGCAAACAATATAATCATAGCGCAAGACAATCACATAAGAGTAATTGCACAATATAATTCACTAAAACCTTTAATTTTATTCTTTCATAAAAGTATTCTCAAAGTACATAAGATCTTGACTCTTGCCACTAGACTCAATAAAATAAAAATTACATCATGACTCGACTAGACATTTAGTAACAAAGGCTTCTCTCGAGTCACGTATCCTTCAATCGCTCTCAGATCCATCATTGGAGTAATCGGAATCCGTCCCACTAGAATTTTCTGAAAAAGATTGGAAAGTAGGGTAATTGGCACACTTGCCCAGTAGGTATCTTCATATCAACATGAACGTAAATTTAAATGATTAGTATTTTAGCTCTAGAGAATAAGATAAATCATGCAGATACGATGAATCACAAGAATAAAGCCAAAGTAACAAGTTAGAATCAAGCTGGAGATATGAGACTATGACTAATCAAGTATATAATAAGAATGTCGATTTGGACTTTTCATGAACAAGAATGTAACAAGAATGTACTTTTCATAAACATGAAGGCTATGCACTAGAAGTCATGTAACAAGCAAGAAAGTACTCTTCACTTAGTAGCAAGTACTTCGCAAATTCATGTGGATCTCCCGTGGATATTTCACTTATTTATAGAGAAAGTACTCCCAGCGTAATGCGACGCCAGTAGCATCATACCCCATGGTTTCTAGTATGTTTCTGACAATCAGCCAAGGAGACTAGCATAGAGCCCTTGAACACAATCAGTGCTCGAACTACATCTTCAAGTATAAATCAAGCTACTTCTACGTTTATAATAATAATGTGGCCAATAATGTACAAATTTAACAAAAATTCCATGATAACGTAACCAAGGTATAGAATGCTCCAATTAAGAACAAGAGATTTCAAGAGAATGCATTAATAACTAGGTTATGCCATAAAAAAAAATTGGCAGCATAACGGTACATTCCTTATATTTCATATCTTTACTTTGACTTATTAATATAAATTTAGAGTCCAGATAATTCCATGATCTCAAGAAACCAACCCCGAAAGTCAAACCTTGGGTTAGATACAATCAGGAACCAAACGGTCTATTACTGGGCCATTTAGCACGCTTGGCGGTCTAGATATGGACCGTTTCATAGAGTAACGACATGGATTACAGTAAAACCATCTGGAGTGTTAGCGGTCTAGCGGATGACCATTAGGTATCCGTTAGCGGTCTAGTGTACGGCCGCTAGCAGAAGTCAGACGGTCGTTCATATGGCCGCTAAGGTCCAGAATACATAAAACACTGGTAAAAGTGCTTTCTAAATAATGAGCTTTAATGGTACAACCAACTCGGCGTCCTGGAGGGAATCCTAGGCTCACGGAGTCTTACGGAGTCCTTGAAACAAGATTTCCTAGTCCGTTGGAAGGAATATCCAAAGGAGAGGTAATCATGTCCAAGATTGTGTTCTTAATGTGTAAAAGTGTAACTAATGACAACATACCAGGATATGTGCCATGTACTTAAGAAAATGACTCTTAGAAGAGAGAGAATCATGTAAAATAGTGATCAAGTTAAATCATGAATCTTCTATCATTTGAAACTTGTATTTATTACAAGAATATATGTAATTTTTGATCACAAATTAACATAAGTTAAAATAATACCAAATGTACATAGAAGCATGGAATCTATTATAATGAACAGTAAATATAACAAAGTCTATGAAACCAATGTTAAAATCAGGGATAAAACTTAGTTAACTAGGCTTATCATATAATAATTAAGGCTAATCTGCAATATGTTTCAGATTAATAATATTACAGAAATTAGTAGTCGAAAACGGTCTAATGGGTGACCGTTTCACGGTGGCTAGCGGTCTATCGTACGACTGCTAGATTTTCTAGCGGTCTACAGGAAGACAGTTTAGTGCAAATGATCAAATACCAAAATACCAAACTACGACATATCATGCTTGAAAATCAACATATATAAACTTCTATAGCATGATAGAACAAGGATAGGTCAACAATATGCATAGGTTCATGTAATTAACAAGAAGATTCTCCTTTTACTTCATTAAGGCTAGTTTATGCATGAGGATATACTAGATGTATAGTCCTAATGAAAACACCAAATTCTCAAGGTACAATACATGAAATCGAATGAAACTAGAGGGATTTTATTCCTAACTTCAAGTTTGAGCCATACATGAGATAACCTACTTCTGTCTGGGGCTTTAAAATTTGAATTTAAGGCTGAAAGTCAACCCTAGTTCTATACTCGTCCTGAACTAAATCAACAACTTCAGGCCCTTGTAACTCCTGATTCCCGTGACCAAAAGATGTAAAATTTTGAGGGAAGATAGAAGATATGAAGGATAACAAAAAGTTCTAAAGACACCTTTGCTAAATATCTCATTTAGGGCTTCTATTTCCCTGATCTTCTTGGGTCGGCCGCATTATTTCCTGAACTATTGGTGTTGGATCAGCAACTTTGGAAGCCTCTAACTCCTTGTATACTTGATCTCCTAGAACGAAATTCGGAGGGTAGTTAGTTCTAACTATAATAAACAAATTCCTAGAAGAAACATACCTCTAATTCGTCCTCCTTACCTTAGTTCCACGCGAGCCAAAAGTAAGGGTCGCACAGGTCAAATCTGGGATCTATTTATAGGGTTAGCTAGGGTTTGAGGATTGGAACGAACTTAGAGTCCAAATTAGGCTTTCAATTCAATCTTCCAACCTTCTAGACTTATCTAACTAGTAGATAGAATCGATCCTAGGTGATTCGGATGGTAAAAATATAATCTTTTCATGTTTTCTTCCTCTCACGGAACTGCAGTGCCTTAGCGGTCTAGCTCTAGACCGTTTACCAGAGCCTAGCGGTCTCGCGATAGACTGTTTTTCCCTATTGAGCGCCAAATTTGAAACTAGTTCAAACTCTTTTGATATTATCCCATTTATTATCCATTCACCAATCTCACTGAGGAGTAATTATCCTTAAATTCCGTGATTATACCTATTTTGAGGTTCTAGAATATGGGCTAAGATCCAAAACAATCCTTTGGGCCTATTTGGGTTCATTATATGGGCCTAATACTCTTGGATTAGTGTAGGGCCTAATTAACTAGATTTAATTCATTATAATCCAATTAATAGCCCATTAAATACTTAATAATTAATATACTTATTTTTTAAAATCTAAAAAATCCTTAGAAAATTATCGGGCGTTATAGATGCTCAGCATACTACCATTCAGAAGCCCAGGTATGACCTTGTGCGTCGAGGCACCTATTAGGACAGATCGACGCACTCCAAGGCTGCCAGAAAAAGTATGCCTCCTTGCTGCCACCATTGTGGTAAAATTGGCCACACAGTCAAAGACTGTTGGCGTCTGAAAGGTAGGAGTCACTCTCATGATCAACATAGTAATACACATACTCATTCACAAAGGGTCAATGCACATGTTAAGTCCTTTGTGCGTTGCTTCTATTGTGGTGAATATGGACATACATCTAATCAATGTCCTTGGATGAGAGTAGATGACCAGAAAGTAGCAAAGAAAATAAAGTCATTTACTAGAAGTGCTGCTAACCAACCAGGAACCAAGCAAGCTTGGGTACCTATAAACTCAAAATGAGAATTTTGAGTGCAGGGTGTCTTGGAGCTGAACATAGGATGCCCAGGTGAATAAAAGCTCAAGGCACAAGTATGTAAATAAATTTTTCAATTTATGTTCAAATCTTGCATGATAAGCTTGCTCTTGAGTTATTGCATCATAAGTCTGTCTTGCTGTCAATAAGAGCTAAAAAATTGAATTTGTCTCTTTGGCCTGCTAAAGCATTCCCCATGGAGTGAGATGAACATATAAGCTAGATTACTTCCTCACACCTTGTTTGACCTCTGGTATATCAAATGGTGCAGAGAAGAAAGGCAGGTCAAGCTTGCCCGGAACTCTCACTATGCGTGAGCAGGATCTCCGATCCCAACCTCCGCCTTGTACCAGAGATCACTTACTTCAGCTGTATAAGCCATGAAAAATCTGCTCTGCTGATGGAATTAATTTGATGATTGAGTTATTATTTGATTTCTGCTATCTTTTTGTAGCCATATGAACGTCCTGCTTAGCACCATTGACTTGTGTTTTGATGATATCTTACCATGGTTGCATATAATTCAACTCATCATTCTTATGGACATACATCACATTGTTTATATGTCTTGATCTCCATTAGCATTCGTCAAAGGCGGAGACTTTGAGTTTGCATCTTAGTTTAGAGTGTAATAGCTATCCAATACACATCATGTTAAAGGGACACAAAAATGCTTAATCAATTGGCAGCATCTCCATTGCATTGTGCATTCGTTCATGTCATAGGCTGCACATTCCACTACCAACCAGTGCACAAATTCAGGGGGAGTCATCATCAAAAATCCAGCAGGCATCATTTTTTTGTTGACATTGGCATAGAATGCATCCTCTTAGGGGGAGCATGTTCAACCTTTGAAAATCTTTGTTACTCCTCTCCTTGGTGTTGATCAGATCAACCTCTTAGTTTAGTCTGCGTAAAAGCTTCATTCTGTGTGTTTCTCATTGAACCTGAATTGCCCTGAACTTCTTGGATGATCTTCTAACTGTACTTGAGTTGCTTATCAGAGTATATCATCAAGAAGAATCTTCCTTTATGGAGTTTTATGACTGCCCTGAACATGAAAGTTTTTGGTTTAAACTTAATGATTGCTCGAGCCTTATTGTTTAATGATCTTGAAAATATTTGTGTTCTGGCTTAATAGACTTAAACCAGCATTTCATGTTTTGACATATTATGCCTTTTTGAATCTGAAAGTTTTATACACAAAGGCATCCTTGATTGAGAAACTTCGTTGTATTGTTTTTAAACATCGATCCATCTGTAATTCAAAAGGGGGGTTATATTGAATGCAATGAACTTCAGCCATGCTAAGTAACTGGGGATATTAGCGTCTGATAAACGTATATCCTTATGCAAAAGGGTGTGTGCTGAGTTCAGCGCTCTAAGGCAGAGCAATGGCATTAGATTCACCGAGAAACCAAGTCTCTCCACCAAAGAAGCGGAGTGGACAGCGTCGTGATTCTCGTGAAGTGCCAGGCTATCTCTGTTCCAGTTGAGGCAAGATGGTGAGCTACACTGAGTAACTGGGGGTGTTGGCGTCTAATCAACGTGCACTCTCACGTCAAAAGGTGCATGCTACACTTGACTGCTCATAAAATGATTACAGTTAATTTTCTACAATGGCTTCAAAAAAAATGAATGTGTAGGACCTTTGGTTAAAATCAAAGCCGTCCGGTGTTTAACCTCAATACCTTTTGTAGTTACTCTCAAAAGGGGCTAATGGAATTGAATGAGTAAGTTGAGAGGAGGTTAACCTATTTTTTAGCATGAAATTCTGATTCACTTCTATTAATATTGAATACAGATGTTTTCAAGCATTTTTATTGAGAAGCTCATATGTCATTAGTTTTAAACCAATCTTTTTATAAGGGTTGGTTCATAAGAGTTCTATAACTGAAGATTCTGAATAATCTATAACTCTATAGTTATGAACTTGATTCCAGATTAAAAGAACCTCCATCTTTTCTTAAGACAAGCTATCTTTTAACACTCCTTGGTTGTTTGCCCTTTCTGAACCAATCTGCAAATTTCATTCAGTGTCATCACTCGGTATTAGATTCTCAATGCATTTGGGTTCAACTTTTCATGCACATGGGTAATCTGCATTCTTCACTTCCATGCATTGCATAGAAAACCTTAAAATTTTGAAAACCATAAAACCTACAAAAAAAATTAAAAAATCTGAAAACCAAACTTGTCTTATGGCTGCTGTTTTACTCTCAAATTGCATCATGTTGTTATGTTGACATCTCCTTGTATCTAATTGTCTCTCATGACTCAGTTCATGTTGCCCTTGATTCGTGATCTTGTTGTGCCCCTTAGGCAGAATCATGTGCTATTGAGTGATTGATGATTTGATGATAGCAATGCTAGTTTATTTTGATGATAGCAACACAGTGAGTGCATTAAGATATTGTGTTTTGATGACAACAATATGAATGCATATGACTGTGACTGATATATTATCTGGAGAATGCATGTGTATGATTTTGTGCTTGACTTCTGTTCTATACATTGCATTCCTAGCAGTGCGTTGTACATGAGTAAGTCTGTACAGTCTCTTACATTGGACTTAAAGTCTTTACATCGTCCGTCTCATGCATTGTCTCAGGTGAAGTCTGTACATTGAGCGTCTCACTGACCGTCTCATGCAAGTATATACATTGGACTGTGTTCAACTGAAGTCTATACATCCTTCAAGGGTCTAAAGTCTATACATCGCCAGTGCATTCCTTGGATTGAAGTCTGAACATTGCTTCAGGAGCTCAAAGTCTATACATCCACAGTGGAACCTTAAGTCTGTATATTGGGCTTTCATGTAAAGTCTATACACTGGTCCGTCTCTCCAGTCTATACAGTGCATCGTCTTTAAAAGTGTGTACATTGCATCACGTTGTTAAAGTCTGCACATTGGCTAAGTGTGTACATCGTCGAAGTCCATACATTACATTGCATTGGAAGTATGTACATCGGACTGTTACAGCAAGTCTGTACAGTGGACCGTCTCAATTAGCGTCTTATGCATTGAGCAAAGTCTATACAGACTCCACCGTCTCATTCAGCGTCTTAGGCTTGCCAAGTCTATACATTGGTCGATGGAAAGTCTGTACATTTAGAAGTCTGTACATCCACCATCTTCCTCAGCGTCTCATGCATAAGTCTATACAGTCAGTATCTGCATTGCATTGCATGCATCATGGTGGAAGTCTATACACTGGATTTGTTCTGAAGTCTATACATTGCATGCCTTCCACAAAGTCTGTACATTGGCACTGTAGCATGCATTCGTAAAGTCCATACATTCACAGTGCATTGCATTGGCTAAGTGTATACACTGTCCGTCTCATTTAGAGTCTAAGGCAAGTCTGCACATTGGACCTTCATTCAAAGTCTGTACAGCGTCTCGTTCATGCATTGTTCATGAAGTCTGTACATTGGATTGTGTCTTCGTGCATCATGTTAAGTCTATACACTGGGTCAGGATCTTCAAGTGTATACATTGGCCTTAGCTCTCATAGTCTGTACATTGGTCCTCAGATTCGAAGTCCATACATTGGTCTTCATATTCAAAGTCTGTACATCCGATCGTCTCACCTTGGGTCTATTCAAGTCTATACATCCACTATTGATCGGCAAGTCTGTACAACGTACAGTGCAGCATCTCATGCATTAGTCTTCGAAGTCTATACATTCATTCACTGTAGCGTGACTTCCACCAAGTCTATACATTGGTCGATGGCAAGTCTTTACATTGGCTTCAAGACTCCGAAGTCTATACATCCATAGTGGATCTTCAAAGTCTGAACATCCGTTCACTTCACTCAAGTCTATACATCGGACTGCTTGCAAAGTCTGTACACTGGACTGTGCTTCGCAAAGTCTATACACTCCTCACTTTTAACTACGTTCGAAGCAAAGTCTATACACTGCCTTTGGGTCTCCAAGTCTACACATTGGGCAAGTCTGTACACTGCATCGTCTCAGCTTGCGTCTCACTGAGCATCCATTCACTGTAAAGTCTATACGGACTTCATCGTCTTAGAGAACGTCTCATGACTTTGTCAAATTCTGTACACTGGCAGCCTTTTACCTACGTTGCACTTCCTAGTCCATACATTGGGTTTTTACCGACGTTGCACATGTTAAGTCTATACATTGTGAAGTTTACACTTTGGCAGTTGAATGATCTCCAAGTCTATACATCGACTGGGAGTCTTCAGCTAAGTACATACATTGCTTCACAACGTGAAGTCTATACAATGCCATAGCTCTGCTTATGTGAAGTATATATGTTGCTTTAGTTTCACTAAGTCTATACATTGTTTCGCCTTCACAAGTCTATACAGTGAAGTCTATACACTGCAATGCATATACTTAATCTGATACTCTGTCTGACATGTGCTCTGCTCGTGAGGCTAAATGAAGGGCACGTGATCCGAGGATAAGGAGAGTGCCCAGATGAGGACACGTGTACTGACAGCCTGCTGGATGCTGCCACGTGGTCCGAATTCTTAGGGCGGGAACTGTGGAAGCCACACGCGCCCTGGCTACTGCTGCTGCTGCCGCTATATATACAAGCCTTCGTCCATAGATGAAGGCTGATCGGAGGAGACAGATCGAAGATAGAAGCCGTGAAGAAAAAGTAGAGTGCAGAGAAGCCTTCGATCCAGTAGAAGAGAAGAAGAAAGAGAGTGAAGAAGAGAAAGAGAAAGAAAGAGAGATTGAGTGAGAGATCGAGAGAGCAGAGTGTGAAGTGAAGAAGAAGAAAGAGAGAGAGAAGAGAAAAGCAGAGAAGATCGTTCCCACTGGAAGTTGGATCAGATCCACTCCAGTCAGCTCTTTAAGAGCCACATTTTATGCTTCACTGTTTACAGCTTTCCGGTGCTGTTTGGTTCTTGTTTTCATTTTCCATTTTATCCTTTCTTCAAGCTGTTAGTCAGCGGTTGCAGTGGTGGATTCCACTGGACAGCAAGCTGTGTTGCTCAACGGACGAGGAGGATTCCTCGGACGGAAAGCTGTGTTGCCCAGTGGTTGTATGGCAAGTTGTGATGCCCAGCTGTTCAAGCTGTGAGTCAGCGGAATCCACACTCTGGTTTGAGTGTGGGGTGGATGTAGGTCTGCTGGACCGAACCACCTAAAAACCCATTGTGCAATGGTTTGATTTCTTGTGTGTTTGGCGCTAGATGAATGCTTAGGTTCGCTTTGGTTTGATGTTCTATAAGTATTCATTTCATTGATGCGCACACTATATGCTTGACAATAGTATTGTGTGTGTGCTTGATCTGTTTAACTGCTGCCCACATTAGATGTCTGATTAGGAGCACTCTTTATATCCATCTATAGGTTCAATAGATGACCGGATTAGAGTTTCTTATTTAGTCTTAGTGCTTTTATTCTGCAGTTCTGAGCACTAGATTTTAATTTGGCGAAGTTTTAAAAGGTGTATTTATTCACCCCCCCTCTGAATACATAGCACCGAACCCAACAATTGGTATCAGAGCGGGTCTCTGATCTATCAGATCTAACAATCTGCAGAGGATCCTGCTAGTTGTTGGTGCGTTTCAGAGTGGGCTTCTTTTGCTCGTTGTTTAGTCTCACTGAATTAGTGCATTGTCTTGCTCATCTGTTTTAGTGCATCTCTTGTCAATTGTCCTGTGCTTTTGAATCTGGTTGTTATCTGCTTCGATGGCTAATCCTCCGATATTCAGAGGTGATAACTTTGATTCATGGATCGAAAATCTCCATCGATATGTAAAATCTACTGATCCAAAACTTTGGAAGGTAATGACTCACGGTCCATACAACTTATCAAAGGATAAATCTAGATGGACCAAGAAGGATAAGCTGAAAGACTCTGTCAACACTAGAGCTGTAGTTTTATTAAAAGAATCAATTGACAGATCTCTAATCGAATGCATTTCCTCATGCAGGTCTGCCAAAGACATTTTGGAAAAACTAAAGCTAATCAGGAATCACAGCAAATGCTTGATGGCTGATCGGAGAAATGCTAATGATGAAACTTCATCTGAGGTAAGTTCTGAACCTGAAGAACTTTCAATTGATGATCTATGGAATATAAATGAGGAACTCAATAATAAATGTGAACAATTGAAATCTGAAAAGAAAAAACTGAAAAAGGAGATGTTGTACGAGATAAGAGAATTGAAATGTGAAAATGCAAAACTAAGAGATAGTCTGAAAAGCGATGAAAATTCTTGTAAGGCATGTGCTATTTTAGAAGACATGATAAATGAGTTTGATCTTGATGGTAAATTGCAAAAGGAAGTAATCAAATCTCTAGAAATTGAAAAATAAACATGCTTAGACAAAATGTCAGAAATTGAGAATCAATTGAATGATAAGAAAAATGAGCATCTAAAAAGCATGCAAGAACTGACTGAAGTTAATTCTGTAATGGACAAACTAAGGCTTGAAAACGTTAGGGGTCAAAAGGAAATTGAAGAAGTCAAGGCTAGAATAATTGAAATCAATGGGGAGGCTTCACACTCTTCTTCTGCTAAATCAAACTGTGATATGTGCTCAGCTCTAAGAGAACGTAATGAAGATCTTTATAGTGAGAATTAGTGGCTGAGTAAACAAATTGTCTCACTTAAAGAGGATCACAAAAACTTGGTGGCTGAGAAAATTAAAGTGGAGGAAAGAGAAGAGGAGCTAGTTGAAAAGCTGGAGCTGATCTCTGGAAATGGAAAATATAATGAAGGAGTCATGAAGCTATCTGAAGAAAACAAAGAATTCAGGGAACAAAACAAAAAACTGATGGTTTTAAATACTATTTTCTCACAGAGGTTTCTGACTATAGAAAAGGAGAAATCGATTTTTAAAGAAGCTCAACCTCAAAATTTTGAGAAGGAAAATACTGAACTGAAAGTTGAAATTGAAAAATTAAAGTGTTTAAACACTGGCTTGTCTGAAAGACTCCTTACCATAGAAAAGGGAAAAGCTGTCTGTGATGATGAATTAAAAATCTAGAACAACTTGGAACAAGAAATTGAGAAGTATAAAACTGCAAACAAAGTTCTAAGTGAATGTGTTAATTGCAGTGAATAAGAAATAGCCAGTTATAAGCTTCATATAGCATCGTTGGAAGATAAAATTCATGATCTGGAAAACTTATCATCCAAGTCTGCAAAAATTGAAACAAAAATAAAAGCTGTTGTGAAAAGGAAGGATGATAATTCAAAAAGGGGAACAAACTGTAATTCTGATGTGAAGGAAATCTATAAAAACCAGCTATATGCCACTTTTGTGAAAGGCTCTGATGTAGCTGGTACTTCAAGGCAATCCCCAAAACAAAATGAAAATCAGAAGTCACCTTCAAAATCTGTCTTTCAGTTCAAAGCTCAGAAAAGAAAAAGTCAAACAAAGAAGGCAAAGAATAATTCTGGTTATACTCTGAAATTTATTAGCTCTGCTGAATTTGATGCTTCTTGTACTCATTCGCATGCAACTAAGAAATCATATGATAGAAACCATGCTCCTAGGAAATCTGATGCCTCTTGCTACTACTGTGGTAGGCATGGTCATTATATGGATGACTGCAGTGTGATGAAAAGTGATGATATGATGCATGATAACTTTTTCTCAAATAATCATCACCACCCCAAAGAAACATGTCTGCTTCAAACCAACACATCATTTGTTATAATTGTAACAAACGTGGTCATAAAGCTGTTGAGTGTTGGTTTAGGTCTTCATGGGGATATAATGGTTCAAGAGGTAAGCACCCAAGGTGCTTTGAATGTGACAAGTATGGGCATGCAGTCAAGGACTGTTGGTATGCTCAGGGAAAACATTTTAATTCCAAAATTGATAAATTCCCTGCAAATAAAAATTTTCTTGGTAAAAATAAACCTATTTTTAAAGAAAAGATTCTTGTATGTTTTGAATGTGGAAAACCTGGCCACCGAGCTTCTGAATGCTGGTGGGCAGGCAATGCTAAATCAAAACTTCATGCAAGTAACAGGAATCTTCATGCTAACTCACATAGGTTCCATGACTATATAAATGTTCACAAAAAGAATCCAAGAGCTGTTGCATCATGTAGATATTGTGGAAAATCTGGTCATTCAATGGATAATTGTTATTTGATGGACTATGATGATAATGTTGCCAAGAAATTATTTAGAACACCTATCAGGGTAAATGCAGGACCCAAAGCTGCTTGGGTCCCTACAGGATCAAAATGATCATAGTGTTACAGGTGTGCCTTAGGTCAAAGAATAAATAGGGGTTAACAGACCAAGGCACTCAAATGGAAACCCCAGGATCCTACCTTTCAGGTCAGTTCTGAACTTTGTTTAAATCTCATAATCTGAAAATGCTGATTTGTCTGTTTTAAATTCATTATCTTAAAATTGTTGTTTGAAATGATTGCATATCATGTTAAACTTGTTGATGTTGAAATTGAAGTTTTCTGAATTAAGAATTACACTATCATGTTTATGGTAACTCTCTTCTGACTAATTTGCTTGAATCATAACTAAATGCAAAACCTGATATCATGTGTGAGATGGTCCTTGAGACCAGGTCCTCCGCCTAGTACCATGGGTCCTATCTTCATGTAGATCAGTGTACTGCATCATTTTTTTGAAAAATCTGAAAAAGGATAAAAATGTTCACGACTTGGGCTCATAAACTTGAATTGATTGCACACTTGCCTTGTGCATCATTATTGCATAGTCTTCATGTAGAACAATGTGATGCATATCATTAAAGTTAAAAATCTGAAAAGAAATGATCATTGCATAGCATGTTTTTGCATCATGATGTCAGGGGGAGCTGAGAGTTCTGATTATTAAATTGAATTCCTTTCACATCTCATGGTCCCCATTCAAATCTATCATATTCTTTGACATCAGATGCCATTGAACTCCATGCCTATTGCTATCACTGCTTATCAATTGCTATCATTTCCTAACCTTCACTGAACAATAGTACTGCTCATGGTTTAGTGAATTGAGTTACAGTTATTACAATTGTTCTTTTATAAGAATCACTCTTGCAATTGAAAGGAACTAAAGGTTTAACCTTTATAAATTGAAGAGTTATGTGTCTGCCTTCAGAATTTGAGATAAAAAGAAAACTTTTATAGCTCTTAATCTTTGTCTTATGGTAAGAATGGAAAAAGTTTTTTTTTTATACCTGAATGTGTTAATCTGGAAATATCTAGAAAAGGTGAATAAGAGTGTGTACTGATTTTTGAAAAATCACTCTAAAAGAAATAAGGGCAGCAGTAAATAAGATCATAAATGCAAAGAGTTGAACATAGTGACAGAGCAATGGGTGATTGCACTGAGAAACTGTGATCTCCTCAAATGAAGCAGGAGAACTCATAAGTCATGAAGTGCTTCAGATTACCTCTGTTCATAGGGTCATATCTATAGGGGGAGTTTTCACCAAGTAACTGGGGGTACTGGCCTCTGATCAAGGTGTGCCCTTAATGTCAAAGGAAAAATTGTTCCTTGTAGGTCTTGATCTGAAATAGATCTAGTAGTTTATGCCTAGTAACTGGGGTACCTGCCTCTAATCAAGGTGTACACCTAATGTCAAAAGCATAAATACCACTGGTCTATTCACTTAGCTCAGTTTCTGAAAATTCCAAAATGAAAATCAAACTGCTGTAACCCTTTGAAATCAAAAGTCAATGAGTGAAAATTATTTTTCTCAATACATATTCAAGTTGCCTTTCTTAAATTTTCTTGTTTAATCACAAAAGGGTATTATTTCTAACTTATCTATTAATACCATGTGCCCTAGATTCATTGCTATAAATGGAGTCTATAAACTCTTTTTCAGGGGTCAGGTGTTTTACTCTAGATTTATCACTGTTAAACCTGAATTTTTGTCAAAACTGTATGTTGCTGATTCTTATACTTTAACTATTGTTTATAATCAGGCTAACTTTCTAAACCAATGATTCAGCTGTTGTCAAGTGACCCTCCTACCTTCTCTACCTTTGTACATCTGTCAATATTCCTTCTCAAAGGGGGAGCAATTATTTAGGGGGAGAAATAATTCAGGGGGAGTCATACCTTCAGGGGGGGTTTATTGTTCTAAGAGAAATTTGCATGCATACTACCATGTTGCACTCATGTTCCTACTGTTGTTCTCTTTTTGATCATGTCAAAGGGGGAGAAAATTCTGTGTGACTCATTGTCACTTTGTGTTGCCATCATCAAAAAGGGGGAGAATGTTGTGCCCCTTAGGCACAAGCATGTGCTATTGAGTGATTAGTGATTTGATGATAGCAATGCTAGTTTTATTTTGATGATAGCAACACAGTGAGTGCATTAAGATATTGTGTTTTGATGACAGCAATATGAATGCATATGACTGTGACTGATATATTATCTGGAGAATGCATGTGTATGATTTTGTGCTTGACTTCTGTTCTATACATTGCATTCCTAGCAGTGCGTTGTACATGAGTAAGTCTGTACAGTCTTTTACATTGGACTTAAAGTCTTTACATCGTCCGTCTCATGCATTGTCTCAGGTGAAGTCTGTACATTGAGCGTCTCACTGACCGTCTCATGCAAGTATATACATTGGACTGTGTTCAACGGAAGTCTATACATCCTTCAAGGGTCCAAAGTCTATACATCACCAGTGCATTCCTTGGATTGAAGTCTGAACATTGCTTCAGGAGCTCAAAGTCTATACATCCACAGTGGAACCTTAAGTCCGTACATTGGGCTTTCATGTAAAGTCTATACACTGGTCTGTCTCTCCAGTCTATACAGTGCATCGTCTTTAAAAGTGTGTACATTGCATCATGTTGTTAAAGTCTGCACATTGGCTAAGTGTGTACATCGTCGAAGTCCATACATTACATTGCATTGCATTGCATTGGAAGTATGTACATCGGACTGTTACAGCAAGTCTGTACAGTGGACCGTCTCAATTAGCGTCTTATGCATTGAGCAAAGTCTATACAGACTCCACCGTCTCATTCAGCGTCTTAGGCTTGCCAAGTCTATACATTGGTCGGTGGAAAGTCTGTACATTTAGAAGTCTGTACATCCACCGTCTTCCTTAGGGTCTCATGCATAAGTCTATACAGTCAGTATCTGCATTGCATTGCATGCATCATGGTGGAAGTCTATACACTGGATTTGTTCTGAAGTCTATACATTGCATGCCTTCCACCAAGCCTGTACATTGGCACTGTAGCATGCATTCATAAAGTCCATACATTCACAGTGCATTGCATTGGCTAAGTGTATACACTGTTCGTCTCATTTAGAGTCTAAGGCAAGTCTGCACATTGGACCTTCATTCAAAGTCTGTACAGCGTCTCGTTCATGCATTGTTCATGAAGTCTGTACATTGGACTGTGTCTTCGTGCATCATGTTAAGTCTATACACTGGGTCAGGGTCTTCAAGTGTATACATTGGCCTTAGCTCTCATAGTATGTACATTGGTCCTCATATTCGAAGTCCATACATTGGTCTTCATATTCAAAGTCTGTACATCCGATCGTCTCACCTTGGGTCTATTCAAGTCTATACATCCACTGTTGATCGGCAAGTCTATACAGCGTACAGTGCAGCGTCTCATGCATTAGTCTTCGAAGTCTATACATTCATTCACTGTAGCATGACTTCCACCAAGTCTATACATTGGTCGGTGGCAAGTCTTTACATTGGCTTCAAGACTCCGAAGTCTATACATCCACAGTGGATCTTCAAAGTCTGAACATCCGTTCACTTCACTCAAGTCTATACATCGGACTGCTTGCAAAGTCTGTACACTGGACTATGCTTCGCAAAGTCTATATACTCCTCACTTTTAACTACGTTCGAAGCAAAGTCTATACACTACCTTTGGGTCTCCAAGTCTATACATTGGGCAAGTCTGTACGCTGCATCGTCTCAACTTGCGTCTCACTGAGCATCCATTCACTGTAAAGTCTATACATACTTCATCATCTTAGAGAACGTCTCATGACTTTGTCAAAGTCTGTACACTGGCAGCCTTTTACCTACGTTGCACTTCGAAGTCCATACATTGGGTTTTTACCGATGTTGCACATGTTAAGTCTATACATTGTGAAGTTTACACTTTGGCAGTTGAATGATCTCCAAGTCTATACATCGACTGGGAGTCTTCAGCTAAGTACATACATTGCTTCACAACGTGAAGTCTATACAATGCCATAGCTCTGCTTATGTGAAGTATATACGTTGCTTTAGTTTCACTAAGTCTATACATTGCTTCGCCTTCACAAGTCTATACAGCGAAGTCTATACACTGCAATGCATATACTTAATCCGATACTCTGTCTGACAGGTGCTCTGCTCGTGAGGCTAAATGAAGGGCACGTGATCCGAGGATAAGGAGAGTGCCCAGATGAGGACACGTGTACTGACAGCCTGCTGGATGCTGCCACGTGGTCCGAATTCTTAGGGCGGGAACTGTGGAAGCCACACGCGCCCTGGCTACTGCTGCTGCTGCCGCTATATATACAAGCCTTCGTCTACAGATGAAGGCTGATCGGAGGAGACAGATCGAAGACAGAAGCCGTGAAGAAAAAGCAGAGTGCAGAGAAGCCTTCGATCCAACAGAAGAGAAGAAGAAAGAGAGTGAAGAAGAGAAAGAGAAAGAAAGAGAGATTGAGTGAGAGATCGAGAGAGCAGAGTGTGAAGTGAAGAAGAAGAAAGAGAGAGATAAGAGAAAAGCAGAGAAGATCGTTCCCACTGGAAGTTGGATCAGATCCACTCCAGTCAGCTCTTTAAGAGCCACATTTTGTGCTTCACTGTTTACAGCTTTCCGGTGCTGTTTGGTTCTTGTTTTCATTTTCCATTTTATCCTTTCTTCAAGCTGTTAGTCAGCGGTTGCAGTGGTGGATTCCACTGGACAGCAAGTTGTGTTGCTCAGCGGGCGAGGAGGATTCCTCGGACGGCAAGCTGTGTTGCCCAGCGGTTGTATGGCAAGCTGTGATGCCCAGCTGTTCAAGCTGTGAGTCAACAGAATCCACACTCTGGTTGGAGTGTGGGGTGGATGTAGGTCTGCTGGACCGAACCACCTAAAAACCCATTGTGCAATGGTTTGATTTCTTGTGTGTTTGGCGCTAGATGAATGCTTAGGTTCGCTTTGGTTTGATGTTCTATAAGTATTCATTTCATTGATGCGCACACTATATGCTTGACAGTAGTATTGTGTGTTTGCTTGATCTGTTTAACTACTGCCCACATTAGATGTCTGATTAGGAGCACTCTTTATATCCGTCTACAGGTTCAATAGATGATCGGATTAGACTTTCTTATTTAGTCTTAGTGCTTTTATTCCGTAGTTCTGAGCACTAGATTTTAATTGGGCGAAGTTTTAAAGGGTGTATTCATTCACCCCCCCTCTGAATACATAGCACCGAACCCAACAGATCTGCCATGCCATGGGTCATAACCTTCTACTATAATTACTCATCAACAATTGGTATCAGTCCTATCATTGGCATTCCAGTATTGGTTGTCCTTACTTGTCAACTTTAATAAGTGTCCAACCATTGGCATGTATTTCCACATTAGTTTCTGGAATACTGGAAAAAGATAGTTCATTGCAATGACTGTCATTCCGTGTTGAGAATCCTATCTTGCTCCCTACAGGTTTGTTGTGCTAATAATCTCCTACTTTACCCCTTTTGTTCCTAACTGTGCCATATATTGTATCTATTATGTTATTTTGATGATGTCAAAGGGGGAGAGAATCATATGTGTCATTAACAAGGGTATGTACGGTATATACAAAGGGGGGAAGTCTTGAATGCATAAAGGGGAGAGACTTATATGGAGAGAGAACGTCTTTGTGCTTCAATTCTTGATTATAATTCTTTGCACCTTGACTTACAATGTACTCATAATGTCACGTCCCGAGCACAGAAGATACCCGGGTCGTGGCCAGCTTGTATAGAACCATTCAATCAGAGCAGTATACATAAAATTTTTTGACAAAAGATAGAGTGCGGAAAAGACTAAATAATGACTAAGTTTTTAATTTCCAAAATGATACCAATGTCCAAGATGACAATTATTTAACCAAATGGTGATAATTCTAATCTATGACATTCCTTATTCAAATCTAATCACTGGGATAAGAGCCTTAACAAGCTTCAATCAACTAGACTGATATAACTGGAAATACAAAAGGAGACTCAAGAAAATTAAAAGACGTGACTAGCTGACAGTAGATAATTGGTGACTCTAGCACTCTTCACTCGGTCTCATTCCCATTCATGTGGATGTCGCTATCCGAATTACCTGAAAAATGTTAGAATGCAACTGGATGAGCGAATCGCTTAGTAGAAATTACATCTCAAGTTCGAGTAATCTTTAAGTGATTTACATGTTACATGTAATGCCGGTATAGCTAAGCATGATGTACAAGTACGAAAATCAGGTATACATGTATGTCTATGCATGATGAACAAGTAAGAGATCAAGAACTGTATAGAGAGAGTATTGCATGATTTCAAGTATTTGACAAACAGGATATCAAGAACTTTCTAGATGTTGATGCCACTTTCGGGGCAAGCAAGAACTCATGTACAAGCAAGTAAAAGTTGTGTTCAAGCAAGTAAAATTCGTGTTCAAGCAAGTAATATCAAGTACGTGTCAATGGAATTGGCTATTTTAATCAAGCAAGTACCTTGCCCTTTTTCGGGTCACGCAAGTCAAGTATTGCCCATTCTGAGTCATGCAAGTCAAGTCAAGCAAGTAGAGAGAGTACGTGTGGAATGTCTCAAGTCAAGCAAGTCAAGCAAGTACTTCGGTGCAATGCTTAAACACCGTGGTCAATAAACTCCCATTGGCACAAGTACCTTCGGGCGCTCCTCCCAAGACCAGACCGGGCCCTATATGCACAGCATTTGCATATATTTCTTTTGACAGCCACTCTCATTTATAGCCAATATGGAATTCAAGGGTTGACCATTGTAAGAACATAAGGTAGATTCCATGAATGGAGTTCAAAGGCATATATCATGCAGGAGATGAACTAGGGTTATGTCGGTATAAACCAATAGACTAATCCGAAAATCAGAACGAAATTAGCAGCTAACAGGCTGCCTCACTGAATTGGCGCCTGGGGGTTAGCCTTGCTTTCAAGCTTTCAGGAAATGGCGCCTGGGGGTCAGGCAGTCTCTCAGGGAATTGGCGCCTGGGGGGCAGGCTGTCTTTCAATCAATTGGAGCTTGGGGGTTGCCCAGTCTTTCAGAAATTATATATATATAGATGGAAAATGGCGCATGGGGGTCAGGTACCCTTTCATGAAATTGGTGCCTGGGGGTTTGGCCTTCTTTCAAATTTTTATATATTTATATATAAATGGAAATGGCACCCCTGCAGAGAGTCATCATTTAAATGACGTCCCTCTTGAGGGTCACTATTCATGAAATTGGCGCCTCTGGCTAGGGCGCCAATTCATTTGGCCCCTATTTACACCAGGCAGGTACGTTTAGGACTCATGATACTATTCATAATGTAGAAGTTTCACGCAATCAGGAACCAGGGATATGGATAGATAGAGAAAATTATCGGGAGTTTAGAACTATGTTCATGCAGAATTGTTAGGTTTTAGTTCCATAGATATTAATTTCCCTACATGGTGTATATAATTATTGGGAAAAGGAATTGGCGCTTCCCCAGGGGGTCTTCATTTAAATGACGACCCTCTGGAGGGTCATCAATTGAAGTAAATGGCGCCCTGGTTAGGGGCGCCTATTCAGTTGGGTCATGCACTATTCACATTCCCAAAGTTTCTCGGAATCAGGAAGTAATGACATGTATAGGTAGAGAAAAATATCAGGATCACATAAACATATTCAAGCTAGAAATTTATGATTTAGTTCAATAGATATAGATTTTTGAATGCGTTGATTGTTAATTGCAGGAAATGAATTGACGACATTGTCTTCAATTCAATGGCGCCCTGGATAGGGGCACCCCTTCAGGAAATGGCGACCTGGTCAGGGGCGCCCTTTACCTGAGGGCTGGTCTTTCTAGGTTTTAAAAATATATACATATCTCTTGTAAAATAGGTTATATACTAGGAGTAAAACATGATTATTTGAGGCTGTAAAAACTAGTATGACAGGATATATTCGAATCCGGTAAGATCAGTATAACAGACTATGTAGAAAACTTGGTGTAACAGGCTATAGTTGTTCTACTTAAAAACCCGTGTAACATGCTATAGAGAATGGTCTACTTAAAACTCGTGTAACATGCTATAGAGTATGGAACAGGCTGCATGGCATGATAGATGGATATACTAGCATGTTATGTTACCCTATTTTGGCTACAGGTTGGGCTAGATCTTGAGAACACCTACCTTTTTGGAGTGCTACACGTAGTATAGATAGAGAAAATAAAGAAAGCCCCTTCACATTCTCTTCAGCAGTAGGAAGAAGCACGTGGGAAGAAGAGCTCCAGCAGCAGGACATAGAATGTAGGAAGAAGACATCCCTTCACGTCTTTCGAAGGAAAGAAGAGAAATATTCCCTTCTGTAAGCAGCACTGATAATGGCAGTAGCCTCTGCCTATGCTTCGGAGGGAAATAGTTATAGAAAATCTGGTTGCCAACGCAAAGCATTGGTTTATTGTCTTACGGGTCCGGTTGGGGAACAAGATCCTAGATCATTGTTGTCCATGGTCAGAGGATGGTGCTTTGCCAACTAAATGAGGTTGTTCGTGCCTCAACCTTCTAGAAGCACTTTGGAAATGGCGCCTTGATATAGGGGCGCCCTTCAAATGGGTGATCCTATTCATGTAAGTGACGCTTTTGCATGAGGGCGTCCATTCTTCATGGCTTTAGATAAAACTGCAACCTTCACGTGTTTGGTCTTCATGGTGTATATATATATTAATATATATAGTGGGATGGTAGCCCAAGGGAAATAGCGCCCTTGCGTGGGGGCTCCTATTTAGTGAATGGCACCTTGGTAAGGGGGTGTCCATTCTTTTTGGGTTGGAAAAAGTGAAACCCCACTACGTACTATCCATGTGTTGGCATTTAAGTGATGTAGGGCTTTGTACATTTATATAGTGGTCCTCATAAGGTATGGTTCTTTTTATAAGGCCTTCATGTAGGATTCTTTATTTAAGAAGTTCAACTTCTCTATTATTTTATCGGGGGTGCTACACATAATGACTCATAGTTGTCATCATCAAAAGGGGGGAGAATGTTGGATATATGCTATTTTGATGATGTCTGACTATAACTCATTGATGAGTCCTGAAGAGGCGTGATCTCATGCTGGTCCTGAGTTGGGGAGATGATCACCGAACAGTGAACTGCAAGGAAGGGAAACGGATCAGGGAGCCCAGGGATGGTTCCATGGGGTAAATCCTCTGATGCCTAAGTCAGTAGAGCAATGGTGGAAGCTATAAAGGGAGGAAGAGAGAGAGGCACGAGATCTCTCTACACCAAGGTGGTGAAGTGGTTCTTGCTCAGGGAGTTTTAGGCGTGTGTTGGCCTTACCTTTCGCTGGAGGGAGTCCCAAGTTTAAATAGTACGCCGGCCTCATGAGTCCCGTAAGTTGAGGAGTTTTAGGCAGGAGTTACGTCTTCAACGTGGGCTCTTTACGTCCTTATCGTGGGATCTTTATAGCCTTGGGGGGTCATGGGTCCCTTATCCTCGTAAACTCCTGCTCATAAAGGGATCTCAACGGCAGCGTGGATAAGCAATCATCGGTCAACCCAAGCGTGAAGAGCGCCAACCCTGTCCGGGCGATAGGCATAGCTCGGATGAAGATCGGTCGGAGTGGGCGCTGAGCGCTAGCCTTTATCCCGACGAGGGGATAAATCGGGCGTGGGTCTTCCTCCGACCTTACCGACGCTCGGGCCTTCCGAGCCTAAGGGCCGCCGAGGAAGGGTTTGATCCCGAGTGATCTTATTGGGCTTTTTAGTCTAACTGGGCCCCGTGGGGCTATCACTTAGATGAGCTGGACCTCGTTTGGTCCTGATGGACCTAGTTCAGCTGCTCTTAAATGGGCTACAGAAATGCCCCTCTCCACTTGTCCCCCTCCTACTCCCGAGCTTTGGTAAGCTTCGAAGAGTAGCTAATTAGGGTTTTGGACCAGCGTGGCTCAGGTGAGTGAAGATCTGGCGGTGTTAGGAAGCCACGTGTCGTGGTCACCTGGGCCCTTAATAATGATGATTCTGACAGATTTGAACTGAAGGGGCCCCCTTTTCTCGGAGGTCGGAACGACGCGCCGCCTTCCGAGTAGGAATATAGGCATTGTGTGCTTGTCATCGCTCCAGACTCCCTCCATTTTTAGGGTTTGGCTCTCCTTCATGCTTACTTTTGGGGCTCTTTGATGCGTCGTGAGGACACGACGGAAGAGCAGAGGCTCGCAGCGGCGTTTGCAGAGTTGGTGGAGATAACTGCGGAGGCAGTCCGACAGCTTCCTCTTCCTCCAGAGTCTTCGGGGTCCCGGGAGCATCTTTCTTCAAGTTCCTCTCCGGATTCCATGGTGGTTCAGCGTCCGGATGTCGAAGAGTGGGAGGGCGAGCCTACGATGAGGGGGATGGCTCCAAACTACAGTGAACTGGGGGAGGCGGAGATGAAACGGCTGGAGCACCAGTTTCGTCTGCCCCATAAGTTTTTTTTTACCGCGTCTGCCCCGCACGAGACGAGCTTGGACTCTCGTACGGGCCACATCTGCACCTTTCTTCTGTCATGGAAGGGTGGGATCCGCCTTCCCTTCGAGCCCTTTGTTCTTTAAGCTTCTCAATTTCTTTCGGTTGGCGCCCGTTCAGTTGGTAGCCAACTCTTACCTTCTTCTTTCCGCCTTTCGCATCCTCTGCCATCAATGTGGGGTTCCTCCTTCCGTGGACCTCTTTCATTATTTTTTCGAGTTGAAGGTGCATCCCTCAACCGGGAAGGGCTTCTATTTGATCCAGGCAAGGCAGAATAGGAGCTGTGTCTCCTTGGCCGCGAAGGATTCTTCGCACAAGGGGTGGAAAACTCAGTTCTTCTAGGTGGGAATTTTCTCTGTGGAGGAGACTTGGAGGTGTCCCGTAATCCCCAATTTCCATCCGAACATTCCTCCGAGGCAGGACAAGTTTCCTCCGGACGTGGAGGAGTATGCGGCCATCTTGTTGGAGCATCGCCAGTTTACGGAGGAACTAGTGACTCCGAAGAACATCGAGCGATGTCTTCTCTATCGGCTAAAGCCGATAGGTATGGACATCATGAGCTAGCCTTCTGGTCGGGCAATGAGGCCTTCGCTTCTTCTCTTGATTATATCTTCCTTTGTGCAGACGCCAGGCGACCGGCTTTGGAGGAGACCGCAGAGGTGGTCGATCTCGGCGATGATTCGACTGCCGATGAGTCGGCTGCTCCCACGGGTCGCTCCCGAGCCCGAGATAAAGGAAAGGGGATGGCCCGGGAGGGGTCTTCCAGGTCACGGGGGTCCAAACGCAAGGATCCCGTGAAGGGCATGATCAGGGATGCCGTGAAGGCCAAGAAGCGGGCCAAGAAGGCCGGGGACGTCCCCGCAGTCAAAGGCGACCCTACCTTGGCTCACCCCTCCGTCGAGCATGATAGGGCCGACCCTACTAGGCGAGCTCTCCCACCCGCCGAGCAAGAGGGGCCGAGGTGGTTGGGGCTGCTCCTACGGTTGGCTATGATGCTGGCTTGGCTCCCCCCTCGACCAGGGACGAGGGGGCCAAGGCTGCTTCTGCGATTGGCAGTGGTGCTGGCCCGGCTCTCTCCTCGGCAGGAGTCGAGGGGGCCGTAGACGAGGCAGGCGACGCTGGGACCACGACCGAGATTGGGGCGTTGATTGAGGTGGGCGACGCTCTAGGTGGCGGTGCAGGTCCCGAGCCGGTCAAGGCTGGGGGGTCGCGAGAAAAGGTGACGTAGCCCCAACCGACTGAGGCACGAGGGGTGGACAAAGCCACGGCTCGATCTGGGCAGACCGGTGGGATGCCGATCGAAGAGGGGGTCTCTATTCCGGTGGCCCTGGAGAGGCTCGGCATCCAGGGCCCTTTGTACCAGGTATGTTTCGGTATAGCCGTGAAGGTGAAGGGGGGAGACAGGTAGCACTCCCCGTCCGCGGCCCTCGAGATGGTTATGGAGGGTGGATTAGTCCTGGCCCAGATGGGGGCCACTCTGGCAGAAGCTTATGCCCGATCAGAGTCAGAGCTGGTGAACCTGGCCTTGACCCTTGGTGGGTCTGACAGGAAGATGGCTCTGCTCACCGAGGAGCGTGATGGGCTTCGGCGGGTGTAATATCCTGGACCTTTCGGATCCTTCTTCGTGGGTCCCAGATCTGGTTTCTCAGAGTGTCTGGCTCCGTTGTGTCCGAAGTTTCATTTTGGACATCTTACGTGTTCGGATCGACGCGATCCGGAGTTGTTTCCGAGGCCCGGAAGTGTTCCGTGGATTTTTCCACATGTGTTTTTCAATTTCCGGTGTGGGTTTCGGTAATTCCTTCGGAACCTCGCTGCGGGTGAACCAGGTCGTTCACCTAAGCACGAGTGGTACCGTTGTGATCGGTGCGTTCCGAGGATCGCGGAAACATAATTTTCTATTTTTTGGTATTTTTTGTAATTTTTGGATTTTCTATAAATATCTCACTTTTTTCTCTCCCCTCACCCTCTTCTTCTTCTTCTTCTTCTTCTTCTTCTTCTTCTTCTTCTTCTTCTTCTTCTTCTTCTTCTTCTTCTTCCCCACCGTGAGCACCGCCCCTCCCTCTCTCTCTCTCGTTCGGCCGCGGCGACGTCCCCTTCCGGCTGCAGAAGGTGCGGGGCGACGGCGTGATGACGTGGGCGATGGCGAGGTGATCGTGGCGGCGTAAAGCTTGTGTGGAACCGTGAAGGGACGAGGGTTTTCAAAGCATTCTTTACGATCTTGGTAACGATTCGGCGGAGCATTCGCTCCATTGAGGTAGGGTGACGTTCCCTAGCTCCCCGCTGTTCATTTCCGTGGTTTATAGGTCGAGGGGAGGCCGAGAGGGGCTTGATTAAGCGGGTTTGGGGTTTTCCATGATTTGGGGAGAGCTCGCCCGATCTATGGATTTAGCCCGCGATTTCACGTTTTGGTGGCCTAGTATCATGCTAGGGGTCCCCAAAGGTCATCCCCTTTGATTTCCCCCTCTCTGGTGAAGGCATGGGGGCGTGGTTGGGTCTTTTGGGCTTTTTCCGCCGTTTCACCATCGGGCGAGTGTGACGATCCTTCCAGTGACTGTCACACTCTGTGACGCGCCTGGGTGGGTGCATCACAGCCCTTGTTTAGCCAGTTGGGGGTCAGGAACTGTGACGGTCCCACGATAGACCGCCACAGGCGTGTGACGCGCCTGGGTTGGGTCGTCAAAAAGTCCCGAACGTTGGCATCCGACCGTTGGCGCACCAGGACTAGCGCGTCACAGCCTTGTGAAGGCCCAGCGTAGGTGCGTCAGAAGCTATTCAACCCCCAGGCCGTGTGACGCTCCAGGGCTGGATCATTACATGTGTGTGCCGCTCCAGGAATGGACCGTCACATGCTGTGACGCACCGAGTGGTATGCGTCACAGCTTGCCCTTGTTTTTCCCTGTGACGCACCTGCATAGGCGCATCACAGTCTGTAACGCACCAGGGTGGGTGCGTTACACTCCGTTTTACATTGGGAGTGTGACGGCCTGCGTTGGACCGTTAGGCGTCTGTGACGGTCCAGCCTAGACCGTCAGGCGTCTGTGACGGTCCCGCCTAGACCGTCAGAGTCCTGTGATGCGTCTAGGGTAGACCGTCAGGCACTGGGCTGTCCAGGGTGGTTTACAACCCAGTTCCTGTTCCGACCGTGGTCACCGTGCGACGGTGCCGGTACGTGGGGGGTCCCCGTACGTCGTCGGATGCGGACGTGATTTTTCGTTGACTTGAGAGTCTACTCCGTCAGTGACCCTCCACTAGTCGTAGCCTTCTTACACGCGTGTGGTCCCACCAGGGAGTGGTGGAGAGGCTACCCTGAGGATGGTTTTTTTAGACTGGTTTCCGTCGGGCCCCTCGTCGTTAGCGAGAGTCCGGCTACGGGGGAAAACCAGTCAGAGGGCCAGACCTAGGACGCATGGTCTGTGTGTGCACACGTGGTTGGGGGCAGTTGGAACCACGCTGACGAGTGTGACCCCAGCTAGTCACTTGGTTGTGGTACTTGTTCGGTGTCCGTGCCTCCGGTAGGCGCTACCACGTCAGGCAGTTCACCTGCGGTGCGGTGTAAGTCGTCAAGGGACGCTACCGACTGTGCTTCTAGTGGGAGGTACTCCTGTCTAGTCGGGAGTGTCAGGCTGTCCGTCATTGTGGCTTCGACCTTCGGGTTTCGTCGTGTTGACCATTGCGTTTCGGTATTCCTGCCGTGGTGCGTGTGTCAGCTTGCGTGCCGTGAGACCGGTGTTTTGTAATGGCAGGGCTTCCTTTTCGAGGTACTCGCTTACTACTAGCATAGCGATTTCTCCGTTTGCGAGGTAGGGTTCGAGTGATCCCTACTGAGTCTTGTTCCGAGACTCATTCCCTGGGTGTTTTCACCGTGTTTCAGGCAAGGCGAGGCTTCAGGGGAGTTCGTCTGAGGCTCAACGCTGTTCAGGTGCCCAGTGTTAGTGCCAGAGGTCAGAGCCGGGGTATGCCCCGTGTAGCTGTACTTTCTTTTCTTGTCTCTGTACTAGTTGTGGACTATTGTTGTTATTTTATTGTTATCTTGTGGACCATGTAAAATGTTAATTCATTTTCTGCTTATTTGTATAACTGTTTAATTTCTGTAATTATTTATGATACTTGTGTAGTTTCTACACCATCCTTCTAACCCTTCCGAGTCTTCGGACTCGTGGGTGGCGGTGCGAGTCTCGGGTTATCGGATCTTCCCGGTAATCGGATTCTCTAGTCGTTACAGCTAGTATCAGAGCGCGATTATGGAATTATACGAGAATCATAGGTAATTGTGGTGGTCCACCAGTCCACAACGATGATGTACAGTTGACACTAGCATCGGGCATTGTGTGTTTTTCTTGACCTTGCCGTTTCCGTGTTTTCTGTCTTTCCTTCAGGTGCGTGTATGGCGCCGAGGCGGGCGACTCGCTCTCAGCAGGGGCAGTCGGCTGGAGGTCAAGAGATCCAACAGGAGGAGTAGAGTAGAGCGCCACCAACGGGCACCGAGGCAGCGGATGCTGCTAGGGTTTCGGGGGCCGAGGATTTCTTCTGTGGCATGTACCAGCTTATGTCTCAGTAGTTCGGCGGAGAGGCTGGTGAGGGCTCATCGACCAGGGGTGGGCCAGGCCGAGTAGTGAGGGATTTCATGCAGTTTCATCCCCCTTACTATGGCGGTCAGCCAGACCCTGATGTGGCTCGTGATTGGCTCAACGAGATGGAGCGGGTGTTCAGTTCCGCGAGATGTGCTGCAGAGGACAGGGTGATATTGGCCTATAACCAGTTGCAGGGTACGGCTCGAGCGTGGTGGTCTTCCGAGTGGAAGACGTCTTTTCGGTCTTATCCCCTTGAGCAGATTGCGTGGGGCGACTTCATCAGCGCCTTTGAGCGTACGTACTGTCCAGAGTTTATTACTACGCAGCGGATGCGTGAGTTTTTAGAGCTGGTTCAGGGCGACATGTCCGTGTTGCAGTACAGGGCCCGGTTTGTCAAGCTGGGTCGGTATGCACCTCATATCATGGAGAATGAGAGGGTGAAGACCGCACAGTTCGTTCAGGGCTTGAGGCAGGAGCTGAGGCACCATTTGATCATGAATGCTGCCACCGATTTGGAGACAGTGTCTCGCGTTGCGGCTTCTTTGGAGATGGATATGCATAGGACTCGAGGACCGATTAGCCAGGGGCAGTCTTTGTCAGGTTGCAGCCAGCAGTCGGCTACTCAACAGCAGGGTTCCTTCCAACATGCGTCGGGTGGTTCAGGAGCGCCGGCACTGGTAGCGTCAGTGACAGGATTAGTGTCTTTTGGCACGAAGGTCAAGAAGTTCTTCGGGAAGAGTTTCTGAAAGAAGAAGTCCAAGGGTCAGGGGCAGGCATCGTCTGGCAGTGTACAACAGCCGGTTCCATTTCAGCGTCAGGGATCAGTGGGTGGATCGCGAGGACCGTGTCCACGATGTGGCGAGCATCACCTAGGCAGGCAGTGCACGGCGCCGATTATCTGTTTTTGGTGTGACCAGCCAGGGCACATGGCGCTTGACTGTCCTCAGAGGCAGCAGTAGCAGTAGTTTCCTCAGCAGCAGCAGGTTCCCTAGCAGTAGAGGCCGCAGCAGCAGCAGCAGGGACAGTATCCGCCGCTACCCAGGTCAGCTAGTGTGGGAGGCAGGCAGAGAGCTCGAGGCCAGATCACACACATGACCAGGGCAGAGGCAGTGGCGTCGCAGCTCGTGGAAGGTACCGTTCAGATTTTGGGTTGTGCGGCCCGAGTTTTGTTTGATTCTGGCGCGTCTCATTCATTTATTTCGGAGGATTTCGTGCTGAGCATCGAGGAGCCGGTGACACAGTTATCCTGTGATTTGGTAGTGGAGTTGCCTTCGGGTGATTTTATGATCACTCCGTATTGCTTCGATGAGGTTCCCGTGTGGGTGGAAGGGCGGAGTTTACCGGCTAGGCTCTATGGGTTGCCGCTTCAGGACTTTGATGTGATTTTGGGCATGGATTGGCTCGAGGCACATCATGCGTTGGTGGATTGTGGCTCGAAGAGAGTTTATTTTCGGCGACTTCGTGGACCCACCTTCTATTTCCAAGGTATCAAGTCTTCCTCTTTCCGCTTTCTTATCTCTGTGATTCGAGCTTGCCATTTGCTTGATGCGGGTTGTCAGGGTTTCCTCGCTTATGTGGTCTTGGTAGACCAGCCGTGTCCGGATGTCAAGGACATTCCGGTGGTGTGTGAGTTTCTCGATGTTTTCCCGGAGGACTTACCTGGATTTCCTCCCCAACGGGAGATCGATTTCGTTATTAAGGTGGTGCCGGGTACGGGACCTATGGCGAAGGCTCCCTACCGTATGGCTCCCGCTGAGTTGAGGGAGTTGCAGGCGCAGTTGCAAGAGTTGCTGGCCAAGGGGTACATTCGTCCTAGCTTTTCCCCTTGGAGTGCGCCTGTGTTGTTTGTGAAGAAGAAGGACGGTAGCTTGCGGTTGTGCATTGACTACCGACAGCTGAATGAAGTGACCATTAAGAACAAGTATCCGTTGCCACGGATCGATGATTTGTTCGACCAGCTTCAGTCCGCTCGAGTATTCTCGAGGATTGATTTGCGGTCCAGTTACTATTAGCTGAGAATTTACGAGTCTGATGTGGAGAAGACTGCGTTTGGTACGAGGTACGGGCATTATGAGTTTCTAGTGATACCATTTGGACTCACCAATGCCCCCGTAGCCTTCATGGACTTGATGCAGACGGTGTTTCATCCGTATTTGGACCAGTTCATGGTCGTATTTGTGGACGACATCCTTGTCTATTCGCGGTCTGCCGAGGAGCACACGTACAATTTGGGTGTGGTGCTGCAGACGTTGCGAGATCACCAGTTGTATGCGAAGCTCAGTAAGTGCGAGTTCTGGCTTCGTAAGGTACACTTTTTGGGGCACGTGATTTCTGGTGATGGCATTTCCGTGGACCCCGCCAAGGTCGAGGCAGTAATGCGATGGCCGAGGCCGAGGTCTGTGACCGAGATCCGGAGTTTCTTGGGGCTTGCGGGTTATTATCGTCGGTTTATCCAAGATTTTTCTCGCATTACGACCCCGATGACTAGACTCACATGGAAGGATGTGCCTTTCATCTGGTCTGAGGAGTGTGAGCAGAGTTTCAGGGAGCTTTTGTGGTGTGTACAGATGCTTCCGGGGTCGGATTGGGTGCTGTGTTGATGCAGTATGATAGAGTGGTGGCTTATGCATCTCGGCAGCTGAAGCTCCACGAGGAGAACTACCCTACCCATGACCTTGAGTTGGCGACTGTGATCTTCGCGCTGAAGATCTGGAGGCATTATCTGTACGGTGAGAAGTTCGAGGTGTTCACTGACCATCAGAGTTTAAGGTATGTGTTCACGCAGAGGAACCTCAACCTCAGGCAAAGGCGTTGGATGGAGTATATGAAGGATTATGACTTCACCCTGTCTTATCAGCCGGGCAGGATGAACGTCGTAGCCGATGCCTTGAGTCGGAAGGTCGCGGTCAGTGCCTTGATGTTGAGGAAGTTGAGGCTCTAGGAACAAGTGCCCAAAGTATCTTTCAGGCTCAAGATTCCCCAAGAGTCAGGGTTAGCTGTGCTTGCGAGTCTGACTGTCACGCCTGCTATCTGTCGTCAGGTGACAGAGGCTTAGCATGCGGACCCTGAGTTGCCCCGGATTCTAGCTATGGCTGATGTGGAACTCGGCGAGGATGGTGCTGCGCGGTTTCGTGGCAGGCTGTACGTCCCAGCTGAGGAGTAGGTTCGTCGTGCGGTGTTGCATGAGGCTCATGGGAGCAGGTACACCGTACACCCGGGTGCGACGAAGATGTATCGGAATTTGCGGAGGCAGTTCTGGTGGCCTGGCATGAAGAGAGATGTGGCCGAGTTCGTGGCCAGGTGCCTGACCTGTCAGCAGGTGAAGGCGGAGCATCAGTGACCAGAAGGTACTCTCCAGGCCTTGGATGTTCCCGCGTAGAAGTGGGACCACGTGACCACAGATTTTGTGGTGGGTTTGCCGAGGACTCCGAGTGGGCAGGATAGTATTTGGTTGCTGGTGGATCGGCTGACGAAGGTGACTCGGTTGTTACCGGTCAAGGTCAGCTGGAGTGTGCCCAAGTTAGCTCGTCTTTATGTGGAGCGGATCGTTCTGTTGCATGGTATTCCCATCTCCATCGTGTCGGATCGGGATGCGCGCTTCACGTCTGGATTCTGGAGGAGTTTCCAGCGAGCTCTTGGCACGGAGTTGGCTTTTAGCTCAGCGTATCATCCTCAGTCAGATGGACAGTCTGAGAGGACCATCCAGACTTTGGAGGATATGCTGAGATCCTGCTGCCTGGAGTGGCAGGGGAGTTGGATTCACCACCTACCGTTGGTGGAGTTTGCCTACAACAACAGCTATCATTCGAGCATCGGCATGGCTCCTTATGAGGCATTGTATGGGCGTCCGTGTCGGACTCCACTTGACTGGTTTGAGGTTGGTGAGCGTGTTTTGATGGGGCCAGAGTTGGTGCAGCAGTGTGTGGATGTTGTGCACATGGTTCGTTAGAACATGTTGGCGGCCCAGAGTCGGCAGAAGAGCTATGCTGACTGGAGGAGGCAACCCCTCGCGTTCGCCGTGGGCAATCAGGTATTCTTGAGAGTTTCTCCGATGAAGGGGGTGATGCATTTTGGACGGCGTGGGAAGCTGAGTCCCCGCTATGTTGGTCTATTTCCCATTGTGGAGCGCGTCGGTGAGGTAGCTTATCGGTTGCAGTTACCCCCTGAGTTAGCATCGGTGCATGACGTGTTCCACGTCTCGATGTTACGGAGGTATATGCCCGACGACTCTCATGTGCTTGAGGATTCTGTGTGGCCCGAGGTGACAACAGATCTTTCTCTTCCAGAGTTTCCCGTCCGCGTTGTGGATAGGCGAGAGCAGCGCCTGTGGAGCAAGGCCATCCCCTCGGTGAAGGTGGTGTGGTAGCGACACTCTGGTGGTGAGGCTTCTTGGGAACGTGAGGACGAGATGCGTCAATAGTTTCCTTACCTGTTTGAGTGAGTCTTCCTATTCTTTCCCCTTGGGTTGTTCTCAATTTCGAGGATGAAATTCCTTTAAGGGGGGAAGGCTGTAATATCCCAGACCTTTCGGATCCTTTTTCGTGGGTTCCGGATCTGATTTCTCGGAGTGTCCGGCTCCGTTGTGTCTGAAGTTTCGTTTCGGACATCTTTCATGTTCGGATCGACACGATCCGGAGTTATTTCAGAGGCCCGGAAGCGTTCCGCAGCTTTTTCCACGTGTGTTTTCCGTTTTCCGGTGTGGGTTTCTGAAATTCCTTCGGAACCTCGCTGCAGGTGAACCGGGTCGTTCACCTGGGCACGAGTGGTACCGTTGCGATCGGTACGTTCCGAGGATCGCGGAAACGTAATTTTCTATTTTTTGATATTTTCTGAATTTTTGGATTTTCTATAAATATCTCACTTTTCTCTCTCTCCCTCACCCTCTTCTTCTTCTTCTTCTTCTTCCTTCTTTCTCCCCCACCGTGAGCACCGCCCCTCCCTCTCTCTCTCTCGTTCGGCCGCGGCGACGTCCCCTTCCGGCTGCTGACGGTGCGGGGCGACGGCGTGACGACGTGGGCGACGACGAGGTGATCGTGGCGGCGTAAAGCTTGTGCGGAACCGTGAAGGGACGAGGGTTTTCAAAGCGTTCTTTGCGATCTCGGTAACGATTCGGTGGAGCATTCGCTCCATTGAGGTAGGGTGACGTTCCCTAGCTCCCCTCCGTTCATTTCCGTGGTTTATAGGCCGAGGGGAGGCCGAGAGGGGCTTGATTAAGCGGGTTTGGGGTTTTCCATGATTTGGGGAGAGCTCCCCCAATCTATGGATTTAGCCCGCGATTTCACGTTTTGGTGGCCTAGTATCATGCTAGGGGTCCCCAGGGGTCTTCCCCTTTGATTTCCCCCTCTCCGGTGGAGGCATGTGGGCGTGGTTGGGTCTTTTGGGCTTTTCCCGCCATTTCGCCGTCGGGCGAGTGTGACGGTCCTTCCAGTGACCATCACACTCTGTTACGCGCCTGGGTGGGTGCGTCACAGCCCTTGTTTAGCCAGTTGGGGGTCAGGGACTGTGACGGTCCCACGATAGACGGCCACAGACATGTGACGCGCCTAGGTTGAACCGTCAGAGCGTCCCGACCGTTGGCATCCGACCGTTGGTTTGACCATTGGGGGTCAAGGCGTGTGACGCACTAGGACTGGCGCGTCACAGCCTTGTGACGGCCCAGCGTGGGTGCGTCGGAAGATATTCAACCCCCAGGCCGTGTGACGCTCCAGGGCTGGACCGTTACATGTGTATGACGCTCCAGGAATGGACCGTCACATGCTGTGGCGCACCGAGTGGTATGCGTCACAGCTTGCCCTTTTTTTTCCCTGTGACGCACCTGCATAGGCGTGTCACAGTCTGTAACGCACTAGGGCGGGTGCGTTACACTCCGTTTTACACTAGGAGTGTGACGGCCTGCCTTGGACCGTCAGGCGTCTGTGACGGTCAGCCTAGACCGTCAGGTGATGCGGGACGAGACCACGGACACGACAACAGCCCTTGGACTCTAGGTGAGCTCGTGATTGTCCCTTAACGTGGGAAGCGTCGGACGTGCACGGTTGAGAAACCGACAAGAGCTAGGGTGGTCAATTCTCTTTTGTGCCCGAATCGGGTCACGGGACGGTAACGCTCTCTCTCGCAGCAGCGGTGATATAAATATAAAGCGAGCTAATTATCCCTACACATGCTCTCTAGCAGCGCCATAAACAAATATATATGAAGTAAGCAAAATACCGAGAAGGGAGCGAAAATGATACCTCCACGCGCTCGGCGTGGGGACGACGGACCCGGCCGAAACCCGTACTCCCGGAATAATATTACACACTTGTTACAGCCATGAAGCACTGCCCACTCCACATAGGGAGGTATGGACGCGGATTTTTTATTTATTTTATTTTTATTATTTTTGGTTTTAGATTTTAGATTTATTAGGCGTGCCAGTCACATATGTGACGATTTCATTATGCGCTCGATCTGACTTCTAATCAGTCGATTGTGAGTGATCGTGTCTAGACCAAAAGTCCATCATACCATAAAGGTTATGACGTTAATTACGTCCTCACTAAGAAGGACAACCCTTGATTAAACGCCAAAGTAAGAGGAGACCGGCGGCAAAAGCCCAAATGAGAGCATGCTAATTTATCTGCAAGACCTTGAGTAGACCGGATAAAGCGAGGGTATATCAGGTACGGAGAAAATCCGGCAGCATATCCCCACACCTTGGATCATGCCAAGGAGAGATAGACCCTCATCCACGGGATGCCGGGACGAAGGCCGAAAGATAAGGGCACTAGGCCCGGGAACACTGTTTGCATTCATAGCACCGGTTGATATTCCCTTGGAAACCATCGGAGCACATGCAGTGGCAGAGCTCCTTAGGTTCATAGGGTTACAGAGGAATCTTGATCGGGACCGAGTAATGTAGGGGAGGCCATTCCCCGTTAGTTTATCTCTTGAGGCATACATGATGACCTCTGGATACCCCTCAGGCAGGTATAGTGGAGTGATCAAGAGTTGGACTAAGGTGGAGATGGAAATTCCTAGCATAGGGCTCTGGTGCAACCTTGTCGGCACAGTTTTCATATAAAAGGGAGGGGTTCTCGGCACGGCCAGGTTCTCGGCACGCAAATGCCATGCCGGGAACTATTCATCATGCCGGGAGGGTCCCGTGCCGGGAAGGTAGGGGTTTGTTGGCAAAAGGAGGGTTCTCGGCGTGGAGATGCCATGTCGGGAACTATTCATCGTGCCGGGAAGGTCCCGTGCCGGGAAGGTAGGGGTTTGTTGGCAAAAGGAGGGTTCTCGGCGTGGAGATGCCATGCCGGGAACTATTCATCGTGCCGGGAAGGTCCCGTGCCGGGAAGGTAGGGGTTTGTTAGCAAAAGGAGGGTTCTCGGCGTGGAGATGCCATGCCGGGAACTATTCATCGTGCCGGGAAGGTCCCGTGCCGGGAAGGTAGGGGTTTGTTAGCAAAAGGAGGGTTCTCGGCGTAGAGATGCCATGGTGCTGTGTTCTAAGGTTTTTTTGGGATTTAGGCTTCGATTGAGGTAGGGTTTAGGACACAAATGGGAGGCTGGATCAGGGCATTTGCTGGGCAGTGCCAAGGAATCAAAGGGGGGAGGTAGAATCCATCGAGGGATCATGATCATCAGCCGTTTACAGCCCTCTGGGACAAATGTTCTTTCCATGTCGCCAGTCGTCCAGGGAATCAAGAGATAGCCATCTCAGATCCCTGGAGCGACCCTAGTGGCTTGGGAAGAGGAGACTGAACAAGAGAAAGGAGGGCTTCGTGATGCCAGCATCACTGACAGGGGGATAGGGTAGAGCCCAAAGACCCATGGAAGCGAGGATCGGGACTCTACCTTTGTTGTTCCTCCAGGAATAGCAGTCAGAGGGTGGAAATCATCCGAAAACCCCGATCATCGGAATGACTGATTCATGTAATAAACAACACATGCTCCAAAGAACAGAGGAACTAAAGATCTCATCACTTCGTTTATTAGCCTCATGATATTATGTTTAGTTTCCACATCTCTTTTAGTGCCAGCTCCTGGAGAAATTTAGGCAGCACCTCCCTCGGATTTAGCATTTGCCAGGGAATGATAGACAATCACCCACGGAGTGCCAGGGTGAAAGCCAGAAAAGAAGGGTATTAGACCCCTAGCCAGTGTCCGTGCTGGCAGCACTATCTTAATATCCCTTGTAGGGCCATCAAAGCCCACGCAGTGGCAGAGCTCCTTTGGTTAGTAGGGTCTGTGAACAAAGTCCACTCCAAACGATATAATGTAGGGGGAAGTTGCTCCCCATTGATTTGATCCTTGAGACGGGTATGATGACCATGAATATCTCTCAATAGGATGTAGGGTTGTCTTGGGTGAATTACAAGGGTGTAGGAATAATTTCTTGACCGGTAGCAAGGGGTTCTCAGCCTGGCTCCAAGGATTGGAGGGTTCTCGACGTAGGAATTGGGAGCTAGGAAGGGGAGGCCAAGGTTCTCGGCGCCCAAGTTCCCGGCGCGCTAACCAGCGAGCCGAGGGCTATTCATGGCGCCGGGAAGGTCTTGTGCTGAGAAGGTCTGGGCGCCGGGAAGGCCCTGCTTTGGGGTTTTAGGGGTTTTGTTCTTGGCTCTGCTATGGGGGTTTTGGGGGTTCTTCAGCATGGATTCTGGACTGGATTAAGGGTGTAAGAAGGTTGGATCAGGGTTTTATCAAGGTAGAGCCCGGGAAATGCTTGGAGGTAAGATCCATTGAGAAATCTGGGTCATCAACTATTGAAAACCTCGGGATATATACATATGATTTTTATTGCCTGCTGTCCAGGTGATCAAGAGATTGATGTCTCTGATCCCTGAGCAACCTGAAGGCTCGAGAGAGGGCTAAAATCTCTGCAGGGGGCATGTCATTAAGAGAAGAAAGGATAAGGAGATGAAACCCAATAACCCATTGGATGAGGGCCGGTGCTCCATCCTCATCTTTTCTCAAAGGACAGACCCCCTGATATGCAAAAGATACGGAAACCCGGAATATCAGAGTCATCAAGCATCTTGCGGAACAACACGTACAGAGGGGGAGACAGATGACAGAGTAAGGTATCAGTGCCTCTACTGCCAGGGGACGAGAGAGTCCAAGATCCACTGAAAGGATCTGAACCTCACGAGAACCCTTCTGGAGCAGCCAAGGCCAGAACCCGGGGGTAGGGAAACATACACAGAGTAATATAGAGAAAGAATAACAGTGAACACTATGCATGCAGTGCTCTTTCACCCCTTTTATTCATTCAATCGTCACACAAGATACATCAGATGGTCTCCATCAAACCAAAAGGAAGAAATGAAGGAAACCCAACAGGAGACACATGGTTTCATCGGGACGAACTGATCATCAGGTAAGAACATAAACATTGGGGAGAGAAAAATACAGCAGAGAAAACAACGGAGAAACTATGGGGGAGGGCGGAGTATTGACTCCTCTCCCTCCCCAGCTGCCCACCTTCTTCTCTGATCTCTTGGCTTCTTCTCTGCTTCTTCTTCTGTTGACGCTTCTCTTCTATCGTTGTCCTTCTTTCTTCGAGAGAAAAGGGGTGTTTTATAGGCACAGCACCCCCCCTTCTCGGCATGACTCACTTCGGCGCGTCTTTCACACCTTCCCGGCGCGCCTCAATCGACTGCGGAAGCTTCCCGGCGCCAAGAATATAGCTTCCCGGCGCCAATCTCATGAGCTTTGGGCTTTGGTGAGGGGCTCCCGGCGCCAACCTCATGAGCCCATTTAGGGCTTTTAATGTTTTGATCTCTCTCATCAGCAGGCTTGAGCTGTCAAAGGTGCCTAACCTATCTTTTCATTTGTCAGTCCTCCGAGTCGGTCAGAACATGTGAAGGGCTCCTAGTTGGTGAGTCGACATAGTCTTATCAGAGCATTTCTGGAGATTTTCATCAGTCAATAGACCGCAATTCTTTATCGGCACTGCCATCTGAGCGACGACAATACCGGACATCAGGTTGGCCGGGAAGGGCTTCAGCTGGATGACAGCTTTAGTGACGACTCTTCTGTAGTTTTGGCTCTGCAGGAATCCCTAGGATCTTCATCTCTGATTTGATCTTATCTTCGGTCCCATCTTTGTTCTTGATTATATTTCAGGTGTCAACAAATGCCCCCCACCTGCAGACGGCGTAAGCGCAGAATAAGCGGCACGGTGTCCGCAGGTGCATCTTTAGCTCAATGCTATTGACTCATTCTTTCAGTTATAGCTTGGCAGTATCCCCATACTGGGATTTCATCCTAGCACGATCTTCTTGGCTTGAACCTCGATCAGCTGGACATCTATCGGCTTGAGCCCTGATCAACTGGCACATCTGGCATCTGTCGATTTTGAGCCCCGATTAACGGCATATTTGGCATCTGTCAGTTTTGAGCCCCGATTGGCTGAACATCTGTCATCTGTCGATTTTGAGCCCCGATTGGCTGAACATCTATTTCATGCGCTGTTACTTCCTTCATGTGGAAGAGTGCCAGTCTCAGCAGCCTTTACGTGGATGACCCGTGTTCAGCAGGAGAGCATCCATCCTGTCAGGGAGAGAATGGAGGACTCGCTCCACCGCGTGTCGGTATCCGGTGGGACTGCCTTTGCTGAACTTGTTGGTTAACGGAAGACCTATTTTTAGGCCATAGCATCTTGCGGGAGTGTAGACGAGAGGGGTTCTAGAGGAGCATTTGGAACAGATGAGAGGTCCGTTCCTCAAAGCCGTCCGTTGCGATGTGCCGACCGACCAGTGCATGGTTTCATCGTCGACATTGGGTTTATGTCGATGTAAAGGAGTTTGAGCTTCATCAGAATAGACGTAAGGTCTAAACCGGGTAAGTTCATCGCGGGTGGGACATAGAATGGTGTGCAGTTTCATCAGAATAGACGTAAGGTCTATCTCGACAGGGTTTCATCATTGATCGGGCAAGGTGCCGGTCGATCAATAGCTGGTTTTATCATTGATATTGGGTTTATATCGATGCAAAGAAAGAGTTTAAGTTTCATCAGAATAGACGAATGGTCTAAACTGGCAGGGTTTCATCATTGGTCGGGCGAGGTGTCGGTCGACCAACAGCTGGTTTCATCATCGATATTGGGTTTATATCGATGCAAAGAAAGTGTTATAAGTTTCATCAGAATAGACGAATGGTCTAAACTGGCATGGTTTCATCATTGATCGGGCGAGGTGCCGGTCGATCAACAGTTGGTTTCATCATCGATATTGGGTTTATATCGACGCAAAGAAGAGTTTAAGTTTCATCAGAATAGATGAATGGTCTAAACTGGCAGGGTTTCATCATTGGTCGGGCGAGGTGCCGGTCAACCAACAGCTGGTTTCATCATCGATATTGGGTTTATATCGATGCAAAGAGAGTTTTATAAGTTTCATCAGAATAGACGTAAGGTCTAAACTGGGTGGGGTTTCATCATTGATCGGGCAGTGTGCCAATCGATCAACAGTTAGTTTCATCATCGATATTGGGTTTATATCGACGCAAAGAAGAGTTTCATAAGTTTCATCAGAATAGACGAAAGGTCTAAACTGGCAGGGTTTCATCATTTGTCGGGCGAGGTGCCAGTCGACCAACAGCTGGTTTCATCATCGATATTGGGTTTATATCGACGCAAGGAAGAGTTTCATAAGTTTCATCAGAATAGACGAAAGGTCTAAACTGGCAGGGTTTCATCATTGGTCGGGCGAGGTGCCGGTCGATCAACAGCTAGTTTTATCATCGATATTGGGTTTATATCGATGCAAGGAGAGTTTGTGTTTTCATCAGAATGGACGTAAGGTCCAGACTGGGTAGGGTTTAAACTGGACATGGTTTCATCACTGATCGAGCGAGGTGCCAGTCAATCAATGGTTGGTTTTATCGTCGATATTGGGCTCATATCGACGCAAGGAGTTTTATAGGTTTCATCAGTATAGACGTAAGGTCTAAACCGGACAGAGGATTTCATCATTGATCGGGCGAGGTGCCGGTCGACCAACAGCTGGTTTCATCATCGATATTGGGTTTATATCGACGCAAAGAAGAGTTTCATAAGTTTCATCAGAATAGACGAAAGGTCTAAACTGGCAGGGTTTCATCATTGGTCGGGCGAGGTGCCGGTCGACCAACAGCTGGTTTCATCATCGATATTGGGTTTATATCGACGCAAAGAAGAGTTTCATAAGTTTCATCAGAATAGACGAAAGGTCTAAGCTGGCAGGGTTTCATCATTGATCGGGCAAGGTGCCAGTCGATCAATGGTTGGTTTTATCGTCGATATTGGGCTCATATCAACGCAAGGAGTTTCATAGGTTTCATCAGTATAGGCGTAAGGTCTAAACCGGACAGAGGATTTCATCATTGATCGGGCGAGGTGCCGGTCGATCAACGGTGGGATGTAGGTAGAGGTGTAGGTCTCGTCAGGATAGACATGAGGTCTATTTTAGCAGGTTTTATCGCGGGCGGGACTTCGCCAAGAGATACGTAGGTTTCATCAGAATAGACGTAGGGTCTATCCTAGTAGGGTTTCATCGTTGATCGGGCAAGGAGCCGATCGATCAAGGGAAGGTTTAAGAGTTTCATCAGGGTAGACGTGAGGTCTGAGCTGGACAGGCTTTATCAGAATGGTGATGGGTTTCATCATCGGTGGGACGTTTGAAACAGGGTATGTAGATTTCATCAGGATAAATGTAAGGTCTATCCCGGAGAGGCCTTATCATTGGCGGGGCGTGGAGCCAGCTGACCGACGGAAGGCTTCAACAGTGAAGGGGAGGTAAAGGCAGCGTGCTGGTTGGCATGGAACTTTTGAATTACCACATTACTAACCCAAGTGCCCTTTCGGGTTTTCACCGGAGCCAGCCCCCTTTTGTTTTTGCCCACGCGCCCTTTCGGGTTTTCATGTGGCGGGGTACCTGATTTTGCCTGCAGTGCCCTTTTTGGGTTTTCACCGTAGCTGGGTTTTGGCCATTTTTGCCCTTGCTCAGAATGCCTGAACAAGTCTGGCGGGGCATCTCTATTTTTAGCCCCCATTTGTCTCTTTTCTCTTTTTCTTTTTTTTCTCTTTTTTCGTTGAATTGGGACTTTGGCTTTGTAATCCATGTGCTCAGCTTGTGTATGTATCATCATTGATGTGGGTGCTAACACCAATGCAAGGGGCATAAGGTTTCATCGTCTACCTAGGCGGAAGGCCTGGGTCGACTTGAGTGTGTTTTACGGCTTAGGCGCGAGCCGTTCACCGGGAGCATGGCTGTATCGTTGATGTGGGGATTGCCATCAACGCAAGGGAATAGGATTTCATCGTCCATCCAGACGGAAGGTCCAGATTGACTCGAGAGTGTGTGTAGTAGCTTAAGCACGAAGCCATTCGCTGGAAATGTGGGTTTCATCGTTAACGTGGGGTTTAACATTAACGCAAAGGGATGAGGTTTTATCATCTATCCGGACAGAAGGTCCGGGTTGATTTGAGAATGGGTGTAGCATTTTTATTAGAGCAGACGGAAAGTCTACCCCGGACGGGTTTTAGCATTGATCAGGCGGTGGGCCGCTCCATTAGTAGCTGCTCTTATCATCGATATTGGGTCTATATCGATGCAAGGATTTCATAGGCTTCATCAGGATAGACGTAGAGTCTAAACTGGATAGGTCTCATCGTTGATCGGGCAGTGCGCCGCTCCGTTAGTAGCAGGTTTCATCATCGGTATTGGGTTTATACCAATGCAAGGACTTTATAGATTTCATCAGGATAGACGTATGGTTTAAACTGGATAGGTTTCATCATTGATCGGGCAGTGGGCCGATCGATCAATAGCTGATTTTATCATGGTGGGACATATGATGGGTTCCATCCGAATAGATGTAAGATCTAAACCGGATAGGTTTCATCGTTGTGGGTCTCAGGTATAAAGTGGAGGGTTTTATCAGAACAGACGGAAGGTCTATTCCGAGATGGGTTTAATCGTTGATCGGGCGATGCGCCGGTCGACCAACGGTTGGCTTCATCATCGATATTGGGCCTATATCGATGCAAAGAGAGAGTTTTAAGGTTTCATCAGAATAGACGTAAGGTCTAAACTGGGTAGATTTCATCATTGATCGGGCGATGTGCCAATCGATCAATAGCAGGTTTCATCATCGGTATTGGGTTTATACCAATGCAAGGAAGTTTCATAGGTTTCATCACGGTGGGACGTAAAGAAACATGCAAGTCTAGTCGGAATAGTCGTAAGGTCTAAACCGGATAAGGTTTCATCGCTGATCGGGAAGTGTGCCGGTTGATCAGTGCTGATCTTATGGTGGTAGGCTTTATCATCAATGGGATTCTTTGAAACAGGTATGAATGTCTTACCAGAACAGACGTAAGGTCCATTCCGGATGGGTTTGATCGTCGATCGGGCAAGGTGCCGGTTGATCGACGGAAAGCTTTATGGCGGAAGGTGAGGTTTTTTTTTTTTTGAAATAACCACATTACCGACCCAAGCGCCCTTTCGGGTTTTCGCTGGAGCCAGCCCCCTCTTGCTTCTGCCCACGCGCCCTTTCGGGTTTTCACGTGGCGGGGTACCCGATTTTACCTGCAGTGCCCTTTTGGGTCTTCACCACAGCTGGGTTTCAGCCATTTTTGCCCTTGTTCAGAATGCCTGAACAAGACTGGCGGGGTACCTCTTTTTTTTTAACCCCATTTTTTATTTCTTCTTGTTGTTTTCTTTTTCTTTTTCCTTTGTCATCATCTTCTCTAGACCTAGAACTTTCATTCTATGGACCATGGTGCCATATGTTCATTGTGGATACATGATCATTGATGTGGGTATCAACATCAACGCAAAGGGAAATAGGGTTTCATCATCTATCCAGACGGAAGGTCCGGATTGATTTAGAGGATATGGGTGGTAGCTTGGGCACGAAGCCATTCGCCGGAAATGTATGTTTCATCGTCAATGTTGGGGTTTAACATTAACGCAAAGGAATAGGGTTTCATAATCTATCCAGACGAAAGGTCTGAATTGATCCAAAGGTGTGTATGGTAGCTTGGGCACGAAGCCGTCCACCGGAAATGTATGTTTCATCGTCAATGTTGGGGTTTAACATTAACGCAAAGGAATAGGGTTTCATAATCTATTCAGACGAAAGGTCTGAATTGATTCAAAGGTGTGTATGGTAGCTTGGGCACGAAACCGTTCGCTGGAAGGGTAGGCTTCATCGTTAATGTGGCTCTGATCAGCTGGATATCTACATCTTTGCATATCACTGATTTTGTTGACTTTTCTTTGGCAATCTTTGAACATTGCTCGGCTTGAGTGCCGAAGGTAGAATATCTGTCGGCCTGGGCGCCGACAGCTAGAATTTTGATTTCTCTTAGCTGGCCATACTGGCAATCCATATTTGTGAGCATCTGTCATCTCGAATGCTGATGGTTAGACATCTCTGGCACTCTAGAGGATCATCGGGCATCTATCGGCCAGGGTACCGATGGCTGAATGCTTGACATATGACGGCTAAGATGCCGACGGTTGTTGGTTCGAAAGCCAATGATCGAACTTCGACATCTGTCAGCTTCGACACCGATGGGCATACATTTGGCAACCGTGGAAAGTTGTTGAACATCGGTTGGCGCGAACGCCGATAGTTGACATCTCGGAGCATTGTTGAACTTCTTTGAACATCTTGTAAGCACTGTCGAATATCTATCAACTTGGGCGCCGATGTATTCATCACCTTCATCTTGGAGCATCCATCGGTCTGATTACCGATGTATCTATCATTCGCTCATTCGAGTGCCACTGTTCATCCATCAGCTTACATGCCGACACCTTGACGTTTGATATGTATGTATATATATATATATATATTTGGATCTCATCGAGCATCTGCTGACCTGAACGCCGGTGGTTAGGCGAGCTTCCATCTTTCTTCATTGATCCATCATTCATTGTTCATTGCCATCTGGGATTCCATGATTTGGATAGTCCCTGACATCAGCAGCAGACGTGCAGTGTAAGAGTCTGTGACAGGATGGCCCTTGAAAGGTCAATGCTCCAATTTTTTCATCATTGCCATAAGTGATCATTGCCCCTTTAAAGGGGTGAACATATCCAGCAACGGCCATGCATGCCGCCATTGACATTTCATACATTTACCCCTAGAATGGGGAACCATGTGTGTCTTCCATCATTCTTTTGGCGTACCTCTGTCCCAAGAACGGGATGCCATCAATATTTCTCATTGTTTGGCATACATCTGCCCTCGGGATGGAGTACCATTTGGAACTTCCATCATCTCATAATCATCATTTTTTCTTCCTATTTTCTTCTTCTTTCTTCTTCTTCTTCTTCTTTCTTTTTTTTTTTGATATGCATCCCCCTCCTTAAAATGGGGTATCATCTGTATCTTCCATCATTTCATCATCTTTCTCATTTTTTTCATTTTTTGATGTGCATCACCCCTCAAATGGGAGTACCATTTATATTTTTTTATTTCATCATCATCATTTGTTTATCATCATTTTTTATTCCCATGTGCCCCCAGGACGAGGTATCATCCATACCTTTCATCATTTTTATTTGTTAATACATCTGCCCTCAGAACGAGGAATCATCTGCATCCCTCATCATTTTTTTTATCTCTTATGTGTACATCTGCCCCTAGGAAGGGGTATCATTGGCATCCTTCATCATCATTTTTTTCCTCTTTTCTCTTTTTTTTTTTGGTATACATCTGCCCCAGAGCGAGGTGTCATCCGTATTAACAATGCCCTTTAGAGCAAATCGCTCTTTGGCGGGCGTGGTGCGGCCGCATTAGCTGCCTTCTTGAAATTGAGCATTCGGTGGGGTCGCGGTGGATCCACCCTATATTCCCCTATCTGCAGCTCACCTTTTTGTATCAAGCTTTCAATGACATCTTTGAAGACATAGCAGTCTTCAATGGGGTGTCCGAGCATCTGATGATACGGACAGAAGCGAGGCTCATTTTTTCTTGCAACATCATCGGGCTTCTTTGGGGCTGGAAGTATAATCCTGTTGTAGTGGGTGACCCATTCGAATAGGACCCGAGTCTTTTCCTTAGGGAAGGAGTAGGGTTTAGTCATTTTGCTTCTTAGGGAATGGCCTAGCTCGCCAGTCTTTACTGACGAAGAGCTAGCTGCCTCCTTCGCCTTCTTCCTTTGCTTCTCAAAAGCTTGAAAGTCAGCAATGTGAATATCTTTATGCATTGGCTGTTCACCAGCAGGCTTGTTCCTTTGACTTAGGGTGGTAGCGGCCGGGCAATATTTTGCCAAAAAGGCCTCAATATCGGCCACAATCTCATTCAAGATATCGAAGGACTTGACTTCAATGCCAACCATCCTTGTTAAAATTTATGTCTTCAGGTTGCGCTTGCATATCTGGACAGCCTCTTCATGGTTTGGCGGGTGCCGACATCTGGCACAAAGGTCCTTCCATCGGCAGATATAATCCAGAGCATGTTCATCAGCCCCTTGTTTAGTCTCATACAGTTCTGCCTTAGTAATTTCTTCCTCGGCAGGTTTCATTTCCCTCATCTGTTCTATTTTGGGCCCACCCGTCACCGCCAGAATTGGTGGATTTGAGTGTAGACCAGGTATATGGAAGCCCATTTCATTCAGCTTGCTCTGCAGCCTTCGACTTCTTGTAATTTTTTAGACAGTTCTGTCATCATAGCAAGGCCAAGAACATTACCCCTGGTCCTAATCTCAGGAGGGACTGGCAGTGTTTTATTACAGGTGCCGGACGCATCCAGGCTTTCAAAAATTGACATTTTTGACCTTATGCCCCCACATGGAGGAGGAGTGGGGTAGCATGCTTCTTCTTCTGGTAGCGGGAGGTGCCCAGACTTCTCCCTGGTTTTATCATCGTGACGGGAGACTGAAGCTTTGGCTTGCTCTGACCTCATCGGTGCGAAGCATATCTCTTCATCATCCTCTTCGGAAGTTTGGCCATTGCCGGACAAAACCGTCAGCATGTTACAGGAGAAGACTACGCCCCTCCTTGCGTTTCTTAGCATCTGCTTTTCCTTCCTTTTGGCGGTAGGCCTCTGCACCCATAAAGGGTCATCTAGCGCATCTGGCACTTTTGATTTACTTTTCATTTCCTTCATCAAGCCCGGGGATTTGACCTGCTCTTGCAGGACGGGTCTATCGGTGCCTGTTGTTTTTGACACTTCTTTGGTCAATTGCCGGTATAGAGATATCATATAGACTGTTCTTTTTAGCTCAAGCAACTCATGCGGGCATGGAGGGTCCACCATGTATTCACCCAGCTGTAGTTCCCCTTTCTTAATCATTCTTTCAATAGCATCTTTAAATACATAGCAATCTTCAATGGGATGACCCAACGCCTGATGATATGGGCAGAAGTGGGGGTCATCTTTTCTTTTGGCATCATCAGGTCTCTTCGGATCTGGAAGGATAATCTTGTCAAATTGGGTGGCCCATTCAAACAGGGCCTGAGTCTTTTCCTTAGGAAAGGAATAGGGCTTGGTCATCCTAGCTCGCAAAGTAGGGCCATCCTTTTGATCAGCCGGCCTGGTGGGAGGAGGGTGGGCAACATCTTTTTCTTTATCCTTCTGTTGCTCAAATATCTTGAAGTCTACTGTATCAACTTCTATAGGCACGGGCCGTTTATCAGCTGATCTAGCTTTATGGCATACAGTAGTAGCAGTCGAAGGACCACTGGAGAGGAAGGCCTCGACCTCCACTGTAGCATTGTTTAGTCGGTCAAATGACCTTATCTCCATCCCAATCATTCTTTCGAGAGTCTCCCGCCGAAGATTCTGCTTGCAAACTTGGACGGCGTCCTCTTGATGCGGAGGCCGCCTGCATCTCATGGCGAGATCCCTCCATCTTTTTATATAATCCAGAGCGGTCTCATCTTGCTTCTGCCTTGTTGCATACAGTTCGGCTATTGTAATTTCTCTTTCTTGGATATGGAATCTGTCCCGGAACTTCCGCTGCATGTCGGGCCAGTCAGCCACTGACCCAGCTGGTAGGCCAGAGTACCATTCAAAGGCTAGACCTGTGAGGGATGAGCCAAAGAATTTCTGGAGGTAGGCTTCATCAGACGCCAGGTCGCCCATAATTATTGTATAGTAGGCTATATGCTCTTTGGAGGAGCCCTGGCCATTGAATTTTTCAAATTTCGGCGGCTCGTTGATGCCTGGTGGTAGTTTCTTAGTAGCATAATGCACGGGGTATGGTACCTTGTAGACATCGTAGGTACTGTAATCCCCGGTCCTTTCGGACCGCTTCATTTCAACAATTTTTTCTATCATCAGCTTGCTAGCCACTTCCGGATCTATGGGCTCCGGGGAAAAATGTGCCTGCTGCTGGCTGAAGGGAGTTGTCATAATTGTTGTGTGCAGAGTAGGCATGGCAGGCTGCGTTTGAGACGCAGGGGGCTGAACCACCGTCTGTTGTGAAGAAGGTTGACTTGGTGCCTGGCCTTTGTCAGTTTGAGCAGGATGGACTGGAAAGGCCACCCCTATCGAGCTGGAAGTCCGCCGTACTGGCTCAGCATGCTTGGAGACTGGTGTGTGCTCATTTTTCTCATTCAGCTGTCTTCTGAGGGAGTCAATCTCCTGCTGATATTTCTTGAACATCATCTGGATCATGGGATCCAGGGTTGTCGGGATCTGTATTTCTCCTGATATTTCTTCAGTGGAAACACTGAGAGGATTGTCTTCTTCTTCTGCAGTCACTACATTGATTGTCATCATAGTGACTTTTTGGGTTTCATCGGTAGCCATCATTTTCTCTTTCGCTGCTCGGCTTCTTCTTATAACAGCACCTGGCCTGTTTACTAGTCTGATCAGCTCCTCAGGCTGGGCTGGTAATGTATCATGCCTTTTGGCGATATTAGCCATGTTGTAGGCGAAGATCTGCATTTTTCCTCTCTGCCTGTGATCTTTCCTCTTCAGCTGACCGGGATACTTGAGGCGGTCAAAAACTGAGACTCTTTCCTCTCTTTCTTCTCTTTGCAGGCTGTCTTCTTCATATATAGCCCTGTGGTCTTCTTCACAATCATTGGAGTCGGAAGAAGAGACTCCGAACATAGCTTCCTGCAGAGCCTCTTTTTCTTCTTCATGCAAGGTTCCCAAGGCACAAGATATTCTTCGCTGCCCTAGGGAGGAGTTCCCTAAGCAGTGGAAATAGTCTTGAACCACCGGTTCATCTTTTCTTGGCTGTGCCTTTGTAGGCCTGATCGGGGCAGCAGCCTCTCTTGAGTCTTGGGCTGATAAGCCAGCCTTGAAATTTGTGTAGCTAAGTACTCTGACTTGGAATATTTGAAGATATCGGCCTGTCTGGCACAGGCCATTGGTCTCTTTGGAGCAGCATAGGCTGGATTTTCCATTCTTCTTTGTTCTTCCCTTTGGCAGTATATATTGTCCCCCCCTTCGTGGCGAGTGGTAATGGCATCTTCTCTCCTTCTGCCCCCAGCCCTGGGGTGAATGACAGCATCATTTTCTTTTCTTCTGCCCCCTGTTCCGGGATGAATGACAGCAACATTTTCTCTTTCCTCTTCCCATCTTCTGCCCCCAGCTTTAGGGCGGATGATAGTAGCATTTTCTTTTCTTTCTTCCCATCTCCTGCCCCCAGCCTTGGGGCGGGTAATAGCAGCATCTTCTTCTTTCTTCTTCTCTTTTCTTCCCCTGGTTCTGGGATGGGCAGTGGTAGCATATTCTTCTCGAGCTGGTACCCAGCTCTGAATTTTCTTCAGTCTCCAGACCTGTTTAAATCTCATCGGCTTGGGCGCCAGTGGCTTTCCTTCATCATTCGTCCGGTTGGCCCTCCTGGTGGCCAGTATTTGGAATGTATTGTTAGTTCGGACTGTTGAGACAACCCTGTCCGATCTGATATCTCTGGGGCGACCACTAAGGTTCACTTGGACATTTCCGATCATCATCGTCTTTCCAGAATTTGAAAGACGACGGCTAGCAGCAGCATACCAGCTCCTCCGGTTACCTCTTCTCCCTTTTAGGGCAGCAGCGGGGACCGTGTCCCTCCTTTGGATATGGTGGACGAAGCAGGCGACGACAGCCGAGGTCGCCTTCTTCGTCAAGTTCTTCCTCTCATTAGCTTTTGTTGGGGCACTTGCAGCAGCGCCTTGTTCTTTGTCAGCAACCTCCAGTAGGTCGGTGAATATGAGGCCCAAGCAGTTGGGCAACCCGACAACAGGGGGCATAGACCCGAACATCGTGGGCACCACCAGGTAGCCTTCGCGAACATGAGCATCAACGACCTGTTGGCCGAAGTGGAGGGAGGCGAATCCACTCGTCATTTTAGTTTCTGGAAATAGGATTAACGCATAGTTAGAATTTAAGAGGGGCCGCCGGGCCTCCTATTTTGGCGTAGAGATGAAGGGAGACTAGGTCCCACCGGGCATGCCAGACTTGTGGACGCGGATTTTTTATTTATTTTATTTTTATTATTTTTGGTTTTGGATTTTAGATTTATTAGGCGTGCTAGTCACATATGTGACGATTTCATTATGCGCTCGATCTGACTTCTAATTCGTTGATTGTGAGTGATCGTGTCTGGACCAAAAGTCCGTCATACCATAAAGGTTATGACGTTAATTACGTCCTCACTAAGAAGGACAACCCTTGATTAAACGCCAAAGTAAGAGGAGACCGGCGGCAAAAGCCCAAATGAGAGCATGCTAATTTATCTGCAAGACCTTGAGTAGACCGGATAAAGCGAGGGTATATCAGGTACGGAGAAAATCCGGCAGCATATCCCCACACCTTGGATCATGCCAAGGAGAGATAGACCCTCATCCACTGGATGCCAGGACGAAGGCCGAAAGAGAAGGGCACTAGGCCCGGGAACACTGTTTGCATTCATAGCACCGGTTGATATTCCCTTGGAAACCATCGGAGCACATGCAGTGGCAGAGCTCCTTAGGTTCATAGGGTTACAGAGGAATCTTGATCGGGACCGAGTAATGTAGGGGAGGCCATTCCCCGTTAGTTTATCTCTTAAGGCATACATGATGACCTCTGGATACCCCTCAGGCAGGTACAGTGGAGTGATCAAGAGTTGGACTAAGGTGGAGATGGAAATTCCTAGCATAGGGCTCTGGTGGAACCTTCTCGGCACAGTTTTCATATAAAAGGGAGGGGTTCTCGGCACGGCCAGGTTCTCGGCACGCAAATGCCATGCCGGGAACTATTCATCGTGCCGGGAAGGTCCCATGCCGGGAAGGTAGGGGTTTGTTGGCAAAAGGAGGGTTCTCAGTGTGGAGATGCCATGCCGGGAACTATTCATCGTGCCGGGAAGGTCCCGTGCCGGGAAGGTAGGGGTTTGTTGGCAAAAGGAGGGTTCTCGGCGTGGAGATGCCATGCCGGGAACTATTCATCATGCCGGGAAGGTAGGGGTTTGTTAGCAAAAGTGGGTTCTCGGCGTGGAGATGCCATGCCGGGAACTATTCATCGTGCCGGGAAGGTCCCGTGCCGGGAAGGTAGGGGTTTGTTAGCAAAAGGAGGGTTCTCGGCGTGGAGATGCCATGGTGCTGTGTTCTAAGGTTTTTTTGGGATTTAGGCTTCGATTGAGGTAGGGTTTGGGACACAAATGGGAGGCTGGATCAGGGCATTTGCTGGGCAGTGCCAAGGAATCAAAGGGGGGAGGTAGAATCCATCGAGGGATCGCGATCATCAGTCGTTTACAGCCCTCTGGGACAAATGTTCTTTCCCTGTCGCCAGTCGTCCAGGGAATCAAGAGATAGCCATCTCAGATCCCTGGAGCGACCCTAGTGGCTTGGGAAGAGGAGACTGAACAAGAGAAAGGAGGGCTTCGTGATGCCAGCATCACTGACAGGGGGATAGGGTAGAGCCCAAAGACCCATGGAAGCGAGGATCGGGACTCTACCTTTGCTGTTCCTCCAGGAATAGCAGTCAGAGGGTGGAAATCATCCGAAAACCCCGATCATCGGAATGACTGATTCATGTAATAAACAACACATGCTCCAAAGAACAGAGGAACTAAAGATCTCATCACTTCGTTTATTAGCCTCATGATATTATGTTTAGTTTCCACATCTCTTTTAGTGCCAGCTCCTGGAGAAATTTAGGCAGCACCTCCCTCAGATTTAGCATTTGCCAGGGAATGATAGACAATCACCCACGGAGTGCCGGGGTGAAAGCCAGAAAAGAAGGGTATTAGACCCCTAGCCAGTGTGCGTGCTTGCAACACTATCTTAATATCCCTTGTAGGGCCATCAAAGCCCATGCAGTGGCAGAGCTCCTTTGGTTAGTAGGGTCTGTGAACAAAGTCCACTCCAAACGATATAATGTAGGGGGAAGTTGCTCCCCATTGATTTGATCCTTGAGACGGGTATGATGACCATGAATATCTCTCAATAGGATGTAGGGTTGCCTTGGGTGAATTACAAGGGTGTAGGAATAATTTCCTGACCGGTAGCAAGGGGTTCTCGGCCTGGCTCCAAGGATTGGAGGGTTCTCGGCGTAGGAATTAGGAGCTAGGAAGGGGAGGCCAAGGTTCTCGGCGCCCAAGTTCCCGGCGCGCTAACCAGCGCGCCGAGGGCTATTCATGGCGCCGGGAAGGTCTTGGGCCGAGAAGGTCTGGGCGCCGGGAAGGCCCTGCTTTGGGGTTTTAGGGGTTTTGTTCTTGGCTCTGCTATGGGGGTTTTGGGGGTTCTTCAGCATGGATTCTGGACTGGATTAAGGGTGTAAGAAGGCTGGATCAGGGTTTTATCAAGGTAGAGCCCGGGAAATGTATGGAGGTAAGATCCATTGAGAAATCTGGGTCATCAACTATTGAAACCCTCGGGATATATATATATGATTTTTATTGCCTGCTGTCCAGGTGATCAAGAGATTGATGTCTCTGATCCCTGAGCAACCTGAAGGCTCGAGAGAGGGCTAAAATCTCTGCAGGGGGCATGTCATTAAGAGAAGAAAGGATAAGGAGATGAAACCCAATAACCCATTGGATGAGGGCCGGTGCTCCATCCTCATCTTTTCTTAAAGGACAGACCCCCTGATATGCAAAAGATACGGAAACCCGGAATATCAGAGTCATCAAGCATCTTGCGGAACAACACGTACAGAGGGGGAGACAGATGACGGAGTAAGGTATCAGTGCCTCTACTGCCAGGGGATGAGAGAGTCCAAGATCCACTGAAAGGATCTGAACCTCACGAGAACCCTTCTGGAGCAGCCAAGGCCAGAACCCGGGGGTAGGGAAACATACACAGAGTAATATAGAGAAAGAATAACAGCGAACACTATGCATGCAGTGCTCTTTCACCCCTTTTATTCATTCAATCGTCACACAAGTTACATCAGATGGTCTCCATCAAACCAAAAGGAAGAAATGAAGGAAACCCAACAGGAGACACATGGGTTAATCGGGACGGACTGATCGTCAGGTAAGAACATAAACATTGGGGAGAGAAAAATACAGCAGAGAAAACAATGGAGAAACTATGGGGGAGGGCGGAGTATTGACTCCTCTCCCTCCCCAGCTGCCCACCTTCTTCTCTGATCTCTTGGCTTCTTCTCTGCTTCTTCTTCTGTTGACGCTTCTCTTCTATCGTTGTCCTTCTTTCTTCGAGAGAAAAGGGGTGTTTTATAGGCACAGCACCCCCCCTTCTCGACATGACTCACTTCGGCGCGTCTTTCACACCTTCCCGGCGCACCTCAATCGACTGCGGAAGCTTCCCGGCGCCAAGAATATAGCTTCCCGGCGCCAATCTCATGAGCTTTGGGCTTTGGTGAGGGGCTCCCGGCGCCAACCTCATGAGCCCATTTAGGGCTTTTAATGTTTTGATCTCTCTCATCAGCAGGCTTGAGCTGTCAAAGGTGCCTAACCTGTCTTTTCATTTGTCAGTCCTCCGAGTCGGTCAGAACATGTGAAGGGCTCCTAGTTGGTGAGTCGACATAGTCTTATCAAAGCATTTCTGGAGATTTTCATCAGTCAATAGACCGCAATTCTTTATCGGCACTGCCATCTGAGCGACGACAATATCGAACATCAGGTTGGCCGGGAAGGGCTTCAGCTGGATGACAGCTTTAGTGACGACTCTTCTGTAGTTTTGGCTCTGCAGGAATCCCTAGGATCTTCATCTCTGATTTGAACTTCTCTTCGGTCCCATCTTTGTTCTTGATTATATTTCAGGTGTCAACAGGAGGTAAAGGGCGACACAATGGGCCCGGGAGGACCGAATTCGGGTTGACGGGCGGCTTCTCGCGTCTCTTTGGCAGCACCCGAACTGGTGACTGTGGGGCCCAAGTGCTGTCCGGAGGGACCGTGTGGGGCCCGGTGGCACCACTGTGGTGGGGACACTTGGGGAAGTGTTCCCTGGGCTGGCGGCACGCTGGAACGTCGACCAGAGGCCGGGCGGCTCCGTTCGGCACCGGTCGGAATAACCGGCCACGGATCTGTCGGTTCTATTTTCCGGCGCGTGCTCCGGCGAGAACAGACGCTGCGATCAACCTCGACGTTGGATCGACACAAAACTGGCGCCATTGGAAAGCTCTCTTAAAGTACTTCAATCTAGGCCTGGAGATCAGACCTGGATCAGCACGGATCTTAGCATTAATGAATTTTTGATTTTCTATTGTACAGTGACCAGACTCCCAGATCTGCAGGGAACTTGTCTGAGAACTGCCATTGACCATGAGGAAGATGTCCGATCCAGCTCTTGAGGTCTTCATCAAAGTTGTAGGACATTGAACCAGGTAAATGGAAATATTTTGTATGAGAGGATTGGTGGAGTCTATGATTTGTTATGATTTTTGCACTGGAAGGCGGTCGGATCTGGAATCTTGCTGACAGCACTGTAGCTGAGGTAGAACACGATTTTTTAAAAATGGGTAGATGGCTGATCAAAAATTAATAAAATTCATGGAGTGAGGGGTTGATGGACAAAACTCCCAGTAAAATTGGGAGGGTTTGGAAAAATTAAAAAGGTGGTCGGAGATGGGAAACTCATAACTACTGTCACTATAGATAGAGACAAGACAGATCTGGGAGTGAAAGATGAACGAAATGGAAAATTACTAAATGAAGGAATTTAGACGTGAAAATTTAGGTGGAGGTGGGGACTCAAGGTACGAACACACCCTCAAAATTTCCGCTTGAGATCGTCAAGTGGTGGAGAGCAGGAATTCATGGAAGACACCTCTGTCCAGCAGGACAGAACCTTGATGATGGCTCCGCGGCGGCTCGAAGGCGGCACGAACGGCGATGGCGGTGGCACAGATGATCACCGGAGATAGAGGGGAGGGGATTGAAGATAGAAACCACTCTAGAATTGGGGGTTTGAGAGGAAAGAACATCAGGGAGAGGGGAGGGGCGCAAGGAGCTCCAAGGCTTCCAACAAATTTTCTAACTTTTTCATTAATTTTCAAAGGAAAATACAAGGTTTTATATGCTTCCAATCAAATCCAACCTCCACCCTTGGATCTAGGGATGGGAGATGGATGGTATGGATTGCATGCCGCCAACACATAAAAAATAAAAATAATATATAAGGGGGGGGCCTATTGACCAAGGGGTGGCAAGGGGGACAAGTTGACATGGTAGGTAGCCTACCATGGAAATTCTTACCCTCTTGTCTACCCATGTGGCATATGACTAGTCCAACCTTCTAGATGTCCACCTAGGATGGTTGACCAGCCCTACAAGGTGACATGGACCAATGGGAGAGGCCTGAGGGCCCCCTTGCTGGTCCTACTGACAAATTACATAGAAACCCACACAATCCGTGGGAATGACGCAATGGCTTACAAAGTCGTACAATTACGCATATACTTTCCCAAGGATATGAACACAAACTAAAAGGACATAAATGCAAAAGAAAAGGTACATGCTCGGCGTCGATTCCCATCAACTCTCCCCAGGTGGGAGGAACTCGACCCCGTCGAGTAGGGGTATAGATGCTCGAGTACTCCGGCGGATCCGTCACCGTGCCAAGTAGCGCAGGTATGCTCCACTCCAAGTAATCGTCATCTGCTCATTCCATATATACTTGATATGCGCGAACTGCTATGGGATGAAGGTGGACACTCCGAGTGGGGCACTCTCAAAAGGGAAGGAAGCAGCTCGAAGACTCACTAGGAATCACCGCTGAGTCCCTGTAGGTGACTAGATCCAGGTATAGATATAGAACCGATCCCATACTCATCGAGTGAGTCCAATCACCTCTTACTCATAAGAGAACGACAACGAGCTTGCACAAGACACATGCAGACTCACCATGCACTAACACACGTATGCAAACCACACAAACAATCGACAGAAAGAAAACACACTGACTCATGCACGACTCTAGACTAGGGTGGTAGCATCAATCCCACTAGGTGGCCGCATCCTGCATTGCAGGAGAGTCCTCTAGTTCTCCTCCCAAAGCATAGTACTCCTCGGCTAGTGCCTCATCAGCCACGTAATTGATACACTCAAGCGCGGGAGGTGCGGATTCTCCAACACCTAAGGATAGGGTGGCGCGAGCGGGACACTCACTGGCAAATTGGCCAAACCCGTGACAGTGGAAACACTGCACTTGCAACCGATTGCTCTCTCCGGTAAGAGGCGCCTTACCCTTATCCTCCCGACGGGCCGGGGGTGTAGGCAACAAGGGTGCAGGTGTAGGTGCCGTGGGTAATAATGGAGGAAGTGTCGGGGCCAGGGGACGGGCTATGGGTGTCGGGGGACGGGCAACGGGTGCCGGTGGATGGGGTGGAGGTAGATCCCGTAGTGGGGGAGGTCGAGGTCTAGGAGCAAAGTGCTCCTCACGGGCGGGCTCCTGTGGATGAGCCATGGGTCCCCTCGGGTATGAACCTAAGGAGCCACGGGAATCACTACGGGGAGGAGCGGGGCTCCACCGGGGAATAGACTAGAACTCACCCTCAAATTGCTCCATCTCGAGAGTAACTTGATAGGCATCCTCCAACTTGTCCACCTTGCGGCGGAGAAGCTCATACCGTAGGTGCGGGCGTAGACCACGCCGAAACCGAGAGACGGTAAGGGAATCTTCCTCCGTGGCATCACATCGCAAGTAGTATTCATCAAATTTGGTGATGTAATCAGAGACGGACCAGTCTCCTTCGGTGAGGCTTTGCCACCTCTCTATAAGACGCTGGTGGTAGGAGGTAGGGAGGTACTTCTTCCTAAGCTTCTCCCTCATATCGGTCCACGTATCAATAGGGGGTTCTTGACGATGAAACAATAAGTTCTCCATGTTCCTCCAATAGGTTTGTGCTTGGCCTAAAAGTTTCATCCTGGCGTACTTGACTTTTCATTGGTCCGACATCTCGAACCACTCAAAATATCGGTCCATACCAGCCTCCCAATCAAGATAGACCTTTGGGTCTAAGGACCCGTCAAAGGTGGGAGGGTCGGCCCGAACGGTCCGAAGGGCCCGTTCATCCATATCTTGGTCGTGGGTACGCCGTGTAGGGTGATGATCACGACCCTGTCCCCGATGCTCATTATCGGACTCATAGTCATGCACCTCGGGGACTTCGTGCCTCCTAACAGCTACCCCTTGAACCCTTGGAGTCGCGGGTTGGTGAACCGGCTCCGGTTGACCTTGTGTAGGTGGGACGAGTGCCTGGACTGGGGCAATCGGGTGTGTCTCGGCTGGTCCTTTCTCTAGTGCAGCGACTCTCCCGACCAATCCCTGAACGGACTGGCTCGACCCGGCGGCCCTATCCTCTACGGCCTTCATCCTCTCTTCTACGTGGGTGCCTAGGCCATTCACCTGAGTACTCAACCCTTCCATCCTATCCACTCGAGTACTTAACACATCCATGCGCTCACTCAACCCATCCATTTTCCCCATAAGAGTTTGGAACATTGTGGCCACTTCATCGAAACTATAGACTCAGGATTCTGCCATAGGTGGTGGTGGGGGTGAGTATTGAGTACCTCGACGAGTGGGAATGCAAGACACGGAGTAGGAGACACCGACTAATGCAAATGCACACTACAAGATGATGCACCTAGACGTAACCAAAACTCGACACGTGGCGGAGTTAATCGATCCGAAGATCACTCGCGCAAGTGTGCGGCCTTCCCGATAGGCGTAGCCTAACGTTCGGACAACACCTTTTTATATACCGGCTTATTGGGATGCAATGCAAAAGACACCTTTTTTTTTTGTTTTAAAACAATGATGACCCTAAACACGGCTTAGACAATGACTAATGACTAGACGTAAATGACACTCTTTTTTTTTGACACCCTAGACTCAAACTCGCTCTGATACCAAATTGATGCGGGACGAGACCACGGACACGACAACAGCCCTCGGACTCTTGGTGAGCTCGTGATTGTCCCTTAACAAGGGAAGCGTCAGACGTGCACGGTTGAGAAACCGGCAAGAGCTAGGGTGGTCAATTCTCCTTTGTGCCCAGATCGGGTCACGGGATGGTAACGCTTTCTCTCGCAGCAGCGGTGATATAAATATAAAGCGAGCTAATTATCCCTACACATGCTCTCTAGCAGTGGCATAAACAAATATATATTAAGTAAGCAAAATGCTGAGAAGGGAGCGAAAATGATACCTCCACGCGCTCGGCGTGGGGACGACGGACCCGGTCGAAACCCGTACTCCCGGAATAATATTACACACTTGTTACAGCCATGAAGCACTGCCCACTCCACGCAGGGAGATAAAGGGTGACACAATGGGCCCGGGAGGACCGAATTTGGGTTGACGGGCGGCTTCTCGCGTCTCTTCGGCAGCACCCGAACTGGTGACTGTGGGGCCCACGTGCTATCCGGAGGGACCGTATGGGGCCCGGTGACACCACTATGGTGGGGACACTTGGGGAAGCGTTCCCTGGGCTGGCGGCACGCTGGAACGTCGACCGGAGGCCCGGCGGCTCCGTTCGGCATCAGTCGGAATAACCGGCCACGGATCTGCCGGTTCTGTTTTCCGACGCGCGCTCTGGCGAGAACAGACGCTGCGATCAGCACCGACGTCGGATCGAAACGAAACTAGCGCCGTTGGAAAGCTCTCTTGAATTACTTTAATCTAGGCCTAGGGATCGGACCTGTATCTACACGGATCTTGGCTTTAATGAATTTTTGAGTTTCTGTTGTACAGTGACCGGACTCTCAGATCTGCAGGGAACTTGTCTGAGACCTGCCATTGACCATGAGGAAGATGTCCGATCCAGCTCTTGAGGTCTTCATCACAGTTGTAGGACATTGAACCAGGTAAACGGAAATATTTTTTATGAGAGGATTGGTGGAGGTTATGATTTGTTATGATTTTTGCACTGGAAGGTGGTCGGATCTGGAATCTGGCTCACAGCACTGTAGCTGAGGTAGAACACGATTTTTGAAAAATGGGTAGAGGGCTGATCAAAAATTAATAAAATTCATGGAGTGAGCGGTTGATGGACAGAACTCCCAGTAAAATTGGGAGGGTTTGAAAAAATCAAAAAGGTGGTCGGAGATGGATCTGGGAGTGAAAGATGAACAAAAATGGAAAATTACTAAATGAAGGAATTTGGACGTGAAAATAGGTGCGGATTCAAGGTAAAAACACACCCTCAAAATTTTAGCTTGAGATCTTCACGTGGTGGAGAGCAGGAATTCGTGGAAGACACCTCTGTCCAGCAGGACAGAACCTTGACGATGGCTCCGCGGCGGCTCGAAGGCAGCACGAACGGCGACGGCGGCGGCACAGATGATCACCGGAGATAGAGGGGAGGGGATTGAAGATAGAAACCACTCTAGAATTGGGGGTTTGAGAGGGAAGATCACCAGGGAGAGGGGAGGGGCGCAAGGAGCTCCAAGGCTTCCAACAAATTTTCTAACTTTTTCATTAATTTTCAAAGGAAAATACAATGTTTTATATGCTTCCAATCAAATCCAACCTCCACCCTTGGATCTAGGGATGGGAGATGGATGGTCTGGATTGCATGCCACCAACACACAAAAAATAAAAATAATATATAGGGGGGCGGCCTATTGACCAAGGGGTGGCAAGGGGGACAAGTTGACATGGTAGGTAGCCTACCATGGAAATTCTTACCCTCTTGTCTACCCATGTGGCATATGACTAGTCCAACCTTCTAGATGTCCACCTAGGATGGTTGACCAGCCCCACAAGGTGACATGGACCAATGGGAGAGGGCTAAGGGCCCCCTTGCTGGACCTACTGACAAATTACATAGAAACCCACACAATCCGTGGGAATGACGCATTGGCTTACAAAGCCGTACAATTGCGCATATACTTTCCCAAGGATATGAACACAAACTAAAAGGACATAAATGCAAAAGAAAAGGTACATGCTCGGCGTCGATTCCCATCATCATGTGTCTGTGACGGTCCCGTCTAGACCGTCAGAGTCCTGTGACGCGTCTAGGGTAGACCGTCAGGCACTGGGCTGTCCAGGGTGGTTTGCAACCCAGTTCCTGTTCTGACCGTGGTCGTCGTGCGATGGTGCCGGTACGTGGGGGGTCCCCGTACGTCGTCGGATGCAGATGTGGTTTTCCGTTGACTTGAGAGTCTACTCCGTTAGTGACCCTCCACTAGTTGTAGCCTTCTTACACGCGTGTGGTCCCACCAGGGAGTGGTGGAGAGGCTACCTTGAGGACGGTTTTTTTAGACTGGTTTCCGTCGGGCCCCTCGTCGTTAGCCAGAGTCTGGCTATGGGGGAAAACTAGTCAGAGGGCGAGACCTAGGACGCATGGTCTGTGTGTGCACACGTGGTTGGGGGCAGTTGGACCCGCGCTGACGAGCGTGACCCCAGCTAGTCACTTGGTTGTGGTACTTGTTCGGTGTCCGTGCCTCCGGTAGGCGCTACCACGTCAGGCAGTTCACCTGCGGTGCGGTGTAAGTCGTCAGGGGACGCTACCGACTGTGCTTCTAGTGGGAGGAACTCATGTCGAGTCGGGAGTGTCAGGCTGTCAGTCGTCGCGGCTTCGACCTTCGGGTTTCGTCGTGTTGACCGTTGCGTTTCGGTCTTCCCGTCGTGGTGCGTGTGTCGGCTTACGTGCCGTGAGACCGGTGTTTTGTAGTGGCATGGCTTCCTTTTCGAGGTACTCGCTTACTGCTAGCATAGCGATTTCTCCGTTTGCGAGGTAGGGTTCGAGTGATCCCTATTGAGTCTTGTTCCGAGACTCATTCCCTACATGTTTTCACCGTGTTTCAGGTGAGGCGAGGCTTCAGGGGAGTTCGTCTGAGGCTCAGCGCGGTTCAGGTGCCCAGTGTTAGTGCCAGAGGTCAGAGCCGGGGTATGTCCCGTGTAGCTGTACTTTCTTTTCTTGTCTCTGTACTAGTTGTGGGCTACTGTTGTTATTTTTTTGTTATCTTGTGGACTATGTAAAATGTTAATTCATTTTCTGCTTATTTATATAACTGTTTAATTTCTGCAATTATTTATGATACTTGTGTAGTTTCCACACCATCCTTCTAACCCTTCCGAGTCTTCGGACTCGTGGGTGGCGGTGCGAGTCTCGGGTTATCGGGTCTTCCCGGTAATCGGATTCTCGGGTCGTTACAGCGGGAGCTTTCCTCAGTTAGGGAGCTAGCGCAGGCGAGCCAAGTGGAGGCCCGGGCACTATCCGAGCAGCAAGCTAAGGTCCGTGAATCGTTCTAGAGGAAGAGCAGGCTTCTTGAAGAGGAGCGCATTGCTCACGTCGAGCTAGATGGCCGGTGGGAGGCCGAGCGTGCCGAGCTGGTGGACCGAGCGGAGGAAGCCGAGCGCCTTCAGCGGGAGGCCGAGGCTGATCGGGCCGAGGGGGAGAAGCAGGCTGCGGAGGCCGAGAAGCAGACTGTTGAGGCCGAGCGGAGGTTAGCTGAGGCGCAGCGGGAGAAGGCCGAGCTTGCTGATAGGGTGGGATCAGCCGGGGCGGAGGCGCTTGAGCAGTACAAATGCTCGGAGGCCTACCGGGTCGACCTTAAGGAGGCTGCCCTCCCCTACTATGAGTTAGCACTTCGCCGAGGCATCCGCAAGGGATTCAAGCAAGGCTACGACCGGGCCGTCTCTTATGCCGAGGAGCAGGCGTCCGAGATAATCGATTTTCCGTCCGTGCAATGCTATGACTCGGACTTGTCATCCTCCGGTTCCTCTAGTTCGGCGTCTGAGGAAGAAGATCAGGGGCGCTCTTCGTCCGAGGGGTCGCCAACTCTGGATGCCTCGGGAGGGCGTGCAACCTGTAGACACGCCAAAATTGACGTTACTGTGAGTACATCTCATATTGCCCTGCAATGCCCTAATTTGACCCTCAAATTAGCTGCGTTTGAGTGGTTTTTCCACTTTTCTTGAATTTTTCACTTTTCCTCCTCTTTTTCTATTTTTCTAGATTTTTCTAGATTTTTCTGGATTTTTCTGGATTTTTCTGAATTTTCTGGGCATTTTTATGAAATAACGACTTAAAGAAGGGCGTCTTTTCGTTTTTAAGAAAATTTAAAAAAATAAAATAAAATTGACGACTGCAGTGAGGGCGTTTTTTTATCTCAAATTCCCATTTTTCAAGATTTTTTTGAACCTTTTTCAGAATTTTTGGAAATTAACGACATGTTAAAGGACGTTAGTTCAATTTTTAATAAAATAAAAATTCGAAAATTCAAAGAAACGACGGTAGGGGAGGGCGTCACTTTCATTTGAATATTTTATTATTTTTTTTCAACTCCCTTCCAGAGGTGATTTGGTGGCCTTCCGGGTGTCAGAAAAATTCACAAAAATAGTCGTTGGAATCAGGGCGACGAGATGCACCTTCACCTAAAAAATGAGAAAATAATATTAAGAAATGAAAAATAGTCATATTTTTGAACTTTTGAATTAACGTCCTAAGCTAAGTCGTGTTTTAAAAGACGCCTTCGGGTAGGTCGTCAATTCTAGAATTGACGCCCTTACCCAGGTCGTGTTTCACTTTCGTTTCTTGCTCGAACGCAGCCTTTCCCCCAAGAGTCCTACTTTGTTTGGTCATTACCCGTTCTTATCTTTCCCCATTATGGACTCTTACCATGCTTATCTTGATTTGCCTTATTTATAGAGCTCTCTTGGCTCTGTGGACGGGGGTTCGGTGGGGAGAGGTTCTTCTGTTTATTCTTCTATTTTCTCTCTTATTTTCTTCTTCGGTGTCTTCTTCTTCTTCTGTCTTCTACTTCTCTTCTGTTTTCATTTCGTTTTACATTATTCTTCATCTTCTGCTTTTTCTTCTTCTTCCTCTCCTTCTTCTATCTTCTCTTCTGTGTTTTGTTTCTTTTTCTTTTTTAACAGGAACCGAAGGAAGGTGCATCGGCTTAGGAGGAGCTTCTTCTTCCATGTTCACATCTCCATCTCTTTGAAGCTTCTTCCCATTGAGGATTAAATCCAAATCAACCAAACAGATTTTTATCCTTCCTCTCCTCTTATTTTTATTTTTATTTCTATTTCTATTTGGTTCATACATACATGCTTCCTAATTCATGCATCATATTCATCATATTGATTTCTCAATCATATTGAGATTTCCCCTTCGTGCATCTCTTGCACACCTCCTTTGTTTATTATTTTTCATGCATTCACGTCATATCTCCCACACCCTCTTTGCATAGGGGTTTAAGGGCAACCCCCTTAAGGTGTGTTCTTTTACAATTTTCATGCTCACATATTTCTATCATGAATTGATGCTACACCATTGTTTCTAATCCATATCTTTTTGGTGTTGTTGTCTTTGTTTTGCAAGGGTAATTAATTGAAAAGACTCTCTTCGTCGGCCGGCCGATCTTGAAGAGAAAAGGAGTACTCACATCCCCCGCATCTTTTGAGGTATTTTACGATCATCTCCCCATATCAATCTCCTCTTTGAGACCCTCGTGTCTCTGGCGATCACAACCTCCTTTTAGCACCTCGTGCTATTTTATTATTATTTTTATTGCTTATTCTTATCATTTTTTTGTTTAAGTGTGGATTTTAAATCAAATCTACAAATTGGCGATCACGGTGGGACACTTTTCATTTTTCATTTGATTACCCCTTTCCCCTTGGCACCCTCGCGTGCCCTTTCCTATTGGTACCCACGGTACCCCTCCTTTGTGCCCCTCGGGCACCCTCCATTGTTTTCTTGTCCCACTTGTGATCTGTCAGTTGATAGATTTCTTTTTGAAATCCCACTTTATCCAAAAAATAAAATTTGATGAGCATGATTATGTTTTGATATTCATATTTGTTGATTGACTGTGATTGACTCTGTGAGTGTTTCTCTGCTATTGCTGGCCGTGAAGAGTTTCTGGAATAAGGCAATTAACGCCTCTGACAGAGGCGCGTTTTTTGTTAACGCCCTAGCATAGGGCACCTTTTCCCTGTTTAACGCCTTCTGTCAGGACGCGTTTTTATTATATTTGGTGATCTGTTGAATTCACGCCCTTCCCCAGGGCGTTTCTTTCTTGATTAGCGCCTCACACCAAGGCGCTGTTTCATGATTTGACGCCCTTGGTCAAGGGCGTCCTTTTATTTGTAACGCCTCACCACGGGGCGTTTCTTGACTTGGTTGGCATCTCCCCACAGTGTTTCACGCCCTGCCCCAGGGCATCTTTTCCATTGGTAGCGCCCTGCCCCAGGGCGTCTTTTGATTTATAGCGCCCTGCCCCAGGGCGTCTTTTGCCTGTGTTTTTACCGCACTCCTTCTTCATCACTGTATTATATTTTTTTGATTATATCTGTTGCATTCATTCATATTGCATTGGTTTGGGAGACCTCCTCTCTCCACATATCTAGGAGCCACACACCCCCTTGGTGAAGGAACGACCCTCCATTGAGCATTCCGTCTCTTTGGATTGGAAATTCCTAAACCAAGCCTCCGTAAGTCCCCGCACCCGTGGATTCCCTCACGGACGCTAGGCAGGTTGTACCCTTCTGGAGTCTCGAGTTAGTTGGCCTACACGGTGAGAGAGGATTCCTAGTTGGCATTGGAGTTAAATCATATTGAAACTAGGATCCTCCCTTGTGTGAATCTTTCCAAACTTTATTAAAATTCATTAATTCACCAAGGTTTAAAATAATCAAAATCACGGTAACCATTCCAACTTGTGTGCTTCTTTGCATATTATTGTGAACTTTGATTATATGATGGCTTACCGTAATTGGGAAAATAACGTGTTTAATTCCATTCATGAGGATGCACAACCTAGCACTTCTTACACTCCTCAAATTCAACATGTTCATCAAAATCCTCACCATTCTTTCAAGGGACCACGTCCTTATTCTTATGGTCATGCCCGACCCATGGGTAATGTCCATTCTTATGGTCCCCCAACTCAAGTTCGAGCCACTATTCCTCCGGGACCGTCTCCTCCCAACGATGAGAGGGTCTCCCAAATCTTGCATGCATTATATCATCTCACCCCTCAACAGATCCACGCCCTTAAGGCTGCCGTTGAGGGTGCATCTCCTTCATCTCATGCATCTCCTCCTTCTTCTATTCCTATACGGGTGGCCCATCACCCACCTCCTTCTTCTTCCAATCAGGTAGCCCATTACCCGCCTCCTTCTATTCACACTCCTCCTCGGGTGGTCCGACACCCGCCTCCTTCTATTCCTCCTCCAACACGGCCCCGAGGCCCTTTTATTCCTTGTAATCCGACCCATCCGGGTTATCCCGTTAATTCCCCTCCACGGCCTTCTTATACAGCCCCTCCTTCAAGGCCCTGCCGACCCTCTGTTGCTCATGTTACGCCCCTCCAGCAAGAGATTTTTGATAAGATTGCTTCCATGGAGGAACAATTAATGAGGGTTACAATTTTACGGCCCGCTCCTCCTACTTCAGTTAATCCTCTCTATGCGGCTTTGGATGACATTACAAGAATGGAGAGAGAATGGAAGGATAGGATGGACGACTACGGCATCTGCACTCCAAGCAAGCAAGAACCGGCGATTGAAGAATCCAAGCCGGTATACGACGATGAAGTTATGCAAGCACCCCTTCCAAGTTTCCTTCGTTTCCCGCTCCCTCCAATTTCATTTGATGAACCCCCTGCTCAGGACGAAGCCATCGTCCCTAATCCAACTCCTATTCCCGAGACTTCATGGTGCTACGAGGATGGGTCGATACTCCAATCACCCACGCCGGCGCATCTTGAGTCTCTCCCCACTACTAATACCGCTCGCCCCGTTCGGCGCTTTCTCCGCAACAAACCTCCACCAATTGCCAAACCTCCACCAATTACACCTCTCCCCATTATGCCATTAGCCCCCACCTCGGCCTCCACTTCCCCAATTTCCCCACCATTACCCTCCATTATGCCTTTAACCCCAAAACCCATTTTGCCTATACCTCCACCACATAGCCTTTCGCCTTTACCCATGGCTAATCCTGAGCAGGATCCACCCCTTTTTGCACTCGAGCCAACCCCGACTGCTTCCGAGCAAAGGGAGAAGCTCGACGTGTTTGAACCTCCGCCTCCACTCACTCATTTGCCAACACCTCCCGTTATACCTCCATCATCCACGGAGCCTTCCGCCTCCGCCTCACCTCCCTTTACTACTCGGAAGGGGAGCGCTGCTACAAGTACTCGTGCCGAAGATGATCAAAAGCCGGGCAAGAAGACTTCGGCCACGACTGTGCCATTCAAGATTCAAGAATTCATTTTTCGGATGCCAATCCGGGTTATTGTGCCGAGCACGATTGAAGAGGCCAAGTCGCCGCCATTGCTCAGAGAATGCCAAGCGTTGACGCCATTTGAGGGCCGGGCAGGGCACCCCTTGTTCAAACTTTCCAATCCAGAATTCATTATTCCATACAAGGGGCGATTGCCCTATTTGCTTAACACTCCATATACACCACATTCAATGGGCAACTCAATGCTTCCCGTTCCAACTCTACAACTCCCCCACATTATTGATCTTTGCTTTCCAAGGGAGTTGTCTTTTACTATTGAAGCTTTTTTTATTGGGCCAATTGGTCGTACATGTTCACTGCCGTGGAGGGGCAGTTATCTTGGCGCTAAGGGGCCATCTCCTATTTATTCCATCTTCTATTCATCCATTTCCATCACCTTTTCTTCATGGGCCACTCCAAGGGAAAAGAGGAGGATCTCCCCCTCTCACCCTTCATATTCTTCATCTTCTTTAAATTTCATGCATTTTTTATTCATTCATTCATTCCATTCATTGCACACATCACATCCATCATTTTGCATACATCTGCACCTCCTGATTCCCGGGTTTTCAAACCCGTATCTCCACCATCTTCCGGCACCGCCGGACATTCCGCAATTCTCATCTTGTTCATCTTCATCCACTTTAATCGGGCATGACACCCTTTTCCATCTCATTCCTCCGGAACCTCCGGATTCTCCACTTGTTCCCGGGGCACCGCGCCCCTTTCCACTTTGTTCTTCCGGATCCTCCGGACTCTCCCCTTGGGCATCGCGCCCCTTTTCATTATCTTCCTCCGGAACCTCCGGACCTTTTCCTCGGGCACAACGCCCCTTTCCATTCTCTTATTCCCCCGGAACCTCCGGATTCTCATTCCCTTCCTGATTTTATCCCTCCGGAATCTCCGGACCTTTCCCCCGGGCATCGCGCCCCTTTCCATTGCATTCCTCCGGAACCTCCGGATTTTCCTCCTGATTCTCCTTCATTCCTCTCCTTTTCCCTCGGGCACGCCGCCCCTTTCCCACTTATTCCTCCTCCGGAACCTCCGGACCCCCCATCTTTCCTCCGATTCATCTTTCTAATCCTCCAAAACATCACATCTTTCATCTTCTTCTTCCTTTTCCATCATCTTTTTCCATATTTCTTTCTAGGGCATCGCGTCCCTTCCTTTATTATCCCACCGGAGCCTCCGGATGGGTCTTCCCATGATTCTCCTCTGCCTCCGGACCCTCCGGATCCGCCCCTTTCTATCTACCAATTCCTTCTTCTGATTCCTCCCGATCCTGGGTCCGACCCAACTTCTTCTACATCCATTGCTCTGGGCATCTGCCCTTTCTCCCATTGTTTTAGAGGCTTTAGTCCTCACTCCACCTCCTAATTTTCCGCTTCTTCTGTAGACTGTTCCATGTGATCAGGGTCTCCGCGCCTTAGTGAGGGAGTTCTAGCCCTCGCCTCTTTTCCTTTTTTCCTTATTCGTCTGAGTCTGGTTTGAGCACCACTCCTTCTTGTTAAGCCACTTTAAATCCTTTGCTTCCAATCTTTTGACTCCCAAAGAGGACAAATCCCATGATGATCAACCTCGCCTCTGACAGCTGCTTCTACAAAGGCTGCAAGGTAATATATTGGCGTAAGTATGCATTTTAATGATATCATTTTCTCATTACTCCACGCATGATTTTCAAAATCAAGTGCTTCTTAACGAGATTAAGAGTGGTGTTTTAAACCTTTATCTTAAGCTTTTGTTTAATTGAAATCATTCTCAAAAGAGTCCTTTAGGCTTATTTTTTTGCAGCACCTCTGGTTAATAAAAACCCACGCTGGGAATTCAACATTCTCTCCCCGCTTGTTAAGAGTAACCCTTAGTTGGGCACCGCACACACTTCACGGCGTCCTTAGCTGGCTCCTTTGATAAAAACACCGTTGCTATCTTGGCCATGCCATGAGTATATCTGAAAGTCTTTTCTCTTCTTTACTCGGCCACGTGCAGGGGCAAGAGGTTGACGGATGAGATGACCAACCTCGGTAATCCCCAATACGAGAGGAGTCTCAAATAGGGGCAGTCTTGACCCAAACTAAATATGAATTTCATGATATATATCTCGCCAAAAGGGCTATTATGAAAATCAAGTCAGAATTTCGATAAAAGTAAAATTGTGAATTATGGCATGACAAGAGTGGCAAAGTCCCCGCAGGGAAAACCCTGGTCGTATGCATGTCAAGGGTCTAAAAATCAAAGGCACAAAGCCCCGGCACAACAGATTACCTCTTTGAGGGTTAATACTTTGGAAGGAATTCAAATCTCGACATCTCCCATCCTGCATAAAGCTTGTCACAATTATTCTTCTCTTCTCCCGCTAAGACCGAATGTTTCTCGGGTATGGCCTTGGTAGGGGCACCGTTGATCAAGGGCGGTCGGTTATAGGGCGCCACCCTTCAATGCACGTCCAGCTTTGGGCAGTTTTAGCGAAAAGGGAAGGAACAAGGACCCCTAGCCAGTGGTTCAAAATAACCCTTTGATACTGCATTAACAATGTCTAAGCCAAAATCCAAAAAAAAAAATTCCCGATCAAAATCCCAACAAAAATTCAAAATATTTTCCAAAAAAATCTCCATAAAAATTCAAATATTTTCAAAACTCATAAAAATTTGCATATTCCAAAACACATAAAAATTTGCATATTTTCAAAATCCAAAAATTTGCATTGTATTTTCTGATGGTGTTTTGCAGGAACAACTTTGCAGAGACCAAAAGCACGGGATGAGTCCTGTCTCCACTCATTGCTATCAATCTATTGATTCTTCTCAATATTCTCATGACATGCCACCCTGGGCATCATTTTTGATCATCATCTCCCTATATCATTCTGATTATCATATCTCATGATTATTCATCTCCAAATCTTTCAATCAACTCCTGCTCGTTTCATCTGATTACTCCGCCGATGGGCATTATCAGATCCTGATCATTCAACTCCAAATCTTGATTAGCCAAGTTGGCATCCTCATGACAAACAACAAATAATGATGCTTTGCTATGCCATGATTTGACTTATACTGTTCATGATATATGCTATGATTGGTTGCTTTGATTCATGCTATTCATGCTGAGCACACTTGGATGCTATGCTTTAAATGCCTTATTCATTGCTTGTTATCTTTTATATCTTGGCTAATGAATTTTTGAGCGCAGGATAAGAAGCTCTTGGTCCCACCGACTGGGCATCATCATTCAAGACCCACGGTGTTTTGCACATTATTTCATCTCAGCCCCACCATGCTTATTGTTATCACCATCCCCCTGTATGCATTCTACTATATGTTATTACACTATTAGATTATATCAAGGACCTTGTGGCTTTGGTAAATCTGGAATTTGAGTTCCCCTTCATCAAAAACAATGACGATTCCAGAGGCGTCTTAGTCATACGGATAGGCCGTTGAGCCGTCCAAGACTAGGGATGATGGTTCTGTTTTACGAGTTGGTGCGCGGATAAACGGGCTTCGGCTTAGTATCAGCTCGTAGAATGAGTTTCTTGACTCAGTCTCGGCAGTTTAACAATATTATCCTTGATTATTTTATATTTTCGTTTGATTTATTTTTCCTTTAAACCCAGCATGCATTCATGTAGGAATTTAAAACAATTGTGAAAAATCATTCTGATGAGCTGACTTTGAGGGTTGAATTGATATTAATCTTTCCAGATATGAGATATTCCATGCCGAATTGAGTCCTCAGTTCGTTTTATCGCTGTTTTGGGTCTTTTCTCGAAAGCTCCCTGTTTGGATTTTTATCATCTTATTTTTCAAACTTTCCCCTTTGATCCACCTTGGCTGCAGCACGTCCGCATGGCTGGTAACCGCTCCCCAATGGTGAAACCTACAGGTTTGTGACCTGGGATACTTCCACCGCGCTGGAAGTTGATCATTTTTTTATCTCCTTTGTGCACCGCGTGCACATCTCCCCATTTTATCCAAACATTGTTGATTTCATTGAATTTCTCGAGATTTGCTTCATCTCAAGCTTTTGATTTCATTTCTCATCAAGTGATGTTGATTGCGTGTCTCATCACACCTTGGCATCTACTTTTCAGTTTGCTACGCTCCCTTGCAAAGCAGACGCCAAGGCGGGGCAGCTGTAGACACGCCAAAATTGACGTTACTGTGAGTACATCTCATATTGCCCTGCAATGCCCCAATTTGACCCTCAAATTAGCTGCGTTTGAGTGATTTTTCTACTTTTCTTGGATTTTTCACTTTTCCTCCTCTTTTTCTATTTTTTTGGATTTTTTTAGATTTTTCTGATTTTTCTGGATTTTTCTGAATTTTCTGGGCATTTTTATGAAATAACGACTTAAAGAAGGGCGTCTTTTCGTTTTTAAGAAAATTTAAAAAAAAATAAAATAAAATTGACGACTGCAGTGAGGGCGTTTTTTTATCTCAAATTCCCATTTTTCAAGATTTTTTTGAACCTTTTTTTAGAATTTTTGGAAATTAACGACATGTTAAAGGACGTTAGTTCAATTTTTAATAAAATAAAATTTAAAAATTCAAAGAAACGACGGTAGGGGAGGGTGTCACTTTCATTTGAATATTTTATTAATTTTTTTTTTCAACTCCCTTCCAGAGGTGATTTGGTGGCCTTCCGGGTGTCAGAAAAATTCACAAAAATAGTCGTTGGAATCAGGGCGACGAGATGCACCTTCACCTAAAAAATGAGAAAATAATATTAAGAAATGAAAAATAGCCCTATTTTTGAACTTTTGAATTAACGTCCTAAGCTAAGTCGTGTTTTAAAAGACGCCTTCGGGTAGGTCGTCAATTCTAGAATTGACGCCCTTACCCAGGTCGTGTTTCACTTTCGTTTCTTGCTCGACCGCAGCCTTTCCCCCAAGAGTCCTACTTTGTTTGGTCATTACCCGTTCTTATCTTTCCCCATTATGGACTCTTGCCATGCTTATCTTGATTTGCCTTATTTATAGAGCTCTCTTGGCTCTGTGGACGGGGGTTCAGTGGGGAGAGGTTCTTCTATTTATTCTTCTATTTTCTCTCTTATTTTCTTCTTCGGTGTCTTCTTCTTCTTCTTCTTCTGTCTTCTACTTCTCTTCTGTTTTCATTTCGTTTTACATTATTCTTCATCTTCTGCTTTTTCTTCTTCTTCCTCTCCTTCTTCTATCTTCTCTTCTGTGTTTTGTTTCTTTTTCTTTTTTAACAGGAACCGAAGGAAGGTGCATCGGCTTAGGAGGAGCTTCTTCTTCCATGTTCACATCTCCATCTCTTTGAAGCTTCTTTCCATTGAGGATTAAATCCAAATCAACCAAACAGATTTTTATCCTTCCTCTCCTCTTATTTTTATTTTTATTTCTATTTCTATTTGGTTCATACATACATGCTTCCTAATTCATGCATCATATTCATCATATTGATTTCTCAATCATATTGAGATTTCCCCTTCGTGCATCTCTTGCACACCTCCTTTGTTTATTATTTTTCATGCATTCACGTCATATCTCCCACACCCTCTTTGCATAGGGGTTTAAGGGCAACCCCCTTAAGGTGTGTTCTTTTACAATTTTCATGCTCACATATTTCTATCATGAATTGATGCTACACCATTGTTTCTAATCCATATCTTTTTGGTGTTGTTGTCTTTGTTTTGCAAGGGTAATTAATTGAAAAGACTCTCTTCGTCGGCCGGCCGATCTTGAAGAGAAAAGAAGTACTCACATCCCCCGCATCTTTTGAGGTATTTTGCGATCATCTCCCCATATCAATCTCCTCTTTGAGACCCTCGTGTCTCTGGCGATCACAACCTCCTTTTAGCACCTCGTGCTATTTTATTGTTATTTTTATTGCTTATTCTTATCATTTTTTTGTTTAAGTGTGGATTTTAAATCAAATCTACACAACCGAGGCACTTCCCACACTGGTGGGGTCAGTGCCAGGGTCGGCCGTCACCGAGGGTGCCGGGGGCAGACCGTCTGAGCCTTCCACTTCCGAGCTTCAGGGTGGGCCAGAGGTCTAACGTATTTGCTTTGCTTTCTCTTCTTGTATGTCTTTCCTTTTTCGAAGGAAAACTTTCTTTGTTGTGTAAGAAAAAATGTAAGGCAGTAGCAATATGATGAAGACTTAACTTTTTTGTATCGCCATTGCCGTATTTTGTTCAGTGTATCTGCAGTAGTTGGAAAGTGCCGATACTTTCTACGTGGATCTCGCATGATGGTTGGGTGAGCGTCTGATAGGGTGTCTTTCCATTCCCTCATGCTTTGAATGTTTGGCCGCTTCGTGTGTCTTGCTGGGGCGAAAACGAGGAGTTTGAGGTGACCATTCGTAGGGAGAGGTCCCTTTGGCGTGTTTTCAAGGGGAGAATCATTTAAGGCAAATAGCCTCCCTTCACCTATAAAAGGTCTGAAGGGCGTCCCTTCCTCTCCACCGCTTAGGGTTTTCCCTGACAGTCTTTCCTCATTCTTTCTTCACGTAGTGTTGTGCCGTTATGTTTGAAGCATGGAAGACGCCTTGGAAGATGAGGCTGTCAATGATGGAGGGCAGAGAGTCCTTGCTGCTTCGGGTTTAAAGGGGGTTCGACGGCCGGCGGACGGGGTTAAAGTGGCTTCGACGTGCGGAGGCACGTCGTCCTCTTTTATCAACTCCGGCCGGTGCTTGTGGGGGGGCGAGATGGCGGACAGATGGGGGAAATAGGCATCCTTGCCGCTCGTCCCTTCCCGCTTGCTCCATGGAGGGGATCTCTCTCAAGATTCCTCTCCACTTCCTGCTTCTCCTCTCTTCTTATGCAGCCTCTTTCTCCCTCTTCTGCCCTTCTCATCATTTCTTTCACTCTTCGGAGGGTGCCTGCACTCTCTTCCTTCCAAAGAGTTGGCATATTGGTAGAGAGGAGGCCTTCATTTGTATTCCCTCTTCCCACAGACGGCGCCACTTTGTTGATGCGAGATGATCAATATCTCTTGGGTTTCGTAGTCACCCAGCGTGAGATTGAGATGATCAAGTGTGCTTTCGGAGTAAGATCCGAGAAATTCTTGGGTTTCTTAGTCACCAAGCATGGGATCGAGGCCAACCCCGACAAGGTCCAGGCCATCCTGGACATGCGCCCACCCACCTGCATCAAAGATGTACAACGCCTTACTGGGCGCATTGCCGTGCTCAGCAGATTCCTGTCCCGTGCGGCCGAACGGCACCACTTTGTAGATGGAGTTGTCGAGAGATAGAGATGCAAGGCTTCACCTGAGACAGGCTTGGAAAACCCCGGGGGCGAAGCCAGGAACTCCTTAAGCTCAGTGAACGCTCTTTGGCATTCCTCGTCTCACACGAACGTAGCAGATGCCATTTTGGGCCCCCTCAACAGTTTGAAGAAGGGTAGGCATCGTTCGGCCACACGGGACAGGAATCTGCTGAGCGCGGCAATGCGCCCAGTAAGGTGTTGTACGTCTTTGATGCAGGTGGGTGGGCGCATGTCTAGGATGGCCTGGACCTTATCGGGGTTGGCCTTGATCCCACGCTGGGTGACTAAGAAACCCAAGAATTTATCAGATCCTACTTCGAAAGCGCACTTGGTGGGATTGAGCTTCATATTGTACCTCAGGAGGGTGTCGAAGGTCTCAGCTAGGTCGGCGAAGTGGTCCTCGGCCTTAGGGGTCTAGACGAGCATGTCGTCAATATAGGCCTCGACGTTCCGGCTGAGCTGTCCTTCGAACATATGATTGACCAGCCTCTGGTACGTGGCTCCAACGTTCTTCAACCTGAAAGGCATCCGGGTGTAGCAGTACACGCCGAATTTGGTGATAAAGGCGGTCTTCTCGATGTCTTCTGGATCCATTCTGACCTGGTGGTAACCTGAATAGGCGTCTAGGAAACTGAGTATCTCGTTGCCCGAGGTTGAATCAACCAGTTGGTCAATGCTCGATAATGGATAGCAGTCATTTGGTGTAGCCTTGTTCAAGTCGGTGAAGTCCACGCACATTCGCCACTTTCCCGAAGCCTTTGGCACTAGGACGACGTTAGCCAGCCACGTCGGGTACAAGATCGATCTAAAAAGACCAGTCTTTTGCCCCTTGGTGACTTGCTCCTTGATGATCGCCTGCTTCTCTGGCGCGTGCTTCCTTCTGCGTTGTTGTACGGGCTTCACAGTCGGGTCAAGGTTGAGCTTATGCATCACTGTCTCCTTCAGTATTCCGGGGAGTTGATCATCAGACCATGCAAAGACTCAGATGTACATGGAAAGAAACTCATTGTATTACTGTTGAACCTCAGACGGTAGGTTGGCTCCAATCTTTACTCCTAGGGTCGGGTCGTCATTTAGAAAAATCGTTAGCAGCTCGCCTCCAGGCTCGGAGGTTGCCGGTTTTTCCTCGACTTCCCGGGGGTCCTTGTTCTTCCCGTCCAGCCTTAAGGCTTCAACCGAGATATTATAGCACCTTCTGGTCGTCGTCTGGTTACCTCGGACTTCTCTCACCCTGTTTTTAGTGGGGAACTTCATCTTTTGGTGATAGGTAGAGGGCTCCGCTTTCGTTCGGCTAAGGATTCCTCGGCCGAAGATTGCGTTGTATGCTATCATACCCTTGATCACTATGAAGTCCACCATAACTGTAACGGTTTTGGTGGGGTGCCGAGAGTGACCGGCAGGCTTAGGGCTCCCTCGGGATAAGTTACCTGGCCATTGAACCCACAAAGGGGGGTTTGGATCGGGCGGAGTTTAGACAGATTCTCCCCCATATTAAGAAAACATTCGTAAGATAATATATCAGGGGCACTTCCATTGTCAACTAGAATCATGTCTACGTTACAATGGTTTATTGTGGCCGATATGACCAGGACGTCGTCATACGGGGTGGTCAGCCCTTCCAGGTCTTGGTCGGAAAAGACTATGACCTGGGGCTCACTTGGCGGGGCCTTGGGAGACTCGAAGGCTCGGCTCACCCGCTCAGAATGACGCTTTCTTCCTCGACCACTGTCTCCTCCAGATGCAGCTCATCTAGCGATGACGTTGATGTGGACCCCGCGAGGGGCGTTGTCGATTTCCTATGGGATACCTCGGTCTTCCTCACGCCCAGCCACGAATCGGGATAGGTGTCCCTGGCGGATGAGGTGCTCGATCTCATCCTGGAGCTGGTGGCAATCGCCGGTATGATGCCCATGGTCGCTGTGGAACAGGCAATGCTTGCTACGGTTACGGCTTTTCGACCTCATTGGCTCGGGTTGGCGGAGGAGGCCCGAGCCTTTTATGTCTTCATATATCTCGTACACCGGAGTGGTTAAGGGAGTGTACCACTCGTACTTCTGGGATGGTTCCTTGTGCTCCCCGTCTCGGTTCCACCTTTTTCCTAGACCCGAGCCTAGCTCGGGTGCACGCTTCTTGTCCCCATCGTGACCCGAGCCGGCGCCACTTTGTAGATGCAAGATGAACCTTTTTGGTGCACTCTCTTCCTTCCAAAGAGTTTTCCACTTCTTGCCCCCCTCTCTCACATTCCCACAGATGGCGCCACATTGTAGATGCGAGATGAACCTTTTTGGTGCCCCAAGAGGTATTATCTCCGTCACGTCGAAGGGCGGCTAGGGTTTTATCCTTGTAAAAGGGCCCTCTTGGGTTAAGAGGTGAAGACCTTCTTTATAGTTACTTTCTCAACATCCGATGTGGGATTAATCCTGTGACCCTAGGTCCACTACACAAGCCCCCCCTTGAGAAGGTAAACGAGTGCGAGCTCAAAGTTCCCACAGACGGTGCCACTTTGTAGATGCGAGATGAACCTTTTTGGTGCCCCAAGAGGTATTATCTCGGCCACGCCGGAGTGCGGCTAGGGTTTTGTCCTTGTAAAAGGGCCCCCTTGGGTTAAGAGGTGAAGACCTTCTTTATAAGCACTCGGTTGCTTTCTCAACATCCAATGTGGGATTAATCCTGTGACCCTAGGTCCACTACAAGTCCTATCTGCATTTGATGATGTCAACACTCTTACATTTTAAGTCATTGTAAGCAAAGAATAAGAAATCAAGAATGGCATAGAAAATGAGGCAATTGGATGCACAAAAATCAAGAATCAAGATTGTTGACAGCACAGAAATCAAGGCAGTTAGCAGCACATAAATCAAGCTAAAAACTTCATTGAGGAACTAAGGTCGGTGCACATCTGCCTTATGCCACAGAAGGTCGGTGCACATTCAAGCATTGAAGAACTAAGGTCGGTGCACATTCAAGCCTGAGCAACTAAGGTCGACGCTAGCTCAATTGCCAGCACATTACTGTTCATGTGTATACAAGGTCAGTGCACATTACTGTTCATGCATATAGAAGGTCAGTGCACGTTACTGTTCATGCATATACAAGGTCAGTGCACATTACTATTCACGCATATAGAAGGTTAGTGCACGTTACTGTTCATGCGCATAGAAGGTCAGTGCACATTACAGTTCATGTATATAGAAGGTCAGTGCACGTTACTGTTCATGCATATGGAAGGTCAGTGCACATTACTGTTCATGCATATACAAGGTCAATGCACATTACTGTTCATGCATATAGAAGGTTTGTGCACATCATTGTTCATAGTCATGAAGGTCGATGCATGTACTGTAACTAGTGCACATAAGGTCGATGCATATCACTGTTCACTCAAGACCCAGGTCGGTGCACATATGCATCTTAGCCATAAAAGGTCCGTGCATGTTTTGTCTTCAACATATAAAGGTCTGTGCACATGTGAATTCCTGCACTATCAAGGTCGGTGCACATTTGCACTATTGTGTCATAAGGTCTGTGCATGCCCTATATAAGGTCTGTGCATGTCATGTACAAGGTCTATGCAAGTTTCACATATAGCATCCAAGTCTGTGCACATTTGGAATTCAGGTCTACGCACATCTATAAGTCCATGCATATCCAAGTCCGAGCATGTCCAAGTCTATGCACATGAAGGAACCAAGGTCAGTGCATGTTTGATGAAATGCCTCAATGAAGAAGAAAGGTCTGTGCATGTCTTGCCCCCGACTTTACAAGGTCTGTGCATGTTTTCCTTCAGCATAAGAAGTAGCAAAACCTGTTTGATGAAATGCCTCAATGAAGAAGAAAGGTATGTGCATGTCTTGCCCCCAACTTTACAAGGTATGTGCATGTTTGCCTTCAGCATAAGAAGTAGCAGAACATGTTTGATGAAATGCCTCAGTGAGTGGCTCCCAAAGCCATTTTAGCAAACCTGCACTATTTTATGAATTGGATCCAGAAAACATAAATAGGAATCGCAAATACCCAAAAACACATCTTTTGAGGTCTGGAAGGTGTCCTTGGTCAGTCAAACATCCATGTCATCAATGGCTTACTATATCAGCCTTTTTGGTCAACAGAAAAGCATGTTACCTTTTCTGGGAACAGTCACCTATCTGCTACCTAGCTTTTTGCCTCTGCCCAATCAGATTTGTTGTTCCAGATATCTAACAGGACAAAAGGACGTCATTGACTGTCCTGCCAGCAAAAAAAATAGAAGATGCTACAAATCTTACTTGGGAAGCCCCTCTCATACATTTTCCTGTCAACCAAAATAAGAAATTCCAAGAAACTTTTTTTGCTACCTCCGTGGCCAATCAGAGGCTGCCAAGGCAAAAGCTCCCTGAAGACAAATAATAGATTATGAAGGGCTAATCACATACTAGCTGAAACCTCCTACTGGGAGGACAGCTTGCGCCTATAAGAAGGACTCCATGCTTGAAGAAATATCGTTGCTGAAGCTGCTGTCCAAGAGAAAAATACGTCAACTTTCAAGAGAAAATTTGTGACAGAAAAAGAAAGAAAAGAAGCAGCCCAGTCCTGGTCTGAAATCGGCCAGTGCTGATAGAACGAGATAAGAGAGAGAGAGAGAGAGAGAGAGAGTAAAAAGGGAGAAGCCAAGAGAGGAGTGCAGCCCTTCTCATGTCCTGAATGAGCCTAAGAAGAAGCCAGATTGGACCTGTGTCCAGATCTGCCCAAAGGTGCCTCAAGAGCAAAATCTGAAGCCATTGTCTAGTTATCCTTTTCTGATTGTGCATTTCCGTGCCTCATCGTCATATCAGGAAGGTTATTTTTTTCTCTACTGCACTTGCAGTGTTTTTTCTTCTTGTGTTTGTCCTTTTTCTGTATGTGTGTGTGTGGAGGACCTCGTCCTCGTGTGTGTGTGTGTGTGTGTGAAAAACCATCCCTACCGGTTTGGGTGTAGGAAGTGTGCTGCATTTACAGCGTGTGGTAAAACCTCACCGAGTTTGGTGAGGGGTGGATGTAGGTTGTGGGTTTACAACCGAACCACCTTAAAATCCTTGTGTTGTGAGTTGAACATCTTGTGGGCTTGTTCCATATCTTCTACCCCTATTCACAGGTCGGTGTGCTTGCTTCACTGCATATAATCTTATTTATCTCCATCGTACACTCTAGCTTCGTGGACTACGCTATCTTGTATACACACCAATTTTTCCTTGCTCGCTACTAGCATTCCCTTGGGTGCCTGCGGCACCTTTGCACTCAGGCACTAGGGAGCTTTCTCCAGCAAAAGGGAGATCACCTTGTTCACATTCATCAGAGGTTTGCTGAGAAGCACCTTAGCTTGTACCACAACTTGTGTTGTCTTAGGACCGTCGCTTACACTTAACACATTCCGTCTAAATCCATTGTGCCTTGTGTCTAAGTGTTTTACTTGCTTTATAGGGGTGGTCTATGCTTTTGGTAGTCAAGTTTTAATTAGGCCATAGTTCGTGAAAGGATCTATTCAACCCCCCTTCTAGATCCTATTACACCGCTCGGGACCCAACACATAAGTCATAGTTAGACATCATCAAAACACATAACACAACAACTACATCTCAAGTGACAGGAGAACAACCCATTAGAAGTAAGGCCGGATGTGTCCACTGACGTCGTAGTCTGCGCCTCAGGTGTCTCCCACTCGCCTCAACATGGTAACTGAGGCACCGTAAATAGTAAGCACAAAACAAGGACTACTCGGGATCATACTCGTAAGCACGTGTTCAAAGCCCCAACCACGTGTGCACACACAGATTGACTGATTGACGCCATGTTCTCAAGCTAGTTTTCACCATAACCTAGACTCATGCTGCAATAGTAGGGGACCCTACAGAGACCAGCCTAAAAACCATCTCAACTGGGACAACCACTCTACCACTCCTAGGTAGGTCAGCACCTGCGTGCCTGAAAAATGCTACGACTAGTAGGGGGTCACTCAACATAAGAATGTTGAAATTAAATGGAAGGCTCTTTCACCACAGAATGTGGATCTAGAGAGGGGGTGAATAGATCAGCTGGCTCATAAAAAATTTGGTCTACATTCAGATGCGGAATTAAAAGAACACTGATCAAACACAGTCAATGCACCGGATAATAGAGATAAGATCTGCTAGACAGACAAGCAACCACATGAGAGGCACAAAGAATTTTAGGTGGTTCAGTCAATCCGACCTCCGTCCACCCCACATTCAACTCGAATGTGTATTACTGCTGATACACAGCTTCAATCTACTGGGCACTACAGCTTGCCAACAACGGCTGGGGCTTACAGCTTATCCCGACCAAAGGAACCTCCTCTGCAACAGCTGAGCTTCACAGCTTGCTCTGCTGGGCTCTACAGCTTAGCCGACCAGAGGTAACAACTCTGCACACCGCTGCCTCACAGCTTGACACCACTGACTAACAGCTTGATCGAACAAGAGTTTTCAAAAGAAAAATAACAAAGACTGAAAAGCAAGAAATGTAGAATCGAATGGAATGAAAACCAAAACGACTGTAGCTCAAATTGAGCAATATCAGCTCTGGTATCTGAACCAAGAGACTGATTCACAAGCTCTCATATAACTCTCTCAACTCATCTCTCTCACTTTCTTCTTCTCTCCTTTTCTTCTTCTCTGCTTTTCTTCTCTTTGGATCTCGGTGGCTCTCTGCTGCCTCAGGTTTGTCTCACTGTATAGACTTGCCACTGGCCGATCGCTCTTCAACAGAAGATGAAGACTTCTATATATATCAGCAGCAGATTGGATAAGGGCGCGTGGCTTCCACGTTTTCCCGCCCAAGGAATTTGCCACATCTGAGGTGCTTTCATCCACGTGGCAGCATCTGGTCACCTCGTCCTCCCGGGATCACGAGCCATGTCAGCAATCTCAGTAACGAATCACTATCAGACAGAGTATCAGATTATCAGGGTAAGTGAAGAACTCTGTACAGACTTTATAAGATGAAATGCCTTGTGTAGACTTCATGATGTATAGCCTTTGTGAAACGTGAATGCTATGTACAGACTTCGTGAATGGACTATGTGAAACGTGAATGTAATGTATAGACTTTAGTGTATAGACTATGTGAAGGCGAGTGCAATGTACAGACTCTAATGAAGACAGACGATGTGTAGACTTCAGGACTGATGCACGATGTATAGTCTCGTCCAATGTATACACTTGCTCGTTATTCAGTCTTCACGAAAAATGTACAGACTTCCAATGTGTAGACTTTGTCAAGGCAACGTTGGTAAAGCAACCAATGTACAGACTTATTGAACTGAGTGTAGATAAAAGATATGAGGAATGTATAGACTTACTCAGTTTAGTTCAGAACATAGATAATGATCAATGTATAGACTTAACAGTCACCCTGGCTGTGCAGACTTGGTCACAAGCTGAACAGTCGGTTGTATAGACTTTGCCCCAATGCATAAGACGCTAACTGAGACGGACAATGTATAGACTTGCTGTAACAGTCCGATGTATAGACTTTGCCTAATGCCTGAGACGCTAACAGAGACAGACGATGTTCGACTTGCTGAAAGACCGATGTACAGACTTTGCTCGAATGCATGAGACGCTAACTAAGAGGCTGGACTCTGTACAGACTTGAGCGATGTATGGGCTTAGCTTCGTGCAAGCTACAGTCCAATGTATGGACTTTGAAGTTCAACTGGTGAGTGTACAGACTTCACCAATGAGATGCTCGCTGCACAGACTTGGCACCGACCAATGTGTAGACTTGACAATGCTTAATGAACGAATGAGCAATGTATAGACATTGAGTGCCACACTGTGCAGACTTCACAATGTATGGACTTGAGTGTTCGTGTGAGCTGCACTGTATAGACTTTAAAAAAATGCCTAAGACGCTGCATGAGACACAAGACAGAGAGATAGTGTATAGACTTCACTCTGGGGGAGTCGACGCATCCAAGAAGGGGAACAGTGTACAGACTTACACACTTATTGCGTTGACGCTGCAGACTTAGCCAATACAATGTACACACTTACTGCATTGACGCTGCATGAGACACTAGACAGACAGACAGTGTATAGACTATACTCTGGGGGTGTCGACCCATCTGAGAAGGGGGTCGACCCACTACTGTCCAGACTACACAATGAAATGTATAGGCTGTATGTTCACGCTGCAATGCACTGTGTAGACCTGTGAGTGTGTGCATAACAATATATAGACTCTGACTGCATTATATACACAGACAAACTGATAAAAACAATTTCATCAAAATAAGAACAGTTGCCAATCAATCAAAACAAGCTGTTGCCAATGAGGTAAAACTTATTGTCAACATCATCAACACAGAGGAGTCACAACAAAGAACTCACAGCAAAGTAGAAACCGCCGAAGTATCGCTGGGCCACACGCATCCATCACACGCATCACAAGTCAGATGGTGGCTCGATATCACAAAAACTCCAGAACAGCTAACTAGACAGCTAGACTATCAATTGCCGACTCATACGGCTCATACAGGGATAGCCCTTCGCTAGAAATCACAAAACTGGAACCCCGCAACCTGACCGCGTAGGTCGATCCGCGTGCATGGGCGCACGTTGTCGAGTTTTGGCTTTACACTTAACAACCCGCTCCCCCGGATTGTGTAATGATGCCCCGTGGTGTTGGACGTGGACCTCGGGATCCCCAACATGGTCATGATCCGTGCACCTCTTGGGCCGATAGTCCATCAGCTTGGCCCACTTCTTCTGGGATCCGATCCCGCACCCACATGAAACGTGTCGTACCTACGGTAGATATCCGAATGCCTTTGTTCTTACCTTCGATGCTTCGAATATGGACTCTCGACCAAACACTGGATGGTCCGTTAGTGACTGATATATATATATATACCGGGATCTAATCCCGCACTTGCATTAAATTTGCCGCACTCGCAGCAAGTATTTGTATGGCTTTGAACACTGTTTTGCATATCGATGCGGAGGGTTTAGATTATGTTAACCCAAATCGCATGCTTTAATGAAAAATTGATGTTTGGGCCATGAGGCCCCCTTTCTTGGCGATTAATCAGAGGTCTTCCCCTCTCCAAGGGGATGTAATTAACGTCACGGCCTTTATGGCGCGGCGGGTCTCCAGTCCCAACCCGATATCCACAATCGTCTGATTAGTCAGATGGAGCGCACCCCGGGCTTCGGACCACTCCAGTCTTGAAGCCCGAACACATTGTCACCTAGGTGACTGGCACGCCCTCGCACTAGATAAATTGATAAACTGATAAAAAGAACACCCACGATATTTTCGTCCAACGAAATCCAGTGCGTTTCACAAGCTGGCACGCCCGGTGGGACAGATGATCTCGAATCGATATAACCACCAATATCATGATATTTTTGTCCCACAAAATCTAGTGCGTTCCACAATACCCACTTAGTCCCTATGACTGTTCCATGATCAGGAGGTGGGACCAAGTGCCACACCTTGTTCCTGTCGAACTGATTAAGCTCCTCATGCATGGCATTAGTCCAATGCACATCCTTGAGGGCACAGTCAATGGACTTGGGTTCAATTTGAGAGACAAGAGCATATGTATTCAATTCATCCTGAATTCTAAATTGACCTCTAGTCACAGGGTGACTATTAAGATATCTAATATTAACAATCTGAGTTTCATGAATTTCACTTACCTCCCCCTGAACTTCAGGTTCTTCCTCATTCTACTCCTCTTTTTCTTCCTCACCATCAGACTAGTCTGCAGAGTTATCATCTTTTAAAATGTTCCCATCTTCATTCCTGCAATGACCATGGTTAGTTTCCATCAAGGATTTGATGTGGCACAGCCCAAAGACCACTAAATATGATAAGGTGACCCTAGGACTTAGACCCGCAAGCATACAAGCGCTCAATGATTCTCACAACGACGATTTCTGCTCACTCGGTTCACACGTTCACCCGGTGGGTCCGGGAGATGATGGTGAGGGTCCGAGGCGGGACCCAATTGTCCTAATGGACTTACAATGCTAAGGCTGACCTCCAATGGGCCTGGGAGTCCCAACTTTGTGGGTGGCTGGCCCGCAAGGCGGGGTGTGGGGTGGCACTCACTCACGGGCCGCGGTGGGCACGATATTGCTTAAAATGAATTCCGAGCACTCTCTTACCGTCCGACGGGCATTCAAGGCAATACTACATTTGCAGAAATGAAGCTACAATGGTGTGATCAGAAGCTCACCTGATCGGTGTGAAGACACCGATCCCGTTCGGAGACGAGGGCGCGCCGGGAGGCGAGGGTATACACCCGATCGCCGCGGCGATGGAGCTTGACCTGAAAATGTGAAGAGGTATAGTACTACGCCCCTTGCAAGGGGGGGATCTTGGGGTGGGGGTTAATGTATTACAACCAAAAATTACCTCCACGCAGGGAGGGGCCTTCAGCCGGCCAAGCGGGGAGGGGAACGAGCGAGATAGAGTCGACTTTCAGAGCTTTGCCGATTCTGCCTAGCTTCTGTAATTCTGGACAGAGGGCCGATGTCGATGCTGCCAATAATTCCACCGAGCTTGGAATCTGATGAAACTTGCGCCAAAAGATTGCTAACCGAAGAGGGGTGCGGCTTGAATTTTTGGACGACGTTCTAATCTGGGGGCTGACTACTCCAGCGACTGGAAAATGGATGCAGCTCTGGTCTCTGGCCGAGCTCAGTCTGAAACAGCAGGTTGCAGAAGCTGCCACGATCACTCCTGAGCTCCAAATTTGGTACTGCTAGACTCGTTGGAATCGTGGACGAGTCTACTTTGCAGCAAAACAAACGGGGAAGTCTTCTGATGTTGGAGATGAGCTGGGTGTCCAGAGAAGTGGATGGTGGTCGGTGCAGACTGTGAGGAGGCAGACCGGTGTAGGTGTGGTAGAAAATTGGTATCTCTGGTTGTTAGATGCCGAACAGGGTTCCGCCTTTTGTTCCTGGACACTGACAGGGGGAGGAAGAACTTTGTAGAAGACCTCGAAGACTGGTTCCTTCAAGGTTCATCGTGGGAGAGTCTTCTCTGCCGCTCTAGCTCCTGGTCTGAGAGGTTCTGCGCAGTCGGGGAAGAACAGCCTTCACGGACGACCACGAACTCGGAATGGAGTGATTCCACCTCGCCTGCGAAGAGCACAGGGAGGCCTTTCCAGAAAGTTAGGCCACGCCACCAGCAGAACCAGGATGCAGTCGTGGACATCGCTGCAACAGAGTGCTAAACTACAGGTCGGCCTGCACACAAAGCTGGAGTGGAGAAGAGAGGAGGGGGCGAACTTGGCTTGAGGGGAGAGGAGGGGTGCGACCTAGGGAGCAAGGAGGGAAGGGGAGATTCGAATTTGGGCTTTAGAATGAGTTAATTCAGCCTTGGGAAGGTGGAGATATGCTTAGGGAAGTGAAAGGGGTAGGTGGTGGTTGGAGGGTGGGGTTTTGAGTGGTGGAACTTCCTTGGGACTAGGTGAGGATTAAAGAGGGGTTGTGGGAAGTTGTGGGGAGTTAATGGAGGTAGGTGGGGGTTGGAAGTGGTTGAGAGGGGGAGGAGAGAGAGTGAATTTCGAAATTTAGAGAGAGGAGGAGAGAGAATGGAGAGATAATGAGAGAGAGAGAGATATTGAGAGAGTTTGAAAGGGTTTTCTTCAATATTCATCAAAAGTTGAATACAAGAGGAGAGATGGGGCCTATATATAGGCAACCATTCTTTACATGACCAAAATACCATTGACAATAAGATAAAAGACCGAGCATATCCTAGACTCAATCCTATGGGCCCATAACTAAAGTAATAAGGCCCAATTAAACATAACAAGAGAAATGGACTAAAACCATATGACTCAATAAAGGAAAATACATAAGATAGGACTCAATAAAAAGAAAATACATAAAATGAAACTTGGGAAATGAAGATAACAAGTGTAGACCATGATCAATCCATATCAAGAGTGTGCAGGCGATCAAAGCTAGAGGGGTGTCGGGAGATGCCCTCATCAAATCCCCCGGGGTGGAGAGAGCTCGACCCTGTCGAGTATGGGTCTGCCTGGCTGTCGTACTGCTCCATCATGTCGGGATCCAAGCATATCAAATCCTCCCGACTCACCCATGTATCCTCGATCGGGGGACGGCTCTTCCACCTAACCAGATAGCGCTGATACACCCTGTGCCTCGTAATGATACTATGCTCATCCAGTATTGCCTCTACTGCTCTCGTCGGTCTCTCAAGCTAGAAAGTGGAGTCCCTCCGGGAGTGTCTCTCATAAGGGGGGGTAAAGGCTCAAGCTCCTCACTGGGTTCCACCGCGGGGCCTTTGTGGGGTACCAGGTCCACCACACTAAAGGTAGGGTGCACCCCATAGCTTTCTGGTAGGTCAAGCTCATAAGCATTGCTGCCAAGTCGTCGTAGAACTCGAAAGGGTCCCGAACCCCGTGCCCTCAACTTGGAGGCAGGTCCCGGAAGGAGCTGCTCCGTCCTCACCATCACCGAGTCTCCCACTTGGAACTCGTAGTGGCGCCGATGAGCATCTGCCCGCCTTTTGTAAGTCTCATTGATCCTTCCTATATGCTTGCGAGAATGCGTATGCCAAGGTGGACCTGGGCAGCCAAATGTAGACCGATCACACTTTGATGCTATGAAGACTGTGGTAGTCTTAGGAGGGCCGGGACATCCATAGATGAACCTTTTATGCATGGGTGTGATAAATGTCGGGGGACCCGGACATCCATGTATGCTCCTATCATGCTTAAGACTCATGATGAATGAAGGTGGGCCAATACATCCGAATATGGTCCACTTATGCTGCCTACTTGACATGTGGGTGATGTGGATGAATGTACCCGACTTATGAATCATGTCAAATGGTGTGGTAGGCCTGGACACATGCATGTTTATCCCAAAGGTGACTTCCATGTGCATAGATGTGGGATGTCTTTTGAACGTCCACGTGAATGGGTCGAAGGGATCTACGAACGTGGTTATGGGGTGGGGCACTTCATCAATCCCAAGGTGTTTGTTGCCTAAGGTCAAGGCTCTCATGTTGTAACCCGATTCTAGGAAGGGAGGAGTTTGGGTCGACATGGGCGATGTGGGTAAGGTGAGGTGGGTGGTGAATAGGGAAAGTGGGTCACATGGAGATTTAGGCTCCCATAGAAAAGGGTCAAAGGGATTATGGTAAGGGTCACCTAGGTAGGGGTACTCCATGTTCTCGCTGTAATATCCCGGACCTTTCGGATCCTTCTTCGTGGGTCCCGGATCTGGTTTTCGGAGTGTCCGGCTCCGTTGTGTCCGAAATTTCGTTTCGGATATCTTTTGTGTTCGGGTCGGCGCGATCCGGAGTTGTTTCGGAGGCCCGGAGGCGTTCCGCGGCTTTTCCGCGTGTGTTTTCCGATTCCCGGTGTGTGTTTCGGCTTTTCTCTTCGGACGCTCGTTGCGGGTGAACCGGGCTGTTCACACGGACACGAGTGGTACCGTTGCGATCGGTGCGTTCCGAGGATCGCGGGGGTGTGATTTCCTATTTTTTGGAATTTTACGGATTTTCTGGGTTTTTCTATAAAACCCTTTTTCTTTTCTCTCTCCCCCCACCATCTTCTTCTTCCTCCTTCCTCCTCCACCGTGTCTCCCTCCCTCTCCCTCTCTTCCTCCCGGTTGGCCACGGCGAGCTCCCCTTCGGCTGCAGACGGCGGCGGGGCGACGGCGCGGCGACGTGGGCGGCAGCGAGGCGGTCGTGGGGGCGTGCGGCAAGCGTGGGAAGCTTAAGGAAGAACGAGGGTTTTCAAGCGTTCTTCGCGATTCGTGGACGATCCGGCGGAGCATTCGCTCCATTGAGGTAGGGTGACGTTCCCTAGCTCTTCGCCGTTCTTTTCCGTGGTTTGTAGGCCGCGGGGAGGCCGAGAGAGGCATGTTTGGGCGTTTTTGGGGTTTTTCCATGTTTTGGGGTGAGCCGCCCGATCTATGGTTTTAGCCCATGATTCTATGTTTTGGTGGCTTAGATGCATGCTAGGGGTCCCCAGGGGTCTTCCCCCTTGTTTTCCCCCTCTCCGGTGGAGGTACGGGGGCGTGGTTGGTGTTTTTGGGGTTCTCCCGCCGTAGCGTGCTCTGGGGCAAGCGACGGTCACTCCAGTGACCGTCACATGCTTGTAACGCCCCTAGAGGGGTGCGTTACTTCCCTGGGTGTTGGCCTTTGGGGTCGAGGGCTGTAACGGTCCTGCGACTGGCCGCCGTTTGCTAGTGACGCCCCTGGGCTGGGCCGTCACATGCTTTCGACCGTTGGGTTTTGACCATTGGGGGTCAGGCCATGTAACGCACCGAGATAGGCGCGTTACATGCGTGTAACGCACTGGGGCAGGAGCGTTACTTTCTGTTGTCCCCCATGTGGATGGGCCAAGCGACGCGCTGGGGCAGGCGCGTCACTTCCCTTTCCATCCCGAGCGTGAGGGCCATGCGACGCGCTGGTCTAGGCGCGTCACATGCGAGTAACGCACTGAGCCCGACGCGTTGCTTGTAAGCGACGCGCCAGGGTAAGCGCGTTACTTTCCCTGTGGTTTCGTGGGTGTGGGGTGCCATGTGACGCCCTGGCCTAGGTGCACCGCTTCCAAGCGACGCACTAGGGTAGGCGCGTCGCTTCCCCCTACCCCCTGGCCGTGTGACGGTCCGCCTTAGACCGCTATTTCCAAGTGACGGCCCTAGAGTGGACCGCCATTTGGCAGTGACGGTCTGAGGGTAGACCGCCACTTCCTGTGTTGCCCCATGAGGGTGGCAACCCCGCTTTTCTCCGACCGTGGTCTCCGTGTGACGGGACTGGTGCGTGGGGTGATTCCCACACGTTGTCGGGCTTGGGTGTTGTTTTCCGTGACTCGAGAGTCTACTCCTTTAGCGACCCTCCACTAGTCGTAGCCCACCAGTGTGCGGTGCTGGTCTCACCTGGGAGTGGTGTACGGGCACCCACCTTTCGAGACGGTTTGTGGACCGGTTACCGTAGGCCCCTCGTCGGTAGCCAGAGTCCGGCTACGGGGGAAAACCGGTCAGAGGACCAGACCTAGTGACGCAAGGTCTGTGTGTGCACACGTGGTTGGGGGCGGTTGGACCCACGTCGACGGGCGTGACCCCAACTAGTTACTTGTTTGTGGTTACTTGTACGGTGTTTGCGCCTCGGGTAGGACCTACCACGTCAGGCGATTCACCTGCGGTGCGGTGTAAGACATCAGGGGACGCTACCGGCTGTGCTTCTAGTGGGTGGTACTCCTGTCGAGTACGGAGTGTCAGACTGTCAGTCGTGTGTTTCCGACCTTCGGGTTTTTGACGGTTCAACCGTTGAGTTTCAGTTTTCTCATACCGTGGCACGTGTCTCGGTTTACGTGCCGTTAGGGTCTAGTTCTGTAGAGTACAGGGCTTTCCTTTCCGAGATACTTTTCTACCGCTAGAGTAGTGGTTTCTCGTTTTTCGAGGTAGGGTTCGAGTGATCCCTACTGAGTCTTGTTCCGAGACTCATTCCCTGCGTGTTTTCACCGTGTTTCAGGTGAGGCGCCACCTTCGGGGAGCGCGTCAGGAGCGCAGCGTGGTGCGGGTGCCCAGCGGTAGTGCCGGAGGTCAGAGCCGGGGGATGCCCCGTGTAGCTGTACTTTCCTTTCTTGTCACTGTACTAGTCGTGGACTATTGTTATTGTGTTATTTTCTGTTGTGGACCATGTAGAATGTTATTCTATTATAACTGTTTAATTTCTGCAATTATTTGTGATACTTGTGTAGTCTCCACACCATCCTTTTAACCCTTCCGAGTCTTCGGGCTCGTGGGTGGCGATGCGAGTCTCGGGTTATCGGGCCTTCCCGGTAATCGGATTCTCGGGTCGTTACAGCTGGTATCAGAGCGCGGTTGTGGAATTACATGAGAATCATAGGTAATTGTAGTGGTCCACTAGTCCATGACGATGATGTACAGGTGACGCTGGCATTGGGCACCGCGTGTTTATTCTGACCTTGCCGTTTTTGTGTCTTCTGTCTTTTGCTTCAGGAGCGAGGATGGCGCCGAGGAGGAGTTCTCGCTCTCAGCAGGGGCAGTCGGCTGGAGGCCAGGAGATCCAGCAGGAGGTCCAGCAGAGGGACCAGGAGGAGCATAGCAGAGCACCACGGGGGGCTACCGAGGCCGAGGATGCTGCGAGAGTTCCGGGGGCCGAGGGTTTTCTCCGTGGCATGTACCATCTCATGGCTCAACAGTTCGGCAGAGAGGCCGGTGAGGGCTCGTCAGTCGGGGGTGGGCCAGGCCGAGCAGTGAGGGATTTCATGCAGTTCCATCCACCTTACTTTAACGGCCAGGCAGACCCTGATGCGGCTCGAGATTGGCTTGATGAGATGGAGCGGGTGTTCAGTTCAGCGAAGAGTGCTGCCGAGGACAGAGTGGTGTTGGCCTACAACCAGTTGCAGGGTACGGCTCGTAGGTGGTGGTCTTCCGAGTTGAAGACGTCCTTTCAGCTTCGTCCACTTGAGCAGATCGAGTGGGATGACTTTGTCAGTGCTTTCGAGCGTACGTACTGTCCAGACGTTGTTACTACGCAGCGGATGCGGGAGTTTCTGGAGCTGGTGCAGGGTGACATGTCCGTGCTGCAGTACAGGGCCCGATTTGTCGAGCTGGGTCGGTATGCACCTCATATCATGGAGCATGAGAGGGTGAGGACCACGCAGTTTGTGCAGGGCTTGAGGTTGGAGCTGAGGCACCATTTGATCGCGAATGGGGCCACTGATCTGGAGACGGCGTCTCGTGTTGCAATTTTCTTGGAGATGGATATGCAGAGGACTCGAGGACCGATCAGCCAGGGGCAGTCTGTGTCAGGTCGCAGCCAGCAGTCGGCTACCCAGCAGCAGGGTTCCTTCCAGCGTGTGTCGGGTGGTTCAGGAGTACCGGCATCGGCAGCTTCGGTGACAGGATCTGCGTCCTTCGGCTCGAAGGTCAAGAAGTTCTTGAAGAAGAGTCTCCGTAAGAAGCACAAGGATCAGGGGCAGGCGTCATCGGGCAGTGTACAGCAGCCGTTCTCTTTGCAGCGTCAGGGATCGGTGGGTGGATCGCGAGGACCTTGTCCACGGTGTAGTGGGACCCACCCAGGCAGGCAGTGCACGGCGCCGATCATCTGTTTTCGGTGTGACCAGCCAGGGCATATGGCGCGCGACTGTCCTCAGAGGCCGCTGCAGCAGCAGGTTCCCCAGCAGCAGCAGCAGCAGGGACAGTATCCGCCGCTACCCAGGTCAGCTAGTGTGGGAGGCAGGCAGAGAGCTCGTGGCCAGATCACGCACTTGACCAGGGCAGAGGCAGTAGCGTCGCAGCTCGTGGAAGGTACCGTTCAGATTTTGGGTTGTGCGGCTCGGGTTTTATTTGATTCTGGCGCGTCTCATTCGTTTATTTCGGAGGATTTCGCGTCGAGCGTCGAGGAGCCGGTGACCCAGTTGTCCTGTGATTTGGCTGTGGAGTTGCCTTCGGGTGACTTTATGGTCACTCCGTATTGCTTCGACCAGGTTCCGGTGTGGATCGATGGACGAAGTATGCCAGGCAGGTTGTATGCGTTGCAGCTTCGGGATTAGGATGTGATTCTAGGCATGGATTGGCTCGAGACTCATAGAGCGGTGGTGGATTGTGGAATGAAGAGGGTCTACTTCCAGCATCCGAGCAAGAGGACTGATGAGGGCATCTCACGACACTCCCTCTAGTTTGGTCGACTGCACACTCTTGATATGGTCTGATCATGGTCTCCACTTGTTATCTTCATTTTCCCAGTGTCATTTATGTATTTTCCTTTTATTGAGTCCTATCTTATGTATTTTCCTTTATTGAGTCATGTGGTTCTAGCCCATTTCCCTTATTTTGCTTAAACTGGGCCTTATGTCCTTAGTTATGGGCCCATAGGATTGAGTCTAGGATATGCTCGGTCTTTTGTCCTATTGTCAAGGACATTTTGGTCATGAAAAGAGTGGTTGCCTATAAATAGGCCCCATCTCTCCACTTGTAGTCACTCTTGATGAATATTGAAAAAAACCACCTCTTATTATCTCTCAACTCTCTCTCTTACTCACTATATCTCTCAATCTCTCTCTCATTCTCTCTCTCCCCAAGGGGAGTTCGACCCTCCCTCTCTCTCCTCTTCCCCCCTCACTTACTCCAACCCCCAACCACCTCCACTACCTCACCCACCTCCATTAAGGCTCTCCCCTTCCCCATAGCCCTTCATTTACTTCCCCTCCTTGTCCCAAAGCAACTCTTCCACCTCCCAACACAATTCCCCCACTTCCCCACACAAATCCCACCCCTTCCAAGGCCAATTTCGAATTTGAACCTTCCCTCCCATAGCCATTAGAATCATCTTGCCCCTTCTTCTCTCTTGGCCACCCCCTTCCCCACCTCATCTTCTTCTTCACATTCTTACCCTGCTTCAGGAAACAGAATTACAGCAACTTGCAGAGGAGGCCACGGTCACCCATCAACGACTCAGGGAGCAAGGCCTACATTTCCAGAATCATCTGCAAGCCAGCTTTCAAGGCGAGGTGGTTTCGTCGGCATCCGAGTTCGGTGCTGTCCGCAATCACCATTCTTCTCCGACTGCGCCGAACCTCTCAGATCCGGAGCCAGAGCTGCAGAGACGACTCGCCCACGGCTAACCTTGAAGGAACCAGTCTTCAAGGTCTTCTACAAAGTTCTTCCTCCCTCTGTCAGCGTCCAGGAACAGAAGGCGGAACCCCGTTCGGCATCCGACAACCAGAGTTACTATTTTTCTACCACAACCACACCGGTCTGCCTCCTCACTGTCTGCACCGACCTCCGTCCACTTCTCTGGACACCCAGTTCATCTCCGACATCAGAAGACGTCCCCGTTTGTTTTGTTGCAAAGAAGACTCCTCCACGATTCCAAAGAGTCCAGCGGTGCCAGGTTCGGAGCTCCGGAGCGATCGTGGTACCTTCTGCAACCTGCTGTTGCAGACAGAGCTCGACCAGCAACCAGAGCTGCATCCACCTTCCAGCCACCGGTGCGGTCAGCCCTGAGAATCATAGCTTCCCCAAAAATTCAAGCTTCATCCGCTATCAGTTGGCAAACGTTTGGCGTTGGTTTCGTCGCAATCCAAGCTTCGTGGAATTTTTAGCTGCCACAACACCGATCCACTGTCCAGAAAACCTGCAGGTGGGCAGAACCGGCGAAGCTCGGAATCTCGATCTCCTTTGCATTTCTCCCCACCCCGCTTGGCCGGCTGAAGGCCCCTCCCTGCGTGGAGGTAGTTTTGAATGTACTAAGCGTAACCCCCACCCCAAGATCACCCCTCCTGCGAGAGGAGTAGTGCTGTACCCTTTACATTTTCAGGTCAAGCTACACCGCCGCGGCGATCGGGTGCATACCCTCGCCTCCCGGCGCGCCCTCGTCTCCGAACGGGATCGGTGTCTTCACACCGATCAGGTGAGCTTCTGGTACTACCCTTTGTAGCCTTATCCCTGCTAGCTTAGTATTGCTTTGATTGCTCGTCGGCGGTGAGAAGAGAGTTCGAATTTGCATGCTAGTTTGTTAGTGTCCACCGCGGACCGTGAGAGAGTGTCACCCAAACCCCGCCTTGCGGGCCAGCCACCCACGAAGTTGGGTATCCTAGACTCTTTGGAGTCAGCCGTAGCATTGCAAGTCCATTAGAACAATTGGGTCCCATCCCGGACCCTCATCATTATCCCCCGGACCCACCGGGTGAGCGTGTGAACCGTGTGAGCAAAAATCGTCGATTGTGAGAATCATTGAGTGCTTGTATGCTTGCGGGTCTAAGTCCTAGGGTCATATCATCCTCTTTAGTGGTCTTTGGGCTGTGCCACATCAAGTGGTATCAGAGCGGTCATAGGCTTGTCCTTACAAGTCTAGTCTTGGGTCACACTAAGTCTTTCTTAGGTGCATTCGCACACCCTTGCATAGCCCACCCAACCTTGCATGACCACCCGTAGTGGAACTCATTATCAAGGCAATCCATCTTCTTCCAATAACACCATGAATCCCAATCCCCAAGGAAATCCCCCTCACAATGAGCATGAGCTTCCCGACCAAATGAGGTTTCTTGTGGACTACATGACCGAAATTATGGGAAGGCTTGACGGTATTACGGCCCGGCTTGAACAACTTGAGGAAAATAGACCTATTCCAAGGGAAGGAGATAGGAGAGATCCCCCTCCACATGTGGAGCCAGCCATAGGAGGACTCAACCTTGACCCCCCTCCCGAACCGGAAAGGGACCCACCCCCTAGAAGGAATGAGAGGCCTCCCCGGGACAACCCGGATGACCAACTAATGAGACTTGTGAAAGTCGATGCTCCCACTTTTGATGGATCTCATCATCCGAGCATCTACTTAGATTGGGAGGCAGCCATGGATCAATATTTTGATTGGTACCCAATGACCGAGGATAGGAAAGTCCGACTTGCAAAGATGCAATTAACCAAACTTGCCAAGACTCATTGGATGAATGTTGAAGCCTTAAGGATAGTTAGGAGGGAAGTTCCAATCACCACATGGGGGGCCATGAAAGACCAACTCAAACTCAAATATGTCCCACCCTCCTACCATCAAAACCTCTTAGATGAATGGCAAGCCTTGACTCAAGAAGGAAAGACCGTTATGGAATACATTGAAAAGTTTGACTACTACCTCCTCAAATGTGGAGTCCAAGAGGACCCCTCCGTCACACTCTCCCGCTTTAGGAATGGGCTTCAATTCCATATCAAAAAGGAACTATTCATGCGTCAAGTAACAACTTTAGAGCAAGCCTACCAAGTAGCTCGGGATGCCGAGAAATTCTCTCGGTACACGCGAATGGTTCCCCCTCGGGGAATGGACCCTAGAGCCATGGCACCTCGGGCCAACCCTCCACCACCCCAAAGAGGTCTCCTTCCTACACCCATGGGAACTCCTCCCACACGGGTCACCCCTCCTAATGCCAATCCACCATTCCGCCCCGCAAGTGGGCCCCTAAACACAACTCCCAATAGGCCCAATTCGACACCCACTCTCCCTCACACTAAGGTGACCCCAAACCATCAAAGTGGGCAGCAATGCTTTAGGTGTTATGGGTATGGACACTTTGCCAATCAATGCCCCACCAAGGGAGCATCAAACTTACTCATAGAGGAGACCAACCCCCAACCCCAAGCTGAATTTGAAGGAGAGATTGAGGTATATGAACCCTCTCTTGAATGGGAGGAGGAGTATGAGAACCACTACATGGAAAGCAACCAAGAACAACCTCCTCCACCCACCGACTCCCACCTAGGAGTGGTTAGATGCACCCTCACCCAAAACCAAGAGCATGATTGGAGGAGAAACACCATATTCTATACCTACATAAGGATGGGGAGCCATGTTAGGAAGGTCATCTTGGATAATGGAAGTAGTGTGAATGTGGTGTCACCCGACACCGTCAAACTTTTGGGCCTTACCACCTCCCCACATCCCCACCCATATAGGGTAGCATGGATTGATACCACCTCCATACCCGTTAGTGCCCGTTGCCTTGTCCCAATTACATTCCAATCCTATCAAGGCCAAGTGTGGTGTGATATCCTTCCAATGGAAGTTGGGAGTATCCTTTTAGGACGGCCTTGGATCTACGATGTAGATGCCACCTTCTTAGGAAGAACCAACGCTTGCATCTTCATTCATGAGGGGAAGAAGATCCAACTCAACCCATCTCCACCCCGCACTCTACCTAAGAAGGCCTCTCCCTCCCTTGAGGGACCCACTACCCTTCCCCCCATCCCAACACCAACAAACCCCACCCCATCAAGTCCTAGTCCTAGTAACATCAAAGAGCCTCCTAGGAGCCTACACCTTGTCACTAGGAAAGAGTTTGAGGAAGAAGTCAACCAAGGGGATCAAGTATGTGCCATTGTCATTTGTCTAGGGGAATCCACCCCAACCGACCCACACCCCCTAGAAATTCATCAACTCCTTAAGGACTTCCATGATGTATTTCCCGAGGAGCTTCCGGACAAACTACCACCTATGAGAGATGTGCAACATGCCATCGACCTCGTGCCCGGGGCTACCTTGCCCAACCTCCCACACTACCGACTCAACCCCACCGAGCATGCCGAGCTTCGGAGGCAGATTGAAGAACTCATCAAGAAGGGCTTCCTCCGAATTAGCAAAAGCCCTTGTGCCGTCCCGGCTCTTCTTACACCCAAAAAGGATGGGACTTGGCGCATGTGTGTAGATAGCCGAGCCGTCAACAAGATAACGGTCAAATATAGGTTCCCCATCCCTCGGCTTGATGACATGCTAGACATGCTAGCGGGAGCCACCATCTTCTCCAAAATTGATCTCAAAAGTGGCTACCACCAAGTCCGCATTAGGCCCGGGGACGAGTGGAAAACCGCCTTTAAAACTAAAGACGGTCTCTATGAATGGCTTGTTATGCCTTTCGGCCTTTCTAATGCACCAAGTACCTTCATGCGTCTCATGACCGAGGTCCTCCGGCCCTTCATTGGCATCTTTCTAGTTGTCTACTTTGATGACATCCTCATATATAGCCAATCCAAGGAAGCCCACCTCGATCACCTCAAACAAGTGTGCACCATCCTTAGGAAAGAGAGTCTCTTTGCCAATCCCGGGAAGTGTCATTTCTTGACCAATCAACTAGCCTTCCTAGGATTTATTGTCTCATCCCAAGGAGTATCCATGGACCCCGAAAAGGTCCAAGCTATTCTTGAGTGGCCCGAGCCCAAAACCATTCATGACGCCCGAAGCTTCCATGGGCTAGCCACCTTCTATAGGAGATTCATCCGGGGGTTTAGCACTATCACCACTCCTATCACGGATTGCCTCAAGAAAGGCACATTTGTTTGGACTAGGGCAGCCTCCAAAGCCTTCCTAGAGCTTAAAGAGAAAATGACCCAAGCCCCGGTCCTTTGCCTACCCGACTTTTCAAAGGTCTTTGAGGTCACATGTGATGCTTCCGGGGTAGGGATTGGAGGTATCCTTAGCCAAGAGGGTCACCCGGTGGCCTATTTTAGTGAAAAACTTTGTGAGGCTAGGACGAGATACTCCACATATGACAAAGAGCTTTATGCCGTGGTTCAATCCCTTCGGCATTGGAGGCACTATCTCCTACCCAAAGAATTTGTGATCTTCTCGGACCATGAGGCTTTGAAATACCTCAACACTCAACAAAAGCTCAATGCCCGCCATGCTCGATGGGTAGAATACATTCAAGCCTACACCTTTGTCCTCAAGTATAAGATGGGTAGTGAGAATCGCGCCGCCGATGCACTGAGTAGGCGGGTAGCCTTACTCTCCACTGTCCAAGTGGAAGTAACCGGATTTGAGAGGATCAAAGGAGAATACCCACATTGCCCCGACTTTGGGACCCACTACAACACCCTTTCTACCCAACCACTCAAGGAGTATAAGGGGTTCATACTTCAAGATGGATATCTGTTCAAAGGGGATAGACTTTGCATACCTAGGACTTCACTTAGGGACTTCCTAGTTTGGGAGTTACATAGTGGCGGCCTAGCTGGTCACTTTGGGGTCCACAAAACTATAGAGTTGGTTGAGAGGCAATTCCACTGGCCCAGTCTCAAGAAGGATGCGGCCCACATTGTGGGACAATGCCGCATATGTGCATCCGCCAAGCAAGTAAGACAAAACACCGGGCTTTACACACCTCTACCCATACCCGATAGACCATGGGAAGATTTGAGTATGGATTTCATTCTTGGCCTACCAAAGACCTTGCGCAAACATGATTCCATCTTTGTAGTGGTTGACAGGTTCTCAAAAATGGCCCACTTTATCCCCTGTTCCAAGACCTCTGATGCCTCTAAGGTCGCCCGGTTATTCTTCGATGAGGTAGTCCGACTCCATGGGTTACCTAAGACTATTGTGTCCGATAGAGATGTGAAATTCACTAGTTATTTTTGGAAGACTCTATGGCACTTGATGGGGACCCTCCTCAAATTCTCCACTGCCTATCATCCTCAAACCGATGGCCAAACTGAGGTTGTCAACCGAAGCCTTGGGAACTTACTCCGATGCCTTGTAGGGGACCACCCTGGGAATTGGGATCTCCTCTTATCTCAAGCCGAGTTTGCCTACAATGATTCTGTCAATAGGTCCATAGGCAAGAGTCCATTTGAGGTAGTACATGGGTTTAGGCCTAGAAAACCCTCAGATCTCATTCCCCTCCCCTCACATGCTAGAGTGTCAGTCTCAGCTGAGTCCTTTGCACAGCATATCAAAGAATTGCATGATGATATCCGCAAGCATATAGGGAAAAACAATGAGGCTTACAAAAGACGGGCCGATGCTCACCGGCGCCACTATGAATTCCAAGTGGGAGATCCGGTGATGGTGAGGACGGAGCGGCTCCTTCCCGGGCCTGCCTCCAAGTTGAGGGCACGAGGGTCGGGACCCTTTCGAGTTCTACGACGACTTGGCAGCAATGCCTATGAGCTTGACTTACCAGAGAGCTATGGGGTACACCCTACCTTCAACGTGGCGGACCTGGTACCCTACAAAGGCCCCGCGGTGGAACCCAGTCAGGAGCTTGAGCCTTTACCCCCCCTTATGAGAGACACCCCCGGAGGGACTCCACTTTCTAGCCTGAGAGACCGACAAGAGCAGGTAGAGGCAATACTGGATGAGCAGAGTATCATTACAAGGCACAGGGTGTATCAGCGCTATCTGGTTAGGTGGAAGAACCGTCCCCCGATCGAGGATGCATGGGTGAGTCGAGAGGATTTGATGCGCCTGGACCCCGGCATGTTGGAGCAGTACGACAGCCAGGCAGACCCATACTCGACAGGGTCGAGTTCTCCCCACCCCGGGGGATTTGATGAGGGCATCTCACGACACTCCCTCTAGTTTGGTCGTCTGCACACTCTTGATATGGTCTGATCATGGTCTCCACTTGTTATCTTCATTTTCCCAGTGTCATTTATGTATTTTCCTTTTATTGAGTCCTATCTTATGTATTTTCCTTTATTGAGTCATGTGGTTCTAGCCCATTTCCCTTATTTTGCTTAAACTGGGCCTTATGTCCTTAGTTATGGGCCCATAGGATTGAGTCTAGGATATGCTCGGTCTTTTGTCCTATTGTCAAGGACATTTTGGTCATGAAAAGAGTGGTTGCCTATAAATAGGCCCCATCTCTCCACTTGTAGTCACTCTTGATGAATATTGAAAAAAACCACCTCTTATTATCTCTCAACTCTCTCTCTTACTCACTATATCTCTCAATCTCTCTCTCATTCTCTCTCTCCCCAAGGGGAGTTCGACCCTCCCTCTCTCTCCTCTTCCCCCCTCACTTACTCCAACCCCCAACCACCTCCACTACCTCACCCACCTCCATTAAGGCTCTCCCCTTCCCCATAGCCCTTCATTTACTTCCCCTCCTTGTCCCAAAGCAACTCTTCCACCTCCCAACACAATTCCCCCACTTCCCCACACAAATCCCACCCCTTCCAAGGCCAATTTCGAATTTGAACCTTCCCTCCCATAGCCATTAGAATCATCTTGCCCCTTCTTCTCTCTTGGCCACCCCCTTCCCCACCTCATCTTCTTCTTCACATTCTTACCCTGCTTCAGGAAACAGAATTACAGCAACTTGCAGAGGAGGCCACGGTCACCCATCAACGACTCAGGGAGCAAGGCCTACATTTCCAGAATCATCTGCAAGCCAGCTTTCAAGGCGAGGTGGTTTCGTCGGCATCCGAGTTCGGTGCTGTCCGCAATCACCATTCTTCTCCGACTGCGCCGAACCTCTCAGATCCGGAGCCAGAGCTGCAGAGACGACTCGCCCACGGCTAACCTTGAAGGAACCAGTCTTCAAGGTCTTCTACAAAGTTCTTCCTCCCTCTGTCAGCGTCCAGGAACAGAAGGCGGAACCCCGTTCGGCATCCGACAACCAGAGTTACTATTTTTCTACCACAACCACACCGGTCTGCCTCCTCACTGTCTGCACCGACCTCCGTCCACTTCTCTGGACACCCAGTTCATCTCCGACATCAGAAGACGTCCCCGTTTGTTTTGTTGCAAAGAAGACTCCTCCACGATTCCAAAGAGTCCAGCGGTGCCAGGTTCGGAGCTCCGGAGCGATCGTGGTACCTTCTGCAACCTGCTGTTGCAGACAGAGCTCGACCAGCAACCAGAGCTGCATCCACCTTCCAGCCACCGGTGCGGTCAGCCCTGAGAATCATAGCTTCCCCAAAAATTCAAGCTTCATCCGCTATCAGTTGGCAAACGTTTGGCGTTGGTTTCGTCGCAATCCAAGCTTCGTGGAATTTTTAGCTGCCACAACACCGATCCACTGTCCAGAAAACCTGCAGGTGGGCAGAACCGGCGAAGCTCGGAATCTCGATCTCCTTTGCATTTCTCCCCACCCCGCTTGGCCGGCTGAAGGCCCCTCCCTGCGTGGAGGTAGTTTTGAATGTACCAAGCGTAACCCCCACCCCAAGATCACCCCTCCTGCGAGAGGAGTAGTGCTGTACCCTTTACATTTTCAGGTCAAGCTACACCGCCGCGGCGATCGGGTGCATACCCTCGCCTCCCGGCGCGCCCTCGTCTCCGAACGGGATCGGTGTCTTCACACCGATCAGGTGAGCTTCTGGTACTACCCTTTGTAGCCTTATCCCTGCTAGCTTAGTATTGCTTTGATTGCTCGTCGGCGGTGAGAAGAGAGTTCGAATTTGCATGCTAGTTTGTTAGTGTCCACCGCGGACCGTGAGAGAGTGTCACCCAAACCCCGCCTTGCGGGCCAGCCACCCACGAAGTTGGGTATCCTAGACTCTTTGGAGTCAGCCGTAGCATTGCAAGTCCATTAGAACAATTGGGTCCCATCCCGGACCCTCATCATTATCCCCCGGACCCACCGGGTGAGCGTGTGAACCGTGTGAGCAAAAATCGTCGATTGTGAGAATCATTGAGTGCTTGTATGCTTGCGGGTCTAAGTCCTAGGGTCATATCATCCTCTTTAGTGGTCTTTGGGCTGTGCCACATCAAGGACCTTCTATTTCCAAGGTATCCGTTCCACCTCTTCTCGATTTCTTATCTCTGCTATTCGAGCCCGTCGATTGCTCGATTCAGGTTGCCAGGGTTTTCTCGCGTCAGTGGTTGTGTCTGACCGGATGGAGCCGAATGTCGAGGACATTGCGGTGGTGTGCGAGTTTTCCGATGTTTTTCCTGAGGAGTTGCCTGGATTACCTCCCCAGCGGGAGATCGATTTCGTGATCGAGGTTGTGCCTGGTACGGGACCTTTGGCGAAGGCTCCCTACCGTATGGCCCCCGCTGAGTTGAGGGAGTTGAGGGCGCAGTTGCAGGAGCTGTTGGCCAAGGGGTATATTCGTCCGAGCTTTTCCCCTTGGGGTGCGCCCGTGCTGTTTGTGAAGAAGAAGGACGGTAGTCTGCGGCTGTGCATTGACTATCGGCAGCTGAATGAAGTGACCGTTAAGAACAAGTATCCGTTGCCGCGGATTGATGATTTGTTCGACCAGCTGCAGTCTGCGCGAGTGTTCTCGCGGGTTGATTTGCGGTCCGGTTACTATCAGCTGAGAATTCGCGAGTCCGATGTGGAGAAGACTGCGTTCAGTACGAGGTACGGGCATTATGAGTTTCTGGTGATGCCGTTCGGGCTCACCAATGCCCCAGCAGCCTTCATGGACTTGATGCAGAGGGTGTTTCATCCGTATTTGGACCAGTTCGTGGTCATCTTCGTGGATGACATCCTTGTTTATTCGCAGTCTGCCGAGGAGCATGCGTACCATTTGGGTGTGGTGCTGCAGACGTTGCGAGATCACCAGTTGTATGCGAAGCTCAGCAAGTGCGAGTTTTGGCTCAGCGAGGTGCACTTTCTGGGGCACGTGATTTCTGGTGATGGCATTTCCGTGGATCCCGCCAAGGTCGAGGCCGTGATGCAGTGGCCGAGGCCGAGGTCGGTGACGGAGATCCGGAGTTTCTTGGGGCTTGCGGGTTATTATCGCCGGTTTATCCAGGATTTTTCCCGCATTGCGACCCCGATGACGAGGCTCACGCGGAAGGATGTGCCCTTCGTCTGGTCCGAGGAGTGTGAGCAGAGCTTTAGGGAACTGAAGAGATTGCTCACCTCGGCTCCGGTGTTGGTTTTGCCTTCTGGATCGGGAGGTTTTGTGGTGTGTACAGATGCTTCCGGCGTCGGATTGGGTGCTGTTCTGATGCAGCATGGTAGAGTGGTGGCTTATGCATCTCGGCAGCTAAAGCCCCATGAGGAGAACTACCCTACCCATGACCTTGAGTTGGCGGCAGTGATCTTCGCGTTGAAGATCTGGAGGCATTATCTGTACGGTGAGAAGTTCGAGGTGTTCACTAACCATCAGAGTTTGAGGTATGTGTTCTCGCAGAGAGATCTGAACCTCAGACAGAGGCGTTGGATGGAGTTCATGAAGGACTATGACTTCACCCTGTCTTATCAGCCGGGCAGGATGAATGTCGTCGCCGATGCCTTGAGTCGGAAGGTCGTGATCAGTGCCTTGATGTTGCGGAAGTATATGCCCGATGACTCTCATGTGCTCGAGTTTTCCGTTTGGCCTGAGGTGACTCCAGATCTTTCTCTCCCAGAGTTTCCGATCCGCGTGGAGGATAGGCGAGAGCAGCGCCTGCGGAACAAGGTTATTCCCTTGGTGAAGGTCGTGTGGCAACGACACTCTGGTGGTGAGGCTTCGTGGGAACGTGAGGACGAGATGCGTCAGCAGTTCCCGTACCTGTTTGAGTGAGTCTTCCTCTTCTTTCCCCTTGGGTTGTTCTCAATTTCGAGGACGAAATTCCTTAAGGGGGGAGGGCTGTAATATCCCGGACCTTTCGGATCCTTCTTCGTGGGTCCCGGATCTGGTTTTCGGAGTGTCCGGCTCCGTTGTGTCTGAAATTTCATTTCGGATATCTTTTGTGTTCGGGTCGGCGCGATCCGGAGTTGTTTCGGAGGCCCGGCGGCGTTCCGCGGCTTTTCCGCGTGTGTTTTCCGATTCCCGGAGTGTGTTTCGGCTTTTCTCTTCGGACGCTCGTTGCGGGTGAACCGGGCTGTTCACACGGACACGAGTGGTACCGTTGCGATCGGTGCGTTCCGAGGATCGCGGGGGTGTGATTTCCTATTTTTTGGAATTTTACGGATTTTCTGGGTTTTTCTATAAAACCCTTTTTCTTTTCTCTCTCCCCCCACCATCTTCTTCTTCCTCCTTCCTCCTCCACCGTGTCTCCCTCCCTCTCCCTCTCTTCCTCCCGGTTGGCCACGGCGAGCTCCCCTTCGGCTGCAGACGGCGGCGGGGCGACGGCGCGGCGACGTGGGCGGCGGCGAGGCGGTCGTGGGGGCGTGCGGCAAGCGTGGGAAGCTTAAGGAAGAACGAGGGTTTTCAAGCGTTCTTCGCGATTCGTGGACGATCCGGCGGAGCATTCGCTCCATTGAGGTAGGGTGACGTTCCCTAGCTCTTCGCCGTTCTTTTCCGTGGTTTGTAGGCCGCGGGGAGGCCGAGAGAGGCATGTTTGGGCGTTTTTGGGGTTTTTCCATGTTTTGGGGTGAGCCGCCCGATCTATGGTTTTAGCCCATGATTCTATGTTTTGGTGGCTTAGATGCATGCTAGGGGTCCCCAGGGGTCTTCCCCCTTGTTTTCCCCCTCTCCGGTGGAGGTACGGGGGCGTGGTTGGTGTTTTTGGGGTTCTCCCGCCGTAGCGTGCTCTGGGGCAAGCGACGGTCACTCCAGTGACCGTCACATGCTTGTAACGCCCCTAGAGGGGTGCGTTACTTCCCTGGGTGTTGGCCTTTGGGGTCGAGGGCTGTAACGGTCCTGCGACTGGCCGACGTTTGCTAGTGACGCCCCTGGGCTGGGCCGTCACATGCTTTCGATCGTTGGGTTTTGACCGTTGGGGGTCAGGCCATGTAACGCACCGAGATAGGCGCGTTACATGCGTGTAACGCACTGGGGCAGGAGCGTTACTTCCTGTTGTCCCCCATGTGGATGGGCCAAGCGACGCGCTGGGGCAGGCGCGTCACTTCCCTTTCCATCCCGAGCGTGAGGGCCATGCGACGCGCTGGTCTAGGCGCGTCACATGCGAGTAACGCACTGAGCCCGACGCGTTGCTTGTAAGCGACGCGCCAGGGTAAGCGCGTTACTTTCCCTGTGGTTTCGTGGGTGTGGGGTGCCATGTGACGCCCTGGCCTAGGTGCGCCGCTTCCAAGCGACGCACTAGGGTAGGCGCGTCGCTTCCCCCTACCCCCTGGCCGTGTGACGGTCCGCCTTAGACCGCTATTTCCAAGTGACGGCCCTAGAGTGGACCGCCATTTGGCAGTGACGGTCTGAGGGTAGACCGCCACTTCCTGTGTTGCCCCATGAGGGTGGCAACCCCGCTTTTCTCCGACCGTGGTCTCCGTGTGACAGGACTGGTGCGTGGGGTGATTCCCACACGTTGTCGGGCTTGGGTGTTGTTTTCCGTGACTCGAGAGTCTACTCCTTTAGCGACCCTCCACTAGTCGTAGCCCACCAGTGCGCGGTGCTGGTCTCACCTGGGAGTGGTGTACGGGCACCCACCTTTCGAGACGGTTTGTGGACCGGTTACCGTAGGCCCCTCGTCGGTAGCCAGAGTCCGGCTACGGGGGAAAACCGGTCAGAGGACCAGACCTAGTGACGCAAGGTCTGTGTGTGCACACGTGGTTGGGGGCGGTTGGACCCACGTCGACGGGCGTGACCCCAACTAGTTACTTGTTTGTGGTTACTTGTACGGTGTTTGCGCCTCGGGTAGGACCTACCACGTCAGGCGATTCACCTGCGGTGCGGTGTAAGACGTCAGGGGACGCTACCGGCTGTGCTTCTAGTGGGTGGTACTCCTGTCGAGTACGGAGTGTCAGACTGTCAGTCGTGTGTTTCCGACCTTCGGGTTTTTGACGGTTCAACCGTTGAGTTTCAGTTTTCTCATACCGTGGCACGTGTCTCGGTTTACGTGCTGTTAGGGTCTAGTTCTGTAGAGTACAGGGCTTTCCTTTCCGAGATACTTTTCTACCGCTAGAGTAGTGGTTTCTCGTTTTTCGAGGTAGGGTTCGAGTGATCCCTACTGAGTCTTGTTCCGAGACTCATTCCCTGCGTGTTTTCACCGTGTTTCAGGTGAGGCGCCACCTTCGGGGAGCGCGTCAGGAGCGCAGCGTGGTGCGGGTGCCCAGCGGTAGTGCCGGAGGTCAGAGCCGGGGGATGCCCCGTGTAGCTGTACTTTCCTTTCTTGTCACTGTACTAGTCGTGGACTATTGTTATTGTGTTATTTTCTGTTGTGGACCATGTAGAATGTTATTCTATTATAACTGTTTAATTTCTGTAATTATTTGTGATACTTGTGTAGTCTCCACACCATCCTTTTAACCCTTCCGAGTCTTCGGGCTCGTGGGTGGCGATGCGAGTCTCGGGTTATCGGGCCTTCCCGGTAATCGGATTCTCGGGTCGTTACACTCAAGGTCCTCAAATGGCGAATCATCTCTCTCTAAGATAATTGGGCCAAGGTTGCTAATGGGTTGGCCAATCAAAGTACTTGGGATCTCAATGGTTGGGGAGTAGACTAGGATGGGTTCCTCCTCCATGGGAAGAAGGAGTATGATCTCACTTGTAAATTGGCCATTGGTGTAGATGGAAGTGATGGAGCCAATGGTGGGGTAAGCTAGGCTAATGGTGCTAGACTCTGATGGCCTCATGGCTAGGATATCGGTCAAGTGGACTTGCCAATGTAGGTAGGCCACTAAGTCTCCCAAATCTTCTACACAATAGGAGGTTTGATAAGTGACATGAGGCTAAGTGGGAATGAGTTGGGATTGATGTCCCATGAGTAGGTGGCTTGGTTGTAAACTAGGAATGGTGAGGCCTCGCTTGAGCCATAGGAATATGGACTTATCTATGGTGATGGTGTCATGGGGAAGGGTGTATAGCTCTTGAGGAACTAGGTTAGGAGGGGTGGGTGAGTTGTATGGCCCTTGGATTTCCTTGATTTTGGGAGGTGGATCCGAATTGGTATCCCTCTCCACTTGGGTAGGTGTGTGGGTTGCAACTCCTAAGGACAATGGGGTAGGAAGGTCTATGGTGGGTGGGTTGGTGTTAGTCGAGGCATGGCGCACTCGAGGAGGTGAGCAAGGTCGGACATGGGTTGGACTTGGGAGTGGAAGTAGTGGAGGCCTAATTTGGGGTAAGATTGGTGTAGGAAGCGGGAGGTGGGTTGGGTGAGGAGTTTTGGGTTTTGGGGTGGTGGCCATTATGGGCCTTGGTGGAGGGGTGGACATGGTGTCCACATGGTTTTTAATGGTGAGGGTTGGATGAGTGGTGGTCACCATGGAGGGAATTGGGTTGGTTAGGGGTCTCTTGCCCTTGGGATCACTTGGGGTGGAAGTGGGGGCTAAAGGGGCTTGACGAGTGTAGGTTAGGGAAGGGGGTTTTGGTTGGGATGTGGGGGACCTCATGGGGTTAGGTGGGGAGGTGGAGGTCTTAGGTACTTGGGTTTTAGTGATAAGGGTTTGGACGGGTGGGGTGGGAGGAGTGGGAGTGCTCCTTGGGTTTTGGTGATCCGAGTGGGAAGGGGACACATACCTAGCCCTTAGTTGATCCTTCATGTCCTCCCATGTGGTGAGGGGAGCTTCCCGTCTAATTATCCTTAAGCCCTCAATTTTACACCAATGAGTTTGAGCCCTTTTGGTTAGTTGTATTTTGGCAACCCATGCCTTTTCATCCTCGGAAATATGATACCAATTGAAGTATTGGTCCATTGTAGCTTCCCAATCTAAATATTTGCTAGGAGAGGTCCCATCAAAGGTGGGAAGTGGAAAAGGGGCCATCCTATCGTCTGTCCTTAGGGCGGGCCTATTTTTTCCAAGTTGGTTGAGTCGGCCCGATATGTTATCAAGCCGCTCATTGGCATAGGTCAAGGCTTTCATGAAGTAGTTAAAGTCATGAGTGTTAGTGGTAGGCATCCCTTGGGGTTTTGGATTCATTGTGGGATTGGAAGATGTAGTATTGGGTTGAAAGCGAGTACCACTACGAGTGGTCATGCAAGGTTGGGTGGGCTATGCAAGGGTGTGCGGATGCACCTATGAAAGACTTAGTGTGACCCAAGACTAGACTTGTAAGGACAAGCCTATGACCGCTCTGATACCACTTGATGTGGCACAGCCCAAAGACCACTAAATATGATAAGGTGACCCTAGGACTTAGACCCGCAAGCATACAAGCGCTCAATGATTCTCACAACGACGATTTCTGCTCACTCGGTTCACACGTTCACCCGGTGGGTCCGGGAGATGATGGTGAGGGTCCGAGGCGGGACCCAATTATCCTAGTGGACTTACAATGCTAAGGCTGACCTCCAATGGGCCTGGGAGTCCCAACTTTGTGGGTGGCTGGCCCGCAAGGCGGGGTGTGGGGTGGCACTCACTCACGGGCCGCGGTGGGCACGATATTGCTTAAAATGAATTCCGAGCACTCTCTTACCGTCCGACGGGCATTCAAGGCAATACTACATTTGCAGAAATGAAGCTACAAGGGTGTGATCAGAAGCTCACCTGATCGGTGTGAAGACACCGATCCCGTTCGGAGACGAGGGCGCGCCGGGAGGCGAGGGTATACACCCGATCGCCGCGGCGATGGAGCTTGACCTGAAAATGTGAAGAGGTATAGTACTACGCCCCTTGCAAGGGGGGGATCTTGGGGTGGGGGTTAATGTATTACAACCAAAAATTACCTCCACGCAGGGAGGGGCCTTCAGCCGGCCAAGCGGGGAGGGGAACGAGCGAGATAGAGTCGACTTTCCGAGCTTTGCCGATTCTGCCTAGCTTCTGTAATTCTGGACAGAGGGCCGATGTCGATGCTGCCAATAATTCCACCGAGCTTGGAATCTGATGAAACTTGCGCCAAAAGCTTGCTAACCGAAGAGGGGTGCGGCTTGAATTTTTGGACGACGTTCTGATCTGGGGGCTGACTGCTCCTGCGACTGGAAGATGGATGCAGCTCTGGTCTCTGGCCGAGCTCAGTCTGAAACAGCAGGTTACAGAAGCTGCCACGATCACTCCTGAGCTCCAAATTTGGTACTGCTAGACTCGTTGGAATCGTGGACGAGTCTAATTTGTAGCAAAACAAACGGGGAAGTCTTCTGATGTTGGAGATGAGCTGGGTGTCCAGAGAAGTGGACGGTGGTCGGTGCAGACTGTGAGGAGGCAGACTGGCGTGGGTGTGGTAGAAAATTGGTATCTCTGGTTGTCAGATGCCGAACAGGGTTCTGCCTTTTGTTCCTGGACGCTGACAGGGGGAGGAAGAACTTTGTAGAAGACCTCAAAGACTGGTTCCTTCAAGGTTCGTCGTGGGAGAGTCTTCTCTGCCGCTCTGGCTCCTGGTCTGAGAGGTTCTGCGCAGTCGGGGAAGAACAGCCTTCACGGACGGCCACGAACTCGGAATAGAGTGATTCCACCTCGCCTGCGAAGAGCACAGGGAGGCCTTTCCAGAAAGTTAGGCCACGCCACCAGCAGAACCAGGATGCAGTCATGGACGTCGCTGCAACAGAGTGCTAAACTGCAGGTCGGCCTGCACACAAAGCTGGAGTGGAGAAGAGAGGAGGGGGCGAACTTGGCTTGAGGGGAGAGGAGGGGTGCGACCTAGGGAGCAAGGAGGGAAGGGGAGATTCGAATTTGGGCTTTGGAATGAGTTAATTCAGCCTTGGGAAGGTGGAGATATGCTTAGGGAAGTGAAAGGGGTAGGTGGTGGTTGGAGGGTGGGGTTTTGAGTGGTGGAACTTCCTTGGGACTAGGTGAGGATTAAAGAGGGGTTGTGGGAAGTTGTGGGGAGTTAATGGAGGTAGGTGGGGGTTGGAAGTGGTTGAGAGGGGGAGGAGAGAGAGTGAATTTCGAAATTTAGAGAGAGGAGGAGAGAGAATGGAGAGATAATGAGAGAGAGAGAGATATTGAGAGAGTTTGAAAGGGTTTTCTTCAATATTCATCAAAAGTTGAATACAAGAGGAGAGATGGGGCCTATATATAGGCAACCATTCTTTACATGACCAAAATACCCTTGACAATAAGATAAAAGACCGAGCATATCCTAGACTCAATCCTATGGGCCCATAACTAAAGTAATAAGGCCCAATTAAACATAACAAGAGAAATGGACTAAAACCATATGACTCAATAAAGGAAAATACATAAGATAGGACTCAATAAAAAGAAAATACATAAAATGAAACTTGGGAAATGAAGATAACAAGTGTAGACCATGATCAATCCATATCAAGAGTGTGCAGGCGATCAAAGCTAGAGGGGTGTCGGGAGATGCCCTCATCAGGATTCATCAAAGATAATGTGTGGAAATTCTTCAACAATTTTTGAGTTTAAGTTGAACACTCTATAAGCTCGGGTGTTTTCAGAATAACCAAGAAAAATTCCTGGTTCACCTTTTGGCTCAAATTTATCAAGGTCCCTCTTATCATTTATATGTATAAAACATTTACAACCAAAGACCTTGAAATAGGCAATTGAAGGTTTCTTACCTTTCAAAATCTCATAGGGGGTTTTCTGGGTAGAAGGTCTTACCATTGCCCTGTTAATTACATAACAGGCTGTGTTGACTGCTTCAGCCCAGAATTTTCTTGACAGTTCACCTTCAACTAGAAGTGTTCGGCCCATTTCCACTAGAGTTTTGTTCCTCCTCTCGACAACACCATTCTGCTCAGGTGTCCTGGGTGAGGAGAACTTATGATGGATCCCACTAGACCTTCAAAATTCTTCAAAGTGTGAGTTTTCAAACTCACCTCCATGATCAGTCAAAATATTTTCAATTTTCTGATTTATTCTAATACAGAACTCCTGAAATTCTGAAAATGCATCATTCTTGTGTGACAGAAAATATACCCAAGTATACCTAGAAAAATCATCTACTAAGACAAACCCATACCTCTTCCCTGATAAACTGACAGACCTGGTTGGCCCAAATAGGTCCATGTGTATCAGTTCATAAGGTTTAGTGGATAGGTTTTCTGTCCTAGATTTGAATGATTTTCTAGTCAACTTGGACTGAATGCATGCATTACAAAATTTATTGTCCTTTTTAAAAGAGACTTCAGGGAGTCCTCTAACCATGTTATGCTTGTTTAGTTTATGCAAAACAGTATAACTCGCATGGCCTAACCTACGATGCCATAAAAATGCTAAATCTTCTTTACTGGCAGTAAGACATAGGTTAGAATGCTGAATATCATCTAAATCTATCGTGTATGTGTTATTTATTCTTTTTCCAAAAAAATTGACAATTTCAGAATCAGGTTCAAAAACCTTGCAGCATTGAGAATCAAATAAGACTTTATGTCCTTTATCACACAACTGACTGATACTGAGTAAATTATAGGCTAACCCTTCAACCAGCATAACATCATCAATGCAGCAGGTAGAACACTTACCTACCTTACCTGATCCAATGATCCTACCCTTTGTGTTGCTTTCAAAGGTGACAAGGCCTCCTAGCTTCTCAGTCAGCATGCAAAACTTGGCCTTATCTCCTGTCATATGCCTGGAGCAGCCACTGTCCAGGTACCACAAGTTGCTCTTGGCTGCCAGGCATACCTACACATACAATTAGGGAAAAGAGTTTGAAACCGAAGTCTGTTTGGGCTCCAATGCAGATGAAGTGCAAGTAAAGGAAGAAAGCATGGCTTTGGGAATCCACATTTGTTTAAAAGAACTTTCTTCAGTGGATTTTACAGATTTCCTTCTGTTATTCTTTCTCTTATTTTTGTAATTTTTCTTTTTATTTGCACCAACAGAGTTATTCACAGAATTGTTGTTGTTGTGCCAATGCTTCGGCCAGGTTGCATTCATAAAGTTTTGGTCAAGGTGATATTTGGGCTGGCTGAAAAATTTGAAGTTTCTAGTTGTTCGACTACCATACCCATTACCCCAATTTCTGACATAGGGTCTGTAAAATTGTGTAGGTTGATGAACGTACCCTGTATGCATCCCTTGAGTTCTAGTCCACCCAAACCCATTAGGATAGATTGACTGTGTGGGGTAGTAGGACTGGATTCTAGGTTGATTGAATTTTTTGGGCTGACTCCTGAAAACATTTTGTCTTCCCTGCACCCTTGACCCTACTGACCTGTTCATAGGTTTTTGTTAGGTCTTTTTCTGTGATGGTGGCGGTGAGGACTTTTTGGCATTGACATGGGGTTTGTTTACCTGAGCAGGCTGACCCCTAGCCTTGGATTGAGCACTAGAGCTAGGTTTGGATGTGCCAATTCTACTAGGCTCACCAACTTTCTGTTTGCCCTTCTCCTCTGCATTGGGATTTTTCAGATTCACATTTGTTTTCACAGCATTATTAGAATTCATATTAATCAGAGGTTTTTTCTCCTTTTGTGCAACAAAGGAAATAGTTTTCATTCCAAAGCTCTTAGTTGCACTAGAGTTGAATCCTAGGCCCTCTCTCCTGAAATTAACCTTTGACCCTAATAATGCATCTAAATTTTTAGATCCTTGGGTCATTTTCTCAATGGTTTTCAGCTTATCCTCATTGTCTTTCTGAATTTCATCAATAGACTTTTTCAATTCATTATTTACATTGAGGACAGCTTCATATTTTTCAGAAGTAATTTTTATCTCACTTTCATAATTCTGAACTTTCAATTTCCATGCATCAATTTCATTGTCTAATCTCACATTTTCTTCCTTAGAGATTTTCAGTTCTTTCTTGATTTCTTCAAATTCAGAACATGTGAGTTTCAGCTTACTGTTCTCGTTATCTAAGCATGCAATTTTATCAGACAATGAAGTATCATTTTGCATGATGTTAATTTTTCTTCGTAGATGCCTATTTTCTTTTCTGACATCATCTACTCTATCAGCAAGTTCATTATAAGCATCCATCCAATCAGCAATAGTAAAGTTTTCAAAACGAGAGGATACCTCATCAGATTCTTCCTCTCTATCTTCTGAGCTGGTTGCCATGAGACAGATTGGCTTCTCAGCTTCAACTTCACTGTCCGAAGTGTTGCTCAAGGATCCCTCGTCCTCATCACTCCAGGTACTCACCATAGCTTTCCCTCTTGTGTTCTTTTTCTTGGACTTGTCCTTGAGGTTCTGATTTGTCGGACATTCAGCTTTAAAGTGACCAGCCTTCCTGCATTGATAGCAAACATTAGTCTCAGCTTTCTTTACAGGGTTTGATTTGTACCTTGTGTCTCGGCGGCCACCACTAGGATTTCTTCGGCTGAATCTTCTTCCTTCTTTCTTGAGAAAACGCCGAAATTCCCTAGTAATCATAGAAATATCATCATTTGCCATTTCATTTTTAGACAAGCTCTCTTCAATTGATGATCCGTTGGGGCTGGATCGACTGGATTTGCTAGCACCAGCCTTCAGAGCTATTGGCTTTCTCTTTCTATCAGCCTCCTCTATCTTTGACAGATTCATCTCATATGCCATTAGAGATCCGATAAGCTCATCTGCCCTTGTATTGTGTAGATCTCTTGACTCTTCCATAACGGTGGCCTTGGTGTGCCAAATTGGAGTCAAGGATCGCAAGATCTTTCTGACTATATCATACTCAGAATACTTCTTCCCAAAACCTCTGAGACTATTTGTGATAATAGTCAATCGAGCATACATTTCTTTGATTGTCTCGTTTGGCTTCATCTTGAAGGCCTCATATTCTGAAACCAATAGATTAGTCTTGGTCTCTCAAACTTGTGAAGTCCCCTCGTAGATAACTTCAAGTGCATCCCACATTTCCTTCGCTGAAGAGCAGGCAGATACTCGTGAGAACTCGGTGGGATGCAAAGAACACTGGATTGCATTGATTGCACTCCAGTTGAGCGTGGACCTTCTAATTTCCTCCTTGGTCCATACATCTTCATTTGGGGACAGCTCGAAAGGTCCCTTGCTAACTACCTTCCAGATCTCATAATCTTTAGCCCTCAAAAAAACCTGCATACGGTTCTTCCAGTATGCGTAGTTGGATCCATCGAAGTACGGGGGCTTGGATGTGGAGTGTCCTTCAGCTATCATCCCTCTACCATCCATCTGTACCTTCCTCTTCGGGCTGTAAGTCCCTGCAGAAGAGTTAGGCTCTGATACCAAATGTTGAAATTAGATGGAAGGCTCTTTCACCACAGAATGTGGATCTAGAGGGGGGGTGAATAGATCAGCTGGCTAATAAAAAATTATGCCTAGATTCAGATGCAAAATTAAAAGAACACTGATCAAACACATTCAATGCACCGGATAATAAAGATAAGATCTGCTAGACAGACAAGCAACCACATAAGAGGCACAAAGAATTTTAGGTGGTTCAGTCAATCCGACCTCCATCCACCCCACATTCAACTCGAATGTAGATTACTGCTGATACACAGCTTCAATCTGCTGGGCACTACAGCTTGCCAACAACGGCTGGGGCTTACAGCTTATCCCGACCAGAGGAACCTCCTCTGCAACAGCTGAGCTTCACAGCTTGCCCTGCTGGGCTCTACAGCTTAGTCGACCAGAGGTAACACCTCTGTACACCGCTGCCTCACAGCTTGACACCACTGACTAACAGCTTGATCGAACAAGAGTTTTCAAAAGAAAAATAACAAAGACTAAAAAGCAAGAAATGCAGAATCGAATGGAATGAAAACCAAAACGACTGTAGCTCAAATTGAGCAATATCAGCTCTGGTATCTAAACCAAGAGACTGATTCACAAGCTCTCATATAACTCTCTCAACTCATCTCTCTCACTTTCTTCTTCTCTCCTTTTCTTCTTCTCTGCTTTTCTTCTCTTTGGATCTCGGTGGCTCTCTGCTGCCTCAGGTTTGTCTCACTGTATAGACTTGCCACTGGCCGATCGCTCTTCAACAGAAGATGAAGACTTCTATATATATCAGCAGCATATTGGATAAGGGCGCGTGGCTTCCACGTTTTCCCGCCCAAGGAATTTGCCACATCCGAGGTGCTTTCATCCACGTGGCAGCATCTGGTCACCTCGTCCTCCCGGGATCACGAGTCATGTCAGCAATCTCAGTAACGAATCACTGTCAGACAGAGTATCAGATTATCAGGGTAAGTGAAGAACTCTGTACAGACTTTATAAGATGAAATGCCTTGTGTAGACTTCATGATGTATAGCCTTTGTGAAACGTGAATGCTATGTATAGACTTCGTGAATGGACTATGTGAAACGTGAATGCAATGTATAGACTTTAGTGTATAGACTATGTGAAGGCGAGTGCAATGTACAGACTCCATGAGACTCTAATGAAGACAGACAATGTGAAGACTTCAGGACTGATGCACGATGTACAGACTTGTCCAATGTATACACTTGCTCGTTGTTCAGTCTTCACGAAAGATGTACAGACTTCCAATGTGTAGACTTTGTCAAGGCAACGTTGGTAAAGCAACCAATGTACAGACTTATTGAACTGAGTGTAGATAAAAGATATGAGGAATGTATAGACTTACTCAGTTTAGTTCAGAACATAGGTAATGATCAATGTATAGACTTAACAGTCACCCTGGCTGTGCAGACTTGGTCACAAGCTGAACAGTCGGTTGTATAGACTTTGCCCCAATGCATAAGACGCTAACTGAGACGGACAATGTATAGACTTGCTGTAACAGTCCGATGTATAGACTTTGCCTAATGCCTGAGATGCTAACAGAGACAGACGATGTTCAGACTTGCTGAAAGACCGATGTACAGACTTTGCTCGAATGCATGAGACGCTAACTAAGAGGCTGGACTCTGTACAGACTTGAGCGATGTATGGGCTTAGCTTCGTGCAAGCTACAGTCCAATGTATGGACTTTGAAGTTCAACTGGTGAGTGTACAGACTTCACCAATGAGATGCTCGCTGTACAGACTTGGCACCGACCAATGTGTAGACTTGACAATGCTTAATAAACGAATGAGCAATGTATAGACATTGAGTGCCACACTGTGCAGACTTCACGATGTATGGACTTGAGTGTTCGTGTGAGCTGCACTGTATAGACTTTAAAAAAATGCCTAAGACGCTGCATAAGACACAAGATAGACAGACAGTGTATAGACTTCACTCTGGGGGCGTCGACGCATCCAAGAAGGGGAACAGTGTACAGACTTACACACTTATTGCGTTGATGCTGCAGACTTAGCCAATACAATGTACACACTTACTGCGTTGACGCTGCATGAGACACTAGACAGACAGACAGTGTATAGACTTGTACTCTGGGGGTGTCGACCCATCTGAGAAGGGGGTCGACCCACTACTATCCAGACTACACAATGAAATGTATAGGCTGTATGTTCACGCTGCAATGCACTGTGTAGACCTGTGAGTGGGTGCATAACAATATATAGACTCTGACTGCATTATATACACAGACAAACTGATAAAAATAATTTCATCAAAATAAGAACAGTTGCCAATCAATCAAAACAAGCTGTTGACAATGAGGTAAAACTTATTGTCAACATCATCAACACAGAGGAGTCACAACAAAGAACTCATAGCAAAGTAGAAACCGCCGAAGTATCGCTGGGCCACACGCATCCATCACACGCATCACAAGTCAGATGGTGGCTCGATATCACAAAAACTCAAGAACAGCTAACTAGACAGCTAGACTATCAATTGCCGACTCATACGGCTCATACAGGGATAGCCCTTCGCTAGAAATCACAAAACCTGAGTGTTCCTAAAATTAGGGCTTCGGCGGCCAATTTCTTATTAACTTTTTATAATAAAAGGTTAATTTATATTTTTGGGGATGAAAAATTGGGTTTAAGGGCCAAAGGGCCATTCTGCACACTGGATTGGTCAACCGGTCGTCTAGGTCGATCGACCTATCCCCTGCATCAGTCGATCGGTCCATAAGATCGATCGACCTATGCACTGGATTGGTCGACTAGTCTAGTGGATCGGTCGACCGCTCCAGAACATTTTTTTCCTCTCTGTGGCAAATGCCAATCTGCCGATCGATTCAACCGATCAGTCGACCAATTCTGGCAGAATCACTGCGCAACCCCCACCATGGGGTCCCAAACCACACCCCACTCGCCTTGAACGAGGGGGAAAATAAGGGGAATCAAGCCTCGTCCATCATATCATCATCGAGCCATAATTTATAATAAAAATCGATGGGTAAATCGATCAAATCGCGTCTACGACCCCGACATGCATTTTCACCCAAATGTAAGATAAACCCCTCTCTCTTACCCTGATCGACTCTAAATAAAGGGAAAACGGAAGAGGAGAAATCGGGATCCATCCCCCTACCTCAAATGACGCTCTACCACTTTGAAAATCTCTGATCCACACCTAATCTTGAATCCCATGCAAGAATCGTGACCCCACGAATGTGAACCACCTTCTTCTAGCTTCCACGGTCCGCCTTCCACTGCCACCGTCGCCCAACCGAGCTTCTTCGCAGTCCACTATCTGCTGTCGGGGGAGGAGAGGAGAAGAACAGGGGAGAACGAGAGAGGAAGAGGAGGAAACGGGGGATAAGAGAAGAGGGGCGTGGGGGTTTTAACATGAAAAGTTTGGGGTTTTTTCAAAATACCCCAAAAAATAAGAAATTACCCCAATGCCCTTTCTCTCCTTTATTTTGGGCCAAACAACAACGGAATTTCCAAAAACTAAATAATCCAAAATGGGGATCTGAAACCCAAAATTTAAAATTTTAAAATACTCATAAAAATTGATCCGATGCCCACTAAAATAGGATCTGAAATCCAAAGGAATTACAAAGTTCTTTGTAGAGCCTTTCATCATCAAGCTATTTTAGCACTTCACCCTTGCCCCCTCAACTCGTCCCAAATACTTGGCACATTGTTTTCGCCTTCTCAGTGATGTGCCACCTTACCTATGCCATGTCGACCTAAAGTCTTTATGTTTCTTTTACACTTTAAAGAAGAGCCCGGTCCACCACAAATGGATGTATTTCTCCAAGAAGAGTGGGAATACTCCCGTGAAGGGAGCACCAAGCTCAATGCACTCTCAGAAGGGTCACTTTTTCTATGCCTGCAATTCAGAGAGGTGGAACATCTCGATGACCTGGGCTAGCTTTGTCCCAAGGGACTAATTTAGGGTTCACACATCGGGGAATGCAATGGCTCCTTTCAAACGCTATCGCAACGATGTCAGTAAGGTCAGCCATGCGAGGGAAGGAGCCAGCCATCATTGAGGACTTATAGCCTAACGCCCCCCGACTGTGTGCTTGTTGTTGGGATCTGACTCTGGACCACTCCATCATGGACCACAAGTTGCCACCAAATGTTGCTCAAGCGTGTCTCATCTCTTGAGATCAATAGGAACTGAATGCGATGCTGATATCGAAGATGTTTTGTTCTTTGATGCGCTAGGGTGCCCAACATATGGGGATGCCCTACCTCATCCACTACTTTGACGAGCTAGTGAAAGATGTGGAAAGAAGGGCAAGGAGCTTGGGCTCAAGGTTGCCCTAGTCGAGTTAGAGCTGACGTCGACCAAGGGTTTGCATGAGTTCGAATAGAAAGAGTGCCCCGAACTCTGAGCCCCGCTTTGGTATGCAGTTGGCCCTGTGTTAACCCAAAGTTAACCCATGGCTAACTATTTTGTGGTTTGATTGAAGGTTTAAGTTAATCGGGTTATATGGAGGATTAATTCTGGATTAACCCAGGATTTTGAAATCCACCAGTGGAGGTGGGTTTGTGTTAACCCCCTCATTAATGCACTCTCTCTCCTCTCTCTCTCTATCGATCGCTCGCTCTTTCTCTCTCTCCTATTTATTTATGTTTAACAATGAACTATTGAAACTTTTATCATCTTTAAATTTTAGTTAGGAATATTAATGATAGTTTTATCAAAAAAATTATTATTGTAATGGTATATTTATCATATAAAATATATTAAAATATTTATAAAATTTTAAAAAATAAAAATATGAAAGTGAACTATAACTTTTAAAGATGTTCTTGACTTTTAAATTTTAATTAATGAGATTAATGATGTTATTTATCAAAAAAATTTATGGTATATCCATTTTATATAATATATTAAAAATATTGAAAATTTTAATTAAAGTAAAAATTTTAAGATGAACAGTAACCTAACCCCATAATTAATGATGTTTCTATCTTTTAAATTTTAATTAGTGGGATTAATTATGTTATTTATCTAAAAATTATTTTCAAGATATATTCATTTTATAAAATATTTTAAATATATTTGAAAAATTAAAATAAAAAACTAGGATTAACAATAATCTAAACCCGTAATTAATGACATTTTTATCTTTTAAATTTTAATTAGTGAGATTAATTATGTTATTTATCAAAAAATACTTTCAAGATATATTTATTTCTTAAAATATTTAAACATATTTAAAAATAAATAAAATAAAATTTTTTAAGATGGATTGTAATTTAAATTTGTAATTAATGATGTTTATGTCATTTAAATTTTAATTAGTTAGATTAATTATGTTATTTATCAAAAATATTTTCAAGGTATATTCAGCATATTGAATATATTAAAAAAATTTAAAAATCAAGATAAAATAAAAAATTAAGATAAACAATAACCCAAATCCAAAATTAATGATGTTTCTATCTTTTAAATTTTCATTATTCAGATTAATTATGTTATTTATCAAAGAAAAATATTTCCAAGATATATTCATTTTATATGAGATAATATAATATTAAAAAATTAAATCAAAATAAAAAATTTAAGATTAATAAAAACCTAAATCCATAATTCATGACATTTTTGTCATTTAAATTTTAATTAGAGAGATGAATTATGTTATTTTTTCAGAAATATTTTCAAAACATATTCAATTTATAAAATATATAAAAAATATTTAAAAATTAAAGTAACATATTGTCACGCCCCAAGCTTTTATTACAGCAGAAGGAATATCAGAACGTGAACAGCCGGCATGGTAAGCCTCTCGCAAACAAAAAGATCAGAGTGCAAGACAATCACACAAAAGTAATTGCACAAGTAATTCCTCTCAAATTTTCAACTTTATTTCATAATCATAATCAATTTACATAATATCATTTCTTGACAACTTTCATCACTACGATTGAAGAAAATTAAAATTACAATATGACTAGACTAGACACTTTGATAATTCTAAGGCTTCTCTCATCTTCAAAACCTCCATTCACTCTCGGACCCGCTGCTAGCATAATCCGAATCTGATTCACTAGTACCTCCTGAAATAGATAAGAAAATAAGTATGAGCACACTTGCCCAGTAGGTATCTTCGCATCAACATGAAGGAAATATTTAAATGATTAATGTCTTAGCTCTAGATCTTAAGGTAAAAATAAGAATGCGATAACTGATATAAACCAGGATAACCAAGAATCACGAAATAACTAAGCAAGTAGATGTGAGTGAGTATAGACCATGAATCAAGCAAGATCATCATGTAGATATAAATTTTAGCATTTCATGAACAAGAATGTACGAACATGTAACTAGAAAGTACTTTACACAACCTTGTAAAGGCTATGCATTAACAAGCATGTAAATTTTCATAACGAGTCTCGTGAATTACACTCATTTATAAGGGAAAGCACTCCCAGCGTATGCGACACCAGTATCATCGTACCCCATGGTTTATAGCACGTTTCCGACCATCGGTCATGGGCACTAGCATGGAGCCCTTGGACACAATCCGTGCCCGATCTTACATCTTCAAGTTATAAATCCAGTTACTTTCACGAGATATAACAATACTGTCGGCCAATAATTCAATTCCAAATAACAAGTTTCATGATCAAGTAACCAAGGTATAGAGCATACCAAACTAACATGAGATATCAAAGAAAAATTAAAAGAATATAATACCCCGTCGGCATTCTGGCAGCATAACGGTATATTCATTAAGTTTCATATCTTAATATTGACTTATTCTAGAAAATCTAAAGACCATCTAGGAACTCAATAAAATCAACCCCAAAGGTCAAACCTCGGGTTAGATATGTTCAGAGATAAAGCGGTCGTTTACTAGACCGTTTCATGCAGAAAGCGATCAGAGTCTTGACCGTTTCATAAAAAGAGAGTCGACGCATGAAAAAGAAGTGTTCACGCAGGGAAAACCATCTGGAGCTTTAGCGGTCTAGTGAATGGCCGCTAACCGAATCAGGCGGTCGTCCAAAGGGCCGCTAAGGTCCAGAGTACACAAAACACCGGTAAAGTGCTTTCTAGACAAATTGGGTTTTATTGGTACAACCAGCTCGGCGTCCTAGTGGGAATCCCAGGCTCGCAGAGTTTTACGGAGGCCTTGAAACAAGATCACCTAGTCCGGTGGAAGGAATATCAAACGGAGAGGATCACAAGTCCAAGATTGTGTGCTTATAAGTGCAGTGTAACTAATGGTCACATACCAAAGTATATACCATGTACTTAAGAAAATGACTCATAGATGAGAAGATATCGTGATAAAACAGTTATCAAAACTAGTCAAGTCCATGAAAATTACATTCATTAATACAAGAGTATAAGTTTTGACATGAAATTCACATAACTTAAAATAATTTTCAAAGTGCAAAAAGAACATGAAATCGACTCAGATGATTAACTAACATAACAAAGTATAAGAATAGAGTCTTTAAAACATGGATAAAACCTAATTATCTAGGCTTATCATAAGATAAATAAGGCCACTCTGCATTATGTTTCGGGCTAACATAATTACAGAACTCAGAAAATAAAAGCGGTCATGTGAGGACCGTTTTATCAGGCCTAGCGATCTATCGCAGGGCCGCTAGTGATTTCAGGCGGTCTTCAAGAAGACCGTTTCTTCCTGTTTACAGTAAATAGCAATAAAACTGAAAGTATGGCTAATCTAAGATAGATGGATGCATAGTAGAAGGTGTGAATAGGTAAATAAGACCTGATAACATCATATTAAGACATGGAGGCGCATGGTTAATCATGATTTAATTGCTTTCATTATTAAAGGTATGAACTATGCATGCTAAGTTAACCCTAGATGCGCAATCAAAATAAAACATGAAATACTCTGAGTAAAGTGCATGAAAACGACTACAACTTGAGGGCTTTTACTCCTAAGATCATGTTTAAGCCATTCATGAGATAACCTACCTTTGATCTGGGCTTTAGACTCTGAATTTAGTGCTGGCAGTAGACCCTAATTTCTACTCGTTCATAATCGAACCAGCAACTTCGTGTCCTTTTAACTTCTGATCCTCTTCACCTATGACCACGAGATTTGGAGGGTAAGAAGAGGATACTAACATGAACAAATAACTTTAAAGAACCCCTATATAATTACCTTGTTTAGGGCTTCTAATTTGCTGTTCAATCTGGCCCAGTCTCACAGGTTCCTGGGTTGCTTGTACCGAACCAGTGACTTTGCATACCTCTAACTCCTTGTAAGCTTGATATCCTAGAACGAAATTTTGAGGGTAGTTAGATCTTAGTATTATGAACAAAAACTTCTAAAGAACATACCTCAGATAATGCTTCCCCACCTTAGTTCCACGCGAGCCAAACGTAAAGGTCGCGCATGTGAAACCTTAGGTCTATTTATAGGGTTAGTTAGGGTTTCGGGGATTAGAACGAATCTAGAGTCCAATTTAGGTTTTCAATTCGATCCTATAACATTCTAGACTCTTCTAAATAAGGGATAGCATCGATCCTAGGTGATTAGGATGCCAAAGTTCCCATTTTTTCATGCCTTCTTCCATTCACAGAATCTGCAATTCCTAGCGGTCTAGTCTTAGACAGTTTTATGCCCCATGTGGTCGCCCGATAGACCGTTTCTATTGTTGGGCACCGAATTTGAACAGTTTTCAAACTCTTTTGATATTATCTCCTATTATCTACTTAAATTCCGTAAATAGGATATTTTAAGCTTCTAGAATATGGGCCAAGACTTATAGACTTGGTTTTGGGTCTTTTGGGCCTAAAAAGATTAGATTTATTTAAATAAATATTGGGCTTGATTTAATTAACTGTAATTCATTTAATAGCCCATTACCCTTGAATTAACTTCTATTTATTTCTTGAAAAATCTTAGAAAATCTGAATATATTCTAAAAAATTCAAAATATTATTTACAAAATCTTGGGGTATTACACCCTCCCCCACTTAAGAGAATTTGGTCCCCAAATTCAATTTATGCAAGTTCACCAACCCTTTTAAGAATTTCAAAGGGGCCAATGAATCTTGGAGTGAGCTTGCCTTTAATACCAAATCTTCGAATACCTCGACCCGGAGAAACTTTGAGAAACACATGATCTCCCACTTGAAATTTCAGGTCACGTCTTCTATTATCAGCATATGATTTCTACCTGTCTTGGGCCATCTGGAGTCTCTCCCGAATAAGCTTTATCTTTTCGGTAGTATCTCTTATAATATTGGGCCCGAGAAATTGCCTTTCTTCTACTTCATTCCAACACATAGGTGAACCACAGCTTCTACCATATAGTGCCTCGAATGGTGCCATCTGTATGCTGGCTTGGTAGCTATTGTTGTATGTAAATTTCACTAGAGACAAGTGGTCATGCCAATTTTCTCCAAAATCGAGAGTACAAGTCCTGAGCATATCTTCTACTACTTGATTGGTTCTTTCTGTCTGACCATCAGTTTGTGGATGCAAAGCAGTGCTGAAATTCAATCGGGTTCCTAGAGAATGTTGTAGCCCTTTCTAAAATTGTGAAGTAAATCGAGGATCTCGATCAGAAATAGTGGTGACAGGGACACCATGTAATTTAACAATCTCCTTTACATATAAAGTAGCGAGGATATCTACAAACCATCGGCTTTTAATAGGTAGAAAATGAGCCGATTTTGTTAAACGGTCTATGATTACCCATATTCCATCATGTCCACCTCTTGATTTAGACAGTCCCATGATAAAATCCATCCCTATACTCTCCCATTTCCATTCTGAAATTTTTAAGGGATGTAGTTTTCCAGCAGGCTTTTGATGTTCTGCCTTAATTTGCTGACAAGTAAGGGAACCTGACACGTAGTCTGCTATCTCTCTCTTCATATTGGGCCACCAATAATTTCTTTTAAGATCTTGATACATCTTGGTAGCACCAGGATGAACAGTATATTTGGACTTATGAGCTTCTTCTAAGATCATCCTCTTAGTATCAACATGATCTAGGATACAAATTCGACCTCGAAATAATAATCTTCCATCATTTGCAATAGAGAAATCCAGTCGTTGCTCCATATCAGTCTTAATTTCCAATAATACTGGATCATTTTCTTGTAACTTTACTAGATCTTCAATCAATGTTGGTTCTATTCTAATATTGGCTATAAAGTAATCTTCTGTCTTCAGATCAACATCTAAATTCAACTGAGCAAACTTAGAAATAAGATTGGGCATACCTTTCATACTGGATAATTTTCCTATCGGATTCTTGCTGGGTGCATCGACAACAGCATTTGCCATTCTAGGGTGATATTGAATAACAAAATTAAAGTCCTTGAGATACTCCAACTATCGTCTTTGCCTCATATTCAACTCCTTTTAAGAAAAGAGATATTTCAGGCTCTTGTGATCTGAATACATAATAAATTTATCTCCGTAAAGGTAATGACGCCAAATCTTTAAAGCGAATACTACAGTAGCCAGCTCTAGATCATGTACAGGATAATTTTCCTTATGTTTCTTTAATTGTCTTGAAGCGTAGCAAATGACCTTAATATTTTGCATGAGCACGCACCCTAGACCAATGCTAGATGCATCTGTATATACTTCAAATCTGCCACCTTCAACAGGTAATGCGAGTATAGGTGCCGTGGTGAGATGCTTCTTAAGAGCCAAGAAATTTTCTTCACATTCCTTCGTCCACTCAAAAGGATTTTCCTTTCTAGTGAGTCTGGTCAAAGGAGCGGCAATTTTGGAAAAATCATTGATGAAACACCGATAGTAACCAGCCAAGCCAATGAAACTCTGAATTTCAGATACCGTGTTCGGTCGGTTCTAGTTCTTAACAGCTTCAACCTTAGAAGGATCTACAGCAATGCCTTCTTTAGAAATGATAGGGCCAAGGAAAGAGACCTCCTTAAGTCAAAATTCACATTTCTTAATTTTGCATAAAGTTGATGTTCTCGCAAAGTTTGCAAGGCAACCCTTAGATATTCCTCGTGTTCCTCCTTTGTCTTTGAATAGATGAGGATATCATCAATGAACACGACCACGAATTGATCAACATATGGTTGGAACACGTTGTTCATTAGTTGCATGAATGTAGCAGGTGCATTAGTTAAACCGAACGGCATAACCACAAATTCATAATGTCTATATCGGCTTCGAAAAGCAGTCTTGTGAATGTCTTCATCCTTGACCCTCAGTTGATGATAGCCTGACCTGAGATCGATCTTGGAGAAGTATTCCGCGCCAAAAAGTTGATCAAACAACTCATCAATACGCGGCGGTGGATATTTGTTTTTGATGGTAAGTTGATTCCTGTAGTCAATCCATAATCTTAGGGAACTGTCCTTCTTCTTGACAAATAAGACTGGCGTACCCCAAGGGGATGTGCTAGGTTGAATGAAGCCTTTTTCTAGCAGCTCCTGAAGTTGCTTCTTTAATTCCTTCAGTTCTGTGGGGGACATCCTGTAAGGAGCTATTGACACAGGTGCTTCTCCGGGTGTAAGTTCAATGGTGAAGTTAACCTCCCTTGCGGGTAGTAAACCGGGCAACTCCGAAGGAAAGATATCAGTAAACTCCTAAACTACAGGGATTTCATTTATCTGGATTTCCTTAGACTCGGTAACCACTACGGAGGCAAGGAAAGCTTCACATGCGTGTGAAATGAGTTTGCAGGCGTGAAGGGATGAAATAATGGTGGGATGTTTCGGGCATTTGATGCCAAGGAAGGAGAATCGTGGAAGACCTGGTTTTTGGAAAGGGATCATCCTATTTCGGCAATTTATGTAGGCATCATGGTCTACCATCCAATCAACCCCTAATATGGCATCATAGCCTTTAATGACAAGACATACAAGATTAGCAGGAAGATTATGTCCTTCTACAATTACCTCACCATCGGGGTAATAAGTTGTAAGTTTAGTCCCGGGACCTAAGGGAGTGGTAATAGCTAGGTCCAATGGTAAAGGAACCGCTAAAATTGGAAATGTTTTTGCAAAAGTAGTTGATATAAAGGAATGAGTAGCACCAGTATCGAATAACACGAATGCGGGATGGGAATAAATATGAATAGTACCATCAATAAGCGCATCATCCTTGGGCACTTCCTCATCATCTAGAACGGCGTTGAGACGAGCCTGTCGCTTACGTCCATCGCTGGAAGATTGATCTTTCATAAGGAGGCAATCCGGCATGCGGTGCTCCCAGCTTCCACATCTTAGGCATGCACCTAAGCGCTTCCAACATTCTTCAGCCGAATGATCGAATTTTTCGCTGAATGAGCAAGCGGTTATAAGAGCCTTCTCTTCTTCCTTTATCTTCTTGTTCTTGTGGCTTCCGCTCCCATTACCACTTCGGGATCTCTTCTTGTTGTTATCTCGAGACTTGTAGGTGATGCTAAATTTTTCCTCTTTTCATCCTCGCCGATCCGACTGTCGACTAGACTCCTCCCCTTTTCCTTTAAGTTTCTCGACCTTTTCCAAGGTCCTTTCACATAGATGAGCTCGTTGGACCATTTCGGCATAGGTCCGAATATTTTGGGAGCCAAGTTACTGGATAAAAATGGGTCGCAGCCCGTCCATAAAGTGATTTACTTTAAGAAGATCCTTGATTACTATATGCTGAGCATAGGGTGCCAGGCAAGAGAATTGTAATTCGTACTCGGCCACCATCATTATACCTTGATGCAATGAAGCGAACTCTACCGCCTTCCTCTCCTTGACATGCTCGGAGAAATATTTGGCTCGAAAGAGCGTGAGAAATCTTTCCCAAGTATATGGTGCGTCTACAGGTGGTGCAGCTATAGACTTCCACCATGTACGTTGTTGGGTTCTGTGCGCCCCTCCTTATCTTTGACAATGGTTTTGATGACTCCAATATACAGTGTGTTTTATGTTTAATGGCATCTTGATGATAAACAAGCTAACATGTTGATATATTGTTTTGCAGGTTTGGATGCTTGGTGGATAATTTCTTTAGATGTAAAATGTGCCATGTGAAGTCGACCTCATCTTTGATGTTTGCTTCATATGCTTAGACCTTGGGTCATTTGCACTATCTCTCCTATAGTGCTTCCATCATATGCATTGACCTTGGTCTCTGGATGCACTTCATACATGATGGTTTTCATTGATAAAATCATGTTTTCATAAAAGGTCTCAAGGCCTTTCATTTTGGTTAAATGGCAGTGGATGTTTTTGGGTTAAACCGGACCGCCTTTAGGCAGATCCTTTCTTTCCCACTGCAAGGGTCGACCCCATGGGTCGACCCCTGGCTCTTTGAGCCTTGGTTCCTGCTTTGTTGTTCAGTGGTCTCTTAATGACAGTCATGGGTTTATCCATGCAGAAATCTGATAATGTTTGGATGTAACTCATGCGCATTTCTAGTTGTGTTCTTGAGCTTGAACCAAGTTTATATGATGGGTTTAAGTTTATTTACTGCATGTAGTCTTGATAGTTTTCATATCTTCACTACATGTTATTCTATTGGCTAAATCATTTTCTCAAATGGGTTGAATCGTTTTGAACTGAATTTTCCTTGAGGAGTGGCTAGATAGAAGGTTGATGGATAATGGTGTTTCTATGTATGAACCTGCTGGTATGAGAGATTGTGTTTTAATGGGCTATGACAAGTGAGTGTGCTTGTCATTTGATATGTTTATGATGATGTCTGAGTGAATTAATGCAGGAAACAAATAGCTTTCACTCCATTGGATACTTGGTAAGGTTTAAATTCTGCATTTGATTTATTATTACCTTTATTGGGGTTTGAAAGCTCTGGACTTTAATTCATTGCATATTTTATTTCATTTTTCCAAGTCCATGGTCAAGGGTCGACCCCTGGGAGTTGTTTTTTTCAAACCCGCACGGGTTCCTCACTGGCAGTCGCAAGGGTCGACCCCAAGGGTCGACCCCTGGGTGTTGATGTTCTCACAACATGCACTGACAGCATTTGGCACTTGCACCGACTGTGCGTGCCTTCTTTATACACTTGCACCTACCTGTTCCTTGGGTCTTTCAAAATGTGCACCGACTTGCCCATGAATATGCACAGACCCATCTTGGTGTTTTATAGATGTGCACTGAACTTGTCTAATTGTACTTTGTTTTTGTGTTTTACACAATGTGCACAGACTCTGATCATATATGCACGGATCCTATCTTTGTTGTTTCATGAATGTGCACAGACTTTGGGGTTATATGCACCGACCCTATCAAGGCTATTTCAATATGTGCACCGATCTCATCTTAGGGTGCTGCAGGTGTGCACCGACCTGCATTGGTGTTTCACAACCATGCACCGACCTAGCCTTTAGTGTTTTGCAAAATTGCACCAACCGTGGTTACGTCTTTGGCACTTGCACCGACCTTGCATTTGCACTGACTTGTGTACCGAACGCATTTGCTGGTTTGCACCGACCCTATCCCTTTGTAAAACTTGCACTGAGTTTCACTTTGCACCGACCTTATCTTTTGTTCCACTTGCATGCACCGACTGTCATTTGGCAAGTTTCAAAAACTTGCACCGACCCTATTCATTTGTGCACCGACTTCTGTCCTTGTGTTCTTTTTTGTGTTTTACACAAGTGCTCATATATGCACCGAGTTTCATATGTGCTGGTCTTTACATACTTGTACCGACCTGGTCTTTGCATACATGCACCGACCCTGTCCTTTGTGCACCGAGTTTCAACCTTGCATTTGCATTGTGCACGCAGTTAAACCTTGCACCGACCCTTGTCTAAACAACATGCACCGACCGCATGTACTGACCCTACCTTTTCACTTCATGGTTCTTTGCACAGACCTTAGCCTGTGTAATGGTTTTTCTGTATGTTGGAAGAGCGCCTTGAAAAGAGTGTTGACTCCAAGAGTCGACACTTCTTCGGGGGTGCTTGGATCGTGTTTTCCAGATGGGTTTCGTAAAACCCACTTTGTGATCCGATTGGACTGATCTTTTACTATTTTTACCCCATTACCCTTAGGGTTTCACCCATCTATTGGGTGTGTACTTGAAGGGTTTTTACAAGGGCTTTTGTGGCCTTTTGTTCTATACTCCTACCCTATTTATACCCTGCGATCTCCATCGAAGCAGATGGAATCCTTGTGCTAATATTATTCTATCTGTTGCAGGGAGAAGAAAGGAGTGCGGCCACAAGGTGGAGAGGAGAGGGCTTTGATAGACTCATCAGTTCATGGTGTTTGTAGGAGCGATTGGAGCTTGGATTTGAAGGAACACATCTTGGATCTTCAAGAAGAAGGACCAGCTGCTCCAACATCCTGCGGATTCAACTCCTCCAACCTGAACTTCAAGAAAGATCTTCTAACGGCCAGTGGAAAAATGAAGGGGAAACTTTCTACATCTTTTATCCATTTCCTGATGATAGTCTTCTCTATTTATATACTGTTGGGAGCTATATTGTATATCTTCTTACTTTTCTGAACATCGAAGAACATCTGTGTGTGGTGAACGGAGCTGAGTCTCCGTGTGGTTTTTGCGTCCGGGGTGAGTTCCCCAACTACGTGTGTGTATTGCTGCGGAAGCAGCGTGTGTGGTGTTAGGGTTCGTCCCCATGTTGCTACTTCGGTAGCATGAAGTCTCACCGGGTTCGGTGAGGGGTGGACGTAGGGAGCCCGTCGTGGTCCCGAACCACCTAAAAATCTTTGCGTCTCGTGTGAATGCCTATGTGATTGTCCATTTCTCCTACCTCCATTCACAGGTCTACTTGTAGATTTTTATTCATGACACCTCCACACATTGCTACCTCTGTTATCCGTGTTAAGCATAAATTTATTTGTGTTGAGCTTGATTTGTTTGATTAGTTGCATTGTTAATTCGAGTGAGATCGAAAAGCTTGAGAGAACTCTTTTAATCTCACATCTGTTTAGGGTAATTAACGCTGTTAGTTTTTATTCCACTGTGTTTAGTTAAAAAGTTTTCAAAATCTGCCATCTCGGCAAGGGGACAATTCAACCCCCCTTCTTGTCCGCCATCTCTCTGTGCCAACAATTGGTATCAGTGCCCAGTCTCTGATTTTTCAGCGGAGCTCACGGTCTAGGAGAAAAGATCGTTTCATGATGGCTTGCATGAATTCCATTCCTGTCTTTGATGGTTTTGATTATGCTCTATGGCTCGGAAAACTTTGAGTGTGGATTACAAATACTAATCCGAAGTTGATGAATCTAATCACTCATGGTCCTTACAGTCTTCCAAAAAATGAATCAAGATGGACCGATGAGGATAAGAGAAAAAATTCTGATAATTTGTTTGCTTTGAATGCTCTTAAAGCTGCAGTGAACATTGACAAATTTTCATTTGTTTCCAACTGTAGGTCTGGCAAAGAAATATGTGAAGGGCTAAGCGAAGCCCAAGAAGAAAGCGGAAATATTGAATGCCTCGTGGCAAATAAAGAAATTGAGCGTCAAAGTGAGGAGAGCTCAAAGGTAAATTCTGACCCTGATGAAGAGGATGAGATTAGCTATGATGAACTTATGATGGCTTATGATGAACTGTTTGAAAAATACAAAACTATAAAATCTGAAAACAAAAGATTGAAAAAGAAGCATGACAATTCTTCATGTGAAAAATGCACCGAGCTTGAAAGATTAGTTGAGTCCCACATGCTTGATGATGAAGAACATAAAGAGATAATTACAAATCTTAGATCTAAAAATAAATCTTTATTGGATAAAATTTTAGAACTTCAACAAATAGAAAAAGACAAAGAGAAGCTGAAAATGTTGAATACCGCCGTATCTTAAAAATTGATTCTTCTTGAAAAAGGGAAAGCTACTCTAAATGTTGACAAGTCTGAAAAGCTGAAGGAACTAAGAAATGAAATAGAAAGCTTCAGGAATATGAATGATAAATTTGAATGCAATGAAACCATGAATAAAATGGTTGATGAAAATATGAGTTTTCAAATGAAAGAACTTGAACACACTTCCATGAACAAAAATTCATTTGACAAACTCTAAAATGAAAATAGTACTTTGTTAATTTAGATTTCATTGCTTGAAGATAAATTGAAAAGTCTTGAAAAGATTGAGAAAGGAAAATGTGTGATCATTGATGATTGTGACAATTTACACATTCTTGAACAAGAAATTGAAAGTCACAAGACTATTTTTTTTCATCAAACACATCTAGTCGGAACAAAGGGAGAGTTCACCCTCTTCCGAAGGAAGAGAATGTTCTCACTCCACCTTCAAACCACTAGTGTTATTTTATTATTGAAGAGGAGGGAATGTACAATATCAGTGACAGAGGCCAGCTCTCTGCATTTACAAGAAAAAATAAAAGATTCTATACAAGCTACCGACGAAAATTTGGAATACAAAGGGCATCGGCAGTAGCATATCCTTTAGCTAGAGTGGGCAACTCTTTGAAAGAGGAGAATTCCATGTTGTGCCCAATGGAGACCGCATGGTTGGCAAGCATGTCGGCAAGCAGATTTGCCTCTCTGTATGTGTGTTTGACGGGACAATTGAATAATAAGACTAGTTGTTGAAGTTGGCTCCACCATGGAAGAAGAGGCCATGGTAGGGTTCTCTTGTTATTCACCAAATCCAAGAGAACCATTGAATCAGAGTAAATGACTGAAATTGGAATAGAGTGCAACTGGGAAAGATGGAGGCCGTCTAAAAGAGCACGTCCTTCAGCCAGCATGTTGGATCCCTTGCCATAGAAATACGAGAAACCCAACAAAAGATGTCCATGTGTGTTTCTGAAACATCCCCCCTCCCCCGGATAGTCCAGGGTTACCCTTGCTTGCTCCATCAACATTAAGGGAATAATCATATGAAGGGGTATTCCAAATAACAGTGAAGTAAACTAGATTGCTAAATCTGATAACAATGCCCAAATTTTGTAAAGTATTGCACAACTTGGAGCTTGGGCCATGTTTAAACTTGATCTGGCTGACAATTTGATTAATATCAGCAAGGATATGATTAATGATATTATGGAGTTTAATTCTACAGCCTTCAAATTTGGCCTGGCACCTATATTTCCAAATTTCCCAGGTGATCAGGAGAGCAGCTAACAAGGATATGAAGCCCATAGGTTTACTGATATTGGCTCTGTTGATGGAAAGTCTCAGCCGATTTCTAATTGTAGAGGCTTCCAGGCAAGAAACTCCAAGCAGAGGGCTAAGACTGCTCCATAGAAAAATTGCCAAATCACTGTGAATAAAGAGATGGCCTTCATCTTCAGTAGAGTGGGAGGATGTACAGCAAACACAGAAAGAAACCATATTAATGCCAACTGACTGAACACGGTTGTCAATAGGAACAGCTTGCTGCAGAAGTTTCCAACATAATAGAGAAGCCGTGGGCGGAAGTCTATGCTGCCACAATTTGCTATATATAGAATATGTAGTCTGCTCTCTAAGAACGCTATAAGTGGATTTTATATTGTAATTACCTGAATTGGTAAATGACCAAACAGGGATTGTTGTGCCCTCCTTGGTTTTGATGATGACAAAGTTCTTTAATAGATTGAATAAAACATCGTGAGTGGCCATATGCTTCACATTCATTCATTCCATCTTTGATACACTCTACATTCACAATGATCAACTATCTTCTGAGATGCCAATTCATTGATCAAATCTTTATCTCACTAACTATTTGATGAGAATGAATAATGCTGACAGCAAGCTCACTCTTTCTCCATGGTGAAATTCAGAAATCTGGAAGAAGGAAGACAAGGTAAGTGAAATGAAGAATCTCCATGAAAGGTGTGTAGAATTGATTCATTCAGATCAAACATGGTAAGAATTTCCCCTAGAATAACTTTGTTTAAGTTTGACCAAAAATCCCTTGAATTGGTTGTGCTTAATGTCTTTTTCTGTTTTAACCTGAAGTGGGTCGACCCCCCCAGACAGATGGGTCGACCCCTGTTGCAACAGATGCCACTCTCTTGGCTCTGGCACAAATGGGTCGACCCAGCTCATAAAGGGGGTCGACCCCTGTGATCTCACAGAACCTATTTTTGGCCCCTGTGAAGAAGTGGGACGTCCCACCTATCAAAGGTGGTCGACCCCTGTAACAAGCAGAACCTAGAAACAGGATCTGTTTGATACATGGGTCGACCCACTTGGCAGATGGGTCGACCCACTCTTGAATTTTCTTATTTTCTCCGAATTCCGCAATATAATTTCATTTATAAATTTTGTGGGCCATACCTCATGTTCTAATCACTTGATTGCAATTGGGATTAACTGGTAAACTTGTGGTTTAGTCTATTAAACTCTCTTAACACACTACAAGTGAAACTAACTATTATATTGTGTGTTAATCACAGGATTAAGACTGGACGACCTATACGCCATGTCATCCACGAATGGCCAATCAAAGAAGAGATTCCACATCTCTTACCTCCAGATCAGTGCCTCGTTGTCCAAGATATAAATGCCCATGATTAGGGCGTCCTTTGTACACGACCAGGAGAGCCTTCGCTAAAATTCGTGCGTGCAAGAGCCTCATCCGTAGAAGAAGGGCGGAGGCGGACGAACCAGAGAGAGGGTCTTCATCCTTGAAGTGAAGGTCGTGATTCAAGTGAGCTTCATCGTTCAAGAGCCCCAGGTTGCTTCAGGCTGCTCCGATCCTCCTCCAAACCTCAACGTCTTCATCAGTTCAGTAAGCAGCGGCTTATTCTGTCAAAGCATCTCACGCCAAGATTGAGACAAACAGGGGGAGTTGCACACGGCTGTTCTTCATTAGATCTTAGATTAATGTTCATCTGATTTCTATTATTTTCGAACTCAGAAACTGTGTGTGGGTGATTGGAGACTTGATCTCCGTGGTCTGTCCTTGTTTGGACGTGGGTGTGTGTGGACTGAGGTCATTGACCTCGTGTGTGTGTGTGTGGGTGCTGCATGTGTGTAGCCCTCCTATAGTGGAATCCTCTCAGTTGAGAGGGGTGGATGTAGGATCGCACCTAGTGCATCCGAACCACCTAAAATTTTCTTGCGTCCTGTGGTTTGATGCTTGTGGGATTGCTTGTCATCGTTTGTGCGGTGTGATTCGATTGCGTTCTCTATATCATCTCTCGCATCGTTGTTGAGTGCGATTATCTTTTCCATATCTTTGTTCATCATTGCTGGCTCTATCCTCTATTTGTGGCTGCTATTCTCTTGTAGTGGGTATTTGCAATTTGATTATAATTAATTTCCCTAGTGGTGTTCCTTCTAAAATTTTAATTAGGTGGCAATCAATTCACCCCCTCTTGCTTGCCAAGTCAGTGGGACAACAATTGGTATCAGAGCCTCGGCTCTTCTATTCTGAACCCCACGGTTCATAGAGTGATCCTTTGATATGGCAAACAAAGGGATGATGCCCGAAGGGCATTCGATTCATCGACCGCCATTCTTTGACAGAACAAACTACAGTTATTGGAAAAATCGAATGACTGTATTTCTTCGCGCTCAAAGTCATGAGACCTGGACCGTTGTCAACAAGGGTCCACATGCTCTACCTCCTGATGAAGGAAAATGGTCTGAAGAACACATTAAACATGCCACTGTTAATTTTAATGCCTTGAATATTATCCAATGCGCCATTCATCCTAACGAGTATGCTCGTGTTTCTATGTGTAACAGCGCTAAAGAGATGTGGGACAAATTGAAGCTGATTTATGAAGGCACGTCTGAAGTTAAGGAGACTAAGGCAAACCTGTTGATCCGAGACTACGAGCTATTCCAGATGAAGCCAGAGGAGACCATATCAGAAATGTTCGCAAGGCTTGTAGAAATTACAAATGGGCTGAAAGCTTTAGGAAAGGACTACTCCAACTCAGAATTGGTTCGGAAGGTGTTGAGATCCTTATCACCGGCGTGGCACACTAAAGCCACGGTGATTGAAGATTCTAAGGACTTGTCAGTTTTGACTTTGGATGAGTTGATTGGGTCACTTATGACCTACGAAATCAATGTTAAAAGGTCTGAAGAAGAAGGCAAGAAAAAGAAGACAGTTGCTCTAAAAGCAAGTCCAGAACAAATCAGCACAAGTGATGAAGACTCAACGGAGGATAGCAATGAGGAGGAAGACATTGCTATGCTAACCAGGAAAGTGAGGAGATTCTTGAGAGCAAGAAAGAAATTTCCAGGGAAATCTAAAAAGCCATGGAAGAAACAGTCTAAGTGGAAGACGGAAGGAAGCAAAATGAAGGATGTGATATGCTATGAGTGCAAAAAGCCAGGCCACATGCGTGGCGAGTGTCCAGAGATGAAAAAGAGATTTAAGAAGGACAAAGAGAAGAAGCCCAAGGCAATGGTCGCTACTTGGAGCGACGATGAAGAGGACGAAGATGATGAAGATGATGCGGAGCAGGAGGAGCTAATGAAGAGCATGTGTCTAATGGCACATGAGGAAGACTCAGAGGAGGTAAATTCTGACTCAGAAACCCTTACAGTAGAACAGTGGGAGTCCGAGTATGTAGCTCTGTATGCTAAATTTAAGAAGATAAGGTCTGAAAATAAATAGTTGAAAAGGAAAGTAGAGTCCATGAGTCATGCTGATGCTACAAGTGAAAAAATTGTTGAACTAACGGAAACTTGTGCAATTATGAAAAGTGAAAATGAAGTCATGGCTGAGAAGATTAAAAGTTACGAAGAAATTGAGCAGCACCTCAAGAGTGAGTTAGAAAACATAAAAAATATTCAACTCCACAACATCGAAAAAGAAGGCCACAGTGAAGAAAAGGATGATGGGATTCATGCTCTTGAGAATGAGAATGAGAAAATGAGAAATGACAATAAAATCTTAAGGGATCAAATCTCCATATGTCATGAGAAATTAGATCAATCAAATCAAAGGATTCTCACTCTCAACCAAGAAATTGACAAATTAAAAGATGCTTTGGCAAAATTTGTGAGAGGAAAGGATAACCTAGAGAAAGTTCTGGGAACTAAAGAAAATTTTCAAAGAGAAGGAATCGGTTATGAACCGACTAAAAAGAAATCTTTTGGAAGCACATTAATGACATCATTTGTATCCTTTGTGCCTGCCTCAAGTAGCAAATCCTCTTCTCAAGAAAAAATGAAAGATAGCTCGGCTAAGCATCAACATGAATTTTCAGACTCTAGGAAAAGAAAATCAAGACGAAAGAGAGTCTTCTGTCACTATTGTGGTCGCGCTGGCCATGTCATGTCATATTGCAATATTATGAGTCAGGATGATGAATATTTTGCTCATAAGTCAAAAAGTTCCTTCATGTTTAACAGATCTCACAAGCATGGACCCAACCTTATGTGGGTGCCAAAAGTTGTTCCTTGAGCTTATGTTCTGATGTAGGGATGTCTCAAGGCCGAAGAATCACATTGGTTTCTAGACAGCGGCTGTTCGAGGCATATGACTGGGAACAAGAAGATTTTTGCTGATTTCAAGGAAAAAGAAGGAGGTCTTGTTGCATTTAGAGGAAGCGACAAAGGTAAGATCGTTGGTATTGGCAAGGTAAGTGTAAATAACTCCAATACCATCGACAATGTTCTGTTAGTTGATGGACTAAATCATAATCTTCTAAGCATTAGTCAGTTATGTGATAGTGGTCTAAAAGTCACTTTTGAATCCTCATTTTGCACAATTGTAGATAGTCATACAAATGAAATAAAGTTTTTAGGACATAGGAAAAATAATGTCTATACAATTGACATGAATGAAATTCCATGCAATCTTTTGTGTTTAGTTGCCAAAGATACCGACGGTTTTTGGGTTTGGCATCAGAGGCTTGGACATGCTAGCAGTAGTGTTATTTCAAAACTGTGCAGAAATAATCTTGTCATAGGTCTTCCCAGAATAAAACTAGATGTAAATAAAGTTTGTGGAGCATGCGCCAAAGGGAAGCAGACTAGATCTTCATTTAAATCCAAAAACATCATTTCCACATCTCGCCCCTTAGAATTATTGCATTTTGATCTTTTTGGTCCTACTCGGACACATAGCTTAGGGGGCAAGTCCTATGGTTTTGTCATTGTTAATGATTTTTCACGTTTCACGTGGGTTCTATTTCTTAGTAATAAAAGTGATGTTTTGCAGGAGTTCCAAGTTTTTTGCAAGAGGGTCCAGAACGAGAAAGGATACATGATTACTAGTTTACGAAGTGACCATGGACGTGAATTTGATAATGCAAATTTTGATGACTTTTGCAGGAGTGAAGGGTACACTCATAACTTCTCGGCACCAAGGACACCGGAACAAAATGGCGTGGTTGAAAGGAAGAACCGCACGCTAATAGATATGGCGAGAACCATGCTAAGTGAGCGGAATCTTCCTCGATATTTTTGGGCTGAAGCGATGAATACGGCATGTCACATTGTCAACCGTGCAATGATAAGGCCGTTTGTAAGTAAAACACCCTATGAACTCTACAAAGGTAAGAAACCGAACATCTCAAACTTTAAGACCTTTGGGAGTACTTGTTACATATTGAATAATGGTAAGGACGATCTATAAAAATTTGATGCAAAGAGTGATGTTGGAATTTTTCTGGGCTACTCTAACAACTCACGGGCTTATCGAGTTTTTAATAAAAGAACCTTAGTAATCGAAGAAACTCCACATGTGATTGTTGATGAGAATACTTCCAAAAATTTCACTTCACCTAATGAAGAATCAGATTTCTTGCAGGACAAAACTCAAGGGGACACAAATCAGGGAAAACAAGAAGATCCATCCACTTCTGGAACCAAAACTGATAAGAACCATGAAGCTGAGGAAAATAGCACAGAACAATTGAAGGATGCACCTCCAACTCATCCAGATCTGCCTCCCTCATGGAAATATCTTAAAGACCATCCAGTAGCAAACATTCTGGGTAAGCTAGATGAAGGTATAAAAACTCGCTCATCCTTAAAACTCTTGCTCACTCTGAATGCCTTTGCACACACGTCACAAGTTGAACCCAAATGTGTTGATGATGCATTAAAAGATGATTTCTGGGTAATGGCAATGCACGAGGAACTACACCAATTCCAACGGAATGAAGTGTGGAAACTAGTGCCCCGTCCTAATAACCACAACGTGATCGGAACGAAATGTGTTTTCCGAAACAAATTAAACGATCAAGGTGTGGTTGTAAGGAATAAGGCCCGTCTTGTGGCCAAGGGATATTGCCAAGAGCTCGGAATCGATTTTGATGAATCATTCGCACCGGTTGCTCGCCTTGAAGCCGTGCACATCATTCTATCTTTTGCATGCTCAAAAAATTTTAAACTTTATCAAATGGATGTTAAGAGCGCATTTCTAAACGGCTTCATTAAAGAAGAAGTTTTCATTGAGCAACCTCCGGGTTTTGAGGATTTAAAAAACCCGGACCATGTGTTCAAACTAGAAAAAGCTTTGTACGGTCTAAAACAAGCCCCAAGGGCTTGGTATGAACGTCTAAGCTCCTTCTTGATTGAACATGGTTTCAAAAGAGGTTATGTTGATCAGACTTTATTTTCTAAGCATTCTAGAAATGATTTGCTTCTGGTTCAAGTTTATGTGGACGATATCATTTTTGGGTCTACTAATAAAAAACTGTGCAAGGAGTTTTCTGAGTTGATGCAGGCTGAATTCGAGATGAGTCTAATGGGCGAGCTAAATTTTTTCTTGGGGCTACAAATTCAACAAAGGGAGGATGGAATTTTCATCAATCAAAAGAAATATCTGCTGGAACTTCTAAAGAAGTATGATTTTGAGGGTGCAAAATCCTATGCAACACCAATGTCAACAAGCATAAAACTGGAGAAAGACTGCAAAGGTAAACAGGTTGAACAAAAGCTGTTTAGAGGTATGATTGGTTCACTTTTATATCTAACAGCTAGTAGGCCTGACATACACTTTACAGTTTGTCTGTGTGCTAGGCATCAAGCTAGTCCTCGTGAGTCTCATTTGAGTGCCGTTAAAAGGATTTTTCGTTATCTTGCTGGTACTCCTGATCTAGGACTGTGGTTTCCTCGTAGATGTGATTTTAAACTTGTGGCTTTCACCGATGCCGACTATGCTGGGTGCCTTCTTGATCGTAAAAGCACAAGTGGCACATGCCAATTTCTTGGAGGTTGCCTAGTCTCTTGGGCCTCCAAGAAACAAAATTCCGTGGCATTGTCAACGGCCGAAGCCGAATACATGGCTGCCGGCAGTTGTGGTGCACAGGTCCTTTGGATCAAACACCAGCTAGTCGATTATGATGTGTTTCTGAATTGTGTTCCGATCATGTGTGATAATAAAAGTGCAATTGATCTGTCTAAAAATCCAACTCATCACTCAAGGTCCAAACATATAGATATCCGGCATCATTTTCTGAGGGACCATGTAAATAAAAAGGACTTTGAGCTGAAATACATTGAAACTGATAAACAATTAGCGGACATCTTTACAAAACCTCTTAGCAAAGAAAAGTTCATCTCCTTAAGAAGAGAGCTAGGAATATGCAGAGTGGAGAGCACTTAGATTGACTTACAAGTCTGCATTCTACTCAATCCATGAAATACTCTTTTTGTCCTGCCTTCAAATAATACATTTTAATAACCTTCATCACCCATTTCACTCCATTGAGCTTTTCAGACTTACTCCCCACTTGGTACTCATCTATTTCATTTGACTCACATCACTATTCACATCATTTTTTTTCTCATGCATATGCATAATTGTGTGCCACACTCATTTATCAATAAAACCTCTACTAGTATTATTGTCTGAACTCATCTTGCCTGAAATAACCTAAATTTGCATTTCTTTCTTATTTGGGCCTGTTTAGATCCTTGCTAAATAAAGTGCAGCTTCAATCGAAATGATGGCAGGTATACTCTCTGCTAGACAAAATGGTTAGTCAAATAAGCAGAAATCTCAGATCTTGCTGTAGCATGTCTCACTAGGACCTCATTCTATTTTGGTACCTATCCTGCTATATTATACTCACTAGGTCCAGTGGACCATCCTTCTGCCATTTACTGCCTTCTTTTAATGTTTTAATATGAGATGCCCAATGGGTCGTCCCTTACGGTCGAGCCCTCTATTTTTTGTTGTCAAAACACCATAAGCAAACCGGTCAAACCCCCTTCTCAACCTTTTTGACCGGAGCATTATTAAACGGGGCATCTCCTCTATAAGCCAGCCGCACCTTTTCTACACTGGAAGACCACTCCCTTGCCCTTCCGAAAAACCCTCGCACCGGCGGACATCCCTGCGGCTACCGCCAAACCCTCCATTCCGGGCATCAACGTCTCTCCTTCCTGCTCCCCACGACGGTGTCAAGGAACCCTGACTGGTGGAGGGAAGCTCCCGTCCAAGGTCTGCTGTTCGCCTACATCTCAAGGAGAGAGAGACGAGGTTCTGCGGTTCAAATCCAGGCTCTTCACATGGCTCCGCGGACAAAGGCCATGGCAAAGCGTCCAAGACGTCAGGCTACTAAGAAGGTAACCTCGTATGCTATTGATCCTCCTTCTTCAAGCTCAGAGGAAGAAGAAGCTCCCGAAGCAATCCCTATATATACTGGACAGACATCAGAGTTGCGGTCCAAGAGAGTACATGATGAAGTATTACAAGGTTCCACCTTTCATAGTCTCTATCCTCGTCCAATCATGCATCCAAGGTCAGTGAATCTTGAAGATATCACAAATTTGGTCCCTGAGCTATTTGATTTGCTGAACACCCAAGTAAGATGGATATCGTTTATGTCTAAGCATCGGAAAGTTTATCCCACACTAGTTCTGCAATTTTATCAAAATTTGGTGATCAAGAACAACAAGCTCTACACTGCAGTAAACAACAAATCTGTCATGGTTTCTGCCGGGCTATTCAGTACAGTCTTTGGTTTTCCAAGTCATCATACCACCAACATAGCAAATACAACATTGAATGCAGTGTCTGTTTACAAAATTATGATGGGTTTTGATGACTCAGTAGTCATAGATGAAGATGACATTCCAAAAGATTTGAATGCCAATGTTTTTCCTCCTGCTCAGCGCATTCTTCATCATCTCTTCACCACCATCTTTTATCCCAGGGGAGGCAGCAGGAACAAAGTTAACAAAGTTCATAAATTTTTGTTCCACTGCATTTACAATGGTATTATAGCTGATTTCTCAAGTCTCATGTACGACTTAATATTCCTATGTTACAAAGAAAAGAGACGCAGTCTTCCTTATGCTTCACAGTTAACAGCTATTTTTACGCATCTTCGTATCGACTTGGATAAGGAAATCTGTGAAGCGTTATTGGACAAGGATGTCTATACTGCCCAAAGTCTTTGCAACAACATGGGCTACAAGAAAAATGCAGATGGTCAGTTAGTTCGAAATCTGAGCAAGGTCAAAGGAAAACAAGTGGAAACTGAGGAAAGTGATGACAATAATGCAGAAGACGAACCTAATGCTATAGATGATGATGAGCCACCTCCTAGTCCCCCTCCAGCCACTAGAAGTAGTTCTGGATAAGAGCAGTTTGGATCTCGTCTCGATCAAATTGAACACAAGGTCGATAAGTTGACTGAGGATATGAGTGGACTGAAGCTGCATCATGAGCTGTTCCTGCACCAATTTGAATCCATATCGAAGACTCTTGATGCCCAAACCCAAATGCTTCAGCACATTAGGGATTCTGTTTCTGGATCACCCAACTAGTCTGGCTAGGAGTAACCTTGCTGTCAACTTTTTGATGAGAAGCTGCCTTTTTTTGTTTAAACCCTACCTAGTAGCACCTTTGCTTACTTATGTTATATGTTAAGCTACATGTCTGGATGCTTGCGTGCTCATTTCAATTTCTTTCTCCTTGGTCATCTTCTTTCTATCTACCTTGTTCCTTCTTTAAATCCACCATTTACTCAGCTTATCTTTGTGCACCTGCTCTGCACATCTCCTTTTTGCTCATAAAAAAAAAAGGGGGAGAACTAGCAATTTGCTGACAGTAATATTTTGTGATCATGTCCTACTATGTCTTGTTTTGAAGTTGCTATGTTTTTGACGTTTCAGTCTTGATATGCTCATGGTTCAGTAAGTAAATGGATATGCTGTTGAATTCTGGAGTGATGTTCCTTGACACTCATTAGAAAATAAGTGTTATGCTCTCATGTCTGTTTGGCTGACATAGTAGTGAAAATTGTCTCAGTTCTCTCTATATTACTCTATCTTTCCTTTATTAGCTTAAATTGCTTGGGTTGTTTTGTGTTTTTTTGTCATCATCAAAAAGGGGGAGATTGTTGTGCCCTCCTTGGTTTTGATGATGACAAAGTTCTTTAATAGATTGAATAAAACATCGTGAGTGGCCATATGCTTCACATTCATTCATTCCATCTTTGATACACTCTACATTCACAATGATCAACTATCTTCTGAGATGCCAATTCATTGATCAAATCTTTATCTCACTAACTATTTGATGAGAATGAATAATGCTGACAGCAAGCTCACTCTTTCTCCATGGTGAAATTCAGAAATCTGGAAGAAGGAAGACAAGGTAAGTGAAATGAAGAATCTCCATGAAAGGTGAGTAGAATTGATTCATTCATATCAAACATGGTAAGAATTTCCCCTAGAATAACTTTGTTTAAGTTTGACCAAAAATCCCTTGAATTGGTTGTGCTTAATGTCTTTTTTTGTTTTAACCTGAAGTGGGTCGACCCCCCCAGACAGATGGGTCGACCCTTGTTGCAACAGATGCCACTCTCTTGGCTCTGGCACAAATGGGTCGACCCAGCTCATAAAGGGGGTCGACCCCTGTGATCTCACAGAACCTGTTTTTGGCCCCTGTGAAGAAGTGGGACGTCCCACCTATCAAAGGGGGTCGACCCCTGTAACAAGCAGAACCTAGAAACAGGATCTGTTTGATACATGGGTCGACCCACTTGGCAGATGGGTCGACCCACTCTTGAATTTTCTTATTTTCTCCGAATTCCGCAATATAATTTCATTTATAAATTTTGTGGGCCATACCTCATGTTCTAATCACTTGATTGCAATTGGGATTAACTGGTAAACTTGTGGTTTAGTCTATTAAACTCTCTTAACACACTACAAGTGAAACTAACTATTATATTGTGTGTTAATCACAGGATTAAGACTGGACGACCTATACGCCATGTCATCCACGAATGGCCAATCAAAGAAGAGATTCCACATCTCTTACCTCCAGATCAGTGCCTCGTTGTCCAAGATATAAATGCCCATGATTAGGGCGTCCTTTGTACACGACCAGGAGAGCCTTCGCTGAAATTCGTGCATGCAAGAGCCTCATCCGTAGAAGAAGGGCGGAGGCAGACGAACCAGAGAGAGGGTCTTCGTCCTTGAAGTGAAGGTCGTGATTCAAGTGAGCTTCATCGTTCAAGAGCCCCAGGTTGCTTCAGGCTGCTCCGATCCTCCTCCAAACCTCAACGTCTTCATCAGTTCAGTAAGCAGCGGCTTATTCTGTCAAAGCATCTCACGCCAAGATTGAGACAAACAGGGGGAGTTGCACACGGCTGTTCTTCATTAGATCTTAGATTAATGTTCATCTGATTTCTGTTATTTTCGAACTCAGAAACTGTGTGTGGGTGATTGGAGACTTGATCTCCGTGGTCTGTCCTTGTTTGGACGTGGGTGTGTGTGGACTGAGGTCATTGACCTCGTGTGTGTGTGTGTGGGTGCTGCATGTGTGTAGCCCTCCTATAGTGGAATCCTCTCAGTTGAGAGGGGTGGATGTAGGATCGCACCTAGTGCATCCGAACCACCTAAAATTTCCTTGCGTCCTGTGGTTTGATGCTTGTGGGATTGCTTGTCATCGTTTGTGAGGTGTGATTCGATTGCGTTCTCTATATCATCTCTCGCATCGTTGTTGAGTGCGATTATCTTTTCCATATCTTTGTTCATCATTGCTGGCTCTATCCTCTATTTGTGGCTGCTATTCTCTTGTAGTGGGTATTTGCAATTTGATTATAATTAATTTCCCTAGTGGTGTTCCTTCTAAAATTTTAATTAGGTGGCAATCAATTCACCCCCTCTTGCTTGCCAAGTCAGTGGGACAACAGGGATGTCATCCCCATTCTGAAGAGAAAATTTTTGAATATCTTCCCGCAATTGAAGGTCTGTTATAGGATCCCAGATTGGATGCTGAATATTTGTTAATGCTGTATTGACTGAGCAATCAGCAGAAAGAGTGTTGCTTTGTGAAGGAAATAAATCCACCAGTGCCTTGTCTTTATACCAGATATCTTTGGAGAAATTTGTAGCATTCCCATTTTGAATGATCTTGCGGGATCCAGTAAGCAGAATTGACCTAGCTTTATCAAAGTCACACTGTTTGATGCCAACTGGGAAAGGAGTTTTGCAATCAGAGATATGAAGCCCATGACAGTATTTCCTTCTAATATAGTTAGCCCATAAAGACTTTCCATACTGTGAGTGCCAAAGCAATTTAACAAGGAAGCAAGTTTGAATGTCTGAAAGGCTTCGGATGCCTAATCCTCCAGTGGATATAAGGCTGCATATCCTTTCCTAGGAAACCCAATGTTTTCTATGGGCAACTTCAAGGCCCTGCCAGAAGAAATTTGCACAGACTCTATTGATATGCTTGTGTATAGTATAGGGAATGGAGACGGCACTGGCAGAATATATGGGAATCGAAGCAAGAACTGACCGGATCAAAGCCAATCTCCCTGCTTGAGATAACAATATACTTTGCCAACCTGCAAGTCTAGAATTGACTTTGTCTATCAGATATTTAAAATGAGGGATTCTAGTTCTGCCTTTAAACAGAGGGATTCCCAAGTATCTAATACTTTATGTCTTGTGATGATAACCAGTAAGTTGACAGATTTGGATATCTTGTGAAGAAGAATTGGCTAGCTCTGGACTACATATCTTGTCTTTAGAAAGTCAAATAAAAAGTTTGAATGAACTCATGTCCACATCTGTAAAAGAAAATGAAAAATAGAAAAATATTGTTGATTGCTCTTGTGTGCATGCAAAATCCCTTGTTGTCAAACATAATCATGCAACAAGTAATAGAAGGAATGTTTCATGTTATTACTGCGAGAAATTTGGTCATGACATGTATGATTGTTCCTTGATGAAATTTGATGATAATGAGGCATTGAAGTCAAAATTGAAAATTGTTGATGAATCTAAAAATCATTAAAAAACCTATGAAGAAAAACTTCAATGTTCATTGCTACTACTGTGGGCTACATGGTCATGTGTTTGAAGATTATTTTATAAAGAAAAATGATGATGATTGGTTTGTTAAAAATAATTTTTCATGTCATTATTGTGACAGTTTTGGACATGTAATGAATAATTACTTTTCAATGAAAAATGATGAAAAATAATTTTTGAAAAGAAAATCTTCCTATTGCTTTTATTCTGGTGAGAATGATCATTCCATGGATGATTGTTCTACTATGAGATTTGATGATGATTGGTTTGCTAGGAAATATAAGAATCCATTTGTTCATGCTAGAACTAACCCCTCGGGACCCAAGATGGCTTAGGTATCCAAATCTCTAAAAGGAGAATATGTCTTGTAGGGCTACCTTGAAGAGGAAGAATCTGTTGATAAATGAAGATCCCTCAAGGCAAGAGAAATGATGAGATTTACTGGTAATGAATTTGGTACTGGTTCCTTTTGGATAATTCAACTCAGGTGAGAGTTTGAGTTTTAAGAAAAACAGTGTGCTTCTAATTCCAAATCTACTGTCATGCTGATTGTCCATGCTTATTAGGTAGCATATTGTGTAAATAAAATCAAATCTGACATGCATCTGAATTCATATTACAATCTGTTGACTTTGGTAGTCATGAAGAAAAATGGCTTTGTTTTTGAATGTCTCTGTCTGTGCTTAATGTCTTTCACACTTTTGCTCATTTTCTACAAATAACGATTCACTTCTTGAATGCTTCAGTTTGAACATAAAATTCTTCACACTTTCAATCACCTTTTTTGTAAATAACAGTTCACATGTGCATATATAGTTCACATACGTATTTTCATGCTCATAGCATGCATATCCATGCATATTTGTAGATAGAAATGATTTCCAATCATCCTTCAGTTTACATGCATACACTTGCATATATGTTACATATTTGTGTGCTTAAATGCCATGATTAACTGGTATATAAAATGATGTTAGTGGAAAGGTAGATTACATCCACCTGGAAGCTTTTCTTATGCGTGAGTAGGGTCTTCAGACTTTAACCTCCGCCACGTACCAGTAATCAACCTGTGTGAAAAATCCATTTCAATGCATGCTTGAATGTATATAAGATATCACCCACCTTTTTGACTCCTTCTATGACTCATCCCTTGCTAAAAATGAAATTGCATTGATTTAGACATGTTTGCTACATGGCATATATTAAGGAGGAGATTTTTTATAACCGTGCATATATTTAAGGGGAGACATTACTGTGATTAGACTAATTCATTTCTTACATTCTATACAACCACCCACATAAATTGTACCTTCTTGAGATAATGAAACAATCTAATAAGGATTACTATTTTCTACTCTACACTTTTCAGAACTCCTGATTCTCTACATGGAAATCGCACGTCTCGTGAGGAAAAAGCTGTTTGCCCCACCAAAAATTCTTTATAAGTGGAACGTGGATCCGAGTAGTCGGGAATCCCCCCTGAAACAAAGGAGGAAACTCGTGTCGAAAAGTGAAGCTAATTCACATTTAAAAATAAGTGTGATTTACCACCGAGTAGTCGGAAAGTGTCCCTAAGACAAAGGATACAACTCGCTCCGAAAAGTGACAAAATCCATAGTTAAGATAAGTGACGAAACTGAGTAACCGGGAAATGCCCCTGAGGCAAAGGGTATGACTCGCGTCAAAAGGTTAATCACCATTTTGAGTTTTATCAAAATTTTGGGTCATACATAGCTACCAATATTCGAGCATTGTGTATGAAAGTGTATCAATGACAAGTTCTTTTTAGTGTTCTTTAGAAAATCTGATTATCACTCATTTATCTCAGGTAAAGCCCTTTTACTATGTTTTGTAAGGGGAGAGTCATTTAAGGTGATCAGCTCCCCCTTCGGCCTATAAAAGGTCCGAGGGGCGTCTCCCTTTCCTTTCATTGCTTAAGGCCACCCCTGGCGGTTTCTCCTTATTTCCCTTCCGCGAGGCGTTGTGCTGTCGGTCTTGGCAGGGCATAGAAGGCGCTTCGGAAGATGATGATGCAGATGGCTGTAGGAGGGAAGCTCCTGCTATTTCAGTCTGGAAGAGGGTTCATCAGTCGGAGGTCACTCTGGGAGAGGGTTCATGCCAGAGCATGTCACCTTCCTGTCCCTGACCTGCCAACGTTATCCCGAGGGGAGGGGGGATGAAGCTCGTCAAGCTTCATTCTTTCACTGTCCACCCGGCCCCTCTTTCCATCGTCGACCCCATTGCTAAGAAGGGGAGCTCTCTCAAGCTACCTCTCCATTTTGCCCAGGTCGACCTCTTCTCTTTTTTCTTTTTTGTTGTCCTTCCAATCCCTTTGGCATCTTTCCTCCTAGCTTTCTCAAACCAACGAGGTCGGCAATCCTTTGTCCGAGCCAATTTCCGCACGAGGCAGAGTCGATGGCTGAACGTAGGAGCGCTTACCGGGATGGCCTAGTGTTTTGCTCGTGTTATAGTGCTAGAGGGTGTAATTTTTGTACATGTATATTGTATGGGTTGTGGCCTACTTGTTGTACATCTAAGTTTAATAAGAACAGAAGAATTGCGTTTATTCTACTTTGCTTACATGTGCATGATTGCAAAATGATCAAAAGTAGAACTTGCAAAGATTTGCCGCGTTCCATGTCCGAGGGATAAGTGTTCCTTCCAGGGTGGACAGTCGGTATGCTCCTTTCCTCAGCATCTTGACCACTCGGTAGGGGCCTTCCCAAGTAGGGGCCAGCTTCCCCGCTACCTCTAGTGGTCGAGATGCTTCGGCCTTCCTCAGGATGAAGTCTCCCGACTAGAAGTGTCTGTCTCGGACTATGGAGTTGTAGTATCGAGTGATGCGTCGTTGGTATTCCATTGCTCATATCTTTGCAATCTCTCGGATCTCGTCCGCTAGGTCGAGGTTTTCTCACAGTTTCTGCTCGTTTACCTCGGGTTTGAAGTGGATGACTCGGAGAGAGGGATTGCCGACCTCCAACAGAATTACGGCTTCCGTGCCATATACCAACTAAAAAGGTGTTTAACCAGTGGCTGTTCTTGGAGTAGTGCAGTGCGACCATAGTACGCTTGGTAATTCCTTAAGCGAGCTTCCCTTGGCCTTGCCAAGCCTGGTTTTAATGCCTTTTAAGATAGTCTTATTGGCATTCTCAACCAGTCCGTTTGCCTGAGGGTGGGCTACCGAAGTGAAGTGATTGCGAATGCTTAGGTCGGTACATCTGTCTCTGAAGTAATGAGAATCAAACTGCCGACCGTTATCGCTCACGATCACTCATGGGACACCGTAGCGACAGATGATCGACTTCCAAACAAAACTCCATACGACTGACTCGGTGATCCTGGTGGTGGCTTCGGCCTCGATCCACTTGGTGAAATAGTCGATGGTGACGATGATGAACTTCTTCTGAGCTTGAGCCGTGGAGAATGGCCCCTGTAGACACGCCAAAATTGACGTTACTGTGAGTACATCTCATATTACCTTGTAATGCCCCAATTTGACCCTCAAATTAACTTTGTTTGAGTGGTTTTTTTCACTTTTCTTAGATTTCTTCCTTTTTTTTCTCCCTTTTCTTATTTTTCTCTATTTTTCTAGATTTTCTAGGCATTTTTCTCTATTTTTATGAATTTTTCAAAATTGACGACTATCAATGGAGGCGTCAATTGCATTCATTTTCCTATTTTTCTAGATTTTTCTGAGATTTTTTCAGAATTTTTTAGAACTAACGACATGTCAGGGGACGTTATTTTGATATTAAATCAAATAAAAATTAAAAAAATGGTAAATAACGACATATGGAAGGGCGTCAATTTCAAATTGATTTTTTTAATATTATTTTTAACCCTCTTCGAGGGGTGATTTGGTGGCCTTCCTGGTGTCAGAAAAATATGAAAAAATAGTAATTAAAATCAGCACATTGAGATGCACCTCCACCTAAAAAATAGGAAAATAATCTTGAGAAATGAAAAATGGCCCTATTTTGAATATTTTGAATTAACGACCTTGAATCGGACGTCAATTAAATTGACGCCCGAACCCCCGGTCGTCCATTCTTTTTGGCTTTTTATCATTTTGATTAACGCCCCTGTGCAAGGCGTTATTTTCAATTAACGCCCCTGTGTCGGTCGTCATTTTCATTGCTATATTTTGAGAGTTTGGATCCGACCGAAATTCGTGTTAAATTAGAAATAACACCCCTTTGCGAGTCGTCAATTTTTAAAATGATGTTTCCGCCGCGGGCGTCATTTTAAGAAGCGACCGTCTTCAAGTCGTCAATTCGTGTTGAATTCCGAACTTTCCCGGAACCTCCTTCTTTCCTCGTTTTGAGCCCCTTTTAACTTCGGAATGGCTTTCCATGGCAGGAGGGACTCCTTCCAATGTTTATCTCTTGCTAAACCAAGCTATCCTAATTGTTGTGGGACTTAAACCCCTCTAATTTTCTCTATAAATAGAGCCCATGCGGCTCTATCGAAGGGGAGATTTTTTTTCTTTTACAGGGAGGTGTTGCCCTTTTCTTGGCTAGGAGGAGGGAGCTTCTTTGCAGCGAAGGCTTCATTCATCAAGAACTCTCTCCCACACGTCGATCTAAGGCCAAAGGGGAAAAATTGCCCAGGCTCCTTTTACCTCCTTTCTCTGTTTCTCTGTTTCTCTGTTTCTCTGTTCTCTATTTTCTTTTCTTTTATCTGTATTAATCGCATGCATTCATCTTAGTCATTGTTCTGTTATCAAGCTTCTTTCTCAATCACATTGAGACTCCCACAGTGCAACACTTGCACACTTATTATTCATATCATTCATCATATGTTTTTTATCCTACCCTTTGCATAGGGGTTTAAGGGCCAACACCCAACAAGGTGTGTTCTTATACATGATTTTCATACTCATTTTTATTATGAATTTGATGCTACACTCACCTTGGTTCTAATCCAATCTTTTTATTGGTTGTTGTCTTTGATCTTTGCAAGGGTAATCAAACAAGAATAACTCTCTTCATCGGCCGGCCGATTGGAAGAGAAAGGAGCACTCACAATCTCCCCGCATTTGAGGTATTTATATTCGCGATCCCTCCCTTGATTATTACTGTTTATATCCTTTGAGGCCCTCGCGTCTCTGGCGACCACTCTCCTTATTAGCACCTCGTGCATGCTTATTTTTATTCTTTTAATTGTTCTAAGTGGATTTCTTAGAATCTACAAATTGGCGATCACGGTGGGACCCCTTTTGTTTTTCTTTTGATTACCCTTCCTCTTGGGCACCCACGTGTGTCATCTCCCCTTCTGCACCCACGGTGCACCTCCTTTTGTGCTCCACGCGCCATTCTCCCCATGTGATTGGTTAGTTTGATAGATTTTTTTTTAGAAATTCCATCCTTTAAAAAAAAAAAGAGATGAGCATGCTATATCCCCTTTCATGCTTTTATTGATTGCCATGATATTTTGATTGTGAGTGTCATTCCTTCCTATTGGTATTATCCCTGTTTGAGATTTCTGGCCGTTGGACTGTTTCTGGAGACAGAAGGAATTAACGCCCCTCACAGAGACGTCATTTTCAAGTATAACGCCTCACATCAAGGCGTCTTTCACCTGAATAGCGCCTTACTCTAAGGCGTCATTTGTATTATCATTGTTTATTCATGTTCATTACTGCCATTTGACGCCCCTGCTCCCAGGCGTCCATTCTATAGAAAGCGCCTCACCTTAAGGCGTCATTTTTATTCTGGTTGCACTGTTCACAGTGACTAGCGACTGAGGCTCAGACGCTATTTATTGATATAGCGACCTTTCCCAGGTCGTCATTTTGTTCTGTGTTGTTATCGTTTCATAGTACTGCTTGCATTCATCCATTTGCATTGGTTTGGGAGACCTCCTCTTCCCACATTGTTAGGAGATCTTACACCCCTCTTGGTGAAGGAAGGACCCTCCTTTGAGCATTCCATCTCATTGGACCGGAAATTCCTAAACCAAGCCTCCATAAGTCCCCGCACCCGTGGATTCCCTCACGGACGCTGGGCAGGTTGTACCTTGAAGTCCCGGATTTAGTTGGCCTATGCGTGGTGAGAGAGTGTCCCTAGTTGGCATCGAAGTGAACTTATATTGAAACTAGGTTCCTCCCTTGTGTGAGTCACTCCAAAGTTTGGCAAAAATCATTAATTCACCAAGGTTCAAATAAAAAAATCAACGGTAACCATTCCAACTTGCGTGCTTCTTTGCAATTGTTTTGCTTGAACTTTGATTGCATAATGACTTACCTTGATAGATAAAATAACATGTTTAATCCCAATTTTATTCATGAGGATGCACAACCTAGCACGTCCTATACTCCTCAATTTCAACATGTTCCTCACCATATTTTCAAGGGACCACGCCCTCATTCTTATGGCGTTGCCCGACCCATGGGCAATGTCCAATCTCATGGTCCCTCGATTCAATCGCGAGCCACTACTCCTATAGGACCGTCTCCTCCTGACGATGAGAAGGTCTCCCAGATCTTGCACGCATTAGATCATCTCACCCCTCAACAAATCCAAGCCCTTAAGGCCGTTGTTGAGGGTGCATCTCATTCCTCTCATCCTCCTTCCAATCCTACGCGGGTGGCCCATCACCCACTTCCCTCTTCTATTCACATTCCTACTCAGGTAGCCCATCACCTATCTCCTCCTATTCACACTTCTCCTCGGGTGGTCCAATACCCGCCTCCTTCTATTCCTCCTCCACCACGGCCCCAAGGCCCATTTATTCCTTGCAACCCGGCCCATCCGGGTTCTTCTATGGGTCATCCCATTAATCCCCTTTCATGGCCTTTTTATGCGGCCCCTCCTTCAAGGCCCTGCCAACCCTCTGTTGCTCAAGTCACACCCCTCCAGCAAACGCTTCTCGACAAAGTCACTTCGTTGGAGGAACAATTAAAGAAGCTCCCTCTACTCCAGTCAATCCCCTCCACGCCGCTCTGAATGACATTACAAAGATGGAGAAAGCTTGGAAGGATAGGAGAGACGACTACGGCGCCGACAGTGCAAGCAAGCAAGAGCCGGCAGATTTCAACGTTCAAGTGGACGCTGTCCATCCTCCACCCATTCACCCCGTTCATTCATATGGCCCTCCGCCTACGCATTCACACTTGCATTCCCCACATACACAATACCATTACATTCCACCACCCACATACACGCCTTCACTACGGTGTCCACTTGAACCTGCTAATGAAGAATCAGCAATTGAAGTATTTGAGGCGGCATACAACGAAGCTCTTCAAGATGCACCCCTTCCGAGTTTCCTTCGCCGTCCTCTTCCTCCACTTCCAGAAGACCCCTATGCTCAGGACTATGCCACAGTCCCCGATTCAACCCCCATTTATGAGACCTCTTGGTGTTACGATGATGGGTCGATACTCCAATCACCCATACCACCACACCATGAGTCTCATCCTATCCCTAACACCATTCGCCACATGCGGCATTTCTTCCGCACTAAACCCCCTTCTTTTATACCTCCCACTATGCCATCCACCTTCATAACACCAGCCTCCGTCGAGCCTTCCACCAAACTTCCGTCAACTCCACCATCAACCTCCACAACATCGGCCTCCAGCAAACCCACCACCGAACCTTCCTCAATTAACCTCCCATTACCGCCACCTCGGCCCTCCATTATACCTTTAACCCATGACCTAGCCACTCCTATTCCACTACTTAACCCTTCACCCTTACCTGTGGCTAATCCTGAGCAGGATTCACCCTTTTTTGCACTCGAGCCAACCCTGACTGCTTCCGAGCAAAGGGAGAAGCTCGATGTGTTTGAACCATCGTTTCCACTCACCCTTTTTCCAATACCTTCCATTATACCTCCACCATCTATGGAACCTTCTGCCTCCGCTTCACCCCCCTTTACTACTCGGAACTGGTGTCCTTCTGTAAGTATTTGTGATGAAGATGATCAAGAGCCGGAAAAGAAAGATTTGGCCACGGCCGTGCTGTTCAAGATGCAAGAGTTTATTTGCTGGATACCAATCCGGGTTGTTGTGCCAAGCATGGTCGAAGAGGCCAAGTCCCCGCCACTGCTCACTAAGAAAGAATGTCAAACCTTGATGCCGTGTAAGTTTGTGCCCAAGGGCCGGGCAGGGCACCCCTTGTTCCAACTTTCAAATCTTGAACCCATTCTTCCATACAAGGGGCGAATGACCATTTTGTTCAACACTCTCTATACGCCACAACCCCTGGGCAACATGATGCTTCCTATCCCAACTTTCCAACTCTCTCACACTATTGTTTTTCACTCTCCAAGGGAGTTGTCATTCATTGTTGAAGCTTCGTCATGGGCTCTTGCTTTATCCATTGGGCCGATTGGCTATACACTTTCACTGCCATGGAGGGGCGGTTATCTTGGTGCCAAAGGGCTTTCCACTATTCTACCCACCTTCCATTCAATGCCATTCACATTCTTGTCTATCGCATTTTCTTCATGGGCCACTCCAGGGGTAAGGAGGAGGATCGCATCCTCTCTCCCTTCATGTTCTTCATATTCTTTACATCTCATGCATTCTGTTGCATCCATGCATTCATCGCATCCATTCTATTGCATCCACATGCACTTTTTTCTTCCCGGGTTTCCAAACCCGTGTCTTACCCGCCTTCTAGAACCTCTGGATCCCCCACATTTCCTATATCTTCCGCCTCTATCTCCATGTCCCCTTACACTTCCCGAGCATTCTGCCCTCTCCGATCTTCCCCCAGGGCATCGCGCCCCTTCCCAACCATTGCATCTGGACTCCCCGAATTTCTCTCCCGTCCTCACTGGGCATCGCGTCCCATGGTATCTTCCTCCTCCGGAACCTCCGGATCTGGCTCTTTGGGCATCGCGCCCCTGCACACCCTTAAGTCCGGAACTTCTGGGCTTCTTACTGATTCTCCCTGGGCATCGTGCCCCTTTCCGTCTTCTTCCTCCGGAACCTCCGGACTTTCTCCCAGGGCATCGCGCCCTTTTCTATCTTCTTCCCCCGGAACCTCCAGATCCTTCACCCCTCTCTCAATCCCTTGGGCATGACGCCCCTTTCCATTTTCTTCCTTCGGAACTTCTGGACCTTCCATCTTTCCTCCAATTCATCCTCCTGCTTCTCCGGGACATCATGTCCTTCATTCTTTTCTTCCTTTTCTATCATTTTTTTCCATTCCGAGGGCACCGCGTCCCTTGATATTTCCCTCCGAACCTCCGGACCCTCCTGACCCTTTTCATCCACTCTTCTCTCGGCATCGCGTCCCTCGGCATCTTCTTCCTCCGAAACCTCCGGACCCTCCATATTTCCTCCGTTTCATCTTCCTACTCCTCCGGGATATCACGTCCTTTGTCCTCTTCTTTCTTTTTCATCATCTTTTTCCCTATTTCTTCCCAGGGCCCCGCGTCCCTCAATATTTTATCCCTCTGGAGCCTCCGGATTCTTCTTCCACTCATGATTCTCCTCCTCTGTCTCCAGACCCTCCGGATCCGCCTCTTTCCATCTATCAATTTCTTCTTCTAATTCCTCCTAATCACGGGTCCGATCCAACTTCTTCCACGTCCACTGCTTTGGGCATCTGCCCTTTCTCCCACTGCTTCCGAGGCTTTAGTCCTCACTCCTCCTTCTAATTCTCCGCTCCTTCTATAGACTGTTCCATGTGATCAGGGTCTCCGCACCTTAGCAAGGGAACTCTAGCCCTTGCCTCTCTTCCTTTTCTCCTTATTCGTCTGAGTCTGGTCTTGGCATCACTCCTTCTTCTTAAGCCACTTTCAATCCTTTGCTTCCAATCCTTTTGACTGCCAAAGAGGATTATCCCATGATGATCAACCTCGCCTCTGACAGCTGCTTCTACAAAGGTTGCAAGGTAACATATTGGCGTAAGTACGCATTTTTATGATATCATTTTCTCATTACTTCACGCATGATTTTCAAAATGAAGTGCTTCTTAACAAGATTAAAAGTGGTGTTTTAGACCTTTATCTTAGGCTTTTGTTTAATTAAATCTCACAAAAGAGTCTTTAGGCTTACTTTTACAGCACCTTTGGTTAAAAGAACCCCGCGTTGGGAGTATGATGTTCTTTCCCTGCTTGTTAAGAGCAACCCTCAGCTGGGCATTCCACACACTTCACGGCGTCCTTAGTCGGCTCCTTTGGTTAAACACCGTCCCTACTTTGGCCATACCATGAGTATATCTGAAAGTCTTTTCTCTTCTTTACTCGGCCGAATGCAGGTGCAAGAGGTTGACGGATGAGATGACCAACCTCGGTACTCCCCAATATGAGAGGAGTCTCAAATAGGGGCAGTCTTGACCCAAAATCAATATGAGTTTTCATATGAATTTCATGATATACATCTTGCTAAAAGGGGCTATTATGAAAAATCAAGTCAAGATTTCGAAAAATTCAAAAGTATGAATTGTGGCATGACAAGAGTGGCAAAGTCCCCGCAGGGAAAACCCTGGTCGTATGCATGTCAAGGGTCTAAAAATCAAAGGCACAAAGCTCCGGCACAACAGACTGCCTCTTTGAGGGGAAATACCTTGGAAGGAATTCAAGTCTTGACATCTCCCATCCTGCATAAAGCTTATCTCCAATTGTTCTTCTTTTCTCCTTCTAAGACCGAATGTTTCTCGGGTATGGCCTTGGTAGGGGCACCGTTAATCAAGGGCAGTCGGTTATAGGGCGCCACCCTTCAATGCACACCCAGCTTTGGGCAGTTTTTAGTGAAAAGGGAAGGAACAGGGACCCCTAGCCAGTGGTTTAAACACCCTTTGATGCTGCATTAACAAAGTCTAAATCAAAATCCAAAAAATTTGAATATTTCTTGATAAAAATCCAAAAAAAATTGAATATTTCCTGATCAAAATCCAAAAAAAATTGAATATTTCCTGATCAAAATCCAAAAAAAATTGAATATTTCCTGATCAAAATCCAAAAAAATGAATGTTTTTAAAAATTCACAAAATTTTTTGAATATCTTTTTAAACCCATAAAAATTTCCATATTCCAAAATCTAAAAAATTTTGCATTGTATTTTCTGATGGTGTTTTTGCAGGAACAATAATTTTGCAAAGGATCAAGAGCACGAGATGAGTCCTCTCCCTTCACCGCTATCAATCTTTTGATTCTTCCCAATATCATCATAATTCGTCACTATGGACACTCCTGATTGTCATCTCTCTATATTGGGCATTAATTGATCGTTCATCTCCCAAAATCTTTTAACAAACTCCTGCTGATTTCACTTGATCACTCTGCCACTGGGCATTACTTGATCCTGATCATCCAATCTCAATCTCACATGCCAAGATTGTCATCTTCATGACAAAACAACAAACGATGATGCTTTGCAATGCTTTAACTCATGCTATTCATGCTAAACATGCTTCGCTTTGATACATGCTTGAATGCTATCCACACCAAGTTTTGGTTGCTTTGATGACTATATTGTGATTGCTTCATGCTATGTTTCATGCTATGCTTGCTATGCTTAAATGCCATATTCATTGCTTGTTATCTTCCTTATATTTTGGCTAATGAGGTTTTGAGCGCAGGAAGAAGCTCTTGGTCCTACCGACTGGGCATCACCATTTCAAAGTCCTACGGTGTTTGCACCTCTTCTCAGTTCCATCATGCTCATTGCTATCACCATCCCCTTGTATGCATTCTTACTATATGTTACATACGCTATTAGATTATATCAAGGACCTTGTGGCTTTGGTAAATCTGGAATTTGAGTTCCCCTTCATCAAAAATAATGATGATTCCAGAGGAGTCTTAGTCATACGGATATGCCGTTGAGCCATCCGAGACTGGGGACGATGGTTCCCTTTTACGAGTTGGTGCGTGGATAAACGGGCTTCGGCTTAGTATCAACTCGCGAAATCAGTTTCTTGACCCAGTCTGGGCAGCTTAACAATATTATCCTTGATTATCTTATATTTTCATTTATTTTAATTTTTCATTTTAAACCCAGCATGCATTCATATAGGACTTTGAATCAACGTTGAAAAATCATTCTGATAAGTTAATTTGGAGAGTCAAATTGATCTTAATCTTTCCAGATATGAGATATTCATTGCTGAATGGAATCCTCAGTTCGTTTTGTCACTGTTTTGGGACATTTTCTCGAAAGCTCCTTGTTTGGATTTCTATCATCTTATTTCAATCTTTTCCCTTGATCCACCTTGGCTACAGCACGTCCACATTGGCTGGTAACCGCTCCCCAATGGTGAAACCTACAGGTTTGTGACCTGGGGTACTTCCATCGCGCTGGAAGTTAATCATTCTCCTTCGTGCCCGCGTGCACACTCCCTCTTTTATCCAAACATCGTTGATTTCATTGAATTTCCCGAGATTGCTTCATCTCGAGCTTTTGATTTAATTCTCATCAAGTGATATTGATTACGTGTCTCATCACACCTTGGCATCTATTTTTCAGTTCGCTCTGCTCCCTTGCAAAACAGACGCCAAGGTGGGGCAGCTGTAGACACGCCAAAATTGACGTTACTGTGAGTACATCTCATATTACCTTGTAATGCCCCAATTTCACCCTCAAATTAACTTTGTTTGAGTGATTTTTTTCACTTTTCTTGGATTTCTTCCTTTATTCTCTCTTTTCTTATTTTTCTCTATTTTTCTAGATTTTCTGAGTATTTTTCTCTATTTTTATGAATTTTTCAGAATTGACGACTATCAATGGAGGCGTCAATTACATTCATTTTCCTATTTTTCTGGATTTTTCTGAGATTTTTTCAGAATTTTTTAGAACTAACGACATGTCAGGGGACGTTATTTTGATTTTAAATCAAATAAAAATTAAAAAAATGGTAAATAACGACATATGGAAGGGCGTCAATTTCAAATTGATTTTTTTAATATTATTTTTAACCCTCTTCTAGGGGTGATTTGGTGGTCTTCCGGGTGTCAGAAAAATACGAAAAAATAGTAAGTGGAATCAGCACATTGAGATGCACCTCCACCTAAAAAATGGAAAAATAATATTAAGAAATAAAAATGGCCCTATTTTGAATATTTTGAATTAACGACCTTGAATCGGACGTCAATTAAATTGACGTCTGAACCCCCGGTCGTCCATTCTTTTTGGCTTTTTATCATTTTGATTAACGCCCCTGTGCAAGGCGTTATTTTCAATTAACGCCCCTGTGTCGGTCGTCATTTTCATTGCTATATTTTGAGAGTTTGGATCCGACCGAAATTCGTGTTAAATTAGAAATAACGCCCCTTTGCGAGTCGTCAATTTTTAAAATGATGTTTCCGCCGCGGGCGTCATTTTAAGAAGCGACCGTCTTCAAGTCGTCAATTCGTGTTGAATTCCGAACTTTCCCGGAACCTCCTTCTTTCCTCGTTTTGAGCCCCTTTTAACTTCGGAATGGCTTTCCATGGCAGGAGGGACTCCTTCCAATGTTTATCTCTTGCTAAACCAAGCTATCCTAATTGTTGTGGGACTTAAACCCCTCCAATATTCCCTATAAATAGAGCCCCTGCGGCTCTGTCGAAGGGGAGATTTTTTTTCTTTTACAGGGAGGTGTTGCCCTTTTCTTGGCTAGGAGGAGGGAGCTTCTTTGCAGCGAAGGCTTCATTCATCAAGAACTCTCTCCCACACGTCGATCTAAGGCCAAAGGGGAAAAATTGCCTAGGCTCCTTTTACCTCCTTTCTATGTTTCTCTGTTTCTCTGTTTCCCAGTTCTCTATTTTCTTTTCTTTTATCTGTATTAATCACATGCATTCATCTTAGTCATTGTTCTGTTATCAAGCTTCTTTCTCAATCACATTGAGACTCCCACAGTGCAACACTTGCACACTTATTATTCATATCATTCATCATATGTTTTTTATCCTACCCTTTGCATAGGGGTTTAAGGGCCAACACCCAACAAGGTGTGTTCTTATACATGATTTTCATACTCATTTTTATTATGAATTTGATGCTACACTCACCTTGGTTCTAATCCAATCTTTTTATTGGTTGTTGCCTTTGATCTTTTCAAGGGTAATCAAACAAGAATAACTCTCTTCATCGGCCGGCCGATTGGAAGAGAAAGGAGCACTCACAATCTCCCCGCATTTGAGGTATTTATATTCGCGATCCCTCCCTTGATTATTATTGTTTATATCCTTTGAGGCCCTCGCGTCTCTGGCGATCACTCTCCTTATTAGCACCTCGTGCATGCTTATTTTTATTCTTTTAATTATTCTAAGTGGATTTCTTAGAATCTACAGCCCCAAGATGTTGATCCCCCACTAAGCGAAAGGGTACGGCTCGGCAAGGGTGATGAGCTCCGCGGCGGGCTGATGGATAAGGTGGTTGAAGCGCACTGACATTGGTCGCACTTCTGTACATAGGTCGTGCAGTCGCGTTGGAGAGTGGGCCACCAATAACCCTACCGAAGTAAGATCCTGGCGAGCAATCTTCCTCCTTGGTGCGCTACGCAGGTGCCTTCATGTACTTCCTGAACCGCTCGGCTGGCTTCGTCGACGCTGATGCACTTGAGGAGGGGACCGGAGAAAGATCTGCGGTACAAGGCATTGTCCAACATGAAGAAACGCCGAGCTTGGTACTTGAGCTTCCCAGCCTCCCGCGGGTCGGGGGGCTCTTGAGAATCCCAGAGCCAGGATATGTAGGGGTCCGCCAGTCGCTCGGGGGTGTCGGGTCAACGGTCATAAGCTCAGACTCGATGCTCGGTCGCTCGAGCTCTTCGAGAAAGACCGATCGTGTACCTACGGGGTCGAGCGAGGAGGCCAGTCGAGAGAGGGCGTCCGCTAGGGAGTTTTCCTCTCGAGCTATCCGGACTACCTTAAAGCTCTCGAAGAGTTGGGCCATCCTCTTGACTACCTGGAGGTAGTTGACCATTTGTCCTTCCCGAGCTTCGTAATCACCGTTGACCTAGGTAGCGACCAATTGGGAGTCAGTGTGGATCCTGACTCGCTCGGCCCCTAGTCGTCGGGCCATCTTGGCCCCTAAGATAAGGGCTTCGTACTCGGACGCGTTGTTGGACGCCTGGAAGTTGAACTTCAGGGCGTACCACAGCTCTGCTCCTTCGGGGGATTTGAGAAGGACACCGGCCCCGCATCCGGTCGAGTTGGAGGACCCGTCGACGAACAGATCCCAAGTGGGCCCGGGCGCTGGTGGAGGTACTTCTTCAATCGGGACTGTGCTTTCGGTGATGAAGTCTACGAGAGCCTGTCCTTTGATGGCCGAGCGGGGGCGATACGAGATATCGTAGGCCCCGAGAATGATGGCCCATTTGACGAGGCTTCCCGAGACTTCAGGGTGAAAGAGAATCTTCTTCAGGGGTTCGCCGGTCAATACGACAATGGAGTGCCCTTTAAAGTAGGGTCGGAGGCGCTTGGCCGAGGTAACCAACTCTAGCACGAGTTTCTCGATTGCGGGGTACCTTTTCTCAACCTCATTAAGCACCTTGCTGGCATAGTAAATTGGTCTCTCGACCCCTGCGTCGTTCCTGACCAGGACCGAGCTCACTGTAGAAGGGGTCACCGAGAGATAGAGGTATAGAGCTTCACCTTGGACCAGCTTGGACACTACCGAGGGCGAGGCCAAGAATTTCTTAAGTTTGGTGAATGCCTTCTGACATTCCTCATCCCAGGCAAACGTAGCAGATGCCATTTTGGGTCCCCTCAATAATTTGAAAAGGGGTAAGCATCGTTCGACCACTCGGGACAGGAAACGGTTGAGCGCAGCAATGCGCCCGTAAGGCGTTGGACGTCCTTGATGCAGGTGGGTGGCCGCATGTCCAGGATGGCTTGGACCTTGTCGGAGTTGGCCTCAATCCCACGTTGAGTTACCAGGAAGCCTAAGAACCTCCCGTATCTGACTCCGAAGGCACATTTGGCAGGGTTGAGCTTCATGTTGCACTTCAGGAGGGTGTCGAAGGTCTTGGCTAAGTCGGCGAGGTGGTCTTCGGCCTTCGGTGTTTTTACGAGCATGTCATCAATGTAGGCCTCAACGTTCTGACCGAGCTGTCCTTCGAAAATGTGGTTGATCAGTCTCTGATATGTCGCTCCGACGTTCTTTAGCCTGAACGGCATCCAGGTGTAGCAATGTACGCCGAAGTCGGTGATGAAGGCGGTCTTCTAGATGTCTTCCGAGTCCATCCTGATATGATGGTAGCCGGAGTAGGCGTCCAGGAAGCTGAGTAGCTTTTTGCCAGAGGTTGAGTCGACCAGTTGATCGATGCTTGGCAGCGGGTAGAAATCCTTCAGGGTATCTTGGTTGAGGTCGGTGAAGTCCACGCACATTCACCATTTCCCAGAAGCCTTTGGCACCAGGACGACGTTGGCGAGCCACGTAGGGTACAGGACCGGACGAAAAATGCCAATCTTCTGCCCCTTGATGACTTGCTCTTTTATGACCGCTTGCTTCGCCGGGGAATGTTTTCTCCTGCGTTGTTGGACTTGTTGAAGTTAGATGGAAGGCTCTATCACCACAGGATGTGGATCTAGAGGGGGGGTGAATAGATCAACTGGCTATTTAAAAATTAGGCCTAGAATCAAATGCGGAATTAGAAGAACACTAGATGAACAAAGCCAATGCACCAAATGAAACACACAAGATCTGCTGAACAAGCAATCAAACACACGAGAGGCACAAGGCTTTTAGGTGGTTCGGTCAATCCGACCTATGTCCACCCCACATTCAACTCGAATGTGGATTACTGCTGATACACAGCTTCAATCTGCTGGGCTTTACAGCTTGCCAACAACGGCTGGGGCTTACAGCTTATCCCGACCAGAGGAGCATCCTCTGCAACAGCTGAGCATCACAGCTTGCTCTGCTGGGCACTACAGCTTCGTCGACCAGAGGAACACCTCTGCAACCCGCTGCCTCACAGCTTGAAACCGCTGACTAACAGCTTGATAGAACAAGAGTAATCAAAGAGAAAATAGCAAGACTGAAAATAAACAAAACACACAATCGAATGGAATAAAAACCAAAATGACTGTAGCTCAAAGTTGAGCAATATCAGCTCTGGTAACTGGACCAAAAGACTGATTCACAAACTCTCACGATAACTCTCTCAACTCATCTTCTCTCTCTTTCTTCTTCTCTCCTTTTCTTATTCTCTGCTTTTCTTCTCTCACAGTGGATCTCGGTGGCTGCTGTTTCAGACTGGATGTATAGACTTCGCCAACTTCGATCAGCCTTTACGGAAGATGAAGACTGATATATATAACAGCAGCAGGTGGATAAGGGCGTGTGACTTTCACATTTTCCCGCCCAAGGAATTCTCCAGATTCGAGGCAATTCCATCCACGTGCTAGCATCTGGTCACCTCGTCCTCCTGGGATCACGAGCCATGTCAGCAATCTCAGTAGAGAGTCCCTGTCAGACAGAGTATCAGATGATCAGATTAAATAACACTCTGTATAGACTTATCAGAAGAATTGCATTGTATAGACTTCATATAAGTGAAAGCTATGTACAGACTTGATGTATGAAGCAACCGCTGTACAGACTTAGGTTATATGAAGACTGTCAATGTATAGACTAAGTGAAGATCAATGCAATGTGTAGATATCAATGAGAAGATGCAATGTGTAGACTTCAGTGAGACTCAATTGAAGACAGACGATGTATGGACTTCAGAACTGATGCACGATGTACATACTTCATGAGACTCGAATGAAGACAAGCGATGTATAGACTTCACTGCTGATGAATGCAATGTACAGACTTGCAATATGTGAAGGAGTTGAGTGTATAGACTTCACGATGTGAAGACTTATCAACAAATGACTGTACAGACTTGACCAAACAGTCCAATGTATGGACTTGAGTCATGGAGGCCAATGTATAGACTTCGAACACCTCTTGAGCTCTGCATAGACTTTGCAGTCGCTGGGTGATGTATATACTTTGGAAAACAGAAGCCTATATAGACTTGGAAGATCAAGATGCTAAGGAAGACGGTCATTGTACAGACTTCGCCTGACACCGTCCAATGTACAGACTTTCTGTAACAGTCTGATGTACAGACTTCATGAGACTCTAGACACTGAATGTTGTATAGACTTAACCCATGCAATGAAATGCTAAATGAGACGCTGAATGAGACGCTGAATGAGACGCTGGACTCTGTACAGACTTTGCCCAATGCCTGAGACGCTAACAAAGACGGATGATGTTCAGACTTGTTGAAAGACCGATGTACAGACTTTCAAGCCTGAAGGCCAATGTGTGGACTTGCGTGGGACGCTCATTGAGACGCTCAATGTACAGACTTCACCTTAGACTCTAAATGAGACTGACAGTGTATAGACTTGGCCAATGCACTGTGGATGTATGGACTTTGACGCCTGCATGCTATGCAATATACACACTTGGTGACTTCGCATGTTTATGCAATGTACAACCAGTGTATGGACTTGCCGTGCCTACACGGGGCGTTGTACACACTTGCTGCCTGATGCTCATGTGCAGACTTTGATGCCCAACAGTGATGTATAGACATTGAGACTTTGAGTGTGTGTTCAGTGTGAAGACAAGATAAAATGCATATAACACACAGACAATCTGATAAAGTGATTTCATCAAAACATAAATAATGTTGCCAATTCATCAAAACAATGTGTTGCCATATGAAGTAAAGTTACATGTCAACACCATCAACACATAGGAGTCACAACAATCTCCCCCTTTTTGATGATGGCAACCCCCTATCATGTAGAGTAGCAACATCCTGTCATACAGATGCATTTTTTGATGAAAGACATGATTTGTTATTCAGATTGTTATGCAGATGCATGTAGATGCTATGAATGACATGTTGCATGCTACAAAATGTAAGCAACTCCCTGCACACAAAATTTTCCCATTTGCCATACCATGATGTAGATGCATACACTCCCCTTAATCAGAGTCCTCCCCCTAAACTGAAGGAATGAATTCAGACAATATTCTCCCCCTTTGCCATCAACAAATAGGAGGGAAAGTGAATGCAAGCGAAAAGAAAGAAAGTTTAGCTGACTGGCATTCTTGGCAAGTAGTTCAGAAATTAAGCAACTAAAGCACAGAACCTTCAGTCATATGAACTGGGAAACGGCTTAGAAATTGAAATTCTGGTTTAAAGGTTATAAAAAGAAAAGAGTTCATGCACTACATTCATTGGATAAGGTAGATGTGCATGATAAAATAATAAACCAGAGTCATATTTACATGAGAGATTCAGTTTCAGAATATCTTACTTTAATAGACTCAGTAAAATATGTTAAGAGAAACCAGGTCATGTATTGAAATTAAACAATTGACATCCATGAAATTTCTTTTAAGGAACAGCATTTTCAATATTGTTTCATTTAGGGCATTCAGGTACCAAAAGTCTTTTTGCGTAAGGGTATACGTTTATCAGACGCCAATACCCCTAGATACTCAACATGATGGACCATCTTGCCTATGATCAAATTCAATAGAATTGATTGACACCTTTTTATGTGAGGGTACACGTTTATTAGATGCCAGTTACCCCCAGGTACTCAGTGAAAACAACCTACTGTTTTGATCATTTTATACAGAGATAGCTGATACACCTCATGACATGAGTGGTGTCCACTTCTTTGATGGATCACTCAATTTCTCAGTGATTTACCAGTCATTGCTCTGTCAATGCTATTTCTCAAATGATTTTCAATGTTTTTCAATATCTTTCTTAGCTGCCCTTTATTTGTTTCAGAATGACTTGTTTAAGGACAATACACATACTTAGCTTCTCTAACATGATTTCAGATGAGTTTTCAGATTTCAGATATAAGTAGCTTTGTCTGACATGAAATAAGCTACAGTTGAGAGCTTTATCAATTTTCAGCATCCTTATTTACTGATTGTAGTCTTTCAACTCTAAAGATTATAAATTTTAAACCATTAAGTCAGTCTTTAAGCAATTAAAGTTCTTATGTAGGAAGAAATCTATTTTCTATTACTTAATATTAGAACTGACTAAAAGATTGCCATACTATCAGACTCAATCATTCAGAGTCAAGGATTGAATAGACAGCGTCGACACTGGGAGGTCAATGCGTCTACGCATCAGTTGAAGAGACAACAGTATAAGACACTGAGATAGTGTCAGTGCGTCGACTCCATGCTATTGCAGTGTCAACTCTTCAGAATAATGAGACAGAGATATTCACAGATCTCGTTCACTGCGTTAACGCCACATTATAGCAGCGTCGACGCAGCAGTTCACCTTGAAATTCTGACAAGACTCCCCCTGTCTATATGCATGCAATTTTTGCAAAAGATGACAGATCAGATGATTTTTGAAGTTCATGCTTAATCAGACTATCTTATCGTGCAGTATGACCCATGCAGAAATATAGACATGTCATGCATCTAGACATATATATGCAATGATGATCATGAGTGCAATAAAAAAAATGAGAGTCATGCATTATCATAAGTCTGTTGCACAATGTTTATTCAATCTATCAACAGCAAGTCCAAATCAGAAGTTTATTCAAAGCAGCTCAAAAGTTTTATTCAAGTCAACAAAGAGTTCATTCATTATGCTGAAATTTACACAAGCCAAGTTCTCTTCTAAAAAATTAAAAATTTTCATTTCCAAGTGGCTTAGTAAAGATATCAGCAACTTGTTTGTCTGTTTCAATGAAGTCCAGTTCAATTTCCTTTTTGTTCACAGCATCTCTTAGAAAATGATGTTTTATTTCTATGTGCTTAGTCCTAGAATGATGAACAGGATTTTTAGCAAGGCATATGGCACTAGTATTATCACATAGAATTGGAATACATTCCAATTTTATCTGATAATCATCTAGTTGGTGCTTAATCCAAAGTACTTGGGCAGCACAATTACCTGCTGCAACATATTCAGCTTCAGCTGTAGACAAGGCTACAGTGTGTTGCTTCTTAGATGCCTAAGATACTAGACAGCCACCAAGGAATTGACAGTAGCCACTAGTGCTTTTTCTATCTACTCGACACCCAGCATAATCAGCATCAGTGTAAGCTAGAAGCTCTAACTCACACCTAGCAGGATACCATAATCCTAGCTCTTGGGTGCCTAGCAGATATCTAAAAATCCTCTTCACTGCTTTAAAATGATTTTCTTTAGGACTGGCCTGAAACCTAGCACATAATCCTACAGCGAATTGAATATCAGGCCTTGATGCTGTTAAGTAGAGAAGGGATCTGATCATACCTCTGTATAATTTCTGGTCAAATGGGTTACCTTTAGTGTCTTCATCCAAGCTTGTAGAAGTACCCATTGGAGAAGCTATCTCTTTAAGGTTATCCATCTTGTATTTCTTGAGTAGATCCCTTGTGTACTTGGACTGAGTGATAAACATTCCATCCTTTGTTTGTGTAACCTGCAGTCCAAGAAACAATTTGAGCTCACCCATTGAGCTCATTTCAAACTCATTAGTCATTGTTTCAAAAAATTCCTCACACAATTTGGGGTTAGTTGACCCAAAAATGATATCATCCACATAAATCTGTACAATAAGAATTTCAGAATGACTCACCTTTGTAAACAAGGTCTGATCAACTACTCCTCTAGTGAAATTTTGATCAGAGAGAAACTTGCTCAACCTATCGTACCAAGCTCTGGGAGCTTGCTTAAGACCATAGAGAGCTTTATTTAATTTGTAAACATGATTAGGGAAATCTAGACATTCAAATCCAGGGGGCTGTCTAACATAGACATCCTCATTAATTTCCCCATTCAAGAATGCAGATTTTACATCCATCTGCTGGAGGATTATACCTAGGGAACATGCATAAGCTAATAAAATTCTAACAGCTTCTAATCTGGCTACAGGGGCAAATGACTCTTCAAAGTCAATACCAAACTCTTGATTGTACCCCTGAGCAACAAGTCTGGCTTTATTTTTAACAATATTCCCTAATTCATCAGATTTATTCCTGAAGACCCACCTAGTCCCTATGACTGTTCCATGATCAGGAGGTGGGACTAAGTGCCACACCTTGTTCCTGTCGAACTGACTAAGCTCCTCATGCATGGCATTAATCCAATGCATATCCTTGAGGGCACAGTCAATGGACTTGGGTTCAATTTGAGAGACAAGAGCATATGCATTTAATTCATGTTGAATTCTCAGGTGGCCTCTAGTCCTAGGGGGGTCATGCAGATTTCCGATTACATTATCTACAGGATGATCTTTAAAATATCTAATGTTAACAATTGAATTATCATGTGTTTGATTTACCTCCCCCTGAACTGTAGGCTCCTCTTCATTAAGTTCTGTATGTCCTTCTTCATCCTCGGATTTATCTGTAAGATCTCCTTCCTTCAAGATTTCACCATTGTCTTCATTCCTGCATTGACCAACGTTAGAATTTACCAAGGATTCATCAAAAACTATGTGTGGAGATTCTTCAACAGTTTTAGAGTTCAGATTGTACACTCTATATGCTCGGGTGTTTTCAGAATAACCAAGAAAGATTCCTGGTTCACCTTTAGGTTCAAATTTATCAAGGTCTCTTTTATCATTTATATGAATAAAACATTTGCAACCAAAAACCTTGAAATGAGCAATAGAAGGTTTCTTACCCTTTAAGATCTCATATGGTGTTTGCTGGGTAGAAGGTCTTACCATGACTCTGTTAATTACATAACAGGCAGTGTTCACTGCTTCAGCCCAAAATTTCCTTGGTAGACCACCTTCAACAAGAAGTGTACGACCCATCTCCACTAGGGTTCAGTTCCTTCTCTCCACAACCCCATTCTGCTCAGGTGTCCTTGGTGAGGAGTACCTATGGTTGATTCCATTTGACCAGCAGAGTTCATCAAACTGTGAGTTTTCAAACTCACCTCCATGATCAGTCAAAATATTTTCAATTTTCTGGTTTATTTTAACATAGAACTCCTGAAATTCTGAGAAGGCATCACTCTTATTAGATAAGAAATAAACCCAAGTATACCTAGAAAAGTCATCTACCATGACAAACCCAAACCTCCTTCCTGATAAGCTGACAGATCTGGTTGGCCCAAAAAGATCCATGTGTATCAGCTCATAGGGTTTGGAAGATAGATTTTCAGTTCTAGATTTAAATGACTTTCTAGTTATCTTTGATTGAGTGCATGCATCACAGATTTTATTTTCTTTCTTGAAGGAAACTTCAGGAAGTCCTCTAACTATGCTATGCTTGATTAGTTTATGCAAAATGGTATAACTAGCATGGCCTAACCTATGATGCCATAAAAATGCTAAATCTTCTCTATTGGCAGTAAGACATAGGTTAGAATGCTGAATATCATCTAGATCTATCATGTATGTGTTATTTATTCTTTTTCAGAGAATTTTATAATTTCTGAATCTGATTCAAAAACCTTGCAGCATTGAGAATTAAATAAAACCTTATGACCCTTATCACACAGCTGGCTGATACTAAGTAAATTGTAAGCTAACCCTTCAACCAGCATAACATCATCAATGCAGTAGGTCGAACACTTACCTACCTTACCTTATCCAATGATCCTACCCTTTGTGTTGCTTCCAAAGGTGACAATGCCTCCTAGCTTTTCAGTTAGCATGCAAAACTTGGCCTTATCTCCTGTCATATGCCTGGAGCAACCACTGTCCAAGTACCACAAGTTACTCTTGGCTGCCAGGCATACCTGCACACACAATTAGGGCAAAGAGTTTGGAACCCAAGTCTGATTGGGCTCCAATGCAGATGAAGTGCAAGTAAAGAAAGAAAGCATGGTTTTGGGAATCCACATTTGTTTGAAGCAGTTCTGTTCAGTGGATTTTCCAGATTTCTTTTTGTTTTGCTTTTTCTTGTTGACTTTCTTCTTATATGCACCAACAGAGTTATTCACAGAATTTTTGTTATTGTGCCAATGCCTCGGCCAGGTTGCATTCATAAATTTTTGGCCATGGTAGTTCCTGGGCTGGCTGTGGAAATGTTGGTAATTCCTAGGCATCCAACTACCATACCCATTTTCCCAATTTCTGACATAGGGTCTGTAAAAGTGTGTAGGTTGATGAACATACCCTGTATACATCCCTTGAGTTCTAGTCCACCCACGCCCATTAGGATAGATTGGCTGTGTGGGGTAGTAGGACTGAACTCTAGGTGGATTGAATTTGTTGGGCTGACTTCTGAAAATATTTTGTCTTCCCTACACCCTTGACCCTGCTGACCTATTCATAGGTTTTGGTTGGGTCCTTTTCTGTGATGATGGTGGTGAAGACTTTTTGGCATTGACATGGGGTTTGTTTACCTGAACAGGCTGACCCCTAACATTGGGTTGAGCACTAGAGCTAGGTTTGGAAGTCCCAATTCTACTAGGCTCACCTACTTTCTGTTTGCCCTTCTCCTCTGCATTTAGCTTTTTCAGATTCAAATTTGTCTGTACAGCATTATTATAATTCATGTTGATCAGAGGTCCTTTCTCCTTTTGTGCGACAAAGGAAATAGTTTTTATTCCAAAGCTTTTAGTTGCACTAGAGTTGAATCCTAGGCCCTCTCTTCTGAAATTTACCCTTGACCCCAATAATACATCTAAATTTTCATATCATTGGGTCATTTTCTCAATTGTTTTTAGCTTATCCTCATTATCTTTCTGAACTTCATCAATAGATTTTTTTAACTCATTATTCACATTGAGGACAGCTTCATATTTTTCAGAAACAATCTTTATCTCATTTTCATAATTCTGAATTTTAAGTTTCCATGCATCAATTTCATTGTCTAATCTCACATTTTCTTCCTTAGAAATTTTCAGTTCTTTATTGATTTCTTCAAATTCAGAACATGTGAGTTTCAGATTACTGTTCTCAGTTTCTAAGCAGGTAATTTTATCAGACAATGAAGTATCATTTTGCATGATTTTAATTTTTCTTCGTAGATGCCTGTTTTCTTTTCTAACCTCATCTACTCTATCAGTAAGTTCATCATAAGCAACCATCCAATCAGTAATAGTAAAATTTTCATAGCGAGAGGATACCTCATCAGATTCTTCCTCTCTATCTTCTGAGCTGGTTGCCATGAGACAGATTGGCCTCTCAGCTTCAACTTCACTGTCCGAAGTGACGCTCAAGGATCCCTCATCCTCATCACTCCAGGTACTCACCATAGCTTTTCATTTTGTATTCTTCTTCTTGGACTTGTCCTTGAGGTTCTGATTTGTCGGACATTTAGCTTTAAAGTGACCCGCCTTCCTGCATTGATAGCAAACATTAGTTTCAGCTTTCTTTACAGGGTTTGATTTATACCTTGTGTCTCGGCGGCCACTATTGGGATTTCTTCAGCTGAATCTTCTTCCTTCCTTCTTGAGAAATCTCCAGAATTCCCTAGTAATCATGGCAATATCAGCATTTGCCACTTCTTCTTCAGACAAGCTCTCTTCAGTTGATGATCCGTTGGGGCTGGATCGACTGGATCTGCTAGTACCAGCCTTCAGAGCTATAGGCTTCCTCTTTCTGTCAGCCTCCTCTATCTTCGGCATATTCATCTCATAAGCCATTAGAGATCCGATCAGCTCATCTGCCTTAGTATTGTGCAGATCTCTTGACTCTTCCATAACTGTGGCCTTGGTGTGCCAAATTGGAGTCAAGGATCGCAAGATCTTCCTGACTACATCATACTCAGAATATTTTTTCCCGAAGCCTCTGAGACCATTTGTGATAATAGTCAACCGAGCATACATTTCCTTGATCGTCTCATTAGGCTTCATCTTGAAAGCTTCGTATTCTGAAACCAGTAGATTAGTCTTAGTCTCTCTGACTTGTGAAGTTCCCTCATAGATGACTTCAAGTGCATCCCACATTTCCTTCGCTGAGGAGCAGGCAGATATTCGTGAAAACTCGGTGGGATGCAGAGAGCACTGGATTGCATTGATTGCACTCCAGTTGAGTGTGGACCTTCTAATTTCTTCCTTGGTCCATACATCTTCATTTGGGGACAGCTCGAAAGGTCCCTTGCTAACCACCTTCCAAATTTCATAATCTTTAGCCCTCAAGAATACCTGCATACGGTGCTTCCAGTATGCGTAGTTGGTTCCATCGAAGTATGGGGGCTTGGATGTGGAGTGTCCTTCAGCTATCATCCCTCTTCCGTCCATCTGTGCTTATCCTCTTCGGGCGGTAAGTCCCTGTAGAAGAGTCTAGCTCTGATACCAAGTGTTGAAGTTAGATGGAAGGCTCTATCACCACAGGATGTGAATCTAGAGGGGGGGTGAATAGATCAACTGGCTATTTAAAAATTAAGCCTAGAATCAAATGCGGAATTAGAAGAACACTAGACGAACACAGCCAATGCACCAAATGAAACACACAAGATCTGCTGAACAAGCAATCAAACACACGAGAGGCACAAGGCTTTTAGGTGGTTCGGTCAATCCGACCTACGTCCACCCCACATTCAACTCGAATGTGGATTACTGCTGATACACAGCTTCAATCTGCTGGGCTTTACAGCTTGCCAACAACGGCTGGGGCTTACAGCTTATCCCGACCAGAGGAGCATCCTCTGCAACAGCTGAGCATCACAGCTTGCTCTGCTGGGCACTACAACTTAGCCGACCAGAGGAACACCTCTGCAACCCGCTGCCTCACAGCTTGAAACCGCTGACTAACAGCTTGATAGAACAAGAGTAATCAAAGAGAAAATAGCAAGACTGAAAATAAACAAAACACACAATCGAATGGAATAAAAACCAAAACGACTGTAGCTCAAAGTTGAGCAATATCAGCTCTGGTAACTGGACCAAAAGACTGATTCACAAACTCTCACGATAACTCTCTCAACTCATCTTCTCTCTCTTTCTTCTTCTCTTCTTTTCTTCTTCTCTGCTTTTCTTCTCTCACAGTGGATCTCGGTGGCTGCTGTTTCAGACTGGATGTATAGACTTCGCCAACTTCGATCAGCCTTTACGGAAGATGAAGACTGATATATATAACAGCAGCAGGTGGATAAGGGCGCGTGGCTTCCACGTTATACCGCCCAAGGAATTCTCCAGATTCGAGGCAATTCCATCCACGTGCCAGCATCTGGTCACCTCGTCCTCTTGGGATCACGAGCCATGTTAGCAATCTCAGTAGAGAGTCCCTGTCAGACAGAGTATCGGATGATCAGATTAAATAACACTCTGTATAGACTTATCAGAAGAACTGCGTTGTATAGACTTCATATAAGTGAAAGCTATGTACAGACTTGCTGTATGAAGCAACCGCTGTACAGACTTGGGTGATATGAAGACTGTCAATGTATAGACTAAGTGAAGATCAATGCAATGTGTAGATATCAGTGAGAAGATGCAATGTGTAGACTTTAGTGAGACTCAATTAAAGACAGACGATGTATGGACTTCAGAACTGATGCACGATGTACATACTTCATGAGACTCGAATGAAGACAAGCGATGTATAGACTTCACTGCTGCTGAATGCAATGTACAGACTTGCAATATGTGAAAGAGTTGAGTGTATAGACTTCACGATGTGAAGACTTATCAACAAATGACTGTACAGACTTGACCAAACAGTCCAATGTATGGACTTGAGTCATGGAGGCCAATGTATTGTAGCACCCCGAAAAAATTTAAATAGAGAATACATGAAAAATAATCTTTATTAGTCATAGAAAATTTATGAGAATTAAAAAAAAATTGATAAAGGAAAAGTGAAGCTAGTTATGGTAATAAATAGGCACAAATAAAGGTCTAAATAAATGATTGAGAAATAGGAATTTAGTATATCTATTTATGGTTTAAATTAAGGAAAATACGACTCCAGTATTTAGAAGGAACCTCGTGCCAAAAATATACTTACATACTTATATAAAAACTCTCATAGGATCGAACCCGACTCTAATACCCGAAACAACAAAGTAGAGTTAACAAGAAAGATAAATAAATAAAAGAAATAAGATCTATATATATATAGCTCTGTCAATTAATTTAGATAAAATCATTTTTTTAATTCTAATGAATATAACTAATGGGAATTAAAAAAATAATAATAATAATTTGGGTTTAAAATAAAGAATAAATATAAATATTAATAGTCCTGAACTAATGGGCTAAACACACATCGTACACCTATAAATATATAAATAAATGTATAAAGCCTTAATGAGCTTTCACCCAAGTGCATAACTGTTATAGAAGCCAACCCATATAATGTGTTGGGCTTTTGTAAACCCAAACTCATAAACTCACCGAGACTCTTAAACCATGCACATTAAAAGATTGGGCTATTTTCAATACCCAACCAACCCTTGTTACACTTGCATGCATTGCAAGCTTTAGGGTTTCAGGAAATAAAACAGAGAAAGCGGCTGTGTATATGGCAATGAAGTTACCGCATTGGAAGGGAGATTTAAAACCTTTCCCTTGTAGCATCGACCCCCCCTTAAGACTTATCATCCCTATAAAAGTATCCCACCGGCAAGCAAAGCATCCAGTTGATGCTATTGCCGCTGCAGCCATCCTCTCCTTCCTATTGCAACGTGAAGGGCGTCTTCTTCCCCTTCATCCGATTGCTATGGATAACAAGGAGCGGCCAAGACTCTTCTTCTTCCCCTTCACCCTGCCTCCTGCTACGTCCAAGCAATAGGGAAAGAAGCTTTTCTTCTTCCTTCATCCTCTGTTCGTAACAGAGTGCCGGTTCCTCTGCAAAATCTTCAATCGTTCATCATCCGATCGATCCTAAAGGTAGGCAATCTCCCAAGCAAAATATTACACAATCGTCATGCTAGATTAATAGAACATGTAGACTTTCTCTAGAAACATGCATATAGGTCTGTGATTTCGTTTCTGGAATGAATTTATCTTTTTATTTCATAAATGGAATTAATGCCCTGGATAAAGGCGCGATTTAAATTAACGCCCTCCTCTCTGTCGTTAATTCCTGTGTGTTAATATTAATTACAGCACGTTAAAAATCTTTATATCTATCTAATCTGTTATCTAAAAATTTTGAAGTGCATATGATTAGAATCCCCATGATTATTCCTAAATTTTCGTGCATATAAATGTTGCATTGACTATAAACATTAATTAGTTAAACAATTTAATATGTTTTAACTATATACTCGGTGAATTATAAAATTTACTGTAGCTTGATAGTTATGGGATTTTACCTTAACGATTTGTTCGTGTTCGTCGTAATATCCTTTGGCCATGAAAATTTATGGGCGTACTATTGGGGTGGAGACCGAGGTAATGAAAGTGGTTACACCGTTTTACATGCCCTCTATCGCAAGATCCCCCGTCTCTTGTTGAAAATTTATTTTGAACATATGGTTAGGTAGAGTTCTTCGAGCCGGTCATTTCGGTATATTATAAGCCAAATTCCGACATCGTTTAATATAGAACCGAGAGGTTTTAAAAAATAAATTTTTGGAAGAAACGAGACGTTCGGTCGTCAATTCAAATTTTGACGACACTGTTCATCGGCTTTAATTTAACATATATATATATATATATATATATATATGTATACATACATATATATATATACATATATCCTATACATATCTTTAAAAATCCATTATTCTTAAAAAGTGACAGAAAATTTTAAAAAAATATATATTTAGAATCCTTGTATTTTTCTCCTAATTATCATATATTCTATTTTCTTAAAATTATTTTAAATAAATCAATGTGCCTTTTAATGTGTGTTTTTGAATTTATTCAATTAAATAGGTATAAATGAAAATTCTTGCTAAATAAATTGAGCTAAAAATCATGAAAATTAACGTTCCCCAAGAGGATGCTAATTAATAAATGACGGCACCCACGGGCGTCAAATAATATAAGTTTATTTAATTATAGTTAATTATAGAATTGGAGGGACTTGAATTCTATAATTAACGCAATCATGTTCTCACCGTTTTTTTCGTTTTTGACCCATACCGCGGGTCTTTTGGCACTCTCATCTCACGTCCGTAGATGGAGTCCATGTTTCATGATTGGTTCACGTTATACACTCAACTCTCGGTGACATACAAGCCCTCCGTTGGACATTCTGTTCCTTCGGACTGGCAGTTAGTCATTGGGACCTCCGTAAGTCTCCTCGCAGCCTTGGATTCTCTCAAGGCCGACTGAGCTGGTTGTACCTAATCACCTAGATTTTTGAAATGCCATGGTTTTCATATGGTTTATTGATATATCATCCTTACTACAAGTTATGTCCTTGAACTCTATGTTTCATGGAATCTATCTTAAAGTTCTTACATGCTTGATCCTTGAAATTCATGGCCATTAATATGGAATTAGTCTAGACTAAATGTCAGGGGCTATGGGTCCCACTAAAATGACATTTTAAATGCTACGGGTCCTGATCTGACCCTATTGGGCGAGGCAAAGTCCAAACGTTACCGGTATACGATGATCGGGTGCAGGCATTCACCAACTCGGTTATTGGCATTTAGGAGCAATCATATAATCGTGAGAACTCCTAAGTGTACGACCAAATACTAACTAGTGCTATTTTCATGAGGGGTGGTCATATCGTCGTGACTTTCCCCTTAGTGCATTGGCCAATCCTATATAGTGCTAGATGTGCAAACGCTCTCGTGATAGTGATGATCAGGAGTAATTGCCATCATAGTACATCTTTCTACAACTTATTGTTTGTCATGATAATATCTTGATTTGCCTTATTGGAGGGGTTATCATATCATCGTGATATTCCCTTAGTATCGTGGCAAATGCTATAGAATGCTTGTAGAAGTAATTGTTCTACTTCTATATCGATCATCATAAATGTTCTTGAATTATCTCATTGATAGTACTCGTTATCTTGTCATGAAGATTCTTCACGATAATGGATACCTTGAAGCTCTCGTGATAGTGTTCGTCATAGAGAGATGAATGTTATATTTCCTCATGAATGGTCTTGATCTAACTTGAGAAAGTACTTGATTAGATCTTGTTATACTCTCTTGATTATCACCGTCCTTACTCTTCATGAGTTTATCTAGCATCTTACTTACTCGTTTGTTTATTATAGTTCTTGAATTTATCTCGTGTTATTACAGTTCTCGATTTCTATAGCTTGCATGACCTGCATGAGCATGTTAAACTGTAATTGATTTAAAGCTAGCTTGGAATCATGAGATATTAAGTCCTACTGAACGTTCGCTCACCCTGCGTTTTCTAATATTTTCAGGTAATGACCATAGTGACGACGAGACCGAACATGATGGGCAAGGGCAAGAGTGAAGAGTACCCCGACAACCTAGATGAACCATCTAGCGTGGTTATCTTGTGTCTTATGTTAACTCGATTCAAGAGTCTCATTGTAATTTTTCTTTATTGAGTCTTTTCATTTATTATGGGCCCGAATATGTAAAGAACTTATATTTGAAATGAAATTTGTTATTTGTCCAAATTGTGTTTTGTGGAAATGACTATGCTCTGATTGACATGACTGTTTAACTGCCACGTTCCGAGCAAACGACACGTTCCGCTGCTATCGGTTCGGGGCGTGACAGAAGGTGGTATCAGAGCCTAGGCTTTCTAAATCCCTAGGTCATCAGGTTCAAGTCCTAGATTGAGTCGTCCTTGTCAATTATCCTATAGGAACCCTGTGAGATTTGGGTAGAGCTTTGGGGTTTAATGATAAAATATGTTACATTCGCGTTAGATACCTATCGAGATATGCATATCATTAATCCAAACCTTATTCTTGTAGGCTAGAATGGCCGCTGAGAGAGCTCAATGGAGAGAAATGCAACGTACGGTTCAAGGGTTGACACAAGCATTACAACAGGTTGCACAATACGGGAACCAACATGGAGCTGGGGATCTACATCGAAAATTTCAAAAGATGAATCCCCCGAAATTTAGTGGTTCTACCGACCCGGATGAAGCGGAGAATTGGGTGCAAGAAATAGAGAGGACCTTTAAGGTGATGCAATGCACCGATGAAGAAAAGGTATTATTAGGAACATATCAATTAGAGAAGGATGCCCGAGTATGGTGGGGATCTGTGGAAGCAATCTTGCCTAACGAGCAAGTTACATGGGATGAATTCTTAGAACACTTTAATGAAAAGTATTTCTCGGAAAGAATTCGCGAGAAGAAAGCTATGGAATTTGTGGCTTTAAAGCAACGTAGTTTGTCAGTCGCCGAGCATGAAGCGAGGTTTTCTATATTGGCCCGATATGCACCACACTTGGTTTGCACGGAGAAAATGAGAGCAAAGAGATTTATGCATGGCTTGAAGGTGGAACTTATACCTCAACTAGTTCCACTAGAAATTCAAACATATACAGAGATGGTCAAAAAAGCTCAACTCTTGGAAGATGCGATGGATATGATAGAAAGAATCAAAGGAAAGATCGCCAAGAGGGACTTACCATAAAAACCCCGGAATAAAGATCGACAAATTGTTCCGGCCAAGGGGAAATGTGAGCATTGCAAGAAGGGAAGGCACAATCCGGACGAGTGTTGGTATAAACTTGGAAAATGCATCCGTTGTGGAAGTAGAGATCACAAAATTGCTCGATGTCCACTCTTAAAGGAAGAAGCACCGCAAGCAACGGAAGGTAACCCTATAAACCTATCTCATCTAAAACTTGCATGAATCTGATATGACCTTAAGTACTTAGCATGATATGGGAATGATATAGCCAGAATACATGCTTTAGATATGGTGATCTTACCCCACAAATTTTGGAAAGAAATCATGTGAATTTGGGGACCAAATTCTTTTAAGTGGGGGAGGGTGTAGCACCCCGAAAAAATTTAAATAGAGAATACATGAAAAACAATCTTTATTAGTCATAGAAAATTTATGAGAATTAAAAAAAATTGATAAAGGAAAAGTGAAGCTAGTTATGGTAATAAATAGGCACAAATAAAGGTCTAAATAAATGATCGAGAAATAGGAATTTAGTATATCTATTTATGGTTTAAATTAAGGAAAATACGACTCCAGTATTTAGAAGGAACCTCATGCCAAAAATATACTTACATACTTATATAAAAACTCTCATAGGATCGAACCCGACTCTAATACCCGAAACAACAAAGTAGAGTTAACAAGAAAGATAAATAAATAAAAGAAATAAGATCTATATATATATAGCTCTGTCAATTAATTTAGATAAAATCATTTTTTTAATTCTAATGAATATAACTAATGGGAATTACAAAAATAATAATAATAATTTGGGTTTAAAATAAAGAATAAATATAAATATTAATAGTCCTGAACTAATGGGCTAAACACACATCGTACACCTATAAATATATAAATAAATGTATAAAGCCTTAACGAGCTTTCACCCAAGTGCATAACTGTTATAGAAGCCAACCCATATAATGTGTTGGGCTTTTGTAAACCCAAACTCATAAACTCACCGAGACTCTTAAACCATGCACATTAAAAGATTGGGCTATTTTCAATACCCAACCAACCCTTGTTACACTTGCATGCATTGCAAGCTTTAGGGTTTCAGGAAATAAAACAGAGAAAGCGGCTGTGTATATGGCAATGAAGTTACCGCATTGGAAGGGAGATTTAAAACCTTTCCCTTGTAGCATCGACCCCCCCTTAAGACTTATCGTCCCTATAAAAGTATCCCACCAGCAAGCAAAGCATCCAGTTGATGCTATTGCCGCTGCAGCCATCCTCTCCTTCCTATTGCAACGTGAAGGGCGTCTTCTTCCCCTTCATCCGATTGCTATGGATAACAAGGAGCGGCCAAGACTCTTCTTCTTCCCCTTCACCCTGCCTCCTGCTACGTCCAAGCAATAGGGAAAGAAGCTTTTCTTCTTCCTTCATCCTCTGTTCGTAACAGAGTGCCGGTTCCTCTGCAAAAACTTCAATCGTTCATCGTCCGATCGATCCTAAAGGTAGGCAATCTCCCAAGCAAAATATTACACAATCGTCATGCTAGATTAATAGAACATGTAGACTTTCTCTAGAAACATGCATATAGGTCTGTGATTTTGTTTCTGGAATGAATTTATCTTTTTATTTCATAAATGGAATTAACGCCCTGGATAAAGGCGCGATTTAAATTAACGCCCTCCTCTCTGTCATTAATTCCTGTGTGTTAATATTAATTACAGCACGTTAAAATTTTTTATATCTATCTAATCTGTTATCTAAAAATTTTGAAGTGCATATGATTAGAATCCCCATGATTATTCCTAAATTTTCGTGCATATAAATGTTGCATTGACTATAAACATTAATTAGTTAAACAATTTAATATGTTTTAACTATATACTCGGTGAATTATAAAATTTACTGTAGCTTGATAGTTATGGGATTTTACCTTAACGATTTGTTCGTGGCCGTCGGAATATCCTTTGGCCATGAAAATTTATGGGCGTACTATTGGGGTGGAGACCGAGGTAATGAAAGTGGTTGCACCGTTTTACGTGCCCTCTATCGCAAGATCTCCCGTCTCTTGTCGAAAATTTATTTTGAACATATGGTTAGGTAGAGTTCTTCGAGCCGGTCATTTCGGTATATTATAAGCCAAATTCTGACATCGTTTAATATAGAACCGAGAGGTTTTAAAAAATAAATTTTTGGAAGAAACGACCCACGTTCGGTCGTCAATTCAAATTTTGACGACACTGTTCATCAGCGTTAATTTAACATATATATATATATATATATATATACATATATCCTATACATATCTTTGAAAATCCATTATTCTTAAAATATGTGACAGAAAATTTTAAAATATATATATTTAGAATCCTTGTATTTTTCTCCTAATTATCATATATTCTATTTTCTTAAATTAATTTAAATAAAGCAATGTGCCTTTTAATGTGTGTTTTTGAATTTATTCAATTAAATAGGTATAAATGAAAATTCTTGCTAAATAAATTGAGCTAAAAATCATGAAAATTAACGTTCCCCAAGAGGATGCTAATTAATAAATGACGGCACCCACGGGCGTCAAATAATATAAGTTTATTTAATTATAGTTAATTATAGAATTGGAGGGACTTGAATTCTATAATTAACGCAATCATGTTCTCATCGTTTTTTTTCATTTTTGACCCATACCGCGGGTCTTTTGGCACTCTCATCTCACGTCCGTAGATGGAGTCCCTGTTTCATGATTGGTTCACGTTATACACTCAACTCTCGGTGACATACAAGCCCTCCGTTGGACATTCCGTTCCTTCGGACTGGCAGTTAGTCATTGGGACCTCCGTAAGTCTCCTCGCAGCCTTGGATTCCCTCAAGACCGACTGAGCTGGTTGTACCTAATCACCTAGATTTTTGAAATGCCATGGTTTTCATATGGTTTATTGATATATCATCCTTACTACAAGTTATGTCCTTGAACTCTATGTTTCATGGAATCTATCTTAAAGTTCTTACATGCTTGATCCTTGAAATTCCTGGCCATTAATATGGAATTAGTCTAGACTAAATGTCAGGGGCTATGGGTCCCACTAAAATGACATTTTAAATGCTACGGGTCCTTATCTGACCCTATTGGGCGAGGCAAAGTCCAAACGTTACCGGTATACGATGATCGGGTGCAGGCATTCACCAACTCGGTTATTGGCATTTAGGAGCAATCATATAATCGTGAGAACTCCTAAGTGTACGACCAAATACTAACTAGTGCTATTTTCATGAGGGGTGGTCATACCATCGTGACTTTCCCCTTAGTGCATTGGCCAATCCTATATAGTGCTAGATGTGCAAACGCTCTCGTGATAGTGATGATCGGGAGTAATTGCCATCATAGTACATCTTTCTACAACTTATTGTTCGTCATGAAAATATCTTGATTTGCCTTATTGGAGGGGTTATCATATCATCGTGATATTCCCTTAGTATCGTGGCAAATGCTATAGAATGCTTGTAGAAGTAATTGTTCTACTTCTATATCGATCATCATAAATGTTCCTGAATTATCTCATTGATAGTACTCGTTATCTTGTCATGAAGATTCTTCACAATAATGGATACCTTGAAGCTCTCGTGATAGTGTTCGTCATAGAGAGATGAATGTTATATTTCCTCATGAATGGTCTTGACCTAACTTGAGAAAGTACTTGATTAGATCTTGCTATACTCTCTTGATTATCACCGTCCTTACTCTTCATGAGTTTATCTAGCATCTTACTTACTCGTTTGTTTATTATAGTTCTTGAATTTATCTCGTGTTATTACAGTTCTCGATTTCTATAGCTTGCATGACCTGCATGAGCATGTTAAACTGTAATTGATTTAAAGCTAGCTTGGAATCATGAGATATTAAGTCCTACTGAGCGTTCGCTCACCCTGCGTTTTCCAATATTTTCAGGTAATGACCATAGTGACGACGAGACCGAACATGATGGGCAAGGGCAAGAGTGACGAGTACCCCGACAACCTAGATGAACCATCTAGCGTGGTTATCTTGTGTCTTATGTTAAGTCGATTCAAGAGTCTCATTGTAATTTTTCTTTATTGAGTCTTTTCATTTATTATGGGCCCGAATATGTAAAGAACTTATATTTGAAATAAAATTTGTTATTTGTCCAAATTATGTTTTGTGGAAATGACTATGCTCTGATTGACATGACTGTTTAACTGCCACGTTCCGAGCAAACGACACGTTCCGCTGCTATCGGTTCGGGGCGTGACATGTATAGACTTCGAACACCTCTTGAGCTCTGCATAGACTTTGCAGTCACTGGGTGATGTATAGACTTTGGAAAACAGAAGCCTGTATAGACTTGGAAGATCAAGATGCTAAGGAAGACGGTCATTGTACAGACTTCGCCTGACACCGTCCAATGTACAGACTTTCTGTAACAGTCTGATGTACAGACTTCATGAGACTCTAGGCACTGAATGCTGTACAGACTTAACCCATGCAATGAGACGATGAATGAGACGCTGGACTCTGTACAGACTTTGCCCAATGCCTGAGACGCTAACAAAGACGGACGATGTTTAGACTTGCTGAAAGACCGATGTACAGACTTTCAAGCCTGAAGGCCAATGTGTGGACTTGCGTGAGACGCTCATTGAGACGCTCAATGTACAGACTTCACCTTAGACTCTAAATGAGATGGACAATGTATAGACTTGGCTAATGCACTGTGGATGTATGGACTTTGACGCCTGCATGCTATGCAATGTACACACTTGGTGACTTCGCATGTTTGTGCAATGTACAACCAGTGTATGGACTTGTCGTGCCTACACGGGGCGTTGTACACACTTGCTGCCTGATGCTCATGTGCAGACTTTGATGCCCAATAGCGATGTATAGACATTGAGACTTTGAGTGTGTGTTCAGTGTGAAGACAAGATAAAATGCATATAACACACATACAATCTGATAAAGTGATTTCATCAAAACATAAACAGTGTTGCCAATTCATCAAAATAATGTGTTACCATATGAAGTAAAGTTACATGTCAACACCATCAACACATAGGAGTCACAACAGGACTGGCTTCACCGTTGGGTCGAGGTTGAGCTTGTGCATCACCAAGTCTCCCCGGGATCCCGGGAAGGTGCTCATCAGACCATGCAAAGACTCGGATATACCGGGCAAGGAAATCCTTATATTTTTCCTGTTCCTCTAGTGGTAGCTCGGCTCTGATCTTTACTCCTAGAGTCGGGTCACTGTTAAGGAAGACCGTTAGGAACTCGCCACCAGGCTCAGATGTTGCGGGTCCCACTTCGGCTCCCTTTACTCCTTTATCTTTCCCTTCCGGCCTAGTGGCTTCGACCGAGATTATATAGCACCGTCTAGCCAATGCCTAGTTACCTCGGACTTCCCCCATGCCATACTTGGTTGGGAACTTCATTTTTTGGTGAAAGGTAGAGGGCACCGCTTTCATTCGGCTGAGAATGCCTCGGCCGAAGATGGCATTATATGCTGTCATCCCCTTAATCACGATGAAGTCTACCATAACCGTAATGGTTTTGGGCGGGGTGCCGATAGTACCTGGCAGGCTCAGCGCTCCCTCGAGATATGTTGCCTGGCCGTTGAACCCACAGTGGGGGGTTCGGATCGGGCGGAGTTTAGATGGATTCTCACCCATCTTGAGGAAACATTCATAGGATAATACATCAGGGGCACTACCATTGTCGACTAAAATCCTGTCTACGTTACAATGGTTTATTGTAGCCGATACAACGAGAGCGTCATCGTGCGGGGTGGTTAACCCTTCCAGGTCCTGGTCGGAGAATACCAGGGCCTGTGATTCGCTCGCCTGCGGGGCCGTCGAGTGCTCAATGGAGGCTCGGCTCGCCCGCTCTGTGTGACGCTTTCTTCCTCGGCTGCTATCTCCACATGATGTCACGCCACCCGCGATGACGTTGATGTGGACTCTGCGGGGGGCATTGTCGATCTCTTCAGGGGCACCTCGGTCGTCCTTCTGCCCGGACACATATCGGGATAGGTGTCCCTGGTGGGTGAGGCGCTCGATCTCATCTTGAAGTTGATGGCAATCACTGGTGTGATGCCTGTGATCGCTATGGAGCAGGCAATGCTTGCGGCGATTGCGATGCTTGGCTTTCATAGGCTCGGGTTGGTTGAGGAGGCCCGAGCCTTTGATGTCTTCATAAATTTCATAGACGGGAGTGGTAAGGGGGGTATACCGCTCGTACTTCCAGGACGGCTCTTTTCGATCTCCGTCCTGATTCCGCCTTTTTCCTTGGCACGTCCCTTGCTCGGAGGGTCGCTTCTTGTCCCCCTCTCGACCCGAGCCTGTCGCGCCTCAGCAGGCGCTGAGGACTTCCTCGCACTCTGCATGGTGCAAGGCCAGGGTCACTAGCTCTTCAAGGGAGGTGGGAGGATGAAGCACTAGCTCGCGCCGCAGGTTCTCGTCGCGAGTACCACCGGTCAATGCAGTGATGACAGAGGCCACATCCAGGTAGGGGATGCGCAAGGCTTCTGATTTGAATCGGTTGATATAAGCCCGCAACTTCTCCCCCTGTTCCTACTTGAGGGCCAATAATCCCGCCACTGACCGGGGTGGACCGCTGCCGGTGAAGCTTTCCTTGAGCACTCGCCCGAATTGCTTGAAGTTGTGGATGCTACCGGGGGCGAGGGCCCTAAACGAAGCCTGAGCGCCCTGAACTAGGGTGGTCACGAATGCTTGGCACTTGATTACGTCGGACGCCCCATGCAAGGCCATTAGGGGGTCGAAGCTGTCGTAGTGGTCGGTCGGGTCTCCCTAGCCATCGTACGACTTGAAGGTCGGGAGTGAGATCTTGGGGGATATCTTTGCCTTCAAAATATAATCGGAGAACGGGGATCGCTCCTCATCCTCCACAGGAGAGGTCTTCTGCAAGGCACGGAGGGCGCGCTATTGCTCCGTGAAACACCTCTCAAAGTCTCGTAGCCGGAGAGATAGCTCTGGCTGTCGTTGGCCCGAGGGGCTAGGGGGGCGCACTTGCATGCTATCCCGACGCTCCTCGAGGGCCTCGGCTTTTTGAAACGGTCGGCGTGCTCCGATCTTCTCCCTCCTCGGGGTTGAGGAGGCTTCCTGCTCCGGGGGATGGGCATGCGATGGTCCTCCTGACAAGTTGTGAATGAGCCGCCGCCCCCGGAGGGTGAAACGGCCTCTAGCGGTTTGCTAGGAGGCATCTCCATGTGGGGGGCTCTTCCGGGGGAGCTGTGACTTCTCCTCCCTGGCCACCTGGGCCCTCATGAGATCTACGAGGACATCCAATTTTGCGTTGAGGGTTTGGAGGGCGTCTGTGCTCCCGCCGGGAAGCTGTTCCCCCGCCACTGATGGAGGTATCTCGTTGGCGTGGTTGCCTGATGGGGAATTCGCCGTGGGGAGGGAAGGTGCACCTTCTTCCGTCACCAGGGCTTTCCCCAGGTCACCGGTAGTCCTCCTGCCAGAACTTCTTCGCACCATGATGGCACTTTGTTCATTTCCCACAGACGGTGCCAGATGAAGAGGGACAATCTCGCACTGCTCCTGAGCGGGGAAGAGGATGACCATGTACTCTTGAAGTGTGAACTACAAGAAGGGAAACGAGTAAGAGGTGCCCAGGGATAGATCCCCGGGGAAGACCCTCCGATACTTAAGTCAGCAAAATAGTAGAGCTCTGGTGCAAAGGGAATAGTGAGGAGGAAGGTGGGAGCGCGAGATCCCTCTCCACCAAAAGGTGAAGTGGTTCCTGCTCAGGGTTTTTGGCTCTTTCTTGGCTTACCTCGTTGTAGTAGGGCATTTCCAATTTAAATAGTGGCCCATTGTGCGACTGATCTCTGTAAGCGGAGGAGTCTCAGGGGGGTTACGTCTTTCATGCGGACTCCTTATAGCACGTGGACTCTAGGTCTCCCCTATCCCCTTGAGCTTCTTGCCATTAAGGGACTCGCAACGGCCGTACCAATAAGCTTCCATCAATGAGATCGAGAGATAGGCACTTGCCCAGGAGTGGTCTCCCGAGCAATGAGTGCACGGTCGGGACAGAGAATAGGGGGCTTCGAGGGAGCTTTCCCGATCGAACTGATGCTCGGACTTCCCAACCCGAAGGCCACCTAGGAAGCACTTGTTCCGAGTGAGTTATTGGGCTTATATTGAGTGGGCCCGAGGGCTACCACTTCAAGAGTTGGGCCTCATTCGGTCTGGTTGGACCTCTTTTGGCCTCTCCATACAGGCAATGAGATTTTCCCTCTTCAAGTCTATATATAACTATGCATGCTTGAGTGTTTGACTGCTTGATCCATCTTGTTCATATCATACTTCATTTCATCTTGATGCATCTTTAGCTTATACTTGTAAATAACAGGTTAAATAAATCCATTGTCGGTTGGTTTTTATTCTTGACAATTGGGGGTGAATAATGTGTTTTTTAGCATAACATTTGCACATAGTTTAGTCTTTCCTTTACTTCTTATGCATAGCTGGGTCATACACTCTTCATACTGTTCTCAAATTGAGCATTTGCATATAATGTTGTCATCTTGCATATTGCACGACAAATGTCACTTGCTGCTTGCTGTTACTGGTTTATACACCTTCCCTTCATGGGAGGTTAATTGCTGGGTTCGTGCACCATCGGATTTACATATCCGTTTACCTCTTTTTGAATTTTCACATTTGGTTGTTTCTCTAGTCCCCCACTTTTTGATAATGTCAAAGGGGGAGAGGGTTTTGGTGGTCACAATATATTGTCATCATCAAAAAGGGGGAGATTGTTGGGTTCTGTGCGCCCCTCCTTGTCTTTGACAATGGTTTTGATGACTCCAATATACTGTGTGTTTTATGTTTAATGGAATCTTGATGATAAACAAGTTAACATGTTGATATATTGTTTTGCAGGTTTGGATGCTTGGTGGATAATTTCTTTAGATGCAAAATGTGCCATGTGAAGTCGACCTCATCTTTGATGTTTGCTTCATATGCTTAGACCTTGGGTCATTTGCACTATCTCTCCTATAGTGCTTCCATCATATGCATTGACCTTGGTCTCTGGATGCACTTCATACATGATGGTTTTCATTGATAAAATCATGTTTTCATAAAAGGTCGCAAGGTCTTTCATTTTGGTTAAATAGCAGCGGATGTTTTTGGGTTGAACCGGACTGCCTTCAGGCAGATCCTTTCTTTCCCAGTGTAAGGGTCGACCCCATGGGTCGACCCCTGGCTCTTTGAGCCTTGGTTCCTGCTTTGTTGTTCAGTGGTCTTTTAATGACAGTCATGGGTTTATCCATGCAGAAATCTAATAATGTTTGGATGTAACTCCTGCACATTTCTAGTTGTGTTCTTGAGCTTGAACCAGGTTTATATGATGGGTTTAAGATTATTTACTGCATGTAGTCGTGATAGTTTTCATATCTTCACTGCATGTTATTCTATTGGCTAAATCATTTTCTCAAATGGGTTGAATCGTTTTGAACTGAATTTTCCTTGAGGAGTGGCTTGATAGAAGGTTGATGGATAATGGTGTTTCTATGTATGAACCTGCTGGTATGAGAGATTGTGTTTTAATGGGCTATGACAAGTGAGTGTGCTTGTCATTTGATATGTTTATGATGATGTCTGAGTGATTTAATGCAGGAAACAAATAGCTTTCAATCCATTGGATACTTGGTAAGGTTTAAATTCTGCATTTGATTTATTATTAAATTGATTATGGTTTGAAAGCTCTGGACTTTAATTCATTACATATTTTATTTCATTTTGCCAAGTCCATGGTCAAGGGTCGACCCCAAGGGTCGACCCCTGGGAGTTGTTTTTTTCAAACCCGCACGGGTTCCTCACTGGCAGTCGCAAGGGTCGACCCCTGGGTATTGATGTTCTCACAACATGCACTGACAGCATTTGGCACTTGCACCGACTGTGCGTGCCTTCTTTATACACTTGCACCTACCTGTTCCTTGGGTCGTTCAAAATGTGCACCAACTTGCCCATGAATGTGCACAGACCCATCTTGGTGTTTTATACATGTGCCCTGAACTTGTCTAATTGTACTTTATTTTTGTGTTCTACACAATGTGCACAGACTCTGATCATATATGCACGGATCCTATCTTTGTTGTTTCATGAATGTGCACAGACTTTGGGGTTATATGCACCGACCCTGTCAAGGTATTTCAATATGTGCACCGACCTCATCTTAGGGTGCTGCAGATGTGCACCGACCTGCATTGGTGTTTCACAACCATGCACCGACCTAGCCTTTAGTGTTTTACAAAATTGCACCAATCGTGGTTGCGTCTTTGGCACTTGCACCGACCTTGCAATTGCACTGACTTGTGCACCGAAGGCATTTGCTGGTTTGCACCGACCCTATCCCTTTGTAAAACTTGCACCGAGTTTCACTTTGCACCGACCTTATCTTTTGTTCCACTTGCATGCACCGACTGTCATTTGGCAAGTTTCAAAAACTTGCACCGACCCTATTCATTTGTGCACCGACTTCTGTCCTTGTGTTCTTTTTTGTGTTTTGCACAAGTGCTCATATATGCACCGAGTTTCATATGTGCTGGTCTTTGCATACTTGCACCAACCTGGTCTTTGCATACTTGCACCGACCCTGTCCTTTGTGCACCGAGTTTCAACCTTGCATTTGAACTGTGCACGTAGTTAAACCTTTCACCGACCCTTGTCTAAACAACATGCACCGACCGCATGTACCAACCCTGCCTTTTCACTTCATGGTTCTTTGCACATATCTTAGCCTGTGTAATGGTTTTTCTGTATGTTGGCAGAGTGCCTTGAAAAGAGTGTTGACTCCAAGAGTCGACACTTCTTCGGGGGTGTTCGGATCGTGTTTTCCAGATGGGTTTCGTAAGACCCACTTTGTGATCCGATTGAACTGATCTTTTACTTTTTTACCCTATTACCCTAAGGGTTTCACCCATCTATTGGGTGTGTATTTGAAGGATTTTTACAAGGGCTTTTGTGGTCTTTTGTTCTATACTCCTGCCCTATTTATACCCTGCGATCTCCATCGAAGCAGATGGAATCCTTGCGCTAATATTGGTCTATCTGTTGCAGGGAGAAGAAAGGAGTGTGGCCACAAGGTGGAGAGAGAGGGCTTTGATAGACTCGTCTATTCATGGTGTTTGTAGGAGCGATTGGAGCTTGGATTTGAAGGAACACATCTTGAATCTTCAAGAAGAAGGATCGGCTGCTCCAACATCCTACGGATTCAACTCCTCCAACCAGAACTTCAAGAAAGATCTTCTAACGGCCAGTGGAAAAATGAAGGGGAAACTTTCTACATCTTTTATCCATTTCCTGATGATAGTCTTCTCTATTTACATACTGCTGGGAGCTATATTGTATATCTTCTTACTTTTCTGAACATCAAAGAACATCTGTATGTGGTGAACGGAGCTGAGTCTCCGTGTGATTTTTGCGTCCGGGGTGAGTTCCCCGACTGCGTGTGTGTATTGCTGCGGATGCAACGTGTGTGGTGTTGGGGCTCATCCCCGTGTTGCTACTTTGGTAGCGTGTTAGTGAATCCTCACCAGGTTCGGTGAGGGGTGGACGTAGGGAGCCCGTCGTGGTCCCGAACCACCTAAAAATCTTTGCGTCTCGTGTGAATGCCTGTGTAATTGTTCATTTCTCCTACCTACATTCACAGGTCTACTTGTAGATTTTTATTCACGACACCTCCACACATTGCTACCTCCGTTATCCGTGTTAAGCATAAATTTATCTGTGTTGAGCTTGATTTGTTTGATTATGATGGGGACATCACCTCCCATGCCCACGTTCACAGCTCATCTCCTCGCCCCGGTTGCATCCGGCATGGTCTAGTTATTTAATTTTGAGTCCTATGTAATTTTTATTTGAGTCATTTGATGTATTTTCCCTTTTATTTGAGTCATGTTCTTAGGTCTTGTGTTTATTTCCCTAAGTTTGAGTGTCATTAGGTTGTCTAGTTAGCTATTGGGCCCAATTCATTGGGTTTGGCCCAAGGGCTCCCCCCTACCCCCTCGGTTATTTGTCATTGAGTCAATTGTCAGGGTCTTATTGTAAAATGTGGGTTGCCTATATATAGGGCCCCATTCCCCCCATTTCAAGGTACTGAATCAATGAATGAAAAACTTGCCATTTTGAGAGTTTACACTTCTTATCTAGTAGAGAGATTCCATTTTTTTGGTGAGAGACTCTAGAGGAGAGATTCCCCACCCATCCCTCTCTTAATCTCTCTTTTTCACTCCCCTTTCTCTCTCCTCCACACCCAATTTCAAAAATTTTCTCTCTCCTCCCCTCCCAACCACCTCCACCCTCCCACCTACCTCCATTAACTCCTCTACAACTTCCCACAAGCCATCATTACTTCCCCCTAGTCCCAATAGACCCTCCACCAATCCACACCCCACCCTCCAACCCCCAACTACCCATCCCCTTCCCCAAGCAGCCCTCCACCTTCCCAAGGCACCTCTTCCCATCCCAAAGACCACCATTGATCACCCCACATTAAAGGAAATTCAAACTCACATTTACTCCACCCACTTGTGCCCCCCTCACCTTCCCCCTTCTCTCTCCAAGCCCAAATTCGTAGCTCCTCCTCCCACCACCTGTTAGACCCCCTTCCAGACCATATTCTTTCCCCCCCACACCTTGGAACACCCCCTCCTAGACCCCCTCACAGCCAGGGTTCTCCCCACACTCATCCACCTCCATTTCCCCTCCCATATACCCCATTTCCCCCCATCATCTTCAACCTCCAGTTTTCAGTTCGCAGGCAGTAGAAGAGTATCAGACTGCAGAGGCGACCCCGACCACATCCCAGTGAATCTGAAGGCCCAAGAGCTATCCACGGAAGCGCCTACTGGTCTTCTTCGCAACGGCGGTGGTTTCATCTTCATCCGAGCTGTGTACTACCCGGGAGCTCCGTTCTCCCACAACTGCGCAGAGCTGCCCCTGCTGAGTACTAGAACCGGAGTAGAAGCTTCATCACGACGAACCTCGGAAGAATCAGCTCAAGATCTCTTCTGCAAAGTTCTTCCTCTCCCTGTCTACTTTCAGAATCATGAAGCGGAACGCCGTTCGATATCCTTTAGCAGGAGTTATCTATTTTCTCCCTCAGCTACGTAGTTCTGCTACCCACAGTCTACACCGACCTGTCAGCAGTGTTCAGAGTCCCCTGGCCTTCTCCGGCATCGTTTGGCTTCCCCGTCAGTTTTTTGGTGAAGAGGGCTCATCCACGGTTCCAACGACTCTGACGGTGCTTGATTCTGAGTTCGGGAGCTGTCGGGACATCCTCTGCAACCTGCTGTTGGAAATCAGGAGCTGCCAGTCTGAGAGTCTACCTCCCTGTTCGGGCCTCCACCCAGACCGGCATCGACGACAGAAGAAATTAACACAATTTGGACAACTTCCCCTGCCTCCTACGAAGATTTCCCAGGTGGTTTCGGCCCCAACAAAATTCGGTAGCAACTGCAGCAGTCAACTCTTCAGTCACCTGTCAGCACCCACAGAACCGGGCAGAATCGGCAACCTCCCGTCTTCGATGTTCCTTTCTCCAATTCCCCTCCCCGCTTGGCCGGCTGAAGGCCCCTCCCTACGTGGAGGTAGTTTTGGCTGTAATATCCATCAACCCCCACCCCAAGGTCCCCCTCCTGCGAGAGGAGTAGTGTTGTAATTAGATTGAGCAGGTCAAGCTACCCCCGACGCGGCGTGTGGGGATCCACCCGCCTCCCCGCTCGCCCTCGTCTCCGAGCAGGACCGGTTTCTTCAAACCGGTCGAGTAAGTGCTCCAAACTTTGCTCTAATTTATGCTTGTTCTTTCAATATTAGTTCATAAACTCTGCTGGCCGTGAATGAGAGCCCGATCCTTAAGCTCATTTGCTATAAGTGATCACCGTGGGAAAAGAGTGGAACCCGTGCCCTCGGCACGACGTCGGCTCCCTTGAATTGGGCATCCACATCCATTGGGAATCAAATCTTTGCCTTGCTGGCCCTCTACCAGCAAGGGTCCAACCCCTCAACCTCACCTTGGCATTGCCAAGTTATCCCGGGACTTGGGTGAGCGACGGGAGAGCGGTGGCCCAAATTGGCCCTTTTGATTGTGAATGTGCTTGCTTGTCTAAGTCCTAGGGGGTATCACATCAATTGGTATCAGAGAAAGTTCACAACTTGTCTCTCCACAAGTTGGTCCTAGGGCATGTTTATGCATTTAGAGTCCTCGGTTGCATCTCCCATGTCCACTAGAATGGCCACTTCATACCCGTCATATCCATCCCCATCAACTTTCCCAAGAAGCCCAAATCCTCGTGGAAGCTCCATTGCCAACAAAGTGGGTAGCAACACCTCTATCATAGAAGCCCTACCTAATGTCCTTAATCGGCTTGAAGATATCATGTCTCGACTCGACCGACTTGAAGGAAATAGCCGTGCACCAAGAGTGAATGAGAGTGACCTTTGGGGAAATCTTGAAACCATATTTTTAGAACACTTGAAAATCAAAACCCCCACCTTTGATGGATCCAACAGCCCAAGCCTTTACCTAGATTGGGAGATTTCCCTAGACCAATTCTTTACAAGTTGCCCCTTGAACGAAGAAAGGAGAATGAGGCTAGCCAAGGCACACCTCTCCAAACAAGCTAAAACTCATTGGTTAGTTGTGGAAGGTTTAAGAAGGATCCGCAGGGAGGCCCCCATTAGCACTTGGGATGAGATGAAGGTCGAGCTTAGGAAAACCTACACTCTCCAACGCTCTCCCTCCTACTCAAATCACAAAAGCCCAAGGAGCACTTCAACTCCTTCATCCCCACCCGGTCAATCCAAGACCCCAATCACCCATTCCCTACCACTTCCCATCTCTCCCACCCCAACCACTACATTTACACCCCACCTCCATGTCCACACCACAACTATAGGTCCCCATACCCAATTGGGCCCCATGGCCAACTCTCCACCTAGGCCCATGGTAACCCCCACCACTACCTCTCTATCACCCCCAAAAAGAGACACTCCTCCCAAAACAAATCAACCCAAACCCCTTCAACCCACCCATCTTCCTCTCCCTACCCCAATCCAACTCCCACCAAAGCCTCCACTACTACCCTCACCTATCCTAACCCAAGTTTCCCACTACCTACCACCCCGGATACACCATGCCCCAATCATCACCACACCCTTAAAAGCCCCTCTCACCTCCTTGGAAGAAGAACCCATACCCCACCCCATAGTGGTAAACACTCCAAACCCACTCTCCACCTTGGAGGAAACCCAAGCCCAAATTGAAGAAGAAACAACACACGAGGGTCTTCACCTTACATCACCATCTCTAGTTGGAGTTAATCTCATCTTAGGGGAAACCCTTGTTAGTTGGCTAAAGAAGAGCCCAATAAGAGAGATCACGGCTCACAATTTCCCACCCATGAAGGAAAACCATCCCATAGTGCCCATCTCCTCTTATCACACCACAATCCAAACATCTTATCAAGTAGAGACCTTAGAGGATTTTCTTAGAGGCTTAGCATGGCAAATTGAGTTCAGTAGCATGTTGACCCCTATGGCCGAACAACCTAGGAGCCTTGGCCTCCTACACCTATGCATCGGGTCAATCACCTCAGTCTATACCATTGGTTGCTACACTAGCGACCTCCTTTTCCTTCTCCCTATGGTAGAAGAACCCATCTTGATCCACTCCCCTACCATTAAGATCCCAAATACTTTGATCAGTCAACAAACTAGAAACCTTGGCCCAATTACCTTAGAGGAAGATGACTCACAATTTGGGAACCTTGAAGACATAGAGTGCCTCCCTCTAGGAAGACCTTTCCACGACCCCTTTGATCCCTTCCTATGGGAGTCTAGTTCCCCATGTGATCCAACCACCTTATCCACCACCCACCATTCCCTATCCCAACCCACCATGTTAGACCTAATTCACCCCATCCTAGACCTGGGTTACACCTTGGGAACCATGACCTTGGGCCACATACCCCTAGGTAATAAGGTTGTGCCCCACCCCATGATGACCACCTTCTTAGATCCATTCGATCCTTTCCAATGGCAGTTAAAGGGTTGTCCCACACCTATACACATGAAAGTCACCTTTAGGAAAAACATGCATGTGTCTAGGCTTACCACACCGCTTGGCATGAACACTATGTTGGGTCCATTCATTCATATCACCCACATGTCAAGTAGAAAGCATGAGTGGTCCAAATTCGGATGTAGTGGTCCACCTTCACTCATCATGAGTCATAGGCATGATAGGAGTATTCATGGATGTCCGGGTCCCCCAGCATTTGTCACCCCCATGCATGACCGGATCACCTATGGATGCCCCGGTCCTCCCCATTCCATCAAAGTCTTCCTGGCGTCAAAGCATGATTGGTCTACTTTTGGTTGCCCAGGTCCACCCATCACCCCTAGAATGTCAACATTCACAAAATTGCATGAAAGCCTTTGCAAACACATAAGCAACGAAAATGAGATCTATAAGAGGCAGGCTGACTCCCTTTGGCGTCACCAAGAATTCCACGTGGGTGACTTTGTGATGGTGAGGAAGGAGAGGCTCTCCCCGGGAGTCATCTCCAAATTGAGGCTACGTGGGGCTGGTCCCTTCCAGGTCCTGAGGCGCATTGGCGCTAATGCCTGTGAGTTAGATCTCCCTGAGGAGTATGGAGTGAGTCTTACATTCAATGTAGCCGACTTAGTGCCATATAAGGGACCCACGGTGCTACCTAGTGAGGATATTGAGCCTATTCCCTCCGTTGAGAGAGCACCCACCAGTGAGGAGAGTCCACCAGCCAAGAGAGCCCAGCGTGAGCGCATTGAACGAATATTGGATGAACAGGCCACTACCACTAGGAGCAAGGTATACGAGCGCTATCTCGGCAGGTGGATGGATCGGTCTCGTTCGGAAGATTTGAGGGCAGTACCACTTCTACACCCTCCAAGGAGGGAAGGACACTTACTCGACGGAGTCGAGTTCTCCGCACCCCGGGAGTATGATGGGGACATCACTTCCCATGCCCACGTTCACAGCTCGTCTCCTCGCCCCGGTTGCATCCGGCATGGTCTAGTTATTTAATTTTGAGTTCTATATAATTTTTATTTGAGTCATTTGATGTATTTTCCCTTTTATTTGAGTCATGTTCCTAGGTCTTGTGTTTATTTCCCTAAGTTTGAGTGTCATTAGGTTGTCTAGTTAGCTATTGGGCCCAATTCATTGGGCTTGGCCCAAGGGCTCCCCCCTACCCCCTCGGTTATTTGTCATTGAGTCAATGGTCAGGGTCTTATTGTAAAATGTGGGTTGCCTATATATAGGGCCCCATTCCCCCCCATTTCAAGGTACTGAATAAATGAATGAAAAACTTGCCATTTTGAGAGTTTACACTTCTTATCTAGTGGAGAGATTCTATTTTTTAGGTGAGAGACCCTAGGGGAGAGATTCCCCACCCATCCCTCTCTTAATCTCTCTTTTTCACTCCCCTTTCTCTCTCCTCCACACCCAATTTCAAAAATTTTCTCTCTCCTCCCCTCCCAACCACCTCCACCCTCCCACCTACCTCCATTAACTCTTCTACAACTTTCCACAAGCCATCATTACTTTCCCCTAGTCCCAATAGACCCTCCACCAATCCACACCCAACCCTCCAACCCCCAACTAACCATCCCCTTCCCCAAGCAGCCCTCCACCTTCCCAAGGCACCTCTTCCCATCCCCAAGACCACCATTGATCACCCCACATTAAAGGAAATTGAAACTCACATTCCCTCCACCCACTTGTGCCCCCCTCACCTTCCCCCTTCTCCCTCCAAGCCCAAATTCGTAGCTCCTCCTCCCACCACCTATTAGACCCCCTTCCAGACCCTATTCTTTCCCCCCCACACCTTGGAACACCCCCTCCTAGACCCCCTCACAGCCAGGGTTCTTCCCACACTCATCCACCTCCATTTCCCCTCCCATATACCCCATTTCCCCCCATCATCTTCAACCTCCAGTTTTCAGTTCGCAGGCAGCGGAAGAGTAGCAGATTGCAGAGGCGACCCCGACCACATCCTAGCGAATCTGAAGGCCCAAGAGCTATCCACAGAAGCGTCTACCGGTCTTCTTCGCAACGGCGGTGGTTTCATCTTCATCCGAGCTGTGTACTGCCCGGGAGCTCCGTTCTCCCACAACTGCGCAGAGCTGCCCCTGCTGAGTACCAGAACCAGAGTAGAAGCTTCACCACGACGAACCTCGGAGAAATCAGCTCAAGATCTCTTCTGCAAAGTTCTTCCTCTCCCTGTCTACTTTCAGAATCATGAAGCGGAACGCCGTTCGATATCCTTTAGCAGGAGTTATCTATTTTCTCCCTCAGCTACGTAGTTCTGCTACCCACAGTCTACACCGACCTGTCAGCAGTGTTCAGAGTCTCCTAGCCTTCTCCGGCATCGTTTGGCTTCCCCGTCAGTTTTTTGGCAAAGAGGGCTCGTCCACGGTTCCAACGACTCTGACGGTGCTTGATTCCGAGTTTGGGAGCTATCGAGACATCCTCTGCAACCTGCTGTTGGAAATCAGGAGCTGCCAGTCTGAGAGTCTGCCTCCCTATTCGGGCCTCCACCCAGACCGGCATCGACGACAGAAGAAATTAAAAAAATTTGGACGACTTCCACTACCTCCTAAGAAGATTTCCCAGGTGGTTTCGCCCCCAAAAAAATTCGGTAGCAGCTGCAGCAGTCAACTCTTCAGTCACCTGTCAGCACCCACAGAACCGGGCAGAATCGGCAACCTCCCGTCTTCGGTGTTCCTTTCTCCAATTCCCCTCCCTGCTTGGCCGGCTGAAGGCCCCTCCATGCGTGGAGGTAGTTTTGGCTGTAATATCCATTAACCCCCACCCCAAGGTCCCCCTCCTGCGAGAGGAGTAGTGTTGTAATTAGATTGAGCAGGTCAAGCTACCCCGACGCGGCGTGTGGGGATCCACCCGCCTCCCCGCTCGCCCTCGTCTCCGAGCGAGACCGGTTTCTTCAAACCGGTCGAGTAAGTGCTCCAAACTTTACTCTAATTTGTGCTTGTTCTTTCAATATTAGTTTATAAACTCTGCTGGCCGTGAATGAGAGCCCGATCCTTAAGCTCATTTGCTATAAGTGATCACCGTGGGAAAAGAGTGGAACCCGTGCCCTCGGCACGACGTCGGCTCCCTTGAATTGGGCATCTACATCCATTGGGAATCAAATCTTGGCCTTGTTGGCCCTCTACCAGCAAGGGTCCAACCCCTCAACCTCACCTTGGCATTGCCAAGTTACCCCAGGACTTGGGTGAGCGACGGGAGAGCGGTGGCCCAAATTGGCCCTTTTGATTGTGAATGTGCTTGCTTGTCTAAGTCCTAGGGGGTATTGTGAGCGACGTCACGCGGTTCGAGGAGTGAAGAAGACGCGGAGCGCGCGGGCTCCTCTTTGCTTGCTGCAACACAGAAATAAGAGAAAAGAGAAGGGGCCACCACGGGAGATTGCTCCGGCGGGGCGAGCGGGACAAATGTAATATAGCAAGATATGGGGGTTAAATGGCCATAGCGGAAAGTGACTCGCCGCGGCCTCGGGGGGACGGGAATGGTGCAGAAATTAAATAGCAAGAATTGAAACGGCCATTGGGGAAGTGACTCGCCGCGGCCTCGAGAATATGAGCAGATAAGAATATAACAGAATATAAGGAGAATATAAAGAGCGGAAATTTAAACGGCCATTGGGGAAGTGACTCGCCGCGGCCTCGAGAATATGAATAGATAAGAATATAACAGAATATAAAGAGAATATAAGAGAGGGAATTTAAACGGCCATTGGGGAAGTGACTCGCCGCGGCCTCGAGAACATGAATAGATAAGAATATAACATATAAGAACGGGAATTTAAACGGCCATTGGGGAAGTGACTCGCCGCGGCCTCAAGAATATGAACAGAATATAACAGAATATAAAGAGAATATAAGAACGGGAATTTAAACGGCCATTGGGGAAGTGACTCGCCGCGGCCTCGAGAATAAGATGTGATCGCTAGGGGCCAAAAGACCCCAAAATAAATAAAGTGATCGCGCCTACCTCAAGAGCGGGAGATGGCGGGTTGCTTCTTCCTCCCCCTTCGGCCGACCGACGGAGAGGGCTTTCCTTGGGTACCCTTGCAAAACAACGATAAACAAGTAACGAGTGGATTAGAAAGATGAAGGTGTAGTATTCAAATCCTTACGATAAAAATAACGAAATGATGGCAAGACACACACCTGGTTGGTGTTATCTTTTAAACCCCTCTCGGACTCGAGTAGGAGGAAAATGAGATGATGGATGCAAGAAGTATATAAGAAGAGGTGCCCTTATGAAGGGGGATAGAGGATGCGAGATGATGAATGCAAAAGAACTATGAAGAAAAGGAAAGGATTGGCTTATTGGATGTGCCGATGGTGAAATCCGACGGAGCTCCGGCAGCATAGGGACGACGTGGAAGCGCGGTGGATGAAGACGACCTTCCTCTCGCGAGCGTGGGCACCCGAGAAGCCGGCAGAACCTCCACCTACAAAAAACCCCACGGGTTAGAAATGACTACGTAGCCTCTGGGCTCCGGCAGCCTATCGGATCTCTTAGAAGCTCTTCCAGAACTGAGGGGGTGGGCCTCTATTTATAGGGCTCCGGAGGGTGGAGGCGTCCAGGACCCTGGACACCTCCATCAGGGCAAAAAAGATATTTTATTCTATTTTTATTCTTTTTTTTTGAATATTTTCATGGAGGCGTCCAGGGTCCCGGACGCCTCCATAAGTCCCACCGAACTCCACCGAAAGTCGCACGCGGTTTAACACAACGCTTGGTTTTGGAGCGGCGACTCGTGATTTGGAAATGGGCACGTCCAGACGGCTGGACGTCTCCACAATTTGGATTCTTTCACACACGACAAGCCGTCGTTCGGTGGGCAGGGCCCCGTGAGTGAGTTGATGGAGGCGTCCAGGGGCCTGGACGCCTCCAAGAAAATATATTATTATTTTTTTTGTTTTGTTTTTTTATGCCAACTGGCATATATATTTTTTATATTTGTTTTCATGGAGGCGTCCAGGGGCATGGACGCCTCCATAAATATATATATTTTTTATCTATTTTTGTCTTAAAAAATAAATTAAAATGATGGAGGCGTCCAGGGGCCTGGACGGCCCCTGGACGCCTCCATTAAGACCCCCCTGGGTTCGCTGAAAAGGCGTCAGCAGCTCCCCGAAAGGCACCCTTCCTGGTTTCGGGACCTTCCGATGCGTCTGACTGGTGTTGATGCCGTCCGAATGCTGCGACGAGACAATTCCGGATACCGAAAAAGGTAGAAGAAGACCCAAGAAAAGGAAGCACTCAAGTGATTCAAAATGCGAAATCCGCCGCAGGGCGTCGTATAGTAATATGAGTGATGCGGGACGGGACCACGGACACGACAAGCTCGCGATCGTCCCTTAACGAGGGAAGCGTCGGATGTGCGCGGTTGAGAAATCGGCAATGATCTAGGGAGGTCGGCTCTCTTTTGCGCCCGGATCGGGTCACGGGACGGCTTCGCTCTCTCTCGCAGCAGTGATATTATAAATTGAAGGCGAGCTAGGTATCCCTACACATGCTCTCTAGCAGCGGCATATAAAGCATATAAAGAATTAAGCTAATGCCAAGTGTAAGGGTGAAGGCGATACCTCCACGCTCTCGGCGTGGCGAAGACGGCACCCGGCCGAAGTTCGTACTCCCGGGAATTTAGTACATTATGTTTACAGCAGTACAAATAAGCCCACTCCACGCAGGGAGGTAAAGGGCGACACAAGTGGGCCCGGGAGGACCAAGTTCGGGTTGACGGGCGGTTTCGGGCAATGCTTCGGCTTCACGTGTACTCGTGCTAGTGGGGGCCCACGTGTTGACCGGAGGGGTCGTGTGGGGCCTGATGACTCCTCTATTGTGGAGACACCTGGAAAGCACTCCCCTGGGATGGCGAGCTGCTGGAACGACCGCCGGACGCCGGGCGGCCCTCGGACGACGCTCGCGGGAACTCGGCCACGAATCTGAAAATTCTGTTTGCAGGCGCACGACTTGGAGAAAACTGCTGCTGCGATCAGCCCCGTCGTCGGAATGCGACGAGGTTAGCGCCGTTGGAAAGCTGACTCAGAATACCTCGACGTAGGGGTCTTTAAAAAAAATAATCAGATCTGTATTTCTGATCATGCATTTTACAAGCTTTCTGGAATCTGGCCAGAACTGCAGGGGCAGGTTCTGACTTCTCTGAAGATCGACGTTGACCGGGGATAAGACCTCCGAATCTGGCAATTATTTCTTCAGAAAAGTTGAAGGTCTCTGAGAGAGGAATCCGGGACTATTTTTGGTTTTCTGATCAGAGACGAAATGGATTTTCTGGGATTTCTTTACTAGACCTGGGTCGGATCTGGGAAACTGTGGGCAGACTGTTCTTGGGAACTTGGACGAAATTTGAAAAATACCTAGAGACCTTATCAAAAATTACCAAAATTCCTGGTGGTAGATATATGTGGACATAACTCCCAATAAATTTGGGCGACCCAAAAAAAATCAAAAGATTGTTCGAATGGGGTAAACTCAGAGCTAATGAATAGTAAACAGAACCAGGATAGATCTGGAACTTGGACTTGGACGAAAATCAAAAAATAGCTAAAGGATGAATTTTGACGTGATTTTTTGTGTGGGGATAAGGGTTCTAGAGGGGAACCAACCCTGAAATTTTGAGCTTCAGAAGACGAAGGGAGTGATAGCAGGAATTCGGAGAAGATGATTCTATCCTGAGTGGACAGAACACCGAAACCGTTGGCAACGACGCGTCGGCGGCGAGTCGATGGCGGCGGCGATCACCGGAGTTGCTTCAGATGCTGGAGGGGATCAAGGGGGAGGGGATTACACTCTAGAAAGGGGGCTGGAGGTGGAGGAACCAGGGAGAGAGAGGGGAGGGGCTCAAGATCCAATTGGGGGCAAATGCCTTTTTTTTCCTTCATTAATTCATTCAATATGAAAAATACAAGTATATATATGCAAGGGGTCTAACCTATTCTAAGCCCTTGGATCAAGGGTTGAGATGTGGTTTGACAACCACATTAAACCCCATTAAACAACTAGGTTCGCCCCCCCCCCCCCCCCCTTTAAGAAGGCAATTAGCATTTGTCTTCTTTAATTAATTCTAGGTCCAAGTCCAAGGTTGGACCATGGACCAGCCACCTTGGACCCAGGAGTCCAGGTGGACCAATAAGGATGAGGGAGGGGGCCCCTGCAGGGCCTACATGCACATTTGCAAAGAAACCCAATGGCCTTTTACAAATAAACCCACTAAGACCTACTATTGTGTACCCATATACCACAAGGGCGTACATACAAATACAAAAGGACGTAGATGCAAACACAAAGTGAGCGGGCTGACGTTGATGTCCCCATCAATGAGACTTTCTCAGGAGACGTCAGGAATGGCGTGTCTACAGCTGCCCCGCCTTGGCGTCTGCTTTGCAAGGGAGCGACACGTAGTGGAATGGTATCGAAGTGGAGTGAAGTGGGAGCGGACTGATAAGTTGATGCCAAGGTGTGATGAGACACGCTTTTGACGTTACTGTTTGGAATCTTTCTGAAGTTTCAATGAGGCGACCTTGAAGGAGGTCTTTCAAATTTTGACGATTTGCTTGGACGAAGATCAAATAAGGGAGGGTGAGATGTGCGCTCAGGCACGAAACAAAAAGAGACCAACTTCTCGGTGTGGAAGTACCTGGGTCATAAACCTGCAGGTTTCACCTTTGGGGAGCGGTTACCAGCCAACGTGGAAGTGCTGCGGCCAAGGTGGGTCAAGCAAGGTAAAAAGCAAAGGAATATCTGAGGATCTGTCCAAACAAGGGTCTCCTTTGGAAGAGCAGTGTAGGGCTGTTTCAAGGAAACTCAGTATTTCATTCGGAGTGGAATATCTCATATTTGTAAGAATTGAAGCACAGCGACTTTCGCAATCGAATCACTTGAATGATCTTCCGCAATAAATCAAAGTCCTATATGAATGCATGCTGGGCTTAAAGAAAAATTTAAAACAAACTAAAATAGAAAATAGCCAAGGATAATATTGTCAACTTGTTAAGAATGGGTCAGGATACCGATCCGGTGAGCCGACACTGGGCTGGGGCCCATTTATCTGCGCACCAACTCACTGAATGGAACCGTCGTCCCTATGCTACCACAAGTTAACGGCCTATCCGTACAACCCAAATTCTTCCGGGTTCATCACTATTTTTGTTGAAGGGGAACTCAAATCCCAGATTCGTTCGGGTCGCAAGGTCCTTGACATGTTCTAGTAGCGTACGTATCATATACTACGATACATGACATGGTGGGACCAACCATTGAAAGGTGGGACAGGAGATAGGACAAAGACGTCCGTTAGTAAAACCTGCACAGGCCAGCATGGATTAATAACATCAGAAAGTAACAGAATCGTAACAGAATCGCACCACAATGGAAAGGAGATCTAGCCAAAATCCTGACATTGACCGCTGATGTGACATGTTCCGTCCTGTAGCGCCCTACCCTTCCTATAAGAACTCCCCTTAGGCTAGTTCATTCAAAAGCATCAAGGTGGGTTTTGGAAGCTCAGGAGAGGAAAGAGAGGAGAATCTAGAGATTTCAGGATGGAAGGAGAGTCTTCCCGCGTTATGAAGAGGAGCAGGCCTAGCAGCGAGATCAAGCGACTCTCCGACCTCGAGGGTCATCTGAGTGGGACGATCATGTCGCATATGGTAAGCTGATTCTTTTCAAATTTCTCCACGTGAACCTTCTTCTTACTTTCTTCATTTCTTCTTCTTTCTTTTCTCTTCCAGCCATATCCACTCTTCCCAGGCCCGAGGAAGTTTTCCAAACTGCCATGGCTTTCAAAGCTAACTTCCAACATCTCCATCGGCATGAGGGCCATACTCTCGAAGTGGCATCTGCTGGGGCTCCTTATTCACGCCAAACACTACGAGAAGATTCGTATGGACTGGGTGGCTATGGGCGCACTAGTGGAGATCTGGCATCCCCAGACCCACACTTTTATCTTCCCGACCTTCGAGGCGACCATCCTCCTCGAGGAGGTGGAACTTCTGCTCGGATTGAAGAAATTCAAGAGTGACGGGAAGGTGAAGGCTATGCGGATGCTGACACGGGGGACTTCCGAAAGCGTCCTTGGAAGCTTCATGCCGCCCGACGCAGCCCGAAAGGTTCATACTCAAAAGGGAATTGATTTGCAAAAGCTCGCGGAATGGGTCATGGAGGCCCTGAGAGGGTTACCAGACGATGACTATTTGGAGGGAATCATGAAAGGGTTCACCATTTGTCTGGCGGGTGCTCTCTTGTTTCCTTATACCGACAACATGGTGGAGGAAGACCAACTGAGTGCCATTCGCGGAATCTGGAGTGGAAAGAGGGTGGGACCCGCCGTCCTTGCCTATCTTTACAGCGGCCTTACTGCCTCGAGCATGGGTAAGCCTCCTTTCGGTTGCGCACTTGTCTTGAATTGCTGGCTTGATTTGCACTTCAAATTCGACCACCGTGAGGGAATGCCAACTGCTTCGAAGCTTTTCCAACAAAGCCCTCTTCATCACATAGCCGACGTGTTAGGCTTCGGTGGTACTGTAGTGAACCGCATTCCGTGGCTAAAGAAACGTGAAGACTGGCAGTCTCACTTCCGCACCGTGACACAAAGCTTCTTCACTTGCGCACCGGCATGTTTGCTTTCGCTTGATCTCCTCATGAGGCCTTCTCCCGAAGTTGATCTTCAACTGATCGGCGCGACCGAGTTCGTCCTTTATAATGCGCACCGGTGCTGCCTCCAGATTGGCATCCCATGCCATTCGTTCCCGCTACCGACTGGCATCGTTCCTTTGAAGAAGAGGGAGTTGGGCACTGAAGCGGACGCGAAGGAAGCGAAGGCCGTCAAAGCACCCTGGAAGACAAGTGTTGCGGGAAAGGCCTTAGCGCATGTGGGGGAAGAATGCGAGCTGTGGAGGGCTTATGTAACTGAACTGGGGAAGTTAAGGCCTAAGGCGCCTAAGCCCCTGATGTAGCTCATTCTGCTTTTCTGATGGAATAAAATCTGGCATTTGGATGTTTTGGACCCTTGTCCCCTTAATTATTATTTTTTTGGTGATTTTTCTTTTTCCTTGTGTTTTATTTTGTGCTTTTATTTGGATTATATACATACTCTTGTCTTATTTCTCTTTTATTATTTTTTTGAAATTTTTATTATGGGGGCGTCCAAGGGGAGCGCCCCTACGTTTTTATTTTTTGTTTTCAAATTTTTATTTTTTTTTGGGAGCGTCCGGGGTCCTGGACGCCCCTAATTTTTAATTTTTAATTTTTTTTAGTTTTTGTTTTGGGGGCGTCCAGGCGCCTGGACGCCCCTAATTTTTTGAATTTTGAAAAAAAATAAAAAAAGTGGGGGCGTCCAAGCGCCTGGACGCCCCAAATAAGGTGGATTCTATATATATGGGGGGCCTCCCCCCCCCCCTTGCTCATTTACTGTTCATTCAGATGACCCAGTCAAACCAGACGACCCATTCTTAGTCCCAATGGAGCAAGGAGACCCGAGCCAGGGTGGAGAGAAGCGGAAACGACGGGCTCGTCGTCCGAGGAGGCAGAGGGATGATGCCGAGGAGGCTGCTGCGGCGGAGGAGATTGCCGTGGAGGAGGAGGCTCCTCCTTTGGCCGTAGAGGCTGTAGTAGATGCTGGCGACGCGGGAGAGGACGATCACGACCCGGTAAGCCCTTCAGAACTTCAATCTGTTGGTTTAATAGGCTGGATAGGCGGACGAGAGGCCGTGTGGTGAGGGCCGGTGAGTGAGGGAAGGAGGCGTCCAGGGGCCTGGACGCCTCCACATTTTCTTTTTTTTTTCTTTTTATTTATTTATTTATTCACGTAAATAATAAAATAGGATTAAAAATAAGGAGGCGTCCAGGACTTAGGACGCCTCCATGATAATATATATATATTTTATTTATTTTTGTTTTTGTTTTTGGGTTTTTCTAAAAATAAAATAAAGAAAATAAAGAGGAGGCGTCCAAGGTGTTGGACGCCACTAAAAAAATATAAATATTTTTTTAAAAAAATAAAATAAAATAAAATAAATAAGTAGCGTATACAGTTTTATTGTTTATTACTATCCATGATGCTGATGTGTTCTTTGGTTGGTTTTGTGGTGTGCAGGGCGTGATGAAGAGCCGGATCAGCTGGTCCCTAGTGGTGGCAGCATACCGTGGGCTACCGGACTTCCAGAGGGTGCGTGTGGACGCCATGGGTTTTGGAGCTTTCCTTAGGATCGAGCCCTTCCGACTCGACCTTCCTCTTATCCAGGCATTGAGGGAGCGGTGGCACGCGCCGAGCCGGGCATTTCTGATGCCCTGGGGACACATGGTGCCGACGCTTGAAGACGTAGCTCGGATCACCGGGCTACGAGTTGACGGAGAGGCGGGTCAGCGGGGTCACCTACCCCGACTACCGAGAGAGTGCCCTGGACCTGCTGTGGTTAGAGACGAGCGTGACCGACAGAGACAGCAGGGTAGTCGGCCGAGTGGAGATTATGGAGGCACTCGGATTCGTCGACCCGCGCCAGCGGGTTAGCAAGACTGGAGCGGAGTTTCTGGCACGACTGGAGGGAGATGCCCGTGCAGCTTTCACCCAGGACCTGAGCGAGCGGGAGCTGGTGGATCTAGACCTCCGGAGGTTTCTTTTCTTCTTCCTGGGCCGCCTTCTGCTGGGGACGAAGGGGGATGGCATCCACTGCCGCTTCCACGGGATCCTGGCGGACCTTGACAGAGTGGGGCACTACGCGTGGGGAGCGGCTCTGCTTTCCCATTTGATTGCTGATCTCTCCCAGACTTCAGAGAGGGAGACGACAGTCAGCGGCTTCGCACCTTTTCTCCAGGTACACAATTTATTTATGCATTTTACCGTAGTTAAATATGCAATTACTCGTGCTAATGATGTATGATGGATGTAGGTGTGGAGTTATTACTACTTCCCGATGGGGAGGGCCAGGCAGGGGAACAGGAGAGCCGTTCCTCTAGCGCGACAGTGGAGGCCGGTCGTGGTAGCGGCACCACACAGCTACCAGCTGGCGTCACTTCGTCGGGAGCTGAGCGAGTATCCCGAGGCCATGGTATGATGCGTATGATTTTTTGTATTTTTAGGCATGTGACTGAATGGTAACTAACATGATGTATGTATGGTGATGCAGGTGGTGTGGAGACCCTACCTGGGCATGGGCGACGCTGGTCAGCCTTGGGTTGTAGCGGGTCTTCCTCGTTTCGGGCGGGACGTGTGGGTCCATTGCCTGAACGAGATCGAGCCGCTTCGGCTGAGGCTGGTTATGAGGACGTTGGGGCTAGCCCAGGAGTGGGTTGATGTAGATGAGCCGGCCCGCATCGGGCGGAAGACCAAGGGGAAGGCGAAGATTGTGGACTGGCGTACGCGCTTCTTGGCACAGTACCAGGACTGGCAGCAGGGCAGGGTCCCAGTGGTGTCCCATGAACAGGACAGTACTGATTACCTGAGACGGTACCGGGCTACGTACGGGGACCGCCTCTTCCTTGGTGGTATGGCAGGGGTAAGTGAAATGAAAATGCTTCACCCTTCTATATGTATATGCTTGTGGCACTAACTTATGTGTAATGCAAGATGCTCGTGACAACATGATCGCCGAGCTGAGGGCCCAGTTGGCGGACGCCAGGCGGCAGTTGGTGGCCATCCGACAGGAGTTGGAGATCCTGGTGAGTCTATGCAATGCATTTTTTATGACCTGGATTTCGATGCTTAGCCCCTGACTGTCGTTTGCCTCGTGTTTCAGCGGGCCCACCAGGCAGCAGCAGCCGGGACGGCTGGTGGAGCGGGTTCCAGTTCGTGGGGCCCTCCTCCGGAGATTTCTGCCCTTCAGGAGCAACTGGCCTACGCGGTGGCCCGGGCTGAGGAGGCCGAGCGCGATCGCGAGGCTCGAGTGAGTGCCTACTTGGCCCTGACCCTCCTCTAGTTACTCTTTCATCCTTCACCTCTCTCTTACGATGCACGCGTACTTTAACAGGTGGCCGAGATCCGAGAGGCCCTGGCGCGTGCTGTTCGTGCCGAGCAGGAGTGTGACGCTCGGGTGGCGGAGCGTGACGCCCGGATTGTGGAGCTGGAGGAGGAGCATCGACGGGAGGCTGAGGAGCTCCCTCGTGACGTGCTGGATTTACGGGTCGCCCTCAAACTATCGAGGAGGGAGGCGACGCGAGAGAGAGAGGAGAGGGAGAGGGAGAGAGAGGGCAGAGAGAGAGAGAGAGGACAGAGAGAGAGAGAGAGAGGACAGGAGGGCGGAGCGACTGCGAGACTGGGACGAGAGGAGGGCTCTGGAGGCACAGCTGATGGAGCTTCGATTGAGTCTCCGCACGACGGAGGGGAGGCTTCGAGAGAGCGAGGAGTGGTACCAGAGAGCGAAGGAACGCGGGGCGCGACTTCGTCAGTCTGGTTCTTTTTCCATGGGCAGCTATCTGGTTTCTTCGGCCGAGGAGCATCGTCGTGCCTTCGAGGCTGGGGTGCCACCGCAGGGCGAGGCGAGCACGGCTTCTCAGGGTTCGCATAGGTCGCAGAGGCCCCCTAGGGATCCCCGTCAGAGGGGGGAGGAGAGAGATGACCAGGAGGGTGATGCTGAGAGTTAGAGAGTTGCTTGTACACTCCACCCTCCTTACCGCATGATGTACTTTCGACTATTATATGAAATGAAAATGGCTTTCTTGTGTTGTCTGTACCTTTCCTCTCTCACTTTTCTTTCTTTGCACTTGTCCTTCGAAGCACGCTCCACGAGACCTTGCCCTGAACAGCGGGGAACTACGCTTTGCACGGGGGGATTCTGTTTCCTTTCTCCCTTTTTTTGGGCGCGTCCAGGCGCGAGGACTCGTCTTAATCCTCGAATTCAAATTTAAAGTGACGGGTGGCCTTTCTTCTCCCGTGCCTTACCCGCAAACGAGCCCGCCTTCCACCGAAACTCGCTTGCCCGTCTTTGTCTTCTTCCCCTCGATCGATGGAGTTCGGCGGTCTGGACCACGGTGAAGGTGGAGAGGGACACGGGACCCCTCGCCTGAGGAGGGACGCGCCGGAGCACGGAACGGTGTCCATGGAGGAGGAAGGGCCGCTTCGGGCCCCCGAGGGACCCGAGGGGCCCAATGGCGCGGAAGGAAGTGAACACGGCTTGGTGAGTGCTTCGGTTTCCCCTTCTTTGATCTATTTTGAGTTTGAAGCGGGCCGCGCGAGGGGGGAAAGGGTTCGGCGAGTGTTGCACTCAAATGATGGACGCGTCCTAGACAGGGGACGCGTTCTTTATTATGATGCGAGGCCCTTCTTTCTTGGTGCAGGACATGGCGAGGACCCTGGGCCTGGCCGATGAGTGGGCGAGTGCAGACGAGCCGAGCCGCATCAGGAAGGAGAGTCGCGGCAAGGCGAAGCTTGAAGATTGGCGCATACGTCTCCCTGGGCAGCAAGGGAGCGTACTGGTGCAGGATAGTGTCGACTTCCTGCGATGGCAGAGAGAGAGTTATGCGGGGCTTCCCCAAGCCGGGGATACGCGTGACGTCGATGGGTCGCGTGCCCAATTAGCCGAGGTCAGGCGGCAGCTGGCCGCCACTCAACAGGAACTATCGCTCCTAGTAAGCTAAGTGCTGCATTTTCTATTTTTAAATGTGGAGCTTAGCTGACTGCTGTTGTTTGTTCGTTCCAGCGTGCCCAGCAGACAGCGATGGTGGGAGTGACTGGCGGCGCATCTTCCAGTTCCTCGGCCCCTTTTCTCGAGATTGCCTCCCTTCGGGAGCAACTTGCTGGTGCGGTGGCTCGGGCTGCCCGGGCGGAAGAGGAGCGTGATGCCTGGGTGGCGACTGTAGCAGAGCTGCGACATCGCGGTGAGGAGAGACCTTCTCCATACATCCTGGAGTTAAGGGTTCTTCTGCAGATGATGAGGAGAGAGGCAGAGAGAGAGAAAGCCGAGAGAAGGTCCGAGCGACAGCGGGATCAGACCGAGAGGAGGGCTCTAGAGGCCCAAGTGAGGGAGCTCCAGCTGGGCCTTCAGGCCGTCGTGCAGAGGCTAGGAGGGATGGAGACGCGCTACGAGAGAGCGTGAGAGTTCGGGGAGCGACTGCGCTAGTCTGGTCCCTTTGCCGCTAGGGGCTTCTTCGCCACGCCAGGAGAGGAGCAGCGAGTCATTGCTGTGGAGCCGGCGCCATGAGGCGAGGCGGGTGCTGCTGCACGGGGTTCCAGGAGGCTTCTGAGGGACCCTCACCTCAGGGGAGAGGAGAGGAACGCCTAGAGGGACGAGCATGAAGATAATGGCAAGAGTTGGCGAGCTAGTGGACCCGCCTCCTCTCTATGATTGTGATGTTTATGACAGTTTATGTAGAATTATGAATGGAGTGTTTTGATTTTCTGCTGCTCGTTTGTTCTCTTGTGCGTTCCCTCTTCCCTACACTTCTTCTCCTTTGCATTGTTCCCATGTGATGGGTCTGCCGAGACTCCACCCCGAGCGGAGGATCGCGTCTTGTTGTGACCATTTTCCATGGGAATCTACCGTCGAAGTCAATAATGACGGCCCTACTCCCTTTTCCCGGATGTTGTGTCAAATTTTGCGAACGTCCTCCAAAACATGATAGGGTATCCCTAGATAACATAGGGGGATAGTCGTCATATTCTTCGTCCAATCAATCACCCTGTGCGAGCGGTAAAGTGACTCACGGGACCGCATGGTAGGTGCCTCATCGCGAGGGCTATCATTAAAGGTGATGGAGACAATCTTGGCTTGCACTTCTTCTATTTCTATAAATTCTTGTCCCTTTTATCCTCCCAGGTATATCGAGAGCTAACTCGAGGAGCCCAAGTTCTCACGGGAGAGGAGGAGTTTAAAATTCCGAGAGTTGGATGGAGGGCGAATCTTCCCACTCCTCGAAGAGAAGCAGGTCCAGTGGTAGTAGTTCCAGGAGGCTTTCGGACCTCGAAGGGCACTTCAGCGAAAGGGCCCAATCACAACTTGTAAGCTGAGCTTTCCTGCCCTTTTCTCATTCTTTCTTCTTCCTTTCTTTCTGACCAAACCTCCTCTCCATTCCCTGCATGCGTAGAGTGTGATGAAATCACAGATTTCATGGGAGTTAGCAGTGGCCGCATATAGGGGTCTCCCAGATTTTTAGAAGGCTAGGCTAGACGTGATGGGATTTGGCACCTTTCTTCGGATTGAGCCGCTCGAGCTCGACCTGGTTCTGATCCTAGCCTTGTGTGAGAGATGGGACCCAGTGAGTCGGGCATTCCTGATGCCCTGGGGGCACATGGTGCCCAGCTTGGAGGATGTGGTCCGGATCACAAGCCTGAAGGTGGAGGGCGAGGCAGTGACCGGGGTCACTTATGCAGATTGCCGAGAAGGTGCTCGGAAGCTACTGGGTTTGGACCTAGATGGTCGGAAAAATAGGTCGGTAGCTAGGGCGTCCCTCATGGATGCATTAGGGCTCACCGACACTCGTCGGCGAGATGATGAATCCTCAGAAGAGTTCATGGAAAGGATGGAAATAGGATGCCGTGCCGTGTACTGCACAGATTTCGGCAACTGGGAAAGATGCAACATAGATTTGAGGAGATTTCTCCTCTTCCTTTTGGGGAGATTGGTACTGAGCTCGAAAGGGGACGGTATCCAATGTCACTTCCTGGAGCTGCTATCAGACCTTGAAAGAGTAGGGTACTATGCCTGGGTAGCTGCCATGCTGGCACACTTGTTTGCAGGCCTGTTCCAAGAATCGGATCGTGAGATGGCTGTGAGTGGTTTCACACCATTCATCCAGGTATTTTTGGTTTTGCTTATTTTGTATTTTTTTGTGTTTTTGCAAGGTACTGATGACCTGCGCCGAGCAGCTGTGGAGCTATTATTACCTCCCCATGGGGAGAGCTCGACATTGGCGACCCGCGATGGTGCCGCTAGCCAGGCGGTGGGAACCCATCATGAGTGCGGCACCCCTAACCTACCAACTGATGGTGCTAAGGCGGGAGCTACAGGAGTTCCCTGCAGCGATGGTAAACTGGAGACCCTACTCAGACATGGTCGATGCCGACCAGCCGTGGGTTCTAGCAAGTCGTGCCCGGTTTGGACGGGAACTGTGGATGCACTGCCTGAATGAAATCGAGCCGCTTCGGCTACGATTGGTTATGAGGACTTTAGGACTGGCTCAGGAATGGGTGGATACGGCTGCGCCACCTCGTGTCGGGAGAAAGACGCGAGGACCGGTGACCTACATTGACTGGCGCGTGCGGTTGTAACACCCTCAAATATAGCTAAGTTGTACTCTATATCATCGAGGCGCCTTTTCAAGTATCGGCTCAGTTCTTGTAAAGAACTCCGAAGTTGAGCGTGCTTAATGGGGAGTAGTACTGGGATGGGTGACCTACCCGGGAAGTCCCCCATTCTGGAGCCGATCACTGTTAAAAAAGGATAAAACCGTGAGCTCGGTAGGCCAAAGCGGACAATACCTCGACGGTATAGAGTACGGGGCGTGACTGAATGGTATCAGAGCCATACCCCAGCCGGAAGTGTGGGAACTAAGTGTCATGTAGGGCAAAGTGCTACGCTATGGGAGCCACCTCTTGAGTCCGTAATGGAGCAAAGTGCTACATAGTGGGAGCCACCTCTTGAGCCTGTAGGGGCTTGATTGCTTGATTGCGTGCTATATGTGCCCAGCGACGAGGACGTCGCATATATAAGAGGGGTAGATTGTAACACCCTCAAATATAGCTAAGTTGTACTCTATATCATCGAGGCGTCTTTTCAAGTATCGGCTCAGTTCTTGTAAAGAACTCCGAAGTTGAGCGTGCTTAATGGGGAGTAGTACTGGGATGGGTGACCTACCCGGGAAGTCCCCCATTCTGGAGCCGATCACTGTTAAAAAAGGATAAAACCGTGAGGTCGGTAGGCCAAAGCGGACAATACCTCGACGGTATACAGTACGGGGCGTGACTGCGGTTCCCTGAACAGTATGAAGATTGGCAACGGGGTGGCACGATTGTAGAATCACATGCGCGGGATAGCGAGGACTACTTGCGTCTATATAGGACAAAGTACGCAGAGCGGCTCCAACCTCGGGGACTTGTGGAGGTAGGTTTCCCCTTTTTCTCTTTTCTTCTTTCTCCTTTTTTTGGTTTTCTGGTGGAAATGCTGACTCGTATGGCTGCAGGATATCCGTGATACGATGATAGCGACTTTACGAACTCGCTTGGTAGAGATGGAGCAACGGTTGGGTGATGCCCGCGGAGCTACGAGCGCCTTGGTAGGTGTACAGTGCGTTCCTAATTAGAACCGCAGATTCCAGATGTTGGCTGCTAATTCACGCGGTCGTAGCATGCTCAGATTGGCGCGGTTTCCCCAGCGATGGGAGTAGGTGGTGCCTCTTCCAGCTTGTGGATTCCCACCTCAAAACTTGACTTGCTTCATGAGCAACTTGCTCACGCCACGCAGCGTGCTGCGGAGGCAGAAGGGATGCTCTATATACAGGTAAAAGTTTCAGTGTTGAGTTCTCTTTGTTTACGCCTTATCGTGTATCTGAGATGGTACACTCGGCAGGAAAAGGAGATGGAAGAAGCGCTTGCCCAAGCTGTGCAGAAGGAGGCTAGGATAGCAAAACTTGAGAGGGAACTGCGGCGTCATCCTGATGACTACTCCTCTAGGGATGCCGTGGAACTGAGGATCACTCTCCAGTTGGAGAGGGAAGACCGCGAGAGAGAACGTGCAGAGAAAGAAAGAGACGCAGAGAGAGAAAGAGCCAACAGATTGACTGAAAGGGAGGAACGAAGGGCCATGGAGGCCCAACTATTCGAACTCCGAATCAGCCTTGGTCTTGCTAAACAGTGGCTGAGAGATGGTGAGGAGCACTACCGAAGAGCACGAGAGCGTGGCTTTCGTGTTGGTAGCTTCTCTGCTGCTTCCGTGGATCAATGCCGGGGTGTGGGAATAGGAAGGGGAGTACAGAGCGGTAGGAGTACCGCTTTTCGTAGTTGGGTAGCACCTTTGAGAGCGTTTTATCCGGAGAGTAGTGAGACGAGTAATGCAGAGAGAGAGGGCGGAACTTGATGTAATTTTTTTAGTTTTTGGAATAAAATACAAGGTTCGGTTTGTTTGGTTTTCACCTTTGCTTCTGTTGCCTGAATCCTTGCACATATCACTGAAACAAACAAATCAGAATTTCTATTCTGACTTGGCCCCTTGCTCAATAAGCAAATGGTCACTGTGACTGTCCTTGATAACTGGTCAAGGGGCCAAGCCTTTATTTAACGAAGGCAAGGGAAAGATGCGGTGATGATAAATGCGACAGGCAAGCACACAAATGCAAGCGGTATTAAAAGTGAGATGCTGCACGCAAATGCAATCATGCAAAATTGATTTGTTTTCTTTTTTATATTTGACATTTTTTTGTTTTATCATAAAAAAGATTTTTTTTGTTTGCAAATATGTACATTTTCTTTTTTTCTTTTTTATTATTTTTATCATTTCAATTTTTTTTTGTTGCTAACGCCATGCAAGCACCCAAATGGCACCTAACCTACGTGAGAATAGGGGTTTCTTACTAACCTCCCAGGTATCCTAAGTGCACATCTAGGTTGATTTGGGCCTCTAGACCCCTCGAATGATGATCCCGCCGGCTAAGACTTACCCTGATGACAATACCGTCATGCCATGCTTAGGCTCCCAGTCGCTTCCGACCACAGGGATTCACCCAAAAGGTGTTTGAGGTAAGAGATTTGCCCGACCCGGGTCTGTTTCCTCACAACTCTAGATGGTATATGATGGAACACCCTGGAACCCCAATGACCAACCGCGCGACGCTGACCCAGAATCAGACGCCGTCGCACCCATAGGTGACGCGCTTGCATTGGCCTAAGCCCGAGGTTAACAAGAAGACATCAAGGTGGTAAACAGGGGTCTTGACCAGCCATAAATACGGAGACTCCTTCGCAGCGATAGCTTTTGCTTTTCAAAGTAGGCAACCAAACATGTATATTAAAATAAGGTCGCAGACCCTAGGCAGTTTTCACCCTTCAGAATCTCCATCGAACCTTCATCTTTAGAGGGAGAAGGAAGAGTGTAGGGGATAAACCTCCTGAGAGGACCGGCAAAGCCGTTAACCCGGCGAGCGAATAAGGGCCCATTAACTCTTTCCTTTCGGACAACTTCGGACCAAATCTCGAGCATTTACATTCCATAGCCCCTTTTGTGGATTCAAACTTTTGCTTTGAGGGGTTCCATTTATCGCAACAGGCACGGTCACGACCAGGCTTTTCTCTCGATTTTGATTTTGTATTTCTTTTTGTGAGGGAGATATAGTCGTTTGACGTTTGTGGGCTCCCTTTTCGTATGCCTGCGGGGACACTGCCCTCTTCTCGTGCTCTGATCGATGCTTGAGGAAATGGATCCTACTCTTGCCTTTGGGGTTTGAGTTTCGGTTTCTCATGCTCAGCGTTTTAAGGGCGCCGACTGTCTCATTTGGTTGAAGAGAAAAGAATAAAGATTACAGCTTCCGGAGATCTTCTGGGTGGATTCCCCACCGTAGGTGATGCTGCCGACTTTTTTGAATAAAATACATAAGTGAGCACATGTTAGCTTCATTCGAGCGAGCATAGGCCGACGTGGCCGGACAGGGATCTCCACGGTTCTGGCAAACCAAGACCCGGTGCCTACCAAGCCTTAATGGGCCCTATCCTAACATGAAGGTTAGATGCAGTGACTTGACTACATGGTGACCACCAGGCATTGGCATTTTGAATTTTCCATATTTTTAGTGGTTTTCAATATTTCTTTATTTTTTGATGTTTTCTATCTTTTCATCATTTTTTTTATTTTATGCTAAGGGTAGTATTTCTTAAGATAAAGCCCATTCCAAGGGTGGGATAACTAGGTCCCTTCGGCGTTGATTAGCTTGTAGGCGTTGCCAGGGTACACGGCTTGAATTACAATTGGTCCTTCCCAATTGGGTTGGAGCTTAGAACGCAGCCCTCCAGGTTTGAAAAAAATTCTTTTTACGACCATCTCACCGACTTTGAATTTTCTCTCAAAGACTTTCTTTTGGTAAAAGCGAGCGAGTCTATTTTGATACACACGCACGTGTTCGGCAGCGGCCAGCCGCTTCTCATCCAAGAGTTCCAACTGGGCGAGGAGTGAATTACGATGATCGTCGAGGGGAAATTCCTCGTCCAATTGTACCCTGAGAGAAGGGATCAGAGTTTCGTATGGGACTACCGCTTCCATACCATAAGTAAGGGCAAACGGAGTCTGCCCGGTGGGGGTACGGATTGAAGTGCAATAGGCCCATAGGGCTTCGATAAGTTTTTCTGGCCAGTCTGAAAACTTACTAGACTCGCAGGTTTTTTTGATGATTTTGAGCAATGTTTTATTGGTGGCCTCCGCTTGGCCATTACCTTGTGGGTAATAAGGCGATGAATGATGCAATGCAATTGCGTACCTTTGACAGAGGTCGTATAGGTCCTGAGAAATGAACTGTGGCCCATTGTCGGTGACGATTATGCTTGGGACGCCGAATCTGGCGAGGATGTTCTTCATGATGAACTTACAGACTGTTGACGCCTTGATTTCCGCGTAAGCTTCGGCTTCGGCCCATTTAGTGAAGTATTCTGTCGCAGTAAGGATGAAAGATTTCTGCTTGGTGAGGGAATTGGGATCACCTAGGGGACCAATGATGTCGAATGCCCACATGAAGAAAGGCCACGGGGAGGATATTGGATGAAGTGAGGAAGATGGTGAATGGATTTTATCGGCGTGAAGTTGACACTTGACACACCTACGGACATAGATAGCACAATCCTCTTCCATAGTGGGCCAATAAAAGCCTTGGCGAATGATCTTCTTGGCGAGCATCTGACTATTCACGTGGCCACCGCACACACCCGAGTGTGTCTCCTCTACACATTTCCAAACCTCATCGTCACCAAGACATCTTAACAGAATACCAGTAAGGCTCCTCCTATAGAGTAGACCTCCAACCAATGTATATTTCTGAGCCACCCTTCTTATGGCTTTCTTGTCCTCTGTGGTGGCCCCTTCAGGATAAGACTGATCTTGGCAGTATTTGACGATTTCATAGAACCATGGTTTCTCTTCATCAGCCAGTTCTTCTTCGGCCTCTGCCAACATGATTTCCCTCTTCTCAAGGATATCTTCCTGCAGGATCTTTGATGAGGACATCCCACGACACTCGCTATGGCTCGGGTCGCCTGTACACCCTTGATTTGGTCGACTCATTCTCATCTTATGTATCTTCCTTTTATTGAGTCTTATCATATGTAATTTTCCTTTTATTGGGTCATGTCGCATGTATTTCCTTTTATTATGTCATGTTGTACTAGTCCATTTCCCCTATTTGGTCTAATTGGGCCCTAATACCTTAGTTTGGGCCTATTGGACTGAGTCTAGGACATGTTTGATCTTTTGCCTTAAATGGCAGGGTTATTTTTGTCTTGTAAAGATGGGTTGCCTATAAATAGCCCCCATCTCCCTCCATGTACTCACTTTTGATGAAATATTGAAAACTACTTCATTCCACCTCTCAAGATCTATCTCTTTTACTCTCTCTCTCTCACTCTCTCTCTCATTCTCTCTCTCCCCAAGGGGAATTCGACCCTCTCTCTCTCTCTCCTCCTTCCCCCTCACTTACTCCAACCCCCAACCACCTCCACTACCTCACCCACCTCCATTAAGGCCCTCCACTTCCCCATAGCCCCTCATTTACTCCCCCTCCTTGTCCCAAAGCAACTCTTCCACCTCCCAACTCAATCCCCTCACTTCCCCACACAAATCCCACCCCTCCCAAGGCCAATTTCGAATTTGAACCTTCCCTCCATTGCCTTGGCCGCCCCATACCCCTCCCCCTCAAGCCAAGTTCGCCCCCACCCTCCATTCACACTCCCCCTCTCTCTTGTGCACACCCACCTCTCCACCTCCACCTCCAGCAGCTCCAGCCAGGTTCGCCATCACCCCTGCTCCCCTCAGCCCTCCAACAACCTTCCTCCATATCCCACAGCCCACAGCCACCCTCCCCTTGCTAAGTTACCCCACCCCAACACCATTTGACACCATAAGATTGCGGCTACATCAACAGTTCATTGGCAGCAGAGTTGGGTCCTGAAAGTCACAACATCTTCGGCCGATCCCTGATCTTCCTGGTGTCAAGGCCTACATCTCTGGAAAGGTCTTCCAGAGAGCTTTCCAGGCGAGGTGGTTTCGTCGGCATCCGAGCTCCGAGCTGTCCGCGGCAACCATTCTCCCTCGACTGCGCAGGGCTTCTCAGGCCAGGAACCAGAACGACAGAGCAGGCTCTCCCACGACGAACCTTGAAGGAACCAGCCTTCAAGGTCTTCTATAAAGATCTTCCTCCCCCAGTCAGCGTCCAGGAACAGAAGGCGGAACCCCGTTCGGCATCCGACAACCAGAGATCTCAATTTTCTACCACAACCACGCCGATCTGCCTCCTCACAGTCTGCACCGACCACTGTCCACTCCTCTGGACACCCAGCTCATCTCCGACATCAGAAGACTTCCCCGTTTATTTTTATGCAAAGTAGACTCGTCCACGGTTCCAACGATTCTGGCGGTGCCAGATTTGGAGCTCAGGAGCGGTCGTGGAAACTTCTGCAACCTGCTGTTTCAGATCGTATTCGGCCAGAGACCAGAACTGCAACCACCTTCCAGTCACCGGAGAAGCCAGCCCCCAGATCGGAACGTCGCCCAAAAATTTAAGCCTTTCCCCTCTCCAGTTAGGAAGCTTTTGGCACAAGTCTCGTCAGATTCTGAGCTCGGTGGAATTATTGGCAGCATCGACATCGATCCTCTGTCCCGAAATACAGAAGCTAGGTAGAATCGGCGAAGCTCGGAAAGTCGACTCTATCTCGCTCATTCCCCTCCCCGCTTGGCCGGCTGAAGGCCCCTCCCTACGTGGAGGTAATTTTTGGTTGTAACACATTAACCCCCACCCCAAGATCCCCCCCTTGCACGGGGTGTAGTGCTGTACCTCCTCACATTTTCAGGTCAAGCTACATCGCCGCGGCGATCGGGTGCATACCCTCGCCTCCCGGCGCGCCCTCGTCTCCGAGCGAGATCGGTGTCTTCACACCGATCAGGTGAGCCACTGATATCACCCTAGGTTGCTTCATTTCTGCAAGTGTAGTATTGTCTTGAATGCCCGTCGGACGGTAAGAGAGAGCTCGGACTCAATTTTTAGCGATATCGTGCCCACCGCGGCCCGTGAGTGAGTGCCACCCAACACCCCGCCTTGCGGGCCAGCCACCCACAAAGTTGGGTCTCCCAGGCCCATTGGGGGTCAGCCTTAGCATTGTAAGTCTATTAGGATAATTGGGTCCCACCTCGGACCCTCACCATCATCTCCCGGACCCACCGGGTGAACGTGTGAGCCGTGTGGGCAAAAATCATCATTGTGAGAATCATTGAGCGCTTGTATGCTTGCGGGTCTAAGTCCTAGGGTCATCTCATCATATTTAGTGGTCTTTGGGCTGTGCCACATCAATCTTCCTTGCTATCTTGTCTTTGATATTTACGTAGGAAGCATCATCGATTACCGGGGCGTGAAGTTTGTAGATGGAAATGGACTCAAACCATCTTCCTAGAGGGAACCTTATGGATGATGCCAATGAGGCGAGGGCATCGGCGAGAATATTCTGATGACGAGGGACATGAACAAAGATCAGTTTGGTGAACAGTTTGGCAAAGGTAGCAGTGAGTTCTTGATATGGCTTGAGTTTGGGATCGCGAGTGTGATATTTAGTGAGCACTTGGCGAAGGATAAGTTGACTATCACCTACGACTCGCAACTCAGTGATACGAAAAGAATGAGCGAGTTCTAGGCCAGCTAGAAGAGCTTCATATTCGGCTATATTGTTGGTAACTGGAAATTTGAGCTGGTATGCCAATGGGAATGTGAGGCCTTCAGGTGACAGGAGGGCGACGCCGATTCCTCTCCCTTGAGAATTCAGAGCTCCATCAAAATATAGCGTCCACATTGGCTCATATGATTGGTTGACGGACATTAGTTCCTCATCTGGAAACTCTGATTGGACGGGATCGAACTTGGGGAGAGGATGGTGAGCGAGATGCTCGGCTATGGCATAGCCTTTAATCACCTTTTGCTGGATGTAGGTGATGTCGAACTGAGAGAGAAAACTTTGCCAGCGTGCTAGCCTATCCATAAGGATGGATTTCTCCAGAAGGAATTTGATAGGATTCATTCGAGCAATCAAGTGGACCTCATGAGCCAAGAAGTAGTGCTTCAATTTCTGCACTACCCAAACGAGGGCAGCACAGGTTTTCTCCATGACGGTGTACTTCTGCTCACAGGGATTGAGAAGTTTGGACAAGTAATAGGTTGCCCGTTCCTGGCCTTCTTCATCAGCTTGTGCGAGGACGGCTCCCACGGAGTCATCCAAGACTGAGACGTAAAGGATCAGAGGTTTTTCTGGTTTGGGTGGAATGACAACGGGTGGACTAGCCAGATATTCCTTCAACCCTTCAAAAGCTTTCTGACATTTAGAATTCCAGTGGAATTCTACTCCTGGCTTGGTCAACTCGTAGAGAGGTCTACACCTTTGTGAATGTTGGGACACAAACCGACGAATAAACTACAACCTCCCGATTAAACCTCGGACTTCCCTCAAATTCTTGGGAGGCGGCATATGACTGATAGCCTTGGCTTTGTCGGGATCTATCTCGATCCCTCTTTTGCTCACAATGAACCCCAGCAATTTACCCGACGACACACCAAACACACACTTTTTCGGGTTCATTTTCAATTGGAACTCCCTTGACCTCTGCAAGACCTTAGCCAAAACTTCTAGATGTTCCATCCTGGTTCTTGATTTCACCAATAAGTCATCCACATACACTTTCAGATATATGTGCATCATGTCATGAAATATGGCCATCATCGCTCTTTGGTAAGTAGCTCCAGCATTCTTTAACCCAAACGGCATGACCACGTAACAATATGTTCCCTAAGGGGTAGTGAATGACGTCTTCTCCTGGTCCTCTTCTGCCAAACGAATTTGATTGTATCCTGAAAATCCATCCATGAATGAGAGGGTTTCGTAGCCTGTCGTGTTATCAATCAACACATCAATATGAGGTAAGGGAAAATCGTCTTTTTGACACGCGCGGTTAAGGTCCCGGAAGTCGATACAAATCCTGACTTTCCCATCTTTTTTCATGACCGGGACAATGTTCGCCACCCATTGAGGATAAAGAATGACTCTGATGAACCTGGCTTTGTGGAGCTAATCGACCTCTTCTTTCATTTTCAAAGTCATCTGAGGGTGGAAACGCCTTAACCTTTGTTTTACCGAGACGGCCCCTGGTTTTAGGGTTAAACGGTGTTCGACCAAGGTTGAATCTAGACCCGGCATATCCTCGTAGCTCCATGCAAACGTGTCATTATATTCCTTGAGAACCTCAATTAATGCATCTTCTTCAGAGGGTGGTAGGTTGTCACTTATGAGCATGATCCTAGGGTCTTCCTTGGTTCCCAAGTTGACTTCTTTGGTGGATTCTTCTACGGCGGTTGACGGCTCGTCGAATCTCCTCATTCCACTTGCATATGCGCCCGCCGCATCCTCATATTCTCCGCCCTCATCTTCAGTGGGGCATTCTTCATCCGTGATCTCGTAGACTCCATACCCTTCATCAAATACACAGTCGCCCTCACATTCTATTTCAGGTAGCCTGATGGGATTTTCTAACAACTGGGGGATGGCAAGAAGGGCCTGACATCTGGCGGCTAAATCCAGAAGGAATCGACGAGGGATCTGCCTACCCTTGGATTTCTTCCTAGGTACCACCCTTGACCTATCATTCCTAGATTGACTGACAATATTTACAGAAGAAAAGGAAGACGAAGAGGATGGTGTATAATGTACAGGAGAAGACCCCTCAGAGGAGGGGTAGAAAAGGTCGCTCATCGGACCTTGGACGGGTGGTCCGCAGGGCGGTACGCACCCGTGGGAGATGTAGGAGGTTTCCTCAACGAAGATGTGTTGTTGGGGAGTTTGAAAATTGACGTTTTTTTTTCGTTTTCATTTTTAATGACAAAGCAGTGACAAGAGATTGGAGGAGAGAGAAAAGTGGTTGTGGCTAGAGGATTGTGAGGCTCATAGAGCAGATCATGGTTGAAGACATGGCGCGGGTTGAGAAGCCCGCGTAGGTATGTAAGCAGAGAAGGGGATCTGGGAAGATCATCAGACAATTGTCTGGCCCAGGAAGAAGATATCAGCAAAGGCTGAGACGAGTGGATGGAGAAGATGGCGGCTAATGAGCCGTCGACGGTAATGTTGAGGACGGATGAAGATCCGTCGATGACAGGGTCCTTCTGATGAGGACGAGGATAGTTTGGAACCTTGGCAAGAGTGGTAATATTCTCTGGTATTTCGGAGATCAATGGTGGTCCTTCAAGCTGCGGAGACGAGAACATCCTTTCCAGTGCAACGGAAATGTCCCGTATGTCGAACCATTTGTTCCACTCGCATTCCGGATCTTTGATCTTGCCTCTTTTGGTGATCCTCGGACATTTTTCAGCCAAATATACAGCATGTGATCTCCCATATGCTTCTCGTGGGTAATCTCCCATCTGAACAACGGGCCCTCTGTTGAAGTGATTTGATAGAGTCCATGTGAGGGGCTTCCAATCCGCCTTGAGCGGTCCTTTGAAGCCTAGGCCAAACCTGCGGTTCGGCCTAATTTCCTTTGGCGGTTTGAGCCTACCCTGTAACTGTACGCCCAGACCTTTACCCTGTTGGTAGCCGATGTTCCTCATAATCTCCCACCCTTTGGAGTGAAAAGGGGGATATGATGTTGCGGTTGTCCTGACCGGCTCCTTTGGTGCTAGTGGAACGTGAGATGAATCACGTACGTCCAGTAGTGACAATATGGGCCGATGAGATGGCCAAATAGAGGGCAGAGAGGTGTTGATAGCATCCACTGTGTGAAGGACAGGTGTACTGATCACTTTAATAATCCTCCCATTGTAAGGAAACTTCAGGCACTGATCGTTGGTGGAAGGCACAGCGTCCATGGCTTCGATGTAAGGGCGACCCAGTATAGCCTTGAATGTGGGATCCATGTCGAGGACATGAATTCCGTGGGAATTGACATGGGGCTTAGTTCTGCCTTCAGAATAATCATCCCCTGCGACGGCCTTTTGCTATTGTCATAAGCCGTGACCGTGATCGAGGAAGGTCTTATTTGTTCCTCGTTGACCCCACACAACTGAAGGGTGTCCATGGAGATCACATTTATGGACGCACCCGTGTCCACAAGACACGGGTTTATGGATATCCCATTAATTTTTATTGAAATGCACAATGCATATTTCCGAGCTTCCTTGGGAGCGAGCTCGTAGTTGTGGAACATGATGGCCGGTTGTGTGTCTATTGGGGTCAGGACGGTCGAAATCTTCTCCACGGGGAGGTCTTCATTAACCATGACTTTTTGAAGATATTCCATCAAGGCCGCCTGGTGGGATGTGGATCTTTGAAGTAGCTTCAGGATGGAGATCCGAGCAGGCGTCTTGTCCAAGTGTTTCAATAGATCATACTGTGTTCCAGGGATAGCTCTTTCTGGTTGTTCTCCATCATCATTCTCTGGCTGAGATTGCTCAGGATTCTGACTGTTGTGAGGGAAAACCCTGTGGAAAATACTTCCACTCCGGAGCACCATTACCTGCGGCTTTTGTACCTCTGTGGGGGTAGCAGTGGGTTTTAACAGGGATTTGAGGGGTAGTGGTGGAGGAATGGTTGATGAAGCAGGGGTGATGACGGGAGCAGGGATTCTGATGAGGGATTTGTTAGGTGGAGGCATGGTGGAGGTAGAGGGGATATCGCGCGGATTATGAAGGATAAGGGGTCTGGAAGGTGGAGGTGGAGACGAAGTAGAAGTGGGTAGGACTTGAAGCTGGTAATGATTTTGAGGTGGGTGATGGGTAATGAGTGGTTTTGAAGGCATTAGTGGTGATATGGTGGAGAAAGACGGGGTTATGTATGGTTGACGGATGATAAGGGGTTTAGAAGGCGTAGGGGTAAATGTGGTAGAGGTGGATGGTAAAGTGGGGGAGTGAGAGAAGATGAGAGGGTGTGAAGGCGTAGTGGAGAGTGTCGGTTGATAGGAGATCGGGGTGCGGATGAGAGGGCGTAATGGTAGTGGAAATGGTGAAGGTGATACTGACGCGGGTTGATGAGAGAGAGGTGCTACCCGGGCAAGGCAAGGGTGTTACGTGATGATAGGATTGGCGGTAGAGAGAATGGAGGTACTTTCCTGGTGCCACACCTGCTCTCTCCCGACTTCCAGGAAGGAGGAGATGGGGTTAACCTGATGATTGGGCTGTTGGTGCTCCGGTAATGGATTCTGGATTATGCCCATGTTGGGCTGTTGTTGTGGGGCCTGCTGAGGCTGTTGTTGTTGTTGTGGTTGCTGCTGCTGCTGCTGTTGTAACTACTACTGTGGCCTATGAGGAGGTCTCCTAGCCTTGAGAGCGGCGACGTATCGTCTCATTTCATCCCAATCTATTTGATGTTCATCATTCATATCGTGGATGTAATCTTTAAAATAGAAGCAGTAATCTACTATGTGTCCCGGCTGCCAGTGGTAGACGCAGTATTTGGAGGTATCAACATTCGGGGGCCACACGGGCCTTTCTCTGGGTAGGGCGAGTTGGTTTGATGCCATGAGGGCATTAAAAATGTCTGCTAAGGTTTCTGGCAATTGTGGATAGTAGGCTCTCTTGGGACCGATCGGCCTCCTTTGTTGTTGTTGGGGACCATAGTTCCCCGGGGGTGGAACTTGGTTGTACTGAAGCGGTGGTTGTTGTTGCTGAGGTTGTGGTTGTTGTTGCTGGGGTTGACGTAATGGAGGCATATTATCCTGGGGTGGATTATTTTGGGGTGGAGGACGAAGAGGGAAAGGACCTGGTTGGAGGGGAAGTCGGGGCATTTTTGGAGGCCTTGGGTTGACTGCATAGTTGGCATTGTTGACCGCACCCACTTGCTCATTTGTCACGACCCCTTCTGTGGCTCTGCCCGGGACACCAGCGCCTGTCTTTCTGACCACTTTGGGCTTCGACGACTCAAACATGTTCATAATGGGGGAGTCTTTTAACTGGGTTTGGATGTACCGGGCCCTTTCATAGAGTTCCTCCATTGTAGTAAGTTTATTCATGGCCAGGACGTGTCTGAACTGTGGGGTTGCATTAGACACAATCATCTTCACTTGTTCGGGCTCGGAGAGGGTATCCCTTATTCTTTCCGCCAGAGACCTCCATCTATCAGCATAGCAGACAAAATCTTCGTCGGGCTTCATCTTTTCGGCCACTAGGTCGGTAATGGAGAGTGAGGGACCGACCCTATCCCTATATTTCTGCAAGAACCTTCTCTGGACTATTTAAAAATTCTCGGCCTCGCGGGGCTCCAAGGAATAGAACCACTCAAGCGCGGGACCATCCAATGATCTCCGAAAGAGGTATGCCAGGGACCTCTGATCGTTTTACCAATAGGAGGACTCATACATGAAATCCTTGAGGTGAATGAAGGGGTTTCCGGTACCATTGTATCTGCGGTACGTGGGCATTTCAGAGGGAGGAAGATGAATGACGGGAAGGATTGGCAAAGCAACCTCCGGGGTGGCTTTCACGTCCACCATTCTTCTCAGATTTTGAAACTGCTCGTCCATGCGATTGAACCTATTGAGGAGCGATTGGGCGAGCTCCTCTGGAGGTGAAGGTGGTACTTGCCACTGGGGGAGAAATTGTCTCCCGGAGACTTGAGGGGGGAACCCCGAATGAGAGGGAGCTACCGGACCGCCGACAGTCGGCCCCGGCTGAAGCGGTATGTGGGGAACAACGGGAGTTTGAGATTGTGATGGGAACTGGAATGAGGGTGGTTGTTGACTCGCTTGTCCTTGAAGCGAGGGAGACTGGATGGCTTGCGCCAATGAAGGAGATGGAATGACCTGCACGGACTCTTGGAGAGGTGCGATGGCCGGAGTTGATTCCTGGGGCGTGGGGGAAACAGATTTCCCCTTTAGAATGGCCTGGAAGGCCCGGAGCTGTTCAGAGGTAAGCTCCGTGTTGGCAAGGACGCCCAGTAAGGAAGAGATATCCTGTGGTGGGGATGTGTCCCCGACAATAACCTGCACCTCATGCGAGGGCTCATGAGAGGGACCCGAGTCCATAGCTTAAACTCGCGGGTCGGCTGACAAACCACGACTAGGGTGGTTCACCTCAAAAGACTCGTGAGCCATGCTCACAGTTTTCCCAGAACGCAAAAATATACACTAGCAAGCAGGTAGCAGAGATTATCAAACAAGTTGATGCCTTTACGCCTTTTTTGTGTTTTGATTTTGATGATTTTTTTTGGGTTTTTTTTAGCGAGATCCGAAGTTCACACAAAATAGGGACCCTAGTTTATTTTTGTTTCACCGCCGTGTCAGCTAGGGTCTCTCGTCTCACCACGAATGGGATGACTAACTCCGGGGAACTTCAATGGTACAACTAGCCCAGTGAACGAAGAGGAGATTCTTCGATGTCGGGGACTTATGGAGGTCCCAGTGGAGGATATTCTAGTCCGTTGAGAGGAATTCTCAAACGGAGAGTCCTTCCTTCACCGGGAAAGGGTGATCCTTAGAAAAAATGAAAAAGGATATAAAAGAGGGATGGATGTATGCAATGGAATGCTGACAGAGATATAGAGTAAGAAAATAACAGAAATAACAAACATATGATAAACACCCAACCAATCACAACTGATAGTGCTACCGTGAGCACAACGGGGGCGCACGAGGGCGCCAAGGTGGAGAGGCACGGACGGTGCCGAACTTGCAAGGGTAGCCAAAAGAAGGCAGTAGAAGTCCCACCGTGATCGCCAATCTGTGAGCGACGTCACGCGGTTCCGGGAGCGAAGAAGACGTGGAGCGCGCGGGCTCCTCTTTGTTTGCTGCAACACAGAAATAACAGAAAAGAGAAGGGGCCACCACGGGAGATTGCTCCGGCGGGGCGAACGGGACAAATGTAATATAGCAAGATATGGGGTTAAACGGCCATAGCGGGAAGTGACTCGCCGTGGCCTCGGGGGGACGGGAATGGTGTAGAAATTAAATAGCAAGAAGTGAAACGGCCATTGGGGAAGTGACTCGCCGCGGCCTCGAGAATATGAGTAGATAAGAATATAACAGAATATAAGGAGAATATAAAGAGCGGGAATTTAAACGGCCATTGGAGAAGTGACTCGCCGCGGCCTCGAGAATATGAATAGATAAGAATATAACAGAATATAAAGAGAATATAAGAGCGGGAATTTAAACGGCCATTGGGGAAGTGACTCGCCGCGGCCTCGAGAACATGAATAGATAAGAATATAACACATAAGAACGGGAATTTAAACGGCCATTGGGGAAGTGACTCGCCGCGGCCTCGAGAATATGAGCAGAATATAACATAATATAAAGAGAATATAAGAACGGGAATTTAAACGGCCATTGGAGAAGTGACTCGCCGCGGCCTCGAGAACAAGATGTGATCGCCAGGGGCCAAAAGACCCCAAAATAAAGAAAGTGATCGCGCCTACCTCAAGAGCGGGAGATGGCGGGTTGCTTCTTCCTCTCCCTTCGGCCGGCCGACGGAGAGGGCTTTCCTTAGGTACCCTTGCAAAACAACGACAAACAAGTAACGAGTGGATTAGAAAGATGAAGGTGTAGTATTCAAATCTTGCGATAAAAATAACGAAATGATGGCAAGACACACACCTGGTTGGTGTTATCTTTTAAACCCCTCTCGGACTAGAGTAGGAGGAAAATGAGATGATAGATGCAAGAAGTATATAAGAAGAGGCGCCCTTATGAAGGGGGATAGAGGATGCGAGATGATGAATGCAAAAGAACTACGAAGAAAAGGAAAGGATTGGCTTATTGGATGTGCCGATGGTGAAATCCGGCGGAGCTCTGGCAGCGTATGGACGACGTGGAAGCGCGGTGGATGAAGTCGACCTTCCTCTCGCGAGCGTGGGCACCCGAGAAGCCGGCAGAACCTCCACCTACAAAAAACCCCACGGGTTGTCAAAAGAAGAACACCCTTCTCCTTCTTGTCATGGGCTATTTATAGGAAAAGTTGGGTAGATGGAGGTGGAGATTGTATCAAAGGAGATGGATGGATAGGATTTAAGTAGAATATGATGCATGGGGAAGAGAAAAAGTAGGTGAGTACACCCTCCTTGGGCTTTTGACAACCCCCTTCCCAAGACTCGTCATTCCTCTCCTTTATTTCAAACTTTGAATTCAATTCTCCCTCCAACCGAAATATGTGTTTCTTTTACTCAATTTTAAACTTTTAGAATTTCTTTTCCCTCCAATCAAAATATGTACTTTTGACTTGGTCAACATGGTGGTGATAGTTTTACCCCCGGCTTCTTTTGTAATTGCCTTCGGTGTTCTACACACACATAATTACACTTTAGTCCATAAAAATTACCACAATGTGCACATAAATCTTTAATGCTCATGATTATGCAATGGAGAATTAATGCTCATGGCCCTCAACTTTAATTTATTATTAAATAAGATAATCGAATTAATCAATTTGCGTGAAAGCTCTAATTTAAATGCGGAGTTGAGATTAACTATGAAATATGCATAATTGCCTAATTATATGCACATAAAATGGTGTATATGCAATTAATTGTCATCAGAAATGGACACTTATCACACCCCCCAACTTACTCATTGCTAGTCCCTTAGCAATGTAAATAATTAAAAAATTAGGACTAGCAAACACTCATGTGTCACACTTCATGGCAAGAACATTATGCGTAATGATTTAGACTTTCGAGTATTACAAGTTCAAGTAGAATATATTCGGTACAAATTTCATCAGTCCATGTGTTTAGACCTTTTCTTAGGATACACTCAAAATTAAATATCTCTTTGTGTATGAGTGATATAACTTGACTAATGACTACCAAACAGTCTAGATGAATGAGTCTTCTACCTTTCACTTAAATATGATTTTTAATTCTGCCCACATCTTGAATTAAGCTTCTCGGATTACAGGTAGCTTCACTCTGCCTGTTTATTCTCTCTTTTTTTTTTGACACACAGTGCTGCACATCCCTTTACCATTTGACGCGAACCTCAACTCTTGCCTTAGGAGAAGTAGGCCCGGTTACTAAGTTCAGGGGCATTTTTCATGTATTTTTTTCTTTTTTTTTGGCAGGTAGCTTTTTCCTCACGATTACTTTCACCGAATGGGCTTAATATCCATCATCACTTAAGTGTCCAGCAAAATTCTCATCATCCTAATGTTTGTCATCCACCAATCTTGTTATTGTGCAATTGTGTGCAAGTTCAATAGAATTTTTAAGTGTATTCTGAGGAAAAGGCTAAAGACATAACCAATTAATTCATCCCTTTAACTTGCAACTTTCACGAGTAAGACTCTAAGTCCTATCATTTTAAGAAAAGTTTCTCATCATGAAATATGAACATGAAACACTTGTTAGAGATGTGATGAAATGTTGCAATTATTTTGAGAAAATTAGAGCTCAAGCTACCCCCCAACTTAGGTGACATTGTCCCTAATGACATGAATAAGATATAAAGCCATAAAAAGTAGAGGGAAGGATAGATACGACCTGAGAGAGAGATGCCATCATCAAAGAAATATTGCTCCATGCTCCATGCTCCGTAAACAGAAGAAGAAAATCAATCACAATTTTTTTTTTTGAAAAGAGACAGGATAATTGGGTTGCCTCCCAAGAAGCGCTAAGTTTAACGTCTTTAGCCAGATGCAATATAGCTCACAATGGGTCACTCAGCCTGAGAGAGTCCTCCTGCAGTATTGGAAGATTTTCAATGTAAGGTTTCAAACGTTGACCATTGACAGTTGAAGTTTGACCAGTTTTAGGATCAAGAATTATTATTGCACCATGGTCAAATATTTTAACTACCACATATGGTCCATCCCATCGGGATTTCAATTTGTCAGGGAATAATCGCAGTCTAGAGTTAAAAAGCCAGACCTTTTGGTTGATTTGAAAAGTTTTTCGTGAAATGTGTTTATCATGGAATGCTTTAGTCTGGGCTTTATAAATCCTAGAGTTCTCATAGGCCTCATTGCGAAGTTCCTCTAACTCATTCAGTTGAAGGGCTCTATGAGAACTAGCCTGTGCTGAATCAAGATTGAATTACTTGATTGCCCAATAGGCCCTATGTTCCAATTCGACTGACAAATGACATGGCTTTCCAAAAATGAGCCTATAAGGGGACATGCCAATGAGAGTTTTGTAGGCGGTCCGATAGGCCCATAAAGCATCATCTAATCTTTCTGACCAATCTTTCCTATCAGGCCTAACAGACTTTTGCAAAATGTTCTTGATCTCCCTATTAGAAATCTCCACCTGGCCACTAGTCTGGGGATGGTAGGGGCTAGCAATCTTATGTGTTATCCCATACTTCCTAAGTAAAGTCCGGAATTGAGAATGGATGAAATGTGAACCCCCATCACTAATGATAGCCCTAGGACACCCAAACCGAGAGAAAATGTTCTTACGAACAAATTTCATGATAATTTTGTGATCATTAGTCCTTGTGGCTATAGCTTCTATCCACTTAGACACGTAATCCACCGCCACCAAAATGTACTCATAATCAAAAGATGGTGGAAATGGTCTCATGAAGTCAATTCCCCATACATCAAAAATTTCCACAACCAGGATAGGGTTTAAAGGCATCATGTCCCTGCGTGACATGTTTCCTACAGCCAGACAGCGCTCACAAGATTTGCAAAATATGAATGCATCTTTGAATAATGTTGGCCAGTAGAACCCACTCTGCAAAATCTTGGCTGCTGTTTTCTTACCTGAAAAATGTCCCCCACAAGATAAGGTGTGACAAAATGTCAGAATGCTATGTTGCTCACTCTCAGGGACACACCTCCGAATGATTTGGTCTGGTCCTAAATGGAATAGCTCAGGATCTTCCCAAAAGAAGTACTTGAGTTTAGCAAAGAAACGATCTTTTTCTTGTTTGGACCAACCTTCAGAAATTTTTTTCACAACTAAGTAATTTACAATGTGCGCATACCATGGGGGTGAAATGTGGCATACACTAAGGAGGTGCTCATCTGAAAATGGGTCCTGTAAGGGTGTGGTGTCTGATGTTATAATTCGGGACAAGTGATCTGTAACAACATTTTCACTTCATTTTTTAACCCAAATTTCTAAATTGAACTCCTGTAGTAAAAGGATCCATCTAATCAACCTTGGTTTGGCATCTTTTTTAGACAGCAGGTGTCTAAGGGCTGAGTGGTCAGAAAACACAATGACTTTGGCCCCTAGCAGATAGGATCGAAACTTTTCAAGAGCAAAGACAACGGCAAGTAACTCCTTTTCTATTGTGGTGTACCTAAGTTGGGCATCAGCGAGTGTGCGGCTCGCATAGTAAATCACCACAGGCTTTTTGTCTACCCTTTGTCCCAAAACAGCACCTAAAGCATAATCTGAGGCATCACACATAATTTCAAAAGGCAATGACCAATTGGGAGTTTGCAATGTTGGGGCATCGGTCAACGCCATTTTCAACGATTCAAAAGCCTCAAGACATGATAGGTCAAGATGGAATGGGACTTCCTTAGCCAGCAGATTAGTGAGAGGTCTAGAAACTTTGGAGAAGTCTTGGATGAACCGGCGAGAGAAGCCAGTATGACCCAGGAATGATCGGATTTGTTTTACTGAGGTGGGTGGTGGCAGTTTGGAAATGAGCTCAACCTTGGCTTTATCTACCTCAATTCTTCTTGCCGACACTATATGTCCCAGAACAATGTCTTCTTTAACCATGAAATGGCTCTTTTCCCAACTGAGGACAAGATTAGTGTCAATGCATCTCTTCATTACTTTGGCTAAGTGATCAAGGCAGGAATCAAATGTGTCCCCAAAAATGGAGAAATCATCCATGAAAACTTCTAAAAAGTTACCCACCATGTCAGAAAATATTGCTAACATGCATCTTTGAAATGTTGCAGGCGCATTACATAATCCAAAGGGCATTCTCTGAAAAGTAAATGTTCCGTAGGGACATGTAAACGTGGTTTTTTCTTGATCTTCTGGGTAGATAGCCACTTGATTGTATCCAGAATACCCATCTAGAAAACAGAAGTATTTTTGCCTTGCTAATTTTTTTAAAATTGGGTCAATGAATGGGAGGGGAAAATGGTCCTTCTTTGTCATGGAGTTGAGCTTCCTATAATCAATGCAGACCCTCCATCCCATGGTCAACCTAGTAGGTATCAACTCTTCTTGATCATTGGTGATCACAGTCAGTCCTGATTTCTTTGGGACTATTTGGGTTGGACTTACCCACTCACTATCAGAAATTGGGTAGATGATACCGGCATCTAGCCACTTGACCACCTCATTTTTGACCACCTCCTTCATGTGTGGGTTTAATCTCCTCTGCATGTCTCTGCTTGGTTTTGCATTCTCCTCCATATAAATGTGGTGGTGACAAATGGATGGACTAATCCCTTTAAGCCAGACCAACCTATAGCCCCTTTATGAGATTTAAGGACCTCAACTAGTTTCTCCTCACGGTTAGGTTCAAGGTCACTTGCTATGATGACTGGCAAGGTTTGGTCTGGACCTAGGAATGCATACTTAAGGGAGGCCGGCAATGGTTTTAATTCAACCTGAGGAGGAAATTGTAAAGATGGCAGAGCTGGTTCAGATTTAAGCTGAGGCAAGGGTTCAACTGGGGGCCACGTCCTAAGTTGAGTTGACAGGATGTCAACTTCTTTTCTCATTCTGATCCTACTATCCCCTTCAATCTCCAGTAACTCCTCAATGGTGTCAATAACATAGCAATCTCCTTTTTGATCATGAAATTTGGATGCCTTAAAAATATTGATGCTAACTTTTTGGTCCCCAAAAGATATGTCCATAACTCCTGAAGCACAATCTATATTAGCTCTAGCCGTGGCTAAAAATGGTCTACCCAAAATGATAGGAGTATGTTTGATTTCTTGGGGAGAAACCATGTCCAAAATAAGAAAGTCGGCAGGGAAGTAGCACTCATTCACTTTAACAATGATATCCTCAATAAGGCCCTTTGGAGTCTTGATTGATCTATCGACGAGCTGGATAATAATGGGTGTAGGCTTGAGCTCACCGATGTCAAACTGCTCATAGATGGAGGTGGGAAGTAAATTCACACTGGCTCCTAAATCAAGGAGAGCCTTATCAAAGGTCACACCCCCAATATTACAAGAGATAAGGGGCGCTCCAGGGTCCTTTAACTTCCTTGGAAGTTGGTTGAGGACTACGGCACTAACGTTCTCAGGAAGCCGAACCTTTTCCGGGGTCATTCGTGGCTCCCGCCTAGGAGTGCACATTTCCTTCAAGAATCTAGCATAGGCTGGGACATGTTTAATGGCATCGAGGAGAGGGATGTTGATGTGTACTTGTTTGAAGAGCTCCATCATCTCCTCATTGTGGGCCGGTTGTTTCTTCTTGGGCTTTAAGGCATTGGGAAATGGCACTGTATGTTGGTAAGTGCTAGGCCCTTCATCTAGTTTTCGCTTTCCCTTGACATCCTTTTCCTGGTTGGGTTCCTCTTCACTATCAGAAGATATTTCTGGGGCCTGAATCAATGAAGTAGAAGTAGACTCCTGGGGATCTTGGAGGACTTTACCACTTCTTAAGGCTGAAATTGTTTTTGCATTTTCGAGTCGTAGGCCTTTTTGTGGTACTTGGTCTGATGGGTGCTGAAGGAGAGGTGGAATTTTCTGGTTCATGGGGAAGTTTGGTTGTGGGAAGCCCGGGGGATTATTTCGTGGGTTGGCAATGGGCTGACTTGGCAGTTGGCCCACTTCCCTTCTCATGGTGGCTTCAGCCAATTGGCCTAATTGGGTTTCCAACTTAGAGATAGTTTGCTGGTGGACTTGAAGGGTCTGTTGGAAAGATTGACTTTGGGCTTGAATGGTTTGTTGGAAGGATTGATTTTGGGCCAGAATTAGTTGTTGTAACTGATGGAATCGATCATCAGTTTGGGAGTCCTGGTGGTGATGCAAAGGAGGTTGATATGTTTGTTGAGAATTGGAAGACTGCCCATAATTGGGCTGAGGAGGTTGGTATGGGGCCTGACCCTGGTTGAATTGGGGGAGTGGTTGTTGGACTTGCAGTCCCCGACCATAAGCATTTCCTTGAAATGGTGGCTGTGCTTGAAATTGGTTTTGGATGGGTGGTTTGTGAGTTTGAGACGTAGAGGGGATGGTGGGCTGATTGGGAGATTGTTGATTTCTCCAATTGAAATTGGGGTGATTCCTCTAGCCCGGATTATAGGTGTTAGAAAATGGGTCATAGTTGGGCTTAGAGAACCCCTGGGCTGCTTGGACTTGCTCCTGTATAAAAGGTGGTAACTGGGCTGTTGTTGGGCAATCGGACACATGATGGTCGGGGCCAGCACATAAAGCACACACCTCATGGTGTGTTGGGTCCGAGTATGGGTTGGACGTAGGTAAGATGGTGGCTTCTTGTTTGTTCTGGGCCAGGAGCTGGTCTAACTTGTGGGCCAACATATCAACTTGTTCTAGCTTTTGGGTCATGATATCCACCTTGTCCAATTTTTGATAGATGAAATTCACATCCACTCTAACTTCAGGTTCCACACGATACATCCCGGCCCGTTTAGATGGCCCAATGGTTCTCTCATATGAGGATAAGGAAGCGTGGTTGATTGAATTCTCGCTCAACATTTCAAATAAGGCATAGGCCTCATCCTCACTCTTGCTCATAAAGGCCCCACCACATGATGCATCAATAATCTGCCTAACTTGATCATCTAGGCCCTCATAGAAAGCTTGCACTATTTGCCATTTGGAGAGCCCATGATGTGGGCATTTTCTGAGGAGTTCCTTTAATCTCTCCCATGATTCATGTATTTGTTCATTTGGGAGTTGCGCGAATCCTGTGATTGCACGTCTCATGGTGTTGGTTCTACCGATGGGGTAGAATTTCTTAAGAAACTCATGTTGCATATCTGCCCATGTGCCAATAGGTTTCCCTAAGGTCCCTAACCAGTATTTGGCTTTGTCCTTAAGTGAGAAAGATAATAAGGTCAGGGGGAGCGCATCATCTGTGAAATTTTGAATTTTCACAGTGGAATAAATTTCTAGAAATTCATCCAGATGTTTATAGGGATCTTCATTGGTCTTCCCATAAAAGGATGGGAGCATCTGAATGGTGCTACATTTGATCTCATAGTGCAAAGTAGGGACATTAGGCAGTTGGATACAAGTGGATGGCTGATAATTTGAAGGAATGAAATATTCCTTCATCTGTTTGGGCACCCCTAATTGGTGTTGTTCAGCCATAGGTTGGGTTTGATTTTGAGCTGGATTAAAAATGAATCGCTCAATCTCACTAATGGGCTCAACTAAGTCAAGGTGTTGCGATCTTCTCCCTTGCATAAACCAAGGTTAAAGATGAGAGATGAGAGAATCGTTTTATGATATTTTTTTTAAATTTTTTTTTGTTTTGACTCAAATAAGGACGAAGAGAGACAAGAGGATATTTTTTTTCTTATTTTTGTTTTTATTTTTATTTTTTATTTTTTTTTATGCAAACACAAACAAGTTATCACACAAATTACTTAATGACCTAGATGTGACTTAGACCTACAAATTGGGTTTCACAAAATGGCTAAAGTGTAACTTGAGTTCACCCTCAATATTTTCACCGGCCAGGTAAGGGGTGGGGTAGTGGGAGGCTCTCCCTACTTTCGTAGGGACCTAATTACAAACCACTAGCCCGCTTAAGGCGTTTGTCGTCCGACCATCTTGCCTTAGACACCGGTTTTCACAAGAGGGTAAACCCAAATAACACAAGAACCACAGTGTGAACTTAGGGCCAACGTCTATTGAATTTTATTTAGGGTTTAGGTGATGCAAAGATGAAAGAAATTATGGTTTGTGGGCTAAGGAAGGGTGATGAAATCCCCACCTTATCTTCCTTATGGGTGTTGCCCTTAGAATATTTTAGAATGATATGCAACAAATCAAGTTCAAACAAGGGGTTCTATGCAAGTATGCATGAGCATGTAATTAAGAAAAAGATTAGAAAAGAACTCACCTTGCCCCTCGCAATCTCCAAAATGCAATGACCAAAGTTAAACAACAAGGAAAAAAAACTTCTATCTAAATGATGCATGACTTAGAGCATGAAAGTGTGATTTCTACTCTTGGAATGAGGATTTTTTATTGGGTTCAAGTGAAGAGTTTTTTTTTTAATTATTTTGTGAACCTATCTAACCACAATATGTAAGAATCATTAAGGAAATGACACAAAATGAGAGCAATAGGTTTGAAGACTTACTTGATGCGCAATCCCTCGTTCTCTCTTTTTTTTTTGAAATGAATGACAAACTCAAAAGAAGAAAGAAAGAAATGCAAACTTACCTCTAATTTTTCTGGGTTTTGTTTTTAACCTGTAAAAAAAAAAGAGAGAGAGCTTTATTAGTACACTATATACACAAGGAAAATAAAGTTCTTAAATCAAAAATCATCATTCTTCCCCCGCAACGGCGCCAAAAATTGATAACGCGAAAGTTCGTCGTTTAAAACACATGTATAACAATCTTAAAACCGAACTCGCACAAAATGATCAAAAGAGAACGTAGTACTATGCCAAGCACGGGTCGAATCCACAGGAAAGAAGAGATTTTTAGAGTTAAAAACCTTAGAGTCCTTTGAAAAAACACTTGTGATTTGGCTTTACTTAAAGAAAATAGTGAAATGAAGAATAAACCAAACACTTAATTAAAACACCTATGATTATGCGCCTATGCTATAGAAATTAATTGCATGAAGTGAAAAGAAGAGATAGAAGAAGGGGGTAGAGATGGAAGAAGATCAAGAACTAGATCAAAAGAACAACTCTCTTCATTAACTTAAAAGATAGAGTACATGAAGTGCAAGATAAGCTTACAACAAAGAGGTCAAGATTACAATGAAGTAACATAACACAAAAGTAATAATAAAAAGAGGGGCATGAGATGTGAAGATAGTAGTAGCAATGGAGATGACGCCATCGTCTCCTCCTCGCCGAGCCTTGGAGAGGATCGCTCCGCCTTGAAAGAGATCGCCGTGGAAAGTGATGGATGAAGAAGCCGTCGTCGTCCACGTCACGAGCCTTGGAACATCGCCCATCTTGATGTGCACATCGCCATGAAAGGAGAGTTGTGGAGGATAAACTTTGGAGAGAAATATAGAGAGGAATATGGAAGGGTTTGTGTGGAGATGAAGAAGGAAGAAGATGAGAGAGTGAAACAGTGGAAAAATAAATATAACTCGTAAAATAAGAAGAATTGGAGGAAGTGATAGAAGAAGAAAATCTAGATCTACAAGAGAGGAAGAACTTTAATGAAGAACTCAGAGAGAAATAAAGAAGGGAAGGGCTTCAAAACTGAGGAATAACAGAAACTAGAACCTCAGATGAACAGTGATATCACAGGACAGCAAGTTGAAAAATGAGAAATAACTTTCAAACCAGAAAGAATTAGAAGATTATGTAGAAGAATGAGTTGTAGAACACTTAAAAATAAAGAACTTTCATGAAGACAGTAATGTAGATTATGAAATTAGAACTAACCCCCGATTTGATGAATAATGAAGATTTTGGGCAAATATAGAACTAAATTAAAGATACAAAAGGGGGTGCTCACATGCAACAATTAAGATCCGTGATCGCCACTGAGGCCAGAAACATGCCGAATAATAAGAGATTAGGATAGGGGCATGTTACATACCTCAGAAATTCATGAGGGGGCAGCCGTAGGCCTGGAGATTAACGCGCTATATCGTCCTAGTGCGTTCTTCAGGTCGCGTTATCTTCGTATAGCGCGATATCAGACAGGTAGCGGGGTTTATTTGGGTTCGTTCCTTCCTTGCTCCAAGGCCGGCCAAGGTGCAAGGGCTCCACGTATCAATCCTCTAGTGCCTGCAAACAATCATAAACAACAAACAGAAGGCCCATTAGATCGAGATTCGAGTAGAATCTGCCCCTATTCTTAATCAAAAGCATGTAAAAAGGGGGCTCGATTACCTGGGGGTTTGGTTTTTTTTAAACCCCTATATTAGGGCCAAAAGATGGGTGTGATGTGTGTGAATGCATGTATTTTGCGAAACGAGAATTTTGAAATCAATATGCTATGTATGCAGAGATTAAATTCAACGAATCGAGGAAGAAAAGAAGAACGGGGAAGAACACAAGCATAGCCCTTAAATACTCCCTTAGATGTGCGAGAAGCAAGGAGTTATTGATCTGGAATTAGGAGCATCCTTCTCCTCGTTAATGCCCTGAGTTGCATCCCTCACAAACGACGGCCAAAAGGTTCAATTTAAAGGAGGAAGATTGAACACAAATCCTAGGTCGGAGTTTGATTCAATCTGATGATTTGGCGGGTCGAATCGAGGTAATCTTGCCGATTAAGGAGGGAAAAAGGTTCCTGCTAGGTTTAGAAACCTTCCTAGATAAGAAACACAATCAGCAACTTACCAAATAAGGACTCTGGATCGAAAGAAGGAAGTCCGGTTTGGAAAGGGACTCTGCCTGATAACGCACTATACAACCATAGCGCGTTCATGAAGAACGCGCTATGACGATATAGCGCGATAACTAAAGGCCTATTAAATGATTAAAAAAAAGAAGAAATATCCTTTCGGCAGCCATTAATCAAATGTTGAGTGAGAAAAACATCCAAAGTGGATGCTACAATGATCAAACGTCAAGAAATAACAACTGCTCAAAGGATAACTCCAATTAGATCCACAATGCGCTATGAACGAGAAAGCGATAAGAGCGGATAGCGCGGGAATGCCAAACTAAAGACGAGATCCAAGGTATGGAATTGAAATGTTGGGCCAAGAAGGGGGAGAAATCCCAGAAAATCAACCAATTAAGGATCAATTGGGGCATTAACTAGGAGAACAAAGAAAATGCTCAATTTAACATCCGAAATTGGGTGTCTACAGATGCCCCTCCTTGATATCCGCTTTGCAGGGGAGCGAAACGGAGGTGAAACGGAGGCAAAACGGAGACAACACAGAATGGTGGTGACGTGAAGATGAAGTGCAAATGCAGGGGAGCGGACTGATAAGTGGATATCAAGGAGAAAAAGACATCCATCTCAACCGACAAATGATAGGAATAATCCAGAAAACTCCGAGCTAACCACAAGATCAAGCTAGCACAGGTGACTCCGGTCTAGAATGATAGGTACGGAACAAAGAAAAGGGAGCTGATCAACCTCTTGCAAAAGAGGCATCCGTAGCGCGTAGCAACTACGGATTTCACTCAATTAGTGGAATAGACGCGAGCCCGGCGGATCCATCGACGCCATCGTGCGGTTCACAGCTAAGGAGTGGATCAAAGAAGGAGATTGGATTAAAATGTGATAAGCAAATTCTAGGCAAGGGTCACATCGACCAGCGAGATCCAGTGCTTAACTGGGAGCAATCTTTCAAATTTGAAATGGAATTAAATTCCTTTGTTCAAGGACATAAGCATACATTGATCCTTAATTAGGAAGAAGGTTGGGCGATTATGAATGCGAAAGGAGGCATGATGCATGCAGGGCTAAAATAAAAGAAATCCTTAAAACAAATGCAAAGGAAGGATAAAATATAAGATACTCAAGGATAATATTGCTAAATCAAACAAATTTGAGTCAAGAATTATCCGCAACCACGGCGTGCGAGATGAAGTCCATCGTCCCCAAATGTGCCTGACCTAACGGCCTATCCGACGATTAACTACATGTTTCTAGATCATCACTGTTTTTTGGTAGAGGGGAACTCAAATCCCGAAACATACAGAAAACCAGCCGGTCCTCGAGATGATATAATAATGTAAAATAGCATATAGTAATGCAATAAAGGAAGGGATAAGGAAATACTTACCTGATGGCGTGCCACTTCATTTTTTTTTCTTTTCTTTTCCTGAAATACAATGTTAAGCACAAGTAGAACAACTTCAAGTATGTGTAAGCAGGAGAACTCAAATTTTTATTCATCCACAAGCTGCATTTTCTTTTATTTTCTCCCCCCCCCCTTTTCCTTGATTATCGCGCTATATATACATAGCGCGACATTGTCGCGCTATGAACATATAGCGCGTCATCTACCCGCAGGTTTTCAAAAACCGCCCCCCCCCCTTCTATTATTTCAAACTCACTCTTTTCCCTCTCCCTACTCCCTCTCTCGCCCTCTCGCCCTCTCACCAGCCCAGCCCCTATTTGCATCAATCCGATGGAGGGAGACGCTCCCCGACGCTCCAAACGGCGCGCCACCCGCGGCCGCCAAAGATCACACGTGGAAGAAGAACGGGCGCCCTCTGCCGATTCGGAGGCCACGGTCTCGGCTAGGCTCGAGGGAGACGAAATGGACATTCCCAATGACGAGGCCCAGGAAGTTGAGGGTGCCCCGACGGCCGAGGAAGGAGCAACAGAGCCGGTTGGAGGCGGGGCGGCCCGAAAGCGGCGAGTGGTAAGGAACCCTCCCCAATCTCGTTTTCTTTTGATTTTTCTTATCTTTTTTCTTTCAAATGGATGAAAACGGAAGGGGAGCCACCCCCCTAAATCAAAATGTAGGGCAGAATGCCCATGGATAGAAATTGGGGAATGAGGGGTCGCCCCCTACCTACAGAAGATGAACGCGCTATATCTTCATAGCGCGTTCTTGAAGAACGCACTATGTCGATATAGCGCGACAAAGAACAGCATGCTAGTTTTTTCTGTTTCTGATTTTTCTTTTGTTTGATGAACACAAAATGATGCCTTCTTGCTTTTATGTTGTGTGCAGAGTGTGGAGGGTGCAGTCCGTGCCCGGATTTCATGGACATTGGTTCGGGCCGCCTACTCCGCACTACCGGAGTTTCAACGGGCCCGCCTCCGCCGAATGGGCTTCGGGGAGTTCCTAGAGATCGAGGTGCTGAGAGTGGACGTGGAAATGATCAGGGCTCTGAAAGCCAGATGGGACACAGGGTGCAAGGCCTTCCTTTTCCCCTGGGGTCATATGATCCCGACTCTAGAAGATGTCACTCGCATCACCGGGCTGCGGGTGCACAGATCGGCAGTGACGGGTTACACTTACCCCGACTACCGGGAGATGGCGCGCAGATTGCTAGGCTTGGAGCTGGAGGGGACTGGCCGGACCTCGCTAGTGTCGAGGATCGTCTTACAGGAGAGTCTCGGCCTGTTCCACACACAGAGGGAGGTGGGGGAGACTTCGACAGCTCATGAGAAGAGGTTAGAGGCTGGAGCCAGAGAGAGTTTTACGACCGAGGCAGGCCCACAGGCAGACATGGAGTTGAGGAGGTTCCTTATTCTGCTGATCGGCAAGCTGCTTCTAGCGACCCAGGGTGACGCAGTGAGCTGCCAATTTCTACCCTTACTGGAGGACCTAGACAGAGTGGGACGGTATGCTTGGGGTGCGGTAGTCCTTGCCCACTTGTTTGACAGCTTCGGCATCTCCTCACTCCAGTCTTCACTCGGGGGATTCTACCCTGTACTTCAGGTATCTCTCTAAGCCTTAAACTCCAATGATTAAGTTATGCACTTTCCTCTTATATTGATCACATGAGCTTCATTTCAGGTTTGGAGTTATCTATATCTTCCTACCCTCAGGCGCGCTTGGGAGGATCGGGGAGATTTACTGCCCTTGGTCAGACGATGGACCCCTACACGAGATGGCCGATCTCTGAAGGACCAGGTCACCCACATCCAGGAGACGCTAGACATGATGCCCCACATAGAGGTAAGATTTAATTTTGACATTAAATTGAATTATGAGTGGAATCGAGGGCAATGATAAATTGAATTATGCAGGTGGACTGGACTCCCTACAAGAGGGACATTGAAGTGATGCCTTGGGTGGAGGCGGCCATCCCATACTTTGGGAGAGAGATCTAGTTACATGCCCTCAACCTGGTCGAGCCCCTATATCATAGACTGATCATGAGGACACTAGGGCTCCACCAGGCGGTAGTAGAGTTCCCGACCCAGGCGACGGACCCACGACCTGGGCGACGTTTTTGAGGCCTCCAGGGGACAGATGACTGGCGGCAGCGGGCTCGAGAGCAGTTAGCAGATTGGAAGAGGCGCGGCCGAGCAGTCCCTGCGGGAGCGGATTCAGATGAGGCCTACTCCCAGGCATATGGCAGCCGAGTCTATCAGAGCGCTCGCGGACAGGTATGCCCTTAAACTCAGTTGCTCTTGATTTATTCAATATGTGATTAACATGTGTTTATTGCAGTTCGACACAGAGGGGAGACTGGCCATGGTACAGGGACTCCTCGATTCCACGATCCGACAGCGCGAGGACCTCCAGCATACCGTTGATGAGCTGGTAAGAACTTGTAATTTTCAGAATGATTTGGATTTGAATTTCAATTAATGGCAATGCTTTCTTTTTAGCGCGAGGAGCTGGAGGCAGTTCGATCCTCGCACGGCGCTTCATCCTCTACTCAGCCCGTCTGCGACCACACCGAGCTAGAGAGCCAGCTCGCCAGTGCAGTGGCTCGGGCAGAGGCAGCCGAGGCCTCCCTTCAGGAGAGAGTAAGCAATCTGTTCTTTTATTCTTAGTCTTGGAGTTTTATCAATTATCAATTATTGATCAAGCTTTTGGATGCAGGAGCAGGAGCTGCGGACAGCGGAAGCAGAGCTGAGGCGCCGTGATGCGGAGGAGCTTCCTCGAGATGTGGCAGAGCTGCGCCTTCTCCTCGGGGTGGAGAGGAGTGAGCGGCAGAGAGAGAGGGAGGATCGGGACAGAGAGAGGGAGAGATAGGAGAAAGAGAGAGTGGAGCGGGAGCTAGAGAGAGTGGAGCTACGTACTCGATTAGGGATCACCGAGCAGCGGGCGAAGGATGCGGAGGATCGCTACCGGCGGGGGCGTGAGCGGGCCCAGCGCGAGGGATACTCCCGAGCTTACTCGAGCACGGATTACTTAGTTACCTCCTCTGAGCACCAGAGGAGGGAAGATGCTGAGAGGGGAGCACATGGTGACAGGGTTTCAGCCTCCCGGGTATAGATGGCTCCTCCTAGGTCTTCACGGGGAGGACAGGAGGAGGCTGAGAGTTCACGTAGAGGGGGAGACCAGGAGGGTCGAGGGGAGAGCTGAGAGCTTGTTGTATCCATCTCATTTGTACTCTTGTGACATGTTATAGTTGAATGAGACAGTTCTTGGTACTTGTTGCAGCTTGTGTGATTGCTTTTCATTTTGCGTGCCTCTTCAAAAGGATGCCATCAGAAATGTAATTCGATTTTTGTTTTTTTTTTTTTGATTTTCAAAAATATGCAAATTTTTGTAAGTTTTTTTGAAAAGAATATTTGAATTTTTGTTTTGGAAATATATGAATTTTTTTTGGAATTTTTGGCAATATTCAATTTTTTTAGAATTTTAGCAATATTCAAATTTTTATGTGGAATTTTTGGCCATATTCAAATTTTTATGGAGTTTTTGGCTATATTCAAATTTTTATGGAGTTTTTAGCTTAGACCTTTGCTAATGCAGCATCAATGGATGTTTTAAACCGCTGGCTAGGGGTTCTTGTTCCTTCCCCTTTTGCTAAAAACTGCCCAAAGCCGGGCGTGCATTGAAGGGTGGCGCCCTATAACTGACTGCCCTTGATTAACGGTGCCCCTACCAAGGCCATACCCGAGAAACATTCGGTCTTAGAGGGAGAAGAGAAGAATAATTGGAGATAAGCTTTATGTAGGATGGGAGATGTCGGGACTTAAATTCCTTCCAAGGTGTTTCCCCTCAAGGAGGTAGTCTGTTGTGCCGGGACTTTGTGCCTTTGATTTTTAGACCCTTGACATGCATACGACCAGGGTTTTCCCTGCGGGAACTTTGCCACTCTTGTCATGCCATAATTCATAATTTTGCTTTTATCAAAATTTTGACTTGATTTTCATAATAGTCCTTTTGGCGAGATGTATATCATGAAAACTCATATGAAAACTCATATTGATTTTGGGTCAAGACTGCCCCTATTTGAGACTCCTCTCGTATTGGGGATTACCGAAGTTGGTCATCTCATCCGTCAACCTCTTGCCCCTGCATTCGGTCGAGTAAAGAAGAGAAAAGACTTTCAGATATACTCATGGCATGGCCAAAGTAGCAACGGTGTTCTATTAAAGGAGCCAGCTAAGGGCGCCGTGAAGTGTGTGTGGTACCCAGCTAAGGGTTGCTCTTTACAAGCGGGGAGAGAATATCGAATTCCCAGCGCGGGGTTCTTATTAACCAAAGGTGCTGCAAAAACAAGCCTAAAGACTCTTTTGAGAATGATTTAATTAAACAAAAGCCTAAGAGAAAGGTTTAAAACACCACTCTTAATCTCGTTAAGAAGCACTCTTTTTTTTTGTTTGAAAATCATGCGTGGAGTAATGAGATAATGATATCATTTAAATGCGTACTTACGCCAATATGTTACCTTGCAACCTTTGTAGAAGCAGCTGTCAGAGGCGAGGTTGATCATCGTGGGATAGTCCTTTTTGGCAGTCAAAAGGATTGGAAGCAAAAGGGTTTGAAAGTGGCTTAACAAGAAGGAGTGGTGTCAAGACCAGACTCAGACGAATAAGGAAAAAAAGGAAGAGAGGCGAGGGCTAGAACTCCCTCACTAAGGTGTGGAGACCCTGATCACATGAAAGGTCTACAGAAGAAGCGGAGAATTAGAAGGGGGAGTGAGGACTAAAGCCTCGAAAGCAGTGAGAGAATGGGCAGATGCCCAAGGCAGTGGATGTGGAAGGAGTTGGGTCAGACCCAGGATTAGGGGGAATTGGAAGAAGAAATTGATAGATGGAAAGAGGTGGACCCGGAGGGTCCAGAGGCAGTGGAGGAGAATAGTGATAGGAGGAATCCGGAGGCTCCGGAGGGATAAAATATCGAGGGACGCGGTGCCCTTGGAAGAAGTAGAGAAAAAAATGATGGAAAAGGAAGAAGAAAATGAAGGAGGTGATGTTCTGGAAGAGCAGAAAGATGAACTGGAATAAGGATGGATGGTCCGGAGGTTCCGGAGGAATGAAATCTGGAGGGTCACGATGCCCTTAAAGAAGATAGAGAGAATAAGACGGAGAATCCGGAGGTTCCGGAGGAAGAAGATGAAAAGGGGCGCGATGCCCTGGGCATGGAAAGAGGAATAGAGGATCCGGCGGCTCCGGAGGAATGAGGTGTAAAGGGACGCGATGCCCTAAGCAGAAGGAAAGAGAATCCGGAGGTTCTGGAGGGATGAGGTGGAAAGGGACGCGATGCCCAAGGAATAAAGAAAGATCCGGAGATTCCGAAGGTTCCGGAAGAAGAAGACGGAAAGGGGCGCGATGCCCAAGGGATAGAGAAAGATCCAGAGATTCCGGAGGAAGAAAATGAAAAGGGGCGCGATGCCCTGGGCATGGAAAGAGGAATAGAGGATCCGGCGGCTCCGGAGGAATGAGGTGTAAAGGGACGCGATGCCCTGAGAAGAGATTGGAGAGGGGGCAATGCCCGAGCAATGTTAGGGGACCCACAGATCCCGATGATGAAGATGAATAAGATGGGAAATGCGGAATATCCGGAGGTGCCGGAAGGCGGGGAAGATACGGGTCCGGGAACCCAGGGAGAAAGAGATGCAAATGTATGTGAATGCAATAGAATGGATGCGATGAATGCATGAATGTGATAGAATGCATGAGATGCGAAGAATATGAAGAACATGGAGGGTGGTGGGATGAGACCCTCCTCCTTACCCTTGGGGTGGCCCATGAAGAAAACGTGATAGACAAGAAGGTGGATGAAATAGCGGAAGGCCTTTTGGCACCAAGATAACCGCCCTTTCATGACAGTGAAAGTGTATGGCCAATTGGCCCGACTGATAAAGCACAAACCCATGACGAAGCTTCAATAGTAAATGACAACTCCCTTGGAGAGTGAAAAGTAATAGTGTGAGGGAGTTGAAAGGTTGGGATAGGAAGCGTCGCCATGCCCAAGGATTGTGGCATATAAAGGGTGTTGAATAGAATAGTCATTTGCCCCTTGTATGGAAGGAAGGGTTCAAGCTTCGAAAGTTGGAACAAGGGGTGCCCTACCCGCCCCTTACACAATATCAATGCTTGGCATTCTCTTCTCTTGGCGAGCAGTGGCGGGGACTCGGCCCCTTTGATCATGCTTGGCATAATAACCCGGATTGGCATCCGGCAAATGAACTCTTGCATCTTGAACTGCACGGCAGTGGCCAAATTCTTCTTTCGCGGCTCTTGATCATCCTCGGCACAAGTGTTTGTAGCAGCGCTCCCCTTCCGAGTAGTAAAGGGAGGTGAAGCGGAGATGGGAGGCTTCGTGGATGGTGGGGGTGTAGTGGAAGGCGTTGGAGAAAGGATAAGTGGAGGCGGAGGTTCAAACACGTCGAGCTTCTCCCTTTGCTCGGAAGCAGTTTGGGTTGGCTCGAGTGCAAAAAGGGGTTGATCCTGCTCAGGATTAGCCACGGGTAATAGGTTAAGTGGTGGAGTAGGGGTAGTTGGGTTTGGTGTTAAAGGTGTAATAGAGGGTTGAATTGGGGAAAGTTCGACGTTAGGCTCGGTGGAGGCCGATGGTGTGGAGGCTGGCATAACTGGTGGAGGTGTAATTGGTGGAGGTTTGGTGCGGAGAAAACGCCGAACGGGGCGAGCGGTGTTAGGAGGAGGAGACTCAAGATGCACCGGCGTGGGTGATTGAAGTACCGACCCATCATCGTAACACCAAGAGGTCTCGGAAATAGGGGTTGGATTAGGGACGGTGGCTTCGTCCTGAGCAGGGGGTTCACCAAATGATAGTGGGGGAAGCGGGAAGCGAAGGAAACTCGGAAGGGGTGCCTGCAAAGCTTCATCGTATGTTGCCTCAAATTCTGCAATTGCCGGTTCTTCATCATCAAATTCAAGTGGACATCGTAGTGGAGGCGTATATGTGGATGGAGGGATGTAATGATGTTGCGTATGTGGAGGTGGAAGGCCATATGAATGAAGTGTGCGGACGGGTGGAGGGCGGACGGTGTCCACTTGAGCGTTGAAATCTGCTGGCTCTTGCTTGCTTGAACTGCCGATACCATAGTCATCCATCCTATCTTTCCAATCTTTCTCCATTTTTGTAATATCATTCAGAGCGGCATGAAGGGGATTGACTGGAGTAGGAGGAGCGGGCCGTGGGCTCGTAACCCTCTTTAATTGTTCCTCCATTAAAGTGACCTTGTCAAGAAGAGTTTGTTGGAGGGGTATGGCTTGAGCAGCCAAGGGTTGGCAGGGCCTTGAAGGAGGGGCGGCATAAGAAGGCCGTGGAAGGGGATTAATGGAATGACCCATAGAGGAACCTAGATGGGCCGAGCTGTAAGGAATAGATGGGTCTTGGTGCCGTGGTGGAGGAGGAATAGAAGGAGGCGGGTGTCGGACCACCCGAGGAGAAGGAGATGGGTTATGGACTACCCGAGTAGGAATGTGAATAGAAGAGGGAAGTGGGTGATGGGCCACCCGAGTAGGATTGGAAGGAGGATGAGATGAATGAGATGCACCCTCAACAGCGGCCTTAAGGGCTTGAATTTGTTGAGGGGTGAGATGATCTAATGCATGCAAAATTTGGGAGACCTTCTCATCGTTAAGAGGAGACGGTCCCGTGGGAGTAGTGGCTCGCGATTGAAGCGAGGGACCATGAGATCGGACCTTGCCCATGGGTCGGGCAACACCATAAGAATGAGGATGTGGTCCCTTTAAAGAATTGTGGTGAGAATGATGTTGAACATGTTGAAATTGAGGAGTATAGGATGTGCTAGGTTGTGCATTCTCACAATTGAAATTAAACATGTTATTTTGTCTATCCGGGTGAGCCATTATGTAAGCAATTTAATGTTCAATCAAAACAATTTACCAAGATAGCAAACAAGTTGGAATGATTACCTTTGATTTCTTTTGGTTGATCCTTGGTGAGTTAAAGTGATTTTCAACAAAGTTTGGAGTGGTTCACACAAGGGAGAAACCTAGTTTCAAGTGGGGTTTAAATCCGGTGCCAACTAGGAACACTCTCTCGCCATGCATAGGCCAACTAATCCCGGGACTTCAAAGGTACAACCTGCCCAGCTTCCGTGAGGGAATCCACGGGTGCGGGGACTTACGGAGGCTTGGTTTAGGAATTCCCGGTCCAATGAGACGGAGTGCTCAATGGAGGGTCCTTCCTTTACCAAGAGGGTGTGTGGGATCCTAGTGTAGAGAGAGGAGGTCTCTCAAACCAAATGCAAAGATGAATGCCATGCTATGGAAGAATATCTAAACTAGAACAATAAAAGGAAATAGATGAAAGAAGTGAATATACAACAGGAAGTGTACAATGATGCAACCAGAGAAGATGGCAATCAGAACCCCGACAAAGGATGTAGTGAAATATCCTCTGGTGATAGACGCGCTATATGTCCATAGCGCAATCTGATAGAAAGCACTATGGATATATAGCGCGACCAATGACAGAGGTGGGGGAAACCCCAAAAGCCAAATAATCACACACACTTACGGATTGACAAGCAGGCAACTAGTAGAAAGAACGTGGTGGCACAAAGAGTCCCAACGTGATCGCCAATTTGTAGATTATGAAATTAGAACTAACCCCCGATTTGATGAATAATGAAGATTTTGGGCAAATATAGAACTAAATTAAAGATACAAAAGGGGGTGCTCACATGCAACAATTAAGATCCGTGATCGCCACTGAGGCCAGAAACATGCCGAATAATAAGAGATTAGGATAGGGGCATGTTACATACCTCAGAAATTCATGAGGGGGCAGCCGTAGGCCTGGAGATTAACGCGCTATATCGTCCTAGCGCGTTCTTCAGGTCGCGCTATCTTCGTATAGCGCGATATCAGATAGGTAGCGGGGTTTATTTGGGTTCGTTCCTTCCTTGCTCCAAGGCCGGCCAAGGTGCAAGGGCTCCACGTATCAATCCTCTAGTGCCTGCAAACAATCATAAACAACAAACAGAAGGCCCATTAGATCGAGATTCGAGTAGAATTTGCCCCTATTCTTAATCAAAAGCATGTAAAAAGGGGGCTCGATTACCTGGGGGTTTGGTTTTTTTTTAACCCCTATATTAGGGCCAAAAGATGGGTGTGATGTGTGTGAATGCATGTATTTTGCGAAACGAGAATTTTGAAATCAATATGCTATGTATGCAGAGATTAAATTCAACGAATCGAGGAAGAAAAGAAGAACGGGGAAGAACACAAGCATAGCCCTTAAATACTCCCTTAGATGTGCGAGAAGCAAGGAGTTATTGATCTGGAATTTGGAGCATCCTTCTCCTCGTTAATGCCCTGAGTTGCATCCCTCACAAACGACGGCCAAAAGGTTCAATTTAAAGGAGGAAGATCGAACACAAACCCTAGGTCGGAGTTTGATTCAATCCGATGATTTGGCGGCTCGAATCGAGGTAATCTTGCCGATTAAGGAGGGGAAAAGGTTCCTGCTAGGTTTAGAAACCTTCCTGGATAAGAAACACAATCAGCAACTTACCAAATAAGGACTCTGGATCGAAAGAAGGAAGTCCAGTTTGGAAAGGGACTCTGCCTGATAACGCGCTATACAACCATAGCGCGTTCATGAAGAACGCGCTATGACGATATAGCGCGATAACTAAAGGCCTATTAAATGATTAAAAAAAAGAAGAAATATCCTTTGGGCAGCCATTAATCAAATGTTGAGTGAGAAAAACATCCAAAGTGGATGCTACAATGATCAAACGTCAAGAAATAATAACTGCTCAAATGATAACTCCAATTAGATCCACAATGCGCTATGAACGAGAAAGCGATAAGAGCGGATAGCGCGGGAATGCCAAACTCAAGACGAGATCCAAGGTATGGAATTGAAATGTTGGGCCAAGAAGGGGGAGAAATCCCAGAAAATCAACCAATTAAGGATCAATTGGGGCATTAACTAGGAGAACAAAGAAAATGCTCAATTTAACAGCCGAAATTGGGTGTCTACAAGTAAGAGATGATAATGACTAGAAGGGGGAGAAATATGGGAAAGAACAGAGAGAAACATGGGTTTGAAGATGAACAGGACAGCACAGTGAAAAATACGAAATAGCTTAAAAACTAGAAGGAACTAGAAGATGCTCCAGACGAAGAAGTTGTAGAGAACTTAAAAATAAAGAACTTTGATGAAGAGTGCATGAGTTTAAAACGAACTTACAAGGGAGAACTCGGAGGCCTAAAGTTGGGAGAGAAATTGTCAAAAGAAGAACACCCTTCTCCTTCTTGTCATGGGCTATTTATAGGAAAAGTTGGGTAGATGGAGGGTGGAGATTGTATCAAAGGAGATGGATGGATAGGATTTAAGTAGAATATGATGCATGGGGAAGAGAAAAAGTAGGTGAGTACACCCTCCTTGGGCTTTTGACAACCCCCTTCCCAAGACTCGTCATTCCTCTCATTTATTTCAAACTTTGAATTCAATTCTCCCTCCAACCGAAATATGTGTTTCTTTTACTCAATTTCAAACTTTTAGAATTTCTTTTCCCTCCAATCAAAATATGTACTTTTGACTTGGTCAACATGGTGGTGACAGTTTTGCCCCCGGCTTCTTTTGTAATTGCCTTCGGTGTCCTACACACACATAATTGCACTTTAGTCCATAAAAATTACCACAATGTGCACATAAATCTTTAATGCTCATGATTATGCAATGGAGAATTAATGCTCATGGCCCTCAACTTTAATTTATTATTAAATAAGATAATCGAATTAATCAATTTGCGTGAAAGCTCCAATTTAAATGCGGAGTTGAGGTTAACTATGAAATATGCATAATTGCCTAATTATATGCACATAAAATGGTGTATATGCAATGAATTGTCATAAGAAATGGACACTTATCACTTAGCTCGGATGAAGATGGGTCGGATTGGTCGACATGCACCTTCTTCCCCTGGGTGGAGAGATGGCTCGGTCATGGACCTTTCCTGTGACCTGATCGACACTCGGGCCTTCCGAGCCTAGAGGCCGCCTAGGAAGGTTGTATCCTCGAGCGAAACTTTTATTGGGCTTTCTCGCCTAAGTGGGCCCCAGGGGGCTGTCACCTGGCTGAGCTGAGCCTTGTTGGGCCCTGAGGGGCCTACTTCGGCTGCTCTTAATTGGGCTACAGAAATCCCCCTCTCCACTTGTCCCCCTCCTACTCCCGAGCCTTAATAAGCTCGGAGGAGTAGTCGTTTGGGGTTTTGGACCAGCGTGGCTCAGGTGGGTGGAGATCTGGCGGTGTTATGAAGCCACATGTCGTGGTCACCTGGGCCCGTAATAATTACAATCCTGACGGATTTGAAATGAAGGGGCCCCCTTTTCTCGGAGGTCGAAACGACGCGTCGCCTCCCGCGTGGGTTTATAGGCGTTGGGCGCTGGTTGTCATCCCAGACTCTCTCCGTCGTTAGGGTTTTGGCTTTCCTTGGCTTCTTTACTTTTGGGGCTCTTTGATGCGCCGTGAGAACACAGCGGAGGAGCAAAAACTTGCGGCGGCGTTTGAGGAGTTGGCGAAGATAACTGCAGAGGCTGTCCGGCAGCTTCCTCCTCCCCCGAATCTTCGAGGTCTTGAGAGAATTCTTCTTCAAGTTCTTCCTCAGAATCTATGGCGGGCCAGCGTTCGGGTGCCGAGGGATGGGGCGACGAACCGGTGGTAAGAGCGCCGGTCCAGAACTGTAGCGAGTTGGGGGAAGCCGAGGTGAAGAGGCTAGAGCATCAGTTTCGCTTGCCTCACAAGTATAGCTTTGCTGCTGTTGCCCCATATGAGACGAGCCTGGATTCTCGCATGGGCCACATCTGCATCTTTCTTCTGGGGTGGAAGAGTGGGTTTCGCCTCCCCTTCGAGCCCTTCGTCCTCACGCTTCTCAACTTTTTCTAGTTGGCACCCATTCAGTTGGTAGCCAACTCGTACCTTCTCCTCTCCGCTTTCCGAATCCTCTGTTGTCAGTGCGGGGTTCCTCCTTCCTTGGACCTCTTCCACTATTTCTTCGAGTTGAAGGCGCACCCGTCGATGGGAAGGGTTTTTACTTCATCCAGGCAAGGAGGAATAGGAGCTGCATTTCGCTGGCGGCGAAGGACTCTTCGCATAAAGGGTGGAAGACCCAAATTTTCTGGGTGGGGATTGACTCGGTGTAGGAGACTTGGAGGTGCCAAGTAATGCCCAATTTCCACCCGAATATCCCTCCCCGGCAGGAGGAGTTCCCCCCACATGTGGAGGAGTATGCTGCTCGTTTGCTGAAACATCGCCAGTCTACCGAAGAGCTGGTGACGCAGGAGAATATCGAGCGGTGCCTTCTTACGCGGCTGAAGCCGTCAGGTGCCACAACTTAGATCCTCCTTCGGATGTAGGGGTCATCTTTCTTTTCCTGATCACGCCTTCTTCTTTGTGCAGACACCAGGCGGGAGCCTCTGGAGGAGGCCGCTGAGATCATTGACCTTGGCGACGACTCGGCAGCTGATGAGCTGGGCGCCCTTGTGGGTCGCTCCCGAGCCCAGCACAAGGGCAAAGGGGCGGCCTCCGAGGGGACTTCTCGGCCGTGCTGGGCGAAGTGCAAGGATCCTGTGGAGGGGAGGTTACGGGAGGTCGTGAAGGCCAGGAAACGGGCCAAGAAGGCCGGGGCCGTCCCAGCCGCTGGGGGCAATTCTGGCTCGGCGGCGCTCCCCTCTCTGGGGCAAGATAGGGCCGACCCTACCGAGCCAGCTCTCCCATCTGCTGAGCGAGAGGGGGCCGAGGAGACCAGGGGCACCCCGGGGGGTGACGGTGATGGGTCGGCTCTCCCCTTGTTGGGAACAGAGGGGGCCGAAGTTGAAACAACCGTGTCCGAGGCCGGGGTGCTAGTCGAGGCGGGCGATGTCTCGGGCGGCGACGTGTGGGCCGAGACGGTCGAGGTTGGGGGTTCGCCGATAGAGGCGTCGCAGCCCCAAACGTCCGTGGCGCACGGGGCGGCCGAGCTCGCAGCGTCGATCGAGGTCGGGGGTTCGCCTGTGAGGGCGTCGCAACCCCAACCGACCGTAGCGCGTGGGGCGGCTGAGCCCGCAGCTCGTTCTGGGCCTTCCGACGAGGCGCCAGGTGCGGAAAGGGTTCCCATGCCGGTGGCTCTGGAAAGGCTCGGCATCTCGAGCAATTTATACCAGCTTTACCGCGAGGTGTCTGCGAGGATGAAAGGGGGAGATAAGCGTCATTCTCCACCCGGGGTCCTCGACATCATTATGGAGGGCGGCCTGGTCATGGCCCAGATGGGGGCCACAATGGCGGAGACTTATGCCCGGTCAGAGTCAGAGCGGTCGAATCTTGCTTGGACCCTCGGAGGGTGTGAGGGGAAACTAGCTCGACTCAATGAGGCGCATGAGGGGCTCCGACGGGAGTTCTCCGCGATCAGGGAGTTGTCGCGGTCGAGCCAGCTGGAGGTCGGAGTGCTGACCGAGCAACTAACCAAAGCCCGAGAATCGCTCGAGAGGAAAAGTAAACTCCTTGAAGAGGAGCGCCTTCTTCGTCTCGAGCTGGATGGCCGTTGGGAGGCCGAGCGCGCCGAGTTGGTGGACCGGGCGGAGGCAGCGGAGCGCCTTCGTTTGGAGGCCGAGGCCGACCGAGCTGAGGCAGAGAAGCGATCGGTCAAGGCCGAGGAGTGGGCGGCCGAGGCCAAGCGAAAGTCAGCCGAGGTAGAGAGACGATCGGTGGAAGCCGAGGAGCGGGCGACTGAGGCGGAGCGGGAGAAGGCCGATCTTGCTGACAAGATGGGACTGGCCGGGGCGGAGGCGATCGAGCGATATAAGGGCTCAGAGGCCTACCGGGCCGACCTGCAGGAAGCTTCCCTTCCCTACTATGAGTCAGCACTTCGCCGGGTCATCCGCAAGGGGTTCAGGCAGGGTTACCGCCGGGCAGTAGCTTATGCGGGGGAATAAGATTCTGGGATCGACTTCCCCACTGGCTAACGCTACGACTCTGACATGTCGTCTTCCAGCTCTTCTACATCGGGCGAGGAAGATCCATAGGGCTCTTCTCCTGAGGGGTCGCCATCTCCAGCTACCTCGGGAGGGCTCACGACCGAGGCAGTTCCCGCTCAGGCGGGGTCAGTGCCAGGACCGACCGTCACCAAGGGCGCCGGGGGCGAAACACCTGCGCCTTCCACTTCCGAGCTTCAGAATGGGCCCTAGGCCTGATGTATCGTCCTGTTTTACCTCCTTCTTTTGTTTGTCTCTTTCTTTTTTCAAAAAAGGACTTCCACTTTTTGTAAGGCAATAAATAAAATCTTACTTGCTTCACGCTATCCTTGCCGTGATTTGATCAGCGTATCTGCAGTAGTTGGGAAGGACTGATACTTTCTGCGCAGATCTCGCATGATGGTTGGGTGAGCGTCTGACAGGGTGCCTTTCCGCATTCTCATGCTTTAAATGCCTGGCCGCTTCGTGTGTCCCGCTGGGGCGGAAGACGAGAGGTTTGAGGTGACCGTTCATAGGGGGAAATTCCTTTGGCGTGTTTTCGAGGAGGGAGTCGTTTAAGGCGATTAGCCTCCCTTTGCCTATAAAAAGACTAAAGGGCGTCCCTTCCTCTCCATCGCTTAGGATTTTCCCTGACAGTCTTTCCTCGCCCCTTCTTCACGTTGCGTTGTGCCGTTGCATTCGGAGCATGGAGGATCCTTCGGAAGATGATGCTACCGATGATGGAGGGTGGCAGGTTTTTGCCGCTTCGGGTTTTGAGCAGGTCCGACGGTTGTCGCGCGGGTTTGAAGGGGGTCCGATGGTCGTCGCGCGGATCTGGAGAGGATTTTGACGGAAAAATCACACCGTTTCCTCTATCAGTTCCGACGAGGCTTCCCGGAGGGGGGCGAGATGGAAGACGGATGGGGGCATCCAGCATCTCCGCCGCCCGTCCTCTCTGCTCACTTCAGGGAGGGGGGGAGAAGCAAATTAAGCTCCCTCCTTTCCGGGCCTTCCCCTACCTCCTCGTCCAGCTACACTGGACTTCTTTTTCTTTCTGGCAGCCTCTTTTTCCCTCTTTTGCTCTTCCTTTCTTTCACTCTTCGGAGGGTGCTTGCTCTCTGTACGTTCCAAAGAGTTGGTAGGTTGGAAGAGAGGAGGCCTTCATAGGTGTTCCCTCTTCCCCAGCCTCTGTCAACTTGAAAGGTAGCCTTCCCCTCCGCAGTCCCTCTGTCACCTTTGTCATGGGCCACCCGAGCCAACTAGATCAACTACCTTTTATCCGAGCCAGTTTCTACGCGAGGCAGAGTCAGTGGTTGGACGCAAGGAGATCAACCGAGTCAGCCGAGCAATGGCCTCTTGCAGTGGTGCCAGATGGATTTTTTGCTTTCTGTTGTGTAATGTATTGGCTTTTACCTTTCTGATGTACCAACAATCGTTTGGATGAAAAGGAGAAAATTTTATTTCACTCGGATTGTTTGCACGAACTTCAAAAGTAGAACTTGCGTAGTGTGGCTGCATTCCATGTCCGAGGGATGGGTTCCCCATCTATTAAAGATAGCCGGTATGCTCCTTTCCCGAGTTTCTCGACCACTCGGTAGGGGTCATCCCAGTTAGGGGATAGCTTGCCCGCCGCTTCAAGTGGTTGAGAGGCTTCGACTTTCCTAAGGACGAAGTCTCCTGGTTGGAAGTGCCTGTCTCGGACTTTGGCGTTGTAGTATCGAGCGAGGCGGTGCTGGTATTTCATCGCTCGGATGCTGGCAATCTCTCGGAGTTCATCCGCTAGGTCGAGGTTCTCGAGCAATTTTTGCTCGTTTACCTCGGGCGAGAAGCAGATGACTCGGAGGGAGGGATTGGTGATCTCCAACGGAATGACGGCCTCGGTGCCATATACCAACTGGAAAGGACTCTCACCGGTTGCCGTTCTGGGAGTCGTTTTGTGGGACCAAAGTACGCTAGGTAGTTCCTCGAGCCAGTTGCCCTTGGCCTTGCTGAGTCTAGTCTTGATGCCTTTTAAGATAGTCTTATTGACATTCTCGACTAGCCCGTTGGCCTGAGGGTGGGCGACCGAAGTGAAGTGGTTGCGAATACCTAGGTCGGCACATCTGTCTCAAAAATAACGAGAGTCAAATTGTAAACCGTTATCGCTCACTATCACCCGGGGGATGCCGTAACGACAAATGATCGATTTCCAGACGAAACTCTAGACGACTGTCTCGGTGGTCCTCGCCGTGGCTTCGGCCTCAATCCACTTGGTAAAGTAGTCGATGGCGACGATGATAAACTTCTTTTGGGCCTGAGCCGTAGGGAACGGCCCAAGAATGCCGATCCCCCACCGAGGAAAGGGGTATGGCTCGGTCAGGGTGACGAGCTCCGTAGCCGGCTGATGGACTAAGTGGTCGAATCGCTGGCATCGGTCGCACTGTTGCACGTAGGCCGTGTGGTGAGGACACCCGAGCAAGAATACGGCTCGACTCCGAGAGCCGCCAGTACCGGACACGTAGCACGACTCGGTCAACACCGACTTCTTTGTGGCTGGGGGACAGTCTGGAGTCTCCCCTGGAGCTTTGACACTTTATTACGTATTTTTTATACATATTTGTATTTTCTACGTATTTGGGTCGTATTTGTATTTTGTACGTATTTGGTATGTACTTGGTCGTATTTTGTATTGGGTACGTCTTAGGTGTGTCTTTGGCATGTATTTGGGTTTGCATCATTTTGGGATTTCAAATTTCAAACGGGTTTGAATTCAAACTCCAAGGAGGGAGAATGGAGCCCATGGAATTTGAATTTCAAATGGGTTAGACACAAACTCCAAGGAAAGAAAGTGGAGCTCATGATGGGTTCCAACTCCAAGGAGGAAAAGAGAGCCCATGAATTTGAAATTCAAATGGGTTCAAAATCCAAGGAGAGAAAGTGGAGCTCATGATGGGTTCTAACTCCAAGGTGGAAAAGAGAGCCCATGGATTTCAAATTCAAATGGGTTCAAATTCAAACTCCAAGGAGGGAAGATGGAGCCCATACTCTATATATTACCTTGTATTCCCCTCTTGGGAGGATTGATGAATGAATGAAAAAATTGAGTTTTTGCCAAGAGCATTTCCTTCTTCTTCCTCCCCTCCCCTCTAGGGTGTGACTCCCTCTCTCTTCTTCTTCCTCTTCCTCTAGGGTGCGACGCCCTAGCCCTCTCTCTCTATCATTCTTTGCTACTCAAGCTACTGGGAGATGACCTCCCCAACCTCTCCTCAAGCCCGGAGCTCAAAGATCGTGGTCGTGTTGCAAGCGCGGAGGACGTAGATCTATGTTGTCCTGCGCCCCCGTCTAGCTGTCTGCCTGCAGAATTGGGCCGCAAAGATCAGGTTGTAACGTCCATCTCTTAGCCTCAAATCCCATCACTCTCTTCTTAACTTTTCTTCCTCTTCCTGTCTCCGAGACACTCGCGAAAACCGCATGCCAAAATTCGCCCATTTGAGAAAATTCCCTTTGTAAGCCTTTTACCTGTGCTGGCTGCCCCTGTGCAGACCTGCATAAAACCTGAACCCTGAAGATCACTTTGGTACGCCCCTTTCCCAACCTCAGATCATGTCTACCTCTTGATAGAAGTTCTTCATCTACCTGTCCTCTATCTATCCTCAAAATCCCGTGCCGAAACTCCATCTGTTCAAGAAATTTCCTTTAGAGCCCTTTTAGTCACGCAGACTGCCCCTGTGCAGTCCCGACGGGACAGTGCTCAATCACCTCCAAAGGGATGACCCTCAAATCGTCTCAGAATGACATGAAACTTTCAGCACTGCTTAAACACATCCTAAACACCTCTCAAGAATTTTCTTGTGCATGTTAAAACCCTGTTTCATTGCCTTCCATGTCTACCTTCAGCCCCCTCAGTTCTGACTGCACTGGACTGCAAAACTGAGTCTTGTCTGTCTCTACTCCCCACGCCCAAAACCTCCACTGCACACCACACCACCACTGCTACACAATCATTCCACATCTATCAGCTATCCACCAGAGAAAACCCCGCCCCATTCGCCTCCAGAAAACCCCGTTTCCAGCCCCATCTTTGGTCCCCTGTCCAGCTGCCAGCAGACAGGCCAGAACGCACAGGGTTTGCTACGGAAATTGCCACGACCACCACGGCACTCGGTTGCAGTTTTCCTTCCACTGGGGACATCGGGACAGTACCACCAGCGTCCACACCAAGTTTCGTGACCAACGGACGAGCAGAAGGTCACGTGCCAGGGTCTTCATCCAGCTGCTCCCCTACGCGCGCGCAGGCCAGCCAGCAGCCTGCCCACCGCTCGCGACCACTCCGGAGATTCCAGCCAGCGTTGTCGGCTTCCCTCGTCTTCCTGGAGGCTTTCCATCCTGCACAGTGTGCTACCAGGGGCATTGGCATCTTCCTCGGCCTCCGTGGCGTGCCACTCTTGCTGCTGGACCTAGTTAGTGCCGACTCGCGGCGGCTCGCGTACGATGAGCTTCACCGACCCGGTACCCGTCACCCCACGTTGCACGACCCCGGATCTCGCTGTGTAGCCTTTTACCTCCCTACGAGGAGTGGGCTGTGTTTGGTTGTATTCGTTTAGCATTGTACCAGGGATCGTGTGACTTGGCCGGGTTTCTTCCCCACGCCCCAAGTGTAGAGGTACGCGTCCGTTCTCCTTCTCGGTTAGCTTGCTCCTTAGTATATACTCTTGAGGCCGCTGCTTGTGTGTATGTTAGGTTCCTAGCCCATTTATAAATTATAGTTCACTGCTACGGTGAGAGAGTGTGACCGTCCCGTGGCTCATCCGAGTCACGAGTGTGGAGCTACCCACCCTAGACTCGCCGATTTTCTCAACCGTGCGGATCGGCGCGCTTCCCTCTCTTGGGACGCCTGTGAGCCTAGTTTCTTGTTACTTTGGCATAATTTCCTTCTAGGTAACTCTAGGTGTCGCGTCTACGCCATTCAATTAATTGCAAAGTTGCTGGTCTAGTGTTCACTTGGTCGCGTCTTCACATAGAGTCCCCATTCGCATAGCGTCCCGCATCAAATTTGGTATCAGAGCCATAAGTTGTCTAGGGTGCATTTGAGTCTTTGTTCTACCCCCTTTTGTCCCTTAGAGTCTTGCATTAGTTTGCATTATAAAAAAAAAATCCCCTTGCATTTCGTTCCATTACATGCCCACTCGACGTGGTACAGATTACCAACACCCGGTCCCAATGGCTGAACCTAGGAATGCTGCCCCTAGTGACTTCTCCCTTCAGGATATGATGCAGGCTCTCATGAATCGGATAGATCAGTCCGATAAGAGCTTTAGAGATCATGCTGCATTCATGGAGGGCCGGATGAAGGCCATGGAGGACCGGATGGAGGCTTCCGATCGGACCATTCAAGGTCTAGTTGGACGGCCCAACCAGGATAGAGCTCCACGTGAGGATGTCCCCGGGCAGGCCCAAGGCCCACTTGACCCTGCTCTTCGGCCCGCACACGCTAGGGCCGACGACCGGAGACCACATATTCAGGAGTTTGATGATTTTGGGTCCGATAATGAGGTTGAGGGTTATGGTCGTGCTCGGCGTGGCTATAGGCCCCATAGGGACGACGAGGATGACCGTCTCCTTAGGTCCGTGCGTGCAGATCCTCCCACCTTTGATGGGTCCTTGGACCCTAAGGTTTATGTTGATTGGGAAGCGGGTATGGACCGCTACTTTGAGTGGTATGAGATGACGGACCACCGGAGAGTCCGATTTGCCAAAATGAAATTGCTAGGACAGGCCCAGACTTATTGGAGAAACGTGGAGAGCCTATTGATGCAACGACATCAACCCCAGATTGAGACATGGGATGATATTAAGGTAAAGCTCAGGCAAAAATACCTTCCTGCCACATACCGTCAAAGGCTTATTGATAGGTGGCAGAGTCTTAGCCAAGGGGATCGGGCCGTGACCGACTACATCGCTGACTTTGATGAGTACTACTTGCGATGTGGGGTCACGGAGGAGAGTGCCATGACCATCTCTCGCTTCCGTCGGGGTCTGCAGCCGCACTACCAGTATGAGTTATTTCGCCGCCATGCCACGACCCTGGAGGAGGCTTATCAGGTCGCACTCGAGTTAGAGCAGTTTGAGTCCGAGTTTGCTCCGGTCCAGCGCCTGGGACCCACATATCCTCGTGGGTCGGACCCTCGTGCTATGACTGGACCTTACCCTCGGGGACCTGTGGCCCGTCCACAGGAACCCACTCGGCAGGACTTCACTGTCCCTAGACCTCGTCCTCCCCCTCCGAGGGACTATCCCCCTCGACCCCAGGCTCCAGTCGCGGCCCCTCGGCCTCAGCAGCCCACCATTCCTACCCGACCCCAGCTTCCACCAGCCCCGGCCCGTCGTGATGACAAGGGAAAAGGGCCGATGACTAGTGGAGCACCTCAGGGCACTGGGTCCCGTCATGAGTGTTTTAGGTGCGGAGGAGTTGGTCATTATGCTGTTAGTTGTCCTACCCGATCTTCTTTGGTCATCGGGGAGTCTTCGACCGGTGAGCTCGCACATGGAATCGTATCCGTCAGTTATGAGGCTGACCAGGAGCTCGCGGAGGAGTTCTTTGATGAGCTGATTGAGGGCGAGCAGCTAGATGTGCAGGGCACGCTGTGCCAAGATGATGTTCAGCTGGGTGTTGTCAGGTGTATCTTGACCCAGCCGTTGGTGAGTGATGACTGGCGTCGCACCACCATCTTTCATACCTTTTGCCGGCTGGGTGGGAAAGCCTGTAAGGTGATCATAGATAGCGAGAGTTGCATTAACGCTATCTCCACGGGTACTGTGACACGTTTAGGGTTGACCCCCGTGGATCACCCCTCCCCTTACCGCGTGTCATGGGTAGATTCCACCTCTATTCCTGTCAGACTGCGATGTCTGGTGCCATTGCAGTTCCATGCCTACCAGGACGGGATCTGGTGTGATGTGTTGCCAATGGAGGTAGGCAGTATTATCCTAGGAAGGCCTTGGTTATTTGATCGGGATGCTACCCTCCATGGCCGGTCAAACACATGCACATTCGACCATAATGGCCAACGGATTACCCTTCACCCGTCCCAACCAAGGAGTCCATCAATCTGGGGTCCCGTTGGGCCTAGTACCCCGACTCCTGCTATTCCAGGGCCCAGTACCCCATTGCTAGCTCAGGATACGACCTTGCCTCCGGATGTCCCCGCCCCGAGTGTCCCTCCGACTAGGAGGTTGATGCTAGTCAGCTCCCGGGAGTTGGAGCGTGACTTTGTTAGAGGGGACCCTATTTTTGCCATTGTAGTCCGAGAGGTGGTTGGAGAGACGGAGAGTGATCTCCCATATGATGTTGCTGATGTCCTTCGGGAGTTTACTGATGTATTTCCCGATGATTTACCCGAGGGTCTTCCACCCATGCGGGACATTCAGCATGCTATTGACCTGATTCCGGGGTCCTCATTGCCCAATTTGTCACATTATAGGATGAGCCCCGCTGATCACGCTGAGCTTCAGCGTCAGGTTGAGGAGTTGATGACAAGGGGATCTCTCCGTGAGAGCATGAGCCCATGTGCTGTCCCTGCCTTGCTTGCCCCTAAGAAGGACGGTACTTGGAGGATGTGCGTCGACAGCCGTGCAATCAATAAGATCACGGTAAAATATAGATTTCCCATTCCCCGCTTAGATGATATGCTCGATATGATGGCGGGAGCCACTATGTTTTCCAAGATTGATCTGAAGAGTGGCTATCACCAGGTGAGGATCAGGCCCGGTGATGAGTGGAAGACGGCCTTTAAGACCAAAAATGGTCTTTACGAGTGGCTGGTCATGCCCTTTGGGATGACCAATGCTCCCAGCACTTTTATGCGGCTGATGACTCAGGTCCTTCGACCTTTGATTGGGGTCTTTGTGGTGGTATATTTTGATGATATCCTTATCTATAGCCGCACTCGGGAGGCCCACTTAGACTATCTACGGCAGGTCTGTCTTATTCTGAGGAGAGAGAGTCTTTATGCTAACCCAAAGAAATGCGCTTTCATGACTAGTCAGGTCACATTCTTGGGGTTTATCGTGTCTAGCGAGGGAGTCTCTGCTGACCCGGAGAAGATCAGGGCCATAGTGGAGTGGCCCGAACCTCGTACTCTTCATGATGTCCACAGCTTTCACGGACTGGCGACCTTCTATCGCCGCTTTATTCGAGGCTTCAGCTCTATCATGGCCCCAATTACAGATTGCATCCGAAAGGGGATGTTTGAGTGGACGAAGGCCGCCTCAGCCGCATTTGGGCTCCTCAAGGAGCGCATGACCCAAGCACCTATTCTTAGACTTCCTGATTTCACGAAGGTGTTTGAGGTCTCTTGCGATGCCTCCGAAGTTGGTATTGGTGGTGTTCTGAGCCAGGAGACCCACCCCATTGCTTATTTCAGTGAGAAATTGAGTGATGCTAAACTGCGTTACTCCACATATGACAAGGAGTTTTATGCAGTTGTGCAGGCCCTTCGGCATTGGAGACATTACTTGTTACACCATGAGTTTATTTTATTTTCTGATCATGAGGCGCTCAAGTATCTCCATGCCCAGAAGAAGCTCAATTCTCGCCACAGTCGATGGGTGGAGTTTCTCCAGGATTATACCTTTGTGCTAAAGCACAAGGCCGGTGCAGAGAACCGAGTGGCCGACGCTCTGAGTCGTCGCGCTTATCTTTTATCCACCATGAGTATAGAGGTGGTTGGGATGGATAGGATGAAGGAGGCCTATGCTGATTGTCCGGACTTTGATCTGATTTATACCACCCTCTAGGTAGGACCATCCCGAGAGCATCATGATTATGCCATGCAGGACGGCTACCTTTTTCGGGGGAGTCGCTTATGTATTCCGCAGACTTCAGTTCGCGACTTCCTCACTTGGGAGATACATGCAGGAGGTCTAGCCGGACACTTTGGTCGGAACAAGACCATCGAGGCTGTTGAGCATCGGTTTTATTGGCCTAGTTTGAAACGCGATGTTGCTCGTATTGTGGCCCAGTGTCGCACTTGCACTGTGGCCAAGATGACGAAGCAAGTTTCTGGCCCATACACTCCACTCCCTGTGCCCGATAGGCCATGGCAGGATATTAGTATGGATTTTGTTTTGGGTTTGCCACGGACCACCCGTAGGCATGATTCCATCTTTGTGGTGGTTGATAGGTTTTCCAAAATGGCCCTCTTCATTCCTTGCTCTAAGACTTCAGATGCCTCATGGGTTGCTCATTTATTCTTCTCTAGTGTAGTGAGCCGATTCAGACTTCCTAAGTCCATTGTGTCAGATCGAGATGTGCGGTTCACTAGCTACTTTTGGAAGACCCTTTGGCATTTGTTGGGCACTCAGCTCAAATTCTCCACAGCTTACCATCCCCAGACTGATGGGCAGACCGAGGTAGTTAATAGAAGTTTGGGGAATCTCTTGAGGTGCTTGATTAAGGAACGCGAGAGGGACTGGGATCTCATTTTGCCACTTGCCGAGTTTACATATAATGACTCAGTCAATAGGTCCACAGGAATGAGTCCTTTTGAGGTTGTTACAGGATATAGACCTAGGAAGCCAGTGGATCTAGTTCCCTTACCCATGCATGCTAGAGTGTCACAGTCTGCAGAGTCGTTTGCCGAGCATGTTAGGGGTTTGCATGATGGTATTCATCGCCATATAGAGACCAGCAACGCGCGATATAAAGAATTGGCTGACGCTCATAGACACCCCCGCGAGTTCCAGGAGGGAGATTATGTCATGATCCGGGTCAGACCGGAACGATTTCCTTCTGGAGCTGTGAAGAAACTACAGGCTCGTGGTGCTGGCCCCTTTAGAGTAGTGAAACGAGTTGGATCCAATGCATATGTTGTTGACTTACCGGATGACTATGGTATCAGTTCCACATTCAACGTCTCGGACTTAGTCGCATATAGGGACCCAGCAGTGATCCCTAGTGAGTTGTTTGGGCCTTCTCCACCCCTTGTGAGTGAACCCTCCCCTGAGAGTCCACTTCCAGCCCTGTCACCGCAGCAGCGTGAGCGGATAGAGTCTATACTAGATGAGCAGGTGACTACCACTAGGAGTGGCGTGTATCACCGCTACTTGGTGCGTTGGAGAGGACGACCTACGTCTGATGATGCATGGATCACCCGGACAGAGCTTGAGAGAATAGATCCGGACTTGCTCGAGCGATACCAGAGCGATGGAGACCCTTACTCGACAGGGTCGAGTTCTTCCCACCCGGGGAGAATTGGTGAGGACACCCGAGCAAGAATACGGCTCGACTCCGAGAGCCGCCAGTACCGGACACGTAGCACGACTCGGTCAACACCGACTTCTTTGTGGCTGGGGGACAGTCTGGAGTCTCCCCTAGAGCTTTGACACTTTATTACGTATTTTTTATACGTATTTGTATTTTCTACGTATTTGGGTCGTATTTGTATTTTGTACGTATTTGGTATGTACTTGGTCATATTTTGTATTGGGTACGTCTTAGGTGTGTCTTTGGCATGTATTTGGGTTTGCATCATTTTGGGATTTCAAATTTCAAACGGGTTTGAATTCAAACTCCAAGGAGGGAGAATGGAGCCCATGGAATTTGAATTTCAAATGGGTCAGACACAAACTCCAAGGAAAGAAAGTGGAGCTCATGATGGGTTCCAACTCCAAGGAGGAAAAGAGAGGCCATGAATTTGAAATTCAAATGGGTTCAAAATCCAAGGAGAGAAAGTGGAGCTCATGATGGGTTCTAACTCCAAGGTGGAAAAGAGAGCCCATGGATTTCAAATTCAAATGGGTTCAAATTCAAACTCCAAGGAGGGAAGATGGAGCCCATACTCTATATATTACCTTGTATTCCCCTCTTGGGAGGATTGATGAATGAATGAAAAAATTGAGTTTTTGCCAAGAGCATTTCCTTCTTCTTCCTCCCCTCCCCTCTAGGGTGTGACTCCCTCTCTCTTCTTCTTCCTCTTCCTCTAGGGTGCGACGCCCTAGCCCTCTCTCTCTATCATTCTTTGCTACTCAAGCTACTGGGAGATGACCTCCCCAACCTCTCCTCAAGCCCGGAGCTCAAAGATCGTGGTCGTGTTGCAAGCGCGGAGGACGTAGATCTATGTTGTCCTGCGCCCCCGTCTAGCTGTCTGCCTGCAGAATTGGGCCGCAAAGAGCAGGTTGTAACGTCCATCTCTTAGCCTCAAATCCCATCACCCTCTTCTTAACTTTTCTTCCTCTTCCTGTCTCCGAGACAATCGGGAAAACCGCATGCCAAAATTCGTCCATTTGAGAAAATTCCCTTTGTAAGCCTTTTACCTGTGCTGGCTGCACCTGTGCAGACCTGCATAAAACCTGAACCCTGAAGATCACTTTGGTACGCCCCTTTCCCGACCTCAGATCATGTCTACCTCTTCATAGAAGTTCTTCCTCTACCTGTCCTCTATCTATCCTCAAAATCCCGTGCCGAAACTCCATCTGTTCAAGAAATTTCCTTTAGAGCCCTTTTAGTCATGCAGACTGCCCCTGTGCAGTCCCGACGGGACAGTGCTCAATCACCTCCAAAGGGATGACCCTCAAATCGTCTCAGAATGACATGGAACTTTCAGCACTGCTTAAACACATCCTAAACACCTCTCAAGAATTTTCTTGTGCATGTTAAAACCCTGTTTCATTGCCTTCCATGTCTACCTTCAGCCCCCTCAGTTCTGACTGCACTGGACTGCAAAACTGAGTCTTGTCTGTCTCTACTCCCCACGCCCAAAACCTCCACTGCACACCACCCCACCACTGCTACACAATCATTCCACATCTATCAGCTATCCACCAGAGAAAACCCCGCCCCATTCGCCTCCAGAAAACCCCGGTTCCAGCCCCATCTTTGGTCCCCTGTCCAGCTGCCAGCAGACAGGCCAGAACGCACAGGGTTTGCTACGAAAATTGCCACGACCACCACGGCACTCGGTTGCAGTTTTCCTTCCACTGGGGACATCGGGACAGTACCACCAGCGTCCACACCAAGTTTCGTGACCAACGGACGAGCAGAAGGTCACGTGCCAGGGTCTTCATCCAGCTGCTCCCCTACGCGCGCGCAGGCCAGCCAGCAGCCTGCCCACCGCTCGCGACCACTCCGGAGATTCCAGCCAGCGTTGTCGGCTTCCCTCGTCTTCCTGGAGGCTTGCCATCCCGCACAGTGTGCTACCAGGGGCATTGGCATCTTCCTCGGCCTCCGTGGCGCGCCACTCTTGCTGCTGGACCTAGTTAGTGCCGACTCGCAGCGGCTCGCGTACGATGAGCTTCACCCACCCGATACCCGTCACCCCACGTTGCACGACCCCGGATCTCGCTGTGTAGCCTTTTACCTCCCTGCGAGGAGTGGGCTGTGTTTGGTTGTATTCGTTTAGCATTGTACCAGGGATCGTGTGACTTGGCCGGGTTTCTTCCCCACGCCCCAAGCGTGGAGGTACGCGTCCGTTCTCCTTCTCAGTTAGCTTGCTCCTTAGTATATACTCTTGAGGCCGCTGCTTGTGTGTATGTTAGGTTCCTAGCCCATTTATAAATTATAGTTCACTGCTACGGTGAGAGAGTGTGACCGTCCCGTGGCTCATCCGAGTCACGAGTGTGGAGCTACCCACCCTAGACTCGCCGGTTTTCTCAACCGTGCGGATCGGCGCGCTTCCCTCTCTTGGGACGCCTGTGAGCCTAGTTTCTTGTTACTTTGGCATAATTTCCTTCTAGGTAACTCTAGGTGTCGCGTCTACGCCATTCAATTAATTGCAAAGTTGCTGGTCTAGTGTTCACTTGGTCGCGTCTTCACATAGAGTCCCCATTCGCATAGCGTCCCGCATCACCGTGCAGTCGCATTGCAAAGTGGGCCACCAGTAACCCTGCCGTAGCAGGATCCGGGTGAGTGACCTTCCTCCTGAGTGCGCTCCGGACAGGCCTTCATGAATATCTTGGATAGCTCGGTTGGCTTCGTCGGGGCCGAGACACTTCAGGAGGGTACCAGAGAAAGATCTCCGGTAGAGAGTGTCGTCTAGAACGACGAAGCGCCAGGCTTGGTACTTCAATCTACGGGCCACTTGAGGGTCGGAAGGCTCTTGAGAGTTCCGGAGCCACGACAGGTAGGGGGTGCGCCAGTCGCTCGGAATGGCTGAGTCAACAGTAAGGAGCTCCGAGTCAATGCTCGGGCGCTCTAGCTCTTCAAGGAGGACCGATCGGGTACCTTCGGGGTCGAGAGAGGAGGCCAGCCGAGAGAGGGCATCCGCTCGGGAGTGTTCCTCCCGAGCTATTTGGACTACCTCGAATCTCTCGAACTGTTGGGCCAGGTCTCTGACCAGTTGGAGGTATTTGATCATTGGTGCCTCTAGAGCTTCATACTCACCGTTGATTTGGCTAGCGACCAGATGGGAGTCAGTATGGATTTTGACTCGCTCAGCCCCTAACAGTCGGGCCATGCGCGCTCCCGAGATAAGGGCATCGTACTCGGAAGCGTTGTTGGATGCCTAAAAGCTGAACTTCATGGCGTATTGCAGTTCTGCTCCTTCGGGGGACTTCAGGAGGATTCCGGCACCACTACCGACCGAGTTGGAGGATCCATCAACGAACAACTCCCAGGTCGGCCCGGGCGCGGACGGGGATCTTTCTTCAGTCGGGATGGTGCTTTCGACGATGAAGTCGGCGAGCGCTTGGCCTTTCACAGCTGAGCCCGGCCGATAGTATATATCGTAGGCCCCAAGCATAATGGCCCATTTGACGAGTCGTCCCGAGGCTTCGGGGTGGGCCAGGATCTTCTTCAATGGTTCACCGGTTAGCACGGTGATGGGGTGACCCTGGAAATAGAGCCGGAGGCGCTTGGCGGAGGTAACCAGCGCTAGCACGAGTTTCTCGGTTACAGGGTAACTCCTTTCAGCCTCGTTGAGCACCTTGCTGGTGTAGTAGACCGGCCTCTCGACTCCCGAGTCATTTCTGACTAGGACCGAGCTAACCGTAGATGGTGTTGCCGAGAGATAGAACAACAAGACTTCACCCGGAACGGGCTTGGAGAGCACCGAGGGCGAGGCCAAGAACTCCTTGAGCTCGGCGAACGCTCTCTGGCATTCCTCATCCCATGCGAACGTAGCAGATGCCAATTTGGGCCCCCTCAACAGCTTGAAGAAGGGCAGGCATCGTTTGGCCGTGCGGGACAGGAACCGGCTGAGAGCGGCGACACACCCAGTTAGGCGTTGGACGTCCTTGATGCAGGCGGGCGGGCACATGTCCAGGATGGCCTGGACTTTGTCGGGGTTGGCATCGATCCCACGCTGAGTGACTAGGAAACCCAGGAACTTCCTGGATCTCACTCCGAAGGCACACTTGGCAGGATTGAGCTTCATGTTGTACCTCAGGAGGGTGTCGAAGGTCTCAGCGAGGTCGGTAAAGTGGTCTTCGGCCTTGGGGGTCTTGACGAGCATATCGTCGATGTAGGCCTCGACGTTCCGACCTAGCTGTCCTTCAAACATGTGGTTGACCAGCCTCTGGTACGTGGCTCCGGCGTTTTTCAACCCGAAAGGCATCCGGGTGTAGCAGTATACGCCATAGTCGGTGATGAAGGCGGTCTTCTCGACATCTTCTAGATCCATTCTGATCTGGTGGTAACCTGAATGGGTGTCTAGGAAGCTGAGTATCTCGTTGCCCAAGGTTGAGTCAACCAATTGGTCGATGCTCGGCAACGGATAACAGTCCTTAGGGGTGGCCTTATTCAGGTCGGTGAAATCCACGCACATCCGCCACTTGCCTGAAGCTTTTGGTATCAGGACGACGTTGGCTAGCCACGTCAAGTACAGGACCGGCCTAAAAAGAGCATTCTCTTGCCCCTTGGTGACTTGCGCCTTGATGATAGCATGTTTCTCTGGTGCATGCTTCCTCCTGTGCTGCTGTACGGGCTTCACGGTGGGGTCGAGGTTGAGCTTGTGCATTACAGTCTCCTCTGGTATCCCAGAGAGTTGATCGTCAGCCCAAGCAAAAACTCGGATGTACTCAGAAAGGAACTTTTTATATTGCTGTTGAACCTCAGACGGTAGGTCGGCTTCGATCTTTACTCCTAGGGTCGGGTCATCGTTTAGGAAAACCGCCAGCAATTCGCCACCAGGTTCGGTGGTTACGGATTTATCCTCGACTCCCCGGGGGCCCTTGTCCTTCCCGTCCGGCCTTGTGGCATCTACCGAGATATTGTAGCACCTTCTGGCCACGGCCTGGTTACCTCGGACTTCCCCCAACCCATTTTTGGTGGGGAACTTCATTTTCTGGTGATAGGTAGACGGCACCGCTTTTATTCGGCTGAGGATTCCCCGGCCGAAGATGGCGTTGTATGCTATCATACCTTTAATCACTATGAAGTCCACCATGACCGTAACAGTTTTGGGTGGGGTGCCGAGGGTAACCGGCAGGCTTAGGGCCCCCTCGGGATAGGTGGCCAGGCCATTGAACCCGCAGAGGGGGGTTCGGATCGGGCGGAGTTTGGATGGTACCTCCCCCATCTTAAGGAAACAATCATAAGACAGTACATCAGGGGCACTCCCATTGTCAACTAGAATCCTATCTACGTTACAATGGTTTATCGTAGCCGAAATCACGAGGGCGTCGTCATGCGGGGTGCTCAGCCCTTACAGGTCTTGGTCGGAGAAGACTATGACCTGGGGCTCACTCGGCGGGGCCTTGGGAGGCTCTATGGCTCGGCTCACCCGCTCGGCATGACGCTTCCTTCCTCGGCTGCTGTCGCCGCCTGATGCTGCTCCTCCGGAGATGACATTGATGTGTACCCCGCGGGGGGCATTGTCGATCTCCTCTGGGGCGCCTCGGTCTTCTTTACGCTCGGCTATGAACCGAGCTAGATGTCCCTGACGGATGAGGCGCTCAATCTCGTCATGGAGCTAGTGGCAGTCGCCGGTGTGGTGCCCGTGATCGCTGTGGAACAAGCAGTGCTTGTTGCGATTACGGTTCTTCGTTCTCATTGGCTCGGGTTGGCGGAGGAGGCCCGAGTCCTTGATGCCTTCGTAGATCTCGTAGACCGGCGCGGCTAGTGGGGTGTACCGCTCGTACTTCCGTGACGGTTCCTTGCGTTCCCCGTCGCGGTTCCGCCTCTTCCCCTAACCTGAGCTTGGCTCGGAAGCCCGCTTCTTGTCCCCCTCCCGACCCGAGCCGGTTGCGTCTCGGCAAGCGCTGAGCACCTCTTCGCACTCGGCGTGGCGTAATGCGAGAGTCACTAGCTCGGCAAGGGTCGAGAGAGGGTGGAGGACAAGTTCACGGCGGAGATTCTCATCCCGGGTGCCCCCAGTCAGCGCGGTTATGGCTGAGGCCACGTCCAGGCGGGGGATTCTCAGGGCTTCCGACTTGAAGCGGTGAATATAAGCCCAGAGTCTTTCCCCTTGCGCCTGTTTGAGGGCCAGGTGCCCCGCTACCGACCTTGGGGGGGCACTTCCGGTGAAACTCTCTTTGAAGACTCGCCCAAAATGCTTGAAGTCTCGGATGGATCCGGGGGCGAGGGCCCGGAACCACGCCTGGGCACCCTGGACCAGGGTGGTCGCGAAGGCTCGGCACTTGATGGCGTCCGACGCTCCATGCAAGCTCATCAAAGCGTCGAAGCTGTCGTAATGATCGGCCGGGTCGCCCTGGCGGTCGTAGAGCTTGAAGGTCGGGATGGAGGTTCTGGCAGACACCTCTGCCTTCAAGATGTATTCGGAGAACGAGGATTTCTTCTCATCCTCCGGGAAAGAGGTTTTCTGCAGGGCGCGGAGGGCGCGCTCTTGTTCTGCGAAACGCCTCTCGAAATCTCATAGTCGGAGGGATAACTCCGGCTGTTGTCGTGCCGTGGGGCTGGGAGGAGCGTCTTGGTGATCCCCGGGAACATCGGTCTCCGGGTTCGGACGGCGCGCCCCAGGCTTTCCCCGCCTTGGTGTGGAGGAAGCCTCTTGCTCCGGAGGCGGAGCCTGCGAGGGTCCTCCAATCTTGTTGCGGATGGTCTGCTGGCCGCGGAGAGTGAAGCGGCCTCCGGCGGTGTGCTGGGATGCATTCTCGCGAGGAGGGCTCCCTGACGGGGCGTGGGACCTTCCATCCCTAGCCGCCTGGGTCCTCATGAGTTCCACGAGGACATCTAGTTTCGCGTTGAGGGCCTGGAAGGCTTCAGCGCCGCCATTGAGTGGTAGCCCTACCGCCGCAGGGGTGGTGGTGGTGGTGGTGGTCCGTCGGCGGGGGCACTGCCGTTGGAGGGGGGGTTATGCGAGGCCCGAGAGGGGCCATCCCCCGCCGCTACCATGGCCTTTCCCCTGTCGCCGGTGGACCTCCTCCCTGAGCTCCTTCGCACCATACTGGCTCTTTGTACGTTTCCCACAGATGGTGCCAAATGAAGAGGCAAGATCTCGCGCTGGTCCTGAGCGGGCAGTGGATCACCGGATAGTGAACTGCAAGAAAGGGAAACGGATCAGGGGGCCCAGGGATGAGTCCCTGAGAAAAATCCTCCGATGCTTAAGTCAGTAGAACTATAGTGGGAGCAATATAGGGAGGAAGTAGCTTCTGCGCGAGATCCCTCTCCACCAGAAGGGTGAAGTGGTTCCTGCTCAGGAGTTTTGAGCGTGTGAATGCCCTTACCTTTCGCCGGAGGGTATCCCTGGGTTAAATAGTGCACCGTCTTCTGGAGTCCTGTAAGTCGAGGGGTCTCAGTGGAGGTTACGTCCTCGACGTGGGCTTTTATTGCCTTATCGTGGGAGCGTTATCACCTTGGGGAGCTGGAGTCCCTCACCTTTACAAATTCCTGCCCACAGAGGACTCTTAACGGCTGCATGGATAAGCAATCGTCGGCCGTACCGAGCTCAGAGAGGCCAGCCCTATCCAGGCGGTAGGCTTAGCTCGGACGAACATAGGTCGGATTGGTCGACATGCGCCTTCTTCCCCTGGGTGGAGAGATGGCTCGGGCATGGACATTTCCTGTGACCTGACCGACGCTCGGGCCTTCCGAGCCTAGAGGCCGCCTAGGAAGGTAGTATCCTCGAGCGAAATTTTTATTGGGCTTTCTTGCCTAAGTGGGCCCCAGGGGGCTGTCACCTGACTGAGCTGAGCCTTGTTGGACTCTGAGGGGCCTAGTTCGGCTGCTCTTAATTGGGCTACAGAAATCCCCATCTCCAAAATTTTTGTCTTTTAAATTTTAATTATTAATATTATTATTAATAATATTATTTATCAAAATATTTTTATTTTTATTTTATGTTTAATTTATAGTATGTGTTATTTTTTTAAAAAAAATTAAATAAAATAAAAAAATTAAATTGAATACATACCTATCAATAAAAAAATTATGAAGATTAGACAAATGTGACATATTAACTACCATCATTATCGAGTTAATTTATTAACTATCAAATCACACTAAATTAAAAATAAATTAATCCTAATATTTATTTATTTCTGAGTTAACTCTCCTCTTACCAAATCAAAAATAGATTAACCCCAGTTAACCCGACTCCCTACCAAAGTTGGAGGAAGAGAGGCCAACCGCCAGGTATTATAGCCGAGCTCAAGGAAGCTCGGGCTGAGGGAAAGATAGCTCGGGCCACAAGAGTGAAGCTCGAGGCCAAACTTGAGGAGGCCGAGGATTACGTGCACTCTTGCACAAATGGACTAATTGCATCACCCAAGGGGGTTGGCATCGGAGGACAACTCAAGGATACCAAAGATGGAGATGGGACCAAATGCTAACTTTTTATCAATGAGAATCAACAAAACAGTCCAATACTTGAAAAGTATAGAACTGTTCTTCTCTACCATTATCGTACGATAAAAAATAAGAGAACGCGTATCCGTCCCTTGATTAACAAGATGATTTCCGGTCGGCCGAATCCCGTGCCGCCGTTTTGAAATCCAAGACAACTGAAATTCCATCGGAAATCCATACGTCCCTAAGAACAGACCTTCGTGACTCCCAAACAGATTCTACGTAAAACCCAAAGACATTCTACCCGTCTATCTCGGACGTGGAACCTCCATGTACACCCTTATTTGCAACAAATGGAGAAAGCAGTCTCTTTCTTCAATTAATTTCTTAATGAACCATCTTATCCCACCACGTTTCTATTGGTGCAGACGAGAGTGTGCAAGTTGGGGCATAGAGGATCCATCCCCCGCCATACCTTTCTGTTACGATTCACGAAGAGGCCCGGTGCAGTGGCCCCGCGGCACACACCTTGCAACATAATTAAGACAGGCGCAGGATTAACGAAGGATGCACACTGATATGTGCACTTTTTATTCTCTCGATTTTTTGGGTTCATTTTAAACGTTGCATTCTAAACAAGGGAAAACCGCAGGTATATTGTTTCCTATGCCTTGGACCTCCGTCTCTTGCTCATTCTCTGAGAAGTGCGGACTCTTCCCATGGGAGCTACCACACCTGCATGCACGATCCCACGACACAACACGACAACACTACAACTCATCTTTCCAGTCGGTGTTAGCACTCGTCTCTATCTTGGACTCGGCAGCAGGTGATGCACTCTCTGATGTCGCAGCTGACGCCGGTTTTTGAAGCTTGAAAGGTATCGATGCGTGCTTCTTGATGAACTTGTAGAAGGCCACCACTGTTCGATCTGTATCAACGGTTATCTGCCCAAGGCGGAAAATTTTAATAATAAAAGAAAAAACGACGACGCATGTGAGAATGAGAACAACTCGGCAATAGCATTCGAGTTAATAGGAACCGGGACATATCCAGCATACACAATCTTTAAAAAGATGCAGTAATTACTGGGACAAAATGTTACAGAATTACCGAACGAAAATAGAAAATGGTGACAACCGAAGTTGTTCAGTTTCTACGTACCGGCTCGAAGCTTTTGTTCCCGGCCGGGAAGAACAGAAGCGTTGGGAATCCATCGGACTGCAACAGAAATATACTGATCAGTAAACTGATATTCAGAGCCAGAAAGAGACGTGGCCGCAACCAGTACGTGGTGTGCAACATCATCACGCATCCCAACTATCAGCACATAAACTACTAAAGCCATAGCCAAGCTGCAGAGGGTCCTCTTTGGAAGGAAGGGGGTCGGGAACAGAAGTAGCAGACCAGAGCAGTGATAGCAGTTGCTCCATGGGTCATCAATAGAATGCATGGTTTCTGGGGACCTGGCCAAATGAAAAGAGATGAAGCGAGAGGGAGACGGTACATGTGTGGGCTGGGCCAGCATTCTTGGTTACGTATCAACACATGTCACATGATACAAGATGTTTATCTCTAATCAAAAGAAGACCAACCATCTTCGGAACGCCAATTCTCAAACTCAGACAGCCCACAAGGATGTTCCACAATTCCGCACCATGGCCGTTGTCAAGCTCAACCCTATTATTGAAAGATGTTTGACTCTAGGATACTGGCATAAGCAAACATACCTTTGCCCTTGGATGCTCATTGGCAGTTCCGTCCATCTTGGCAATGAGAAGAGAATCAATTCCACGTAGATGTTTTGCAAGCCTGTTATAGGTTGGTTCCAGTGCTTGGCAATGCCCACACCATGGTGCATATATCTGTTTATCAGCCAAAAATCAAATCCGAACTGCAAATTGAACCATAACAATGGACAAGGAAAGGATCATCCACCTCGAGGAGAACATCCTTAGACTCATCTAGGACAATTTCATCAAAATTATCTCCAACGACTATTTTCACATCTCCGTCGTTCTGACAGTCCATAAGAATAGTTTTTTATCAGAAATATGATCGGTAACGCAACCAGTAAGCTGAAAGCTAGATATGTTACCTTTTCTGGGATAGGTTCTGACTTGTAGTAAGGCTTCAGCTTGTCCACCAAGAATTCCTGCCCAAATGCCTGATACCCAAAAAAACAACAAAGAAAGAAATCTGGTGAACATTGAAAATCAAATAAACTGTGAAGAAAGGGAAGGGGCTGTTAAAGTTCATAACCCAGTAGCAAGGACCATGAACATAAATGTTGTTTTAGTTTTGAAGGATCTGGAAGGGATACAATGTTGCAAACACACAAGATGCAGCAGTTTCACAACTGAAAGATCGGCACAAACAAAAATCATTAAGATTATTTTTCTATTATTTGTGAGTCAATGGGTAAGTTATTTTATGATAAAAGTGAATCAAGAAAAGATCTTTGTCAAATAATAAACCCAAGAAATGGAAAATTCTTCAACTTGAAATGATGTATATTTTTTCAGTGATATCCTATCTATTTTTTAATGATAACCCGAAACTAGAATAGCAAACCCATTTGTCCTGCTAGTAAACACCAACACTAGGCACCGATTCAGTAAGCTGGGAATTTTTTTAATAACTACACCAAGTCAGATATATATACCATAAATTATTCTGAATGCTGCTCAAGACCACTTCCAAGTGGTTCACTGTCAAGTGCCACTTTCACCAATAATTTCAACTAAACAGCATTGAAACATAGAACATGTATTCCAAACAAAACCAACCTTAATGCTGTCGAGAGTCACATCATCATCCAGAATGAATTTCCTGGAATCTTCATTTCCTGTGTATGCCAGGACCTGGTGCATATTTTTATTCACCAATTTTAGCATATAACCAAGATATTAGTTATGCAAAGAAAGAAAGCTTCCCAGCTATGGTCAAGAAAATAACCACACATAAGGAACTAGAAAATACACAAGGAAAGGGTAGCATTATACTTTGGGACCATCTCCTGTGACACCAAAATATTCCGATACTGGTTTCCCGACATCCTCATTGTCCATTTCAACATAAACAAAAATTAGCTGTGACAGGTTCATAATGCAATAGTGGTTAGTTTCCAGATAAATATCAGACAAAGAAAACAGTCTTTTCCATGTAAGAGCTGAAAAGGATTTATTCCTCAAAGCACAGCCAAGAACTTAATAATCAATATAACATTGCTAAGTTTGGAAAATGTGTGAAATCTACGAGTTATCATGGATCATTTATTACTGTCCAAAAATGAGGAAAATTAGAGCAAATAAAATTCTCTTCCAATAGCTAGAGGGTCTACAGAATGTGGTAATTAGTGATGAAAAAAACAAATGAAGCATAGCATAAGAAAAATTATACAAGCAAAAGCCATTCAAAGGATCTCTTACAATTTAATGCCCATCAAGAAATCCACATATATATGAACCAAGCATACAAGCATATACTTTCCTTCATACCTTTCCCTTGAACAATTTAGCTGCCTCCTGGAAGACTGGCAAAACTTTCTCAGAATCATTTGAAGCAGCAAAGAGCAAAAGCTGTCAAATAAAGAGACAAAGTATTATCCAAATTAGAAATTTATCTATAGCACTATGAGGTTCAGTGCACAAACATGCACACACAAGCTCACCTGTTTCTTTATTGGATTCTCAAAAATCAGTGGTGCATTTTCCCTGGTAAATGTTGTAACCAAAGGGAGCTTGTTTGCAAAAACAAATTCAGCAATAGCAGATTTTTTAAAATCACCATCTGCACAAAGTGGCATCATAGTGTCGGAACAGATTTCTAACAGATCTCACCCAATCAGAACAGATTTCACCCAGGATTCGCACAGCATAGAAGTTTAGCTTACCGAAATATGATATCTTCTCTGCCTCTTTCTTCAGCATGACCAAGACAGGACGTTTGGCTTTTGGGTCAATGTGGAAAAGCTTAGCAACATCACTGTTTGCAGTTTGGTAGAAGTTAACATCATCTTCAATTTTTGAAGCAGAGGCAAGCTCATCACTCTCAGCACCCTGCAGTGTTATAATGCAAGCTCAAAGGCATCATCACTACAATTATATTTTTCCTTTTGTTTTTACATAGTAATGCATTATGACTAATATCTAAAGAAACCAATGATATAGATCAATTGAAGACACTAGGAACAGAAGCCTAAATGACCGAGTGCTGAAACCTGAATGGAAGTTTAAACAGATCCAAGGGAGTAAACAAACCTAGAATCAGTTGAGCAATAGAACATAATGATCACGACTTAAGGCCGGAGAATAGAAGAAAAAGGATTTTTTTTCTAGAATCAAGTGGTTTTGTTTGGGCGTCCGGATAGAAACAGCATTAATAAATGGCGGGAAAATCCAAGTTAAAGGAAACATCGGTCGGCTGGGTCTCCACAGGACGCCTAAGTTATCACCAGAATTGTGTAATCCAGACAGCTTACTGGGCAGAAAGTAATAAGTGGGGGAATGAAATTACCGCTAAAGAGTCGAGGAAGCCTACGACCAGCTTAGTCTCAGCCGTCAGTATCTTCTCTGCTTCATCCACCGTTGTCACATTGTAAATTCCAGGTCCCGTCTTCTTTTTGATCCAGGTCACAATAGCTTCTCTGTAAATATGAAAAAATGGCGTCAAGAACCAGTCAGCCCAGATGAAGTTAAGAATAAAGGAAAAGAAAAAGAAAACTACAAAAAGTGCCTCATATCACTCTTGACGATCGCATTTGATTGCCAGATTCTCCTCTAACCTAACCCCCATAAAAGGGCATAGGGACGAGATAGAAACCCTAATAAAACCCTAGACGATATTAGACCCGTTAACGGAACAAACAGCAGATTAACAATGGAGAAATTTTCTTTTGAAAAAAAGAAGATGAATGATGTGAAAAAACATGCAGCCATAGAAAATGGCGCCTGAGAAATGAAATGACATGCCAGATCCATCGTCACCTCTTCCGCCGAGTTCCTTCTCACTTACTTGGTTCTCTGGCCCGGGTAGGGCTTGTGGTTGTCATCGCCATCCACGAAGAAGAGGACAGTGGGGAACCCCTGGATCTCGTACTTCTGCGCCAGCTCGCTCTCCTCCGTGGCGTCCACCTTGGCTAGAACGGCGTCCTGCCCGGCCGCCTTGAGCTCCGTCGCCGCCGCCGCGTACTCGGGCGCCAGCGCCTGGCAGTGCCCGCACCAGGGGGCGTAGAACTCGACCATGACGTGGCGGTGGCCCTCGAGGAACTCACTGAAGTTGCCGTCCGTCAGCACCACTACATCCTTGTCGTCGACAGCGGGAGGCGGCGGTTCCTCGTACCCGCCGTGCGCCGACGGATCGAAATCCTCGAGTTCGTCGTCGCCGTCGTCGTCGCCGTGGCCTGCACCGTATAAGTGGTCGTGACCGGGGGCTGAGCCCTCGTCGGGGTCCTCGAGGAAGCTGAGATCCTCGTCGTCGTCGGGGACATCGGACTTCTTCGGATCGGCGGCGGCGGCGGCGGCGGCGGCGGAGATCAGGGTGGAGGAGAGGGCGAGAAGGACGAGGAGGAACGGGAGGAAACGGGGGATCGCCATCGCCGAGATCGCCATACAGCTTTCTCTTTCTCTCTGTCTCTCTCCGCACGGACAACTGTTGCTGCAGAGATTTGAGAAAGAAGAAAAACGAGGCGGCTAATGCTTTTGCTGTCTGGGTGGGGAGCGTTTTTTTTTATTTTTTTCTGTATATTTAGAAGGCTCGTTTTAATTTTCGACTGCAAATACTTTGTTCGACCTCGATAGAGAGTAAAATACTGTATTTAAACTCGATTGACGGTATATGTGTGAGAGAGAGTGTGAGTTCACTTGACAATCTCTAAATAATTCAATTAATAAAACGGGCGTAAGAGATTTGAGACTATTTAAGAAAAATTAATTAAAAATAAAACATTTAATTATGACATAATGACATCATAAAAGTAGACAGACTTGTACAAGACCGGCGGGTGGGAATTTGTAGTGACAATAACGTTGAGACCTTGAAAAAATGGCGCTGGGCAACGAGTTTAACGGGTAATTCCACGCGGCGCATCACTATTGGTTCGTCTGACGCCAAAGACTGAGCGCTAATACCCACGACCAGATCCGAACGGACGGACCGCACCCAATAAAAATACTCCCCCCACCCCAGCATGCTGCCTCTTGGAAAATCATGCATCCTTCCCGGCGTGTCCGCCGACTTCACAACCCAACCCACACATAAAATATGATGCTTTACCTATAAAATTAAGTAACTTCAAAGTTGGGCGGAGGAGAACATACATCATGTCTTCATGGCTTGATTGTCTTCTGTATTCAACGGAAACGAGATACAGGAGAGAGGATCCCCGAGAGGACCAGGGGAGGAGGGGGAGAGTCGAGGAAATGTAATCTACCTACCAGATGCACTTACATTAGAGGACTCTTGTAGATAGAGAGAGACCCCTACTGGTACTACAGGCGCTTCAAAAGAAGTGACCCAAATCACGGTTTGCCGTCCCGCCTCGATCCGCACCGACCCGCACGACCCGACCCGACCCAGGCGGGCACCGGGTCGCGCGGGCTGGGGGTCGTGGACGGGTCGCACTGGACCGCAAGGTCCCGTGCGTCCCGCCACGTCAAGCTCCGGTGCGAGGCGGGACCCGGCTCGGTACGGCGGGTCGGGGGCGGTTCGCCCATTTAACGGGCCGAAGGGGGAGGAAGAGCTCCACCCCTCCCACCGACGAGCGGCGGTGCAGCGGCGGCGGACGGCGAGCAGAATCTTCGGACGGCGATCTGAGCGGCCGACGGCGGCGTTGGGCGGCGATCGGAGGTAGGTAAGTTAAATTTTTTTAAAATGGTCGGGGGTGGGGCGTCTGCCGCCGGGGGGGGGTGCTGGGCGTCTGGGCCGCCGTGGGGGGACGGGGGGGGTGCCCGGCGTCTGCCGCCGTGGGGGGACGGGGGGGACGGGGGCCGCCGTGGGGGGACGGGGGGGGTTGTTGTGCGTCCGTGGGGGACGGGGGGGGACGGGGCCGCCGTGGGGGGACGGGGGGGGGTTGTTGTGCGTCCGTGGGGGGACGGGGGGGGACGGGGGCCGCCGTGGGGGGACGGGGGGGGTTGTTGTGCGTCCGTGGGGGGGCGGGGGGGGAGGGGGGGTTGCTGTGCGTCCATGGGGGGACAGGGGGGGGACGGGGGGGGGGGGGGTTGCTGTGCGTCCGTGGGGGGACGGGGGGGGACAGGGGGGGGGACGGGGGCCGCCGTGGGGGGACGGGGGGGGTTGCTGTCCGGCTGGGCCGCCGTGGGGGGACGGGGGGGGGGGGGGGGGGTTGCTGTGCGTCCGTGGGGGGACGGGGGGGGACAGGGGGGGGGACGGGGGGGGGGTGCTGCCGTGCTGGGCGTCTGCCACCGGCAGGCGGTGGGGGGATGAGGGGGGGGGGGGGCGTGTGCGACCGTGGGGGTGGGGGGGGGGAGGAAAAAAATTTATTTTTTAAAAATGTAATATCTTTTTTTAATTTAAAAATATATGAATAAAATTTGTTAGATTGTCATTGTTTAATATTATTTTTGATGTCAGGTTGAATTTATGTTGTAGGAAAAATATAATTTTTATTTAATTCATCTTGTAGAATTTAATATATTGATATATTATTTAATTCTGGTTGTAGAAATAATATAAAGATCGTTTAATTCATGTTGTAGAAATATATTTATGTTTGATATATTATTTAATTAATGTTTAAATATTAGATTTAATTGAGATGTATTAAAATTTAAATTTAATTTTATAGAATTAATGATATTATTTTCATTATTAGTTGTAGACGTAAAATAATTTAATATAATATAAATAATTACTGATAAATAATTTAATATAATATAATTTAATTAGACATGTTTATAATTTAAATATATAATTAGTGATAAATATGTTACAAATTAATTTAAACTAAATGTAGGTCTATTAAATAAAAAATTAGCATTATATGCATGTTTTAGAAATAATGATATTATTTTGAACTAAATTATATTGACATGTAGTAAATATTGAATTTAGTCTTGCATATTGTAGAAATAATGATATTATTTTCATTGTTAGTCTCTGTTTAAAATAATGTACTTAATATGATTTGTAATTTTTACATTTAGGAGATACAGTTAAGTACTTAATATGGCTCCTAAGGAACGAACAAATGATATTGGGTGGTCACACGGAGTTTTGTTGGATGGCAACCGTAGGTGCTGGCGTTGTAACTATTGTAAAATAGAACACCGGGGAGGAGGGGTGTCTCGGTTGAAGAAGCATTTGGCCGGAGGAGCCGGGGCAGGATACTCTGAGGTTGCTGGGTGTACCCATGTGCCTAGAGATGTGAAACTTGCAATGGCTAGACACCTGCGTGAGAAGAGAGCTGAGATGAAAGAAAAGGAAAAAAAGAAGAAAAGGGATCAAGCGGCAGTGAGCGGGCGCCCAAGTGGCAGCAACGAGGAGGAATGTGCATGGACACCCAGTGACGAAGACGAACAAGCATGTACTGAGCAGGCTAATGTGTATGTCACTGTGAACGATCCATACGAAGCAGAGCTTCGTGAGGCAGTACGTCAGAGCAGGGAAGAGTCAAGACATCCCGAGGAGACTATAGTCCGTAGTCGCGAGGCCGCGAGGACCGGAGCATCAGGGAGTGGTGGTTCATCTACGACTCGACAATCACGAGGCATAAGGAGTTTATTGACTGGTGACTCGGGGACACAAAGGAAAAGGACACAATCGATCAACATCGAAGATGTGGAGCCCGGTGCACTATCCCGAGAGCATGGTAAGCAAACGAGGATGGACGATGCGTATGGCCAGAAGGGACGATGCGTATGGCCAGAAGGGACCTTTCAATGCAGCCAATAGCCCTTACTACAAGCCAATGTTTCAGGAAGCACAGATCCTTGGACTACACGTGCAGCCACCTACAGCGAGAGAATTGGCTGGCGTATACCTTGATGAACAAGTTGCTGAGATCAAGAGTTACATTGACTCATTCAAGCAGAAATGGACAAAGTACGGAGTCACACTGATGTGTGATGGATGGTCAGGTACCACAAAATCTAGCCTGATTAACTTCCTTGTTTATTGTGACAGACAGATATTCTTTCACAAATCAGTGGATGCGTCTGGTCAAATTCACAGTCACCAATATATTTTGTCATTGATGGAGCAAGTGGTGACTGAGATTGGGGAGGAGTACATTGTACAAGTGGTGACTGATAATGGGTCGAACTATAAGAAGGCTGGGGAGGAGCTAATGAAGAAAAAACGGCACATTTTCTGGACCCCTTGTGCAGCACATTGTGTAGATCTGATGCTGAAGGAGATTGGGCAGCTTCGTATGGTAAAATCTGTGGTCGAGGTGGCACAAAAAATCACGAAATATATCTACAACCACACACTTGTATTGGCATGGATGAGGGAGCACTGTGGCGGCGAACTGTTGAGGCCTGGCATCACACGATTTGCCACCAACTACATCGCATTGCAGAGCCTATTGAAGCACAAGGATGGATTGAAGCAAATGTTTAGAGGTGAGACCTGGCTGAGTTCCTCTTTTGCTGCTTCACGTGAAGGGGCGGAGGTCGAGGGGATTGTCAACACCTCGAATTTTTGGGATAGAGTGAAGATATTAGTGTCATTGATAGAGCCACTGTATGAGGTTCTACGATGCGTGGATGGGGATAGAGTACCAACCATGGGGTTGGTGTACAGCAAAATAGAAGCAGCCAAGCGGAAGATCCTTACAACGTCCAAAAAATATGGACCCACTATTCTGGAGATTGTGGGGGACAGATGGGACAGACAAATGAGCCGTGATCTTCACATGGCAGGTAAACACTTACATTCTCGTCCAATCAATGAGCTGTGATTTTCAGTTGATACTAATATGTAATTCATTGTCTTACGATTGCAGCGTACTATCTACATCCGGCCTTCCAATATGCTCGGGCCCTTGCTTATGACGATACGTTGATAGAATCGGTCAACATTGTGGTAGACCGATTGTCTTTCCCCCCAACAGATGCCGCTGATGCGTTGAATGAGGTATACTTGGATATTTTAACATTGACAATATTAAATGAAATATACACTTCATATTTTTTGATAATGCAGATGAAAATATTTAGAGAGGGAATTGGTTCATTTGCGACACCTAATGCCGTGGCCAGTCGTGATAGACTCGACCCAGGTAATGTGTCTTCACAATGTACCTTCTATATCTCGAGAAAGAATTTTTACATCTAATTATTATATTGTACATGATCTGTCTTAAACACAGCTGAGTGGTGGCTAAATTACGGCACAAGTGCACCCGTATTAAGGAAGATCGCAATGAGAGTTCTATCGCAAACATCCTCCTCGAGTGGGTGTGAGCGGAATTGGTCGATGTTCTCCTTCTTGCATACTAAGCTGAGGAATAGGCTAACACACCGCAGGCTAGACAAAATGGTGTATGTTCATTACAACATGAGGCTAAAGGTCCGGCATGTACAAATGGATACAAGGAGAGGAGAGGGAGATTACGACCCAACGGATGCTGTGTACTTGCGAGACGATGACGACCCTATGGTAGCATGGGTTGCAAGAGCCACAACCGAGTGTGGTGAGGCAGAATTAGACGAGGAGGCTGAAGAACCTGGCGAGACACCACGGCCTAATACTTTTCTCGTATCAACTGTACAAGAGGCAGTCGGGGAGGGAGATGACACCCATGTGCATTTGGGTGATGACGACTCTGCAACGGGACGTGATGATGAAATTAATTTAGATGAAGACCTCGTCATTGGGGGTGGAGACACATCGTATGCGTATGATGATACAGCATGGGAGCGATTGATCCAACCCCCATTAATTGAGCGTCAAGAGCCACCTCAGGTGAATTAATACATGAAAATCGAATCGCAAATTTCATTAGATAGCATAGTCATATATTTATGTATGATAGCAATATATTGCAGGTCGGTCCGACAAATGACAACATTGCGGGAGAACAGTGGTCCCGAGTTGCTGTACCGCGGCATTCAATATCTGCGGAACCAAGAAGGTTATCCACTTCAAGAGATGCTAGGGGGAGTTCCTCATTTAGAGAGGTGAAATTATATTGTCATTTCTACATTTGTTAATATATAATTCATTGGTAATTGAATATATTCTTCTTTCAATTGTGTAGTCTTCGGGAGCATCGAAACAACCATCTCAGTCTGCTGCGCCCCGACGCTCAACATCTAAGGCTAAGGCACCCAATCAGTCTTCTCAGGTATACGTACAGACTTACACAATAGAAAGTAAATTGAAAAATTATCTAAACAGACTTCTGCTTCTCAGGCATCTATAGGGACACAACATGCAGCATGTAAGCCGCCCCCTGCTCCACAGAAGAAAAAATCATCATGGACCACATTATTCACCAGCAAGAAGGACAAGGGACCACCATTAAATCCGATAGATTTTGCAGACATGGAGACATTAGATCCCAATGCAGATGACGACACTACCGAGCCTTCTGTTGAGCCCCGCATTAGTGGGAGTCATGACTCCGATACTGAGAGTACACCGATAGGGTCTTCATCCCATGGAGGTGGTGGTTCTCAAGGTGACCAACGGAGTCCTCGTGAGAATACGAGTGCTGGTGGCAGAGAGTACAGCAGTGGTCATAGTAGAGGTCGTGGGGGCCGTCAACATGGCGCATGGACAGAGGAGCAGCACTTCACACATGCCACGCAAGATGAGGACCACGGTGTTCCACTGCCAGGGACGAGACGGGCAGCTGATCATTGGGATCCCTACTATGGAAGTTCGGTTGCAGACAGTACCAGCTATCAAGGCATGTTGTCTGATTTTGAGAGGATGAGCACACATGACTCCTAGGGATCTGGAAGCTCGTATGGACGGTCATGGCCACAGCAGCCGATGTATCATGGCGACTCAGATAACAGTAGTTCATTTTTCCCATCGTATCCATATCCTTATGCCGCAGCTACGTCAGTAGAGGTCGTGTACGCACAAGGTTCGCATGAGTATGAATACTACGTACGCATGTACTGGGAGAACTATTCAGGTTCAATGCGCTATGAAGACTATCTGTCCTATCTGCGGACCACATTTAATGTCAGATTGTTTGGAGATGGGCACTGGCCCAGTTTGGGTCCATAGGCTTTATTAGTATGTATCATTTGGTTACATTTAGAACTAACTAATAATTAATTGTACATTTCTTCATATATAGAGTTTTGTACTTGTCATTGAAATCACTAATGTAAACTTTTACATCATTTGCATGTCATCATGGACGGACGGCGTCACCCTACGTGGGAGCATGGATATTCTGTTGAGGGTGATGGACATGTGCACTGTAGATACTGCGAACATCGCGTCACCAGCATACACAGGTTTGCGGAGCACCTTGCGGGAGTGGGACGCGATGTTCGTGCATGCGACCGAGTTCCGGGAGATGTTCGACATTCCTTTCGGACACAGTTACATGATAGATACGGTTCTCGTAGCACACCGAGGATATCTTCTTCTACGTCCCGGGTACCTCCACCACGAGCACATGGCGGAGCAGGATCTTCCTCCACGTCCAGAGTTCGAGCAGCACCAGCACCAGCACCAGTCGCACATGATAGAATTGAAGCTATAGATGTAGTGAGGACTTTTTTTACAGATTTTCATGTACCCTCCACCGCAGCACACGACCCATCATTTGTGCAGATGGTTACATACTTTCAATCTCACCCATATGTACCTCCACCCACTAGGATAGAGTTAGATTATACGGGTGATCAGTCTCATGTATCTGATGATGAGTTTTGGGATTCGGGCTTCACTGATGATGAGGATTAGTGAGTTTTGGGATTCGGATTACACACATGAGGAGGATGAGTGAGTTTTGGGATTCGGACTTCACAGATGGACACGGATTAGTGAGTTTTTGTATTTTATACTTCATAAATGAATGCCATTATTATGTCACTGTTTACTTTTACATATTTAGTAATTAAAATAAATTTTTATGTATTATATATAATAGGATGTTTAATTAAGCAGTGTAATATGTAATTTTTATATAATTTAATATGTATAATGTAGTATGGATCTATTATCATAAATAAACTATACATTCTAATATTTTTAAATATATATATACCATTTAATCTTTCAAAATAAATTTCTTAAAAATTTTAAAAAAAATTCAAAAAAATCGCGTGGAGAGCCAAAGGGCGGACCGGGTCGCTTTGTGACCCGCCCGACCCGACCCGTCCCGCACCGAGACCGGGTTGACCGGGTCAGGCGGGTCGACAAACCCTGACCCAAATATCTCACCCCAACTAGGGCGTGTAAACACTTTACGGGAAACTGGGCTTTCATGTAAAAAGATAGATCAGGTTCGAATGGGAGACCTCTCCCCCGTTGCCCGTTGGGGAGACGTTCTGACTTCGACCTGCCGTGGTAACATCGGGGTACGGACTTCATGGCTTGACCTCTGGCCATCACGGTATCAATACCCTGCGGATCACGTTGGCCCAAAGGCCCCTACCATCCAACCTAGTTCTAAGTTTTAACCAGGTACGAGCAAATTTTTGGTTGGTCCATAAATTTAACCAGATGACCGAGGCATACCTGTCTAGTATACTTGGGATGCATAGACATTTGCATAAAAGTTAAATATCACTTTTCAAGTTGTTGAGTTGTAACATTTTTCACGTTGCACATTTGCTCAGAGGTTTGTTCCACGTAGGTATATCGTAGGGACGTTCGGTGATGTTGTGTGTGTGGAGGTGTTATATCGTGTAACACTTTATTTTTTTATTTAAAATATTTTTAAATAATTATCACGTAAAATTAATTTGATGTGTCGATCACGTCATCAGATGACGTGACATGAATATCACATAAAAATAAAACTCTAATTCTATAATAATAAAAATATCTCATTCTCACTGTTCACGAGAAGATACATTTTTTTGTTTAATTTTTATATCACATCACTCGACGATGATGACGTGATCGACACATCAAATTAATTTAATTTAAAAAATATTTATTTATTTTTTAAAAAAATATTATAAATGAAACATCCGCATGTCTAATGAATAAGAATGTTGCACAAGACATTATTCCTCGATGTTATCCAAAGGCTCAATATCTATAGATATTGATAGATTATATACCCAATTTAATATCCGCTTGTTCAGGTAAACATAATATGCAAGATCATTTTCGAAGCGGATTAAGATATTGCATGCGTCTTTTGCTTCATAAAATATCCACTCATAAATCTTCTATATATAATGTATGTATGTATATTGTACATACATTGTTATATATTGTACTAAGATAAGATTTTTCTTACGATCTATCTGTATTTTCTGATAAAATATCAAACTTGTAAAAATTTACAAAAAAAAATCAGAGTAGTATTCGGATTATTCAAAAAATGTATTCAAAATCAAGAAAGGATAATAGAGAAGAATACGATAATATAGACATTGATTCGGAGTGAATACATATGATCACATGTCGTCCCCCCCCCTGCTTTTTTTTTTAAAAAAAAATCTACTACGAGTTGACAAGCTTATAGGGTATTTGGGAACAGTTTTTTTTTAAAATCTATTTCTATCTAAAAATTTGTGTCAACATAATTTTTGATTTAAAGTTTAAAACTGATAAAAATTGACACTTTCTGTTTGGCAGAGTTGTCTTAAAATTTAAAATTTATGTAGATGTGTTTGTCACCTCCGATGGTTGTAGAGAGAGAGAGAGAGAGAGAGAGAGAGGAGGGCGCCGCCGTTGCAGGGGGGTAGCCGGAGCCGGAGGGGGGGGCGCCGGAGCCGGAGGGGAGAGGAGGAGGGGCTGCGCGCGGGGGGGGGAGGGGGGGGGGGGCGCTGGAGCCGGTCGGGGACGGGAGGGGGCGCCGCAGGGGGCCGCCGGAGCTGGTCGGGGAGGGCTGTGCGCGGGGGGGGGGGGGGGGGGGGGCGCTGGAGCCGGTCGGGGACGGGAGGGGGCGCCGCAGGGGGAGGGGATGCGCGCGGGGGGGGGGGGGGGGGACGCCGGAGCCGGAGGGGAGAGGGGGAGGGGAGGGGATGCGCGCGGGGGGGGGGGGGGGGCGCCGGAGCCGGAGGGGAGAGGGGCGGGGCTGCGCGCGGGGGGGGGGGGGGTGCCGGAGCCGGGGGGAGGGGATTCGCGCGGGGGGGGGGCGCCGGAGCCGGAGGGGAGAGGGGGAGGGGCGGGGATGCGCGCGGGGGGGGGGGGGTGCCAGAGTCGGAGGGGGGGATCTGCCGGGGAGGGGGGTGCCGGAGCCGGAGGGGGGGGATCTGTCGGGGAGGGGGGATCCGCCGGGGAGGGGGGGAACGGTCGGGCGGGGGAGGGGGACGAGCCACGGGGGAGGGGACGCACGGGGGAGAAGAGAACGGTTTCAAAAAAAAAATTGATCAGGAGTTATTTTTTTTTTGAGAAAGATTTGTACGGGAGTTGGTTCTCTCCCTAAAAATTAGGAGAGTAGTACCAAACACCCATGATTAAAATTTCTCTCTCTTTTTTAAATTTAAGAGAGAAAGAGGTCAAAAAACTACAACCAAACACCCTATTAATTACTTTTATACGTGTCACTGCGTCATACATATTACTCGGCAAAGCCGACCGAAAGGATAATCCAGCCCACTTCTACACCACCACCTGATTAGCATATAGCTTAAATCGGACCCTTTTACAAAACTAGAGGGATCCGATCAAGCCCAGTTTTTCTTAAGCTCTGAGATCGAAACCTGAGGATGTTTAGATTTTTCTTACGATCATAACGCAAAACCACACCCCTCCCTCCCACGGCCACCCAATTTCGTAGATCCCAATTTCTTCTCCCATCGATCAGTCCACGATCGAGTCCCTCCCTACTCCCGACCGCCGATTTTTTTAACGCCTTTCGGTCTGAAAAAGGAACAGGCACCGTCCGCTTGACGATGCTATTCAAAGCTAAGGTCGCACATGCACGTCGTCACCTTGGAGTATTTCTTATCAATAATATATTGCATGTTAGAACATCAATGGCGTAGAGCCCACTCTACTAATCTTTCACCTTTTGGTGCTGTGGGTGATGCACAGTGGTCAACATCTGATCTCAATGCCAGCGTCGTCATACATAATCCACCGTCGGCCATACTTGTATGACCTTGACTTTTCATGAACGAAATAATCTTTTAGTAGAGCTTATTGAGATGTGTGATGAGGTACAATTTATAAATCATATTTTAAGTTATAAATGTATTCATAAGATTTTGTATTAGCTTTACTTAGAAATTAAAAGTTCAAGTTAGTGAGTTAAGTCTATGTTTCACCTATGCATTTAATTTTTTAGCACGTGGGTGCTGGTATATTCTCATTGAGAGAGAAAAATGTATCGTCTAATTATTTACCTATCCCGAGGACTTACATGATATATCCTCTAATCTTTCGTCTATCCTTTTTATGTTAGACGATATATTATCTAACTCTTCGTATATCCTTTAGACTTAGACAAAGGATCGTCTAAATCTGTCTCTTGTTATTTTACTCGTTAGATAAAATATCGTCTATGTTAAGTCTGATTAGACTATGTATCATCTATCACTCAATTTTTCATTTTCTTAGATGATATTCAATTTATTTAATTCTATCACATATATTAAATTAATTCTGATTTAAGTTTATAGAGACCTAAATTATGTTAAACTTGTAAACTTATTTAGCAGGATTGAGATGAATAATTATTTATTTTATCATAATTTAAAATAATATATTTATGAAAAAAAGATATTTTTCTAACAATTTTAGTCATGACAAAATAAATTTAAATTCATTATAGATTTCCCTTTTATATAATATCTTGTTGAAACATTGAACTTCTCTTGAGTTGGCAAATGTGTAGTGATTTCAAAATTTTTGATATTTTCTCCCTTTTTAATATATTAATAATTTCTCTCCTTTGTGAAAGCCAAAAAGAAATGAGACACATGTAAACTCTCCCTAAGATAATGACTTTCCTGTGAAATATATAGGTAGGAGGGTTGATACTCCCCCTATGTAGTAATCAGTTTCTCTCACTAAAGAGAACTCCACACATCACAAGAGTGAAACAGAAAAAGAGCACAAAATAGGGTTCGTGCCAATATGGTAAATTTTATTGATAAAGAATTACAATTGAATCAATGATAAAGAATAGAGAATAAAAAACACAATTAAAAGAATAAAATATTGAAGGGGCCTTTATTGCCACCTATGCCCACTATATCTTGGTCTGTTATGGTAGAACTTAGGGACCATATTTGCATTGTATAGGGCACTCTGCGCACACCACCAACTATAGGGTTTATGGCTACCATAATGCAACAACCGTTTGTATGTTTTCTCTAGAGATTCCAATAGCTCCTCATCTTGACTTTTATACGAGTCCATGAACTAACTAAAGTCATGCTTATGTTTCTTCAGATTGTTCAAGAATAGTGTGCACATCTCATTTTTCTCATGAAGTTAGAAATCCGTGCTAGTGCATATACCTTTCTGACCTAGCCACGGAGGCTCTAAGTGGTATGGCAGTGAGGACATGATCTGAAGCATAAACTTTAGTACTTGTTGTAGAGCTATGGACCCTAGTGGCTATGGATTGTGTCGCGGCTAGAGTAGGTATGTAGCGACCCGAGAATCCGATTACCGGGAAGGCCCGATAACCCGAGACTCGCACCGCCGCCCATGAGCCGGGAGGGCTCGGAAGGGCTAAAAGGAGTGTGGAGGCACAAAGAAATAGGAAATAAAGCAGGACAACCAACAACAACAAGCTGAAAGCAAGAACAACTACAGCTACAACAAAGTCCAATCCAACAGAAAGTACAGTCTAAAGTAGTAAAAACGTACCACATGCCAAGTGAACACTCGGCCCGGCAAGCTGGCAACAGAGAACCTCCGCTCCGCACCCTCGAACCACAAGGAAGAACCGCTACACCTGAAAAGCAGGGAATGAGTCTCCAAAACAGAGACTCAGCAGGGATCCCGCGGAACCCCAACCGGAAACAACGGCGGTAACGGAAAGGAGAGCTACAACTACAGCAGGAACAGCAAACCGGTGGCCGGTCAAAAACTCGGCACTATAGCTACTCCTACTGTACCGGAAGGTACACCTCGATCACGCAGACGAAGCTACCAAACCACGCTAGTACAGCCTACCGAAGTAACAACACACGGCAACCATGCCGCAGAGGCCTGTCCCCCGGACACAGCCGACCTGGACACGCTGTCCAAGGTGCAACCCCGACCATCCGATCGCGGGTACCGCACCACAAGACGGAACCTCGGTAAAGCCACTAGCGCTAGACTCACGACGCGAAGACCAACACACGCGCCACGGCAAAACAGCCGAAGGACTCAACGGTCGACACGACCGAAAACCCGAAGGTCAAAGCCACGAAAATTGGTAGTCTGTCACTCCCAACTCGACAGGAGTACCGCCGACGAGAAGCACGGCCGGTAGCGTCCCCTGACGTCTTACACCGCGCCGCAGGTGAACCGCCTGACGTGGTAGCTGCTACCAAAGACGCAGACACCGTACAAGTAACCACAAACAAGTGACTAGCTGGGGTCACGCCCGTCGACGTGTGTCTACAGTCCCCAACCACGTGTGCACACACAGACCACGCGTCCTAGGTCTGGCCCTCTGACTGGTTTTCCCCCGCAGCCGGACTCTGCCTACGACGAGGGGCCCTGACGGAAACCAGTCTAAAACCGCCCTCTGGGTAAGCCCGTACACCACTCCCTGGTGCGACCAGCACCGCGTACTGGTAGGCTACGACTAGTGGAGGGTCACTGAAGGAGTAGACTCTCAACAGAAAATAACGTCCGCATCCGACGACGTACGGGGGACACCCCACGTACCGGCCCCGTCACACGGTGACCACAGTCGGAGAAGACACAGGACTCGCAGTCCACGGTCACGCACGCACCGTGCGCGAGAGTCGAGAAAACTCAAGTGACGCTAAGCCACTGGACTCTGGATAGTCCTCTAAACGCACTACACCCAACGGTCCTTGAGTCACAAGACTCGGGGTCAAGACCGTTGCACGTGACAGCACAAGGCCGTCAATCTAGTCCAATCTCTAGGTCTAAAACCACGGTAGCACGAGTATCGAGACAACACACGAGTCGCCAAGACCACTCCCTCGGGAAGGGAACGCAAGGGACTAAGGCCACTCACACGGGCCACACGGAAAAACACAAAAGCATGATTCCCAAGGCAGCACACAAGCCGCCACGATGATTTCCCATCTTGAAACAAGCGGGAAACCTCCAGCCCCAGGCCAGACAACTGGACTCGCAGTCCAAGGCCAAACACATGGCCCACACGGGAATCGCCTTCCAAAGGAACCCACGATATGCGGGGGAGACCCCACCGCACACACACCGACACACGGTGACTCGATCAAGCGTAACACGAAAGCTCGGAATACATGGGGTCACCCGGACCCACCACACCTACGGGCACGGTAATCGAGGTAACACGGTCCCTCCCGACACCCCAAAAACAAGGACACGGAACCCATGGTATGTCCAGGATACTCACAAGGCCGGAGGTCGACCAATGGGTCCCAACCGGGTCGACCGGAGACCAACACAATGCGAACGGACGCTAAAAGGTCACCCGGACCCTTAAGCGTACGGGCACGTAAAACGAGGTAAACGGAACCTCCAGACACCCCAAAACACGGTCACGGAACTCCACTGGGTGTCCAAGACACACACGGCCCAAGGGGAGCACGATCAGCCGCAGATCGCCCGCCCCGGGCAGCCAGGCTGGTCCCTCCAAGAACGCGCTACACGTGCATAGCGCGTTCAGCCAGAACGCGCTATACGTGCCTAACGCGTTCAACACGAACGCGCTACATGACCATAGCGTGACCAGGCCAGGTCGCGCTATGATCCTATAGCGCGACAACCAGAACGCGCTGGGGCCGTAAGGCGCGACCCGAACCACCTTACTGTTCACCTTCTCCGATGAACGCGCCCTATCGGGGCAGCGCGACCTTCAAGAACGCGCTACTGGAGTATAGCGCGTTCTCAGTCCGCGCCCAAAAACAGTAGAAACCGCGGGAAAAGCCATGCCACGTCCCGTTCACCCCCAGGTGAAGGGGAAACAAAAAGGGGAAACCTTCCCCAAGCCCCTAGGCATGCATCTAAACCCCTGGATCGCCCAAAAATACCATAAATCGGGAGATCCGGCTCACACCCCAAAAACATGCATTTTCCCTAAAACGCCCCGTTTGGCCCGCTCGGCTCACCACGGCCTACGAAACTCATGGGAAAGGAAGTACACGAGCTGAGGGTCCATCACCCTACCACCACCGAAGATTACGCGCACCGTGGACGCCGATCCACGAAGAAAACGCCGTTGAAGCCTCGCCGTTCCACGAACTCACGGCCGAGCTTCCACGCACCTCCACCGCCTCGATCCTCATCTATCCTCGCCCGTGCCTCGCCCGCGCCGTCCCCACTGTTGGAGTTGGATGGACGCAGTCTATCTCCAAGAAGTATGGATCTAGAGGGGGGTGAATAGATCTACAGTCTAATTTAAAACCAGTTGTAGGTTCAAATGCGGAATAAAGGCAGATCTACTAAAACACTAAGTCGAGTGTCTAAACTTAGCAACAACACACGTGATCTGTGAAGATAATCAAGAGATTCAGTAAGAACAAACTCACAAACACAATGCACACAAAATTTTAGGTGGTTCGGTCAATGACCTACATCCACCCCACACTCAACCGAGTATGGCTTACTGCTACGCAACACAGCTTGCGTCCTGCTGGGCAATACAGCTTGGCCTACAAACCTCTGAGCAACACAGCTTGCTGTCCAGTGGAATCCTCCACTGCCCGCTGAGCAACACAGCTTGCTGTCCAGAGGATACACCTCTGCAAACCGCTGAGCAACATAGCTTGCTGTCCAGAGGATACACCTCTGCAAACCGCTGGGGAAGTACAGCTTAACCCGTCCGAGACCAAGTCTCGCCAGCTGAGGATTACAGCTTTACATGTCCAGTGGAAACCTCCACTGCATCCGCTGACATACAGCTTGAATAAGGGATAAAGTGGAAAACGAAAATAGAATGAAATAGCAATCGGAAAGCTGTAAATGAAGAACACAATATAGCTCTCAACAGAGCAGACTGGCCTGGATTTGATCCACTGTCCAGTGAACAAATATTCAGACTTCACTCTTCTTCTCTCAATCTCACTGTCTCTCTTTCTTTCTCTCTTTCTTTCTCTCTGTATCTTCTTCTCTCCTTTTCTTCTCTCACAGTGGATCTCGGTGGCTATTGTTTCAGACTAGACGTATATGCTTCGCCAACTTCGATCATCTTCTTCAGAAGATGAAGACTGATATTTATAATAGCAGCAGCTGGATAAGGCCGCGTGGCTTCCACGTTTTCTCGCCCAAGGAATTCTCCAGATTCGACATGCTTCCATCCACGTGGCAGCATCTGGTCACCTTGTCCTCCTGGGATCACGAGCCATGTCAGCAATCTCAGTAGAGAGTCCCTGTCAAACAGAGTATCGGATGATCAGGTTGAAGAACAACTCTGTATAGACTTATCAAAAGAACTTCGTTGTATAGATTTGACCAAAAACCTGAGACACTAACGAAGACACTGGACTGACACTAACTCGAAGACGAAAGACAAAACTGACACGAAGTGTGGTCACAAGGCGAGACAGACACGGGGTCTAGGAAAGACAACACGAGGACACAATACGGAAACGACACGAAGACAACTCGATGATACAAACACAGAAACAACAGAAACCGACACGAAGTGTGGTTTCAACATACGAAAGACACGAAGTCTAGGAAACACGACACGAAGACATGAGAGGAAAACGACACGAAGTCATGAGAGGAAAAACGACACGAAGTCATGAGAACAGCACGAGGTGAAAAACGACACGGGCTGACCACGACACGAAGACAGAAACAGAAATTGACACAGGTTGAAAACAACACGAAGACAAAAAATAGAAATTGATATGGAGTGTGGTCAAGGCGAGAAGGACACGAAGTCTAAAAAGAAAAACAGCACGAAGACAGAACAATAAAAACAACACGAAGACGTTGAATGCAACAGTGCAACATATAGACTTTAAGTCCAATGCAAAAGGCTGTACAGACTTCATGAACAGTGCATGATTGTACTGGACGATGTATACACTTAGCCTATGCAGACCAGTCCGATGTATAGACTTTAAAGAAATACATGCTACAGTGCAATGTCTAGACTTGCTGTGCCTTCGCCAAATGCATGCTACAGTCCACTGTATGGACTTAGAAGAATGATGCATGAGACGCTCAATGTATCGACCTTGAGCTTGCTATGCAGTGTATAGACTTAGAGCATAAACGCCACGATGCAATGTATAGACATGCTATAAGATGCAGAATGAGACGCTGAAGTCTGTATAGACTTCACCAAGACACTGCATAACACTATGATGCACAATGTGTAGACTATGCATATAACAGAAGTCTAACACAAACAATATATCAGTCATACACATGTATTCTCCATCTGATATACCAGTCACAGTCAAGTTGCTATCATCAAAACATAATGTCATCAAAACACTCATGTGTTGCTATCATCAAAACACAACAACATTGCTATCATCAAATCATCATAGCACATGTCATCAAATCATCATAGCACATGCTTATGCCTAGGGGGCACAACACCCACCTCGCCCGTACTCCGCCCCGTCGGCCGCCGGAGAGAGAGGGAGAGAGGAGAGAGCGTGAGAAGAGAGAGGGAGAGAAAAGAGAAATGAGAGGGGGAGAGAGAAAAGGCTTATATATAGGAAAATCCAGAAATTCGAAAAATCCAGAAAAAATAGAAAATTACACTCTCGCGATCCTCGGAGCGCACCGACCGCAACGGTACCACTCGCGCCCTGGTGAACGGCCCGGTTCACCCGCAACGAGGTTCCGAAGGGAAAGCCGAAATCCACGCCGGGAATCAGAAAACACACGCGGAAAAAGTCGCGGAACGCTTCCGGGCCTCCGAAACGACTCCGGATCGCGCCGATCCGAACACGCAAGATGTCCGAAACAAAATTTCAGACATAACGGAGCTGGACACTCCGAGAAATCAGATCCGGGACCCACAAAAAAGGATCCAAAAAATCCAGGGCATTACAGCCCCCCCCCCCCCCTTAAAGAAATTTCATCCTCGAAATTCAGGACCTAGCACAAAGTCACAGGGGAAGAACGCTGAACCAACTGACACGCTGTCAGAGCCCCAGCACAGAAAACCTCGATTCTCATGAAAAAACCGATCCTGAGGGACACCGCCAGACTTACAATCACAAGCAACACCTCGCTTCTCGCGCCGAGCACACAGGCCAACAGAGCAGGCATATAGCAAAGGACACAGTCCGACATCACCTCAGACAACGCGAGAATCCACCATGGCGCCGCAGCCACGATCTCGCTCACCGAGAATCACAACCCTCGACACGAGCAACAGCTACTGATCCACCCAATGGTCAGCAGACAAAACACACATCAGCTTCGCAACCAGCTGACAGGTCGCACACCCTCCTCAAGGGAGCAACCAAAACAGAGCCTCCACCAGCTCAAGCAGCCATCTCAACAGACCGCAACCAGCACATCGGCTTAACACCAAGAAACACCCTACACATGGCAAGCCGAAAGCCGGACATAACACTGTGCCAACTCTTGTCAGAAGACAACCTTCGACAAAGCCCAGATCCCATCCGGAAAGGCACATCACAGAAACAACCACCAAAGGTCTCGCTGGCACACGGCTCTCGCCACGCTCGAGCCCCAACAACCAGCATCTTCTGTCTCTGAAAAGACCATCCACTGGTCACCAACTGCTCGCCAACTCGACCCTCTCGGGGAGCACGACGAAACCAAATGACAGAACCTGGCGTCTTCAGTCATCACCTCACGGGACTCAGACTTATAGGGAACCACCCCATGCTAGTCACCAAACCAGGGATAACCTTGCGACACCAATGTCCTATCAGGGACCACCAAGCCGACGCCAACCTCACAGAAGGCCTCCGCCCTAAGGTGTCACTCTTCCATCTGGTCTCATCAAATCCTTCGATCAATCCAAGTGGACACCTGCCAATCCCGATTCCGCCCTTACCACAGAGCCACGGGACACCACCTGAACAGAGCTCACGGGTCCCAAAGCAACATACATCTCATCGTGGTCGGCTACGAGACTAGCCTTACTAGTCATCCGCAGCTACCAACAGGAACCCACAACCTGCCAGAGATCACTTCCTCAAAAGATGATCTCATCCGAGGACACGACTGGGAACACAAGTCAGACACCAAGCCACCGACTCTAACCAACACGTCCTCGACCTCCGTCAGGCGATATCCTCAACAACCTCATCCAGGTCCAACGCCTGACGCCTGACACGGCTTCCAACACAGGAACAGGGTACTCATGCGGCGCACTAGCCAGCACTTTTCCCCAACACTCCATCCTGCCAGTGCCAACAACCATAATACCACGAGCAACGGCACGGCAACAACACGTTTCATACCGAGGAACCCATCCTCCGATGCTCAACGCGAACTCAGGAATCCGCCCGTAGCAACCAACGCTACGATCCTGAACCAATAGGTCACAAGCCCACCATGCTTCCGCTGCGCACTCTGATCCGCGCGCACAGCCGAGAAAGCAAACACCACCCAACCAGCACTCGTCCTTCCGGAAAAGTGCCAGCACACCCTCACACAATAAGGGAATGGGCACGGCTTCTCACATGCAACCACCTTGCCAAGACAAGGAGCACGTCTCGCACAGACTTCATGGCACAAAAGGCCAACCAATTCGAACACACTGCAAGACGACGATCCTTAGCCCAACACAATCTCTCCAACCAAAGGAGAAACCAGCACACTTCCGACCAACGGAAGAACTCCATGCTCGACCTGACCTCGAACCTCGCACACATACTGGAAACAGCACCAAGGAAAACCATCGCTTCCATCAGGTCAGTGCCTCCGACACACTCGGCGAGTGTCACGTCGGACCACAAGCACAGCATCTCTCGATGCACCACCGCTGTAATTCCTCGAACTGCAACACGGCATGCCAAGAGCCGTAACACGAGCCACAACGACAACCGCCGATGCTCATCCTCGAGTCCCGAACTCGCCGCGGAGCCTTCACATCTCAAGCCAACTCCAGAGCGAACACAACCCATCCACTGACATAAGCGCAGGAGCAAAGACTTAACGGGACATCTCTGCCAAATCCTGCCTCGAAATCAGCAGAACAATCAGGACTGACACGTCATTTCTGACGCCACAGAGCGCGACAAGAACATCAGGCTCGATGAAACAGCAGCTCACCGAGAAGATCCTCCGCTCACCCGAGCACACTTCTCGATCAGAACACCTCAGGAGCTAGACAAACCTCAAGCTGGAGTGGCCAAAACTGACAGTAGCTCCCTCGAAGCACGCTCATGGCCACTTAACCACGAACAGTCCGCACCAGCCACCTGACCACGCTGTAGATTCCTCGAACGCAGCACCGCGAGCTCACGCCTGCCAGCAACCTCTGCCCAACGCAGCACAACCAGGGCCACCACCGATGAGGGAGAAGACTCTCGACCTCGATCCTTAGACCCCATGCTGGCACGAAAGTCGCGGACAGCAACCACCTTCACAGCGCCGCACAACGCACTCAAGCTCTCAAGCGAGAAACAAGGCGGAAAACAAGCACGAAACCCTAAGCCAGCTACCGACTGTACTGGACCTTACGGACTCTGATCACTGTAATGTTTCGAATTCCTATGTACGTCCACAACCACCGCTCTGATACCAGCTGTAGTGACCCGAGAATCTGATTACTGGGAAGGCCCGATAACCCGAGACTCGCACCGCCGCCCAAGAGCCGGGAGGGCTCGGAAGGGCTAAAAGGAGTGTGGAGACACAAAGAAATAGGAAATAAAGCAGGACAACCAACAACAACAAGCTGAAAGTAAGAACAACTACAGCTACAACAGAGTCCAGTCCAACAGAAAGTACAGTCTAAAGTAGTAAAAACGTACCACATGCCAAGTGAACACTCGGCCTGACAAGCTGGCAACAGAGAACCTCCGCTCCGCACCCTCGAACCACGAGGAAGAACCGCTACACCTGAAAAGCAGGGAATGAGTCTCCAAAACAGAGACTCAGCAGGGATCCCGCGGAACCCCAACCGGAAACAACGGCGGTAGCAGAAAGGAGAGCTACAACTACAGCAGGAACAGCAAACCGGTGGCCGGTCAAAAATTCGGCACTACAGCTACTCCTACTGTACCGGAAGGTACACCTCGATCACGTAGACGAAGCTACCAAACCACGCTAGTACCGCCTACCGAATGAACAACACACGGCAACCATGCCGCAGAGGCCTGTCCCCTGGACACAGCCGACCTAGACACGCTGTCCAAGGTGCAACCCCGACCATCCGATCGCGGGTACCGCACCACAAGACGGAACCTCGGTAAAGCCACTAGCGCTAGACTCACGACGCAAAGACCAACACACGCGCCACGGCAAAACAGCCGAAGGACTCAACGGTCGACACGACCGAAAACCCGAAGGTCAAAGCCACGAAAACTGGTAGTCTATCACTCCCAACTCGACAGGAGTACCGCCCACGAGAAGCACGGCCGGTAGCGTCCCCTGACGTCTTACACCGCGCCGCAGGTGAACCGCCTGACGTGGTAGCTGCTACCAAAGGCACAGACACCGTACAAGTAACCACAAACAAGTGACTAGCTGGGGTCACGCCCATCGACGTGCGTCCACAGTCCCCAACTACGTGTGCACACACAGACCACGCGTCCTAGGTCTGGCCCTCTGACTGGTTTTCCCCCGCAGCCAGACTCTGGCTACGACGAGGGGCCCTGACGGAAACTAGTCTAAAACCGCCCTCTGGGTAAGCCCGTACACCACTCCCTGGTGCGACCAGCACCGCGTACTGGTAGGCTACGACTAGTGGAGGGTCACTGAAGGAGTAGACTCTCAACGGAAAACAACGTCCGCATCCGACGACGTACGGGGGACACCCAACGTACCGGCCCCGTCACACGGTGACCACAGTCGGAGAAGACACAGGACTCGCAGTCCACGGTCACGTACGCACCGTGCGCGAGAGTCGAGAAAACTCAAGTGACGCTAAGCCACTGGACTCTGGACAGTCCTCTAAACGCACTACACCCAACGGTCCTTGAGTCACAAGACTCGGGGTCAAGACCGTTGCACGTGACAGCACAAGGCCGTCAATCTAGTCCAATCTCTAGGTCTAAAACCACGGTAGCACGAGTACCGAGACAACACACGAGTCGCCAAGACCACTCCCTCGGGAAGGGAACGCAAGGGACTAAGGCCACTCACACGGGCCACACGGGAAAACACAAAAGCACGATTCCCAAGGCAGCACACAAGCCGCCACGACGATTTTCCATCTTGAAACAAGCGGGAAACCTCCAGCCCCAGGCCGGACAACTGGACTCGCAGTCCAAGGCCAAACACATGGCCCACACGGGAATCGCCTTCCAAAGGAACCCACGATATGCGGGGGAGACCCCACCGCACACACACCGACACACGGTGACTCGATCAAGCGTAACACGAAAGCCCGGAATACATGGGGTCACCCGGACCCACCACACCTACGGGCACGGTAATCGAGGTAACACGGTCCCTCCCGACACCCCAAAAACAAGGACACAGAACCCATGGGGTGTCCAGGATACTCACAAGGCCGGAGGTCGACCACTGGGTCCCAACCGGGTCGACCGGAGACCAACACAATGCGAACGGACGCTAAAAGGTCACCCGGACCCTTAAGCGTACGGGCACGTAAAACGAGGTAAACGGAACCTCCAGACACCCCAAAACACGGTCACGGAACTCCACTGGGTGTCCAAGGCACACACGGCCCAAGGGGAGCACGATCAGCCGCAGATCGCCCGCCCCGGGCAGCCAGGCTGGTCCCTCCAAGAACGCGCTACACGTGCATAGCGCGTTCAGCCAGAACGCGCTATACGTGCCTAACGCGTTCAACACGAACGCGCTACATGACCATAGCGCGACCAGGCCAGGTCGCGCTATGATCCTATAGCGCGACAACCAGAACGCGCTGGGGCCGTAAGGCGCGACCCGAACCGCCTTACTGTTCATCTTCTCCGATGAACGCGCCCTATCGGGGCAGCGCGACCTTCAAGAACGCGCTACTGGAGTATAGCGCGTTCTCAATCCGCGCCCAAAAAGAGTAGAAACCGCGGGAAAAGCCATGCCACGCCCCGTTCACCCCCTGGTGAAGGGGAAACAAAAAGGGGAAACCTTCCCCAAGCCCCTAGGCATGCATCTAAACCCCTGGATCGCCCAAAAACACCATAAATCGGGAGATCCGGCTCACACCCCAAAAACATGCATTTTCCCCAAAACGTCCCGTTTGGCCCGCTCGGCTCACCACGGCCTACGAAACTCACGGGAAAGGAAGTACACGGGCTGAGGGTCCATCACCCTACCTCCACCGAAGATTATGCGCACCGTGGACGTCGATCCACGAAGAAAATGCCGTTGAAGCCTCGCTGTTCCACGAACTCACGGCCGAGCTTCCACTCACCTCCACCGCCTCGATCCTCATCCATCCTCGCCCGCGCCGTCCCCACCTCGCCCGTACTCAGCCCCGTCGGCCGCCGGAGAGAGAGGGAGAGAGGAGAGAGCGTGAGAAGAGAGAGGGAGAGAAAAGAGAAATGAGGGGGAGAGAGAAAAGGCTTATATATAGAAAAATCCAGAAATTCAGAAAAATCCAGAAAAATAGAAAATTACACCCTCGCGATCCTCGGAGCGCACCGACCGTAACGGTACCACTCGCGCCCTGGTGAACGGCCCGGTTCACCCGCAACAAGATTCCGAAGGGAAAGCCGAAACCCACGCCGGGAATCGGAAAACACACGCGGAAAAAGCCGCGGAACGCTTCCGGGCCTCCGAAACGACTCCGGATCGCGCCGATCCGAACACGCAAGATGTCCGAAACAAAATTTTGGACTTAACGGAGTTGGACACTCCGAGAAACCAGATCCGGGACCCACGAAAAAGGATCCGAAAAATCCGGGACATTACAAGGTAGGTCTTGCCTAATCCGTTCTTTTATGTCCTCTTTCTCTTTATCAATTGAAACTCTTTGTCTGGCCCCCTGGTCAACAAACTTTTCGTAAAAGATGGAGAGAAGATTTTCTTGAAGGAATTTCAGATTGTACTCTAGAAATCTCATATACTCCTTCTCAGTTTCATTTTTAAGTTCTCTATTAATTCACTAGATGCATATGTCCTTATATAGCACTGGTGATCTGCCCATTTTCTTGCCTAGCCATTAGACTGTTATACTCCTTGAAGAGCCTACATTCATGTGAGAATTCTAGGATATATTGCTCTTTTGAGAGCGTATTAACTTGTTCCTAATAGTTCATGATCATAGGCTCAGAAATATGGCCAAGTCTAATCAGTTCTACCATGAACTTTTCCAAGATAAAACTTGGTTTATTCAATTGAATGGTTCGAAATGAATGTGTGATTTAGTTATAGTAGAGCTTCTCCCCTTGCTTATCTCTCATAATTAATTTAAAAATGTCAGGGAAGGAAGTCTATTCGTGTCTATTGATTATCGTCTTGATTTTCCCAAAACAAAATCAATGTGGTAGCATAGGTGTGGACCCTGAAATACAATGAAAAGTTGTGCTGGCCCCAGTTGACGAGTAGACAAGAAGGGGGGGGGGTTTGAATTGTCTCCCATGCAATATGGCAAATTTAAATCTTACTAAGCGGAATTAACAAATTTGACGAGATTGAACGAAATAAACTAAACAAAGTAATTGAAGTTCATTCAGTCTCTCCCGACTCACTCGTTCATGTAGACGGATTAAGCAAAGGAACACACAATCACACAAATGCACACCACAAGACACAATGATTTTTAAGGTGGTTCGGGACCATGACGGGCTCCCTACGTCCACCCCTCACTAAACTCGGTGAGGCTTCACTCGCTGGACGAACCAGCACGGGGATAAATCCCCAACACGGAGCAAGCTCCAACAGACGCAGGACGACGCCTACACACACGGGGATGAACCCCAACACACGAAGATGGAGTCTCCAACACGATCCGACACCCAGATCAAGACACACACACACACACGCTGCAACAGACGCAGCACCGTAGACACGACCGTACGCAGACGGTCACACACACATAATATTTCTAGTTCAGAAAAATTAACACAATTATTCAAACATGCTCAAACCTAAACATGGATCATGAAACACATCAAGAACAATATAGAAAAGATGTAGGAAAGATCCCCCTTGGTTTCCAAATCTCGGTTGATGATGCTCTTTCAAACAACGGTCGGAAGGAAGTCGGATGACGGTGATTCAAGCATCAACATGATCCTCTCATCATTCTGCTTCACTTTCTCTTCATGCAAGATCTTCAAAACCTCCTAGATGTAGATGATATCTCCTCTTCTTTTCTCCTTTCTCTTCTTCTCCTCTTTCTTGACCTACAAGATGGAAACAATAAGCACATAAGGGTTTCTCTTCTTCAAATTCGGAGTCCATAAGTATGCATATATAGAAGAGTGCAAAAGACCAATATAGCCCTTCTAGAATCCTCCAAAAGACCCCCAATAGGTCTACCAAGAACCCAGGGGCAAAGGGGTAAAAGATAGGGTCCAATAGGATTGAGTTAGATGGGTTTCGAATGTGATTCGTGAATCCCAATCCGGAGCCCGCCGGTTTCGGTCGACAGAAGTTGAGGGTCGGTCGACCAAACTCTAAAACACTTTTAGTCTTCCCAACACTGGGGATTTCGGTCGACCGAAATCCCATGTTTGGTCGACTGAACTCTGCTGCACTTCAAGTTTGCATGCAGTTCAGTCCTATAACTTGAAGCCCAATGGAAATAGAGAAAGGGTTAGTTGATAAACCATACAACCAAGTATTCCTTGGTGATTAAGCATTGTGAAAACACGTATCAACCTCTTTCCACCAAGATTCACATGAAGAGATTAGAACATTAACTCAAGAGTGCTATGAAGAACATGCATGAACATACATGAACATATGAAGTGGTATTTTGCTAGCTCATCAAATTTTATATGAGAATCTCAACCAATACTTACCATCATGGCTTTCAGGAGGAACGTCATTCACTCATATATACAAAGATTTGCATGAGGAGTTCATTAACACTTAGCTAGCTCATAAAGCCTTAGAAAAATATGCATCAAGTACATTCAAGTCAATTAAGAACTCATGAGCAATCTATTGAATACAATCAAACCAAATCACAAGTTCAAGCACATAGGAACCTAATCTTTCTCAAACAAAAATCAACTTCATAAGCCATGCATTTAACCAACCCTTATGAGCCTCAAAATGCATGAAGGAAAATCATGTAAATCACATGAACAATTTGATCAACTTTTTCAAGGTTCAATCATGACCCTTCTTCACAATCTTCACAACCAAGACAAAGTTCAAATCATCATGTATCTAGGCAATAAGACCATTATCATACCAACTTCTACTTAGATATACATGACAATCTTGAACATGTGACAAGCCTCAAAAGACTCATGTGAAAAATGCATGAAACATATTAAACATTTCTAACTTTTAAAACTTCCATCTCCAAAATGAAAATACACCATTTAACATGTAGTTCAAGCTAGAATTGAATCACCCCCAAAAACCATGATTATCATATTAGCATTTGAAGCACACTATGCACATTGACTAGAATTGCCAAAATCAAATGACCATGAATCTATACAGTGAGAGAGCATCATTAAAATCACATTCATCAAATTTCAAGTAAATAGATTGAGCATATTTCACGCCCAAAAATCTCATGTGGAAAATGCATGAAAATACCCAATCAAGACCTTGAAAACCTATTTGATGAAATACATGAACAATAGAAGGAGTCGACGCAATGCAATGAGTGAGTCAACTCCCTTTTAGAAGAAGAACGTCATTGATGCACTCCTTCGAGTTCCAAGCGTGAACTATGGATTTTGATACTACAAGCCAAGTTATTCAAAGCATAAGCTCCTTAATCAACAACCATTCATATGACTTCCAAGTGTGAACCTGGAAGCCATCTTTTAACTCATCAAACAAGATGCAAACATGTTGCTCAATAAAACACACACACAAGTACAATCGTTTTGTTGTCATTAAAACCAAACACCACAATCAACTAGGGGATGCAACAATCTCCCCTTTTTTGATGATGACAAAACGATGTGTGCGATAGTTCTAAGAGATATAATAGAAGCATTTCATCCAATGAACAGTGTGAACAGTTTTGCAAGGTTTTGCAAATCTATGAAAGTTCAAGCATTAAGCACAAGCATTAAGATCAAGCAAAGCACAAGGATTAAGCACACAAACCATTCTCCCCTTTTTTGTCATCTACAAAAAGACGACTAATAGTGGGGTTAAAAGAAATGATATGAACATGTGATGTCTGAAGATGTGATACCAATTCTCATACAATTGTTACTAATTGTTGGCCCAAGGATATGATACCAAATGTTGTTCAAATTGTTGGAAGATATGTGCAACATGAAGTGTTCAAAATGATGTAGTTCAAAATATTCACTATATGCATGATATGCAGAAAATGATAAATATGCAAATATGCACACCATGAGCTTCATCTTTTAAATGCAAAGAATATGCACTATGTGAATGCTAAGAATGTAAGATATGTATCTATACACATTATGACTTCTATCATTCAAATGTAATGTTTATGCTCAGAATTGGGCCAAGGGGGAATGCATGAACATGCAAGCACACAAGCACAACCATCATGCACACAAATATTACTTATAGTAACTCCCCCTTAATGAGGTACGGGTTAACAAAAGAGCAAGTGATTCAATTTCAAAATGTAAGACATGATGCATATCTAAAAGAGTTTTGCATACACAACTAGAACTACTTCATAAATCATGAATGTAAGCAAATTCATAGTATACATTCATCACAAAGATACCCATATGTGAAATGTGATGCATGAACAATGAGCTTCAAAAATATATGGATATTCAGATTTTCTAAAGAATACTGGAAGGTAATCTCCTCTCTATACTTTCACTTTAGATTCTCGACTTTCGGTAGCTTCGCACAACCCCGATTTTGTTTCTTTTAATGGACTTCACCGTTCGACGTGAGTTTCCTCATATGTCTCAATGGGGATTCCCAGGTACTAGGATTCGTCACGTATTTTGATTTTTTGTGTGGATTTTAGTTTCACCGTTCGGCGCGAGTTTCCTCATTTGTCTCAATGGAGATTCCCGGCTACTAGGTTCGACATTCCACTTTTGAACTTTTGATGCAGGACGGGACGCGACTCGACGCCAATTTAAATGTGAACCTTGGACTCTAGGCAAACTCGTGACTCGTCCCTAGCGAGGGAAACGTGCAGATGTGCGCGGTTGAGAAACTGGCAACGAGTCAAGGGTATTTGACTCTTCCGTGCTCGGATCGAGTCACGGGATGGGTCTCGCACTCACTCTGGAAGCGGCATATGAATATATACGAGGAAAGCAACTGTCAAAGTGGGGAACGGACACGATACCTCCACGCTCCGGGTGTGGGGAAGACGACCTCGGCCAAGACTCGTACTCCCGGTACAGTAATTAAACAATAGTTACAGTGGTGAATTTTATGTCCACTCCACGCAGGGAGGTAAAGGGCTAAAGTGGGACCCGAGAGTAGCGAACTTGGGTTGACGGGCAGCAAGCCGGAAGGGCTTTCGGGCCGGAGGTGGGTTACTGGTCCGACTCAGTACTGTTCAAACTTGTTGGATAGCAAGTGAACTCGGCTGCTGGGACGGCGGCTTCCAGTCACCTTCTGGCCGCGGCAGTTGGCTGGGACGTTGGCGGGAGATCCCTCTTCGATCCCTGAGGTTGGCGGCGGCCGAATCTGAGCCGGCGTATTTTGCAAGAATTAACCGGCGGACTGCTCTGCTGGCCTGTTCAAGCAACAGATTTGCGCGCTTCCACGAAAATAATTGTCGCGCCCAGATCCGGAGGCAGATCAGAGCAAAATTAGCGCTGTTGGAAAGAGGACTCAAAGGGCTACAACATATATTAATTTCAAAATCATCCAGTAAACAGATTAGAAATGAAAAACGCTGTGGCACAGCTGTTGCCTCTGGGTCGGATTACTGACAGTCAGGACAGACAAGGATCTACCTGAAAATGAATTTTGACCTATAGGGAAGGTGGATATGGGTCTTGGGGATTTTATGAGGGGATAGAGGGGGATGTGGGGGACGTGCACAATTTTTATGGTAATTTTCTGGAGTGGTTTAAGGGGTGGTAAAAATAGAAGAACAAGACACTATCTCGCAGATCTGCAAACTGGCAGATTGCGTGGGTGGAACTAAAAGACTGGGAAAAATAGCAAACCGTGGCGGATTGACATGAAATTTAAAATGGGAAGAGGTAGCAACAAGGGGGATAATCTGTCAAAATTTTATAACCATCAGATAACCGAATTGGGAGAACCAATCTATTCTTTGGGCTTCAGTTCTGCATGTCGCAGATCTGGACAGCAGGATGAAGGTGGGGTTGTGGCGGTTCGTTGGCGGCTCCGATGGCGGCGGCGGAGGCAGCGGCAGTGGCTGGGAATCACACCTAGAGGGGAAGATAGAACATAGAATCCACCAAGTTTTATGGCATCACACCATAGAAATCACAGCAATCCAGCTGCAAGGGGGAGAGAAGAGAGAGGGGCACCCTTGGGCATTCTTGTGCACAATGCAAATTTTTCATCATTAATTCTTCAAAATATGAAAATACATGGGTTATATAACTCTAACTAAAAGACATAATTGCCCTCAGATCTAGGTGTAGATATATATATTTCTCTCCTCTCTCCCCTTTCACTAAGGGTCAAAAGTGCATCAAGGGCATGAGACAAGTGAGAGAAGGAAGAGAAAATAGGGAATGAAGCAAAGTACCATGATCGCCACCAAGATGCCGTACGCGACAGGCACGCCGTACCTTTGAAAATGGGGAGACACTCACCTTAGTGCAGCGCTGAGGAAAGAACGGCTCCCTTAGAACCGCCCTATGTTGAGCGGTCTTACGATAGACCGCCCTAGGACGCTGCGAGGAATGCGGGAGGAACTGCTGCAGTGAGATGGACGGCGCTAGACGGACCGCGCTCCAGGGAAGAACGGTCGTTGATGCACCGCGCGTACCGATGAATGGCCGGAGGATAGCCGCTCAGGAGCTTCACTCAGCAAGTTGAAAAGGGGCTCGACCTCCACCCTCTCCGGCCGGCCAGAGGGGATGGGCCTCGTGCTGATTAGATGCTGACCTGCGAAACAACATGGAGACACAGAAGAAACACCCAGATTAGCCCTAAACAATGTAGTATGTATTCAAACGAGAATAATTAAGCATGAACAAATGAAAAGGGGAATACCTGGGGGGTTTTAAACCCCTAGGGTGACAAAAAACGGGATGGTTGTGTGCATGATAATGAGAAGGAGGGGGTACGCGGATGGGAACAATGCATGCAATGAAGAAAACGGCGAAAGCTACAGAACGAAAGAACTATAAAGACTGGGCTACTCCCTTGACCGGAGGCTCGTGCGGACGTAGAGAGCCTCCCTCCTTGGTGCTAGGTCGCTCAAAAATGCGGCAGGGCTTCGCCGTCGACCAAAATCTCCCCCCCTTTTGACGTCCGGCCGTAGGGTCTATTTATAGAACCTCGAAGGCCAGCCTCGAAATCAGGGTTTAGAGACTTTTTCAGGTCGAACTCACAAAAGATAATTCGTAGATAATATCATAATCTTCCATCCAGACGAAACGGCATCAAAAATGGTTGATTATCCGCGGAGAAATCATCAAAACAAGTTGAGGATAAAACCATGAGATAAATGGGATAAAATCGGTTGAAAATCAGCAGCCGACGGCTTGAACGGTCTTACGATAGACCGCACAAGGGATGGGCGGTCTTATTCGGACCGTCCATCCTGTCGGTGGAAACTCGAATAATCAGAAAATTATCCCAACTATCTCTCGAACTGGCCGAAATGTTCGCCGTTGGACTCTGAACATATGAACGGTTGTATTGAGACCGTTTTAGTTTAGGGCGGCACAAACACGACCGTTTAACTCTGTCGGTGATAATTCGAATCGTTTGGATAACTCTCTGAGAAAGTGGGCGCTCGTAGGACTCTGAGATATAGGCGGTTGGAACAGGCCCGTCCATGATATTGAACGGTCCTAATCACACCGCACAAAAGCCTGTCGGTGAATATTCAGAAAATCCTCAAAAATTAGCCAAATATATATGAACGGTCCATAGTCAACCGCCCACCTGCTGAACGGTTGAGGTTAAGCCGTTCATGACCTTAGGCACTTGGTTCTCGCAAAATACGTTCAATTGACCAAAGCCAAGGCCCATTAAGCCCCGAATCACCACGAATTGCACCAAGGAGGGAGACGACCCATAAAATGAGCCCACGACATGCCACAAAAATGGCCCGATGAATGATGAACAACTCGAGTCATCAACTAATGGGAGTAAGAGAAACGAGTCAGCTTATCGGCATAAAACGGGTGTCAACAGATGCCCCTCCTTAACGTCCTCTTTGCAGGGGAGCGAGCGGAGGTGAAGCGGAGATGACACGGAACATGGAGACGAAGCGAAAATGCAGCGGAGTGGACCGGAAAAGCGGGCGTTAAGGTAAAACGACACCCGTTTCTACTAACAAGCGAATGAGAATCTTTCGGAAAGCCTTGAACCGAGCGTCAGGAGTAATTGACCAAAAGGCGACGCCAATCTGGAGGGACTAAACTAAACGAAATCAACTGACAAGACCAACCTCATGGGGGACACAATCCCGCGGTCCAACGAGGGGGCCACAAAAGAAAAAATGCTAAAGCTCCAGACGGGGATCTTTCAGTCAACCGACCCCAACGAACCGACCAAAGAAAACCTTCGAATTCGGAATGGAATTAGTTCATCTTACTCGAGCATTGAGACACACAGCTGACCATCACTTGACGGGACATTTCTTAAGCAGGCTATGAGGCATGAAAGCTCAAAAGGATGCGCATGATGCATGCTGGGCTAAAAATAAAAGAAATCGTTAAAACGAATGCAAAGAAAGATTAAAATATAAAATATTCGAGAGTAGTATTATTAAGCTGGGAATATCAGAGTCAAGATACCGTCCGCAACCACAGCGTGTGGATAGAACCGTCCTCCTCGTGGCATCCCAACTTAACGGCCTATCCGAAGGTTAGGTACATGAGCCTGGATCATCCTTGTTTTTTGTTGAAGGGGAACATCAGATCCTGGGACACATAAGAAACCTGCCGGCTCTCGAAGTAATATAATATAATACCATATAATAATGCAATAAGGGTTTTAGGGATAGAAGGCCATACCTGACTTACTTGTGCAGGCGAAACGGCGAGACAAGCTGAAATGATGCTGCCAAAGTGGTTAAGAGATGCATTTCCAAAGAAAATATTCAATATTCATGATCTAAATACATCAACCAGATATACGGCCGTATCTCAACCGTGCAATATTCCAAACGGCCCTACATTAGCCGTTCTAACCCGGCCTTCAAACAAACCTCACAGGGCTGGTTGCCAGTGATGAACGGCTGGTACGGCACCGTTTATAATATGAACGGCTCCATAGGAACCGCTCGAGCATAGAATTCCAACCGACTTGCAATTAACGGTCAAGAGATACATACGGTCATATAAGAACCGTTCACATGATGAACGGTCTAACGATAGACTGTTCTTCTCTGCAACCTCGAAAAAAAAGGGAACCCCCTCGTCTTCCTCCACCGTAACCGGCGGTGGAAGGACGAGGGAGCACAAGGCCTTCACTCTCCCTCTCTCACTCTCTCTTCTCAACCTCTCTTCCTCTCTCAATCTCCCCCAGCCCACCTGATGACCAGGACGAAGCACCAGGCGGCCAGGCCGTCGGCCGTCGGTGAGGGCTCGCCGCCGGTGGAACCACCGCCACCACTGCTGGAGGAAGGAGAAGCGCCCGGGGTAACCATGGAAGAGCTCGCCATCGTCGCTGCTGACGAAAAGGCCCCTGCCGGCGAGGAGGAGGCCGCCGGAGGACCACCACCCACGGGGGCGGCCAAACAGCCACGTGATCCCGAGGTAGGTTCTCCCCACCTTTCCTCCCATTTCTTTTACTTTCGTTCCATGCATGTTAGTTCAGGGGCTTAGAGGGGTCTAGGGGGGTCGATTTAGGGACCACGGAGGTCTCCCAGCCGGCTGGGGGGCCTCTACCGTCGTCGGGGACGACGACGGTAAAACGGTTCAACAGAAACCGTACCGCAAAACAATGCGGTCCCCAAAGGACCGCCTCAAACAAACACGGTGCAGGGAGCGCCGCTCACACTCACACAGCCAACGGGGCATTAAAACCACAATACGGTGAGGGTATCACCGTTCAAAATGTAGACGGACCCTGTGGGTCCGTCCAATCATGTAGCCAAGCGAAACAATACGGTCCTTACAGGACCGTCATGAAAACAATACGGCCAAAGGTGGGCCGTTATTCCTTAGGAAGACGGGCAACTAGACGGTTCAGGGTAATCCGTCCATGATGAAAACGGCTAGGGATAGCCCTTCAAACGGGGGGCCTGAGAAACAGAACGGTTTGAGAGAGGCCGCTCATCTGTAGAGCGGTTCGTGAGTAACCGTTCTTCAAATCAATAATGGGGCTCGAGCATTTTATTTATATGAAACAAAAAGAGAAACTAAATGACTAATGTAAATGAGATGGATGAATGCAGGGGAAACGTAGGACCCGTACCTCCTGGCTGCAGGTTCGGGCAGTGTACCTCGCACTGCCGGACTTCCAGAGGGAGCGGTTGACTGCCATGGGGTTCGCCCCCTTCCTGAGTATCGAGGTCTGTCGCTTTGACGCAGCTCTGCTCTATGCCCTGCACGACCGCTGGGATCCAGTGAGTCGGACGTTCTTATTCCCGTGGGGGCACATGGTCCCTACATTGGAGGACGTGGCCAGACTTACTGGCCTACGCGTGCACGGGTCGCCGGTCAGCGGGACTACTTTTCCTGACTACCGGGGGATGGCTCGGGAGCTGCTCGGCCTACAGCTGCGGCGCCCCGAGAGGCAGTCGACCCTCCTTCCCCGGGCTGCTCTCCAGGATAGCCTGGGTCTTCGACGAGCTGGTGTTGCAGTGGGCGAGCGACCAGAGGAGCACTTGGAGCGGCTCGTGGGGCTGGCGAGACCGAGGGTCGCAGCGGTGCCGGGACCTGAGGCGGACAGAGTGCTGAGGCGGTTCCTGATGCTGATGTTCAGGTGGCTCCTCTTCTCCACTCGGGCGGATGTGATGAGCTGCCACTTCCTCCCTTTCCTCCAGGAGCTCGAGCACGTAGGTGACTATGCTTGGGGAGCGGCGGTCCTCGCCTTCCTCTTTGACACTCTCAGTTCGACGGCGCGTCGGATGATGCTTGGGGGCTTCTCCCCCTTACTCCAGGTGCGACTCTCTTCTCTAGTCTTAATTATGCAACTCTATATGCTTACTGAATGCTGACACGACCTTGTGATACAGGCGTGGGCCTACGTGCGCCTACGCGGGTTGGGGAGAGGCGAGGAGACCCGTCCTGGACTCTTGCCGATAGCGCGGAGGTGGATAGCACCCCGAGAAATGATGGCCTTGAGGAGGCAGGTCCGGGAGCTGCAGGACGACCTGGACACTCTACCGTACACCTCGGTACGTTTCTAGACTCAGACTCTTTAAATACATGCTATCCTGATGATGCTGATGTAGTTTCCTATTCTTTGCAGGTACGGTGGACTCCTTACACAGAGGAGAGCCCGGAGGGCCAGCCGTGGGTGACCGAGGCCTTGGCCTTCTCTGGCCGGGACGTGTGGCTTCACTGCATGAATGTGGTGGAGCCACTGCACTTTAGGTTGGTGATGAGGACCATCGGGGTCTATCAGCCGGCCGTTGAGTTCCCTGCGCCCGAGAAGGCGGGGGAACGAGTGTCGAGGACGACCCGGGGACTCCGCGAGGCGTATGACTGGACAGCGAGGAATGCCGAGCAGGTTGCCGATTGGGCTGCACGAGGGCGAGTGGTGACCGCCCGGGCAGAGAGCGACAGCGCGTACTACACCGCGTACGCACGGCACTACCGGGACTAGGTGTTCCGAGGCGCCCACCGACCGGTACGACTCCTAAACTTAAACTTGTCTATCATGCTTATGATTCTTATATGATGCACTAACAAAGACTTTTACATGTAGGTTGACCCTGCAGGACGGGTGGTAGAGTTGCAGGGACTCCTGCACTCCACCATCCGGGAGAGAGACGAGGCTCGACAGGCCCTGGCCCTACTGGTGAGTTTCCTAATCCTTAGACTTTTTAAATTATGCAGTTCTATATGATTATGCTTATGCCTATAACTGACCTGGAGTATTTGGATGCAGCGCGTCGAGGGTGCTCAGAGGGCGGGACCAGACGCTCCTTCTTCCTCCTCCGTCCAGACCCCAGCAGACCGAGCCGAGCGGGATGCGGACTTCACTCAGATGGTAGAGCGGGCCAAAGCGGCCGAGGTGGCACTCGTGGAGAGGGTACACAAATCTCTACTTCCTCTTGTTTATTTATGCTTATGAAATGTATGAAATGTGACCAACTGATAGCGATATGTGAATGCAGACGTCCGAGCTGACCCGCCTCCAGGCGGAGCTGGAGCGGAGCCGGGTGGTGGCTTTGGAGGAGGTAGCCCGGGTGCGAGAAGAGGCTGCGCGGAGCCGACCGGTGGACACAGTGGAGACGGCACTCCTCCGTGCCGAGCTAGAGCGACTACGGGCCAGTGCTACCGAGGCGGACCGTTACCGGGCAGAGGCCGAGCATTACAGGAGTGAGGCAGAGCAGGCCCGTCTACAGGTTGCCCGGCTGGAGGGCAAGGTGGAGGGTATGAAGGAGGCGAGTCGGGAGCGCAGCAGGGCGACTGCGAGCGGCAGCCACGGCACCCACGGCTCCGTGAGGAGTTACTTCACTGGTTCCTCCGGCCATCGGAGGAACGAGGAGGAGGAGCGGCGCCGGCGGCGGCGTGATGAGGCGACCTCAGCGATGCCTCCCCCAAAGAGGCATGAGGGCGGTGGAGACAGCGACGGGGGCCAGGGAGAGGGAGCTGCTTGACTGGTTGTACTGGGCCCGTCTTTGTACATGATGTGACATGATTAGTGATATGCATGCCTTTGTTTTTTCGTTTGTTTTGTGGATGAATGTATGTATGAGTGGGCAAAATGAGTTTGAGGAGCGCGCTTTAGCCTGAGAGAGATGAGCGACGCACACGCCGACTTGAGTGAGATGAGTGACGCACACGCCGACTTGAGTGAGATGAGTGACGCACACGCCGACTTGAGTGAGATGAGAGCGCTCACGCCGACTTGAGTGAGATGAGTGCGCTCACGCCGAGTTGAGTGAGATGAGAGTGCTCACGCGCCGACTTGAGTGAGATGAGTGACGCGGATGCCGACTTGAGTGAGATGAGAGCGCTCACGCCGAGTTGAGTGAGATGAGAGACGCTAAATGATTGAGACATGAGTGCAGCAGGTTAATTGGGGGGCAGAGCATATGGACGGTTCTCCCATAGCCGTTCGTAGATAAGAACGGTTCTCTAAGGGCCGCTTAAATTTATTGGGACGGTTCCATGTAAACCGTAGGAATGGTGGAACGGCGGATTTAGGGCCGCACAAGTCACCGGGCTCGGGCTTCCTTGGAGAGAAGGACGGTTGATGAGGGACCGTACAAGGTATGGATGGTCTATCGTAAGACCGTCCAATCCCACGTCCGATTTGCCCGAGAGGGGACTCCCTGGAGAGTCCCCAGCCCGAGGGCAATGCGCCTTGAACTTATCACTACCCTATCTAAACCCGTCCTAGACTTATCCGAGCCTAATCCTAAGAGGCTTAGGCTCCCTAATGAACCCTATAAGTAGTAGGGAGGCCTGAACCCTCAACTCATTCATCCTCCCTCTCCCAAAGCCTAAAATCTTTGATTCTCGACACCTCAACATGAAGAGGGCCTTTGATGGAAGTCCTGCGGAGGGTGCGTTGTTCGAAGGACCGCGGCCGGCTAGAAAGGAGCGGGAAGCGATTCAACGACTAAGCTTGATTCCTCGACATCTCAGTACCACCCCTATGAGAGAGGTAAGTTCGATCAGAAAATGTTCATATTTCCATCTCTCAATTTCCTCTTTATATCTCTTCACACCATTTACCTTCTCCTTCTTTTCAGCTTCTTCCCGGCCCGAGACGCTTTTCTAGTTTAAAGTGGGTGGCTCCCATGGTCCGTGCATTGCCCCTCGGGGTGACCCACCTTCTCAAATCATGGCACCTACACTCTCTCCTAGTTTTAGGTCAGAACTACCCTAAACTTTCTTTAGACTGGCATAGTATATCCGCTCTGATGGAGATTTGGCACCCTCAGACCCATACTTTCTTCTTCCCATCTTTTGAGGCCACTATCTTGCTAGAGGAGGTAGAGACCTACTTCGGGCTCCCTAGGTCCAAGGTGGGGGAGGAAGACTTGATATGTCATACCGTTGCCCCTATAGACCCAAAACTCATCCTAGGGGGGTTCATACCTGATAGCGGGGATGTTCGTACCTTTGTGGGCCCTCGCCACATCCACCTCCTTCCTCTGAGCCAGTGGATAGTGGAGCATTGCCGGAATAAGTGCGGGTGGGTTGAGTCCATAGCCAAAGCTGCGTCCATTTGCCTATGCGGGGCCATCCTTTTCCCTTCAGCCGACCATGTCCTAGAGATCCCTTTACTCGGCACCATCAGTGGCCTTTGGCAGGGGTTTTCCATCTCTCAGGCTGTCTTAGCTTACCTGTACGAGGGTCTTACTTCAGCAGCCTTAGGAGGTCCTCTCTTTGGTTCGATGATCCTATTGGAGTGCTGGATGGGAGTTAGGATGAAGTTTACCCTGAGGGAGGACATTACTTCAGTTAGCAGGATCTTTGGGAGCCATCCCCTTTACTTCATAGGGGGCGCCTTCAGGTTTTCTCCACAGGTTGAGTGCAGGACGGCTGAGCTGAAGACCAGGGACGAGTGGCGCCCGTACATCAACAGGCTGCCCCTGGATCGGTTTGTGATGCGTCCGGACTTCCTCCATGATACCACCATCAGGCTACCGAGGAGAGCTGGCTTGGACCTGAGGCTTGTGAGTGATACTACCTTAGTGATGTACAGCCCACACAGATGCCACCTGCAGATTGGGTTACCCCAGATGGTGCTACCTATGCTACCCCACCTTCCCATGCTACAGGCACGGAGGATCGGGATAGAGGAGGACGAGCAGGCGGTCAGGAGTGCGCTGATCATGTGGGAGGTGAGCGGGGTACGCACCCTACCGGCAGAGGTCGAGGAGGCTCCAGAGACTAGACAGGCTTATCTTAGGGAGTTGAGAGAGATACGTCCTCGCGGGGATGCCCAGCGGCGGACTGAGTGATTTTCTTCTATTTTTATGATGATATGGGATAGGATTTTACATCCGGAAAGCTTGAATAAGATTTGATGAGATTGATTTTTTTTTGAGCTTTGTAATATGATTATGAGGTGATGTGATTGCATAGGCCAACGCGAGGATTGGATATTCATGTGGTCCGAGCCAACTGTCCTTCCAACCTGCCCCTGCACACATGCAAACATGAAACAGATTAAATCTATTTTAGGCTCAGCCCCTTGCCTGCAGTACGTCAGGAGATGACCCTTTCTTGACTTTTGGTCAAGGGGGGTGAGCCTTATTAAATAGGCAAATATCAAAGTGCGAGAAATGCAGATGAATGCAAGAGGGAAACATGTAAGTTCTCTTTTTTGGAATATTTGATTTTCGTTGGATTTCGAAATATTTGATTTTTTTTGGGTTTTGAAATATTTGGTTTTTCTTGGGTTTTGAAATATTTGATTTTCTTGGGTTTTGAATATTTGATTTTTGGGTTTTGAAATATTTGATTTTTTTTGAATTTTGAAATATTTGATTTTTCTTGGGTTTTGAAATATTTGATTTTTTTGGGTCTTGAAATATCTGACTTTTTTGGGTTTTGAAATATCTGACTTTTTTTTGGGTTTTGAAATATTTGACTTTTTTTGGGTTTTGAAACCAGCTCGAGTCTCAATAGCAGGGACCTTCTCGTCTTGCTACGGAATTCCAAGGCTCAGCACGTGCGGAAAGGGGGACCGCGCGTGATCGGAGTCAACTCTGCTCGACGGTGCTTCTGCTGAGGCCATACCCGGGGTGGGATTCATTCCTTGGGAAAGTAAAAAGATTGAGTAGAGAAGCCGACGATAGGTGTAGAGGTTTTTAGGGATTGAGTTCTTTCCCAGGACCCCCCCTTTTCAAGGAATCTGGTCTGTTGCGCCGGGGCTCTGTATCCGTTATCGAACCTTCACCCGCTCTAGGCACGCATGCGACCGGGCTCATAACGTCCTGCGGGGAAACTGTACTGCCACTCTTGCCATGCCTAGTTGCATCCTTTGGGGATTCAGAGAGCTTCGAGCTTTGTGCTTTCGGCTTTGCCCCTGTTCTTTCTTTTTTCTTTTTGCTTTTCTTCTCTTCATTCTTTTTCTTTTGCGGAGCGAGGTCTTAACGGATTGCCCCTATTTGAGACCTTTCTTTAACAGGGAATCTGGGTCAGTTCTCGCCCCCTTATTCACCACTTGCCCCCATTTTCAACCGAGAGAGAGGAAATGCCAGGATTTCCACCTTCCCCAGGCATGGCCAAAGGAGAAACGGTGTCGGGTAACATGAGAGAATACCACACCACGGGGTCGTGTAGTGTGTGAGATGCTGGACCTGGGTCCTCCTTTCGCAATTTGATGGGGTATGCCCTGCCACCGAGCCGTTCACTGGTTTTATTTTTATGGATGAAAACGCTTTAAATACAGCCCATTCCACGGGTTTGGCAATTCCTCCCCCTCCGAGTTAATTAGACGATATGCATTGCCCGGATAAGCTTCTTTGATTACGAAGGGCCCTTCCCAGTTGGGTTGCAACTTAGACCTGGGGCCTGCAGACCTGATGAATTTGCGTTTTAAAACCATATTACCCACTTGAAATTTCCTCTCAATGACCTTCTTTTGGAAATATCGTGAGACACGCTTTTGATACACTGAGACATGATTGGCCGCATTCAACCTCTTCTCGTCTAAGAGTTCCAGTTGGACTAGCAACGCCTCTCGATGTTCGTCGAGATTAAGTTCCTTATCCAGCTGCACCCTTAGGGAAGGGATTAGAATTTCATACGGGAGCACCGCTTCCATTCCATAGTGAGGGCAAAGGGAGTCTGCCCTGTGGGAGTGCGGACGGAGGTGCGGTAGGCCCATAGAGCTTCTATCAATTTGTCGGCCCAATCAGCAAATTTATGTGATTCGCATGTTTTCTTGATAATTTTGAGAAGGGTCTTATTCGTGGCCTCAGCCTGGCCATTACCTTGGGGGTAGTATGGTGATGAATGATGCAAAACTATATTGAATTTCTTACAGAGGTCCTGGAGTTCTTGTGAGATGAATTGAGGCCCGTTGTCGGTGATGATGCTGCTTGGCACTCCGAATCGCGAGATAATGTTCTTCATGATGAAGCGGCATACTGTGGTGGCTTTGATTTCTGCATAAGCTTCAGCTTCGGCCCACTTGGTGAAGTATTCTGTAGCCGTCAGAATGAAGGATTTCTGTTTAACAGCAGAGTTCGGGTCACCGAGGGGTCCGATGATGTCAAAGGCCCACATAGAAAATGGCCAGGGGGCCGTAATAGGATGAAGAGAAGAGGCCGGAGCGTGAATTTTGTCGGCATGGATTTGGCACTGAAGACACCTACGGACATAGGTGGAGCAATCTTCTTCTATGGTTGGCCAGTAATAGCCCTGCCTAAGAATCTTCTTTGCCAAGGCCTGTCCGTTCACATGCCCTCCACACTCGCTGGAGTGGGCTGCTTCCACGACTTTCCAAGCTTCTTCGTCATCTAGGCACCTCATTAGAACTCCATTCAGGGCCCGCCTATATAATTCACCGGCGATGATCGTGTATCTGGCGGCGACTCTTCTAATGGCTTTTCGCTGCTCAGCGTTGGCTGTTTCCGGAAATATACCATCCTTGCAGTATTGCTCGATCTCATAAAACCACGGCAATTCTTCCTCTTCAATGATCTCCTCGAGCTCAGTTAATGAAACCTCTTTTATTTCCTCCCTTTCTATTTTCTTCTCTACGGAGATCCTAAGATTGTTGAACCAGGGATCCTGCAGGGAAGAAACATCTAGCCTTTGGACCACAATGGTCTCAGTGGCGCGACTTAGGGGGAGCGATAGAGAAGAGGCGAGCGACGCAAGGGCGTCGGCCAAGATATTCTGAGAGCGGGGAGTGTGAATATAGATGAGTTTCCTGAATTGCCTGGCCAAGAGCGTGACTAGATCCTGGTAGGGTTTGAGCTTAGGATCGCGGGTGCGGTAGGTTGACAAAACTTGATGCAGCACCAGCTGGGAGTCTCCTATGATGTTTAGGTATCGCACGCCCAAGATGTAGGCATGCTTCAGACCGGCAAGGAGAGCCTCATACTCGGCTATATTGTTGGTGGCGGGAAATGAGAGTTGATATGCCACGGGGATGGTCACCCCTTCCGGAGTAAGGAGAACAGCCCCGACTCCGCTGCCCTGGGAATTAAGGGCACCATCAAAGTGGAGGGACCAGAAAGGAAGATGAGTGATCACCGCCAGGTGTTCATCGGGGAATTCGTCCTGAATGGAATCAGTGCGAGGGATAGGAGAATGAGCCAGGTGCTCGGCAATAGCATATCCCTTGATTGCTTTCTGCACGATGAAGGTGATGTCGAACTGGGAGAGAAAACTTTGCCAGCGAGCTAGCTGATTAGAAAGGACTGGCTTTTCCAACAGATAACGAATGGGGTCCATTCTAGAGATGAGCCTAACCTCGTGGGCGAGAAAGTAGTGTTTAAGCTTCTGCGCTACCCACACTAGTGCTGCACAGGTCTTCTCCATAGCAGTGTACTTGGATTCAGCAGGATTAAATAGCCTTGAGAGATAGTACGCCGCCCTTTCTCTTCCTTCATCATCTACCTGTGCCAAAACAGCTCCTAGGGAATCCTCAATTACAGAAATGTACAGGATCAGGGGTTTCCCGGGGACAGGTGGTTGTAGAACCGGGGGATGAGAGAGGTACACCTTGAGTTCCTCATAGGCCTTTTGACATTGTTCATTCCATTCAAATTTCGCGCCTGCCTTTAACAATTCATAAAACGGGCGGCATCTTTGCGAATGCTGAGATATGAATCTCCTGATAAATTACAAACACCCGATCAAACCTCGAAGCTCAGTGACGTTCTTCGGCGGTGGCATTTCCATGACGGCCTTTGCCTTGTTCGGATCGATCTGAATACCCCGTTTACTAACTATAAACCCGAGCAATTTTCCTAATGCAACTCCGAACACACACTTCTTTGGATTCATCTTTAACTTGTATTCCCTAGCCCGTTGCAATACCTTGGCTAGAATGGCGGGGTGCTCTTCTTGTGACCTCGATTTGACTAAAATATCATCCACATAAGCCTCTAAATAAACGTGCATCATATCGTGGAAGATAACCATCATCGCTCTTTGGTAGGTGGCACCTGCATTTTTCAACCCAAATGGCATAACGACGTAGCAGTATGTGCCCCAAGGTGTGGTGAACGAGGTCTTTTCTTGATCCTCCGGAGCCAAAAGGATTTGGTTATACCCCGAGTAGCCGTCCATGAAGGAGAGGGCTTCGTACCCAGCTGTATTATCGACCAAGATGTCGATGTGAGGAAGTGGAAAATCATCTTTCGGACATGCCTTGTTTAAGTCCCTGAAGTCAATACAGATTCGAATTTTACCATCCTTCTTCATCACTGGGACTATATTTGCCACCCATTGCGGGTACAACACCACTCTAATGAACCTGGCCTTATGCAATTTATCGACTTCTTCCTTAATCCTCAAGGCCATCTGCGGGTGAAATCTCCTTGCCTTCTGTTAACGGGCGTTGCCCCTGGTTTGAGAATCAGCATGTGTTCGACCAATGCGGGGTCAAGGCCTGGCATGTCTTCGTAGGACCAGGCGAAAGAATCGCTGTACTCCCTCAGGACTTTGACAAGTTCCTCTTCGACTGGAGGAGGGAGATTGGCGGAAATAAGTATGGGCCTGGGGTCCTCTACTGTTTCGAGGTTAATTTCTTTAGTGGATTCATCCACTGCTACGGAAGGCTCGTCGAACTTCTTCAAGCCTTGGGCATATAGGTCGGCAGTGTCATCCATTTCATCTTCCTCATCATCAGCTGGGTCTTTCTCATTCACAATTTCATACACTCCCAGTCCATCCTTGCTCCATACCTCATCAATTCCCTCATCATCTTCCAGGATAATTGCAGTCTCCACGAATTCCAGACATTTCAACAGAGCATGACATCTCCCAACCAAATCTTGTAGAAATCTATTGGGGATGGTTTTAGGAGGGCGCGTCACGGCGGGTGCCGCAGACGTGGATGAGCTGACAAAACACGAACTAGACTCTACCCTGACTGACTCAATCAACCTAGAAGACTCTGTACACTGTACATCTAATCTAGGGGAGAAGAAATCTACCGGAAAAGAAACAGGGGTCTCACGCCCCTGGGAATCTGGGTAGAACATAGCGTAATCTTCCATGGAGACCTCCGTTTTGAAGTTGGCGTTTTTTTTTGGAGGCCGGAGGTGATCACACAACAGGAGGAAGAAGGCGGAGGAGGAGGAAGTTGCATGGGAAACAATTCTGGGAAGATGCAGTCAAAGAAAGGGTCCGAAGACTTAAACCACATTTCATGGAGCTGAGCTCCTGGAGGAGGAGGAGTGAATAAGGTTGATAGATCAATGGGCGGGCAGGGCCCGCAAGCACATGGAACGAATAGAATTTCGGGTATCTCCGCAAAGTACGGGTCGACCAGGAGTGGAGGGGAACGGGGAACAGAATCCAACCGTTGAAACCAGGAAGCGAGACGGGATGGGGACATAGAATAAGTAGTGATGGAGCTCCCCGTCTTCCGGGGCCCCTGGCGGGCCAATGGCATCGGAGGGCGCTTTACCAGCTGCGTCTCCTTCTTCTTTGGGTCACCCTCTTCTTCAGAAAACATCCTTGTAAATCAATTAGCAAAGTCTTCCAAGTCACCGGCTAGCCCTTGCGGTGGTGGTGGCGGATCGGCAACAACACAAGCTTCGTCTATCCTTTCTTCAAGGCTGGGTGGCGAGGTCTTCAAGGTGCCGGGCTGCAACGGACCCTTCACAAAATGTTGCCGGTAATCCCAGGTCAACGGCCCAGAGTCCCCAAGCATCGACATGGAGGATTCATGGTAACCGAGGCCCCGGCGGCCCATCTTCCTTCCCTTGGGGACGGGGTTGGTTCTACCCTGCAGTTGTGCGCCGAGTCCTCGGCCTGGCTGATAGCCCAATTTTAGAATTAGGTGCCACTCTTTGGAGTCTCTCATCTTGGGCTTAACCTTCACATTGATTGGTGCAGCGGTGGGTTTGCGCGACGCATACGCCCACGAATAGTTTAAGTCCATGACAGATAGAACAGGTCTGTTACTTGGCCACAGTGTGGGCAGAATCTTGGCTGCTATGGCGTCAACGTTTTGAACTGTGGAAACACTTTTCACCTTGACCACTCGCCCTTGGAATGGGAACTTCAGACACTGGTGGGCGGTCGAGGGGACGGCGTTCAAACTATTCAACCATGGACGACCCAGAATGGCTTTGAACATTGGGTCTATGTCCAACACATAGAATTCTACATCCATCACTAAGGGCCCTAGCTCGGCCTGCACAGTTACCACCCCGTGACAAGCACGTCTGGAGTTATCATATGCGGCTATCGTGGTTGGTGTCGGCTTGAGCATGTCCTCTGATATATTACAAGCACGAAGGGTACTCAATGGGCAGACATTTATCGATGCCCCTGTGTCCACAAGGGTGGATTCTACGGCTGTTTTGTTTAAAGAGATGGTAATACATAACGGCATCTGCCGTGCCTCAGGAGGAGCTAGCTCTGACTCAGCAAATGCGATAGAGGGCCCTTTTGTGATCGTGGCCAAGACCGCGGGCAGGCTATCCACCGCCACATCCTCGCTCACCATAACTTTCTGTAGGAAGATCTTCAGGGCGTCTTGGTGGAGCGGCGACCTCTTGATCAGTTCTAACACTGAGATTTTAGCCGGTAGCCGGTCTAAGTGCTGTAATAAGTCATATCTTGTGCCCGGCACCGGGTCTATCTCCTCTGGTTCAAATGTAGGGGAGGAAACTGCAGGGTTTGGTGCAGATGCACCTGGGGAAGGAAAAATTCTCTGGAAAGGATGCCCGCTCCGAAGGGCGCATTGCGATGCTTGCACGGCCTGGACTGGACCCCCGCTTGGCCTGGTGGGGTAGGTGAATGGCGTGGAGATGGGGGTGAGGATGACTGAAGTGGGTTTAATGGGCCCTGGTGGAGGGGAAATGGGCGAAAGGTTAATCTTAGGGGGAATAGTGGGAGGCATGGCGGGTGGTGGTGAAAGGACGGACGGGGTAGAGGGGAATGTAGCGGGCCTAAGAGGTGACACGGGGGAAGTGACGGGCGGTGTAGCGGCGGATCTAAGGATGGAGGGGATGGTAGGTGTGGGAGAGTAGTGGTGGTGTAAGGCCAAGAGATGGGCGGGGGTCTCATCATCAAACGTCCACCCAGCGTTGGGGGCTGGGCGCTGGACCACATTTACTTGTGCTGGAGCCGGTGCCGGCGGTTGTTGTTGCTGCGGAGGAGCGGGCTGATGCATTGGCATGGGATTTTGATGGATCCCAAGGTCTTGCTGCTGCGGTTGAGGTTGCGGTTGCTGTTGGGGCTGTTGCTGCTGCTGCTGCTGCTGGGGCGCCGCCTGTTGCGGCCTGGCCTGTCTCTGCCTCTGCCTGATATCCTCAATTAGCTGGCGCATCTGGGCCCAATCAATCCTCTGGCCCTCATGCAAATCATACACCAGGTCTCTGAATTGGTAACATCGCTCTATTGTGTGCCCCGGTTGCCGATGGAATATACAATATCGGGATTGGTCGGCAGCCGGATTCCAGTTCGGGCGTTCAGGAGGCAGCTGGAGGTCACCAGTGTACATTAGAGCAGAGAAAATATTTGGCAAGGTCTCCGGAAGAGGGGGGTAATGAGCCCTCTTTGGAGCCGGTCGAGCAGAGCCATAGGTGGGGGGTGGAGGAACATTATTGTACTGCGGGGGCCGCTGAGGCTGTTGAGGTGGCGGAGGTGCCTGTTGAGGGTATTGCGGGACTTGGAAGGCAGGCTGGGGAACTTGCGGAGTAGTGAACTGGGGGTTGCGCTGAGGCGGTGGGAAGCGGGGTGGAGCGGCGTGTTGGGGGAACTGAACGACCTGGACTTGCTCGTTAATTTGTACCCCCTCAGTGACGGGGCCCTGGGTTTTCTTGGTGGCTTTGGGTTTCTGGGCCTCGAATAAAGAATGGATGGGGGAGTCTTAAATTGGGTTTGAATAAACCTAGCTCTGCTGTATAGCTGGTGCATGTTTGAAATGTCATTCATTGCCAGAATGTTTCTGAAAGTTGGCGTAGCATTGGAAATTAACAACTTTACTTTTTCCTCTTCTGGAATCTGCCCGGGCACCCGTGAGGCCATCTGTCTCCAGCGGTCTGCATAGGTTGCGAAGTCTTCTTCCGGCTTCATCCTCTCCGCCACCAGGTCAGTGAAAGAGTACTCGGGTCCGACCTGATCCTGAAACCTTTGTATAAACCTCTCCTTAACGGTCTTGAAATTCTCAGCCTCCTCCTCCAACGCGACCCCCTCCAGAGACCTGCGGAACAAATAGGCCATCAAACAATCATCTTGCTGGAATTGCGCGGACTCGTATAAGAACTCCGGACATGGATGAACGGGTTGCCGTTCCCATCGTATTTGCGGTACACGGGGAGCTCCGACTGGGAAGAAAAATGTAGGTCCCTGAAGTTAGGGATAGGGACATCGGCAAGAGATTGCGGGCCGACCCGCTTGTGGAGGAGATCAATTTGTTGCTGCATGGCAGCCCACTTGTCAAGAATTTCCCGTTCCCGGGAAGGAGGGGGGGAGCAAGAGGAGCAGTACCTGGATAGGCGACCAAAGGATAAACCGACGAAGGAGGCGGACCATAAGAGGGATAATGGGATGAGGAAGGGCCCATATCCGTATGAGCCACCTGGGCCACCCCTGACTGTGACCTAGCGAGGTCCGCCGGGGCCATGAGGGCCTGAGGCGGTGGAGAAATTGTAGGGTACGGCTCAAGATAAGGAACAGAGGGGATCGGGGATTTCCCTTTATCAAGTTGCTGATGGACCGAGGTAGATGCCTAGCCCATTTCTATATTGGGATAACGAAAGTTCTGCGGGCGGACCGGAGTAAGGTCAATGGGAGCCACAGAGGTGGTTCCGACCACAGGAGATGAAGTGGCGACATTGGCCATGGCATGAGCCGGAACTGAGGCCGGGGCATCGCCCCCTTGCAAAGCTTGTCTGATGAGATGGAGTTGGGTGGGGTCCAACTGGGCCATCATATCGAGGATCATACTGGCTGAATTCTGATTAGGCGGGTTTGAAAAATAGGGTCGGGGACCCTCGCCAAGAGAGGTCGGGAGTGAAGGGGCCGTCCCCTCTCCTCCCTGCAAATGGGCGACCCTAGGTGGGTCCTCAAGGAGACCACGAGGAAGGGAGTCCTCGTGGGCCGCAGAGAAGTCGTATGATGACATGGAAGAAGAAGCGGAATCGAACAAGGGGTTGGAGTAGGAATGGAAATAAGAATCAACCCTAGGAGGCGATCGTGGGGGCAGAAGGCAGTCCCACATACACCAAGACACTTGCTACTAGAACGAGCAACACTAAATCAATCAAATCTACCAAGCAAGTAGTAAGCATACAATGGAGTGAGATGAGAGCAGAATCACTCAGTAATGCAATCAAGTTCTTAAAATGATGCTCGTCAGTTCCTTATATCTTTGGGTTTGAACCTTAGTGGATTAATGAAAATATCAATTCTCTCGACCACCAGGTGCCTGATTGGGATGAGAAACGAGGAACTGTGTGACCCTATCGGGACTCCTCACTCGCGGATGCAACCCTAGACTGGGGTGGATACGGTACAACCTGTCCGGCGTCCGTGTGGGAATCCACGGCTCACGGGGGCTTACGGAGGTCCTCAACAAGGTCCCTAGTCGGCTCCAAGGAATATGGAGACGAGAGAAAACCCTACCTCGGTAGGAATGCAACTAATATGGGAAGATGTCGATGCTCCTATGCGCACCGGAGTGCATGCACAAACTAGCCTAGCAGCTATCAATCAATGAGCGAGTATACACACGAGTAGTAAAAACATGGTAATGCAATGGTAATAAGATGGCAGGGGGGAGCCAATGAACAGCACCAGGAGCAATATATATATCAGCCGAAAAAACTAAGCAAGATGAAATAAATGCACTGCGACAGGAGATGTGCGGTCCTCCTCTGACCGCGCTAAGTACTCAGGCGGTCAATATCCAGCTGTAATGTATGAGCAGAAAGCAAGGGACATACCAGACAGACGGCCGATAGTCACCCGCTCACACACTTGAACCGCCGCCTCACAGCCACGTATCTGCCCCCTAAAAAGTACAGCGTACCTGTGCCTGAGCGCGGGACGGCTGTGTGAAAGCCGCTCAAATGGATGGACGGCGTCTAGCGAGCCGTCTGCAACAGGAAAGGCCGGGGTAGATAAACCTGATGGCAGAGTATATGAGCGGTGGGGTATCAACCGTGCGTATAGGTAGACGGCCCTGGACGAACCGCGTGTGCGCCAGAGGATAGAAACTGTATCCAACCTGTAAATCACTCCAAGGAGGAACCTTGACAGCGACTAAGAAGGGTCAGCAACTCAAAAGCACGATGGGCATTAGGGGTCCCACCGTGATCGCCACAAAAGGGGTGTAGATATATATTTCTCTCCTCTCTCCCCTTTCACTAAGGGTCAAAAGTGCATCAAGGGCATGAGACAAGTGAGAGAAGGAAGAGAAAATAGGGAATGAAGCAAAGTACCGTGATCGCCACCAAGATGCCGTACGCGACAGGCACGCCGTACCTTGGAAAATGGGGAGACACTCACCTTAGTGCAGCGCTGAGGAAAGAATGGCTCCCTTAGAACCGCCCTATGTTGAGCGGTCTTACGATAGACCGCCCTAGGACGCTGCGAGGAATGCGGGAGGAACTGCTGCAGTGAGATGGACGGCGCTAGACGGACCGCGCTCCAGGGAAGAACGGTCGTTGATGCACCGCGCGTACCGATGAACGGCCGGAGGATAGCCGCTCAGGAGCTTCACTCAGCAAGTTGAAAAGGGGCTCGACCTCCACCCTCTCCGGCCGGCCAGAGGGGATGGGCCTCGTGCTGATTAGATGCTGACCTGCGAAACAACGTGGAGACACAGAAGAAACACCCAGATTAGCCCTAAACAATATAGTATGTATTCAAATGAGAATAATTAATCATGAACAAATGAAAAGGGGAATACCTGGGGGGTTTTAAACCCCTAGGGCGACAAAAAATGGGATGGTTGTGTGCATGATAATGAGAAGGAGGGGGTACGCGGATGGGAACAATGCATGCAATGAAGGAAAACGGCGAAAGCTACAGAACGAAAGAACTATAAAGACTGGGCTACTCCCTTGACCGGAGGCTCGTGCGGACGTAGAGAGCCTCCCTCCTTGGTGCTAGGTCGCTCAAAAATGCGGCAGAGCTTCGCCGTCGACCAAAATCTCCCCCCCTTTTGACGTCCGACCGTAGGGTCTATTTATAGAACCTCGAAGGCCAGCCTCGAAATCAGGGTTTAGAGACTTTTTCAGGTCGAACTCACAAAAGATAATTCGTAGATAATATCATAATCTTCCATCCAGACGAAACGGCATCAAAAATGGTTGATTATCCGCGAAGAAATCATTAAAACAAGTTGAGGATAAAACCATGAGATAAATGGGATAAAATCGGTTGAAAATCAGCAGCCGACGGCTTGAACGGTCTTACGATAGACCGCACAAGGGATGGGCGGTCTTATTCGGACCATCCATCCTGTCGGTGGAAACTCGAATAATCAAAAAATTATCCCAACTATCTCTCGAACTGGCCGAAATGTTCGCCGTTGGACTCTAAACATATGAACGGTTGTATTGAGACCGTTTTAGTTTAGGGCGGCACAAACACGACCGTTTAACTCTGTCGGTGATAATTCGAATCGTTTGGATAACTCTCTGAGAAAGTGGGCGCTCGTAGGACTCTGAGATATAGGCGGTTGGAACAGGCCCGTCCATGATATTGAACGGTCCTAATCACACCGCACAAAAGCCTGTCGGTGAATATTCAGAAAATCCTCAAAAATTAGCCAAATATATATGAACGGTCCATAGTCAACCGCCCACCTGCTGAACGGTTGAGGTTAAGCCGTTCATGACCTTAGGCACTTGGTTCTCGCAAAATACGTTCAATTGACCAAAGCCAAGGCCCATTAAGCCCCGAATCACCACGAATTGCACCAAGGAGGGAGACGACCCATAAAATGAGCCCACGACATGCCACAAAAATGGCCCGATGAATGATGAACAACTCGAGTCATCAACTAATGGGAGTAAGAGAAACGAGTCAGCTTATCGGCATAAAACGGGTGTCAACACTAGGGTTAGGGAGGGAAAATTAAGGGATAGGGGAATTTTCTCCCATGTGGTCAAATTAATACTAACATAAAAAATGCTAAAAGGGGGGTGGGTTATTTTAATCCCACATGGGATAAGAGAGAGGGGCTTGGTCAATGTATGCAACACATTTGACCACATGTTGTGGAATGGAGAGGGCTCCTACGTGGGTGGTATTCTCCCTTTGGAAGAGAAGGATGTGGCTAGTAGACAAAGTCTACAAGTGTGGCTTGGAAGAGGAGAATGTGGACATGTGTAAATAAATGTCAACAAAGGTGGCTATGGGATGGGGGATTTTTTTTGTTACCTTGGTCAATATTTTTCCATGGACCAAAGACCAACCCCTGTAAGCCCTAGATGCTAGGTGGCCCAATGAGAGAGAAGGTGGGGGTCCCACCGGGCCTATGTGGCCTTCTGCAAAGAAACTCATTAATTGCTAAGGACTAACACATTGGCTTATAATTACCATACAATTGACTCAAGTTTATAAATGCAAATAAAAAGTTAGTGGTCTTGCTTTGATGTCCCCATCCATTCTCCCCGGGTGGGAGAAACTCGACCCCATCGAGTAAGGGGTGCAACTCCTCATGTGTCACTCCTGCGGATCCGTCTCTCTGCTCGGGTGATGTTCGTGTCATCAGATGTGGGGGATGTGCTCTCCACCGTACCAGGTAGCGCGGGTATGCTCCACTCCTAGTAATCGTCACTTGCTCATCCCGTATATGTTCTATATGCTCACATTACTGTGGGAATGAGGCTAGTGGTGGACCCTCCGGGTGGGGTCACTCTCAAAGGGAGGAGACGGCTCAAAAGACTCACTGGAAATCACCGTTGGGTCCCTGTAGGTGACTAGATCCGAGACTTTGAAGGTAGAGTTGTTCCCATATTCGTCAGGCAAGTCCACAATGTATGCATAGATCCGACTTGCCTCACACTCTAAAGGGACTGACACCACGAGCTTGCATTAGACCGACTCGACTCGATGTATGCAGACTCCTAACAGACAAATGTATGTATAGACTCTTGACAAACTGGACAAATAAAGAAAAAACACACACTCACACATGACCCTAGATAAACCTACTGTTAGACCGGCCCATACATATACAATGGTGGTTCAGGACATCCGAAGGTGTGCCTTGCATACACACGATGCAACCAAATGTTGGTAGAATCATGGAATCCTAGACATCTCAAAATGCACCACTCATGCACTGACGACCTTTTGGATTTGGGAGGTTTGGGTGGTTTGGATGGGCCAGGAGAGCCGAATTCATTACCCCAATGAACGGGCTCCTTGCTACGTGTAGGATGACTGGCATGAGGGGTAGAGGTGTGATAGTGAACTTCTTTGAAGAAGTGTAGTCGACAAGGTGGGTCAAGAGGCTCACTAGGAAAGGGGTCGAAGGGATCAAAGAATGTGTGACCCCTCAATATGGGTTCCCTCATGACACGGTCCCAAGTTTGAAATTCTTGAAGGTGTAAATGATCACCTTCATTCATTATGGTAGGTGGGACGGCGGTCATATGTAGAAGATATGGTTCCTCCCTCGGGATAAGTGGAATGAAGTTAGGCTCGGCCGGCATGGGGAGGAATAAGAGAACCTCCATGGTGACATGACCCACGGTGCACAAGGTGGTAATGGACCCTAAGGCGGGATGGGTGAAGCTACGACTTGTGGGTTGGTCGAAGGCTCGGGCCAACATACACATCAACTTCATTTGCATGTCTAATCCCTTGATAAGGGCTTCTAAAATATCAACATGGTGAAAAGACCGGTAAGTGGTGTGGAATGGGTTAACGGGCACTATTTGTAGTGCGGGGTCCATGGATGGGTAGCAAGGTGCTTTAGGGACCAAGCCTTTCTTCAGCCAGCTAAGTAGTGGCTCGTCCATGATTAGCTTCCTCGTTAGAAGCATGGGTAGCTCTGGCTGAGGATCGGAGGGTGGCAGGGCATCTCCCTCAGATGGGGAAGGGACGTCCTCTATGAGAGGGAGAAGACTTTGGGATGACACCGGGTTAAGACTATCGGCCACTACCTCCTTAGGCTCGGGTATGGCTTCATCCTGTCTCGGAGGTGGGCAAGGGGAAATTAGTGACTGAATATAAGAACACCTCCTATCCAACTGATTCAAAAACATTTGCAAGAGTTCGGCAAAAGTGGGGCTTGGACTAGGGGCATCGTGATGGATTCGCTCATGGTCTCTCGGCCTAGTCTTGGACTTAGGCTCGTCTACATGCGGGGCTCTTTGCCTCCGACTATGACCCACTTGGTTGGAGGTGACTGGGTGGGGTCGGTTGAAGGTGACTGGGCCAGGTAGGTAGACCCTTCTAAGCTCGCCCTTCATCTCACGCCATGACTCGACAGGCCATTGCCTCCTAATTTCCTTCATGCGTTCAATGCTCTCCCATTTCCAGGCGGCTTCGTGAACAAGCCACTTTTGGGCAAAAATGACTTGCATGGCATCGGACATAGTGTAACACTCAAAGTATTCATCCATAGCGGCTTCCCACTTTAAGTAGTCGCTCGGGACTTTGGAGCCATAAAAGTCTGAGGCCTCGGGCCTACGGCGGTGGAAGGGTTGGATTCCCCATCGTTGGGTGTCGCGCCACCATTCATATGACGTGGGCAATTGGGAATCTATGGGACACGGGGGAGCTATAGGGTGGCCATGCAGACACTAGGTGACAAAACAAACTGACTCTCTAATGGATTAGACACGACCCGAAAATAACAATGCAAAGTTGGAATGCAGACTCGACTACAAACCTAGACTCAACCTGTATCCGGTACAGGACGGAGGTTTGATCCGAAGATCGCACTCACACAAGTGTGCTACCTTCCCAATAGGCGTAACCTATCGTTCCGGAGGCACCTTTTAATATACCGGGTAATGCAATGTAACCTAAGACCGACTACCTAAGACTCAACCATGCTCTGATACCAATTTAATGCGAGACAGGACGCGACTCAATGTCAATTTGAATGCAAACTTTGGACTCTAGGCAAACTCGCGACTCGTCCCTAGCGAGGGAAACGTGCGGATGTGCGCGGTTGAGAAACCGACAACGAGTCAAGAGTATTTGGCTCTTCCATGCTCGGATCGAGTCACGTGACGGGTCTTGCACTCACTCTCGCAGTAGTGATTAAAATTGAATGAGCTAATTTTCTATCACTCTAGCTGCGGCATATGTATATATACGAGGAAAGCAAATGCCAAAGTGGGGAGCGGACACAATACCTCCACGCTCCGGGCATGGGGAAGATGACCCCGGCCAAGACTCGTACTCCCGGTACAATAATTAAACAATAGTTACAACAGTGAAGTTTATGCCCACTCCACGCAGGGAGGTAAAGGGCTATAGTGGGACCCGGGAGTAGCGAACTCGGGTTGACGGGCAACAAGCGGGAAGGGCTTTCGGCCCGGAGGCGGGTTGCTGGTCTGACTCTGTACTGTTCAAACTCGCTTGACAACAAGTGAACTCAGCTGTTGGGACGGTGGCTTCCGGTCACCTTCTGGCAGCGGCGGTTGGCTGGGACGGCAGTGGGAGGTCCCTCTTCGATCCCTGAGGTCGGCGGCGGCTGAATCTAAGCCGGCGTATTTTGTAAGAATTAACCGGCGGACTGCTCTGCTGGCCTGTTCACGGAACAGATTGGCGCGCTTCCACGAAAATAATTTGTGCGCCCAGATTCGGAGGTGGATCGGAGCTAAATTGGCGCCGTTGGAAAGAGGACTCAAAGGGCTACAACATATATTAATTTCACAACCATTTAGTAAGCGGATTGGAAATGAAAAACTATGTGGCACTGCTATTACTTCTTGGTCAGATTACTAACGGTCAGGATAGACAAGGATCTACCTGAAAATGAATTTTGACCGATAGAGAAGTGGTGGATCTAGGTCTTGGGGATTTTATGGGGGATAGAGGGGGATGTGGGGGACGTGCACACTTTTTATGGTAATTTTCTAGAGTGGTTTAAGGGGTGGTAAAAATAGAAGAACAGGACACTATCTTGCAGATCTGAAAACTGGCAAATTGCGTGAGTGGAACTAAATGATTGGGAAAAATAGCAAACGGTGGCGGATTGACACGAAATTTTAAATGGGAGGAGGTAACAACAAGGGGGATAATCTATGAAAATTTTATGACCATCAAATAACCGGATTGGGAGAACCAACCTATTCTTTGGGCTTCAATTCTGCAGGTCACAGATCTGGACAGCAGGATGAAGGTGGGGTTGTGGCGGTTCGTTGGCGGCTCCGATGGCGGCGAAGGCGGCGGCGGAATCATACCCAGAGGGGAAGATAGAACTTGAAATCCACCAAATTTTATGGCATCACACCATAGAAATCACATCAATCCAGCTGCAAGGGGGAGAGAAGAGAGAGGGGCACCCTTGGGCATTCTTGTGCACAATGTAATTTTTTCATCATTAATTCTCCAAAATATGAAAATACATGGGTTATATAACTCTAACTAAAAGATCTAATTACCCTCAGATCTAGGGTTAGGGATGGGCAATTAAGGGATAGGAGAATTTTCTCCCATGTAGTCAAATTAATACTAACATAAAAAATGCTAAAAGGGTGGGTGGGTTATTTTAATCCCACGTGGGATAAGAGAGGGGGGCTTGGTTAATTTGACCACATGTTGTGGAATGGAGAGGGCTCCTATGTTGGTGGTATTCTCCCTTTGGAAGAGGAGGATGTGGCTAGTAGACTTACAAGTGTGGCTTGGAAGAGAAGAATGTGGACATATGTAAATAAATGTCAACAAAGGTGGCTATAGGATGGGAGAATTTTTTTTTACCTTGGTCAATATTTTCCCATGGACCAAAGACCAACCCCTGTGAGCCCTGGATGCTAGGTGGCCCAATGAGAGAGAAGGTGGGGGTCCCATCGGGCCTACGTGGCCTTTTACAAAGAAACCCACTAATTCCTAAGGACTAACACATTGGTTTATAATTACCATACAATTGACTCAAGAATATAAATAAAAATAAAAAGTTAGTGGTCTTGCTTTGATGTCCCCATCAACTTTTGTGAGGTAGGCAGCTTTTTCCTCATGATTACTCTTTAATGTCCATGTAGAGATTTAAGTTCCCTTTAGAGTGTTGGAAAGAATTTCTCAAATCCTTATCGATTAAAACCATTAAATTCATTAAGTGCAAGAATGTGGAGGTAATGTTTTGTTTTGCATGTATAAAATGAATTTATCAAGACACAGTTATGACTCCCCCTAAATGTATGCACGGTCGGAATCAAATCCTCCCCTTAGTGTATGACATGTATCATATATGAACAAAATCACTGCATTGTTATTTATGAAGGAGGTTAGACCTTAGAAAAGTCAAGAAATGATTTTACAACCTAAATACATACAAGCTTGCAAGGATTCAAGGAAATATTCATGCAAGCATTTATGAATCAAGATATGCATGTGACTCGAATTCACAATGTTATGCAGAATCTATGAATGATATGCAAAAGATGCCAATGCAATCTTTTTATGCAGATTTTCAGTTTTTGTGCAATCTTGAACATTTAAGAAAGCATGAAACTATAAATGCATGATATGAATTTTCAATGAATCTTGAACTGAACAAATGATTTTTATTTCATATTTCATCGTGAAGAGCCATATTCTTTAGAACCCAATGTTCAACCATGATCATTCAAAAATAGTTTTTGCATTCAACAGTGAACAATTTTGAAGTTCATAAATTTTTGCCTTTTTGAAACAAGAAAAATTTTCAGATTGAATTTGAAAGCTATGCAAATCAAAAGTAAATTGATTTCATTCAAAATACATGATTCCTCATAAGGCAAACATTTCAATTTCTGAATTTTGGTACACGGCGGAGAATTTAGGTCCGAAGACCACCTCACGCATAGTGATAACTTCCTGACAGACTTAATCTGTCATTTCACATATCACCATTTGATATATCAAATATTCATTCAATGAGACCTTGTATGGCTTGTGATAAATCAGAATATGAAATGAGAAGCATAACGAAATCACACAAGTAAAAGCATCAAAACCACCAAGTTTGACAATGAAGGAAAGGTCGGAGTATTACCAAACGAGTGTGCCTTGTTCCATTTTATTGGAACCCCTTTCAATTTTTATTTCCTCAAGGCACACCTGCATCAAAGCCAACTCATTCAACAGATTTAGGTACCCAAGTTTTTTTGGGTCCCTAGAGGTTAGAAGTATTTTTGGCAAACAAATTCTTCTTCTTTCTCATTGCCTCCATGTCATCATTTTCCATGATCTTGCAATCCTCAAGCACATGACCATAGTTTCCACAATAAAACCAATGAGGAGTAGCTGTAGCATCCCGGCAATTAATTAATCATATAAAAGGGTAATAATTGAAAATTATTTACTAATTAAATTGGGAATTTCTTTAGGTGAAGTTTTAACTAATTTATAAAAATCTAGAAAATGCATAATCGTAAAGAGGACTAAAAGTTTAGACAATTTGTCTTCTTGGTCGAACCATAAATAAAATTATTATCAAGCGAATAAAGAAAATTAGGGCAAAAATTGAGTTTAAACTAACTAGACCTTAGATCGCTTAATTCGAGCCCAAATCTCGATCATTTAAGACTAAACTAGGCCCATTCGAATGACCTTGATGGGTAGCCCATTTCCCCTCTCATTCCTCACGAAAACCCTAAACCTAGATGATGGGAATCAACACTGGGAACTAACATTTTTATTTTACATTTGTGTCATTTTGTTTGTATTTATACCCATGGCTAATTGGGTTTGCAATTGTAAGGCATTATAAGACAAAGGGTTAGTCTTTAAAGGCTTTGGGTTTCTATGTAAAATGCCAGTGGGTCTAGCAAGGTCCTCCACCCACTTTCCCATTGGTCCACCTAGGTTCTAGGGCCCATGTGGGGCTGGTTCAAAGTCTAAGATTGGACTTGGACTAAGGGGGGACAAAAAATAGAAAAATTCAAAATTGAAGGCCCCTTAGTCAAGGGGCGCCCCCCATTTAATATAGTTTAATGCTTGTTGTATTTTATTTACTTTGGTCATTTGACCACATGGGGGGTTAATTATCCCATCCCTTATTTGCCCCTCCCTAACCCTAGATCTAGGGGTAGTTTTGGTCTTTATACATTTCTATAAATCCCTTGTATTTTCATTTTTGTGAGAATTAATGAGAAGAATTTTGTGAAAATACAACGAGCCTTGGGCGCCCCCCTCTCCCTCTCCCTCTTGCAGCAGGATTGCTGTGGTTTCTAGGGTGGATTCCTTACAAAAATTTGATGAATTCCAAGGTTTATCTCTTCCCCTGGGTGTGAAGCTCAGCCATCTCCGCCGCCGTCGCCGTTCGTGCCGCCAACGAGCCGCCACAAGCCACCCTTCCCCTTGCTGTCCGAAACTACGAAATCTAGAACAGTAGCCTAAAGATCAGGTTGGTTCTCCCAACTCCCAGCTTTGATCGAGTTGAGATTTTGAGAGATTGTTCCTCTTCGTGTTTGCTTTCCATCCCTATACATTTTCGACCATTCCGCCACCGTTTGGTATTTTTCTCGACTTTTAATCTCCACCCTGCGCAATCTATCATTCAGTAGATCTGCGAGATAGGTACATGTTTCTATATTTTTCCCACCCTTCAACCCTCATCAGAAAAATCCCTAAAAATTCCTTCACGTCCCTCACATCCCCTTCCATCCCCCATAAAATCCCCAGCTCCCAGATCTACCACCTCCTCGTCGGTCAAAATCCATTTTCAGGCAGATCTGATTCTGTCCTGTGTGTCTGTGATTCCGAGCTAGAAATAACTACAACCCACAGTCATTTTCATTTCTAATCCGTCTACTGGATGGATCTGAAATATGTATATGTCGTAGGCCTTTGAGTCCTCTATCCATCTGTACCAGTTTCACCTCGATCCGACATCGGATATGGGCGCAGAAATTCTTTTCATGGAGGCGCGCATTCTTGCTCCGAGCCAGGCCAGAAAGAAGGTGTTGGGAAATAATTCCCAATAATATATCAAAGCGCTGATTCAGCGACCGCCACTTCTGGGAGTCGACCAGGGATGTCTCGCCATCGTCCCAGCCAAGCGCCACCTTTAGAAGCTCCCAAGAGGATGACGTCCCTTTGGAGGCCCTCGTACGCTGTCATGCCGGCCTGTAAATCACAGATCCGGACTTGCTGTCTTCAACCGCCCAGAACCCCTCCAACGTGCTACCCGTCAACCCAGAATTGGCACTCCCGGACCGCTGTTGTGGCCTGTTACCTCCCTGCATGGAGTAGGCCTTAAAATCACTTCTGTAATTATTAAAATTTACTGTACCGGGAGTCACCATTCTTGGCCGGGGTCGTCTTCCCCACGCCCGGTAGCGTGGAGGTATCGTGTTCGCTCCCCACTTGGCATTTGCTTTACTCGTATATGTTTCTTTATGCCGCTGCATGAGTGATAGGTTAATTAACTCGTTATATTATTTCAATCACCGCTGCGAGAGTGAGTGAGTGGAACCCGTCCCGTGTCTCGATCCGAACACGCGAAAAAGCCGATACCCTCGACTCATTGTCGGTTTCTCAACCACGCTGATCCCGCGTTTCCCTCACTTAGGGGCGTCCCGAGCTAGAGTCCCTTAGAGTCCCAGGTTCGCGTTCCGTCCCTCATCAAATTGGTATCAGAGCGAAGTCGAGTCTAGGGTCATCGGTTAGTCGGTCCAAGGTTGCATTTGCATTCCTTTATTCGGTATATCAAAAGGTGTTGCCCGAACGATAGGTTATGCCTATCGGGAAGGTCGCACATTTACGTGAGAGGATCTTCGGATCCTGGAACTCTGCTTGTATCGGATATGGGTTGAGTCAACGTGTGTAGTCGAGTTTGCATTCCAACTTTGCATTAGTGTATAGGGTTGTGTCTAGTCGATTTGTCTCATCACCAAGTGTCGGCATGGCCATCCTATAGTTCCCCAATTTCCCATGGATTCCCCATCGCCCAGGCAATATGACCATTGGCACACCCATGGGCCTGGAAACCATCCCATCTCCTTCAGTAGGCCTGAGCCCTCGAACTCTCATGGCTCCAAGGTCCCGAGCGACTACCTACATTGGGAAGCCGCTATGGACAAATACTTTGATTATTACCCCATGTCCGAGGCCGTGCAATTCACTTTTGCCAAGAAGCGGCTTCTTCATGAAGCCGCCGAAAAATGGGACTACATTGAATGCTTAAAAGAAGTTAGGAGGCAATGGCCCATCGAGTCATGGTGGGACATGAAGAGGGAGCTTAGGAGGGTCTACCTTCCCCACCCGGTCCCCTCCAACCAGTCCCACCCAACCACCTCCAACCTTCCTCACCCAGTCATCTCCAACCAGTCCCACCCAGTCACCTCCCACCAGGATTGTCATAGTCGGAGGCAAAGAGCCCCGCATGTCGATGAGCCTAAACCCAAGACTAGGCCGAGAGACCATGAGCGAGTCCACCACAATGCCCCTACTCCAACCCCCACCATTGTCGAACTCTTCAAAATCATCTCGGATCGGTTGGATAGGATGTGTACTCAAATTGACGGACTCCTGCCCGAGCCTCCCAACCCGGTGCCACCCCAAGGACCCCTCCCCCTAAGGGAGAACATTCCTTCCCCACTCGTGAGAGCTCTTTTGCCACCACCTCCACCCTCCGATCTTTATTCGGAGCCACCTCAGTCGGAGCCACCCGTACTTCTACCGGGGAATCTACTCATAGACGAGCCACTACTTAGCTGGCTCAAGAAAGGCTTGGTCCCTAGGACACCGTACTACCCATCCATGGACCCAGCACTCCCAGTAGTCCCCATTAACTCCTTACACACCACTTTTCGGTCCTTTTGCTTCATAGAAAGTTTGAAGGATCTACTAAGGAGTTTAGAATGTCAATGGGAGCTGACATATATGTTGGCCTTTGGGTCAGACCAATCCTATAGTCATAACTTCATGCTCCCGACTTTGGTGTCTATTACCTCGGTGTACACCTTGGGTCATATCACCACCGAGGTCCTATTATTCTTCCCCGTTCCCGATGAGCTTGACTTTGCCCCCTCTTACGGTATTGCTGTCCCGAGGGAGGACCCGTATCTACTCTATGAGATCACCGTCCCTCTTACCATAATAAATGAAGGTGACCACCTACACTTTTAAGAACTCCAGACATGGGACCGTGACATGTGGGAACCCAGTTCGACGGGTCATACTTTCTTTGATCCCTTCGACCCCTTCCCTAGTGAACCCCTGGACCCACCATATCTACGCCACTTCTTCAGGGAAGTGTTGGATCTCCTCTAAGATTGTATGATGGGGGAGAATGCTGAATCTCCTCTGGATTGATAAGCAGTATGTGTACTGCTTTGGGCTGAATTATTTTAAATGATTGGTAACATTATGAATAGTTTTGAGTGATGGCAACAGTCTAGCTTGACCTGGTTGACTAAAGTGTTGACTTTGTCAACTTTATCTTGACATGATGATATGTGTATTTTGATATGCATTTTGATGACTCTTTTATGTCAGTTGATCATAAATGTTGTTGACATTTTATACGTAGTCTTTGCATAAGAACAGAGTCAGTGCAACACTTAGTTCATTCTGTATTAAGTCCGTGCATATGGTACCTCTCGTGCGTATAAGATATGTGCAATTCACTGTTCCAACCGATGCTAGTTCAGCTTTAGGCTGACTAAGGTCGGTGCATATCGAATCAAGGGTCGGTGCATGTCTTGTCTTAGGCAGTACAAGGTCGGTGCAGTTTTTGCTGCTGCACGCTTGCACACAGTCAGTGCACGTTCTGCCTTACATTCATGGGACCTCGGTGCATGTCTCTGTTAGTCCATATCTAGATCAGTGCACTAGTTAAGTCGGTGCAATCTTCATTGACGCGACTAAGTCCGTGCATGTTGAGCTCTTGGCACAACAGGTTGGTGCAATAATTGTTGTCGCACGCCATCAAGTCGGTGCAACCTTTGCACCGTGCACATAAAGTCTGTACATACTTCGTTGGCTTGTCTGTGCATGAGTAGTCTGTGAGTCATAAGTCTGTGCAAGGTTGCTCACGGCACATTTAGTCAGTACAGTGTTTGTGCTTTGCACACACGTAGTATGTGCACTTTGTAGTCCTGCGCTGGGATCATGTCTGTGCATATGTTTGCTGCGTGTACATTAAGTCTGTGCACATATAATCAAATGCTGTGTTGAGTTTGTGCACTTCAATTCTGACTATATTTCAACTCTGTGCAATCTCTTTATCTCTTATAAAACTGTCATAAGCTGACATTGAGTCTGATACTTTGATATGATACTTGTTCGAGGAAGTTAAGAAAGGAATGTGATCCAAGAATGGAAGATGTGCCAAGATCGTGACACGTGGAAAGTAGTCGAGCTGGGATGCTGCCACGTGGCCTAGGAACGTCAGATCTGGATAAGGAAATTGGGAGGGAACTATGGTGAGCACGCGCCCTACCTCTCTGCTACTGCCCATGAATAAAGAGATGCTCGTTAAAAAGAAGAACTGATCGCGGCAGAAGAGTTGAGTGAAATATTGGGAGAAGAAGCTGAGTGAGAACAAGAGCAAGCCCGGTCCAGATTGATAGAGAGTAAATCTGAGAAGAGAAAGAGGAAGAGAGTTTGGAGAGAAGACTTTTAGAGAGTGTCTGTCATCAGTCTGCAGGTTCAGAACCAGAGCTAATCTTGCTCGTTGTTGACATTCCCGTTTGGGTTTCCTAATTTTTGCTTTGTTTCATTTCGTTTTGAAACTCTTGTTCAAGCTGTGTGTCAGCAGAGGTTAAGCTGTAATCCTCAGCGGGCAGAGGTGGATTCCTCTGGATAGGTTAAGCTGTAATCCTCAATGGTTGTAGAAGAGGATTCCTCTGGACAACAAGCTGTGAAGCTCAGCGGGTTGTAGGGATCCGTCCCCGAAGCTGTGGATCAGTGGCAAGCTGTGAGTCAGCAGTGAAGTCACACTCTGGTTTGAGTGTGGGGTGGACGTAGACCTCTGGATTGAGGTTGAACCACCTAAAACCCGCTGTCTTCTGTGCGATTGCTTTGTGACTTGTGTTCATCGTGGCATTCTGATCATCGCTCAATAGATGGTTGTTTAGGATCACATAAGGACTGATCTACTTGATTAGGTATATTTTGGTTGCGATTGAGTGCTTTCAGACCGTCCTGCAGTAGCTTGTTTTAATTTCGCACTAGTAGATGCTGTGGTAATTTTTATTGGGTGATTGATCTATTCACCCCCCTCTCGATCACTCTTCAGTTGGAATCAGAGCCTAACTCTTTTCCAGGGATCAACATCCTAAAGAAGAAACGGCCATGGACGCTAGAGGGTTGACGGCTGAGGGACATTCTACCACCAAGCCCCCATACTTTGATGGATCTAACTATGCATACTGGAAGAACCGTATGCAAGTCTTTCTGAGGGCGAAGGACTATGAAATCTGGAAGGTGGTAAGTAAAGGACCGTTCGAGCTGCACCCGAACGAGGATGTTTAGACGAGAGAGGAAATCAGAAAGTCCACTCTCAACTGGAGCGCCATCAACGCAATTTAGTGCGCTCTTCACCCCACAGAGTTCTCCAGGATTTCGTCATGCTCGACTGCAAAGGAAATGTGGGATAAACTAGAGGTTATGTACGAAGGAACCTCACAGGTGAGGGAGACCAAGGTGAATCTACTGGTCTCGGAATATGAAGCATTCAGAATGAAGCCCAGCGAGACCATTACAGAGATGTACGCATGTCTCACAATAATCACCAATGGTCTCAGAAGCTTGGGAAAAATTATTCTGATTATGAGATAGTGAGGAAGATACTGCGATCTCTGACTTCAATTTGGCACACCAAAGAAACTGTGATTGAAGAGTCCAGAGATCTTCAGAACACCAAGGTAGACAAGCTTATCGGTTCATTGATGACTTACGAGATGAATCTGCCCAAGGCCGAAGAGCTGGAGAAGAAGAAGAAGCCTATAGCGCTGAAGGCTAGTTCCAGTCGATCTAGTTATAGTGGATCGTCGAGCGATCAGAGTCTCTCTAGGTTAGAGTTCGAAGGAGATCAATTAGCAATGCTGACCAGAAAGTTCAGAAGGTTTATGAGAAAGGAAGGAAGAAATTTCGATCGAAGATAGTATGGTGGCCGAAGGTAAACTAGGTATAAATCTAATCCTGCAAAGGAAATTGATACTAATGTTTGCTATCACTGCAGGAAGGCGGGCCATATAAAGGCAGGCTGCCCAGAGCTCCAGAAGGTTAAGAAGAAAGCCAAGAAGAAGAATCCTAATAGGAAAGCCATGGTGAGTACCTGGAGCGATGAGGACGAGGGCACCTTGAGCTGTACCTCTAAAAGTGAAGATGAAGAAAAGCCAATCTGCCTGATGGCTAAAGATGGTAACAATGAAGAAGAAGCTGATGAGGTATCCTCTCTCTTTGAACATTATACTATTGCTGATTGGGATGATGCATATGGTGATTTGTTAGATAAAGCTGATGACATCAGAAAAAAAAAAGACATTTAAGGAAGAAAGTTAATTCTCTCATGAATGATACTACTTTGTCTGATAGAGTTTCCTATCTTGAAACTGAGAATGACATGCTAAAGAAAACTTGTGCTGAATCTAATGACATGAAAATTGCCTTGACTGATGCTAGAGAAGAAAATGAAATGCTGAAAAATGACATTGATGAATTGAAACTTAAATTGCAGAAATGTGAAAATGAAATGAAAGTTGTAAATGAGAAATATGATGCTGTGTTGTGTGTTAATGGTGAATTGAAGAAAACGATAGAAAAATCAGAAAAAGATAATTAGGACAAACAAAAAATCATTGAAAGCATGACCCAAGGTACAGAAAATTTGAATGCTCTGTTGGGGTCTAAAGTTAATTACAGAAAAGAGGGTCTCGGCTTTAATCCCAAAGCCAAGAAAAGCCTTGAACTGAAAACAATCTCATTTGTGGCTGAGAAGGAGAAGAGACCTCTTATTAAGATGAACTGTGAAAATTCTGTAGTTAAAAATGCTAATTCTAAAATACCCAGTGCCAAAGACAAGGGCAAGCAGAAAGTTGGTGAGTCCATCCTGTAGATATATTTTCTTCTCTTACTTAAAGGAAGATATGTTATGAATAAATCGATATGCAATGAATAAGTGAAAAATAGTAAGAGGAGGATAGAAAAAATGACCGTGATAGCCACCAAAGTGCCGAACGTGATGAACACGCCGTGCTTTGGAAAGGAAGGGGAGACACTCGCCTGGCTGCAACACTGGGAAGATGAGCGGTTGAAGGAGAACCGCCTATAGGACGCACGGTCTTACGATAGACCGCCTAAGGGTGCTGCAGAAGGTGCGAGATGAGGCACTCCTGGATGTTGAACGGCTCTATAACGACCGCCGGACGAAGAAGAACGGCCGAAGATGCACCGCATGTATCCTTGAACGGACAGAAGAGAACCGCTCGAGACCACCAAGCCAGAAGTCGCAAAGGGGTCCAACCTCCACCCTCTCCAGCCGGCCAGAGGGGATGGGCCTCGTGCTAGGAATTGCTGACCTGCAAAACAACGTAAAGAAACAAAGAAACAACCTAGATTAGAACTAAATGGTGTAGTAAATGTCAAAATAATGAGGAATGAATGTGACTAAATGAAAAGGGGGATACCTGGGGGATTTTAAACCCCTAGGGTGTCAAAAAACGTAGGTAGGTGTGTGCATGGTAATGAAGATGAAGGAGAACGTGGGAGAAAGTGTGAAAAGCAATGCATGCAATAACAAGGAGGACGAAAACAATCCAACACGAAAGGACTCAAAACCAAACTACTCATTGAACCGGAGGCTTGTATGGACGTAGAAAGCCTCCCTCCTTGGTGCTAGATCGCTCAAGAATGCGGCAGGGCTTCACCGTCGACCAAAATCTCCCCCCCCCTTTTCAAGCTTGACCTTTAGGGTCTATTTATAGAGCCTAGAAAGCCTAGCTCGAAATTAGAGTTTAGAGTCATTTTTAGGTCGAGATTATCAAACAAAAATCATAGATAACTGAATCATCTTTTATCCAGTCAAAACGACACTTAAAATGGTTGATTATCTACAGAGAAAATGATGAAAGAAGTTGGGGATAAAACCACAGATAAAAGGGTAAAATTTGTTGAAATTCAGGAATCGAACAGATGAACAGTCTTACGATAGACCGCTCAACGGGATGTGCGGCTATGTCCGGACCGTTCAACCACGTTGGTGAAAATTCAAAATAAATATGAAATAATCTAGATTATCCCTCGAACTGATCGAAACGTTCGCCGTTGGACTCTCATAGAAGAACGGCTCATATGAGACCGTTCAACAGTAGAGCGGCCAAGGAGGAATCGTTCTAGCCTTGTCGGTGATAATTCAATTAATTGGATAATTATTTGGGAAAATCACCAAGCGCAGGACTCTGGACTATGAGCGGCCACTTTCCGTCCGTTCATCATTTTGTACGGCTAGGTTAGGACCGCATAAATGCTTGACGGTGGAAATTCAAAAAATTAGCCAAAATGTTCCATAATATATGGACGGCCCGTAGTCAACCGCACATGGATTGAGCGGCCATGGATGAACCGTACATGCACGTGGACGTTGAAACTTATAGAAAAGCCTAATCAACCAAAACCAAGGCCCATTATGCCCTGAATCAACTTGGACCTAACCAAGGAGGGAGGCAACCCATAAAACTGGCCCAAAACATGCCTGAAAATAGCCCCAACGAGTGATGGGCAACTCGAGGCATCAAAAAAAGGGAGTAAGAGAAACGACTCAACTTATCGGCATAAAACGGGTGTCAACAGATGCCCCTCCTTAATGTCCTCTTTGCAGGGGAGTGAGCGGAGGTGAAGTGGAAGTGACATGGAATATGGAGATGAAGCAGAGATGCAGCGGAGTGGACTGAAAAAGCGGGCATTTATGGTAAAACGACACCCGTTTTTACCAACAAGTGACAGGAATCTTCCGAAAAACTCTGAACCAAACACAAGGAATGATCAAACCAAAAGCGACACCAGTCTGGAGGAACTAAACTAAATGTAATAAACTGATAAGACCAACCTCATGGGGGACACAATCCCGCGGTCCAATGAGGAGGCCACAAAAGTAGGCATCAAAAGTAAAGGAAACAGGCTAAAGCTCCAGACGGGGACCTTTCAATCAATCAATCCAAGCGAATCGACCAAAGAGAACCTTCCAACTTAGAGTGGAATTAGTCCCTCTTACTCAAACACTGAATGTACGGCTAACCATCACTGATGGGACATTCTTCAAGCAAACCATGGGTCATGAAAGCTCAAAAGATGCGTATGATGCATGCTGGGCTAAAATAAAAGAAATCGTAAAAATAAATGCAAAGAAAGATTAAAATATAAAATACTTGAGAATAGTATTGCCAAGCTGGGAAAGTTGGAGTCAAGATACTATCTGCAACCACGGCATGTAGGATAGAACCATCCTCCCCGTGACATCCCAACCTAACGGCCTATCTGAAGATTAAATACGTGAACCTGGATCATCATCGTTTTTATTGAAGGGGAACATCAGATCCTGGATCACGTAAATAACCAACTGGTTCTCGAGATAATATAATATAGTATCATGTAGTAATGCAATAAGGGATGCAAGGATAGAAAGCCATACCTGACTTACCTATGTAGGTGAAAACGGCATGTTTTTTTTGGATTTTCATTTTCAGATTTTCTTTTGGATTTTCATGAATAAGAAAAATGAGAATAAACATAGCAGAGATAACACAATGCTTAACTGAACGACAAACAACATGACATAACATGATGAATGGAAACAACACAACAAGACGAACAAGCACATAGGCAAAGGCATAAATAGACAATACGTATGCATGAACATGGTGTGACAAGACAACAATCGGCGGGACAACACATGGTTGGGATAAAAACATGACGGACCACACGGTTGGGACAACACATGGAACATGGAAGGACGACTATCAACATGTGCAAACCAACTAACAACATGGGGTGAGGAAAAACAACAACTGTGGGACGATACGGTGGGACATAAACACGAGACAAGGACACGGCGGGACAAAATACATGAACAAATACGCACTTCAATCAAAACCCAAGATCAGAATGAAGCAGAACCGCCAGGTTCATAATCGTGAGGCAAAGCCCTCTCATAAAGATATGATCATTGTAAACAAAAGCTGAGAAGGACATGAGCTTCAAAATAGACCGAGAGTGGATCGAAGAAGGAAAGAACAGATCAAAACTGTGGACAGGAGGCAGAGCACAAAGATATAGTAAGGAATGCCTGAAAACTTGCAACCTGCACACTTAGCAAATGGATTACGTATCTGTTCTTAAAACAAATGCAAATGCATGAAAACGACACAATTTTTTTTAGATTTTCAATAGTATTTCATTTTTCTAGATTTTTCTTGAAGTATTTGGTTTTTTAGGTTTTTGAAATATTTGATTTTTTTTCTTTTTGAAATTTTGAAGTATTTGATTTTTTTGGATTTGTTGACAATATTTGATTTTTTTTGGATTTTTTTGAAGTATTTGATTTTTTTTAGACTTTTGATAATATTTGATTTTTTTGATTTTGACATAACAATCTGCAGCACCTACCGACGGGCTCAAACTACTGGCTAGGGATCGTCGTTCTTACCCCTTTCATTAAAGGCTTCCCTTAAGCAGGGCGTGCATGTGAGGGTGACTTACCACAACCAACCGCTTCTAAAGAACGGTGCCCCTACTAAGGCCATACCCGGGATACAACCCAGCCTAAGAGGGAGAAGTAGAAGAAAAATTGGAGACAAGCTTCGTGCAGGATGGGAGATATCAAGGCTCGAATTCCTTCTAGGGCACTATCCCTCAAAGAGTAGGTCTGTTGCGCCGGGGCTTTGTGTCTTTGATTTTTAGACCCATATTTACCAGGCACGCATGCGACCGGGCTCATGACGTCCCGCGGGGAACTGTACTGCCACTCTTGCCATGCCTTTGATTCATAATTTTACATTGATTCATTTTCTCATTTTGGTAGCCCTTATTGACCAGATTTACGTGAAAGCTCATTTTTGAGGGTCAAGATTGCCCCTATTTGAGACCTCTCCTGTATTAGGGAGCGCCTAGGTTGGTCATCTCATCCATCCATCTCTTGCCCCTGCACTTGGCCGAGCAGAGAAAAGAAAAGACCTTTGTGCATACCCAAAGTATGGCCAAAGCAGCAACGATGCGCCTCAGAGAGATCGGCTATGGCTTGCCGTGTAGTGTGTGAAAAAACCCATGCTCAAAGGTCACCCTCAACAATCGGGGAAAGAAGCTAGACTCCTAGCGCGGAGCTATCACCGGCCTAAGGGATGCTGCAAAAGTGAACTCATTTATTTGACACAAAGTTAAGATCTAATTAAATAAAGACTCCTAAAGCCACTCAATCATGTTAAGAAATCATATGCAGAAATAATAGAAATAATAGAAATGAAAGCACATTTCTTGCACAAAATAAAGATACCTTTGCAAATCCATGGCGTGGAAACCGGCATCCTGAAGCGATCTTGATCACAGAGCTTTGATTAGCACGAGCTTTATATTCCTTGCTTGCCAGGATAAAGGATGAAAGGAGAGCAAAGGATTGGATTCCTCGACACAGAGGAGTGGCAGACATCATACCAGACGAAGAAGGGATAAAAAGGAAGAGAGACGAGGGCTAGAACTCCCTCGTTAAGGCACTAAGGCCCTGATAACAAGGAACCAGATACAGAATAAACAAGGATTAATTGAGATCAAGGTGGGCTAAAACCTTGAAAATAGCAAGAAAAAGGGTAAGAACCCTGAAAGGGTGAGGAGGAAAGAACAGAAAGGTGATGAAAAGATAGCTGTGAAGATAAGGAAAAAGGAGAATGATCATCCGACGTGGTCGGAGAAGAAGAGTAGCGATCACCCGCCAGAGGCGGGGAAGAAAATGTATGAACACCTGACGAGGTCGGAGAAAAGAAATGGAAATCACCCGACAAAGTCGGGGAAGGATCAGAAAAACCACCCGACAAAGTCGGGGAACGAGCACAAGGAATCCCCAATAGGGTCAGGGGAAAGAGATGAGAAGTGAAATCCGGACGTATCTGGGAAGGAAAACTAGAAGATGCCCCTGGATTAGGGGAAGAGGAGGACATAGGCCGAGGCCTAGAATGGATAGAATAGGAAAAGATGGTAGAAATATGGCCAGGTGGTGGAAGGTACACCACCCAAGGATAAGAACCAAGCAGCAGAAAAGATGAATGGACGGAAGAAGGAGAGGAGGAAGTGGACCCCCAAGTGTGCAACTGACGGCCCTTGAACTTATGACGTCGCCTCTTCTTAGCAGCAATCTTCTTGAAACAACTCCGCCCGGCGCGGACTCGGGCCTTCGAGCTTCTTGCCTTGCAATATTTTCTCAAATAACGGGCCCACCTGGCAGACTGCTTGGCCTGGTCATGAATATGCAGCTTCATCGAGATGGTTGCCCCTAGCTGTGCGGTGCTAACCATAGAAGGACATTCTAGAATAGTCAACTCCTTGTGGTGAACATTAGGAAGAAATAGAGTTTTATCGTTCGGCACTAGAACATGGAGCTTTGGCATCTTCACTCGGCAGCGGGGCATGAAGCATGACTCCCTTGCTAGAAGCACAAGACGGAACCGAGGGAGGGTGATGCACAGTGTTGACATGGCCACCTCACCAATTAACTGAGGGAGATTGCGTAGGATGTGTAGAATGCCACTAGTCAATCTCGAGGACACGGCCAATTGCCCCTTGAACGATGAATTCGTTAGACTTCTAGCGGCCACGTGGGTTAGCACCATCCGGGTGGAAAACTCTTTTGGGCCAGTCCACTGATAGCAATCAGGTGAGAGGTGATAACAACATCAATAGTGAAATCTCTGGCGAGTGAAAAGATTGCCACCGGCCTCGCTTTTGAAGAAACTGGCACCAGTGCACATGAACTCTTCTGAGCAACCGTCTTCATAGCAAGTGCGGGCTCATTGTCCCTAGAATAGCCAGGGACCAAAACTCGGACCTGCATGCGACAAATGAAGTCTTGAAGCTTGTGATGCACAGTCAAAACCTGGTTCGGCTCTTTATATCCCTGGGGACTAGACCCGAGGGGCACCAAAGGTAGGGTGTACCTGCTCTGCGGAGCGGGAAGTGGTAGAGGGAGGTTAGAAGGAGGAGGTTTGAAGGGCGCGGGTGGCGATGGTGCAAGTGATGGGGAAATACTGATGATGACGGGCATGGGTGGAGGTAAAGGCAAAAGTGGAGGTATGGGTTTAGGGTCAGCCTGCTCGGGCTTAGAGGATGATGGCGAAAGGGGGAGTGGAAGAGGCGACGGCAGTGGTGGCGAAGTCGATAAAGGTGGCAAAGGGGGTGATGTGGTTGATGGAGATGGTGAAGGTGAAGAGGAAGGAGGTGAAGGTAGGGGTGGGGAAGAAGGAGGAGAGGAGGGTAGTGGCGTAGCGGGGGAAGTGGCGGGTGGTGGCGCTCTCCGACGTATCTTTACAGCACGTCGAGAGGCGATGGGGACAGGTGTGGTGGTTAAAACGGAGGGTGAAAGAGAAGTTGCCCGAGCGGAGGTCGGAGTAGGTAAAGGTGGTGGAGGAGATGGGAGGGAGGAAGAAGTGGGTAATGGAGCAGGTACCTTATCAATTGAAGAAACACCAGGGTGCCCCTGGTCTTGAAGTGGAGATGATTGCCTAGGCGGCACTTGCTGCTGCTGCTGCTGCTTGCTGCTGAGATCTGAAATAACTTGGCGTATGACAGCCCAATCAATCATCTTCTTATCTTCCAAGTTGTGAACAAGTTCCCTGAACTCGGGGCAGTCCTCAATCAAATGCCCCTGTTGATGATGGAACTCACAGAACTGGAGCAAATTCCCGACCGCGGGTCGGCAAGGCATAACCGGAAGGAGTTGCAATGCATGGGTGGCCATCAGAGCCCTGAAAACATCTGTAAGAGATTCCGGCAACGAAGAGTGAGAAGCCCGCTTCGGGCAAGGTGGATGCCGAGGGGTATGAAAAGGTAATGGGGATGATAGCGGAAGTTGTGTAGGTAAGGGGGATTGTGTAGGCGAAGGGCTAGAATGATGTGACAGCGTGGAGGGAGTGGGAATGTAATGGACGGCATCTACCCGCTCTGGGTGTAGTGTTTCCTTGACCGGAAGTGTAGAGGTGTGGGGAGATGAAATAGCGGAGGGCTGACTCATGGAGGGATGTGAGGTGGAGGCATATGGGTGTGTGGGAGCGGAGGGCCGACTCGTGGAGGGATATGTAGTGGAGGACCAACTTGTGGTGGAGGGCGGAGGGAAAGTGTATGTAGAAAGTGATGGTGGAGGAGACTCATGGTCAAAGGAAAATAGGAGTTGTTGGCTAATGAAGCGGGCTCGACTGTAAAGCTGTTGCCAGTATGTAATATCATTCAAGGCTAAGATGCACCTGAGCTCGGGCGTTGCATTAGAAATAACCATCTTGATCTGCTCACCCTACGAAATATGCCCCGGGACTTGCGTGGCCAGGTGACGCCAGCGGTCGGCAAACATGGAGAATTCCTCGTCGGGCTTCATCTTCTCATGGGCCAGATCAACCACAGAATATCTGGGCCCCACCTTGTCTCGATATTGCTGAATAAATCTTGCTTGGATGGCTTGAAAATTCATCATCTGCTCTTGCGAAAATGTGAAGAACCAATCCTTGGCCGAGTCCTCTAAAGATAGGCCAAGCAAATAGGCCATAAAGCATTGATCATGTTGGAACTGGGCCGACTCATATAAGAACTCCTTCAAATGCACGTAGGGGTCAGCGGCTCCACCATAGCGACGATAGGCCGGTATCTGTGAACGTGGCGGAAGCTGAAGACCATGGAATGCAAATGGGATATCCAAAGAAGTTTGAGGACTGATTTGTCGTTGCAATTCATCAAGCTGGTGTTGGGCCTGAGCGATCATCTCCTTGGTAGGAAGAGTCCAAGAAGGATATGAGCCATCCTGAGCAAGAGATGATGAATTTAGACCAGGATAATGTTGATGGGCCGGATAGGGGGATCCGGCCTGAGAAGAAGGAAAGCCCGCTCCGGGAATGGAGGAATACATGGGCCTGGAAGAATTACGTATGGGGGAATGAGAATTGATTGGGCTAGCAGCACGGGCGGGATAAGAAGGCCCGTTAACAGAATAGGGTCCACTGGAGGAGTAAGGAGATGGGCCCTCATGGGAAGAGGAATCCACACGGGGGTAAGAAGATGGAGAAGTATAGGAATAAGGTACAGGGGAGAAGTGCTCCATGGGGAAAATGGAGACTTTGCACAGTGGATTTCAAATGAATACAAGGAGGGAAATGACCCCAAGACAAATGCAACTAAATGGGGACACACAAAGATGAACTAGACCTAATGAGCCTAATCTGATAAAGATATGCAAATGATGACACTACAACATGTAATGGAGGGGAGAGATGAGAAAAGAATCAACCAGTTACCCAAACAAATTCCAAATGATGCGTGAAGATTTTATAAGTTCCTCTTTAGGACCTTAGTGGATTAATTAAAATGTGAATTCACTCAACCACAAGGTACCTAAATAGGGTGGGGGACGGGAAATTGGCAGACTCTAAGGGACTCTCTCTCTCTCATGAATGTAGACCCTAGACTGGGGGTGGTACGGTACAACCTGCCCGGCGTCCGTGTGGGAATCCACGGCTCACGGGGACTTATGGAGACCCTCGGTAAGGTCCCCTAGTCGACTCCAAGGAGTATGGAGACGAGAGGAAACTCTACCTCGGTAGGAACGCAACTGAATATGAATGAAATGCATGAATCCTATGCGCACCGGAGTGCATGCAAAATTCTAACCTAGAAACTAGCAAACAATGATCAAATCAAATATGTAAGAGGTGAAAACGAGTATACAACAATGATATAGGAGCAGGGGGAGATCAATAATCGGCACCAAGTATCGTGAAAAGAATATAAGGTGGCATTGAAAGAGAAGCACGGGTGCACTATAGCATGACAAGGACGGTCTCTGCAAGACCGCTCAGGGAGATAGACGGTCTGTAGATGACCGTACAGTGCAAGGAGTAACGACAAAATAACATGCAAACCAGAGAATGCTGGAAATGAACAGTGACAGAAATGAGCTGCGTACCCGGATGAGCGGTCTATGGACAGCCGCTTATTGACTAGAACTAACCTACATAAACCGTGTAACAGCAACCAAAACAACAATCAGAAGATAGAGGAGTACCTGTGCCAGCGAGATGGACGGCCAATAATAGACCGTGTAAGACTTGAACGGATGGCCTTGGACCGCTTATCGCAGCAGGCTTTGTAGATGATATGGCGCTGTTCACAGAGAAGAGCGGTGGACTTCCAGCCGCCGAAGAGATGGACGGCTCCTGGAGATCCGCACATGCTCCGGAGGACAGAGACCGTGCCCAGACCAACCTGAAATCACTTCAAAAAGAGGACTAACACAGCAAATGAAAAGGTCAGCAAATCACTAACACGATGGGCACTAGGCGTCCCACCGTGATCACCACAAAATAAGGGTGTAGATATATTTTCTCCTCTTACTTAAAGGAAGATATGTTATGATTAAATTGATATGCAATGAATAAGTGAAAAATAGTAAGAGGAGGACAGAAAAAAATGACTGTGATTGCCACCAAAGCGCCGAACGTGATGAACACGCCATGCTTTGGAAAGGAAGGGGAGACACTCGCATGGCTGCAGCACTGGGAAGATGAGCGGTTGAAGGAGAACCGCCTATAGGATGCACGGTCTTACGATAGACCACCTAAGGGTGTTGCAGAAGGTGCGGGATGAGGCACTCCTGGATGTTGAACGGCTCTATAACGACCGCCGGACGAAGAAGAACGGCCGAAGATGCACCGCACGTCTCCTTGAACGGACAGAAGAGAACCGCTCGAGACCACCAAGCTAGAAGTCGCAAAGGGGTCCAACCTCCACCCTCTCCAGCCGGCCAGAGGGGATGGGCCTCGTGCTAGGAATTGCTGACCTGCAAAACAACGTAAAGAAACAAAGAAACAACCTAGATTAGAACTGAATGGTGTAGTAAATGTCGAAATAATGAGGAATGAACGTGACTAAATGGAAAGGGGGATACCTGGGAGATTTTAAAACCCTAGGGTGTCAAAAAATGTAGGTAGGTGTGTGCATGGTAATGAAGATGAAGGAGAACGTGGGAGAAAGTGTGAAAAGCAATGCATGCAATAACAAGGAGGATGAAAATAATCAAACACGAAAGGACTCAAAACCAAATTACTCCCTGAACCGGAGGCTTGTATGGACGTAGAAAGCCTCCCTCCTTGGTGCTAGGTCGCTCAAGAATGCGGCAGGGCTTCGCCGTCGACCAAAATCTCCCCCCCTTTTCAAGCTTGGCCTTTAGGGTCTATTTATAGAGCCTAGAAAGCCTAGCTCGAAATTAGAGTTTAGAGTCATTTTTAGGTCGAGATTATCAAACAAAAATCATAGATAACTGAATCATCTTTTATCCAGTCGAAATGGCACTTAAAATGGTTGATTATCCGCGGAGAAAATGATGAAAGAAGTTGGGGATAAAATCACGGATAAAAGGGATAAAATTTGTTAAAATTCAGGAATCGAACAGATGAACGGTCTTACGATAGACCGCTCAACGGGATGTGCGGCTATGTCCGGACCGTTCAACCACGTCGGTGGAAATTTAAAATAAATCTGAAATAATCCAGATTATCCCTCGAACTGACCGAAACGTTTGCCGTTGGACTCTCATAGAAGAACGGCTCATATGAGACCGTTCAACAGTAGAGCGGCCAAGGAAGAACCGTTCTAGCCTTGTCGGTGATAATTCAATTAATTGGATAATTACTTGGGAAAACCACCAAGCGCAGGACTCTGGACTATGAGCGGCCACTTTCCGTCCGTTCATCATTTTGTACAGCTAGGTTAGGACCGCATAAATGCTTGACGGTGGAAATTCAGAAAATTAGCCAAAATGTTCCAAAATATATGGACGGCCCGTAGTCAACCGCACATGGATTGGGCGGTCATGGATGAACCGTACATGCACGTGGACGTTGAAACTTATAGAAAAGCTCAATCAACCAAAACTAAGGCCCATTAAGCCTTGAATCAACTTGGACCTAACCAAGGAGGGAGGCAACCCATAAAACTGGCTCAAAACATGCCTGAAAATAGCCTCAACGAGTGATGGGCAACTCGAGACATCAACAAAAGTGAGTAAGAGAAACGACTCAACTTATCGGCATAAAACGGGTGTCAACACATCCATGTTAGTACACACTATCCCACTCCTCAAGGAAGGGCTCAGATTAGGGGTCAATCGAGTCAGTTCTACCAACCTAGAGTTCAGACCTATCACACCCATTATCATGCACAGTCACATCATATCAAGAAGTCTGGATGGAATAGAATACAAGGGAAGACTGAATTTCATCTATATCCGACTCAGAGTTACAGACCTCAAACCATGAACTGGGTTAGGAAGTCTAGGACATGGGCTCCTAGCAGACAAACTCCTTTCAGTCAGCCTAGGACCAACACTGGCCACAACTTTCTGAATGCTCATTGGCCTAGGCACTGGCACAAACAAACTCGCACTGCTAATAACCATGGTGCCAGGACACAAAAGAAGAAAGGAAAAACTCAATTTGTCAATGCTGAAAGGAAGAGAAACAATAAAAGGAATGTTAAAAAATCCACCAAACAAATAAGGTTTCAATAGATGTGGATTCCAAGAAATTTGTTGTCTTGTTTGAATAGCTCTGCATCTGCTCTGGAGCCCAAATATTTTTGGGTTCCAAACTTTTCTCTGTGATTGTGATTGCAGGTATGCCTGGCAGCCAAGCACAACATGTGGTACCTGGATAGTGGCTGCTCCAGGCATATGACAGGAGACAAGGCTAAATTTTGCATGCTGACTGAGAAGAATGGAGGCCTTGTCACCTTCGGAGGAAATACTAAGGGTAAAATCATCGGGTCAGGTAAGATAGGTAAGTGTACTACCTGCTACATTGAGGAGGTGTTGCTGGTTGATGGTCTTGCATACAATTTACTTAGTATCAGCCAGCTATGTGATAAAGGACATAAGGTAGTCTTCGATTCTCATAATTGCAAAATTTTTGAACCAGATTCCAATGTAGTTAAGTTTTCTGGAAAAAGAGTAAATAACATCTACTTGGTAGATTTAGATGACATTACTCACTCTAATCTGTTCCTCACTGTAAATAAAGATGATTTAGCATATTTGTGGCATCGTAGATTAGGCCATGCTAGCTATACTATTTTACATAAATTGAATAAACATAGCATGGTTAGAGGACTCCCTGAAATTTCATTCAAAAAGGAAAATAAAGTTTGTGATGCATGCACACAGTCCAAGCAAACTAGGAAGTCATTTAAATCTAGAACTGAAAACATATCTTCCAAACCTTATGAGCTGATTCATATGGACATTTTTGGACCCACAAGATCTGTCAGCTTGTCAGGTAGGAGATATGGATATGTACTTGTTGATGACTTCTCTAGATTTACTTGGGTATTTTTCCTTACTCATAAAAATGATGCATTCACAGAATTTCAGGAGTTCTATTTGAAAATCAAATAGAAAAATGAAAATTCAATTGAAAATATTTTATCTAATCATGGCGGTGAGTTTAAAAACTCACAATTTGATGCTTTTTGTAGGGACAATGGCATCACTCATTGGTTCTCCTCCCCTAGAACACCAGAGCAAAATGAAGTAGTGGAAAGGAGGACCCGGGCTCTGGTGGAGATGGCCCGTACTCTGCTAGTGGAAGGTAGCCTACCAAGGAAGTTTTGGGCAGAGGCAGTCAATACTGCATGCCATGTAATTAACAGAGCCATGGTAAGGCCGTTTACCCAGAAAACTCTATGTGAAATCCTCATGGGTAAGAAACCTTCACTTGCTTACTTCAAGGTCTTTGGCTGTAGCTGTTTTATTCATGTCAATGATAAAAGAGACCTTGATAAGTTTGAACCTAAAAGTGATCCATGAATTTTCTTAGGATATTCTGAAACTACTAGAGCATATAGGGTGTACAATCTAAATTCCAAAACTGTTGAAAACTGTTGAATAGTCTCCACATGTAGTCTTCGATGAAACCCTGACTAAATCTGATAATGGTCTGTGCAGGAAAGAAGATGATGGAGAGATTCTGAAGGAAGGAAAGTCTGCATACCAATCAGATCAGGAAGATGAACCTAAAGATAACAATGCAGAGGAGCCTGCTGTTCAGGGGTAGGTAAATGAAGGTCAAGGTAACCAAGTTATCAATGTTAGATTTCTTAGAGACCATCCTGTAGATAAAGTGATTGGTAACTTGCATGAACCCCATAGGACCAGAGGTTACTTTCGAACTCAAAATGAATTGAATGCCTTTGCATTAGTTTCTCATGTAGAACCCAAGACCATTGACAGTGCCCTAAAGGATGTGCATTGGATCAATGCCATGCACGAGGAGCTGAATCAGTTTGACAGGAACAAGGTGTGGCACCTAGTCCCACCTCCTGATCACGGGACTGTCATTGAGACTAAATGGGTTTTTAGAAATAAAACTGATGAGCAGGGAAATGTGGTTAAGAATAAAGCCAGACTTGTAGCTCAGGGGTACAATCAAGAATTTGGAATTGACTTCGAAGAGTCTTTTGCCCCTGTAGCTAGGTTAGAGGCAATTAGGATTTTACTTGCTTATGCATGCTCTCTAGGAATAACTCTCCAGCAGATGGATGTGAAATCTGCCTTCTTAAATGGGGAAATAAAAGAGGATGTCTTTGTAAGACAACCTCCTGGTTTTGAATGTTTAGATTTCCCTAGTCATGTTTATAAATTGAATAAAGCTCTCTATAGTTTGAAGCAAGTTCCTAGAGCTTGGTATGATAGGTTTAGCAAATTCCTTACAGAAAAGAAAATTTCAAGAGGTGAGATTGACCAAATGCTGTTTACCAAGGTATGTCATCCAGACATTCTCATAGTTCAAATATATGTGGATGATTTTGTTTTCGGTTCAACTAATCCGAAGATGTGTAAGGAATTTTCTGATTTGATGACACAAGAATTTGAGATGAGCTCAATGGGTGAGCTAAAATTGTATCTTGGACTACAGGTGACACAAAACAAAGATGGAACATTCATCACCCCAGTCTAAGTACATAAGGGACCTACTGAAGAAGTTCAAATTTGAAAACCTCAACGAAATTGCTGCACCAATGGGTACTTGTAGATGTCAAAAAATGATGATGATGATCATATGGCATGGACATCTCGACACCTCGTGAGCAAGTCGAAGATGGGAAGGCCGAATAAACTCCATACCTCCTCCAAGCAAGACGAATATATACCTGGTGCTCCGTTACCCAACAAAGAAGCCCCTTGGGCAGAAGAGATGGCCCCGGAACCCCAGTTGGCAACGCCGAAGGCCGAATCAAAAGAAACTCATGAATTTGAACACATGTTTGGCACGCGCCGGAGATCACTCAAAGTTCTGAATCGGGATTCAGAGGCTCTGAACGAAACACCTCAAAGGCGGTGCACTACAGCTAAAGTACTGCCAAAGGGCAGGCGTCCGTCTGAATCACCGCTAAGCTGGGAAGAGACCCTATAATACTTAAACCGGCGCGCCCCCCATGGGCCACTAAAGTCAGCGCGCCCTTACAATAGCACTAAAACCAGCCCGCCCCTCCTCCTGGTGCTAATCCAGCGCGCTCAACCCCCACGCCGTTTTAAGCAAGGCTGCCGTCCCATCTTCAGTCCGATCCCCTATTTTTTGGGTGCGAACAAAGAGAATTTACCTGAAATGGGCGAACGGCCTGCACCTGACCAGCGTGCAACTGCCTGAGCCCTTCCTACTCCCTGGAATGGAAATCTTCGAGCTCCGCACCGGCCGCCCGTCTCCACCGGTCACCGTCAGCCAATCCCCGAAGAGCACCTTCCCTACTCTACCGCCCTACACGACTGTAGGCCACTCGATTACCTTCGGTTTGGGAGAAAGAGAAGACACATGTCGCTGGCTTCAGAGGCTTCTTCCTCCCAGCTCCACTGATACATATATATGCAACAAACACCCCACTGGAAGCTCTCTCGGCAGGCGACTCTCTGGCTGGCTCTCTCTGAAAGGGGTTCAGCTGAGGGAAGAAAAAGAGAGAAGGTGGTTCGGCCAGGGTCTCCAGCAGAAGAGAAGAAGAAACACGACCCCCCTGCGCCTGCAAGGTGGAGAAAAAGAGAGAGAGGGTGAGAGAGGGAAGGAGAGCTTGGAGGGGGGAGGAGCTTGTGCTCCATTCCATCTCCCCCATCGGTGTATCTTCTTCCTCCCCCCTTGCAATGTATTCCGTCTCATTCTGAGATGAACTCCCTTGTATTAAAACCCCTTTCCCCCTTGTTTGGTGGATAAATAAACAGAGGGTCTTTTGTCAAGCTCGGTGTTCTTCATTTAGCCTCCCTTTATTTCTCCCCATCTTCTGCTCATCCAGGGCCTTTTGAGGCATGCCTCTCTGTGGCGTGAGGGATGAATATTCATGGCCTTCCATGGCGAACATCCGTCCCGCTGGAGATATCGCGAAGTTATTACCCATGAGCTGCTAGAACCCCCTGAAGGCTAGTCCTCGGGGCTTCTGCATTCGACTATGGGACACCGGACTGCCGTTAGGCCACTCCGAGTTTTTGGGATGGTCCCGAAATACTCCGTTTCACGATCCCTTATTTCGCCCTGGAAAATCTCAGTCCGGGGGGGTGCTGCCCAATTTTTGTCAGAAATGTGGAACAATAAGAACGAACTGAGCTCCCTCAGAGCATGAACTAAACTTTGGAGTTTCTGAACCCCTTTGAACGAAACTTTGATCTTAACAGATGAACAAAACACTTTGAAACCTTCAAATCCACCTATTTTTGCTAGGTGAACAAACAGCCTAACCATCCGCTAACCTGCAGGCCTTTGAAAAGAACAAAACAGCCCAATCCGGCGCGGTCCCCCCCGCCGATTTAGCCCCACACTCATAAACCTTTTCACCCCTTTTGGCTCCAAACCGGCACGCCCCCTTCGCGCCGGATTAAACCCTCTCACGAAAACACCTCTCCACCCCTTGATCACATCCGAAATCGGCATGCCCCCAGCCTGTCTTAAACCCGGTGCCCCCCCATGGGCTTTCAACCGGCACGCCCTTCCCTATGCACCAGACCCGACGCGCCCCTGGCTTGGCCACCTAAACTGGTGCGCCCCCCTATGCTACCTTTAAACTGGCGCGCCCCCTTTGTTTCACCTAAATCGGCGTGCCTTCCAAAAAAATATAATTAACCAAACAAATGAAAGGAATATGAAACTGATAATCAAAAGTTGCCCCCCTGCTATAATCAAAATTTTCTTCCGGGGGCTCCGTCCCCGGAAACCCCCGGTCGATCCGCGTGCGAGGGCGCACGTTAGCGAGTTCGGGCTTCACATTTAACAATTCGCTTCCCCGGACCGTGTGTGAAGAGAAAAGCAACGATGCCCCATGGTATCAGACGTGGACCTCGGAATCCCCGATGTCTCGGGCCAATAGTCCATCAGCTTGACCCACTTCTATCGGATGCAATCCCGCAATCCCATTAAACTTGCCGTACTCGTGGCAGACATTCGTACGGTTTTATCGTCATCTTCGATGCTTCAAATGCGGACTCTCGTCCGAACAATGAATGGTCCGTTAGTGACCGACATATATATCGGGATCTAATCCCGCACCCACATTAAACTTGTCGTACCTACGACAGACATCCGTACGTCTTTATCGTTGTCTTCGATGCTTCAAATGTGAACTCTCGTCCGAACAATGAATGGTCCATTAGTGACCGACATATGTACCGGGATCTAATCCTGCACTTGCATTAAACTTGCCATGCTCACGGCAGACATTGGTACGGTTTGTCACCATCTCTTACGCTACAAACACGGACTTCCGTCCGAACAAGAAATGGTCCGCCAGTGACCGACATGCACGCATACCTTGGGACCTTCATTTCCCCGGACTGTGTGTGAAGAGAAAATCAATGACTCCCCATGGCATCGGACGTGGACCTTGGGGACCCTGATACGGCCATAGTCCGCAACCATCTTGGGCCAATAGATCATTAATCTGACCCGCATCTATCGGGATTCAATCCCGCATCCGCATTAAACTTGCCGTGTTTGCAGCAGACATTTGCACGGTTTTACCGTCGTCTTCGACGCTACAAATGCGGACTTTCATCCGAATAAGAAATGGCCCGCAGGTGACCGACATGCATGCATCCATGAACGTTTACGCCCCAACGCGGGGTCTGTTCAAATGCAATCTGAGATTTTGCTCTCACTTTCATTACTATGAACTTTAGGCCATCGGCCCCCTTTTCCTGGTGATTAATCAAGGATGTTCCCCTCTCCGTGGGGATGTAAATGACGCCGTGACCTTTATGGCACGGTGAGTTTTGGTCTCGACCCGAACTACACAATTGTCTGATTACTCAGATCGAGCGCACCATGGGCTTCCACGAAGCCCGAATAAATCGTCACTTCGTGACTGGCACGCCCACGCACTTAACAAACAAATAAACTCATCTTAATAAACTAATTGACAAATAACCATAAATTTTAATTAATAAAAAGTGCGTCCACAGTACTTCAACAAGTCTTGATGAAGACTCCAAAGGTAAAACAGTTGATAACAAGCTGTATAGAGGAATGATCAGATCCCTTCTTTACCTTACTGCATCTAGGCCTGATATACAGTTTACAGTGTGTTTATGTGCTAGATTTTAGGCTAGACCTAAGGAGTCTCACTTTAGTGCAGTGAAAAGTATTTTTAGGTATCTATCAGGCACTCGAGAGCTTGGGCTTTGGTACCCTGCTAAGTGTGAGCTAGAGCTTCTAGCATACACTGATGCAGACTATGCTGGGTGTCGGATAGATAGGAAAAGCACTAGTGGCTACTGCCAATTTCTAGGTGGTTGCCTAGTATTCTGGGCTTCCAAGAAGCAACACACAGTCGCCTTGTCCACTACAGAGGAAGAATATGTCGCTGTAGGGAATTGTACAGCTCAGGTACTATGTATCAAGCACCAACTTTCAGATTATCAGATAAATTTGGGATGTATTCCAATTTTATGTGATAATACTAGTGCTATTTGCCTTACCAAAAATCATGTTCATCACTCTAGGACTAAGCACATTGAAATCAAACACCATTTTCTTAGAGATGCAGTAAGCAAGAATGAAATTGAATTATATTTTGTTGAAATCGAAAAATAGATTGCTGATTATTTTACTAAGCCTTTTGGAAATGAAAGATTTAAATATCTAAGAAGAGAATTGGGGCTATGTAAATTTTAGCATGAAGATGATTTTTGATTTCATTCTTGACTTGACTTGAATTGCTTTGGGAATAATTCTGTGTCAACCTGTTTCTGAATTTTGAATAAACAGTTTCTGATGTTTGAACAATTGCTTCACATAGTTGAAATGTCATATGCTTACCTTGCACTGGTGAGTTTTTAAGTTCAATGCATACTCTTGCACGGAGTATAAGTCATTGCATATTTTGCACATAGTCGATCCATAATGTGAGTTTTCTGCATACAAGGTCGGTGCATCATGTGTTTAAGCCACATGAAAGTCCATGCACCTCATGTCTTCACATGTCATAGTCGATGCATCTTCACATCATTCGCATACATAGTCGGTGCATTGTCTACGTCCTGCTTGTTAAGGTCGGTGCAAGGTCTGCTTTTTGCATATCAAAGTCGATGCATCATGATGTCAGGGGGAGTTAAGTAGAGTCTGGTCTGAGTTCAACCCTTTCTACTCTCTTCTAATTCTCAGAAGCTATTATCACATGACATTATGTACATTTGCTATCAATGGGCCTTGCATGGAACTTCTCTCTCCTTGAAATTCCCTTGAGCTGATTCTGCACTTTATCATCTACTTCTCTCACTCAGAATGGATGACAGTCTAGTAATTGGTTCATTGTCATGAGTATGAATTATTTCAAGTCTTCTTTTATAAGAATCTCATTTGCTCCTTGAATGAACTAAAGGTTTAATTTTAATAGACTGTAAAGTCAAAAGACTGTTCCTCAGAAAATAAGGTGATAGAAAACATTTATAGCTCTGAACCTTTCTTCCATGATTTTAATAGGAAAGATCTTTACAGTATCTGAACATTACAGTTTTAGTGATGTCTAGATTGGGTCGACTAGAATGGGTATTATTTTTAAACCAGTCACTTTGAAAAGTAAAAAAGGGCAGCAAAAATAAAATCTGTAATAAAAGAGATGAACAAAGTGACAGAGCAATGACTGAACTGCACTAAGAAACTGAACCCTCCATCAAAGAAGTGGAGAGGACCTCATGTCATGAAGTGCTTCATGTTATCTCTGATTACATGGTCAAATCTATAGGGTTGGTTTCACTGAGTAACTGGGGGTGCTGGCGTCTGATAAACGTGTGCCCTTAATGTCAAAGGTGCAAATCATCTTGGTAGTTTTTGATCAGAGGAAGATATAGTAGTTAATGCTTAGTAACTGGGGGTACTTGCGTCTAACACATGTGTACCCTTAATGTCAACGGCATAAATGACACTTGTCTGTTCACTGAGTTCAGATTAAAAATCAAAAGTGAAATAGTATGCTGTAACCCTTCAAGTTCAAATTGTTATGAAGTGTCAAGTGTTTAACCTCAATACAAATTCAGGTAACTCCTCTTGATATTCATTGATTCTGAAATCAGTTAGATATAGTCTTGAACTAGTCTATTATTGTTATGTGACTTAGGTTCTTTGCTATAAACAGATGCTATAGCCTTATTTCAGAGAGTCAGCGAATTCACTCTACTTTCTATAACTGTTAAACCTGAATGATATCAAGAATGCACATTGCTTGATTCGTATACTTGAAGAACTGTTCCATAATTTGCTCATATTCTGAACCTTTACGTAGAATGTTGTTCAGTCTTCTTCTATCCTCCTTATTTGCTGATGGCAAAGGGGGAGAGTTTATTTTCTCCTTCTTTTTTCTAATGGAGAGGATTGAAAAGATTGCATTCTGATGGAAGAGGGGGGGGAGTCTATGCAGTTAGGGGAGAGTTCAAAGAGTTCTTAATGGGGAGTTCTTAATGGAAATAGGTACGAGAAGGGAAGAGAAAGAGTTCAGGCTATTTTGATTAAGGAGGAGGAGCATCTTAATAGAGTTTGCATCATATCATTGGACTATGCTTCATGTCTCATCACAATGCATCATTTTTATGGCATTTATTTTTGGATTGCCATTGGGGCCATTAGGGTTGCCATCATCAAAAAGGGGGAGAATGTTGGGTCTCCTCTAAGATCGTATGATGGGGGAGAAGGCTGAATCTCCTCTGGATTGATAAGCAGTATGTGTACTGCTTTGGGCTGAATTATTTTAAATGATTGGCAATATGATGAATAGTTTTGAGTGATGGCAACAGTCTAGCTTGACCTGGTTGACTAAAGTGTTGACTTTGTCAACTTTATTTTGACATGATGATATGTGTATTTTGATATGCATTTTGATGACTCTTTTATGTCAGTTGATCATAAATGTTGTTGGCATTTTATACGTAGTCTTTGCATAAGAACAGAGTCAGTGCAAAACTTAGTTGATTCTGTATTAAGTCCGTGCATAGGGTGCATCTCATGCATATAAGATATGTGCAATTCACTGTTCCAACCGATGCTAGTTCAGCTTTAGGCAGACTAAGGTCGGTGCATATCGATGCAAGGGTCGGTGCATGTCATATCTTAGGCAGTACAAGGTCGGTGCAGTTTTTGCTGCTGCATGCTTGCACACAGTCGGTGCACGTTCTGCCTTACATTCATGGGACCTCGGTGCATGTCTCTGTTAGTCCATATCTAGATCAGTGCACTAGTTAAGTCAGCGCAATCTTCGTTGATAGACACGACTAAGTCCGTGCATGTTGAGCTCTAGGCACAGCAAGTCGGTGCAACAATTGCTGTCGCACGCCATCAAGTCGGTGCAACCTTTGCACCATGCACATAAAGTCTGTACACACTTCGTTGGCTTGTCTGTGCATGAGTAGTCTGTGAGTTGTAAGTCTGTGCAAGGTTGCTCATGGCACATTTAGTCAGTACAGTGTTTGTGCTTCGCACACATGTAGTATGTGCACTTTGTAGTCCTTCGCTGGGATCATGTCTGTGCATATGTTTGCTGCGTGTACATTAAGTCTGTGCACATATAATCAAATGATGTGTTGAGTCTGTGCACTTCAGTTCTGACTATATTTCAACTCCGTGCAAGCTCTTTACCTCTTATAAAACTATCATAAGCTGACATTGAGTCTAATACTTTGACAGGATACTTGTTCGAGGAAGTTAAGAAAGGCACGTGATCCAAGAATGGAAGATGTGCCAGGATCGTGACACGTGGAAAGTAGTCGAGCTGGGATGCTGCCACGTGGCGTAGGAACGTCAGATCTGGATAAGGTAATTGAGCGAGAACCGTGGTGAGCACGCGCCCTACCTCTCTACTGCTGCCCATGAATAAGGAGATGCTCGTTAAAAAGAAGAACTGATCGCGGCAGAAGAGTTGAGTGAAATATGGGAGAAGAAGCTGAGTGCGAACATGAGCAAGCTCGATCCAGATTGATAGAGAGCAAATCTGAGAAGAGAAAAAGGAAGAGAGTTTGGAGAGAAGACTTTTAGAGAGTGTTTGTCATCAGTCTCCAGGTTCAGAACCGGAGCTGATCTTGCTCGTTGTTGAGCTACAGTCCCGTTTGGGTTTCCTGATTTTTGCTTTGTTTCATTTCATTTTAAAACTCTTATTCAAGCTGTGTGTCAGCAAAGGTTAAGATGTAATCCTCAGTGGGCAGAGGTGGATTCCTCTGGACAGGTTAAGCTGTAATCCTCAGCGGTTGCAAAGGAGGATTCCTCTGGACAGCAAGCTGTGAAGCTCAGCGGGTTGTTGGGATCCATCCCTGAAGCTGTGGATCAGCGGCAAGCTATGAGTCAGCAGTGAAGCCACACTCTGGTTTGAGTGTGGGGTGGACGTAGACCTCTGGATTGAGGTTGAACCACCTAAAACCCCTTGTCTTCTGTACGATTGCTTTGTGACTTGTGTTCATCGTGGCATTCTGATCATCACTCAGTAGATGGTTGTTTAGAATCGCATAAGGACTGATCTACTTGATTAGGTATATTTTGGTTGCGATTGAGTGCTTTCAGACCGTCCTGGAGTAGCTTATTTTAATTACGCACTAGTAGCTGCTGTGGTAATTTTTATTGGGTGATTGATTTATTCACCCCCCTCTAGATCGCTCTTCAGGAACTTCACTATCACACCACTACCCCACCGGTCAGTCCGCCTACACTCCGGAAGGAGCCCGTTCATTGGGGTACGAATGAAGGTGCATTCAACCCTCTTGGCCCACCCAAACCTCCCAAATCCAAAGGGCCGTACGTGCATGGGTGGTGCACTTTTGGATGTCTAGGAGCCTATGATTCTACCGACATTTGGTTGCGTCATATGTATGCATGGCATACATTCGGATGTCCTGGTCCACCATTGCATATGTATGTGTCGGACTAACATTAAGTTTGTCTAGGCTCATGTGTGAGTCCGTGTTTTCTTTATTTGTCAAGTTTGTCAAGATTGTCGAGTGCATTAGTGAGTCCGCATGTGTCGAGCATATTAGGAGTTGCATAGTCGGTCTCATGTCCGCTTGCGATGTCAGTCCCTTTCAAGTGTGAGGTAAATCGGGTCTAATGCGTACGTTGTAGATTTGTCGGAATTTGGGATCGGCTCTACCATTATATGTCTCGGATCTAGTCACATAAAGGGACCCAGCGGTGATTCCTAGTGAGTCATTGAGCCATCTCCTTCCTTTGAGAGTGACCCTACCTTGGAGTGTCCACCACTAGCCTCATTCCTACAGCAACATGTGCATATCGAATATATACGGGATGAGCAGGTGACGGTTACTTGGAGTGGAGCGTACTCCTCGCTACCTGGTACGGTGACAGATCCGCAGGTGCCACACGAGCAGCCGCACCCCTTACTCGACGGGGTCGAGTTCTTCCCACCCGGGGAGAATTGATGGGAATCAACACCGGGCACTAACATTTTTATTTTACATTTGTGTCCTTTTGTTTGTATTTATACCCTTGGCTAATTAGGTTTGCAATTGTAAGGCATTATAAGCCAAAGGGTTAGTCTTTAAAGGCTTTGGGTTTCTATGTAAAATGCCAGTGTGTCCAACAGGGTCCCCCACCCTCTTTCCCATTGGTCTACCAAGGTTCTGGGGCCCATGTAGGGCTGGTTCAAAGTCCAAGATTGGACTGGGACCAAGGGGGGATAAAAAAATGGAAAAATTCAAAATTGAAGGCCCCTTAGTCAAGGGGGCGCCCCCCATTTAATATAGTTTAATGCTTGTTGTATTTTATTTAATTTGGTCAATTGACCACATGGGGGGTTAATTATCCCATCCCTTATTTACCCCTCCCTAACCTTAGATCTAGGGGTAGTTTTGGTCTTTTATACATTTCTATAAATCCCTTGTATTTTTATTTTTGTGAGAATTAATGAGAAGAATTTTATGAAAATACAAGGAGCCTTGGGCGCCCCCCTCTCCCTCTTGCAACAGGATTGCTGTGGTTTCTACGGTGGATTCCCTACAAAAACTTAGTGGATTCCAAGGTTTATCTCTTCCTCTGGGTGTGAAGCTCAGCCATCTCCGCCGCCGCCGCCGTTCGTGCCGCCAACGAGCCGCCACAAGCCACCCTTCCCCTTGCTGTCCTGAACCACGAAATCTAGAACAACAACCTAAGGATCAGGTTGGTTCTCCCAGCTCCCAACTCTGATCGAGTCGAGATTTTGAGAGATTGTTCCTCTTTGTGTTAGCTTTCCATCCCTATAAATTTTACCCCATTCCGCCATCGTTTGGTATTTTTCCCGACTTTTAATCTCCACCCTGCACAATCTGTCATTCAGAAGATCTGTGAGATAGGTACCTATTTCTATATTTTTCCCACCCTTCAAACCTCATCAGAAAAATCCCTAAAAATTCCTTCACATCCCTCACATCCCCTTCCATCCCCCATAAAATCCCCAGCTCCCAAATCCATTTTCAGGCAGATCTGATTCTGTCCTATGTGTCTGTGATTCCGAGCCAGAAATAACTATAACCCACAGTCATTTTCATTTCTAATCCGTCCATTGGATGGATCTGAAATAATTATATGTCGTATCCCTTTAAGTCCTCTATCCATCGGTACCAGTTTCACCTCGATCCGACACCGGATCTGGGCGAAGAAATTCTTTTCGTGGAGGCGCGCATTCCTACTCCGAGCCAGGCCAGAAAGAAGGTGTTGGGAAATAATTCCCAATAATATATCAAAGCTCTGATTCAGCGACCGCCACTTCTGGGAGTCGACTAGGGATGTCCCACCATCGTCCCAGTCAAGCGCCGCCTTCAGAAGCTCCCAGGAGGGCGGCGTCCCCTTGGAGGCCCTCGTACGCTATCCTGCCGACCTATAAATTGCAGATCCGGACTTGTTGTCTTCAACCGCCCGGAACCCCTCCAACGTGCTGCCTGTCAACCCAGAATTGGCACTCCCGGATCGCTGTTGTGACCTGTTACCTCCCTGCGTGGAGTGGGCCTTAAAATCACTTCTGTAATTAATAACATTTACTATACCGAGAGTCACCGTTCTTGGCCGGGGTCGTCTTCCCCACGCCCGATAGCGTGGAGGTATCGTGTTCACTCCCCACTTGGCATTTGCTTTACTCGTATATGTTTCTTTATGCTGCTGCATGAGTGATAGGTTAATTAGCTCGTTATATTATTTCAATCACCACTGCGAGAGTGAGTGAGTGGAACCCGTCCCATGTCTCGATCCGAACACGCGGAAAAGTCGATACCCTCTGGAGAGGGGGATTTCTGTAGCCCACCCAAAGAGCAGCCCAACAAGACTCAACAGGGTCCAACGAGGCAAGCTCACCCGAGTGATAGCCCACGGGGCCCACTCAGGGAAGAAAAGCCCAATAAACAGACACTCGAGGAACAAACCCTCCCCGGCGGCCCCTAGGCTCGGAGGGCCCGAGTGATGGTCAGGTCACAAGGAAGGTCCGGCCAAGGCCGTTTTTTCGCTCGGGAGAGACAGGCGCTAGCCGACCTATCCGACCCCTCCTTTGACCGAGCTATCCTCCTCGCCCGGAGCTCGGACTGGACGCTAGCCGTTCGCGCTGCCTTTAAGAGTCCCCAACGGACAGGGGAATCAACCAGCCACCGGTTTTCAAGGCGATAACGCCCCCACGATAAAGGCCATGAAAGCCCACGTTGAGGACGTAACTCCCGCCGGAGACCCCCCAGCTGACAGGACTCCAGAAGGCGGCACACTACTTAAAACCAGGGCTACCCTCCGATGGAAGGTAAGAGAAAAAAGGAAGGTAAAACTCCTGAGCAATCCGCTTCACCCCCCCTTTTGGTGGAGAGGAGTCTCGCGCATCAGCTTTTCTCCTCCCTTCATTGCTTCCACCACAGCTCTACTGACTTAGTCATCGGAGGGTTTCACCCCAGGGAAATCCCCTGGGCCCTCTGACGCGTTTCCCTGTCTTACAGTTCATCTTCTGGTGATCCCCGGCACGCTCAGGACGCAGCGTGAGATTTCGCCTCTTCATCTGGCGCCTTCTGTGGGAAATGCACGAAGAGCCGAGATGGTGAGAAGAAGCTCAGGGAGGAGATCCGCCGTCGAGAAGGGTAAGACCGTGGTGACGGCGGGAGAAGACCCCTCTAGGGCCTCACAGAGCCCTCCCTCCAACACCAGCGTCCCCACCAACGGGCCGCCGCCCCTTCCGACGGCAATGGGGGTAGCCCCCAACGGCGGCGTCGAGATCTTCCAGGCCCTCAGTAAGAAGCTCGACGTTCTCGTGGAGCTCATGAGGGCCCAAGCAGCGAGGGATGCCAGGTCTCGCGCCCCGTCCGGGAGCCCCCCCCGTCGAAGTGCGTCCCAGCACACCGCTGGAGGCCCCTTCACCCTCCGCGGTCAGCAGCTCATCCGCAACCACGCGGGTGGACCCTCGCAAGCTCCACCCCTGGAGCAAGAGGCTTCCTCCACGCCCAGGAAAGGGAAACAGGGGGCGAGGCCTCCACGCCTGAGCGCCGGCGGTCCTGAGGATCGCCATGACGCTCCCCCCAGCCCCACGGCACGACCGCAGCCAGAACTATCCATTCGGCTGAGGGATTTCGAAAGACGCTTCGCAGAGTAAGAGCGCGCCCTCCGCGCCCTGCAGAAGACCTCCCACCCGGAGGAGGAGGAGAAATCCCCTTTCTCTAAGCACATCTTGAAGGCAGAGGTATCTCCTAGGACCTCCATTCCTACCTTCAAACTCTATGATGGACAGGGCGACCCAGCCGACCACTACGACAGCTTCGACGCCCTGGTGACTCTGCATGGAACACCGGATCCCATTAAATGTCGAGCCTTTGCGGCCACCCTGGTCCAAGGCGCTCAGGCGTGGTTCCGGGCCCTCGCCCCTGGGTCCATCCAGGACTTCAGGCAATTCAGGCGAGTCTTCAAGGAGAGCTTCACCGGAAGCGCCCCCCCGAGGTCAGTAGCGGGGCTCCTGGCCCTCAAACAGGCACAAGGGGAAAGGCTCCGGGCTTATGTCCACCGATTTAAATCGGAAGCCCTCAGAATTCCCCGCCTGGATGTGGCCTCAGCCACGACCGCTCTGACCAGGGGCACCCAGGACAAAAATCTCCGCAGCGAACTGGTCCTCCACCCTCCCTCGACCCTTGCCGAGCTAGTGACTCTGGCTCTGCGCCACGCCGAGTGCGAAGAGGTGCTCAGCGTCTGCCGAGACACAACCGGCTCGGGTCGGGAGGGGGACAAGAAGCGGGCCCCCGAGTCAAACCCTGGCTCGGGCAAGAAGCGTGATCGGGAAGGAGAGCACAAACGGAGGTACGAGCGGTACACCCCGTTGACCACGCCAGTCTACGAGATCTATGAAGACATCAAAGACTCGGGACTCCTCCGCCAGCCCGAACCAATGAGATCGAAGAACCACAAGCGCGACAGACATTGCTTGTTCCACGGCGACCACGGGCACCACACTGGCGACTGTCACCAGCTCTAGGACGAGATCGAACGCCTCATCCGTCAGGGGCACCTAGCCCGGTTCGCAGCTGGGCACAAGAAGATAAAGACGCCGCCGAGGAGATCGACAACACCCCCCGAGGGGTCCACATCAACGTCATCTTTGGAGGAACGGCATCGGGCGGCGACACCAGTCGAGGAAGGAAGCGCCATGCCGAGCGGGCCAGCTGGGTCTCAGAGCCCTCAGGGGGCCCACCGAGGGAGCCCCAGGTCATAGTCTTCTCCGACCAAGACCTGGAAGGGCTAAGCACCCCGCATGATGATGCCCTCGTCATCTCGGCCACAATAAACCATTGTAACGTAGATAGAATTCTGGTTGACAATGGAAGCGCCCCCGATGTATTATCTTATGACTGTTTCCTCAAGATGGGGGAAGACCCATCCAAGCTCCGCCCGATCCGAACCCCCCTTTGCGGGTTTAACGGCCTGGCCACCTACCCCGAGGGAGCCCTAAGCCTGCCGGTCACCATCAGCACCCCACCCAAAACCGTTACGGTCATGGTGGACTTCATAGTGATCAAGGGTATGATAGCGTACAACGCCATTTTCGGCCGGAAAATTCTCAGCCGAATGAAGGCCGTACCATCTACCTATCACCAAAAAATGAAGTTTCCCACCAAAAATGGGTTGGGGGAAGTCCGAGGTAACCAGGCCATGGCTAGAAGGTGCTACAACATCTCGGTGGAAGCCTCAAGGCCGGACGGAGGGGATAAGGGCCCCAAGGGAATCGAAGGGAAGACCGTAACCGCCGAGCCCGGTGGCGAGTTGCTAACGGTGTTCCTGAACGATGACCCGGCCCTCAGAGTAAGGATCAAAGCTGACCTACCACCTAAGGAACAGCAACAATACAAGAAATTTCTTTCTGAGTACGCTCAGGTCTTCGCTTGGGCCGATGATCAACTCCCTGGCATACCAGGGGAGACCGTGATGCACAAGCTCAGCCTTGACCCCACCGTCAGGCCCGTACAGCAACCGAGAAGGAAGCATGCACCCGAGAAATAGGCGGTCATCAAGGCGCAGGTCACCAAGGGATAAGAGACAGGCCTCTTCAGGCCAGTCCTGTACCCTACGTGGCTAGCCAATGTCGTCCTGGTGCCAAAAACCACAGCCAAGTGGCGAATGTGCGTGGACTTCACCGATCTGAATAAGGCTACCCCCAAGGACTGCTATCCGCTACCAAGCATCGACCAATTGGTTGATTCAACCTCGGGCAACGAGATACTCAGTTTCCTAGATGCCTATTCAGGTTATCACCAGATCAGACTGAATCCAGAAGATGTCGAGAAGACAGCCTTCATCACTGACTGCGGCGTGTACTGCTACACCCGGATGCCCTTCGGGTTAAAGAACGCCGGAGCCACATATCAGCGACTGGTAAATCACATGTTCGAGGGACAGCTAGGTCAGAACGTCGAGGCTTACATTGATGACATGCTCGTCAAGACCCCCAAGGCCCAAGACCACTTCACCGACCTTGCCGAAACCTTCGGCACCCTCCTGAAGTACAACATGAAGCTCAACCCCGCCAAGTGCGCCTTCGGAGTAAAATCCGGGAAGTTCCTGGGTTTCCTAGTCACTCAGCGTGGGATCGAGGCCAACCCCGATAAAGTCCAGGCCATCCTGGACATGCGCCCACCCACGTGCATTAAAGACGTCCAGCGTCTGATGGGGCGTGTCGCCGCTCTTAGCCGTTTCCTGTCTCGTGCGGCCGAACGATGCTTGCCCTTCTTCAAATTAATGAGGGGGCCCAAGCTGGCATCTGCTACGTTCGCATGGGATGAGGAGTGCCAGGCAGCATTCACCGAGCTTAAGGAGTTCCTGGCTTCGCCACCGGTGCTCTCCAAGCCCGTCCTAGGCGAAGTCCTGCTGCTCTACCTCTCGGCGACGCCATCCACGGTCAGCTCGGTCCTGGTCAGAAATGACTCGGGAATCGAAAGACCGGTCTACTACACCAGCAAGGTGCTCAGTGGGGCCGAACGGAGGTACCCCGCAACCGAGAAACTCGTGCTAGCGTTGGTCACCTCCGCGAAGTGCCTCCGCCCCTACTTTCAGGGGCACCCCATCACCGTGCTAACCGGCGAGCCGCTGAAGAAGATTCTGGCCCACCCCGAGGCCTCGGGGCGACTCGTCAAATGGGCCATCATGCTCGGGGCCTACGACATCTCGTACCAGCCGCGATCAGCCATCAAAGGCCAAGCGCTCACCGACTTCATTGTCGAAAGCACCATCCCTACCGAGGACAGGCCTCTGACCGCGACCGAGCCAGCCTGGGAACTGTTCATCGATGGGTCGTCCAATTCGGCAGGCAGTGGTGCGGGGATCCTCCTAAGATCCCCCGAAGGGATAGAGCTGCAGTACGCCTTAAAATTCAACTTTCAGGCGTCCAACAACGCTTCCGAGAAAGAGGCCCTTATCTCGGGAGCACGCATGGCCCGACGGCTGGGGGTCGAGCGAGTCAGGATCCACACCGACTCTCAACTAGTCGCAGGTCAGGTCAACGGCGAGTATGAGGCTCGGGAGGTACCCATGATCAAATACCTTCAGCTGGTCCGGAGCCTGGCCTAACAGTTCGAGGGATTTGAGGTAGTCCGGATAGCTCGGGAGCGAAACTCCCGGGCGGACGCCCTCTCTTGATTGGCCTCCTCCCTAGACTCGGAAGGTACACGATCGGTCCTCCTAGAAGAGCTAGAGCGCCCGAGCATCGACACGGAGCTCCTCGCTGTTGACTCGGCCACCCCAAGTGACTGGCGCTCCCCCTACCTGTCCTGGCTACAAGACTCCCAAGAGCCCTCCGACCCTCGGGAAGCCCGCCGAATGAAGTATCAAGCTCGGCGCTTCGTCGTCCTCGACAACGCCCTCTACCAAAGATCGTTCTCCGGTCCCCTCCTGAAGTGCCTCGGTCCCGACGAGGCAGGCCGAGCCATCCAAGAGATTCATGAAGGCCTGTGCGGAGCGCACTCAGGGGCCCGGTCGCTAGCCCGAATCCTGTTACGACAGGGGTACTGGTGGCCCACCCTGCAGCGCGACTGCTCAGCCTATGTTCAACAGTGCGACCGATGCCAGCGGTTCGACCACTTGGTCCATCAGCCGGCAACGGAACTTGTCACCCTAACCGAGCCCTACCCTTTCGCTCGGTGGGGGATCGATATCCTTTGGCCATTCCCAACGGCCCAGTCCCAGAAGAAGTTCATCATCGTCGCCATCGACTACTTCACCAAGTGGATCGAGGCCGAGGCTACGGCAAGGATCACCGAGACAGTCGTTTGGGGCTTCATTTGGAAATCGATCATTTGCCGCTTTGGCATCCCCCGAGTGATAGTCAGCGATAACGGTCGGCAATTCGACGCTCGGTACTTCCGAGACAGATGCGCCGACCTAAATATCCGCAACCACTTCACTTCGGTCGCCCACCCTTAGGCCAACGGGCTGGTTGAAAATGCCAACAAGACTATCTTGAAAGGCATAAAAACCAGACTCGGCAAGGCTAAGGGTAGCTGGCTCGAGGAATTGCCTAGCGTACTGTGGTTGCACCGAACAACCCCCAGGACGGCAACCGGTGAAAGCCCCTTTCAGTTGGTATATGGCACCGAGGCCGTCGTTCCGTTGGAGATCGCCAACCCGTCTCTCCGAGTGATCAGCTTCTCACCCGAGGCCAACGGGAAAAAATTGCTCGAGAACCTCGACCTGACAAGCGAACTCCGAGAGATCGCGAACGTCCGGGCAACGGAGTACCAGCGCCGCCTCACTCGATACTACAACGCCAAGGTCCGAGACAGACGTTTCCAACCGGGGAACTTCGTCCTCAGGAAAGCCGAAGCCTCTCGACCACTGGAGGCGGTGCGAAAGCTATCCCCCAACTGGGAAGGTCCCTACCGAGTGGTCGAGACGCTCGGGAAAGGTGCGTACAGGTTAGCGACAATGGAAGGGGAGCCTATTCCTCGGACGTGGAACGCAGCCGCACTATGCAGATTCTACTTTTGAAATTGTACAGCGAGATGGACAGAATAAAATTCCTGTTCTTTTCATTCCAAACCGTTGGTACATCAGGTAGGCAAACGCCAGTACATCACATAGCAAAAACAAAGCAAAAGTCCGTCTAACATCGCTTCAAGGGGTCATCGCTCGACTGACTCGGTCTTGATCTCCTCGCATCCAGCCACTGACTCTGCCTCGTGCGGAAACTGGCTCGGACAAGAGGTGGTCGAGCCAGTTGGCTCGGATGGCCCGTGACAAAGGTGACAGAGGGACTTCAGGAGGAAGGCCACCTTTAAACGTTGAGGAAGGCTACCTCCCAAGTTGGCAACAACCGGGAAAAAGGAGCGCCGTGAAGGCCCCCCCTCTTCCAAACTGCCAACTCCTTGGAAGGAAGGAGAGAGCAAGCAGCCCCCGAAGAGTGAAAGAAATGAAGAGCAGAAGAGGGAAAAAGAGGCTGCAGACGGAGGAAGGCCTCGGTGAGGAGGGAGCCGGATACGCCTCCTCCCCTCACACGGAGGGAAGTGGTGGTAGACTCCCCTGATGCCCCCATCCGTCCTTCGCCTCGGCGTCCACCCGGAAGCCTCGCCGGAGCCAAGAAGAGGCCAACGGCGTGCTTCCACACGCCAAAGTCCTCCCCAGATCAGCGCGGCGACCGTAGGACCCGTCTCATGCACGCGCGGCGACCGTGGGATCCGTTCAACCTCACAAGATAGCAGGAGCCCACCGCTCCCCGTCGTCGGTGGCATCGCCCTCCGAAGGATCCTCCATGCTCCGGATGCAAAGGCACAACGCGGAGTGAAAAGGAAGGAGCAAGGAAAGACTGTTAGAGACAATCCCAAGCAGTGGAGAGGAAAGGGCGCCTTCCGGTCCTTCTTATAGGCCAAAGGAGGCTACACGCCTTAAATGCCCCCCTCGGAAACACGCCGAAGGATTTCTCCCCTGAACAGTCACCTCCAACTCCTCGTTTCCCACCCTCGCGGGATTCACGAAGCGGCCTGACATTCAAAGCGTAAGGGGACGGAGGAACGCCCCGTCAGAAGCCTACCAAAACAGCGTGCGAAAGCCGTGCAGGACATATAGGCACCTCTCAACCACCCAAGATTCGCCAACCAAATCACGGCAAGGATAGTACCCAAACAGAGCAAGTCATTTATTATCGTACCAAAAGGAAACCCTCTAAAAAGAGGAAAGAGGGACAAAAAGGGAAAGAGGCACAATACATCAGGCCTCGGGCCCACTTTGACGCTCGAGACCGACGGAAGGAGACGCGTCACCCCCGGCGCCTTCGGTGACGACCGGCTCGGACACTGACCTCGTCTATGCGAGAACTGTCTCAGTCGTGAGCCCTCCCGAGAAGCCCGGAGCAGGTGACCCCGACGGAGGTGATCCCTCCGAATCTTCTCCGACCGACGAAGAAGAGCTGGAAACTGACTCATCATAGTCATAACGCTGGTCAAAGGGGAACTCGATCGCGGAGTTTTGTTCATGGGCGCAGCCTACCGCCCGGTGATAGCCCTGCTTGAACCCCTTTCGAGCACCTCGGCGTAGCGCTACCTCGTAGTAAGGTAGGGCGGCTTCCAACAGGTCGGCCGAGTAAGCATCCGAGCTCCTGTAATGCTCGATTGCCTCCGCCTCGATCTGTCCCGCCCTACCGACGAACTCGACCCGCGCCCGCTCCGCCTCAGACACACGTTCCTCTGCCCGGGCCCGGTCCACCTCAGCCTCAGCTCGGAGACGCTCCGCCATCTCCGCCCAATCTAGCAGCTCGACACGCTCGAGCTCCCAGCGATTGTCCAGATCGAGGCGACGCAGACGCTCCTCCTCCAAGGATCGGCTTGCCCTCTCAAGAGACTCTCGGGTCTTGGCAAGCTGTTCGGTCAGCACCTCAGCCTCCAGTCGGCTCGCCCGCGCCACCTCTCGGAACGCGGAGAACTCCTGCCGGAGTCCCTCATGCTCCCCCTTGAGTCGGGCTAGCTTCCTCTCGCATCCCCCGAGGGTCCAGGCAAGGTTCGACCGCTCCGTTTCCGTCCGCGCGTGTGCCTCCGCCATCAAAGCCGCCGACCGAGCTATGACCAGGCCGCCTTCCATCAGAACATCGAGGAGCCCGGGGGGGGGGGTATTGCGCCTTTCCCCCCCCTTCGTCCTCGCGGCAATCGATCGGCAGACCCGATATAGGTCGCCCGTAATGCCGAGCCTTTCCAAGGGCTCCGGCAAAGGAGACCGCTCCGCCCGGGGCACTCCGCCAGAGGGCTCTGCTCGAGCAACGGGACCTGCCACCTCGCGCGCCACGGTCGGTTGGGGTTGCGACGCCTCCCCGGGCGAATCTCCAACCTCGACCGATGCCGCAGGTCCAATCGCACCGGAAGCTCCCAGCATCTGGGGCTGCAACGCCCTCGCGGGCGAACCCCCAGCCCCGCCTGTCTCGGCCCGCACCTCGGTGAGCAGGACGTCACCGCCTCCGGCCGACCCCCTGGCCTCGGTGACTGCTACTTCAACATCGGCCCCCTCTACCCCCGTGGGGGGGAGAGCCGACCTATCGCAGTCCTCTGAAGGGCCCCCGGTCTCCTCGGCCCCCTCTCGCTCGGCAGATGGGGGAGCTGGCCTCGAGGGGTCGGCCCCATCTTGCCCCCGGGAGGGGAGTGCCGCCGAGCCAAAGTCGCCCCCGGCGGTAGGAGGGAGACCTGCCTTCTTGGCCCGCTTCTTGGCCTTCGCGGCCTCCCGCAACCTTCCCGCCATGGGATCCTTGCGCTTTGTGCCAGTCGGCCGTGAAGACCCCCCGGGGGTCACCCCCTTGCCCTTATCCCGGGCTTGGGCGCGACCCACAGGAGCCTCCGGCTCGTCGCCAACCGAGTCATCTTCTCCCAGATCGGTGACCTCAGCAGTATCCTCCAGAGGTTCCCGCCTCACGTCTACAGCAAAGAAAGAAGACCCGGTCAGGAGAATAAAAGTAACTACCACCCCAGGGAACAACCTAAAGGGCGATAGCTGTCGACTTCAACCGCGTAAGCAGGCACCGTTCGATGTTCTCCGGCGTCACCAGCTCCTCGATCGACCGGCGGTTCTCCAGCAGACGGGCGGCCTGCTGCTCCACATGGGGAGGGAATTCCTCCTGCCGAGGAGGAATGTTCGGATGGAAATTGGGCAAGATCCGGCATCTCCAGAGTTCATCCGTCGCCTCCGCCTTCACCCAGAAGAATTGGGTTTTCCACCCCTTGTGTGAGGAGCCCTTCACCGCGAGGGCGATGCAACTCCTGTTCCTCCTTGCCTGGATAAAGTAAAATCCCTTCCCCGCCAACGGGTGCGCCTTCAACTCGAAAAAGTAATGAAAGAGGTCCAAGGAAGGGAAAATGTCGTGCTGGCGACAGAGGATCCGAAAGGCAGAGAGGAGGAGGTACGAGTTGGCCACCAGTTGAATGGGCACCAACCGAAAAAGTTTGAGGATCTGGAGTACGAGGGGCTCGAAGGGAAGGCGGAACCCGCTTTTCCACGCCAGAAGAAACATGCAGATGTGCCCCGTTCGGTCGTCCAAACTCGTCTCGAACGGGGTGGCGGTGGCAAAGCTATACCTGAAAGGCAAGCGAAAGCGATGCTCCAGCTTCTTCACCTCTGCCTCCCCCAACTCGCTGCAGCGGGAGATAGGCTCCCGCCTCACCTGCCCGAGTTCCAGCGGCGGATCAGCCATCGAGCCGAAAGAGGACCCCTCGCAAGAACTCGAAGACTCCGGTGGGGAAGGAAGTTGCCGGACCGCCTCCGCGGTTGTCCTCGCCAACTCCTCGAACGCCGCCGCAAGACTTCGCACCTCCACTGTGCCCTCACGGCGCATCAAGAAGCTCCGAAAGCCATGAAACTAAGGAAAGCCCGAAACCCTGGAAGCCTAGAACGACGAACAGCGCCCAATGCCTATAAAACCCTGGAGGAAGGCGGCACGTCGTTCCGTGCTCTGAGAAAAAGGGGGGCCCTTTCAGTTCAAATCCGTCAGGATCATTATTACGGGCCCAGGCGACCACTCCCCGTGGCACCATAAACGCCAACGGAATTCCACCCACCTGAGCCACGCCGGTCCAAAGCCTCAAAAACTACTCAACCGAGCCTTCATGGCTCGGGAGTAGGAGGGGGACAAGTGGAGAGGGGGATTTCTGTAGCCCACCCAAAGAGCAGCCCAACAAGACTCAACAGGGTCCAACGAGGCAAGCTCACCAGAGTGATAGCCCACGGGGCCCACTCAGGGAAGAAAAGCCCAATAAACAGACACTCGAGGAACCAACCCTCCCCGGCGGCCCCTAGGCTTGGAGGGCCCGAGTGATGGTCAGGTCATAAGGAAGGTCCGGCCCAGGCCATTTTTCCGCTCGGGAGAGACAGGCGCCAGCCAACCTATCCGACCCCTCCTTTGACCGAGCTATCCTCCTCGCCTGGACAGGGCTGGCGTTTCAGGAGCTCGGACTGGACGCTAGCCGTTCGCGCTGCCTTTAAGAGTCCCCAACGGACAGGGGAATCAACCAGCCACCCATTTTCAAGGCGATAACGCCCCCACGATAAAGGCCATGAAAGCCCACGTTGAGGACGTAACTCCCGCCGGAGACCCCCCAGCTGACAGGACTCCTGAAGGCGGCACACTACTTAAAACCAAGGCTACCCTCCGGTGGAAGGTAAGAGAAAAAAGGAAGGTAAAACTCCTGAGCAATCCGCTTCACCCCCCCTTTTGGTGGAGAGGAGTCTCGCGCATCAGCTTTCCTCCTCCCTTCATTGCTTCCACCACAGCTCTACTGACTTAGCCATCGGAGGGTTTCGCCCCAGGGAAATCCCCTGGGCCCTCTGACGCGTTTCCCTGTCTTACAGTTCATCTTCTGGTGATCCCCGACCCGCTCAGGACGCAGCGCAAGATTTCACCTCTTCACCCTCGACTCATTGTCAGTTTCTCAACCGCGCCGATCCCGCGTTTCCCTCGGTTAGGGGCGTCCGCGAGCTAGTGATCCTTAGAGTCCCAGGTTCACGTTCCATCCCGCATCACTAGAGGTCCAATTTTGGGAGACTTGGCGGCGTGACTTGGTCAAGCGCTAAATCCGCGCGTGTCGAGTTCGTGGGACTCTTCCCAGCCTTATCGATGCCCCTTGATCCGATTACCCCCTATAAATCAAACCCTCGACCAAACTAGAAACCCTATTTGTTGCGGCGGCCGGCGAGGAGCGCGATTGAGGGAGGAAACGCCGTGAAGACCGAGGGTGTTCTTGGGCGATTTCGGCGACCTCTGTCCCCTTTGTTCCTTCGATTAAGGTAGGTGATAGTAGACTAAACCCTACATAAGTTATATGATTGGAAGCATCTTCAAGTCCCCTTTTGTTTGATACTAAAATCCCTAATTTTTCTTTAGTATATCTTGCGTATTTCCTGGTTTAGTAGCAGCATGTCACCGTTAGGGTTTCAACCATGCCTCATTCTTTTGATAGATTCAATGCTTGGTATAGGCAAGCCCAAACTCTAATTAATCGTGATATATTGTGCGGTATTGTGTCCTCTTTTCGTTCATACCATTTTTCCCAATTTTAAGGCTTTATATCACCCTGATTAATCCTTAGAATGGAGGTCTATCAGAGTTCGCCGGAGTCTGACGTGATGACCTGATTGCGGTAGTAACAGGAATCACCCAGGACCCTAGCGGTCTCGCGATAGGCCATCTCCTTCATTGGACCATCCTGGCCCTCTGCGGCCTTTGTAAGACCGTTTCTATGCAGAGCGGTCGCTCGATAGACCGTCTCTGCCTATTGTTTTAATTATGTTAAATCAAAAATCGTATCATAGAGCGGTCTATCGTTTGACTGTTTATCTTTTTTAGCGGCCATCGACAGACTGCCTTTGACGCACAATTTATGCCTTGTTTCATGTTTTGATGTTTGTGTTTTATCTTGTTAAATAGGTTAGAAACCCACATAAAGAATTGGAATATATGAAACATGTGCTATTTAACTATATTCATGACTGAATTTCACCTTGTCCATCAACAATCATCTCACACTTTCTTTTACAACCATTAACAATAATTAATTGTAAAGAAATTGTTACATGGATTATAATGATTGTGCAAAATTACTAGGTTTGTTCTGACAGTCATGCCACTCCGGTGGTGCTGACTGACCGTTATACACTATTTTTCGATGTTTTATTAACCTCTAATCTTATAATAGTTGGGACTCTCTGTCGAATATTCCTTCCGTCGGACTAGGACCTCTATTATGAGACCTCCGTAAGCCCCCGCGAGCCTACGATTCCCACTAGGACGCTGGGCGGGTTGTACCCCCAAAACTTGAACTTACAACTTGATCGAATCGCATGTTTCCACAGCCCGGAATCGGGACTGTCCTATTAATTGCGGCCCTTCTAGGACCGCTACCATTAGGCTACGGCCCAGACCTGACCTCCTGACACTTGGGGCGGGTCCTTTGTGACCGCATCTAGCTGGCTAAGTGCCAGGTTCTGCTGGTCGACTTCTCCTTGATTTCCATCGACCTAGCCATGTTTGAGTCAACCTATAGCCTCTAACTTGACCTGAGAAGTGGGGGGACTGGACCCTGGTTCGGTTCCGCCGTGCCTCGGGGGGGCTGGAAGCCCATTAAGTCGACTACTTTAGTGTTGCTAGGCCCAAGCTATTTGCGGTTGTCGCTGGACCGTTTTTCCACTAAACAGGCCTTTAAGGACCGTTTAGGTGGTGGGGCGGCCCAGTAGGGACCGTTTCCTTTTGATTGTGGCCTAGGAGCCTTTCTGTTCTAAATGGCCCCTCATGGACCGTTTTCTTTTGGAAACTGGCCCATCCAGGATCGTCTTTTTTCTCTGCCTGGCCCATCGTGGACCGTTTTTATCCTTGGACGCTGGGTTTGGTCTCTCTGGCTCTGGCGGTACAAGATATACCGTTTTATCTTGTTGCGGCCCATGTAAGACCGCAACTCATTCAGAAGCTTGTTTTTTTGTGATTCTTGTGTGCTTTGGTAGCTGGCCAAGATTGGCTTAAGCTACAATTAACCTGATTGTATTCCTGTCTTTTGCAAGCCATAATCTCATGGCTTCCCACTCTATTATTGAAAGTTCACTTGATCTTAGAAAATAAGTTGCATAGCTTGACCTTGGAATTCTTGTCCGATTCCAATGAATGTCTAGATTACTTGGGATCTTGGATCCACCAAATCAATGCCAACGCATCATAAGGGCCCGGTCTGGTCCTGGGAGGAGCGCCCAAAACGTACTAGTGCCCCTGGGAGTTGTAATGACATGGTGAGGTATTGCACCGAGTGCCTGACTAGCGTGTTGTCTGTGACAATCATTTCATTATTCCTAAACATTTCTACAAGTTATTAGATTCCTACATGGAATTTATCTCTACACGACTTGCTTGTTTGCGTGCTTGATCGGCCAATTTCTTGGAAATGATATATCTCTGTTCTACTTCTTTCTATTGCTCTGTTTCCAGCATTGTTTACGTTAGTATTATTTTATCGTTCTTCTATTCGTATGACATTTAATTAAATTGGTTAATTACTTAAACTTTGCATGATATTACCTACTGAGCGTTCGCTCATCCAATTTTCCCCTTTTTTCAGGTAGCTCCGGTGATAAAACGCAAACAGACGGGGATGGGCAGGAGTGAAAGACCCAGAGTGGACCCGTTAAACGTGATTTTGACAGTTGTCTTAGTAGAATTGTGGAGTAGTCGTGTAGTGATTTTGTTGGATCATTGTTTAGTGATGTCTTTAAGGGTTGTCAAGAGGTGTAATCTTTCCTTGATTTTCTTTTTCTTCGAGTCGTGACATAAAACATTTTATTCTCTTATTTATGAGTAAATTGGTATTTTGGAGTAATTCTTTCTCTTTGAAATTATATTCTTTTAATTCCGTTATCGCTATGTTTATCATGAATGTATATAACTGCTGCGTTCCGATATTCCGCGTCGGGGCGTGACATTTTTGTGGTATCAGAGCCTAGATTTTCTAAGTTCCTAGGTTTCTAAGTGGAGTCATAGAACCTATGACTATGTTAAGGTCTAAGGATCCAAGACGGTGAGACTGGGTAGAGACTTGGGTTGAGTTAATTAATAAACTCTAAAAGATTTCTGCTAGGCTGTACTAATTAAGATTCCTGCGTGTAGGAGTCTATTTCGATGGCAGCTGAACGTGCGCAATAGAGGGATATGCAACATACCGTGCAGGGTTTGACTCGGGCCCTCCAGCAGGTGGCCCAAGGAGGAGGAGCGCACCATGGAGCCGGTGATCTCCATCAGAATTTTTGAGGATTGAATCCCCCCATGATTTGGTGGTTCGACGGATCCTGATGAAGCCGAGCATTGGCTAAAAGAGATAGATCAGATTTTCGAAGTTATGCAATGCAGTGACCAGGAACACGTTCTCTTGACTACCTTCCAGTTGGAACGTGATGCCCGTTCGTTGTGGGAAGTAGTAAAAGCCACACTAGGAGATAGGCTGGTATCGTGGAAAGAGTTCGAGGAGCTTTTCAACAGTAAATATTTCTCGGACAGAGTACAAGAGAAGAAGGCGGCAGAGTTCGCTACTTTGAAGCAGAGAAATTTATCAAATGCTGAGTATGAGGCGCAGTTCGCCAGGCGATCCCGCTATGCGATACATTTGGTATCTACCAAAAAGATGAAGACCAACAAGTTCTTGAATGGATTGAAGCTCCAGTATATCAACCAATTGGCACCTTTAGAGATCCACACTTAAGCTGAAATTGTGAGAAAAGCTCAAGTCCTTGAGGATACCATGGAAATGACTGAGAGGATCCGAGGAAGGAACACCAAGAGGGAGCATACTACTGGTTCCGGGGATTTCAAACCCAATAATGGCAAGAAGATGCCCACTGGCTGGTCTAGTTCGTGGAAGGACAAGAAGCCAAGAAATGATGATAAGAAGGCAGGGTCGACTGCATCATCCAAAGCTCTTTGCAAGTATTGTGACCGTCCGGGTCACAAGATGGAGGAGTGCTGGCGCAAGCTAGGCACCTGTTTGCGTTGTGAAAGCAGGGACCACCGTATCCCTGAGTGTCCTCTCCTATCTGACCAAGCTCCACCAAGCAGGCCGCAAGGAGGCCAGAAGCGGCAGGGCAAGCTCCAAGCCCTACAGGAAACCGATACGGAAGCCACTGAGGAAGGTGGATTGGTTGAAGGTACACTTGTTATTTTTGATAAGCTGGCATTTGTTCTCTTTGATATAGGAGCAACACATTCATTTATTTCTCAAAGCTTTGCTAAGTCTTTAATTGCGAAACCTGTGTTAATGAACTCTCAACTGGAAATATCAACTCCCATTGGTTCGGGTTCAGAAATTAAGTACTATTATCCTTCTAGTAAGATTTTGGTTAATGGGCTGAATATGCCAGCTGATTTGGTCTATATGAAGATGAATGATTATGATGTAAACCTAGGAGCAGATTGGTTAGCTAGATATGAGGCCAGTGTTCATTGTAAATCTGGCACCGTGTCTTCCTCTGGGCACCTTGAACTTTCTTTTGTCGAGGTTAGGCATTCTAAGTCCGTGCCACTTATATCGGCACTTCGGGCCGAGAAACTGTTGAGGAAAGGATGTCAAGCATTTTTGGCATTGGTCTCGTTGACCGATAAAAATGAGTTGGAGATTGAGGACATTCCGATTGTCCGAGATTTTTTAGATGTGTTTCTTAAAGATTTGCCAAGACTTCCACCAGAGAGAGAAGTCATCTTTTCTATTGATTTAGTTCCTGGTGCGTCTCCAGTTTCTAAAGCTCCGTATCGTATGTCCCCTGCGGAGTTAAGAGAATTGAAATAGCAATTAATGAAATTACTTGAGAAGGGGTTTATTCACCCGAGTACATCCCCGTGGGGAGCCCCAATATTGTTTGTAAGGAAGAAGGATGGTTCTCTGAGACTGTGTATTGATTATCACCAGCTTAACCAGTCTACTATCAAGAATAAATATCCATTGCCGAGAATAGATGAGTTGTTCGATCAGATAGTAGGAGCACAGTATTTTTCTGAGATTGATCTACGATCGGGGTATCATCAGTTGCAGATGAAAGATGAAGATATCTTTAAAACATCATTCCGTAGTAGGTATGGACATTTCAAGTTTGTTGTAATGCCTTTTGGTCTAATGAATGCTCCTACAGCTTTTATGCAGTTGATGAATAGTGAGTTTCGGCCCTACTTAGATCAGTGGGTCGTGGTTTTTATTGATGATATTTTGATATACTCCAAGAGCAAGGAGAAGCATGCAGAGCACTTGAGGATGGCGTTGCAGATATTAAGGGACCAGTAGTTGTACGCTAAATTTAGCAAGTGTGAATTCTGACTGCAAGAAGTGTCCTTTCTGGGGCACATTATTTCTAAAGATGGAATCTCCGTAGATCCCTCTAAGGTAGAGGCAGTAAGGAACTGGGAGAGGCTTGTGAATGTGACCGAAGTGAGAAGTTTTCTAGGCCTAGCAGGTTACTACCGGAGATTCATTAAGGATTTCTCCAAGATTGCAGGACCCCTGACTAGATTGACCCGTAAGGAGAATCGATTTGAGTGGTTGGAAGATTGTGAACGGATTTTTCAAATTCTGAAGGAATGTTTAACCACTGCCCATGTTTTGGCCTTACCTTCTGGAGGAGGAGGATTTGAAGTCTATACTGATGCCTCAAGCATTGGCCTAGGTTGTGTGCTTATGCAGCATGGAAAAGTGATAGCTTATTCTTCTAGACAGCTGAGGAGCATGAAGAGAATTATCCCGTCCATGACTTAGAGCTCGCTGTAGTGGTTTTTACCTTAAAGATTTAGAGGTACTACTTGTATGGAGAGACTTTTACTGTATTTTTTGATCATAAGAGCCTTAAATGTCTGTTCTCCCAGAAGGAGCTCAATATGAGGCATAAAAGATGGCTTGAATATTTGAAGGATTTTGACTTCTCCATAGAATATCACCCTGGGAAAGGTAATGTAGTGGCTGATGCTCTAAGCTGTAAGCCGATAGCAAGGTTGTCTAGTCTCATGTTGCAAGAGTAGAGACTGCTGGAGCATTTGGCTAGTCTAGACCTCAATGTTGGTAAGGATCGGGTCATGATCGCTCAGTTTCTGCTTCGTCCCGAGCTGTTAATGGAAATTAAGACCCTGCAAGATAACTATCCAGTGTTAGTAGAAATCAAGGGAAGTCTAAGTAATAGACCAGATTTTATGTTGGCCGATGATGACAGGTTGTTATTCCGGGGAAGGTCATGCGTCCCTGATTTAGCTGAAGTGAAGAGCAAGATCCTTGAAGAAGCTCATAGATCCAAGTATACTATTCATCATGGAGCCACTAAGATGTACCAAGATTTAAAGAGGACCTTTTGGTGGCCAAATATGAAACGGGAAGTGGCAGAATTTGTAAATAGATGTCTGGTATGTCAACAACTGAAGGCCGAGCATTTCAGACTTGCAGGGAAATTAAAATCGCTCGATATACCACAGTGGAAGTGGGAGAGCATCGGCATGGATTTTATAATGGGCTTACCAAGAACTCGTGGAGGCTTCGATGCAGTATGGGTAATTGTGGATAGGTTGACTAAATCTGCGTATTTCTTGTCCATTAAGTCGAAGTGGACAATCGATGTTTTGGCTGCTTTATACATGAAGGAAGTGGTAAGACTACATGGTGTGCCCGTGAATATTGTGTGAGACAGAGATCCTAGATTCACTTCACACTTTTGGAAAGGATTGCAAGAGTCCTTGGGAACCCATCTAAACTTCAGTACTGCATTTCATCCTCAGACAGACGGGCAAACCGAGAGAACTAATCAGATCGTTGAAGATATGCTAAGGGCTTGCATGATCGACTTTGGTAGTAGTTGGCATGAACATTTGGCTCTGATAGAATTTGCTTACAATAACAGTTATCAGTCCAGTATCCAGATGGCACCGTTTGAAGCTCTTTATGGAAGGAGTTGTAGATCACCTTTTTGCTGGGATGAGGTAGGTGAGAAGCAATGGCTAGGACCGGATCTCATTTCAGAATCATCTAAGAATATTCGAGTTATCCGGGATCGTCTGCAGGTTGCACAATCAAGACAGAAAAGCTACGCAGATAATAGAAGGAGAAACTTGGAATTTCTAATAGGTGAGCATGTATTTTTGAAAGTTTCACCTATGAGAGGAGTTCGAAGGTTTGGCATTCGTGGTAAGCTAAGTCCGAGGTACATTGGCCCATTTGAGATTCTGGAGAGAATTGGAGAAGTTGCCTACAGGTTGGCTTTGCCACCCCAGTTATCTGGAGTACATAATGTTTTCCAAGTGTCTATGCTGCGGAAGTACGTTTATGACCCCGCGCACATCATTCAACATGCGGACCTAGAGCTGAGGGAAGATTTGACTTATAAAGAAAAACCCATCAAGATTTTGGACAGGAAGTAGTAGCAACTCAGGAATCGGTCCACACCGATGGTCAAGATTCAGTGGAGTAAGCGTGGAACCGAAGAAGCCACTTGGGAATCTGAAGAAGCTATCCGGAAGCAATACCCTGATCTATTTTAAGGTCAATAATCTTAATCATCCCTATTTGATAAGTGCAGTGAATTTGAAGGATCAAATTCCTTAAAGTGGGGGAGGGTGTAGCACCCCGGGAATTAATTAATCATATAAAAGAGGAATAATTGAAAATTATTTACTAATTAATTTGGGAATTTCTTTAGGCAAAGTTTTAACTAATTTATAAAAATCTATAAAATTCATAATCGTAAAGAGGACTAAAAGTTTAGCCAATTTTTAGATAGTTTAAATTAACTAGACCTTAGATCGCTTAATTCGAGCCCAAATCTCGATCATTTGAGCCCAAACTAGGCCCATTCGAATGACCTTGATGGGTAGTCCATTTCCCCTCTCATTCCTCGTGAAAACCCAAAACCTAGAGGTCCAATTTTGGGAGAGTTGGCGATGCGACTTGGTCAAGCGTGGAATCCGCGCGCGTCGAGTTCGTGGGACTCTTCCTAGCCTTATCGACTCTCCTTGATCCAATTACCCCCTATAAATCAAACCCTCGACCAACCTAGAAACCCTATTTGCTGCGGCGGCCGGCGAGGAGCGCGATCGAGAAAGGAAATGCCGTGAAGACCAAGGGTGTTCTTGCGCGATTTTGATGACCTTCGTCCCCTTTGTTCCTTCGATTAAGGTAGGTGATAGTGGACTAAACCCTACATAAGTTATATCATTGGAAGCGTCTTTGAGTCCCCTTTTGTTTCATACAAAAAGCCCTAATTTTGATTTAGTATATCTTGTGTATTTCCTGCTTTAGTAGCAGCATGTCACCGTTAGGGTTTCGACCATGCCTCATTCTTTTGATCGATTCAATGCTTGGTATAGTGATAAGCGTCCATTTTCTATGATAATTCATCGCATGTACACCATTTTATGTGCATATAATTAGGCAATTATGTATGATCTTTCGTTAATCTCAACTTCGCATGTAGATTGGACCTTTCACGCAAATTAATTAATTTGGTGATTTCATTTAATAAAATGAAGTTCAGAGTCATGAACATTAATTATCCATTGCATAATTGTGAGCAATTATGATTCATGTGCACATTATGGTAACTTTCCTGGACTAAATCATAATTATGTGTGTGCAGGACACCGAAGGTAATTGCAAAAGAAGCCGGGGGCAAAACGGTCATCACCACTTTGACCAAGTCAAATAAAGAATTTAAAATATTTTGGTTAGAGGGAAAAGAAAGTTCAAAATTTTGAATTCAAAGTTTGAAAAGGAGGAATTCAAATCTTAAGTTTGAAAAGGAGGAAAAGGACATTCAATGTTTGAAAAGGAGATTCAAAGTTAGAAAGGGGGTGCCCAAAGTCCAAGAAAGGGGGTGCCCACCACCTTTTTCTTTCCCCCATGCATCATATTCTACCTGAATCTCAGCCATCTATCTCCTTTTGATACAATCTCCACTCTCCATTGACCCAACTTTCCCTATAAATAGCCCATGATAAGGAGGTGAAGGGGAGTTCTTCTTTTGGCAATTTCTTTCCCAACCTCAGGTCGCCGATTTCTCTCCCTTTGGTTCATTGTCTGCTCTTGCACTCATCATGTAAGTTCTTCAATGTTAAATGCTCTACAACTTCTTCTTCTGCATCATCTTCTAATCTCTTCTAGTTTTTAAGGTATTTCATATTTTTCATTGTACTGTCCTGTTCATCTGTGAACCAGTATTTTTCTCTGTTCTTCCCCGTATTTCTCCCCTTTATAGTCATTTTCTACTTGTGCTGTCTTCATGAAAGATCTTTGTTTTTAAGCGTTCTACAATTTCTTCATCTACATCATCTTCTAATTCCTTCTGGTTTGTAAGTTATTTCTCATTTTTCAACTTACTGTCCTGTTATTGTACTGTTCATCCGAGGTGCTAGCTTCTGTTATTCCTACGTTTTGAAGTCCTTCGTCTCTTCTTTTCTATCTGGGTTCTTCATGCAAGTTCTTACTCTCTTGTAGATATAGATTTTATTCTTCTACCACTTCCTCTAACTCTATCACGTTTGTAAGTTATTTTTAATTCTTCGCAATTCAGTTTTTTCTACACAGTTACTGTTCATCCTTGCAGACCACTTCCCTTCTTTCTCTGATTTCACCATCTTCCTCATATTTTCTCTCTCTGTGTCCTTCATCAAAATTCTTCCTCTCTTCCTCCTCTTCAACTTCTTCTTCTTCGGCATCCCCTAATTCATCTTGATCTCAAAGTTATTCATCCTCCAAAGGCTACTTCAACGACGAAGGTGACTTCCTCCCGGTGTAAACGACATCTTCCGCAAGGTGGTTCGTGATCCAAGGCCAAGAGAGGACGGTGCCGTCATCACCATTACTGTCACCATCTTCACATCTTAGGCTCCTCTTGTTGCTATTGCTTTAGTTTCATTTTACTTCATTGTAATCTCGTCACATCTTTATTGTAAGCTTGTCTTGCACTTCATGTACTCATTTATTTAAGTTAATGAAAGGAGTTGCTCTTTTGATCTAGTTCTTGATCTTCTACCCTCTCTACCTCATTCTTCTATCTCTTCTTTTCACTTCATGCAATTATTTTCTATAGCATAGGCGCATAGTCATGGTGTTTTCAATTAAGTGTTTGGTTTGTTCATCATTTCACTATTTTCTTTAAGCAAAGCCAAATCACAAGTGTTTTCCAAATGACTTTAAGATTTTTAACACTAAAAATCTCTTCTTCCCTGTGGATTCGACCCTTCTCGCCACTTTATTACGTCTTACTTTCATCTAGTGCGAGTTGGAATTTTTAAGATTGATACGCGTGTTTTAAACGACGAACTTTCGCGTTATCAATTTTTGACGCCGTTGCCGGGGAAGAATGATGATTTTTGATTTAAGAACTTTGTTTTCCTTGTGTATTTAGTGTATTAATAAAGCTCTCTTTTCTTTTTTTACAGGTTAATTTTTTTTTAAAAAAATAGAGGTAAGTTTGCATTTCTTTCTTTCATCTTTTGATTTTGTCATTCATTTCAAAAAAATGAGAGATCATTTTTCAAGTAAGTATCCAAACTTTTCCTCTTTCATTCTAGTTTAATTTTTCCATTTTACATATCTTGTGGTTAGATAGGTTTATTAAAAAAAAATAAAAAAAAAATCACTTGAACTTTAATAAAAGTCTTCATTCAAGAGTAGAAATCACACCATCCATGTTCTAGGCCATGCATCATTTAGCATAGGATTTTTCCTTGTTATTTAATTTTGCATTGCATTTTGGAGATTGCAAGGGGCAAGGTACGTTCTACTTATCCTATTCTAGCATGCATATTGCATAAGAACCCTTTGTTCGAAATTGTGGTGTGCATTTCATTTCAAAATATTCTAAGGGCAACACCCCTAAATAACATAAGGTGGGGATTTCATCACCCTTCCTTAGCCCACAAACCACATTTTCCCTTGCATCTTTACATGACCTAAGCCTTAAATAAAAGTCAGTAGACATTGGCCCTAGGATCACACTGTGATTTCAGTACGATTTGAGTTTACCCTCTTGTGGAAACTGGTGCCTAAGGCAAGGCGGTCGGACGGCAAACGCCTTAAGCGGGATTATGGTTTGACATAATTAGATCCCTACGAAAGTAGGGGGAGCCTCCCACTACCCCACCCCTTACCTGACCGGTGGAAATATTGAAGGTGAACTTAAGTTGCACTTTAGCTATTTTGTGAAACCCAATTTATAGGTCTAGGTCACATCTAGGTCATTAGGTAATTTGTGTGACAACTTGTTTGTGTTTGCATAAAATAAAAACAAAAACAAAAAAAAAATAAAAATAAAAAAATTTCTCCTCTTCTCTCCATTCGTCATTGTTAGTGTTAAAAAAAAGCACAAAAAAACCAAAAAAATCATATCCATGGATCGGGTTTTTAATCAAACTGACTGCTTGACCCGAAATCAATTCATCCCAATAGGCCCAAGCTCCTTTACACCACCTATATTTCAAGATTATTACACATGGGCCCGGCCGGCCCATTATGTAGGTGAGTACCTGACCCAACACACATCTTCCACCCAATTCAATGAAAGCCCATATTTTTGGTCAGCCCAACAAGAAAACTCCACACGCATGGCAGCCCAATATCCTTTTCTTCCCCAAAACAAGGACCAATTTGCTCAATCCTATTTAGGGGACCATATGTCATTCCTTTCTCATGAACATGTTTCAACATGCCTAAACCTCCATACACCTTCTTACACCCCTATCCTTGAATGGGGAGATCAAAATAATTTCTCTTGGGAAAATCCTAAAGATCAAGCTCTATGCCCTCCCGAGCCAAATCTCCAAACCCAATTTGATCAAAATCAATATGGAGGGCATGACACATTTATCCCTTATCAATATGACCCTCAACACATCCATTCCACCATTCCATACAATGGTCCCAATGATGAAGAAAAACTCAACCAATTGATTCAAATCATCTTGAATAATCAACAAAGCATTGGCTCCCTCCAAACCAAAGTGGACCAACTCACAAGAGCCACACATGAATTGTCAATGGACCAATTGCCTAACCCCCTTGATGAAACCTTTAAAGATCAAGTCTCTCAATTCACCCAACACATTTATTCTTGCCAATAACCCGTGGTTCCCTTGCTGAATGAAACTCTTGACCAAGGTAATGAGGAAATTTGAAAAGAATTATATCAAAGAGAATTGGGGATGACGAGTAAGATGGCTTATGCGATTAAGGAGTCCACACCCATCTATGTGGAAAGACACAAGGAGTCAGTTGAGATCAAGTTGCGGGGTGACTTAAATGATTTGCAAACTGGTGCCATTCAAAACTATGAAATTGAGAATATTAATGGCCCAATTAAGGAAGAATGTAGAAAATAAGAATGTCTAGCTGAAAATGATGATGACAAAGTCATGGAATGTGACCTTCCTCACTTAGAAGAATATCATGAAAGGATCGCATCAAAAGATTTCTCATTTCATCTCACGGTCCCACAATTGAAAAAATTGATTGACATCCTCCCTATGTTAGAACAATGTGAACATTTTGATATAGAGAGTGTCATCACCAACTCATGTGAGAATAAGCATAGGGAAGAAGATAATGTTAATGTTCTAATTATGATGAATGATAACTCTCTTAAGGAAGAAAATGGTGAAGGGCCTTTGAGTGAACCATTTATTTCCCATTTAGATGCCCCACTTGTGGAGAATATAACTAATAATCTCATTTCGATAGAACATATTGATAACGGGGCATCACTTGAAGAAATTGAGAGCATCACTCCAAACACCAAAGGCCCATCTGAGGATATGCATGAAGATGAGGATTTCTTAGTGATTAATAATCCTATTGAGTTAATGAAGATGAATTCGGAATACCCTCCTCCTCTTGAGGAATCTGATGAAGGGACCCTCTTAGAAAAATTCACATTTGAATTGACCTACGATGAAGGGTCCAGGCTGGAAAGATTAACATTTGATCTTCCCACCTCACCATTAGAACATTCGATTGATATTCTTAATGTAATTGATGAGGGTGATGAAGGGGTCTTGTTGGAAAGATTTACATGTGGTCTATCCACCCTATTACTGGAAAGTTTGATTGATAAACTTCATTCGATTGATGAGTTTGATGAAGGGGCCATCTTAGAAACATTCACATTTGATCTAACCCCTGAGCCCTACCCCATAAAGTTTGACTCATCAGATGGGATAGATTTTGGGCTCACACCTCCTTCCACTTGAACCCCCCTGCAAGCTGAGCCTCTTCAATATGACAATCTCAGACCTGAGGGGGATGTGGCAGCCATATTCACCTTTAATTTAACTCCCTGTCTGGAAGATCAATTGATTAAGGCCCTTAATGATCATGAGGCTATTATTGAGGGGAATGTGGCTAATAATGTCAATCTTCATGAGCCACTGGTGTCCAACCAGGAGGAAGTAGTCAAGTGGGTGGATATAGGATAAGGGGAGCAATGGATTGATATTGGGCATCCATCCCGATCTTGATAGACTAATAGCCATTGACTGTTACATGATCCACAAAGAAGAGAATCGGCTCACAAGTATTGCCAATGTTAAAATCAACAATGTTCAAGACCGGCATATCTCTGGCCCACATGCTTACATGTATCACCTTGTCTTCAAATGGCATGAATATTGGAATTTAAAAGAATAAAAGATAACGTGGTGGCTCATTCTCAAGTCTACATGTTGGTTATGAAGCTTGCACCTTCTATGCATGCGTCTGGCTGAAGACGGAAAATTTAGCACTTCTGGGAGACAACCCAAGGTTTTTGTTGTTTGACATTTTTGTTTGAGTGTGTTTTAGTAGTCAGGTCAAGGTCAAGGAGAAGAAGTCGTCACCGTCCATGACATTGAGGGAGGTTTCATCTCGCATATCCGGTTGTCTCTTTCCTACTCAGCAGTATTTATTGATACATTGTTCTATTACTTTCAATTCCATATGCCATTGAGGATAATGTCATTCAAGTTGGGGGGGAGAGAAATATTTTCATGATTCATATAGTACAACCTGATAGGAGTTCTATCTTGCATGTCATCGTTGCATGAAAGTAGAAAGATGTTAACCCCATTTTGAGTTTCATGATTCATGCTTAAATTAAAAGTAATTCTAGAATAGAAAAAACTAGGGAGAAGGATGATGAAAAATTTAGTCAATCTAGCCATGGAAACTGATGTAAGAATCTCTTTAAAGTTCACATGCACTTTAGAAAAAAAAAGTCACATTGCACACTAATGAAACAAGCAAGACAAGCCCCCTGCCATTTTGGGTATATTGTCTGATATTCTGCACTTCTTAAGAAAAGAGATCTTTTTACAAAATTTTCTGCCAAATTATCTATCAAATAAGTGTACTCTGAAAAAAAAGAGAGAGAGAAAAAAACACCATGAAAAATGCCCCTAGTCTTAGTAATCGGGCCTACTTCACTTAAGACGTGTTGAGGTTCGCGTAAAACGGAAAAGGGAACCTGGATCTGTGAAACTGGGTATGCTTCTCCTAAGGCAAGAGTCGAGGTTCACGTTGAGCAGTGAAGGGTAGTGCAGCATCATATGTGGTATAAAAGATCCCAAAGGGATAAAGCAATAAGGTAGGCAAAAAGTTAATATACTTAATGCTCTAATCTAAGAGGTACAGGGTTGAAAGGCATTTGCTTGGAATAGCAAATGGGGGGTGCAATTATCTAAGTTGTGGATTTGGTAGTTACACATGCACAAGTGCTATTGAGCGTTGATTTGAATTCTTGATCATGTACTATAAGTTCCTACATAAGACAAGTGTGCATTAATGATTCCAGATTCTTAATCTTTAGTTGATTCTATGAAGGGAGAGCTGGATATGAGAGTATGAATTTTATAAACTCTTGTTAGTCCTAAATTTTAATTTATTTACATTGCTAAGGGACTAGCAATGAGTAAGTTGGGGGGTGTGATAAGTGTCCATTTTCTATGATAATTCATCGCATGTACAACATTTTATGTGCATATAATTAGGTAATTATGCATGATCTTTCGTTAATCTCAACTTCGCATATAGATTGGACCTTTCACGTAAATTAATTAATTTGGCGATTTCATTTAATAAAATGAAGTTGAGAGTCATGAACATTAATTATCCATTACATAATTATGAGCAATTGTGATTCATGTGCACATTATGGTAACTTTCCTGGACTAAATCATAATTATGTGTGTGCAGGACACCGAATGTAATTGCAAAAGAAGCCGGGGGCAAAACGGTCATCACCACTTTGACCAAGTCAAATAAAGAATTCAAAATATTTTGGTTGGAGGGAAAAGAAAGTTCAAAATTTTGAATTCAAAGTTTGAAAAGGAGGAATTCAAATCTTAAGTTTGAAAAGGAGGAAAATGACATTCAATGTTTGAAAAGGAGATTCAAAGTTGGAAAGGGGGTGCCCAAAGTCTAAGAAAAGGGGTGCCCACCTCCTTTTTCTTTCCCCCATGCATCATATTCTACTTGAATCTCAGCCATCCATCTCCTTTTGATACAATCTCCACCCTCCATTGACCCAACTTTCCCTATAAATAGCCCATGACAAGGAGGTGAAGGGGAGTTCTTCTTTTGGCATTTTCTTTCCCAACCTTAGGTCGCCGATTTCTCTCCCTTTGGTTCATTTTATGCTCTTGCACTCTTCATGTAAGTTCTTAAATTTTAAATGCTCTACAACTTCTTCTTCTGCATCATCTTCTAATTCTTTATAGTTTTTAAGCTATTTCATATTTTTCACTGTACTATCCTGTTCATCTGTGAACCAGTATTTTTCTCTGTTCTTCCCCGTATTTCTCCCCTTTATAGTCATTTTCTACTTGTGCTGTCTTCATGAAAGATCTTTGTTTTTACGTGGTCTACAATTTCTTCGTCTACATCATCTTCTAATGCCTTCTGGTTTGTAAGTTATTTCTCATTTTTCAACTTACTATCCTGTGATTTTACTGTTCATCCGAGGTGCTAGCTTCTGTTATTCCTCCGTTTTGAAGTTCTTAGTTTCTTCTTTTCTATCGGAGTTCTTCATGAAAGTTCTTAATCTCTTGTAGATCTAGATTTTATTATTCTACCACTTCCTCTAATTCCATCACGTTTGTAAGTTATTTTTAATTCTTCTCAGTTCAATTTTTTCTACACAGTTACTGTTCATCTGTGCAGATCACTTCCCTTCTTTCTCTGATTTCACCATCTTCCTTACTTTTTCTCTCTCTATGTCCTTCATCAAAGTTCTTCCTCTCTTCCTCCTCTTCAACTTCTTCTTCTTTGGCATCCCCTAATTCATCTTGATCTCAAAGTTATTCACCCTCCAAAGGCTACTTCAACGACGAAGGTGACTTCCTCCCGGCGTAAACGACATCTTCTGCAAGGTGGTTCATGATCCAAGGCCAAGAGAGGACGGCGCCATCATCACCATTGCTGCCACCATCTTCACATCTCAGGCTTCTCTTGTTGTTATTGCTTTAGTTTCATTTTACTTCATTGTAATCTCGGCACATCTTTATTATAAGCTTATCTTGCACTTCATGTACTCATTTATTAAAGTTAATGAAAGGAGTTGCTCTTTTGATCTAGTTCTTAATCTTATACCCTCTCTACCTCATTCTTCTATCTCTTCTTTTCACTTCATACAATTATTTTCTATAGCATAGGCGCATAGTCATGGTGTTTTCAATTAAGTATTTGGTTTGTTCATCATTTCACTATTTTCTTTAAGCAAAGTCAAATCACAAGTGTTTTCCAAAGGACTTTAAGGTTTTTAACTCTAAAAATCTATTCTTTCCTGTGGATTCGACCCTTCTCGCCACCTTATTACGTCTTACTTTCATCTAGTACGAGTTGGAATTTTTAAGATTGATACGCGTGTTTTAAACGACGAACTTTCACGTTATCATATAGGCAGGCCCAAACTCTAATTAATCATGATATATTTTGTGGTATTGTGTCCTCTTTTTTTTCATACCATTTTGCCCAATTTTAAGGCTTTATATCGCCCTAATTAATCCTTAGAATGGAGGTTTATCAGAGTTCGTCGGACATGACGACCTGATTGCGGTTGTAACAGGAATCACCCAGGACCCTAGCGGTCTCGCGATAGGTCGTCTCGTTCATTGGACCATCCTGGCCCTCTGCGGCCTTTGTAAGACTGTTTCTATGTAGAGCGGTCGCTCTATAGACCGTCTCTACTTATTGTTTTAATTATGTTAAATGAAAAATCATATGATAGAGCGGTCTATCATTTGAGCGTTTATCTTGTTTAGCGGCCCTCGATAGATTGCCTTTGACGCACAGTTTGCGCCTTGTTTCATGTTTTGATGTTTGTGTTTTATCTTGTTAAATAGGTTAGAAACCCACATAAAGAATTGGAATATATGAAACATGTGCTATTTAACTATATTCATGACTGAATTTCACTTTGTCCATCTACAATCATCTCACACTTTCTTTTACAACCATTAACAACAATTAATTGTAAAGAAATTGTTACATGGATTATAATGATTGTGCAAAATTACTAGGTTTATTCTGACAGTCATGCCACTCCGGTGGTGCTGACTGACCGTTATACACTATTTTTCTATGTTTTATTAACCTCTAATCTTATAATAGTTGGGACTCTCTATCGGATATTCCTTCCGTCGGACTAGGACCTCTATTATGAGACCTCCGTAAGCCCCCGCGAGCCTGTGATTCCCACTAGGACGTCAGGCGGGTTGTACCCCCAAAACTTGCACTTACCGCTTGATCGAATTACGTGTTTCCATGGCCCGGAATTGGGACTGTCCTATTAATTGCGGCCCTTCTGGGACAGCTACCATCAGGCTGCGGCCCAGACCTGACCGCCTGACACTTGGGGCGGCTCCATTGTGACTGCATCTAGCTGGCTAAGTTCTAGGTTCTGCTGGTCGATTTCTCCTTGATTTCAATCGACCTAGCCATGTTTGAGTCGACCTATAGCCTCTAACTCTACCTGAGAAGTGGGGGGGCTGGACCCTGGTTCGGTTCCGCCATGCCTCGGGCAGGCTGGAAGCCCATTAAGTCGACTACTTTAGTCTTGCTGGGCCCAAGCTATTTGCGGTTGTCGGTGGACCATTTTTTTTGCTAAACGGGCCTTTAAGGACCGTTTAGGTGGTGGGGCGGCCTAGTACGGACCGTTTCCTTTTGATTGTGACCCAGGAGCCTTCCTATTCTAAATAGCCCCTCATGGACCATTTTCCTTTGGAAAGTGGCCCATCCAGGACCGTCTTTTTTCTTTACAGGGCCCACCGTGGACTGTTTTTATCCTTGGACGCTGGGTTTGGTCTCTCTGGCTCTGACGGTCCAAGATAGACCGTTTTATCTTGTTGCGGCCCATGTAAGATCGCAACTCATCCTGAAGCTTATTTTTTGTGATTCTTGTGTGCTTTGGTAGCCGGCCAAGATTGGCTTAAGCTACAATTAACCCTGATTATATTCCTGTCTTTTGCAAGCCATAATCACATGGCTTCCCACTCTATTATTGAAAGTTCACTTGATCTTAGAAAATAAGTTGCATAGCTTGACCTTAGAATTCTTGGCCGATTCCAATGAATGTCTAGATTACTTGGGATCTTAGATCCACCAAATCAATGCCAACGCATCATAAGGGCCCGGTCTGGTCTTGGGAGGAGTGCCCAAAAAGTACTAGTGCCCCGGGGAGTTGTAATGACATGGTGAGGCATTACACCGAGTGCCTGACTAGCATGTTGTCTGTGACAATTAGTTCATTGTTCCTAAACATTTCTACAAGTTATTAGATTCCTACATTGAATTTATCTCTACACGACTTGCTTGTTTGCGTGCTTGATCGGCCAATTTCCTGGAAATGATATATCTTTGTTCTACTTCTTTCTATTACTCTCTTTCCAGCATTGTTTACGTTAGTATTGTTTTATCGTTCTTCTATTCGTATGACATTTAATTAAATTGGTTAATTACTTAAACTTTGCCTGCTATTACCTACTGAGCGTTCACTCATCATGTTTTTTTCCTTATTTCTAGGTAGCACCGGTGATGAAACGCAAACAGACGGGGATGGGCAGGAGTGAAAGACCCGAAGTGGACCCGTTAGACGTGATTTTGACAGTTGTCTTAGTAGAATTGTGGAGTGGTCGTGTAGTGATTTTGTTGGGTCATTATTTAGTGATGTCTTTAAGAGTTGTCAAGAGGTGTAATCTTTCCTTTATTTTCTTTTTCTTCAAGTCGTGATGTAAAACATTTTATTCTCTTATTTGTGAGTAAATTGGTATTTTAGAGTAATTCTTTCTCTTTGCAATTATATTCTTTTAATTCCATTATCGCTCTGTTTATCATGAATGTATATAACTGCTGCGTTCCGATATTCTGTGTCGGGGCGTGACAGTAGTAGTTCTAGCAAAAGTGTTCCTTTCATGAGTAAAGAAGTTTTCAAAACCATTCAATTTTCTATTCTCAAAAGATCTAGATTTAACAAAATTAAACTTAGCATTCAACCTAGAAACATGAAAGTCATTATTTTTGATTGACCAACAATCTTTCATAACATGACCGTACTTCCCACAATGAAAATAACAAGGAGATGTGGGTCTACGGAATGATTTTTCATTATAAGCATGAATTTTTCCATTGAACTTTCCTTTATTAGATGTAAACCTTTGAGCACGAAAAGAATGTTTGTCACTGAATTTTCTTTAAAAATTTGATTTAACATTCATGACATGAAAATCATCATTTTGCTTCACAAAGTAATTATCCATCACATGGCCAAGTTTGTGACAATAGTAGCAAGAAACATTTCCTTGTCTTTTGAAAACATGTTTATCTTTGCATGCACGTTGGTCATCCTTGTTCATGACATCACAATCATTCAGAACATGGCCAAACATCCCACATGAAAAGCATTGAACATTCGATTTCATTTTCCGCCCACCTTGAACTTTTTGAAATCTATTTTGCATAGTGGGCTTTGTGTTGAAAATTTCCTTTTTCTCAAAATGATTTCCAAAAATTTTCTTTTGAGCAATTGGATGAGGTGCTTTAGAAGTGCTAGGAATATCGGAGGCATGAACAAATGAGGTTTTCAGTTTTTGTTCAAAAGTTTTTATGTTGACCGGGGTATATGCAAGACTCTCGTTTTGAAAGTTCACCTTAACACCTAGCATTTTATCTAAGTTCTCATTCCCTTTGACAAATCTAGACAAATCAGACTTCAATGTTTGCACTTCTTCTTCTAGAGCAGAAATATGCAATTCGGCACTTGTCATTTCTCCTTCGCATGCAGACACTTTATCACTTAGCGAGCAATTCACAGATTTAAAGTTTACATTTTCTTCCATGATTTCTTTGTTTTCATCATTTATAGAGTTCAACTTTTCTGTTAGTTTCTCAAGAAAATTTTTAGTTTCAACAAGCTTTGAACTCTTTTCAAGCAATTGTTCATTCTCAGATTTCAACAAGAAATTTTCTTTTTCAAGTTTATCAAAACTTTTCAAGCTACCTTCAAACAAGGAAATCTGAATTAGCATAGCACCATTTTTCTTCTTAAGATCTTCATTTTTAATGATGATGCTTTTGCTATCAATTTCAATATCAAGAAGCTTTTCAAATTTTTTTTCATCGTCAGATAATGAATTTAACTTATTTCTAAGAAATTTTTCTGTTTCTTCATGCAAAGAAATTTTAGACAAGAAGAATTTATTTTGCTCATGTAACTCATGACATCCTTTTTCAGAATCCGAAGATCTATCAGATTTTTCAACCAAGATATATTGTTTACGCATGTCAAAAATTTCTTTGTCAAGCACATCTATTTTAGATTCCATAAAATCATTTTGACTTTCTAAATATTCATTTTCTGACTTCAAGACTTCATTTTCCTTTTTCAATATTTTACAGTTTTCATAAGAAGGATTTGCATGCATAATGTCTTCAACTTTTGATTCAAGCAATTTGCACTTTACACATGGAACAAATGTACTAAAAGTTTCTTTTTCAGTTTCTTGTTTTCAGATTTAAATTCTTTACATCTTTCATGCCTTTCAACATATGCCAATTGTCATTCCTCAATAGAAAGTTCTTCAGAATCAGAATTTACCTCAACCTCGCTTTCTCCATGAGCCATCATGCACGCATCCTTTGCATCTCCATCATACTTGCATGCCAACTCATTCCAAACTTCAACCTGCACGTTGAAATTCATGGAATTACATCAGATTCTATGCTATTCCACAGAATATTTAATGCACTAACATTAATCACATTTTTCTTGATGTGTCTTTCATTCCATTTTTTTTTTGATTTACCAAAAGAATACATTTTCACAGGAGGCCACGCCTCTGAAGTACATTAAAAGAAAGAAAGGAATGAAAGCACTATACAAGCTTCCTGCGAAAGTTTGGTATGCCATTAGCATCAGCTATGGCATATCCTTTTGCTAGCATGGGCAGCACCCTGATCGAGGAGAATTCCAAGTTGCATCTCACGAGCACAGCATGATTTGCTAATGCATCAGCAAGATGATTCACCTCTCTGTATGAATGGATAATGGGACCGTGGAGGGAAGAGAGAATTAGTTGCAAAGAATCCCACCAAGGAAGTAATGACCATGGATGGTCTCTTTTATTTTTCAGCAGCTCAATTAGTGCCAAAGAATCCGTAAAAATAACTAAAATCTGAATATTATGATGTTGTGCTAATCGAAGGCCATCTAATAGGGCCCGACCCTCTGCCACCATATTGGAGCCAATTCCATAATAAGATGAGAAGCCCAGCTTTAATTGCCCATAATGATCTTTGAGACAGCCACCACCCCTAGAAGGACCGGGGTTGCCTTTGCTTGCACCGTCCACATTTAAGGAAAAGTTAATAGTAGGGGCTTTCCAGCGGACAATGATATATAATGGATGATATCTGTTGATAGTTATGCCAAAGCCTTGCAGAGTTGTCAAATATTCATTGCTGATTCCTTGTTTGAATCTGATATGGTTCACAGTTAGCTTTCTCTGTGCAAGAATCTGTTCCGAGATCTTTTCAAAGCTTGTTCGATTACCTTCATATCTTGCACGACATCTGTATTTCCAAGTCTCCCAGACTATCATAATTGTTACCAATAATGAGATGAAGCCTTTGGGTTTGTATAGAACTGCCCCATTTATAGTTGTTCTCAGCCTGCTACTGATAGTGGTAGCTTCCAAGCAAGAGTTGATAAGCAATGGAGCAAATTTGCTCCATAGGAATTTAGCCACATCACTGTCGACAAATAAGTGATTTTCATCCTCTATATCATGGGAATTGAGGCAGCAAACACAACTAGAAGCGAAGTTAACTCCACTCATTTTAATTTGCCTATCCACAGGGACATCATGTTTCAATATTTTCCAACAGAATAATGAAGCCCGAGGTGGAAATCTTTGATTCTAGATTTTATTAATCATTAAACCAGAACCTGATGCCTGCCCTTTGATAAAACTATAGGTCGATTTGATACTGAATTTATCTGAATTGGTGAAAGACCAAATAGGTATATCCTTCCCAATTTGAATAATAAAACTCTGGATTTCGCCCTTCAGTTTCTGGTCTTCCAAGTGTTGCCAGACTGGAAGTTGATAATTTGCCATGGCATCTTGAACAGTACATTCTTCAGTCAGAGGAGAATTCTGTATATTAAGAGTATCAACCAAAGCCTTATTTTTATACCAATTGTCTTTCAGAAAATTAGTATTAGCACCATCATGAACAATCATTTGGAGGCCTGCCAAAAGGATAGACCGGGCTTTCTCAAAGTCATTAGCTTTTATGCCAGCTGGGAATGGAATTTTATAATCTGAGATATGGAGGCCATGATAATACTTGCTTCATAGAAACTTAGCCCAAAAAGAGTTACTGTGTGTAGAAAGCCATAGTTGCTTAACATAGAAACACAATTGATTATCTGATTGGCTTCGGATGCCTAGTCCACCTTCGGAGAATGGACATCACATTTTATCCCAAGATACCCAATGTTTTCTGTGGGCTGTTTCAAACCCCTGCCAGAAGAAGTTAGAGCAAATATTCCCAATTTGTTTGAGTATAGTGTAAGGGATGGAAGCAGCACTGGCACTATATATGGGAATGGAAGCTAAAACCGATCGAATTAGAACAAGTCTCTCTGCCTGAGACAGTAATTTACTTTGCCAACTAGCTAGCTTGGCATTGACTTTGTCCAACAAATATTTGAAGTGAGGACTTTTAACTCTTCCTTTAAAAAGAGAGATGCCCAAGCATTTAATACTTCCAGTCTTGTGTTGATAGCCTGATAATTGACCTATTCGGTCAATAGAGCATCGAGGCATCTGTTTAGCCACCATAAAGCAGCTTTTTTGAGCATTGATTTTCTGGGCAAAAGACAATTCATATCTCTTCAAGAACAATAGTAAATGTTTGAGCGATGATACTCCACCATTCATAAAAATGATGGAAACATCCGCGTAAAGAATGTGTGATATATGCTGGACACCACAGGGGAGATGGTAATATTTGCACTGTCCAGAGGAAAACAAATAACTGAGGCTCCTACTCAGAACTTCTTCAGCTAGGATGAAAAGAGCATGGGCTAAGAGATCTCCTTGTCGAACCCCTCTTGAAGACTGGAAGAAACCATGAATGTGTCCATTGAGAGATATAGAAAACCAACAGTTTACCAGCATTTGGGCAATTAAAGAAACAAACCTATTGGAAAATCTAAATCTTTTCAACACCATAAAAAGGAAGTCCCACTCTATGCGGTCATAGACTTTTGCCATGTCAAGTTTGAGAAGCATATTATGTCCTCTGACTGGTCTATCATTTTCCATAAACATTTCCTTGGCCAGCAGAAAATTGTCCGTGATTTGTCTTCCACTGATGAAACCACTTTGCTCATTGGAGATAATGGAAGGCAAAATAGGTCTCAACTGATCACAAATGACTTTGGAAACAATTTTATATGTAAAATTACATAAGCTAATGGGTCTGAAGTCAGCATAAGATGTTGGATTGTTTACCTTCGGGATCAGGCAGAGAGTAGTGGAAGTGACACCTTGGGGTAAACCCCATCCTTGAAAAAAGCTCTGGACTACACTGATGACATCCTCTTCTATAATATCCCAGCAATGAGTAAAGAAACCCCCAGTGAAACCATCCGGCATAGGGGAGCTATTACCAGATAAAGAGAAAACTCAAGACTTGATTTCATCTGCCAAGGGAATAGCACACAACATAGTGTTTTGGTCTTCATTTATCAACCGAGGAATGACTGAGAGGAGGTTTTCATCAATACTATGGTCTTTAGAGGTTAATAAAGTTTTGAAGAAGTCAACAGCACCATTTAATAGTAATTCCTGATCATCCACCTAGTGGTCATTGATTTTCAATTTATGGACATGATTTCTCTGCCTTTTGACCTTAGTATAATGATGAAAAAATTGTGTGTTTCGATCCCCACAGGAAATCCATTGTACTCGGGACTTTTGATACCAGAAGATCTCTTCTCAGGCTAGAATAAGTCGCATCTGAGTATTTGCTTTTTGAAGGTTAATGCGGTTTTCCACTGTAGGATTAGCATGAAAGGAGGATTGAGCCAGCTCAACTTGTATTTCAGCTTTATCCTTGGCCTCATTGATATTGCCGAAAATTTCTTTATTCCAAGTTCTTAAGGTAGCCTTCAGATTTTTTAGCTTTCTCTGGAGAGCATGGAAATGATGGCTATCAACTTGGTTACAGTTACTCCATTGCATTTTTACAAAATCCAGAAAGCCCTCATGTGTGTGCCACATATGTTGATAAAGGAATCTCCCTGGGGCAGGATGAGTGGAGTTCATATGTAAAAGTAATGGGGCATGATCTGAGGGGCCTCTTGTTAAATGCCTAACAGCCAAATTATAGTTTGCTTGTAACCAATGGGAGTTGAATAAAACCCTGTCCAAGCGAGCTCTAATATGTGAAGGCCCTGTTTGGTTGTTAGTCCATGTGAAAGTAGAGCCAGAAAAACCCACATCAACCAGACCAGTGGAAGATAGAAAGCCTTGAAAGTCAGCCATAGCAGCCATGGAAGAGAAGGATCCACCTATTTTTTCTTCAGGAGAGACTATATAATTAAATTCCCCTCCAATGATCCAAGGGATAGTCACTCTTTGGCTAAATTCCATAAGAGAATCAAATAATTCCTTGCGGCAGCTCACATTACAGGAAGCATATATCGTAGTGAAATATAATGTAGCTGTGTTATTTTCCTTGAAAGCCACAGTCAGATATTGAGGGTGAAGTTCTATAAAATCAAGGCAGATATTAGACTTATGAAATAACCAGATTTTGGAGGAATCTCCATTATTGCCAATGAAAGAATGTAGTTTAATGCGCTGAGCCACACACTGAGCACAGTTTAGATTTATACGAGGTTCTGATATTGCAGCAATGCAAATGTCATGATGATTTATGTGCTGAGCAAGAGTTCTTTTTTCATTCCATTTAGTTTCATTTGGAGGGAGTTTATATGGACCATTACATATCACTTTTCACATTTCAGGTTCATAAACTCCAAGATAAGCACACATGTTATTTCCCCAAGAAATAAAATTGTGACCATCAAATCGAGGAGGAAGAGTAGACGAAACACTACCATACATGTTGCTCAAGAAACTCACCGACATGGATCTCTCTATAGCTCATTAGACCTCAAGAAAATAGAGCCGAGGCTCTGATACCAATTGTTGGCCCCGGTTGGCGAGTAGACAAGAAGGGGGAGTTGAATTGTCCCCCACGCAATATGGCAAATTTAAATCTTACTAAGCGGAATTAACAAGTTTGATGAGATTGAACGAAATAAACTAAATAAAGTAATTGAAGTTCACTCAGTCTCTCCCGACTCACTCGTTCATGTAGACGGATTAAGCAAAGGAACATACAAGCACACAAATGCACACTACAAGACACAACGATTTTAAAGGTGGTTCGGGACCACGACGGGCTCCCTACGTCCACCCCTCACCAAACCCAGTGAGGCTTCACTAGCTAGACAAACCAGCACGAGGATAAATCCCAACACGGAGCAAGCTCCAACAGACGCAGGACAAAAGACATGTTTCCCCCCCCCTCTTCTTCTTCTTTCCCTTACCTTTCTAAGTCAAGATATAAAGACAAGCAAAATTAAGGAAAGAAAGGTGTGGAGAGGTGTGTGTGTGATCGTGATCGCCACCAAGACACGGAGTACCAAAGAGTACTACGTACCTTAGAAAGGGAGAAGACACTCGCCTGAAGTGCAGCGCTGTCAGTAGTACACGGTCCAGGGAGAACCCCCCAATGGATGGCACGGTCGCTCGAAAGGCCGTTCACAGTGCTGGAGAGAGAAGCGGGACGAAGGCTGGACTGGCTCCAGAACAGTTCGCAGACGGCCGCTCACAGGATCCGGACGGTTCGCGGTGGGCCGCACTTTTCTACAGGCGGATGGAATAAGACCGTTCAAAGCCGCCAGACTCCAAGTTGTAGGACTTGATCCTCCACCCCTTCCGGTTGGCCAGAGGGCATGGGCCTCGTGCTGTGCTGATGCTGACCTGCAAAATAATGTAGAGGACAACAAAAAAAAACCCAAATTAGCCCTAGAATGTGTAGTAACTATAAAATAGAACGGAAAGTCAACATAACGGCATAGAATGGGCGATACCTGGGGTGGTTTTTAAACCCTTATAGGGCGTAAAAACAAATGGGAGGGTGTAAAATGATGTTGACAAGTGCAAAACTTGGAAGAAAAGCAATGGAGATGAGAATGCAAGGATGAACTAATAACTAAACACCTAGACTAGAACACAAAAACAAAAGACTACTCCCTGAATCGGAGGCTTAAAAGGATGTAGAAAGCCTCCCTCCCTGGCTACAACTTGCTAAAGAATTCGGCAAAGCTTCGACGTCGACGTTGGATCTCCCCCTTTTTCAAGCCTGGACTAGGGGTGCTATTTATAGACCCTTGAAAGTCCAGCACCAAAATTGGGTTTTCCACTGGATATTAAGTGGTGATAATAAAAGATAAATTGTAGATAATACTTCTATCTCTCACTAGGATTAAACGACACCCCATTTGGTTGAGAAACCGCGGAGAAATGGGTGGGAGAAGTTAGGGATTTAACCACAAATGGAGAGAGAAAATTCAATAAAACCCAGGATATCGGGCATGTACGCGGTCGTTCGATAGGCCACCCAGTCATGCACACGGCCCATTGCTAGACCACCTAATGCTGTCGGTGATAAATAAATAAAACAACAAATTATCCAATTATCCACCGAACTAATCGGCTGACCCGGTGCTGGACTCTTTAGGATAAAACTGTCTAATGATAGACCACTCAATGAATAGAACGGTCTAATGCAGGCCGTGTAAATCGTGTCTGTGATAAATCCAAAAAAATAGGATAAATAGATAATTATCTAGAAAATTCACCGGTTTAGGACTTTGGGAACTAGACGGTCTAAAGACAGGCCGTTCAATGGCAATAAACGACTGAACTTGGATCGTGCAAAGGCTTGTCGGTGAAAATTTAGAAAATCAAGTAAATATCCAAAATAGTTCCAATCAGACCGCCCAAAAATTGAACGGCCAGTCTCTAGACCGCGTATATCTTGGACGTTTGAAATTAATGAAATAAGATAAATGGGCCCATTTACCCCAAAATCAAGCGAAATCAAGGCCCATTAAGCCCGAATTCAAGAGCAGACCTAGCTAGGGAGGGAGACACTCATAAAATAAGCCCAAAGATGTGCCTGGAAATAGCCCAGTGAGTAATGGACAACTCGAGGTATTAAGAAATGATAGTAAAAGGAATGACCCAACTCATAGGTAAAAAATGGGTGTCAATAGATGACCCTCCTTAACGTCGTCTTTGCAGGGGAGCGAGCGGAGGTGAAGCGAAAGCGAAATGGAACACAGAGATGAAGCGGAAATGAAACGGAGCAGACTGAAAAGCGGGCGTTAAGGTAAAAGACACCTATTTCCTCGTCAACGAGCGATAGGAATCTTCCAAAAAAGTCTGAACCAAACACAAGGAACGATCGGACCAAAACGACACCAGTCCGGAGAAACTAACTAAACGAAAAGGAAAATACACGATCAACCTCATGGGGGACACAATCCCTCAGACCAATGAGGAGACCGGAGCAAGCAGCAAAACGTAAAGAAACAGACTAAAAACTCCAGACATGGGCCTTCAGTCAACCCAACCAAGTGAATAGACAAGAGAAAACCTTCCAACTCTGCGTGGAATAGTTCCTCTTACTCAAAACCATGAACGCACAATCATCCATCACAAAAGAGACATCTTTCAGACAGACCATGGGTAATGAATGCTCAAAAAGATGCGTATGATGCATGCTGGGCTGAAATAAAAGAAATCATTAAATCGAATGCAACGAAAGGGTAAAATATAAAATACTTGAGAATAATATTGCTAGACTCGAACAATCAGAGTCAGGACACTATCCGCAACCACGGCGTGCGAGATAGAACCATCGTGCCCCAATTTTCCCAACCTAACGGCCTATCCGATGATTAAACACGTGCACCTAGATCATCATCATTTTTGTTAGAGGGGAACGCCAGATCCTAGAACACATGAATGACCAGCCGGTTCTTGAGATAATATAATAATAATATAGATACCATATAGTAATGCAATGATGAGAAGGGATAGAAGGCCATACCTGACCTACCTGTGCAGGCGAAACGGCGGTTTTTTTGGATTTTTGAATAAGACAGAACCACATGAACAAGCATGAGAATAACATAACATAACTGAACATGAATTAAACATAACATCAAAAAAACATAACATCATAACAAATATCATAAGAACAAATGCCAAGCATGCGTGAGATTGAAGAATACGGTGGAACAAGGCAACACCAAACACGGTGGGACAAGGACATGGTGGGACAAAGACACGTGGGACAACACCACGGGGGATATAAGACAACACGTGGGATGACACAGACATGGTGGGACAAAGACACGCGGGACATAAGACAACACGTGCGATGACACGGACGGACAAAGGCACGCGTGACAAGGACAACACGTGCGAGACATAGACACATGAAACAAAGACATGACAGACATAAACATGTGTGACAACCAACACGGGGGAAAAAAGATAACAAACACATTCTTCAATCAAAGCCCCAAGATCGGATGAAGCAGAACTTGCCAGGTTCAAAATCGTGAGGCAATGCCCTCTCATAGAGACATGATGAGATGAAGCGAGAGTTGAGAAGGACACAAGCTTAAGAACAGATCGAGAGATATAGATTGAAGAAGAGAGAACAGATCAGAAGACGTGAACAGGAGGCAGAGCGAAAGATAGAGCAAGGAAACTTGAACACCTGCAACCTGCACACTTAGCAAACAGATCACGTATCCGTCCTTAAAATAAATAGATAGAAAGGAATAAAAAGATAAATATTTGTAGATTTTTCAATTTTCCTAATTTTTTTGAATTTTCAACAATATTTGATTTTTTTCAACTTTTGATAATATCTCATTTTTTGGATTTTTGGCAATATTTCCTTTTTTTATTATTTTTAAAATAGCAATCCGCAGCACCCAAAGACGGACTCGAACTACTAGCCAGGGACCGTCATTCCTACCCCTCTCATTAAAGGCTTCCCTTAAGCAGGGCATGCATACGAGGCTGGCTCACCACAACCAACCGCCTCTAAAGAACGGTGTCCCTACTAAGGCCATACCCGAGATACAACCCAGCCTAAGAGGGAGAAATAGAAGAAAAATTAGAGATAAGCTTTATGCAGGATGGGAGATATTAGGACTCGACTTCCTTCCAGGGCACTACCCCTCAAAGATACAGTCTGTTGCGCCGGGGCTTTGTGTCTTTGATTTTTAGACCCATATTTATCAGGCACGCATGCGACCGGGCGCATGACGTTCCACGGGGAACTGTACTGCCACTCTTGCCATGCCTTTATTTTCATAATTTTGCATATTGATTCATTAAATTTTGATTTTGAGAGCCCTTATTGGCTAGATATACATGAAAGCTCATTTTTCAAGGTCAGGACTGCCCCTATTTGAGACCTCTCTCGTATTAGGGAGCGCCTAGGTTGGTCATCTCATCCATCCATCTCCTGCCCCCGCACTTGGCCGAGCAGAGAAAAGAAAAGGCCTTTGTGCATACCCAAGGTATGGCCAAAGCAGCAATGGTGTGCCTCAGAGGAATCGGCTATGGCTTGCCGTGAAGTGTGTGAAAAACCCGTACAAAAGGTCACCCTCAACAATCGGGGAAAGAAACTAGACGCACAGCGCGGAGCTATCACTAGCCTAAGGATGCTGCAGAAGCTAACTTTTTTGTTTGACACAAAGTTAAGATCTAATTAAACAAAGACTCTTAAAGCCACTCAATCATGTTAAGGAATTAACATTATAACCATGTGCAGAAACAATAGAAATAATGGAAATGAAAGCACATTTATTGCACAAAATAAAGATACCTTTGCAAATCCATGGCGTGGAAACCGGCATCCTGAAGCGATCTCGATCATCAAGCTTTGAGGAGTGCGAATAGCTTTGTATTCCTTGCTTGCCAGGATAAAGTATGAAAGGAGAGCGAAGGATTGGATTCCTCGACACAGAGGAGTGGCAGACATCATATTGGACGAAGAAGGGATAAAAGGAAGAGAGACGAGGGCTAGAACTCCCTCGTTAAGGCACTGAGTGTGACGACCTGGATCCCGGATACCGGATATACCCGATAGGACTACCGAGTAAACCCGATACCGCTTGGGACCCGTGAAGCCTCCCAAGAGCTGTAAAGCTTCGAAGGGAAAAAGAATTGTCGTGTAGTACATTGAAGCCATAGAGATATAATAGTAAGCAATTAAATTTCATTAATCAGGTTTGCAAAAGTAGTAGGAATAAAACTACTTTTTAATTAACAATTTAAATTTAACAATTATACCAGAGTCCAATCCAAGATATTAAAGGCAAGTACAGTCTAACAAGAAAGAAGAACGTACACTGAGGTCGGGGGAAGCCCGACGCAGGTACCGCTGGCCACTACGAACTCGCCACACCAGGAACCGCGGTGGAAGCAGAGCACCACACTTGAAAAGTAGGGGTGAGCCTCGTGTCACTGGCTCAATAGGGGTCACGCGGATCCCCACTGAAAAACAACGCAGTAACATGCTAAAATAGCAGGTAAACAACAGGAGTACTAAAGCAGGAAAACTAAACTACAAAGCTGTAAAAGAAAACCAGAATGAAAGGAGCAGCTACAGCTACAAGAGAAGGGAAAAGCCGTACCTGAATGAAAACACGGCTGCCGAACTAACTTCGGCCTCCCAAACTACTCCACACAGCAACGGGAAGGCGAACTCTGATCTGACAAGCTCAGGAGTTGCCGATCTACCGGGCCTACAAAGACAGGCAAAAAGCCTAGAAAGGACCTAGACAGACACAGATAGACTCTAAAGCACGCACGACTCGATTACCGTGTACACTCCCCTAGACACGACCACATACACGACTGGAACGTTGTGTACACGACATAACACTAACCTCGGGTAAGACCATAAGAAGGCTAACCCAAAAAGGTCACGACGCACGAGAAACGTGAGAGTCACGTGTCAAGTGACGGAAGCACCTCCTCACTAGAAGAACAGTCAACTGCGTCCATTGACGTCTTATGCTGCGCCTACAAATGTCTATCTACGCTGCCTACAAGACGAAAGAGACGAGGACACTATCTGAATAGAACAGGAACTACAGTAACGAGTGACTAGACAGGATAACGCCCGTCGGCGTCAGTCCAAAGCCCCTGACCACGTGTGCACACACTGGCTCTTGCCTAAGCCAGGCCTCTAGCTAGTTTTCCCTCCCAGTAGGATGCTACTGTAAAGCAAGGGCCCACGTAACTAGCTTAAAAACCAAATATCGGGAACTGCCATGCCACCACCCCCGGGTGGGTCGACACGTCGTAACGTGTCGCCAGGCTACGACTAGTGGAGGCTCACTAGACACAGAACTCTGAAATAAAAGCGCTGTAGTACTGACAGGCAAGGAAGCACTATCGCACGTACTACAAAGCACAGGACATGAGGTAGCATACCAGACTGCCACCGGACTCAGGACAGGGCAACTAGACCTGAAAACACAACGATCATTGAGTCTAATGACTCGAGGTCAAGATCGTCGTACAAAGCGGAACAAGTCGCCAATCAGTCTAATCCTAAGCTAGAGGAAACGACATGACCGCGTAAAACGACACACGGGGACATGAGAGAACACGAAGACACACAGCACATCTAGACATGCAAACCGAGGTGAGACAATGCCTCAAGGCATCCTGAACCATGTCTCGAATTGGACAGAACTACCGAGACACACAAGGTCGCCTGTCAACCACTGGGTCACCCAGGGTTGACCGGAACCGAACAATGACTTGAAAGCAATACAGAAACAAGCAGGCATGGCTACCTTATAACGTGGTCACAGCCCTCATAGGACACCAAAAGATATCCATGGGAATGGCAAACCACAAGGTCAAGCCAAGATATACGAAAATCGAAACGATGGTAAACGACACTCTGGGCATACGCGATCCATCACTCGGCCGCTAGGTAAACCAAGTAGTAAAGGAGAAAGTCGCTACGCACATAGAGACGAGGATAATGGCGGTTGTAGGCTGGTCCGCTAGAGGACAGTAGCGGTCAAAGGTTGGGCCGCTAGAAGACTGTAGCGGTCATAGGTGAGGCCGCCAACACCAGCCAACTCTCGCACCAACCTACCCAGTCAAACCACCCAGCGGTCTAAGATAGACGCGCTACACAGACTTGGCGGTCTAAGGATGAACCGCCACATAAACCGCCCTAAGATACTGAACTAAGACACAGAGACTATAGCGGCTGAAGGAAGGCGCGCTACGACAAAGAAGCGCATGAGGGTTGGGCCGCTAGGGCCAACCGATCTAAAACATTGACTCGGTCAAATGACATGTAGCGGCCTAAGAAGGGCGCGCTATAGCAAAGAGGCGCATGAAGGTTGGGCTACCAGGGCCAACCGACCTAGACCTCTGACCCGGTCAAACAACATGTGGCGGCCTAAGGAAGGCGCGCCACAACACTATGGCAGTCAGAGGAAGGACCACTAGTTCGAACCGACATACACTAATATCGAGAAACATCGAAGCTGTGGCGCACCAATATAGGGGCGCCAGAGGCAAGAGGCGGTCCAAGGTTGGGCCGCCACCCTTACCGAACCTTGAACTGATCGACACGCCAAGGGATGTGGCGGTCTATCATGGCGCTGCCAGAGACCTGTAGCAGTCAATTGAACGGCCGCCAAAGCGATACAGCGGGAAAGCTAGGGAAAAGGCCGATCTCGGCCATTCCACGCCCCATTCACGTCTAAACGCAGGGGAAGTAGTCCTAGACGGTGAAAAACACCTTCCACAAGCCGGAATGGTCACATGCAACCATTCATTCGCGAGAAACGGGCGATTCCAATGAATCGACCCAAATTGGGTCACCGGGGTTCCCGGACTCTTACCGGCCCCGAATGACGACCAATCACGACGAAACTTGCGGGAATGAGATCCAGACATCCCGAAGGTTCGTTTGATACTAATTTTACTAAAACCAGTCACCATTTTTCGGCGAACCCTACGAACTCCTAAAATCATGATTTTACCTAAACGAGCCCAAACTCGCCCGTTCTAGCACCGAACAACACAAAATTATAGGGAAACGCACAGGAGAAGTAGGTGATCCGTCTCCCTACCTCCACCGAAGAAACCGTGCGCCGAAGCGACTAAACCATGCCAAAAATCACATCGCGAGCTCGACCATCGGCTTCGAATCCACCGTTTGAGATCGTGCCAAAAGCGATCCGATCCTCGCCCCATCGCTCTCCGGACCACTCCCACGGCATCTCCTCTACCTGCCCGAGCCTCCTCCATTTGCAGCCGAAGCCGGAAGGGCGAGAGAAGAGAGAAAACGGGGGAGAGAGTGGTCACGGCGGAAAAATGAGAAGGGGAAAGAGGAAAAGGAAAGAAAAAGGAAAATAGAAAATTTCCTAATTTCTAAAAATTCGATTTTTGGCCCGAAAATGGACTAATTCAGAAAAATACGCAAAAATAGTCGAAACGATCCTCTAGACGAGTACAATACAACTGCATCGTCCACGAGTCGATGAACTGAGAAATAAACTCACCGTAGGGTTCCGTAACTTGTACGAGAGAAAAACCCACACGGATTGTAAAACTCAACTCAGGACCCACAAAAGTGATCCGAAACTCTCCGAAAAGGATCCGAAAGACCTAATAAGAATCCAATAAGGATCCAGGGCATCACATCCTCCCCTCCTTCAAGAAATTTCATCCTCAAAATTTAAGGACTAGCAAAGGAGAAGCAGGGAAGAACAACCCCAAGACACAACTTGAAACAACACGAATCTTGAGAAACATAATTCAGAGGAACATAGTCAGACCATAATCACAAGTACACGATCTGGATTGAGCACGACACAAGTGAACACAAGTCTGACACCTCCGAAATAGGGTAACGTCGCTTACGTCTCACAGGGAAAGAGACAAGACCATGCCACGACAACAGATATCGAGAAAATAAAACGACAGACACGGCAAGCATCAGCTTAAGCAAGGAAGCATAGTCCTCTCAGTTGACAACTTGACAACAACAGCTCCATTGCCAAAGGCAACAGGGAACACCAGGCACACAGGACGCCAACGGCACTAGCATCGGACCACAAGTACAATCAAGTCAGTCCTCACTCAGATATTACATCTGATCGAGTCGCATGCTAACTCTAACAGGAGAAGAGAGTACATCAAAGCTAACCGACAAGACTACGGTCTACACAGTGCCAAGACGGATACACAAAATCATAGAGAAATAGCCATAAAATGACAACAACGGCAGTACTTGCAAGATCCCAGCTCCATATTGAACACAGAACCACGGAACACAACTGCAAGCTAGGTCACATCAAGGCACAATGACAGCTGAACGCACGACCATAAGGGACGAGTCATACATCGAGCATGATGAGGACATCTCACGACACTCGCTATGGCTCGGGTCGCCTGCACACCCTTGATTTGGGTCGACACATTCTCATCTTATGTATCTTCCTTTTATTGAGTCTTATCATATGTAATTTTCCTTTTATTGGGTCATGTTACATGTATTTCATTTTATTATGTCATGTTGTACTAGTCCATTTCCCCTATTTGGTCTAATTGGACCCTAATACCTTAGTTTGGGCCTATTGGACTGAGTCTAGGACATGTTTGGTCTTTTGCCTTAAATGGCAGGGTTATTTTTGTCTTGTAAAGATGGGTTGCCTATAAATAGCCCCCATCTCTCTCCATGTACTCACTTTTGATGAAAATATTGAGAATCACTTCATTCCACCTCTCAAGATCTCTCTCTTTTACTCTCTCTCTCTCTCACTCTCTCTCTCCCCAAGGGGAGTTCGACCCCCTCTCTCTCTCCTCCTTCCCCCTCACTTATCCCAACCCCCAACCACCTCCACTACCTCACCCACCTCCATTAAGGCCCTCCACTTCCCCATAACCCCTCATTTACTCCCCTCTCCTTGTCCCAAAGTAACTCTACCACCTCCCAACACAATCCCCCACTTCCCCACACAAATCCCACCCCTTCCAAGACCAATTTCGAATTTGAACCCTTCCCTCCATTGCCTTGACCACCCCATACCCCTCCCCTTGGGCCAAGTTCGCCCCCACCCTCCCTCTCACTCACCCTTCCCCTTGTGCACACTCACCTTCCCACCACCATCACTAGCAGACCAGCCCCCTCTCCAGCCCCACTTCGCCCTCCCCACCTCCATCTCCCTAGCCTCCACAACCCCTAAAACACCTCTCATCTACCTCCCATAGCCATTAGAACCACCTTAAACCTCTTTCTCTCCTGGCCATTCCCTTCCCCACCCCTTCTTCTTCTCCTCATTCTAACCTTGTTTCAGGAAGCAGAGTTACAGCAACTTGCAGAGGAGGCCACGACCATCCCTCAAAGACTCAGGAGGCAAGGCCTACATTGCTGGATTCGTCTGTGAGTTAGCTTTCAAGGCGAGGCAGTTTCGTCGGCATCCGAGCTCCGAGCTGTCCGCAGCAACCATTCTCCCTCGACTGCACAGGACCTCTCAGGCCAGGAGCCAGAATGACAGGGCAGGCTCTCCTACGACGAACCTTGAAGGAACCAGCCTTCGAGGCCTTCTACAAAGATCTTCCTCCCCCTGTCAGCGTCCAGGAACAGAAGGCGGAACCCCGTTTGGCATCCGAAAACCAGAGATATCAATTTTCTACCACAACCATGCCGATCTGCCTCCTCACAGTCTGCACCGACCATCTTCCACTCCTCTGGACACCCAGTTCATCTCCGACATCATAAGACTTCTGCGTTTGTTTTGCTGCAAAGTAGACTCGTCCACGGTACCAACGAGTCCAGCGGTGCCAGATTTGGAGCTCAGGAGCGGTCGTGGTAGTTTCTGCAACCTGCTGTTTCAGATCGTATTCGGCCAGAGACCAGAACTGCAGCCACCTTCCAGCCGCCGGAGCAGTCAGCCCCCAGATCTGGAGGTCGCCCAAAAATTCAAGCCTTACCCATCTCTAGTTAGGAAACTTTTGGTGCAGGTTTCGTCGAGATCCGAGCTACGTGGACCCCGTGACAGCATCGTCTCCGGTCACCTGTCCAGCAGCTCTACAGCAAGGCTGAACCGAGGAAGCTCGGAAAGTCGATTCTATCTCTCTCATTCCCCTCCCCGCTTGGCCGGCTGAAGGCCCCTCCCTGCGTGGAGGTAGTTTTGGGTGTATTAAGATCAATCCCCACCCCAAGATCACCCCTCCTGCGTGAGGTGTAGTGCTGTAAACTCTTTAAATTTTCAGGTCAAGCACCATCGCCGCGGCGTCGGGTCTTTACCCACGCTTCCCGGCGCGCTCTCGTCTCCGAACGGGATCGGTGTCTTCACACCGATCAGGTGAGCTTCTGATCACACCCTTGTAGCTTCATTTCGGCAAATGTAGTATTGCCTTGAATGCCCGTCGGACGGTAAGAGAGCGCTCGGACTTAATTTTAAGCGATATCGTGTCCACCGCGGCCCGTGAGTGAGTGCCACCCAACACCCCGCCTTGCGGGCCAGCCACCCACAAAGCTGGGTCTCCCAGGCCCCTTGGGGGTCAGCCTTAGCATTGTAAGTCCATTAGGACAATTGGGTCCCGCCTCGGACCCTCACCATCATCTCCCGGACCCATCGGGTGAACATGTGAGCCGAGTGAGCAAAACTGATCATTATGAGAATCATTGAGCGCTTGTATGCTTGCGGGTCTAAGTCCTAGGGTCATCTCATCATATTTAGTGGTCTTTGGGCTGTGCCACATCAAGTGGTATCAGAGCGGTCATAGGCTTGTCCTTACAAGTCTAGTCTTGGGTCACACTAAATTTTTCTTAGGTGCATTCGCACACCATTGCATATCCCACCCAACTTTGCATGACCACTCGTAGTGGAACTCATTATCAAGGCAATTCATCTTCTTCCAATAACACCATGAATCCCAATCCCCAAGGAAATCCCCCTCACAATGAGCATGAGTTTCCCGACCAAATGAGGTTTCTTGTGGAATACATGACCAAAATTATGGGAAGGCTTGACGATATTACGGCCCGGCTAGAACAAATTGAGGAAAATAGGCCTATCCCAAGGGAAGGAGATAGGAGAGATCCCCCTCCACATGTGGAGCCAGCCATAGGAGGACTCAACCATGACCACCCTCCCGAACCGGAAAGGGACCCACCCCCTAGAAGAAATGAGAGATCTCCCCGGGACAACCCGGATGACCAACTAATGAGACTTGTGAAAGTCGATGCTCCCACTTTTGATGGATCTCATCATCCGAGCATCTACTTAGATTGGGAGGCAGCCATGGATCAATATTTTGATTGGTACCCAATGACCGAGGATAGGAAAGTCCGGCTTGCAAAGATGCAATTAACCAAACTAGCCAAGACTCATTGGATGAATGTTGAGGCCTTAAGGATAGTTAGGAGGGAAGCTCCAATCACCACATGGGGGGCCATGAAAGACCAACTCAAACTCAAATATGTCCCACCCTCCTACCATCAAAACCTCCTAGATGAGTGGCAAGCCTTGACCCAAGAAGGAAAGACCATTATGGAGTACATTGAAAAGTTTGACTACTACCTCCTCAAGTGTGGAGTCCAAGAGGACCCCTCCGTCACACTCTCCCGCTTTAGGAATGGGCTTCAATTCCATATAAAAAAGGAATTATTCATGCGTCAAGTAACCACTTTAGAGCAAGCCTACCAAGTCGCTCGGGATGCCAAGAAATTCTCTCGGTACACACAAATGGTTCCCCCTCGGGGGATGGATCCTAAAACCATGGCACCTCGGGCCAACCCCCCACCACCCCAAAGAGGTCTCCTTCCTACACCCATGGGAGCTCCTCCCACACGGGTCACCCCTCCTAATGCCACTGCACCACTCCACCCCACAAGTGGGCCCCTAAACACAACTCCCAATGGGCCCAATCCGATACCCACTCTCCCTCACACTAAGATGACCCCAAACCATCAAAGTGGGCAGCAATGCTTTAGGTGTTATGAGTATGGACACTTTGCCAATCAATGTCCCACCAAGGGAGCATCAAACTTACTCATAGAGGAGACCAACCCCCAACCCCAAGCTTAATTTGAAGGAGAAGTTGAGGTATATGAACCCTCTCTTGAATGGGAGGAGGAGTATGAGAACCACTACATGGAGAGCAACCAAGAACAACCTCCTCCACCCACCGACTCCCACCTCGGAGTGGTTAGATGCACCCTCACCCAAACCCAAGAGCATGATTGGAGGAGAAACACCATATTTCATACCTACATACGGATAGGGAGCCATGTTAGGAAGGTCATCTTGGATAATGGAAGTAGTGTGAATGTAGTGTCACCCGACACCGTCAAACTTTTGGGCCTTACCACCTCCCCACATCCCCACCCATATAGAGTAGCATGGATTGATACCACCTCCATACCCATTAGTGCTCGTTGCCTTGTCCCCATCACATTCCAATCTTATCAAAGCCAAGTGTGGTGTGACATCCTACCAATGGAAGTTGGGAGTATACTCCTAGGACGACCGTGGATCTACGATGTAGATGCCACCTTTCTAGGAAAGACAAACACTTGCATCTTCATTCATGAGGGGAAGAAAATCCAACTCAACCCTTCTCCACCTCGCCCCCTTCCCAAGAAGGCATCTCTCTCCCTTGAGGGGACCCCTACCCTCCCCACTATTCCAAACCCCACCCCATCAAGCCCTAACCCTAACATGATCAACAAGCCTCCTAGGAGTCTACACCTCATCACTAGGAAAGAGCTTGAGGTAGAAGTCAACCAAGGAGAACAAGTGTGTGCCATTGTCATTTGCCTCGGGGAGTCCACCCCAACCGACCCACACCCCATAGAAATTCAACAACTCTTGGAGGACTTCCATGATGTGTTTCCCGTGGAGCTTCCGGACAAGCTACCACCCATACGTGATGTGCAACACGCCATCGACCTTGTGCCCGAAGCTACCTTACCCAACCTCCCACACTACCGCCTCAACCCCACCGAGCATGCCGAGCTCAGGAGGTAAATTGAGGAGCTCATCAAGAAGGGCTTCCTCTGAATTAGCAAAAGCCCTTGTGCCGTCCCGGCTCTTCTTACACCCAAAAAGGATGGGACTTGGCGCATGTGTGTAGATAGCCGAGCCGTCAACAAGATAACGGTCAAATATAGATTCCCCATCTCTCGGCTTGATGACATGCTAGACATGCTAGCGGGAGCCACCATCTTCTCCAAAATTGATCTCAAAAGTGGCTACCATCAAGTCCGCATTAGGCCCGGGGACGAGTGGAAAACCGCCTTTAAAACTAAGGACGGTCTCTATGAATCTTTTGGCCTTTCTAATGCACCAAGCACCTTCATGCGCCTCATGACCGAGGTCCTCCGGCCCTTCATTGGCATCTTTCTAGTTGTCTACTTTGACGACATCCTCATATATAGCCAATCCAAGGAAGCCCACCTCGATCACCTCAAACAAGTGTGCACCATTCTTAGGAGAGAGAGTCTCTTTGCCAACTCCGGGAAGTGTCATTTCTTGACCAATCAACTAGCCTTCCTAGGATTTATTGTCTCATCCCAAGGAGTATCCATGGACCCCGAAAAGGTCCAAGCTATTCTTGAGTGGCCCGAACCCAAGACCCTTCATGAGGCTCGGAGCTTTCACGGGCTAGCTACCTTCTATAGGAGATTCATCCGTGGGTTTAGCACAATCACCACTCCTATAACGGATTGCCTCAAGAAAGGCACCTTTGTGTGGACTAGGGCAGCCTCAAAAGCCTTCCTTGAGCTCAAGGAAAAGATGACCCAAGCCCCGGTCCTTTGCCTACCCGACTTCTCAAAAGTCTTTGAAGTCACTTGTGATGCATCCGAGGTAGGGATTGGGGGCATTCTTAGCCAAGAAGGTCACCCGGTAGCCTATTTTAGTGAGAAACTTTGTGAGGCTAGGACTAGGTACTCCACTTATGACAAAGAACTTTATGCCGTGGTTCAATCCCTTCGGCATTGGAGGCACTATCTCCTACCCAAGGAGTTTGTGATCTTCTCGGACCATGAGACTTTGAAGTATCTCAACACCCAACAAAAACTCAATGCCCGACATGCCCGATGGGTTGAATACATTCAAGCCTACACCTTTGTCCTCAAGTACAAGATGGGTAGTGAGAACCGCGCCGCCGATGCACTAAGTAGGCGGGTAGCCTTACTCTCCACCGTCCAAGTGGAGGTAACCGGATTTGAGAGAATCAAAGGGGAATACCCACATTGCCCCGACTTTGGGACTCACTACAACACTCTTTCCACCCAGCCACACAAGGAATATGAGGGGTTCATACTTCAAGATGGATATCTGTTCAAGGGGGATAGGCTTTGCATACCTCGGACTTCACTTAGGGACTTCCTAGTTTGGGAGTTACATAGTGGTGGCCTAGCTGGTCACTTTGGGGTCCACAAAACCATAGACTTAGTTGAGAGGCAATTCCACTGGCCCAGCCTCAAGAAGGATGCGGCCCACATTGTGGGACAATGCCACATTTGTGCATCCGCCAAGCAAGTAAGACAAAACACCGGGCTTTACACACCTCTACCCATACCCGACCGACCATGGGAGGATTTGAGCATGGATTTCATTCTTGGCCTACCAAAGACCTTGCGCAAACATGATTCCATCTTTGTAGTGGTTGACAGGTTCTCAAAAATGGCACACTTTATCCCCTGTTCCAAGACCTCTGATGCCTCTAGGGTCGCCCGGTTATTCTTTGATGAGGTAGTCTGACTCCATGGATTACCTAAGACTATTGTGTCCGATAGAGATGTGAAATTCACTAGTTACTTTTGGAAGACTCTATGGCACTTGATGGGGACCCTCCTCAAATTCTCCACTGCTTACCATCCTCAAACCGACGGCCAGACTGAGGTCGTCAACCGAAGCCTTGGGAACTTGCTCCGTTGTCTTATGGGGGACCACCCTGGGAATTGGGATCTCCTCTTGTCTCAGGCCGAGTTTGCCTACAATGATTCCGTCAATAGGTCAATAGGCAAAAGTCCATTTGAGGTAGTGCATGGTTTTAGGCCTAGAAAGCCCTCGGATCTCATTCCACTTCCCCCACATGCTAGGGTGTCAGTCTCAGCTGAGTCCTTTGCACAGCATATCAAAGAGTTGCATGATGACATCCGCAAGCATATAGGGAAAAGCAATGAGGCTTACAAAAGACGGGCAGATGCTCACCGGCGCCACTGTGAATTCCAAGTGGGAGACCCGGTGATGGTGAGGACGGAGCGGCTCCTTCCCGGGCCTGCCTCCAAGTTGAGGGCACGAGGGTCGGGACCCTTTCGAGTTCTACGACGACTTGGCAGCAATGCTTATGAGATTGACCTACCAGAGAGCTATGGGGTGCACCCTACCTTCAACGTGGCAGACCTGGTACCCTACAAAGGCCCCGCGGTGGAACCCAGTGAGGAGCTTGAGCCTTTACCCCCCCTTATGAGAGACACTCCCGGAGGGACTCCACTTCCCAGCTTAAGAGACCGACGAGAGCAGATAGAGGCAATACTGGATGAGCAGAGCATCATTACGAGGCACAAGGTGTATCAGCGCTACTTGGTTAGATGGAAGAACCGTTCCCCGATGGAGGATACTTGGGTGAGCCGGGAGGACCTGCTACGGTTGGATCCTGACATTCTGGAGCACTATGACGGCCAGGCAGACCCACACTCGACAGGGTCGAGTTCTCCCCACCCCGAGGCATTTGATGAGGACATCTCACGACACTCGCTATGGCTCGGGTCGCCTGCACACCCTTGATTTGGGTCGACTCATTCTCATCTTATGTATCTTCCTTTTATTGAGTCTTATCATATGTAATTTTCCTTTTATTGGGTCATGTTGCATGTATTTCCTTTTATTATGTCATGTTGTACTAGTCCATTTCCCCTATTTGGTCTAATTGGACCCTAATACCTTAGTTTGGGCCTATTGGACTGAGTCTAGGACATGTTTGGTCTTTTGCCTTAAATGGCAGGGTTATTTTTATCTTGTAAAGATGTGTTGCCTATAAATAGCCCCCATCTCCCTCCATGTACTCACTTTTGATGAAAATATTGAGAATCACTTCATTCCACCTCTCAAGATCTCTCTCTTTTACTCTCTCTCTCTCTCACTCTCTCTCACTCTCTCTCTCCCCAAGGGGAGTTCGACCCCCTCTCTCTCTCCTCCTTCCCCCTCACTTATCCCAACCCCAAACCACCTCCACTACCTCACCCACCTCCATTAAGGCCCTCCACTTCCCCATAGCCCCTCATTTACTCCCCTCTCCTTGTCCCAAAGTAACTCTACCACCTCCCAACACAATCCCCCACTTCCCCACACAAATCCCACCCCTTCCAAGACCAATTTCGAATTTGAACCCTTCCCTCCATTGCCTTGACCGCCCCATACCCCTCCCCTTGGGCCAAGTTCGCCCCCACCCTCCCTCTCACTCACCCTTCCCCTTGTGCACACTCACCTTCCCACCACCATCACTAGCAGACCAGCCCCCTCTCCAGCCCCACTTCACCCTACCCACCTCCATCTCCCTAGCCTCCACAACCCCTAAAACACCTCTCATCTCCCTCCCATAGCCATTAGAACCACCTTACACCTCTTTCTCTCTTGGCCATTCCCTTCCCCACCCCTTCTTCTTCTCCTCATTCTAACCCTGTTTCAGGAAGCAGAGTTACAGCAACTTGCAGAGGAGGCCACGACCATCCCTCAATGACTTAGGAGGCGAGGCCTACATTGCTGGATTTGTCTGCGAGTTAGCTTTCAAGGCGAGGTGGTTTCGTCGGCATCCGAGCTCCGAGCTGTCCGTAGCACCCATTCTCCCTCGACTGCACAGGACCTCTCAGGCCAGGAGCCAGAATGACAGGGCAGGCTCTCCCACGACGAACCTTGAAGGAACCAGCCTTCGAGGCCTTCTACAAAGAACTTCCTCCCCCTGTCAGAGTCCAGGAACAGAAGGCGGAACCCCGTTCGGCATCCAACAACTAGAGATATCAATTTTCTACCACAACCATGCCAATCTGCCTCCTCACAGTCTGCACCGACCACCTTCCACTCCTCTGGACACCCAGTTCATCTCCGACATCAGAAGACTTCTCGTTTGTTTTGCTGCAAAGTAGACTCGTCCACGGTTCCAACGAGTCCAGCGGTGCCAGATTTGGAGCTCAGGAGCGGTCCTGGTAGTTTCTGTAACCTGCTGTTTCAGATCATGTTCGGCCAGAGACCAGAACTGCAGCCACCTTCCAGCCGCCAGAGCAGTCAGCCCCCAGATCTGGAGGTCGCCCAAAAATTCAAGCCTTACCCATCTCCAGTTAGAAAACTTTTGGTGCAGGTCTTGTCGAGATCCGAGCTCCGTGGACCCCGTGACAGCATCGTCTCCGGTCACCTGTCCAGCAGCTCTGCAGCAAGGCTGAACCGAGGAAGCTCGGAAAGTCGATTCTATCTCGCTCATTCCCCTCCCCGCTTGGCCGGCTGAAGGCCCCTCCCTACGTGGAGGTAGTTTTGGGTGTATTAAGATCAATCCCCACCCCAAGATCACCCCTCCTGCATGAGGTGTAGTGCTGTAAACTCTTTAAATTTTCAGGTCAAGCACCATCGCCGCGGCGTCGGGTCTTTACCCACGCTTCCCGGCGCGCCCTCGTCTCCGAACGGGATCGGTGTCTTCACACCGATAAGGTGAGCTTCTGATCACACCCTTTTAGCTTCATTTCTGCAAATGTAGTATTGCCTTGAATGCTCGTCGGACGGTAAGAGAGCACTCGGACTTAATTTTAAGCGATATCGTGTCCACCGCGGCCCGTGAGTGAGTGCCACCCAACACCCCGCCTTGCGGGCCAGCCACCCACAAAGCTGGGTCTCCCAGGCCCCTTGGGGGTCATCCTTAGCATTGTAAGTCCATTAGGACAATTGGGTCCCGCCTCGGACCCTCACCATCATCTCCCGGACCCATCGGGTGAACGTGTGAGCCGAGTGAGCAAAAATCGTCATTGTGAGAATCATTGAGCGCTTGTATGCTTGCGGGTCTAAGTCCTAGGGTCATCTCATCATATTTAGTGGTCTTTGGGCTGTGCCACATCAGAGCAGCTCACCAAGAAAAGACCCACGACAACGAGAAAATGACAATCTCGGGAAATGCATCTCAAGGACCACGATCACGCCCCGAGAGCACAACACCCAAGAAAGAATTACAGAGCAGAGGGTACTCAACCAGCAGAAATGCCGACAGATTCCCCAATACTCACAAATGTCGATGCCAACACCAGAATGACTCCAGCAACGACACGACAATAGACCACATTAAGGCACAGGAAGCCAAGATGAAGTCACATCGAGAAAGAACAATTCTCTCGATCGACAGAATCTTACAACACGATCCTCGACCCGTGGGTTATCAGCCCACACGCTTCAGCTGCGCACTTACACAACACACACAGGCATCAAAAACATCTCGATAATCGCATCTCAACACACACACGGCGCCATCACAATTCACGAAAATCACAATGTATTACGCCACGAGTATTGATCCTGCTAACAACCGATCACAAGTCGCCTAAGTGCAAACGAAGAAGAGCACCAGCTTCAGCACAAAGCCCAAAGAAAGGCTAATCTCAGCTTACCATTATGACCTGAAAGAATAAATGATCCTTCACAACACATCGGCCGCTAGACATGGCACGACAAACACGGTGCACAACAGCTCTTGACACAAGGATTAGGTCCAAAGCCAAGCAACCGTAGAACAAGGAGCAGATCAGGCTCAGAGTAAATATTGTCCACACTTAAGTAGCACAGGACAAAGGCCTCACCAAGGCAGCAATTCCAAGGCTTACCTCAAAAAGACTCCACCAGATAGGACGAGAAGCATCAAGCTCGACCACAGAAGCTCACCAGGATGGGAAAATCCTAGGTCGCCTGAGCATCTTCTCAATCGAGGAATCTAATCGACCACTTCGACAGAAGCGAAATACATCAGGAGCTGAACAGACTCAAGCGGGGATGACCAAAATAACATGAGAACATGTACGGTCATCACACCAACGTCAAATGTCACCAGCCACCTGAACCAATCGCGGAAAAATCTCGAACAATGTACTGCAGATTCAAGCCTATCGGTGAACTCTGCCGAGTACAGCATGATCGAGACAAACACCACGACGAAAAAGAACATCATGTCACATCCTGACGAGAGCAAAACCATCTCGTACAGTGCCAACACAGCACGCACAAGACCACTTACGAAAAACAAAGAGACAAAGAATCGTGAAACCTAATGCCAGCGAAAGACTGTACTGGACTTTCAGGACTCTGGACACTGTATATCTCAGATTCCCATGTACTTCACACAACAATGCTCTGATACCAACTGTGACGACCCGAATCTCGGATATCGGATATACCCGATAGGACTACCGAGTAAACCCGATATCGCTTGGGACCCGTGAAGCCTCCCAAGAGCTGTAAAGCTATGAAGGGAAAAAAGATTGTCATGTAGTATATTGAAGCCACATAGATATAACAGTAAGTAATTAAATTTCATTAATTAGGTTTGCTAAAGTAGCAGGAATAAAATTGCTTTTTAATTAACAGTTTAAATTTAACAATTATACCAGAGTCCAGTCCAAGAAATTAAAGGCAAGTACAGTCTAACTGGAAAGAAGAACATACATTGAGGTCGGGGGAAGCCCGACGTAGGTACCGCTGGCCACTACAAACTTGCCACACCAGGAACCGCGGAGGAAGTAGAGCACCACACCTGAAAAGCATGGGTGAGTCTCGTGTCACTAGCTCAGTAGGGGTCACGTGGATCCCCACTGAAAAATAATGCAGTAACACGCTAAAACAGCAGGTAAATAGCATGAGTAGTAAAGCAGGAAAACTAAACTTTAAAGCTGTAAAAGAAAGCCAGAACGAAAGGAGCAGCTACAGCTACAAGAAAAGGGAAAAGTCATACCTGAATGAAAACACGGTTGTTGAACTAACTTCGGCCTCCCAAACTACTCCACACAGCAATGGGAAGGCGAACTCTGATATGACAAGGTCAGGAGTTGCCGATCTTCCGGGCCTACAAAGACATGCAAAAAGCCTAGAAAGGACCTAGACAGACACAGATAGACTCTAAAGCACGCACGACTCGATTACCATGCACGTTTCCCTAGACACGACCACATACACGACTGGAACATCGTGTACACGACATAACACTAACCTCCGGTAAGACCATAAGAAGGCTATCCCAAAAAGGTCACGACGCACAAGAAACGCGAGAGTCACGTGTCAGATGACGGAAGCACCTCCTCACTAGAAGAACAGCCAACTGCGTCCACTGACGTTTTATGCTGCGCCTATAAGTGTCTGTCTACGCTGCCTGCAAGACGACAGAGACGAGGGCACTGCCTGAATAGAACAGGAACTACAGGAACGAGTGACTAGATAGGGTAATGCCCGTCGGCGTCAGTCCAAAGCCCCAGACCACATGTGTACACACTAGGTCTTGCCTAAGCCAGGCCTCTAGCTAGTTTTCCCTCCCAGTAGGACGCTACTGTAAAGCAAGGGCCCACGGAACTAGCTTAAAAACCATATATCGGGAACTGCCACGCCACCACTCCCGGGTGGGTCGACACGTCGTAACGTGTCGCCAGGCTACGACTAGTGGAGGCTCACTTGACACATAACTCTAAAACACAAGCGTTGTAGTACTGACAGGTAAGGAAGCACTGTCGCACGTACTACAAAGCACAAGACATGAGGTAGCATACCAGACTGTCACCGGACTCAGGACAGGGCAACTAGACCTGAAAACACAACGATCCTTGAGTCTCACGACTCGGGGTCAAGATCGTCGTACAAAGCGGAACAAGCCGCCAATCAGTCTAATCCTAAGCCAGAGGAAACGACATGACCGCGTAAAATGACACACGGGGACATGAGAGAACACAAAGACACACAGCACATCTAGACATGCAAACCGAGGTGAGACAATGCCTCAAGGCATCCTGAACCATGTCTCGAATTGGACAGAACTACCGAGACACACAAGGTCGCCTGTCAACCACTGGGTCACCCAGGGTTGACCGGAACCGAACAATGACTTGAAAGTAATACAGAAACAAGCAGACATGGCTACCTTATAACGTGGTCACAGCCCTCATAGGACACCAAAAGATATCCATGGGAATGGCAAACCACAAGGTCAAGCCAAGATATACGGAAATCGAAACGATGGTAAACGACACTCTGGGCATACGCGATCCATCACTCGGCCGCTAGGTAAACCAAGTAGTAAAGGAGAAAGTCGCTACGCACACAGAGACGAGGATAATGGCAGTTGTAGGCTGGTCCGCTAGAGGACAGTAGCGGTCAAAGGTTGGGCCGCTAGAAGACTATAGCGGTCATTGGTGAGGCCGCCAACACCAGTCAACTCTCGCACCAACCTACCCAGTCAAACCACCCAGCGGTCTAAGATAGACGCGCTACACGGACTTGGCAGTCTAAGGATGAACCGCCACACAAACCGCCCTAAGACACACAGACTGTAGCGGCTGAAGGAAGGCGCACTACGACAAAGAAGCGCATGAGGGTTGGGCCGTTAGGGCCAACCGATCTAAAACATTGACTCGGTCAAACGACATGTAGCGGCTTAAGAAGGGCGCGCTACAGTAAAGAGGCGCATGAAGGTTGGGGCGCCAGGGCCAACCGACCTAGACCTCTGACCCGGTCAAACAACATGTGGCGGCCTAAGGAAGGCGCGCCACAACACTCTGGCGGTCCGAGGAAGGCCCACCAGTTCGAACCAACATACACTAATATCGAGAAACAGTGAAGCTGTGGCACACCAATATAGGGGCGCCAGAGGCAAGAGGCGGTCCAAGGTTGGGCAGCCACCCTTACCGAACCTCGAACTGACCAACACGCCATGGGATGTGGTGGTCTATTGTGGGGCCACCAGAGACTTGTAGCGGTCACTGGAACGGCCGCCAAAGGGATACGACGAGAAAACTAGGGAAAAGGCTGATCTCGGCCGTTCCACGCCCCATTCGCATCTAAATGCAGGGGAAACAGTCCTAGACGGTGAAAAACACCTTCCACAAGCCGGAAGGGTCACATGCAACCATTCATTTGCCAGAAACGGGCGATTCATACAAATCGACCCAAATTGGGTCACCGGGGTTCCCGGACTCCTACCGGCCCCGAATGATGACCAATCACAACGAAACTTGCGGGAACGGGATCCTAACATCCCGAAGGTTCGTTTGATACTAATTTTATTGAAAACGGTCGCCGTTTTCCGACGAACCCTACGAACTCCTAAAATCATGATTTTACCTAAACGAGCCCAAACTTGCCCATTCTAGCACCGAACAACATGAAATTACAGGGAAACGCACAGGAGAAGTAGGTGATCCGTCTCCCTACCTCCACTGAAGAAACAGTGCGCCGAAGCGACTAAACCACGCCAAAAATCACGTCGCGAGCTCGACCGTCAGCTTCGAATCCACTGTTCGGGATCGCGCCAAAACCGATCCGATCCTCACCCCATCGCGCTCCGGACCACTCCCACGGCACCTCGTCTACCTGCCCGAGCCTCCTCCGTCTACAGCCGGAGCCGGAAGGGCGAGAGAAGAGAGAAAACGGGGGAGAGAGAGGTCACGGCGGCGAAATGAGAAGGGGAAAGAGGAAAAGGAAAAAAAAGGAAAAAAGAAAATTTCCTAATTTCTAAAAATTTGATTTTTGGCCCGAAAATGGACTAATTCAGAAAAATACGCAAAAATATTCGAAACGATCCTCTCGATGAGTACAACGCAACTGCGGCGTCCACGAGTCGATGAACTGAGAAATAAACTCACCGTAGGATTCCGTAACTTGTAGGAGAGAAAAACCTACACGGATCATAAAACTCAACTCAGGACCCACAAAAGCGATCTGAAACTCTCCGAAAAGGATCTGAAAGACCTAATAAAAATCCAATAAGCATCTAGGGCATTACACTGAGGCCCTGATAACAAGGAACCAGATACAGAATAAATAGAGATTAACTGAGATCAAGGCGGGCTAAAGCCTCGAAAATAGCATGAAAAAGGGCAAGAATCCCGAAAGGGTGAGGAGGAGTAAGAAGAAAGAGGAGAAAAAGAATCATCCGACATGATCAGAGAAGGAGAGTAGCGATCACCCGCCAGAGGCGTGGAAGAAGAAGCATAAACATCCGACAAGGTCGGGGAAGGGAAATGATAGACACCCGACAAGGTCGAGGAAGAAGAATGACGGTCACCCGATAGGGTCGGGAAAAGAGAATGAGAAGTAGAACCCTGGAATATCGGAGGAGAAGGATCAGAAGAAGCCCCGAAAGTTGGATGAAAAGATGACATAGGCTGAGGCCTAGAATCATGAGAAAATGGAGAATCTGGAGGTTCCGGATTAGGGGAGAAAGAAGAATGGGGTTTGCGGACCCAAAAAGAGAGGAGAAAACAACAGAAATTGGATTGGGAGAAGGTAAATACACCACCCAAGGGTGGGAGTTGAGTAGAAGAAATGATGAATGGAAGAAAGGAGAAGAAGAAGTAGCGGCCTCTCGAGTGAACAACATGCGGCCTTTGTACTTGCGCCGTCGCCTCTTCTTAGTAGAAACTATCTTATAACGGACCCGACTGGCATGGACTTGGACCTTCGGCCTTCTTGATCTGCAATGTCTCCTCAAATAATGGGCCCATCTAGTAGATGACCTAGCCTGGTCATGAATATGCAGCTTCATCGGGGCGGTTGCCCCTAGACACCCAGTGCTAACCATAGGCATACATTCTTGGATAGATAACTCCTTGGGATGAACATCAGAAAATTGTGGAGTTTTGTCACTCGGTACTAACAGCATAAGATTCGACATCTTCACTCGACAATCGGGCATGAAGCATAACTCCCTTACCAGAAGAGCAGGACAAAACCGAGGGAGAGTAATGCGTGGCGTTGACGTGGTCGATTCACCAATAAACCAAGGGAGATTGCATAACAAGTGTAGAATGTCCTTGGAAAGTGCCAAGGACACGGCCAATTGCCCCTTGTATAGGGAATCCATCAGGCTCCTGGCGGCCGTATGGATTAGCACAATCCGAGTAGAGAACCCCTCTCGGCCAGTGAACAGAACAACAATGGAGCGAGGAGAAATAACATCATCGATAGTGAATCCCCCGGCGAGCAATGAGATTGCCACCGGCCTCGCTTGTGAAGAAACTGACACTAGTGCAAGTGAACTCTTCTTTGCAACCATTTCTAAAAATGCAGGCTCATTATCCCCAAAATAGCCAGGGACCAGGACCCGGATTGGCATGCGGCAAATGACATCTTGAATCTTGAAATGCACAATCGAAACCTGGCTCGGCTCATTATCTCCCTGGGGACAAGACCCAAGGGCACCAGAGATAGCGCGCACCCGCTCCGTGGGGTGGAAAGGGATGGAGAAGTGGAGGTAATAGGCTTGGAAGGCGTGGGTAAAGGCTCGGAAGGCGTAAGTGGGGGTAAAGGCAAAGGTGGAGGCGTAGGAGAGGGTAAAGGCAAAGGTGGAGATGTGGGTATAGGTATAGCCTGCTCAGGCTCGGGCAACGATGGCGAAGGGGTGGGTAAAGGTGGTGGAGATGGTGGAAGTGATGGAAGAGGGGTCGTTGGGAGAGGAGGCGGTGAAGACGATGGTGATAGCGGTAGGGGTATTGGAGATGGTGGAGAGGGTGATGTGGTCGATGGAGGTAGTGGAGGTGAGGATGGTAACAGTGGTGGTAAGGCGGAGTAATTGGAGGGTTGTGACGCCCACCTTCGATGCATCGACACAACGCGTCGAGTGGCGTCGGGAATAGAAGCGATGGTGGAAATGGAGGACGAATAAGAGGTAGCACTAGCCTGAGCAGAGGCTTGGGTTGGTGGAGGTTATGGAGGTTGAGTAGGAGATAGTGAAGGTGCGGGGGTAGGTGATGAAATAGGTGAGGGATCGGGTGGTGGAGTAGGTGACGGAGCGGGTGCTACATTACTCAAAGAGTCACATAGGTGCCCCTGGTCTTGTGACAGAGATGGCTTCCTGGGCGGCACTTCTTGCTGCTTATTGTGGATATTTAAAATAGCTTCAAGCATGGCGGCCCAATCGACCCTCTTATCATCTTCCAGACCATAAACAAACTCCCGGAACTCGGGACAATCCTCGACCAAATGCCCCTGTTGACGATGAAAATCAAAAAATTGGAGCAAATCTCCGACCGTGGGTTGACAAGACATAACCAGAGGGAGTTTCTACGCGTGAGTGGCCATCAAAGCCCTAAAAATATCGATAAATGATTATGGCAACGGAGAACGATGAGGAGCCCGCTTCGGGCAAGGTGGATGCCAAGGGGTATGAGAAGGTAATGGAGATGGACGTGGAGGCTCCATAGGTAATGGCGCATGGCAACTGGTGGAGAGACTAGGCGGAGGCATATGTGGAGCGGGGATATAGTGGACGGTATCTACCCGCTCAGGGTGTGATGTTTCCTCGACCAGAGGTGGGGACGCTCGCGGAGATGCATATGCGGAGGTGGAGGGCTGACTTGTGGAGGGATACGTGGAGGGTTGATGCATGGAGGTGTGTGGGTATGTGGGAGCAGGAGGCTGACTCATGGCAGGATATGTGGTGGAGAGCTGACTCGTGGATGGCTGACTGATGGGAAACGACGGATAGGAGGCGTATGTCGGCGTAGAAGGTGAAGGGGACTCGAGATCAAGGAAACTAGGAGTTATTGGCAGATGAAGCGGGCTCGGCTATACAATTGTGGCCAGGAGGTGATATCATTCAAGGCTAAGATAAACTAATACTTGGGCATTGCATTAGAAATGATCATTTTGATCTGTTCTCCCTCTGAAATATGCCCCGGGACTAGCACGGTAAGGCGACACCAGCGGTCGGCGAAGGTAGAGAACTCCTCATTGGGCTTCATCTTCGCATGGGCTAGATCAACCATAGAATACTTGGGCGCAACCTGGTCTTGATATTGCTGAAGAAATTTCTCTTTAACGGCTTGAAAATCCACAACTTGCTCTTGCAGCAATGTAAAGAACCAATCTCGAGCCAGGCCTTCTAAAGACAGACCAAACAGATAAGCCATCAAGCGTTGGTCTTGCCGAAACTGGGTCGACTCACAAAGAAACTCCTTCATGTGCAGATAAGGGTCACCGACTCCACCATAGCGGCGATATGTAGGAATTTGTGAACGCGGTGGAAGCTGAAGACCTTGGAATGCAAACGAGACACTCAAAGAAGATTTGGGATCAATTTGACGTTGAAGTTCATCAAGTTGGCGTTGGGCTTGAGCAATCATCTCCTCGATGGGGAGAGGCTGAGAAGGATGCAAGCCAGCCGGAGCAAGAGAGTGTGGATTTGGACCAGGATTATGATATTGGGCCGGGTAAGGAGGTCCAGACTGAAAAGAAGAAAAGCCCATTCTAGGAGTGGAAGGATATGGGGCCTCAAAGGATCATGAATGTGGGAATAAGGACCGATTGGGCCAGTAGCAACATGGGGCCCATTAAGAGAATAAGAGGGCCCGTTAAAGGAAGGGGGCCAACTAAGAGTAGAATAGGGAGGCCCGTTATGAAAATAGGTTCATTAAGATTAGCGATGAATTTTTGGGCCTAAACCGGGGCCGTTTGGCAAGCAAGAGATGATAGGTGGGCCATGAGATTTACTTACCGGTCGGAAGGGCCACGAGAAGATGGGCCCGCGTTGGAAGAGGAATCCACGCGGGAATAGAAAGAGGGGGAAGAAGAAGGGTAATATATAGGAGAAAAATGGCGCTCCATGACGAAAAATGGAGACTTTATATAGGAAAAATAAGGGAAATACAATGAGGGAAGTAAAGGGCTCGAGAATTAAAGTGGGGGAGTGACTCAATAATGCAAAGGAGAAAAGAAAGAAAAAGAAACCTAGGACAATGAGACTAAACAAATGGACGCACAGAATGGTCTAGCCTAAATGGGTCTAATAATAAAGTGTATATGGATGATGGGGGATGCAACACGAAATAACACAAAAGGGCTTGGACATGCCCAAACAAACAATATGGGTGTGAGGGGGTTCAACTAAGATCAAACAAGTTGGTATGATCGTTAACTCTTATTTTTTCCAAGGTTTTGATGGACCTTTTAATGATTTGCTTTAGGATCAATTCCCTCAAGATAGGAAACCTATAGGGAACAAGGTCCAAACTTTGGGTTAATCTATGGTTAACTCTCTCACGACGTATGCAACATGCAAAGCTACGGGGTGAAAAAGGTACAACCGGCCCGACGTCCGTGTGGAAATCCACGGCTCACGGGGACTTACGGAGGTCCCGGGTAAGGTCGCCTAGTCGGCTCCAAGGAATATGGAGACGAGAGGTTCCCCTACCAAAGTAGGAATGCAACTATAATGTGATAAAAATGCATGAATCCTATGCGCACCGGAGTGCATACAAAGTCTAGCCTAGAACTAGCAAACAATGACCAACCAATTATGACAAGTGCGGAAATAATCATACGGAAATAAATAATAATTAGGGGAGATCAAACTAGCACCAAAACAAGTATAATATGATGTGGAATAATGATTAACATGATAATCCCGGGTGCACTGTAGCACATAAACGCGGTCTGGTGGAAGACCGCTCAGGGAGATAAACGGCCAGGGAAGGACCGCACAGTGACAGGGAGCAGTAAAAGAAAAGTAAAACCACTGAACTAAGGTGAACTAAAGTAACCAAGCCTAGTGCGTACCTGAGAAGACTGGATGGTCTATCGATCGACCGTGCAAATTACGGAACGGCCCTGGACAGACCGCAGAGAGTCAGTGAAGCCACAAGCATAGAAGAATAGTAATGTACCATAGCCAGCAAATGTGAACGGCCTTAGACCGGGATAGCACGGCCTATCGTCCAACCGCGGGGAGACTTGAGCGGCCCTGGGATAACCTGCGTACACCTCCTGGAATAGAAACGCACCATGGTCGAGATAGCAACCTGAAACAACTTAGAAAAACCCTAACCAAGCACAGAACATAGGTTAGCAAAACAACAACATTATGGGCACTAGGCATCCCACCGTGATCGCCAAAAAATGGGATGTTGACATGTTCCCCCCCCCCTCTTCTTCTTCTTTCCCTTACCTTTCTAAGTCAAGATATAAAGACAAGCAAAATTATGGAAAGAAAGGTGTGGAGAGGTGTGTGTGTGATCGTGATCGCCACCAAGGCACGGAGTACCAAAGAGTACTACGTACCTTAGAAAGGGAGAAGACACTCGCCTGAAGTGTAGTGCTATCAGTAGTACATGGTCCAGGGAGAACCGCCCAATGGATGGCACGGTCGCTCGAAAGGCCGTTCACAGTGCTGGAGAGAGAAGCGGGACGAAGGCTGGACTGGCTCCAGAACAGTTCGCAGACGGCCGCTCACAGGATCCGGACGATTCGTGGTGGGCCGCGCTTTTCTACAGATGGATGGAATAAGACCGTTCAAAGCCGCCATACTCCAAGTTGTAGGACTTGATCCTCCACCCCTTCTGGCCGGCCAGAGGGGATGGGCCTCGTGCTATGCTGATGCTGATGCTGACCTGCAAAATAATGTAGAGGACAAGAAAACAAAACCCAAATTAGCCCTGGAATGTGTAGTAACTATAAAATAGAACAGAAAGTCAACATAACGGCATGGAATGGGTGATACATGGGTGGTTTTTAAACCCCTATAGGGCGTAAAAACAAATGGGAAGGGTGTAAACTGATGTTGACAAGTGCAAAACGTGGAAGAAAAGCAATGGAGATGAGCATGCAAGGATGAACTAATAACTAAACGCCTAGACTAGAACACAAAAACAAAAGGCTACTCTCTGAACCGGAGGCTTAAAAGGATGTAGAAAGCCCCCCTCCCTGGCTACAGCTCGCTCAGGAATTAGGCATAGCTTCGACGTCGATGTTGAATCTCCCCCTTTTTCAAGCCTGGACTAGGGGTGCTATTTATAGACCCTTGAAAGTCCAGCCCCGAAATTGGGTTTTTGACTAGATATTAAGTGGTGATAATAAAAGATAAATCGTAGATAATACTTCTATCTCTCACCAGGATCAAACGGCACCCCATTTGGTTGAGAAACCGCAGAGAAATGGGTGGGAGAAGTTAGGGATTTAACCACGGATGGAGAGAGAAAATTCAATAAAACCCAGGATATCGGGCCTGTACGCGGTCGTTCGATAGGCCACCCAGTCATGTACCCGGCCCATTGCTAGACCGCCTAATGCTGTCGGTGATAAATAAATAAAACACCAAATTATCCAATTATCCACCGAACAAACCGACTGACCTGGCGCTGGACTCTTTAGGATAAAACGGTCTAATGATAGACCACTCAATGAATAGAATGGTCTAATGCAGGCCGTGTAAAGCGTGTCGGTGATAAATCCAAAAAATTAGGTTAAATAGATAATTATCTGAAAATTCATCGGTTTAGGACTCTGGGAACTGGACGGTCTAAAGACTAGCTGTTCAATGGCAATAAACGGCTGAACTTGGACCGTGCAAAGGCTTGTCGGTGAAGATTCAAAAAATCAAATAAATATCCAAAACGGTTCCAATCCGACCACCCCATAACTAAACGGCCAGTCGCTAGACTGCGTATATCTTGGACGTTTGAAATTAATGAAATAAGATAAATGGGCCCATTTACCCCAAATCAAGTGAAATCAAGGCCCATTAAGCCCGAATTCGAGAGCAGACCTAGCCAGGGAGGGAGACACTCATAAAATAAGCCCAAAGACATGCCCGAAAATAGCCCAGTGAGTAATGGACAACTCGAGGCTTCAACAAATGATAGTAAAAGGAATGGCCCAACTCATAGGCAAAAAATGGGTGTCAACAAGGACGACGCCTGCATACACGGGGATGAACCCCAACACACGGGGATGGTGTCTCCAACACGATCCGACATCCGGATCAATACGCACACACACACACACGCTACAACAGATGCAGCACCATAGACACGACCGTACGTAGACGGTCACACACACACACACACACAATATTTCTAGTTCAGAAAAATTAACATAATTATTCAAACATGCTCAAACATAAACATAGATCATGAAACACATCAAGAACAACATAGAAAAGATGTAGGAAAGATCCCCCTTGGTTTCCAACACCCAGTTGATGATGTTCTTTCAAGCAACGGTCAGAAGGAAGTCAGATGATGACTATTCAAGCATCAACATGATCCTCAATTCATTCCGCTTCACTTTCTCTTCTTGCAAGATCTTCAAAACCTCCTGGATGTAGATGATATCTCCTCTTCTTTTCGCCTTTCTCTTCTTCTCGCTTTCTTGACCTACAAGATAGAAACAATAAGCACATAAGGGTTTCTCTTCTTCAAATTCGGAGTTCATAAGTATGCATATATAGAAGAGTGCAAAAGACCAATATAGCCCTTCTAGAATCTTCCAAAAGGCCCCTAATAGGTCTACTAAGAACCCAGGGGCAAAGGGGTAAAAGATAGGGTCCAATAGGATTGAGTTAGATGGGTTTCGGATGTGATTCGTGAATCCCGATCCGGAGCCCGCCAGTTTCGGTCGACTGAAGTTGAGGGTCGGTCGACCATACTCTGAAACACTTTTAGTCCTGCCAACACTGAGGATTTTGGTCGACCGAAATCCCATGTTCGGTCGACCGAACTCTGCTGCACTTTGTAGACACGCTATTCCTGACGTCCCTTGAGAAAATCTCATATTACCACGCGACGCCCCGCAGCGGCTTTCGCATTTTGAATCACTTGAGTGTTTCCTATCTTTGAGTCTTCTCTCGTCTTCTGGGCGAGTAGCGTAACACTCCTTCGGCATCCGGAAACCACCTCATTGTGGAAATCATGCGGCATTCGAACGGCATCAACATCAATCGCATGCATCAGAAGTTGCCGGGACCAGGAAAATGCCTAACGGACGACTGCCGATGCCCTTTTCGGGGGAATCCGGGGGTCATCATGGAGGCGTCCAGGCCCCTGGACGCCTCCATCAATACAAAATAATGACAAAATATATATATATAAGATTGAACAAAAATATATATATAATTTCATGGAGGCGTCCACGCCCCTGGACGCCTCCAACAACAAGCTCACGGGCGACCCCCGGCCATCGACTGACCGTTGCTCAGTCTGTCGTTTGAAGAAAATCCAAGTTATGGAGGCGTCCAGGCCCCTGGACGCCTCCATAAAACAGCTCGCGGGCAACCCCCGGCCATCGACTGACCGTTGCTCAGTCTATCGTTTGAAGAAAATCCAAGTTATGGAAGCGTCCAGGCCCATGGACACCTCCATCAACCAGCTCACGGGCGACCCCCGACCATCGACTGACCATTGCTCAGCCTATCGTTTAAATAAAATCCAACGTATGGAGGCGTCCAGCCCCCTGGACGCCTCCATCAAACCGCTCATGGGCGACCCTCGACCATCGACTGACTGTCGCTCAGTCTGTCGTTTGAAGAAAATCCAAGTTATGGAGGCGTCCAGGCCTCTGGATGCCCCCATCCTCCCGACCTCTATAAATAGAGGACTACCCCCCTCAGTTCAAGAAGTCAAAAAAGAGCGCCGAGAGGCTGCCGGATTCTATTCCTAACCCGTGGGTGTTTTGTAGGGGAGGTCCTGCCGGATCCTCGGGTGCCCGTGCTCGCAGGAGGGAGGCCACCTTCGCGCGCCGCCCTACCTCGTCGTCCCTACGCTGCCGAAGCTCCGCCGGATCTCGCCATCGACCATCCAATAAGCCATTCTCTCCTCTTCTTTCCTAGTTATCTTGTATTCATCATATCATATCTTCTATCCCCCCTTTTATGAGGGAGTCTCTTCCCGTTTCTACGTCGGAATAATCGCCATTCATCATAAGTATTTTCCTCCTACTCGTGTCCGAGAGGGGTATAAAAGACAACACCAACCAGGTGTGTGTCTTGCCATCATTTTGTTACTTGCGTTGTTAGAATTTGAATACTGCATCTTCGTCTTTCTGATCCACTCGTTACTTGTTTGTTGTTATTTTGCAAGGGTACCTGAGGAAAGCCCTCTCCGCCGGCCGGCCGAAGGGGGAGGAAGAAGCAACCTGCCATTTCCCGCTCTCGAGGATTCACAATCTCTGCGCTCAATACAAGGTACACGCGATCCATTCATTTCTTTGAGGTAACCCCTCTGGCGATCACATCCCTTTAGCATCCTACGTATGCTCTTTCCTCATATTGGCACGTTTCATAATCCTTCTTAATTCTTAGTCACTTGATAGTCTGTAGTTTAGTTCGTTTTCTTCTCCTTGAGTGGATCCCTCGGCTTCCACAGATTGGCGATCACGGTGGGACCTCTGTTGCTTTCTTTCAGTTACCCTTGCAATTTCTTGTGATTTACTTTACTATCTCTTGTGTGTTGTTATATCTTGATTGATTCGTTGTTCTGTTGTGCTCCATATATCTGTCAGCATTCCATTGCATACATCCATCCCTCTTTTCTATTCTTTTTCATTTTTTTCTAAGGATCACCCTCTCTCGGTGAAGGAAGGACTCTCTGTTCGGGAATTCCTCTTGACGGACTAGAATCTCCTCCATTGGGACCTCCGTAAGTCCCCGACATCGAAGAATCTCCTCTTCGTTCACTGGACCGATTGTACCATTGAAGTTCCCCGGAGTTAGTCGACCCATTCGTGGTGAGACGAGAGCCCCTAGCTGACACAGTGGTGAAAACAAAAATGAACTAGGGTCCCTATTTTGTGTGAACTTCGGATCTGGTTAAAAACACACAAAAAAAATCATCAAAATCAAAACACAAAAAAGGGCGTAAAGGCATCCACTTGTTTGATAATCTCTGCTATTTGCTTGCTAGTGTATGTTTTTGCGTTCCGGGAAAACTGTGAGCATGGCTCACGGGTCTTTTGAGGAGAACCACCCTGGTCGTGGTGAGTCAGTCGAGCCGCGAGTCCATGCTATGGACGCGGGTCCTTCCCATGAGCCCTCACGTGAGGTGCAGGTTACCACAGGGGACACATCCCTGCCACAGGACATCTCCTCTTTGCTAGGTGTCCTCGCCAACACGGAGCTTACCTCTGAGCAGCTCCGGGCCTTCCAGGCCATTCTAAAGGGGAAATCTGTTTCCCCCGCTCCCCAGGAATCAACTCCGGCCATCGCACCTCTCCAAGAATCGGTGCGGGCCATTCCATCTCCTTCACTGGCACAAGCCATCCAATCTCCCTCGCTTCAAGGGCAAGCGAGCCAACAACCACCCTCGTTCAAGTTCCCTTCGCAATCTCAAACCCCTGTTGTTCCCCACATACCGCTTCAGCCGGGGCCAACTATTGGCGGCCCGGTAGCTCCCTCTCATTCAGGGTTTCCCCCTCAAGTCTCCAGGAGACATTTTCCTCCCCAGTGGCAAGTGCCACCTTCACCGCCCAAGGAGCTCGCCCAATCGCTCCTCAATAGGTTCAATAGGGTGGACGAACAGTTTCAGAATTTGAAGAAAATGGTGGACATGAAATCCACCCCGGAGGTTGCTTTGCCAATCCTTCCGGTCATCCATCTTCCTCCCTCCGAAATGCCCATGTACCGCAGGTACAATGGCACTGGCAACCCCTTCATTCACCTTAAGGATTTCATGTATGAGTCCTCCTATTGGCAAAACGACCAGAGATCCCTGGCATACCTCTTTCGGAGGTTATTGGACGGTCCTGCGCTAGAGTGGTTCTATTCTTTGGAGCCCCGCGAGGCCGAGAATTTTGAAACGGTCCAGAGAAGGTTCTTGCAAAAGTATCGGGATAGGTTCGGTCCCTCTCTCTCCATTACCGACCTAGTGACCGAAAAGATGAAGTCCGACGAGGATTTTGTCCGCTATGTTGATAGATGGAGGTCGATGGCAGAAAGAATAAGAGATACCCTCTCGGAACCTGAACAAGTAAAGATGATCGTATCCAATGCGACCCCGCAGTTCAGGCATGTCTTGGCCATGAATAAGCTCACCACCATGGAAGAGCTCTATGAAAGAGTCCGGTACATCCAAACCCAGTTAAAAGACTCCCCCATTATGAACATGTTTGAGCCACCGAAGCCCAAGGTGGTCAGAAAGACAGGCGCTGGTGTCCCAGGCGGAGCAACAGAAGGGGTCGTAACAAATGAGCAAGTGAGTGCGGTCAACAACGCCAACTATGCAGCCAACCCAAGGCTTCCACAAATGCCCCGACTTCCCCTCCAACTAGGTCCATTCCCCTCTCGTCCTCCACCCCAAAATGATCCACCTCAGAACAACATGCCTCAACTACGTCAACCCCAGCAACAACCTCGACCCCAGCAACAACAACCACCACTTTAGTACAACCAAGTTCCACCCCCAGGAAATTATGGTCCCCCACAGCAACAAAGGAGGCCGATTGGTCCCAAGAGAGCCTATTACCCACCATTGCCAGAAACTCTGGCAGATATTTTCAACGCCCTCATGGCCTCAAACACACTCATCCTACCCAGGGAAAGGCCCGTGTGGCCCCCAAATGTTGATACCTCCAGATACTGCGTCTATCACAGGCAGACAGGACACACAGTGGACAAGAGCTTCCAGTTTAAAGATTACATCCATGATACGAATGATGAAGGCGGGATTGACTGGGATGAAATAAGGCGATACATCGCCACTCTCAAGGCTAGGAGACCTCCTCCTAGGCCACAGTTCCAGCAACAACAGCAGCAGTTACAACAGCAGCCAAAGCAACAACCACAACAACAACAACAACAGCCTCAGCAGGCCCAACCACAACATCCCAACATGGGCATAATCCAGAATCCATTATCGGAGCACCAACAGCCCAATCATCAGGTCAACCCCATCTCCTCCTTCCCGGAAGTCGGGAGAGAGCAGGTGTGGCATCCAGAAAGTACCTCTATTCTTTCTACCGCCAACCCTATCATCATGCAACCCCCTCGCCTTGCCTGGGTAACACCACTCTCTCATCAACCCGCGTTAGTACCGCCTTCACCATTTCCACTGCCATCACGCCCTCTCATTCGCACCCCAATGACCTATCAGCCAACACCCTTCATTACACCCTCACACCCTCTCATCTTCTCTCACTCCCCCACTTTACCATCCACCTCTACTGCATTTTCCCCTATGCCTTCTAAGCCCCTTATCACCCATCCACCGTACGTAACCCCGCTTGTCTCCACCATACCACCGCCAATGCCTTCAAAACCACTCATCATCCACCATCCATCTCAACACCATTACCCGCTCCAAACCTTACTCACTTCCACTTTGCCTCCACCTCCACCTTCCAGACCCCTTATCCTTCATAACCCGTGCGATATCCCCTCTACCTCCACCATGCCTCCACCTAACAAACCCCTCATCAGAATCCTTGCTCCCATCATCACCCCTGCTTCATCAACCATCCCTCCACCACTACCCCTCAAACCTCTGTTAAAACCCACTGCTACCCCTATAGAGGTACAAAAGCCACAGGCAATGGTGCTCCGGAGTGGAAGGATTTTTCATAGGGTTTTCCCCAGAACAGTCAGAATCCCGAGCAGTCTCAGCCAGAGAGGGACGATGGAGAACAATCGGAAAGATATATCCCTGAAACACAGTATGATTTGTTGAAACACTTGGACAAGATGCCTGCTCGGATCTCCATCCTAGAGCTGCTTCAGAGATCCACATCCCATCAGCCAGCCTTAATGGAGTATCTTCAAAAGGTGATGGTGAATGAGGACCTCCCTGTAGAAAAGATTTCTACCGTCCTGACCCCAACGGACACGCAACTGGCCATCATGTTCCACAACTACGAGCTCGCTCCCAAGGAAGCTCGGAAATATGCATTGTGTGTTTCAATAAAAATTAATGGGGTATCCATAAACCCATGCCTTGTATACACGGGTGCGTCCATAAATGTGATCTCCATGAGCACCCTTCACTTGTTTGAGGTCGAACAGGAACATATAAGACATTCTTCAATCATAGTCACGGCTTATGACAATAGCAAAAGGCCACCGCAAGGGATGATTATTCTAAGGGCAGAGCTAGGTCCTATGTCAGTCCCCACGGAATTCCATGTCCTCGACATGGACCCCACATTCAAGGCCATACTGGGTCGCCCTTACATTGAAGCCATAGATGATGTGCCTTCCACCAACCATCAGTGCTTGAAGTTTCCTTACAATGGAAGAATTATTAAAGTAGTCAGCACACCTGTCCTTCACACGGTGGATGCTATCAACACCTCTCTGCCCTCTGTTTGGCCGTCTCATCGGCCCATATTGTCACTGCTGGACGTGCGTGATCCATCTCACATTCCGCTAGCACCAAAAAAGCCGGTCAAGGTAACCACGCCATATCTCCCTTTTCACTCAAAAGGTTGGGAGATTATGAGGAACATCAGCTATCAACCAGGCAAAGGTCTGGGCGCACGGCTACAAGGTAGGCTGAAACCACCAAAGGAGATTAGGCCGAACTGCAGGTTTGGTCTAGGCTTCAAAGGACCATTCAAGGAGGATTGGAAGCCCCTCACATGGACCCTATCAAACCACTTCAATAAAGGACCCGTTGTTCAGATGGGAGATTACCCACAAGAGGCACATGGGGGATCACGTGCTGTATATTCGGCTGAAAAATGTCCGAGGGTCACCAAAAGAGGCAAGATCAAAGATCCGGAATGCGAGTGGGACAAATGGTTTGATATACGGGACACTTCCGCTGCACTGGAAAGGATGTTCTCGCCTCCACAGCTTGAAGGACCGCCATTGATTTCGGGATGCTAGAGAATATCACCACTGTTGCCAAGGTTCCAAACTATCCTCGTCCTCGCCAGAAGGACCCTATCACCAGCGGATCTTCATCCCCCACCACCATCACCACCGACGACTCATTAACCGTCATCTTCTCCATTCACTCGTCACAACCTTTGTTGATGTCATCTTCCTGGGCCAGACGGTTGTCTGATGATCTTCCCAGACCCCCCTCTCTACTTACATACCTGCGCGGGTTTCTCAACCCGCGCCAGGTCTTCAATCATGATCTGCTCTACGAGCCTCCCAATCCTCTAGCCATAACCAATTTTCTCTCTCCCTTGATCTCTTTCCACTGTTTTGTTATCAAAAATGAAAACGAAAAAAAAACGTCAATTTCCAAACTCCTCAACAACACATCTTCGTTGAGGAAACTTCCTACATCTCCCACGGGTGAGTCCCGCCCTGCGGACCACCCGTCCAAGGTCCGATGAGCGACCTTTTCTACCCCCCCTCCGAGGGGTCTTCCCCTGTACATTCTTCACCATCCTCTTCATCTTTTTCTTCTTCTGTAAATGGTGTCAGTCAATCTAGGAATAATAAGTCAAAGGTAGTACCTAGGAAGAAATCCAAGGGTAGGCAGATCCCGCGTCGATTCCTTGTGGATTTAGCCGCCAGGTGTCAGGCCCTTCTTACCGTCCCTCAGTTGGTAGAAAATCCCATCCAGCTACCGGAAACAGAATGTGAGGGCAATTGCATAATTAATGAGGGGTATGGAGTCTACGAGATCACAGATGAAGAATACCCTACTGAAGATGAGGGTGAAGAATATGAGGATGTGGCTGGCGCATATGCTAGTGGAATAAGGAGATTCGACGAGCCGTCAACCACTATAGAAGAGTCCACCAAAGAAGTCAACTTGGGAACTGAGAAAGACCCTAGGATCATCCTCATAAGTGATAATCTACCACCCTCTGAAGAAGAGGCATTAATTAAAGTTCTCGAGGAATGTAAGGACACGTTTGCATGGAGCTACGAGGATATGTCGGGTCTAGATTCAACCCTGGTCGAACACCGTTTAACCCTAAAACCAGGGTCCGTCTTGGTAAAACAAAGGTTAAGGCGTTTCCACCCTCAAATGGCTTTGAAAATGAAAGAAGAAGTCGACAAGCTCCATAAAGCCAATTTTATTAGAGTCATCCTTTATCCTCGATGGGTGGCAAATATTGTCCCGGTCATGAAGAAAGATGGGAAAGTCAGGATTTGCATCGACTTCCGGGACCTTAACCGCGCGTGTCCAAAAAGATGATTTTCCCTTGTCTCACATTGATGTGTTGATCGACAACACAGCGGGGTATGAGACCCTCTCATTCATGGATGGATTTTCAGGATATAATCAAATTCGTTTGGCAGAAGAGGATCAAGATAAGACATCATTCACTACACCTTGGGGAACATATTGTTACGTGGTCATGTCGTTTGGGTTAAAGAATGCTGGACCTACTTACCAAAGAGCTATGATGGCCATATTTCACGACATGATGCACATATATCTGGAGGTGTATGTGGATGATCTATTGGTGAAATCAAGGACCAGGATGGAACATCTAAGGGTTTTGGCCAAGGTCTTGCAGAGATCAAGGGAGTTCCAATTGAAAATGAATCCGAAGAAGTGTGTGTTTGGTGTAAATTACTAGGCTTCATTGTGAGTAAAAGAGGGATGGAGATAGATCCCGACAAAGCTAAGGCCATCAGGGATATGCCACCTCCCAAGAATTTGAGGGAAGTCCGAGGTTTAATCGGGAGGTTACAGTTTATTCGTCGGTTTGTGTCTCAGCACTCACAAAGGTGTAGACCTTTCTATGAGTTGACCAAGCCAGGAGTGAAATTCCACTAGGATTCTAAATGCCAAAAAGCTTTTGAAGGGTTAAAGGAATATCTGGCTAGTCCACCCGTTCTCATTCCACCCAAACTAGAAAAACCTCTGATCCTCTACATCTCCGTCTTGGACGACTCCGTGGGAGGAGCTGTCCTCGCACAAGTTGATGAAGAAGGCAAGGAACGGGCAACCTATTACTTGTCCAAACTTCTCAATCCCTGTGAGCAGAAGTACACAGTCATGGAGAAAACCTGTGCTGCCCTCGTTTGGGTGGTGCAGAAATTGAAGCACTACTTCTTGGCTCATGAGGTCCACTTGATTACTCGCATGAACCATATCAAGTTTCTTCTGGAGAAATCCGTCCTTACTGATAGGCTAGCACGCTGGCAAAGTTTTCTTTCCCAGTTCGACATCACCTACATCCAGCAAAAGGTAATTAAAGGCTATGCCATAGCCGAGCATCTCACCCACCATCCTCTCCCCAAGTTTGACCCTGTCCAATCAGAGTTTCCAGATGAGGAACTAATATCCATCGCCCAATCCGACAAGCCAATGTGGACATTATATTTTGATGGAGCTCTAAATTCCCAAGGGAAGGGTATCGGCATTGTCCTTCTAACGCTTGAAGGCGTTACCATCCCAGAGGCATTTCAGCTCACGTTCCCAGTCACCAACAACATCGCTGAATACGAGGCTCTTCTAGCTGGCCTGGAACTAGCCCATTCTTTCTATATCACTGAGTTGCGAGTCGTGGGTGATAGTCAACTTGTTCTCCGCCAGATGCTTACCAAATATCGCACCCTCGATCCCAAGCTCAAACCCTATCAAGAGCTGGTCTCCGCCTATGCCAAATTGTTCACCAAGCTGATCTTTGTCCATGTTCCTCGCGAACAGAACATTCTGGCCGATGCCCTCGCCTCCTTGGTGTCATCCTTCAAATTTCCTTTAGGTGCATGGTTTAGATCCATCATTCTCTACAAGCGTCTTATCCCTGCCGTTCAGGACCCTTACCTCTTAAAGATCAAGGAACGAGTCCTACAGAAGATCCAGAAGGGAGAAATTCTTGAGAAGAGAGAGATCATGCTGGCAGAAGTCGAAGAAGAGCTGGCTGACGATGAGAAACCATGGTTCTATGAAATTGTCAAATATTGTAAAGATCAGTCTTATCCTGAAGGAGCCACCACAGAAGATAAGAAAGCCATAAGAAGGGTGGCTCAGAAATACACATTGGTTGGAGGTTTACTCTATAGGAGGAGCCTTACTGGCGTTCTGTTAAGGTGTCTTGACGACAATGAGGTTTGGAAATGCCTAGAAGAAGCACACTCTGGTGTGTGCGGTGGCCACGTGAATAGCCAGATGCTCGCCAAGAAGATCATTAGGCAAGGCTTTTACTGGCCCACTATGGAAGAGGATTGTGCCGTCTATGTCCGTAGGTGTGTCAAGTGTCAACTTCACGCCGATAAAATCCATTCACCATCTTCCTCACTTCATCTAATATCCTCCCCGTGGCCTTTCTCCATGTGGGCATTCGACATCATCGGTCCCCTAGGTGATCCCAATTCCCTCACCAAACAAAAATCTTTCATCCTTACTGCGACGGAATACTTCACCAAATGGGCCGAAGCCGAAGCTTACGCGGAAATCATGGCGTCAACAGTCTGCAAGTTCATCATGAAGAACATCCTCGCCAGGTTCGGCATCCCAAGCACAATCGTCACCGACAATGGGCCACAGTTCATTTCTCAGGACCTTCAGGACCTCTACAAAAGGTACGCAATTGCATTGCATCATTCATCACCTTATTACCCACAAGGTAATGGCCAAGCAGAGGCCACCAATAAAACATTGATCAAAATCATCAAAAAGACCTGCGAGTCCAGTAAGTTTTCAGACTAGCCAGAAAAACTTATCGAAGCTCTATGGGCCTATCGCACTTCAATCCGTACCCCCACCGGGCAGACTCCGTTTGCCCTTACTTATGGTATGGAAGCGGTAGTCCCGTACGAGACTCTGATCCCTTCTCTCAGGGTACAATTGGACGAGAAATTTTCCCTTGACGACCGTCGTAATTCACTCCTCACCCAGTTGGAATTCTTGGATGAGAAGTGGCTGGCCGCTGCCGCGCATGCGCGTGTGTATCAAAATAGACTCGCTCGCTTTTACCAAAAGAAAGTCATTGAGAGAAAATTCAAAGTCGGTGAGATGGTAGTAAAATGAATTTTTGTCAAACCTGGAGGGCCGCGTTCTAAGCTCCAACCCAATTGGGAAGGACCATTTGTAATTCAAGCCGTGTACGCTGGCAACGCCTACAAGCTAGTCAACGCCGAAAGGGACCGAGTTATCCCACCCTTGGAATGAGATTTATCTTAAAAAGTACTACCCTTAGCTTAGTGTCAAAAAAAAAACAAACAAAAAAAAATGACGAAAAGAAAGAAAACATCAAAAACAAAAAATATTGAAAATCACTAAAAATATGGAAAACTCAAAATGCCGATGCCTGGTGGTCACCATGTAGTTAAGTCCCTACATCCAACCTTCATGTTAGGATAAGGCCCATTAAGGCTTGGTAGGCACCGGGTCTTGGTTTGCCAAAACCGTGGAGATCCCTGTCCGGCCACGTCGGCCTATGCTTGCTCGAAGGAAGCCAACATGTACTCACTTATGTATTTTATCCAAAAAAGTTGGTAGCATCACCTACGGTGGGGCCTCATCCGGAAGATCTCCAGAAGTTGTAATCTTTATTCTTTTCTCTTCGACCAAATGAGACAGTCGGCGCCCTTAAAACGCTGAGCATGAGAAACCAAAACTCAAACCCCTTAAGACAAGAGTAGGATCCACTTCTTTGAGCATCGATCAGAGCACGAGAAGAGGGCAGTGTCCCCGCAGGCATACAAAAGGGAGCCCACAACGTCAAACGACTATATCTCCCTCGCAAAAGGAACACAAAATCAAAATCAAGAGAAAAGCCTGGTCGTGACCGTGCCTAATGCGATAAATAGAACCCCTCAAAGCAAAAGTCTCAATCCACAAAAGGGGCCATTGAATGTAAATGCTCGAGATTTAGTCCAAAATTATCTGAAAGGAGAGAGTTAATGGGCCCTTATTGGCTCGCCGGGTTAAAGATTTTGCCAGTCCTCTCAGGAGGTTTATCCCCTACACTCTTCCATCCTCCTCTAAAGATGAAAGCTCAATGGAGTTTCTGAAGGGTGAAACCCACCAGGGTCTGCGACCTTATTTTCATATACGCATACGGTTGTCTACTTTAAAAAGCAAAGGCTATCGCTGCGAAGGAGTCTCTGTGTTTCTGGCCAGTCAAGACCCCTGTCTACCAACTTGATGTCTCCTTATCTAACCTTGGGCTTAGGCCAATGCAAGCGCGTCACCTCTGGGTGCGACGGCGTCTGATTCCGGGTCAGCATCGCGCGGTTGGTCGTTAGGGTTCCAGGGTGTTCCATCATATACCATCTAGAGTTGTGAGGAAACAGACCTGGGTCGGGCAAATCATTTACCTTGAACACCTTTTGGGTGAATCCGTGTGATCAGAGCAACTGGGAGCCTAAGCATGGCATGACGGTATTGTCATCATGGTAAGTCTTAGCCGGCGGGATTATCATTCGAAGGGTCTAGAGGCCCAAATCAACCTAGATGTGCACTTAGGATACTTGGGAGGTTAGTAAGAAACCTCTGTTCTCACGAAGGTTAGGTGCCATATGGGTGCTCATCAGGTGTTAGCGACAAAAAAATGATAAAAAAAAGAGAAAACGTAGATATTTGGAAAACAAAAAAATTAGAATGATAACAAAGACAACAAAAGAAAAAAATGCCAGAAAAATAAAAAAAAATCATTTCGCATGATTACATTTGTATGCAACATTTCACTTTTAAATTCCGCTTGCATTAGTGTGCTTGTCTGTCACATTCATCATTATCGCATCTTTCCCTTGCCTTCGTTATTAAAGGCTTGTCCCCTTGACCCATTATCAAGGATAGTTGAAGTGAACACCTGCTTATTGAGCAAGGGGCCAAGTCAGAACAGAGATACTGACCTGTTTGTTTCAGTGATGCGTGCAGGGATTCAAGATAGCAAGAGTGAGATGAAAATCAAACAAAATCATACCTTTTATTCCATTCTTAAATAAGGAATTGTACATTAAGTTCCACCTTCTCTCTCTACATTACTTGTCCCGCCACTCTCCGGGCAAAACGCCCTCAAGGGTGCTACCCAACTACGAAAAGCGGTACTTCTACCGCTCTGTACACCTCTTCCCATTCCCACACCCCGGCACTGATCCGTGGGAGCAGCAAAGGAGCTACTGACACGAAAGCCACGCTCTCGTGCTGTTCGGTAGCGCTCCTCACCATCTCTCAGCCATTATTCAGCGAGGCCAAGGCTGGTTCGGAGTTCAAACAACTGGGCCTCCATGACCCTTCGCTCCTCCCTTTCAACCATTCTGTCGGCTCTTTCCCTCTCTGTGTCTCTTTCTCTCTCTGCCCATTCTCTCTCACGGTCTTCTCTCTCCAACTGGAGAGTGATCCTCAGCTCCATGGCATCCCTAGAAGAGTCGTCATCTGGACGACGCCGCAGTTCCTCCTCCAGCTCTACTATTCTGGCCTCCCTCTGCGCAGCATGGGCAAGAGACTCCTGCGTCTCCTTTTCCTACCAGATGTACCATCTCAGATATACGGCAAGACGTAAACAAGGAGAATTCAACACTGAGACTCTTACCTGTATTCCTTCTGCCTCCGCGGCACGCTGTGTGGCACGAGCGAGTTGCTCGTGAAGCAAATCAAGTTCTAAGGTAGGGATCCATAAGCTAGAGACGCCACCCACTCCCATCGCTGAGGAAGCCACGTCAATCTGGGCGCGCTATGATCACACATGCGATAGTTAGTGGCCGGACACCATGAATCTAAAGTCTTAATTAGGAGTGTGCTGATGTGACACCACCTTGGGGTGATGACCACAAGACAATATGACCCTTGGACCTAAGGTTGCAAGCAAGCAAATTGGCGATGATACCACTCGAGCGGCTCACTCGCTTGGTGCACACTTGTGCCCGTGGGCAACTAAACGATAATGGAGAGGGTCCGGGGTGGGACAATGATGCTCCGGTGCTTGGCAAGCTTGGGGAGAACCCCAATTGGGCCAGGGATGCCCACTCACGGGCGGCCGTCACACCATGGGTGTGGGTTGAAATGGCTCGCTCACAACTCGCCCGCGATGGACACTCACGTGTTCGACAATTTGGGCCGGGCCCTCGCTCTCCGTCCGACGCAGCAAAGCAAGAATACTAAGCTAAGCAAGTGATATTGACCAGGAAGGAAAGGGGGACCGAGGCTCACCTAGCCGGCGTGAAGACGCCAACTCCGGCCGAAGACGGGGGCGAGAGGGGAGGCAAGGGTTTGCGCCCGCAAGCCGCTTCGGTGTCGCTTCAAATCTGTGAAAATATTATTACATGAACTACACCTCTCGCAGGAGGGGGGCTCTTGGGGTGGGGGTTAGACTTATTACAACCAAGATTACCTCCACGCAGGGAGGGGCCTTCAGCCGGCCAAACGGGGTGGGGAAATTATGAAGAGAACGCCGACTCTCCAAGCTTCGTCGGTTCTGCCACTCTTCAGTTTTGCTGAACAGGTTGTCGATGAAGATGTTGCCACGGACTCAACTGAGCTCCAAATTTGATGAAACCGGTGCCAAAAGTTCCCTAGCTGGCCTAGGGTGATGCTTGAATTTTTTAGGAAGCTCTGGAACTCGGGGCTGATCAGACCGGCGACTGGAGCAGGACAGCAACACTCTACCTCTAACTGATGCAGAACTGATATAGTGGATTGCAGAAGGCACTGCGGTCGCTCCCGAACTCCAAATCGAACGAAACTGGACCTGCAGGGGGCAGACTGCACACTCCGGAGAAGAAATTCAGAACAAATAGCTCGGGCGAGCGATTGGCGTCGTTCCTTCTGCTACTGATGGAGGACTAGACGAAGAAGAATTTTGTAGAAGGAAGCGTGATCGAATTCCTCCAAGGTTGGCCGCTGAACGGCTTCCAAAATCGCTCTGGCCTTCAGTTTGGGACAGATTGCGCAGTCGTTGAAGATGACATTCCTCCGGACAGCTCCGAACTCGGATGCAGGCAGGAGTACCACCGTTGGAAAGAAGACTTGGAGACGATTCCAGCAATATAAGATATGCCACCGGGAGACTTCAGAGGAAGTCGTGGCTGCTACTGCAAATCACTGCTTTTCTGAAACCTGCAACAGGGACATAATAGGTGGAGGAGAGGGTGTGGGGAAGGGCATGAACAAGGGGTTATTTGGTGGATAGGGAAGGGGGGGGGGTGCGACCTTGGGTGGTTAGGGAGGTGGGGAGATGAAAGGGCACAGCCCAAGGGAGAGGGAAATTCAAAATTTGGTCTAGGGAAGGGCTCTTTCAGTCTTGGGGAGAGGGAGGGTTGCTTGGGAGAGTGGAAAGGTGCCTAGGAGAAGGGGTTTCCACCTAGGGGTTGGAGGGGGAATTGAATGAGTGCATGGGGAAGGGGAAGAGGCCTTAATGAGGGGTGAATGGGGAGGAGAGAGAATGAATTTCGAAATTGGGGTGGGGAGGAGAGAGAGAGGGGGCACAACCCACTTAGAGAGAGTGATAGTAAGAGAGAGAGAGAGAGGGAGATATTGAGAGGGAACTAGAAGGTGTGGAAATTTTCTGGATTCAATATTCAAGCATAATTGTTACAAATGAGAGAGGGGTGGGGATATTTATAGACCCCACACTTTTCCTAAGACCAAACTGACCCTGACAAACTAACTAATGACCAAACAGTCCAAGGGAGGGGCGCCCCTGGGCCTAGCCCAATGAATTGGGCCCATTAACCTATCAAACCAACATAATGACTTTAAGACTTAGGAAAATGACTTTCTAACCTACGTACATGACTCAATAAAGGGAAAATTACATGTTTAAGACTCAAATAAAAATAACAAAATTACATGACTCGACTCACAAACACATGAGGAACATAATGGCGTACACCGACGATCAATCCGAGCTTCAGAAAATGTGGAGGGGCAAGGGATGTCCCCATCATACCCCCGGGGTGGGGAAAACTCGACCCTGTCGAGTATGGGTCCACTGGGGAAGTAGCATCCCAAACGCAGTTCCGGGCGAACCTTGTTCTCCAAACTGGACCCATCTCCATAGCCGAGGAACGGTGCTTCCACTCGACAAAGTGGCTCGGACACACCCTTAGGCTGGCGAAGAGATCTTGCTTTGCTTAGTATTGCCGCCATGTGCTGACGTCGGGCTCTCGGGCTAGTTTGTGGTGGCACTCCGAGGGTGTCTCTCACAAGGATAGGTGTAGGCTCAAGACACTCACTAGGATCCACCGCGGTACCCTTAGAGGGTGCCGGATCCGCCACGTGGGAAGTGGGATGAATCCCAAAACCCATTGGTAAGTTCAACCCGCAAGCCGGGTGCCAAGGCCACTCGAAACTTGGCAAGGTCCAAGTCCTCGTGCCCTCAAATTGGAGGTGACCCTAGAGTAGAGCCACTCCAAAATCATCATCATCATCAAGTCGCCAACGTGGAATTTCAAGTGGCGCTCACGAGTTTTTGCCCACTTTTTGTAATTCTCACCGCTTTTTGCTTGATGCATGTTTTGATGCATATGCCATGTACTAAGATGCGGTGTGAGTGAGTAGTGCGTGGTATGCAAAGGTGGTCCAGGGCAACCACATGTAGACCTATCATGCATTGATGTTATGAAGACTTTGAATGTCTTGGGAGGACTGGGGCATCCATAGGTGTCCCTTTCATGTGTGAGTGTGATGAGTGCCCGGGGACCCGGACATCCATGAATGCTCCTAACATGCTTGAGATTTATGATGAATGATGGTGGACCATTACAACCAAATATTGACCACTCATGTTTTCTTCTTGACATGTGGGTGATATGAATGAATGGACCCGACTTTCTGATCATGTCAAGTGGGGTGGTATGCCTAAGCACATGCATTTCAATCCTAGTGATGACTTCTATGTGCATAGGTGTGGGGTGACCCTTGAGCTTCCATTCGTATGAGTCAAAGGGATCTAAGAAGGGAGACATCATGGAGTGGGGCCATCTATCAATCCCATTGTGTATGTTGCCTATGGTTAAGGCTTCTTTGGTGTAACCCAATTCTAGGAAGGGATGGTTTTGGGTTATCATGGGTGGTAAGGGTAGGGTAAGGTGGGTGGTGAATAAGGTGAGTGGATTACATTGAGATGTAGGCTCCCATAGAAAAGGGTCAAAGGGATCATGGTAAGGGTCACCTTGGTAGGGGTACTCTATGCTCTCAAAGTCCTCGAATGGTGAGTCATCCTTCTCAATAATTGGGCCAAGGTTGCTAATGGGTTGACCGATCAAAGCACTTGGGATCTTAATGGTTGGGGAGTGGACTAGGATAGGTTCTTCCTCCATGGGAAGAAGGAGGATGATCTCACTAGTAACTTGGCCATTAGTGTAGATGGAAGTGATGGAGCCAATGGAGGGATATGCTAGGCTAATCGTGTTAGTTTCGGATGGCCTTAAGGCTAGCATATTGGTCAAGTGAATTTGCCAATGTAGGTTGTTCACTAAGTCTCCCAAATCTGCCACACAATAGAAGTTTGATAAGTGACATGTGGCTGAATGGGAATGATTTGGGATTGATATCCCATGGGTAGGTGGCATGGTTGTGAACTAGGAATGGTGAGACCTTTCTTGAGCCATTGGAGTATGGACTTATCTATGGTGAGGTTGGGTGTCTCTAGAGGAGCTAGGCTAGAGGTGTGTGAATTGTTTGGCCTTTGGATTTCCTCTATGTTGGGAGGTGGATTCGGATGGGCATCCTTCTCCACATGGGTAGGTGTGTGGGTAGCAACTTCTATTGCTAATGGAGTAGGGGGATCTATGGTGGGTGGTTTGGTGATAGCTAGCGTATGACACACCCGGGGTGGTGAACAAGCATGGGCTTGGGTTGGGATAGGAAGGGGAAGTAGAGGAGGCCTAGGTTGGGGAAAGATTGGTGTAAGAAGTGGGAGGTGGGTTGGGTGAGGGGTTTTGGGTTGATTTGTTTTGGGAGATGTGTCCCTTTGTGGGGACGATGGTGGGTTTGTGGTGGTGGTCAAGGGGGCTTGTGGGGTACGGGTTTGGTGAGGGGTTTTGGGTTTGGGGGTGGTGGCCATTATGGGCCTAGGTGGAGGGGTGGACGCGGTGTCCACTTGGTTTTTAATGGTGAGGGTTGGATAAGTGGTGGTCACCATGGAGGGAATTGGGACGGTTAGGGGTCTCTTGTCCTTGGGATCGTTTGGGGTGGAAGTGGGGGCTAAAGGGGCTTGACTAGTGTAGGTTAGGGAAGGGGGGTTTGGTTGGGGTGTGGGGCCCTCATGGGGTTAGGTGGGGAGGTGGAGGCCTTGGACACTTGGGTTCTAGTGGTAAGGGTTTGGAAGGGTGGGGTTAGAGGAGTGGGAGTGCTCCTCGAGTTTTGGTAACCCGGGTAGGAGGGGGAAGGTCGGGGAGTGTAGACTTTCCTAAGTTCGGCTCTCATGTTCTCCCATGTGTTAACAGGCTCTAGCCTCATAACCCTCCTAAATTGTTCAATGAACTTCCACCTATCCTCGGCATGGTACACAAGTCGACTCTTGGCAAGGTAGATTTTCATGGGTTCAGTCATTGGATTCCTTTTAAAGTATTTGTCCATGTTTTCCTCCCACTCTAAATATGCACTAGGGTGGTATCCGTTAAAGATAAGGTCCTCAAATAGGACTTTGTCCAAAGGGGTGTCAATCGGACCTTTGCGGAGGGCCGAGTGAGATAGATGTGACTTACATGAAGTAGCCATGCTAGTGGACAAAAGAGATGCAACCGAAGACTCTAAATGCATATGAGCGTCCTAGGACCAACTTGATAGAGACAAGTTATGAACTTGCTCTGATACCACTTGATGTGACACCACCTATGGACCTATTTTGCAAGCATTCAAGTTTGAGCGGCGGACTCACACTAGCGAGCTCACCCGTATGGCGCACACTAGTGCCCGATGGCGACTCGGCGATGTTGGAGAGGGTCCGAGGCGGGACCTTGAGGCTCTAAAGGTTGGCTAGCTTGGGGAGAACCCCAAATGGGCCTAGGATGCCCAAATCATGGGCGGCCAACACACCAAGGGTGTGGGTTAAGTGGATTCACTCTCAACTTGCCCGCGGTGGTCACTCACGGTACTAGCAATTTGGGCCGAGCTCTCACTCTCCATCCGACGAAGCAATAGCAATAATACTAAGCTAAGCAAGTGATATTGACCAGCAAGGAAAGGGGGACCGAGGCTCACCTAGCCAGCGTGAAGACGCCAACTCCGACCGAAGACGGGGGCGAGCGGGGAGGCAAGGGTTTGCGCCCGCAAGCCGCGTCGGTGTCGCTTCAAATCTGCGAAAATATTATTACATGAACTACACCTCTCGCAGGAGGGGGGCTCTTGGGGTGGGGGTTAGACTTATTACAACCAAGATTACCTCCACGCAGGGAGGGGCCTTCAGCCGGCCAAGCGGGGTGGGGAAATTATGAAGAGAACGCCGACTCTCCAAGCTTCGCCGCTTCTGCCACTCTTCAGTTTTGCTGAACAGGTTGTCGATGAAGATGCTGCCACGGACTCAACCGAGCTCCAAATTTGATGAAACCGGTGCCAAAAGTTCCCCAGCTAGCCTAGGATGATGCTTGAATTTTTTGGGAAGCTCTGGAACTCGGGGCTAATCAGACCAGCGACTGGAGCAGGATAGTAACACTCTGCCTCTAACTGATGCAGAACTGATACAGTGGATTGCAGAAGGCACTGCGGTCGCTCCCGAACTCCAAATTGAACGAAACTGGACCTGCAGGGGGCAGACTGCACACTCTGGAGAAGAAATTCAGAACAAATAGCTCGGGCGGGCGATTGGCATCGTTCCTTCTGCTACTGATGGAGGACTAGACGAAGAAGAATTTTGTAGAAGGAAGCGTGATCGAATTCCTCCAAGGTTGGCTGCTGAACGGCTTCCAAGATCGCTCTGGCCTTCAGTCTGGGACAGATTGCGTAGTCGTTGAAGATGACGTTCCTCCGGACAGCTCCAAACTCGGATGCAGGCAGGAGTACCACCGTTGGAAAGAAGACTTGGAGACGATTCCAGCAATATAAGATATGCCACCGGAAGCCTCCAGGGGAAGTCGTGGCTGCTACTGCAAATCACTGCTTTTCTGAAACCTGCAACAGGGACAGAATAGGTGGAGGAGAGGGTGTGGGGAAGGGCATGAACAAGGGGTTATTTGGTGGATGGGGAAGGGGGGGTGCGACCTTGGGTGGTTAGGGAGGTGGGGAGATGAAAGGGCACAGCCCAAGGGAGAGGGAAATTCGAAATTTGGCCTAGGGAAGGTCTCTTTCAGTCTTGGGGAGAGGGAGGGTTGCTTGGGAGAGTGGAAAGGTGCCTAGGAGAAGGGGTTTCCACCTAGGGGTTGGAGGGGGAATTGAATGAGTGCATGGGGAAGGGGCCTTAATGAGGGGTGAATGGGGAGGAGAGAGAATGAATTTCAAAATTGGGGTGGGGAGGAGAGAGAGAGGGGGCACAACCCACTTAGAGAGAGTGATAGTAAGAGAGAGAGAGAGGGAGATATTGAGAGGGAACTAGAAGGTGTGGAAATTTTCTGGATTCAATATTCAAGCATAATTGTTACAAATGAGAGAGGGGTGGGGCTATTTATAGACCCCACACTTTTCCTAAGACCAAACTGACCCTGACAAACTAACTAATGACCAAACAGTCCAAGGGAGGGGCGCCCCTGGGCCTAGCCCAATGAATTGGGCTCATTAACCTATCAAACCAACATAATGACTTTAAGACTTAGGAAAATGACTTTCTAACCTAGGTACATGACTCAATAAAGGGAAAATTACATGTTTAAGACTCAAATAAAAATAATAAAATTACATGACTCGACTCACAAACACATGAGGAACATAATGGCGTACACCGACGATCAATCCGAGCTTCAGAAAATGTGGAGGGGCAAGGGATGTCCCGATCATGTGCGCTGTACACCTACCGAGGCACTCCGGGGTTCACGTGTGTCACCCAATTGTTGCTCCCACTCTACCAGGCGAGATCGCAAGTTCGCTATCATAGTGTCACGGACATCCTGTAGTCATCGGAGTCAGCATTTCCATGAATAAAACCAAAGGAGGGAAAGAAGAGAAAAGGGGGGACCTACCTCCACAAGTCTCCGGGGTTGGAGCCGCTCTGCGTACATTATCTTATACAGACGCAGATAGTCTTCACTATCCTGTGCATGTGATTCCATGATTGTGCCGCCCCGTTGCCAATCCTCAGACTGTTCGGGGAACCGCACACGCCAATCAATGCAGGTTGCCGGTCCCCGCGTCTTTCTCCTGACACGAGGTGGCGCAGTCGTATCCACCCATTCCTGAGCCAGTCCTAGAGTCCTCATAACCAATCGTAGCTGGAGCGGCTCGATTTCATTCTGGTAGTGCATCCACAGTTCCCGTCCGAACCGGGCACGACTTGTTAGAACCCATGGTTGGTCGACGTCAACCATGCCTGAGTAGGGTCTCCAGTTTACCTAAGTTAGGTTGTACATACCCGTTTAGCTGGTCAAAACCAAAAACCAAAAAAAAAAAAACAAAATGAAAATAATTCCAAAAAAGAGCTCATCATTGCTGCAGGGAACTCCTGTTTCTCCCGCCTTAGCACCATCAGTTGGTAGGTTAGGGGTGCCGCACTCATGATGGGTTTCCACCGCCTGGCTAGCGGCACCGTCACTGGTCACCAATCTCGAGCGCTCCCCATCGGGAGGTAATAATAGCTCCACAGCTGCTTTAGCGCATGTCATTAGTACCTTAAGTGGGCTATCACAAAAACAAACAAAAAATACAAAAAAAATACAAAAAAAAAAAATACCTGGATGAATGGTGTGAAACCACTCACAGTCATCTCACGGTCCGCCTCTTGGAACAGACCTGTAAATAAATGCGCCAGCATGGCAGCTCCCCAGGTATAGTGCCCCACTCTTTCAAGGTCTGATAGCAGCTCCAGGAAACGATAATGGATACCATCTCCCTTCGAGCTCAGTATCAATCTTCCTAGTAAGAAGAGGAGAAATCTCCTCAAATCCATGTTGGATCTCTCACGATTGCCAAAATCTGTGCAGTACACAGCACGACATCCTCTTTCCATCCTTTCCATGAATTCTTCTGAGGACTCATCGTCCCGTCGACGAGTATCAGTTAGCCCTAATGCCTCCATGATAGATGCCCTGGTTACTGACCTGTTCTTCCGACCATCTAAGTCCAAACCCAGTAGCTTCTGGGCACCTTCTCGGTAATCTGCATATGTGACTCTAGTCACTGCCTTGCCATCTACCTTGAGGCTCGTGATTCGGACCACATCCTCCAGACTGGGCACCATGTGCCCCCATGGCATCAGGAATGCCCGACTTGTTGGGTCCCATCTTTCGCACAAGGCTTGGATAAGGGCCAGGTCGAGTTGGATCGGCTCGATCCGAAGAAAGGCACCAAATCCCATCACGTCTAGCCTGGCCTTCTGAAAATCTGGGAGACCCCTGTATGCGGCCACTGCTAACTCCCATGAAATGTGTGATTTCATCACACTCTGTGCGTGCATAAGAAATGGAGAAGGGTGTTGTCAAGAGGAAGGAAGAAAGAATGAGAAAGGGGGGGGGAAGCTCAGCTTACGAGTTGTGATTGGGCCCTTTCGCTGAAGTGCCCTTCGAGGTCCGAGAGCCTCCTGGAACTGCTACCACTGGACCTGCTTCTCTTCGAGGAATGGGAAGATTCGCCCTCCATGCAACTCTCAGAATTGTGAACTCCTCCTCTCCCATGAGAACTTGTGCTCCTCGAGTTAGCTCTCGATATACCTGGGAGAATAAAAGAGACAGGAATTTATAGAAATGGAAGGAGTACGGGCCAAGATTGCCTCCATCACCTTTAACGATAGCCCTCACAATAGGGCGCCTCCCTTGCGGCCCCATGAGTCACTTCACCACCCGCACAAGGTGATGGATCGGACGGTGTAATATGATGACCTGCTCCCTGTGGCGCCCTGTCATAACGTGGAGGCCATCTGCAAAGTTTAAAAAATCATCCGGGAGAAGTGGCCTAAGCTGTCATCATTGACCTTGACGACAGATTCCCGTGAAAGAATAGTCGCAGCAAGATGCCATCCTCCGTCTAGGGCAGGATGTCGGCAGACACATCACATGAGAACAATACAAAGAAGCGTAGGGAAGAAGGGATGCGCAAGAAAACAAACAAACAACAGAAAATCAAATCACTCATAAGTCTACATAAGCTATCACAAACATCACAATCATAGAGAGGAGGCGGGTCCACTGACTCACCAACTCTCGACATCATCTTCATGCTCATCCCTCTAGGCATCCCTCTCCTCTCCCCCTAGGTGAGGATCCCTCGGAAGCCTCCTGGACCCCTGTGCAGCGCTCGCCTCACCTCGTGGCGCCTGCTCTACAGCAGTGGCTCGCTGCTCCTCCTCTGGCGTGGCGAGGAAGCCACCAGCAGAAAAGTGTCCGGACCGGCGAAGTAGCGCCCCTAACTCTCGTGCTCTCTCGTAGCGCGTCTCCATCGCTCCTAACCTCTGCGCCATAACCTGAAGGCCTAGCTGAAGCTCCCTCACTTGGGCCTCCAAGGCCTTCTTCTTGGCCTAGTCTCGCTGTCGCTCGGCCCTTCTCTCCTCTCTCTCTCTCTCTCTGCCTCCCTCCTCGTCACCTGGAGAAGGACCCTTAACTCTAGAATGTCTGGAGAGGGCCTCCCCTCACCTCGACGCTGCAGCTCTGCCACAGCTGCGGCCCAGGCATCACGCTCCTCTTCAGCACGAACCGCGCGGGCCACTGCACTGGCAAGTTGGTCCTGGAGGGAGGCGATCTCCAAAAAAAGAGCCTGAGGATTGGAGGACGATCCACCAGCCATCCCAACCATCGTTTCCTGCTGAGTACATAAAAAATAGATAGACAATGGCCATTGGTTAAAATCTGGAATTTCATGGCAAAAATAAAAATTTTGAGGCCCTATTCTCACCTCCGTCCGTCTCCCAAGATGAGGAGCCCCCGCTCGGTCCCCCCTCCGCTGCTGCAGGAGGCCGCCACTGCCCTGCACCAGTGCGCTCCCTTGTTATCCAGGGGAATGTACGCGCCGATCCTCGAGCTTCGCCTTGCCGCAACTCTCCTTCCTGACACGGCTCGGCTCATCCGCGCTCGCCCATTCGTCAGCCAAGCCCGGGATTCTCACCGTACCCTACATCAAAGAAGGAGGTCCATGTTTGCGACGGGTTTTTTTCATCCGACCGTCTTGTCGTTTTGTTTTATTTTTATTTCGTGTATATATGTGTATATGTACATATATACGTGTCTTATTTCACGCATCGATCAACCAATTAACTAACCGATAATTAACTGACTGATTGACGACGCGGGCGTGCCAGTCACATGAGTGATAATTTTATGATGCGCTCATTCTGACCCGTGTCGGGCGAATGCGAGGTTCGGTCGGGACCAGCAGTCCGCCATACCATAAAGGCTATGGCGTTAATTACATCCCCCACGAGGAGGGAACACCTTTGATTAATTGCCGAGATAGCGGGCTGTCAAAGCCAGAATGAAAAGAGCTACATGGTGACCATGACGAAGGCATGCAGGATGCATTTATTTATCATACAGGGGATGCATAGTTCATCGAATTATGGACCCTTGGTACGTGGCGGAGGACGTAGGTCCAAAGACCACCATCGCGCATAGCGGAGGCTTCTGGTTGGGCATAACCCGACCTTCTATCAACACCATTTAATATACCCGAGGGTCGATGCAGACATGCACGAGGAACTGTGATATGCGAGCTGTAATAACGATGTTGTAACACAAATTCGGCAGCATGCCCCCTCCCTTTGGACTATGCCAAATGGGAATATAGGACATCCATCCACGGAGAGCCGGAATGGAAACCAAAAGAGAGTCGGGCGTAGCCCTGGGTCCGAGAAGGATCCAAATATAACGGGACAGTGTGCACCATTGCGCCATTCATTAATATCCCCCTCGAAGAACCATTGGAGGACATGCGGTGGCAGAACTCCGAGGGCCAGCGGGGTGACATAAGAAACGTCGGATTCGATGTGATGTAGGGGTGAAACCCTCCCAATTAATGTATCCCCCATGGACCTGGGTGAAGAACCCTAGTCCCCTCGTGAGGTAACGGGGGTTGACATGGCAGCTGATAGTGGCAAAATATTGAATTTAGGCTATGTTTGGGTTTAGTGAAGAGGGGAAAACATCAGATATTCAGATGACAACCAACACCGAGGTGAGACGGCACAACGATGGAGTCGGCGCGAAGGCCAAACGTCACGGCATGCTCCCGACGCGATGGGAGAATTGGGGGTAATCGGCACGAAATGAGTTTGAGGGGTAGTCGGCACGGCAGTAGTCGGCGCGCCAAGGCTGGGGCATTCGGCGCCCCCTCCACCCGGCGCGGGTTTGACGCCGGGAGGCAGTGGCACCGGGGAATAGTGGCGCCGAGAAGCAATGTTTTGTTGATTTTGCCAAAGGTATTGTGAGGTTTTCTTCGCCCAGTGGGAATTTCAGGGTGATGAACGGATAGGAATGGAGGGTGAGGATGACTCCACTCACGAGGGGGGGTTTCCAAGGAGACCACCAGTTACGGGATATATTCCCTGTGATGTCAAGATGCCATGAGATTACACAGCTCAAGCCCTCGCCATATCAGGGGATTAAATACGTGCTTCCGATGAAACATCGTGCCATATTATGGAGTAAAGCTTCGGGCAAATTTTGGAAGCATCTCCCCTTATTTTGGGAGCATGCTAGGAGAATACTATGGGCTATCCACTCACGAGTGCCGGAGTAGAAACCTAAATGAGAGCCGGGCGTAGCCCGTGATTCGAGGGTCTGGATCATATAAAACCTCATCCCCTGTGTTGTAATATCCCCAATGCAATCCATCGGAAAGCCTACAATGGCAGGACTCCGTGGTTTAATGGGTTACAGAATGTAGGGGGAGAATTAACCCCCTTTGATATAGCTCCCGTGATGCCAAAGGGAAGGACAATGCACACCCATGAAGGTAGGACATAATGGACGAGGTCTGTATGGCTCGCCGTGGTGACGAAGGCATCAGGATGGCCAGACGATGTGAGGGTATCAATGCAGAGAAGAGGGATGGTTTCGGCACACAAGCTAAGTAGGCTCGGCACGATAGGGGGGGTCCAACCGGCGTGGGGAGCCCTCGGCGCGAAACTCACGCCGGGAGATGCCGGCGCCGGGAGGCTTTCAGCAGGGGTTTTAAGGAGGTCTTCGAACAGGGTTTCGAGAGTTGCTCAGAGAGGGGTTTAATCTCGACTGTTTTGGATGATCGGAGGGGGGAAGACTTTGGGGGAGAACCTTTCCTCTGGGCCTCATTGGGAGCAGAATCACGGACGGAAATCCCTGAACCACGTCCCCCTTTTATTTCACATACGAGGAGCCATGAGATAGACTGTCTCAGGCCCTCGAAATGTGGCTAGAGGGGGAGGTCATAAATAATGGTAGCGAAGATGCTTCAGCAGAATTAGAAAACCAAACGATAAAACACGCCTAGTTATCAATATCCTTAGCATATAGCGAACCTCGGATGCAGAGATAGAAAGCAGAAGGTAATGAAAGGGCGGAATTCAACCCATTCTCTCATTCTTTATTTCATCCAGACGACTTACACGCATGCTACTTAAGAGAAAGAAATCTGACTCAACAGAGAAAGAAATCTAGGCTTAATCCCTGAAAGCAGGGTTACATTGGCATTCGATGCTATTGAAGCAAAGATGCTAGAAATCAGAAATACAGAGAGAAAAATTCAGACAGATAGGGAGGGGAAAGAGAAGGAGCTGCAGCTGCACGGCACTCCCACCTGGATCCCTCTTCGAGCCTCTACCTCTCTCCCTTTTTCCTTTCTTCAGCTTCTTTCAAGGGCTCTCGAGCTCTCTCCTTCTCTTCGGTGGCTAGGCACTCCCTTTTCACTCCTCTTTTCCTTCTCCCGCTCTGCTTCTCTTCTTTTCTTTTTCTTCGCCTCTTCTCTTCCTTTTTTTTTCTCTCTGTTCGATCTCCTCCTTTTTTTTTCATTCGAAGGGCAGGCTTCTTATAGAGGCCAGGCCCTCATCCTTTCGGCATGGACTTCCCGGCGCGCCAGGATCGTCCTCCCGGCGCGGCCATCATCGGCACGTCCCATCTCATATTTGGGCTTGGCCCATTTTCTTGTCATTCGGCCCATTCGACCCAGGATCCACTTGGTGGACTTTTTTCAACAATGGGATTCTTGATATATGTATATATTAAGACTCCATGGGACTGTTTACACCTTGCATTCACAAACGTGTGCGAGGCACTGTACATCCCGCTTCAGGAGTATCGGAGATGTCTGAACATCCATTTCAGCAGGCAGATGGTTGCCTGATTGTTGGTATAGTTTTATCAGCCTGACTATCTGAATGACAGTAGTACTGGACAGTGACCTAGCCAAAGACGGCTTTAGTCGAACAACATAATAGGGGTAGTGGGTTTCTTCTATTCAGACTTTTAGATCTCCCAGGGATGGTACGTGAGCTGTGCCCTCGACTGATCTTCAGAACTGTGAATCTGCTATGATCTCTGCTGACATATTTTAGGTGCCAACAAATGCCCCCCACCCGTAGGTGGCATGAGCGAAGCATGAGTGACACGGGACATGCGAGTGTACATCACGTTCACACACTGCGCTTCATGGTCTCTTCAGGTCTGCTCCTGTGCATTGGCTATTCTTTTGACTCTGAGTCTTCATTCTGCTTTGCGTGACTTCCATGCTTTACAAGTAAATTTGGATGAACACCAGCATTTTTGGCTTGATCTGTTGGTTACATCACCCCTGGTGGGCTAATCGGCACCATAGACGCTCCCGATACACTCATATCGGCGCGGTGAGCCTTCGGCGCGGGAGCCCTTGGCGCGAGAGCTGTCTCGGCGTGGGAACCTCTTCGGCCTGGCAGCTCTCGACGCGCTGCTCATCTCGGCGCGCCTTTTGGCGGTTCTTCCTCTCGGCGCGGTGAGTGTCTCGGCGCGCCTTCTTCCTCCGGCCTTTTTAGGCGTCGGGCGAGAGGAGAAAGCTCATTTTTTCATGAGCTTTCTCTTTCTTCACCTTCCTCTTCTTCTGTTTTACCAGATCGATCGGCGTGGAAGCCTTTTCCCCCCGGGGATTTTCATTCGGGACTCCGTTCCTTTTTATTGCGGAGTCACCCCCTCCTGGTGGGTGCTCTCCTATTTGAATTCTGGGCATACCCCGGATAAGGGGAGATGCTGTCAAACTTTTTCTTGAAATTCTCCTTTCTATTTTCATCTTCATATCATCTTATTATTTCCTTTTATTGGTTTTGTGTCTGCAGCTCGCTGGAAATGGCTTCATCTTCTAGCCGCGTTGCCTCCGGCACTGCTGATGTTGACTCTTCTCCTCAAGGCAGGGCTTCTGGTCCCGTTGTGACTTGGAGGAATGTTGGACAGCTAGACCGGGGACTTGGGAGGATTGCCATAGTCGATGAATCCTCTGGCTCCGAAACAGATACAGTATCCGCCTCTCGCATTGTGACTGTCGAGGGAGGACTGGACTTCAATCGCGATGACGACTACCGTGCGGACTTCCCGAAGGATCGTCACCTCGCGCCCTTCATCTGTACCTTCAACGTCTCTGGGAAGAGGGACGTCATGCTGGCTCGGATGGTGGAGCGGGCCATGTTGCTAGACCGGGACAGCTTGAAAGGTTCTGTGTATCGTGGCAATACCATCTACCTTCCGGGGGAGCGGCGCAAGTGGGACGCCGTCTTAGGGGTAACAGAGCTGGAGGCAGAGCTGAAGATGCTAACACGGGCCCCGGAGTTCACACCAGCCAGGTGGGACAACACCATAGGTCGGGTTAACAGGGAGAAACCTGGCTACGGTTTATTCTTGGCGCCCATCAAGTGGGGCTATAGAGAGGAACCGTTTGTGCTGAACTGCTTGGCTGTTTAGTTCAAATTTCAATTGGCAGCTGGGTGGTTTGCAGACACGAAGGTGACAGATGCTCATCTCTTTCGTGTAGGGGCAGTGGAATTCACAGAATATGTTCTGAAAGAGTATGCGCCGCTACTGGTCATGGCCGGGGTGTACCACAGTGTGTATGCATCCCGCTTCAGGTATCCCATTTCAAAGGGACTGTGCTGCGGCATGTTCGAAGTATTTTGCCCGCAGTTCAACACTTTCTATACAGCAGAAGGTGAGACCTCTCTGGATCTTTGGAGCCTATCACAGTTATCGAGCCTGCCGATTAACGGAGAGCCCTATGAGGAGGTCTGCATTCATGACGTTATCAAGGACGAAACAGACGGCGAAGGTGAATATTACTTCGGCTATTCTTACCTGTACTTGATGAAGGCATACCGATCCCTCTGCCTGATGCTGAATAGGGATCCTCGAAGGGATACCAGCCCCGGGAGAAGAGTAGTAAACTGAGAGTCCGAGTAGAACATTGGATTCAGTATTTCTTCGGAGGCCCTTTGAAGTACAGCGAGTTCCCTCACGTAGCTCCTGTTGCGGGTAAACCCAGCAGGCCACCTAAGTTCAAGTCAGAGCTGCCTGCTTCTCTTCGGGGGATAAGCCGCGGGGGGCCGAATCCGATGGGGGTGGATCCCCTTACCCATTGTGCTGCCTACCTTACCTTCTGGCTGTGTACTTTTGCCCTCCCGCAGGGGGATGAGACAGTTATTCGGCCGGAGGCAATATACCCGGCTTGTCAGATGGCTTGAGGCATACGGCTTGCAATATGTCCAGCCGCACTATGCCTGATTTACAAATCTATTGGAGATATTCATAGGCATCGGATCCCCCGCTCTTTCCGAACGGTGGGGCCGTTTCATTTTTTTAATGCCTAGGTGTGCAACTTATTTCCGGAGCTAGCTCCCCAGACTTTACAGACAATGACATTGTATCCCCGAATGCTGGAGTTTGTAAGTGCTGAACCGCGTCCAGTGTCCCAGCAACTCTTCTCCATTCGTGGCCGACTGGCAAGGGTTCCAATGGATTCAGTGGGGACTATCCACTTTTGGAATCTAGCTGCACATTCATCTCCATTAGTGAACCGTCAGCGTGAGTGTAAGCTCGAGGCAGTGGAGACTTTCACACACTTCATTTCGGGCAACACCGTGACCCGACCAGTCTTGGAGCCTGAACTCATTGACTGGGCTTTATCAATTCACCCCAGTGTTTTAGCATTCAGAAAGGGGGGCGCAGTTTATTTAGAACCCTACTATCCCTTTAGGTTCGGTCGGAATTTCGGCTACGATCAGCATATTCCGCCTTCGGTCGCCCTGTTTCCTTTAGACAGCAGGTCAAAGCATGGCTCGACCGTTGTGGCCGAAGGTCGCTCCTGGTGGGACTATTTTCACCACCGGGACGCCAATACTTTCAGAGTGCTGATGCCGAACCGAGTCCCCCGGGTCACTCCAGAGTATGTAAAATGGTGGAATGCTCACACGAGCTTCTACCGCAATGCCCGGATGACATGCTGGGATGTGGCTGAGCGCACCTTTCTGAGTCAGCAGCCTGGGCCCGTTTTTGACATTGACGAAGCCCATCTGAAGAGGTTATTTTCCCACCACCCGAAGGAGGCAGAGACATACATAGCGAGCAGAAAAGCCATCAAGGAGGGAGTGGCTGAACCACTGATACCCGTGCTTGCTGACATAAGTGAAGATGCTTTTACGCAGAATTTAGAACACCTGTGCCAGATTGGTGGTTCCCGCCTGGAGCTTCAGCAGTATCCGTTCCCTATCGAGGAGCCGCTCTCCAAAGCAGTTTCATGGATGTGCGAGGTGGATCGCTTTTGCCCGTGTCGGGCGTTTGTTAATAGAGAGGACAGAACCCCGACATACTATCAGCATACATCTTGGCTGTTCGTCCTGATGAGCATCCACGGACTGACCCTTGAGAGTCCCGTAGCTAGTGTTCTGGACAAGCCTCTATTCGTATCTTTTCATTATGCCGATGTCTGGGCTTTGACCACCTTGGCCTATATCATTGTATAGCTTCCCACGGACATGCGGACCTGGCCGACCTGGTCGACAAGCGCAAAAAGATCGGCGACGTCTGCTGGCTTGTTCGGGAGGCTGCCTCCCGCAGTAAGGAGGTGGCTTATCAGTATTGGCCACTCTCATCTTTTTACAAGGGCCGGGCAGGTAAGTGCTCTTCCGTTGACATGTAGATCAGTTTGTTGCTCAGCTCCGTCATAATGGCATGTCCTTCATTTGACAGACCATCTGGACATCAAGCAGCAGGGGCTTTATAGAAAAATCATCTCCCAGGCACAGAAGCCTGAATATTTTGAGGTCCCTGCACCAGCGCCGACTACTACTCCGCTACCGCCTGGCAAAAAGAGAGCGGCTTCTGCAATGAAAGTTGCAATAGGCCGAGCGAGGAAAGCTCGGAAAACTTCTTCCAAGCGGCCTTCGACTGACGCGGCTGAGACTCCCCTGCCCGAGGTGCCATCATATGAACAGTTTGCCGCTCGGAAAGAAGCCACTCAGCAAGCAGCTGAAGGTGACATCATTTTCCCTGTACGGTATAAAGGAATGCCCTTTTCACGACATTTTCATTCTTCTGACGTCTTCTTTGTATAACTTCAGCTCAAGGAGCGGCTGACACCACATGTGCTGAGGAAGCCGCCCTAGAGGTCGGAGAGATAGGGCCTTCCATCATAGCCCCGGCAGGGGTGACCGAGACGGCTGCAGCTGCAGGGGAGAGTCTCCCCACTGTTGAGGAGGATGTCAGACTTCCTTCTCCTATGCCTGCCAGCGAGGCTGAGGGTGAGCTGCACAATTGTGGTTCTTTAGGTTCCCCTTTTTATTGAGCTTTCCATCCTACCTTATGCACTTGTTTTGTTGTGATGGCAGGAGTGGTCAGCATGGCGGTTAAGGTGCCTGTTGTGGAAGCTCCTTCACAGCCCGCGGGACATAAGACTGTGCTGAAGAAGTGATGAGGACATCCCACGACACTCGCTATGGCTCGGGTCGCCTGCACACCCTTGATTTGGTCGACTCATTCTCATCTTATGTATCTTCCTTTTATTGAGTCTTATCATATGTAATTTTCCTTTTATTGGGTCATGTCGCATGTATTTCCTTTTATTATGTCATGTTGTACTAGTCCATTTGCCCTATTTGGTCTAATTGGGCCCTAATACCTTAGTTTGGGCCTATTGGACTGAGTCTAGGACATGTTTGGTCTTTTGCCTTAAATGGCAGGGTTATTTTTATCTTGTAAAGATGGGTTGCCTATAAATAGCCCCCATCTCCCTCCATGTACTCACTTTTGATGAAATATTAAAAACTACTTCATTCCACCTCTCAAGATCTCTCTCTTTTACTCTCTCTCTCTCACTCTCTCTCTCATTCTCTCTCTCCCCAAGGGGAGTTCGACCCTCTCTCTCTCTCCTCCTTCCCCTCACTTACTCCAACCCCCAACCACCTCCACTACCTCACCCACCTCCATTAAGGCCCTCCACTTCCCCATAGCCCCTCATTTACTCCCCCTCCTTGTCCCAAAGCAACTCTTCCACCTCCCAACACAATCCCCCCACTTCCCCACACAAATCCCACCCCTCCCAAGGCCAATTTCGAATTTGAACCTTCCCTCCATTGCCTTGGCCGCCCCATACCCCTCCCCCTCAAGCCAAGTTCGCCCCCACCCTCCATTCACACTCCCCCTCTCTCTTGTGCACACCCACCTCTCCACCTCCACCTCCAGCAGCTCCAGCCAGGTTCGCCATCACCCCTGCTCCCCTCAGCCCTCCAGCAACCTTCCTCCATATCCCACAGCCCACAGCCACCCTCCCCTTGCTAAGTTACCCCACCCCAACACCATTTGACACCATAAGATTGCGGCTACATCAACAGTTCGTTGGCAGCAGAGTTGGGTCCTGAAAGTCGCAACATCTTCGGCCGATCCCTGATCTTCCTGGTGTCAAGGCCTACATCTATGGAAAGGTCTTCCAGAGAGCTTTCCAGGCGAGGTGGTTTCGTCGGCATCCGAGCTCTGAGCTGTCCGCGGCAACCATTCTCCCTCGACTGCGCAGGGCTTCTCAGGCCAGGAACCAGAACGACAGAGCAGGCTCTCCCACGACGAACCTTGAAGGAACCAGCCTTCAAGGTCTTCTACAAAGATCTTCCTCCCCCTGTCAGCGTCCAGGAACAGAAGGCAGAACCCCGTTCGGCATCCGACAACCAGAGATCTCAATTTTCTACCACAACCACGCCGATCTGCCTCCTCACAGTCTGCACCGACCACCGTCCACTCCTCTGGACACTCAGCTCATCTCCGACATCAGAAGACTTCCCCGTTTGTTTTGCTGCAAAGTAGACTCGTCCACGGTTCCGACGAGTCTGGCGGTGCTAGATTTGGAGCTCAGGAATTGTCGTGGCAACTTCTGCAACCTGCTGTTTCAGATCATGTTCGGCCAGAGACCAGAACTGCAACCACCTTCTAGTCACCGGAGCAGCTAGCCCCCAGATCGGAACGTCGCCGAAAAATTCAAGCCTTTCCCCTCTCCAGAAAGGAAGCTTTTGGCGCAAGTCTCGTCAGATTCTGAGCTCGGTGGAATTATTGGCAGCATCGACATCGATCCTCTATCCTGAAATACAGAAGCTAGGCAGAATCGGCGAAGCTCGAAAAGTCGACTCTATCTCGCTCATTCCCCTCCCCGCTTGGCCGGCTGAAGGCCCCTCCCTGCGTGGAGGTAATTTTTGGTTGTAATACATTAACCCCCACCCCAAGATCCCCCCCTTGCACGGGGTGTAGTGCTGTACCTCTTCGCATTTTCAGGTCAAGCTCCATCGCCGCGGCGATCGGGTGTATACCCTCGCCTCCCGGCACGCCCTCGTCTCCGAACGGGATCGGTGTCTTCACACCGATCAGGTGAGCTTCTGATCACACCCTTGTAGCTTCATTTCTGCAAATGTAGTATTGCCTTGAATGCCCGTCGGACGGTAAGAGAGTGCTCGGACTTCACTTTAGGCAATATCGTGCCCACCGCGGCCCGTGAGTGAGTGCCACCCAACACCCCGTCTTGCGGGCCAGCCACCCAAAAAGTTGGGTCTCCTAGGCCCATTGGGGGTCAGCCATAGCATTGTAAGTCCATTAGGACAATTGGGTCCCGCCTTGGACCCTCACCATCATCTCCCGGATCCACCGGGTGAACGTGAGCCGTGTGGGCAAAAATCGTCATTGTGAGAATCATTGAGCGCTTGTATGCTTGCGGGTCTAAGTCCTAGGGTCATCTCATCATATTTAGTGGTCTTTGGGCTGTGCCACATCAAGTGGTATCAGAGCGGTCATAGGCTTGTCCTTACAAGTCTAGTCTTGGGTCACACTAAGTTTTTTTTAGGTGCACTCGCACACCCTTGCATAGCCCACCCAACTTTGCATGACCACTCGTAGTGGAACTCATTATCAAGACAATTCATCTTCTTCCAATAACACCATGAATCCCAATTCCCACGGTGACCGGTTCACCATGTCCTTTAGCTTCAAAGTAGTCCTACCCCACAACAAAATCACCACTGTGTTCCTTGATGAGTACCAATCGGGAAATTATGTCTCCCAAACTCTTGTGAACTCCTTATCACAAGAAGGGAAAATTGTCATCCATGGGGAATGGGTTTTCGTAGAGTTCTACGTACCTTGTGTAAGCCGCATTCCCTCCAAATCCATTACGTGGGGTAGTGGAGCATGGTGCAAAATTTGGCTCCTTGGGTCACATATTATTTTGGGAAAAGAATGGATGGAAGAACAACAAGCAATCATAGACCCCGAAGGAAAAGGGTGTCACTTGCAATCCCCGGGAGACAAGAAAAGGTTCCACTTCCCAAATTCTTATAACCAAGCCCTCTCCAAGTTTAAGCAAACCATTCAAAAGCGATCAGTTAAAGTGAAAAATGAGCCTCAAATCTCCATTGCACAAAACCAACCCGAACCCCAACATGAGCAACTCATCCCACCCACTGGTGAGCTAACCATAGAGGAGCCCCTAGCTACCTGGCTCAAGAAAGGTCCCATCTTGTACCCTTCAACCCCATGCAACCTCCCCATAGAGCAAGTTCAACTAGTGCCATGTCATTCTCGTCACACAACATATCAATCCTTTTGCTTTGTGGAAACCCTTGAAGACCTACTTAGGAGTTTGAGTTATCAAATGGGGTTGACTAGCATGTTGGCCATGGAACCCATTAAGCCCAAGTACCTTGCCTTTGCCTACTCATCCATTGGCTCCATTACATCTATTTGCACTATAGGCCAATGCACTAGTGAGCTTCTAATCTTCCTGCCAACCCCTAGGGAACTTGACCTAATGAGCCCCACAAAAAAATGCTCTCCTCTCCTCAAGGTCACACTTCCTAGTGAGTCCACACTCTTGTTGTTGCCCCTTGTCGATGAAGGTTCAACATGCATCGGGGAACGTCCTACTTGGGCCAACCTATCCAAGGACATAGAGGAATCCCTCCATAAGAGTTTCAATTTCTATGATCCTTTTGACCCCACTCAATGGAAATCCCCTCCTTCCACAAGGAAAGGGATTTCAATTCCCGATGAGTTTTACACCACTCCCCTACCACAAGGAGAGGGCAATCAACCTAAGGAATCCAGTTTGGTGCTTACCCCATTAGGAGACGAGTGCCCAGCCCACACTAGGGAGTGTATGCTTTGGAATGCTCAAGGTCCAGGATGGGAAGAAGCCTCATTCCCCTCAACCCAAGTCCTCCTAGATCCGCATGTTCCCTTCCCACTAGCCCCTCATTACCAACCCACCTCCTGGCCCTCCTACATCTCTCCCTACCCCTCGCCCCTTTGCAAGGAGCATTACGATAAGTCCCACTGGGTTCATGATTTCCACTTCCCTATGTGTGCTAGGGACCCTAGGGCGACCACTTGGATTGAAACCCACCTCCACATCACCCACCCCTTAACCCATCTTGATCTGTTTGGCCACTCCCTATGGGCTTCCAAGTACTCCTCACCCACCACCCACTCCCTCCTACCCTCACCCACCATGTCAGGCTTAACCCACCCATTCCGAAATTCCGCCCACACTATGAGAGTCAATGCCAAGGGTGGCATCAACCTTGGAAATAAGGGAGTGACCCATCCCAAGATGTCCACCCCTTGGAACCGCTTCGATCCCCATGAGTGAAAACCCCCAAATCTCACAGATGGGACCATCTTGATAGGAATCCATGTATCAAAACCTTTTGCATCATGTGGTCAGGCTAGTCACATCATTTGTGTCATTCACACACTAGGTCCAGTGCATGATAGGCTTACATTTGGACAAGTTGGTCTTCCCCCACTCTTCATCCGTCTCATGCATGATAGGGCCACTTGTGGCTGCCCCGGTCCACCTAAGTGCATCAAGGTCCACATGGTTTCTAAGCATGATAGGTCAATTCATGGATGCCCTGGTCCTCCTAAGTCTGTCAAAACCAATCTAACACTTGATAGGGCTGAATTTGGCTGTCCAGGCCCTCCCTTCATCCCTATAGGATCATCATTCATGACTGTGCATGGTTTTAGGCCTAGAAAGCCCTCGGATCTCATTCCCCTTCCCCCACATGCTAGGGTGTCAGTCTCAGCTGAGTCCTTTGCACAGCATATCAAAGAGTTGCATGATGACATCCGCAAGCATATAGGGAAAAGCAATGAGGCTTACAAAAGACGGGCAGATGCTCACCGGCGCCACTATGAATTCCAAGTGGGAGACCTAGTGATGGTGAGGATGGAGCGGCTACTTCCCGGGCCTGCCTCTAAGTTGAGGGCACGAGGGTCGGGACCCTTTCGAGTTCTACGACGACTTGGCAGCAATGCTTATGAGCTTGACCTGCCAGAGAGCTATGGGGTGCACCCTACTTTCAATGTGGCAGATATGGTACCCTACAAAGGCCCCGCGGTGGAACCTAATGAGGAGCTTGAGCTTTTACCCCACCTTGAGAGGGACACTTCCGGAGGGACTCCACCTTCTAGCCTGAGAGACCGACGAGAGCAGATAGAGGCAATACTGGATGAGCAGAGCATCATTACGAGGCACAAGGTGTATCAGCGCTACTTGGTTAGGTGGAAGAACCGTCCCCCGACGGAGGATACTTGGGTGAGTCGGGAGGACCTGCTGCGGTTGGATCCCGACATTCTGGAGCACTATGACAGCCAGGCAGACCCGCACTCGACAGGGTCGAGTTCTCCCCACTCCGGGGGATTTGATGAGGACATCCCACGACACTCGCTATGGCTTGGGTCGCCTGCACACCCTTGATTTGATCGACTCATTCTCATCTTATGTATCTTCCTTTTATTGAGTCTTATCATATGTAATTTTCCTTTTATTGGGTCATGTCGCATGTATTTTCTTTTATTATGTCATGTTGTACTAGTCCATTTCCCCTATTTGGTCTAATTGGACCCTAATACCTTAGTTTGGGCCTATTGGACTGAGTCTAGGACATGTTTGGTCTTTTGCCTTAAATGGCAGGGTTATTTTTATCTTGTAAAGATGGGTTGCGTATAAATAGCCCCCATCTCCCTCCATGTACTCACTTTTGATGAAATATTGAAAACTACTTCATTCCACCTCTCAAGATCTCTCTCTTTTACTCTCTCTCTCTCACTCTCTCTCTCATTCTCTCTCTCCCCAAGGGGAGTTCGACCCTCTCTCTCTCTCCTCCTTCTCCCTCACTTACTCCAACCCCCAACCACCTCCACTACCTCACCCACCTCCATTAAGGCCCTCCACTTCCCCATAGCCCCTCATTTACTCCCCCTCCTTGTCCCAAAGCAACTCTTCCACCTCCCAACACAATCCCCCCACTTCCCCACACAAATCCCACCCCTCCCAAGGCCAATTTCGAATTTGAACCTTCCCTCCATTGCCTTGGCCGCCCCATACCCCTCCCCCTCAAGCCAAGTTCGCCCCCACCCTCCATTCACACTCCCCCTCTCTCTTGTGCACACCCACCTCTCCACCTCCACCTCCAGCAGCTCCAGCCAGGTTCGCCATCACCCCTGCTCCCCTCAGCCCTCCAGCAACCTTCCTCCATATCCCACAGCCCACAGCCACCCTCCCCTTGCTAAGTTACCCCACCCCAACACCATTTGACACCATAAGATTGCGGCTACATCAACAGTTCGTTGGCAGCAGAGTTGGGTCCTGAAAGTCACAACATCTTCGGCCGATCCCTGATCTTCCTGGTGTCAAAACCTACATCTCTGGAAAGGTCTTCCAGAGAGCTTTCCAGGCGAGGCGGTTTCGTCGGCATCCGAGCTCCGAGCTGTCCGCGGCAACCATTCTCCCTCGACTGCACAGGGCTTCTCAGGCCAGGAACCAAAACGACAGAGCAGGCTCTCCCACGACGAACCTTGAAGGAACCAGCCTTCAAGGTCTTCTACAAAGATCTTCCTCCCCCTGTCAGCGTCCAGGAACAGAAGGCGGAACCCCGTTCGGCATCCGACAACCAGAGATCTAAATTTTCTACCACAACCACACTGATCTTCCTCCTCACAGTCTGACCCAGCTCATCTCCGACATCAGAAGACTTCCCCATTTGTTTTTCTGCAAAGTAGACTTGTCCACGGTTCCAACGAGTCCGGCGGTGCCAGATTTGGAGCTCAGGAGCGGTCGTGACAACTTCTGCAACCTTCTGTTTCAGATCGTGTTCGGCCAGAGACCAGAACTGCAACCACCTTCTAGTCGCCGGAGCAGCCAGGCCCCAGATCGGAACGTCGGCCAAAAATTCAAGCCTTTCCCCTCTCCAGTTAGAAAGCTTTTGGCGCAAGCCTCGTCAGATTCTGAGCTCGGTGGATTTATTGGCAGCATCGACATCGATCCTCTGTACCGAAATACAGAAGCTAGGCAGAATCGGCGAAGCTCGGAAAGTTGACTCTATCTCGCTCATTCCCCTCCCCGCTTGGCCGGCTGAAGGCCCCTCCCTGCGTGGAGGTAATTTTTGGTTGTAATACATTAACCCCCACCCCAAGATCCCCCCCTTGCACGAGGTGTAGTGCTGTACCTCTTCGCATTTTCAGGTCAAGCTCCATCGCCGCGGCGATCGGGTGTATACCCTAGCCTCCCGGCGCGCCCTCGTCTCCGAACGGGATCGGTGTCTTCACACCGATCAGGTGAGCTTCTGATCACACCCTTGTAGCTTCATTTCTGCAAATGTAGTATTGCCTTGAATGCCCGTCGGACAGTAAGAGAGTGCTCGGACTTCACTTTAGGCAATATCGTGCCCACCGCGGCCCGTGAGTGAGTGCCACCCAACACCCCGTCTTGCGGGCCAGCCACCCAAAACGTTGGGTCTCCTAGGCCCATTGGGGGTCAGCCATAGCATTGTAAGTCCATTAGGACAATTGGGTCCCACCTTGGACCCTCACCATCATCTCCCGGATCCACCGGGTGAACGTGTGAGCCGTGTGGGCAAAAATCGTCATTGTGAGAATCATTGAGCGCTTGTATACTTGCGGGTCTAAGTCCTAGGGTCATCTCATCATATTTAGTGGTCTTTGGGCTGTGCCACATCAAGAAGGGTGCTATCCCATTGCGGCGCGTGCTCACCCGCTCAGCGTCCCGTCAGGCGACGGAGGAGGCGGGCCAACCCGAGATCAGCATAGATATTTCTTCGAGTAGCTCTGCCACCCCTTCTGACGAAGAGACTGACCATCATTCTTCAGAAGGTGATGACAAGTGTCTGTAGCAGACAGCAAAGGGGCAACGGCTCCCTTCATACTGTCAAGCGATGCTTTGATTTTCAGTCCTCCGAGGCTGCCGAGGGCATCATCCGAGGGAGTGTTGCAGGAGGAATTTGCTGGATTGGACGTGGAGGTGGAGATAACCCCTCCTTTTGCTGCTTCATCTGCAGGGTTGGAATCTTCTATTCAGGGGCTTGAAGAGATGGATACTGTCATCATAGTAAATCTTGTCCGCCTCTTTACAAAGCCGCATATCCCCCTCTTTTTTTTTGCCACCTTGGTGTTTACATGAATTTTCATTCCAGGAACCCGAAGCCGTTGTTCATTCCCCGGCATCGACTTCTGGTACTGCTGTGGTCTCATCAGAGGCCTCGGATCTGCTACCGCTGGCCACCGCATCTCCTTCAGGGACAATCACCCTACTCCGCCCCATGCCGGTGGGGATACATGCGGCTGCTGGGGGATTACCCTCGGAGCTGAGCCAGTCGGGGGAGAATCTCGCCCTGGCGTCGACGACAGAGTTGAGGGCTGAGGCTGACCCACAAAGGGGGTCTGCTTTTGTACCGGCGGTGTGGACGCGGGGATTTATTTATGTTAAATATTTATTGATTTATTGATTTATTGGTTTGGTTAATTGGCGTGCCAGTCACATGTGTGACGATTTCATTGTGCGCTCGATCTGACTTGGTCAGTTGATTGTGAAGTCCGAGTCGGGACCAGAAGTCCGTCATACCATAAAGGCTATGACGTTAATTACGCCCTTCCTAAGAAGGACAACCCTTGATTAAACGCCAAAAATAGGAGGCCTCATAAGGCAAACAGATATTCATATGCACCATTTTAAACTTCATACCAGGGCCAGGAAGGCGGGTAAGATAATAACATCAACCACAGAAACAGACGACCAGTGGTTCGAAAACTGGGTGTAGGGGAAAGGGGAGAAAGCGGATTTAAATCACAGGCAGACTGAGTTGTGACCACGATGGGGTTTTAAAGCATCGATCAACATTTCGACAGCATCTCCCCATAATCTGGGTTATGCCCAGGGGAGAATAGGCTATCACCCATGGAGTGCCGGGATGAAAGCCGAGAGATAGAGAGGCCGAACCTCTCGCATTACACATGTATGCCTTGGGGCGATATTTGACTCTTCCCTTATAAGAGCTGGTGGCACTCATGCATCGGCAGAGCTCACCGAAGCTAAAAGGGGGTAGGTTGTCGTAATCCCGACACGAACTGATGGAACATAAGGGAATCTGACTCCCTTTAATTTTAACCCCGGGACATATCTGGTGATCCACGGATATCCCTGTGTGGGTTTGCTCTGGGTGTTGGGGTTTGTTGGGTGGCAGATTAGGCTCTCGGCGCACTCTGAATGGGCACGGGCTCTCGGCATGACCCAAAAATGGGAAGGCCAGGGCCCCCGGCGCCAATGGCAAGGAGGCCAGGGGTTCCCGACGCCAAGGTGAGAGGGCCGGGGTTCCCGGCGTGATGAAGAGGAGGACAGGGAGGCTCCCGGCGCCAATGGCAAGAAGGCCAGGGTTCCCGGCGCCAAGGTGAGAGGAGGACAGGGGGCTCCCGACGCCAACGGCAAGAAGGCTGGGGGTTCCCGGCGCCAAGGTGAGAAGGCTGGGGGTTCCCAGCGCCAAGGTGAGAGGGCCAGGGTTCCCGGCGCGATGAAGAGAAGCCAAAGGGGAGCCCCTGGCGCGAGCTTCTTGGCGCGAAGACAAAAGGGCTGGGGGGCTTATCGGCGCAGCTCAATGTGAGGGGTTCCCGGCGCGACGGAGAAGAGGCTTACGGCGCGGGCAAGAAGAAATGATGAAGGGCCTTTTCGGCCTGGGCAGTGGGGGTTCTCGGCGCGAGAAGGCTCACGCCGAGGGCTGTTCACCTATTCTACTATTCTTGGAGCCGAGATAGATGAGGGCGCCGAGATGTGTTTCAGGGTTCTACGGCACTCTATTTTTGAGATTTCTTTCTGGGATTCAGGTAATGGCTGGGAATTTAGGATGCAAATGAGGGGGGAAGCCAAGGGCTTTGCTGGGCAGTGCCAGGGGATCACTGGAAGGTGAGGTTTATGGAGGGCTTGAGATCATCACCCATTTAAAACCCATGGTGGAGAGGGGGATTTCTGTAGCCCACCCAAAGAGTAGCCCAACAAGACTCAACAGGGTCCAACGAGGCTAGCTCACCCGAGTGATAGCCCACGGGGCCCACTCAGGGAAGAAAAGCCCAATAAACAGACACTCGAGGAACCCACCCTCCCCGGCGGCCCCTAGGCTTGGTGGGCCCGAGTGATGGTCAGGTCACAAGGAAGGTCCGGCCCAGGCCATTTTTCCGCTCGGGAGAGACAGGCGCCAGCCGACCTATCCGACCCCTCCTTTGACCGAGCTATCCTCCTCACCCGGACAGGGCTGGCGTTTCAGGAGCTCGGACTGGACGCTAGCCGTTCGCGCTGCCTTTAAGAGTCCCCAACGGACAGGGGAATCAACCAGCCACCGGGTTTCAAGGCGATAACGCCCCCACGATAAAGGCCATGAAAGCCCACGTTGAGGACGTAACTCCCGCCGGAGACCCCCCAGCTGACAGGACGCCTGAAGGCGGCACACTACTTAAAACCAGGGCTACCCTCCGGTGGAACGTAAGAGAAAAAAGGAAGGTAAAACTCCTGAGCAATCCGCTTCACCCCCCCCCCCCCTTTTGGTGGAGAGGAGTCTCGCGCATCAGCTTTCCTCCTCCCTTCATTGCTTCCACCACAGCTCTACTGACTTAACCATCGGAGGGTTTCGCCCCAGGGAAATCCCCTGGGCCCTGTGACGCGTTTCCCTGTCTTACAGTTCATCTTCTGGTGATCCACAGCCCGCTCAGGACGCAGCGCGAGATTTCGCCTCTTCATCTGGCGCCGTCTGTGGGAAACACACGAAGAGCCGAGATGGTGAGAAGAAGCTCAGGGTGGAGATCCGCCGTCGAGAAGGGTAAGGCCGTGGTGACGGCGGGAGAAGACCCCTCTAGGGCCTCACAGAGCCCTCCCTCCAACACCAGCGTCCCCACCAACGGGCCGCCGCCCCTTCTGACGGCAATGGGGGTAGCCCCCAACGGCGGCGTCGAGATCTTCCAGGCCCTCAGTAAGAAGCTTGACGTTCTCGTGGAGCTCATGAGGGCCCAGGCGGCGAGGGATGCCAGGTCTCGCGCCCCGTCCGGGAGCCCCCCCGTCGAAGTGCGTCCCAGCACACCGCTGGAGGCCGCTTCACCCTCCGCGGTCAGCAGCTCATCCGCAACCACGCGGGAGGACCCTCGCAAGCTCCACCCCCGGAGCAAGAGGCTTCCTCCACGCCCAGGAAAGGGTAAAAGGGGGCGAGGCCTCCACGCCCGAGCGCCGGTGGTCCTGAGGATCGCCACGACGCTCCCCCCAGCCCCACGGCGCGACCGCAGCCGGAACTATCCCTTCGGCTGAGGGATTTCGAAAGACGCTTCGCAGAGCAAGAGCGTGCCCTCGGCGCCCTGCAGAAGACCTCCCTCCTGGAGGAGGAGGAGAAATCCCCTTTCTCCGAGCACATTTTGAAGGCAGAGGTATCTCCTAGGACCTCCATTCCTACCTTCAAACTCTATGATGGACAGGGCGACCCAGCCGACCACTACGACAGCTTCGACGCCCTGGTGACTCTGCATGAAACACCAGATCCCATTAAATGCCGAGCCTTTGCGGCCACCCTGGTCCAAGGCGCTCAGGAATGGTTCCGGGCCCTCGCCCCTGGGTCCATCCAGGACTTCAGGCAATTCGGGTGAGTCTTCAAGGAGAGCTTCGCCGGAAGCGCCCCCCCGAGGTCAGTAGCGGGGCTCCTGGCCCTCAAACAGGCACAAGGGGAAAGGCTCCGGGCTTATGTCCACCGATTTAAATCGGAAGCCCTCAGAATTCCCTGCCTGGATGTGGCCTCAGCCACGACCGCTCTGACCAGGGGCACCCGGGATGAAAATCTCCGCCGTAAACTGGTCCTCCACCCTCCCTCGACCCTTGCCGAGATAGTGACTCTGGCTCTGCGCCACGTCGAGTGTGAAGAGGTGCTCTGCGCCTGCCGAGACACAACCGGCTCGGGTCGGGAGGGGGACAAGAAGCGGGCCCCCGAGTCAAACCCTGGCTCGGGCAAGAAGCATGATCGGGAAGGAGAGCGCAAACAGAGGTACGAGCGGTACACCCCGTTGACCACGCCAGTCTACGAGATCTATGAAGACATCAAAGACTCGGGACTCCTCCGCCAGCCCGAACCAATGAGATCGAAGAACGGCAAGCGCGAAAGACATTGCTTGTTCCACGGTGACCACGGGCACCACACCGGCGACTGTCACCAGCTCCAGGATGAGATCGAACGCCTCATCCGTCAGGGGCACCTAGCCCGGTTCGCAGCTGGGCACAAAGAAGACAAAGAAGCCGCCGAGGAGATCGACATCGCCCCCCGAGGGGTCCACATCAACGTCATCTCCGGAGGAACGGCATCGGGCGGGGACACCAGCCGAGGAAGGAAGCGCCATGCCGAGCGGGCCAGCCGGGTCTCAGAGCCCTCAGGGGGCCCGCCGAGGGAGCCCCAGGTCATAGTCTTCTCCGACCAAGACCTAGAAGGGCTAAGCACCCCGCATGATGATGCCCTCGTCATCTCGGCCACAATAAACCATTGTAACGTAGATAGAATTCTGGTTGACAATGGAAGCGCCCCCGATGTATTATCTTATGACTGTTTCCTCAAGATGGGGGAAGACCCATCCAAGCTCCGCCCGATCCGAACCCCCCTTTGCGGGTTTAATGGCCTGGCCACCTACCCCGAGGGAGCCCTAAGCCTGCCGGTCACCATCGGCACCCCACCCAAAACCGTTACGGTCATGGTGGACTTCATAGTGATCAAGGGTATGATAGCGTACAACGCCATTTTCGGCCAGAAAATTCTCAGCCGAATGAAGGCCGTACCGTCTACCTATCGCCAAAAAATGAAGTTTCCCACCAAAAACGGGTTGGGGGAAGTCCGAGGTAACCAGGCCACGGCTAGAAGGTGCTACAACATCTCGGTGGAAGCCTCAAGGCCGGACGGAGGGGATAAGGGCCCCAAGGGAATCGAAGGGAAGACCGTAACCGTCGAGCCCGGTGGCGAGTTGCTAACGATGTTCCTAAACGATGACCCGACCCTCGGAGTAAGGATCGGAGCCGACCTACCACCTAAGAAATAGCAATAATACAAGAAATTTCTTTCTGAGTACGCTCAGGTCTTCACTTGGGCCGATGATCAACTCCCTGGCATACCAGGGGAGACCGTGATGCACAAGCTCAGCCTTGACCCCACCGTCAGGCCCGTACAGCAACGGAGAAGGAAGCATGCGCCCGAGAAACATGCGGTCATCAAGGCGCAGGTCACCAAGGGACAAGAGACAGGCCTCTTCAGGCCAGTCCTGTACCCTACGTGGCTAGCCAATGTCGTCCTGGTGCCAAAAACCACAAGCAAGTGGCGAATGTGCGTGGACTTCACCGATCTGAATAAGGCTACCCCCAAGGACTGCTATCCGCTACCGAGCATCGACCAATTGGTTGATTCAACCTCAGGCAGCGAGATACTCAGTTTCCTGGATGCCTATTCAGGTTATCACCAGATCAGAATGAATCTAGAAGACGTCGAGAAGACAACCTTCATCACTGACTGCGGCGTGTACTGCTACACCCGGATGCCCTTCGGGTTAAAGAACGCCGGAGCCACATATCAGTGGCTGGTAAACCACGTGTTCGTGGGACAGCTAGGCCGGAACGTCGAGGCTTACATCGATGACATGCTCGTCAAGACTCCCAAGGCCCAAGACCACTTCGCCGACCTTGCTGAAACCTTCGGCACCCTCTTGAAGTACAACATGAAGCTCAACCCCGCCAAGTGCGCCTTCGGAGTAAAATCTGGGAAGTTCCTGGGTTTCCTAGTCACTCAGCGCTGGATCGAGGCCAACCCCGACAAAGTCCAGGCCATCCTGGACATGCGCCCGCCCACGTGCATTAAAGACGTCCAGCGTCTGACGGGGCGTGTCGCCGCTCTCAGCCGTTTCCTGTCCCGTGCGGCCGAACGATGCTTGCCCTTCTTAAAATTAATGAGGGGGCCCAAGCTGGCATCTGCTACGTTCGCATGGGATGAGGAGTGCCAGGCAGCATTCATCGAGCTTAAGGAGTTCCTGGCTTCGCCACCGGTGCTCTCCAAGCCCATCCTAGGCGAAGTCCTGCTGTTCTACCTCTCGGCGACGCCATCCACGGTCAGCTCGGTCCTGGTCAGAAATGACTCGGGAATCGAAAGACCGGTCTACTACACCAGCAAGGTGCTCAGTGGGGCCGAACAGAGGTACCCCGCAACCGAGAAACTCGTGCTAGCTTTGGTCACCTCCGCGAAGCGCCTCCGCCCCTACTTCCAGGGGCACCCCATCACCGTGCTAACCGGCGAGCCGCTGAAGAAGATTCTGGCCCACCCCGAGGCCTTGGGGCGACTCGTCAAATGGGCCATCATGCTCGTGGCCTACGACATCTCGTACCAGCCACGATCAGCAATCAAAGGCCAAGCGCTCGCTGACTTTATTGCCGAAAGCACCATCCCTGCCGAGGACAGACCTCCGACCGCGACCGAGCCAGCCTGGGAACTGTTCGTCGATGGGTCGTCCAATTCGGCAGGCAGTGGTGCGGGGATCCTCCTAAGGTCCCCCGAAGGGAAAGAGGCACAATACATCAGGCCTCGGGCCCACTTTGACGCTCGAGACCGGCAGAAGGAGACGCGTCACCCCCAGCGCCTTCGGTGACGGCCGGCTCGGACACTGACCTCGCCTGTGCGAGAACTGTCTCAGTCGTGAGCCCTCCCGAGAAGCCCAGAGCCGGTGACCCCGACAGAGGCGATCCCTCCGAATCTTCTCCGACCGACGAAGAAGAGCTGGAAACCGACTCATCCGAATCATAACGCTGGCCAAAGGGGAACTCAATCGTGGAGTTTTGTTCGTGGGCGCAGCCTACCGCCCGGCGATAGCCCTGCTTGAACCACTTTCGAGCACCTCGGCGTAGCGCTACCTCGTAGTATGGTAGGGCGGCTTCGAACAGGTCGGCCGAGTAAGCATCCGAGCTCCTGTAACGCTCGATTGCCTCCGCCTCGATCTGTCCCGCCCTACCGACGAACTCGACCCGCGCCCGCTCCACCTCGGACACACTTTCCTCTGCCGGGGCCCGGTCCACCTCAGCCTCAGCTCGGAGATGCTCCGCCATCTCTGCCTGATCTAGCAGCTCAGCACGCTCGAGCTCCCAGCGATTGTCCAGATCGAGGCGACGTAGATGCTCCTCCTCCAAGGATCGGCTTGCCCTCTCAAGAGACTCTCAGGTCTTGGCGAGCTTTTCGGTCAGCACCTCAGCCTCCAGTCGGCTCGCCCGCGCCACCTCTCGGAACGTGGAGAACTCCTGCCGGAGTCCCTCATGCTCCCCCTTGAGTCGGGCCAGCTTCCTCTCGCATCCCCCGAGGGTCCAGGCAAGGTTCGACCGCTCCGTTTCCGTCCGCGCATGCGCCTCCGCCATCAAAGCCGCCAACCAAGCTATGACCAGGCCACCTTCCATCAGAACATCGAGGAGCCGAGGGGGGTATTGCACCTTTCTCCCCCCTTCGTCCTCGCGGCAATCGATCGGCAGACCCGATATAGGTCGCCCGTAATGCCGAGCCTTTCCAAGGGCTCCGGCAAAGGAGACCACTCCGCCCGGGGCACTCCGCCAGAGGGCTCTGCTGGAGCAATGGGATCGGCCACCTCGCGCGCCACGGTCGGTTGGGGTTGCGACGCCTCCCCAGGTGAACCCCCAACCTCGACCGATGCCGTAGGTCCAACCGCACCGAAAGCTCCCAGCATCTGGGGCTGCAACGCCCTCGCGGGCGAACCCCCAGCCCCGCCTGTCTCGGCCCGCACCACCGCGACCGGGACGTCACCGCCTCCGGCCGACCCCCCTGGCCTCGGTGACTGCTACTTCAACATCGGCCCCCTCTACCCCCGTGGGGGGGAGAGCCGACCTATCACCGTCCTCTGAAGGGCCCCCGGTCTCTTCGGCCCCCTCTCGCCCGGCAGATGGGGGAGCTGGCCTCGAGGGGTCGGCCCTATCTTGCCCCCGGGAGGGGAGTGCCGCCGAGCCAAAGTCGCCATCGGCGGTAGGAGGGAGACCTGCCTTCTTGGCCCGCTTCTTGGCCTTCGCAGCCTCCCGCAACTTTCCCGCCATGGGATCCTTGCGCTTTGTGCCAGCTGGCTGTGAAGACCCCCCGGGGGTCACCCCCTTGCCCTTATCCCGGGCTTGGGCGCGACCCACTGGAGCCTCCGGCTCGTCAGCCGCCGTGTCATCTTCTCCCATATCGATGACCTCAGCAGTATCCTCCAGAGGTTCCCGCCTCACGTCTACAGCAAAGAAAGAAGACCCGGTCAGGAGAAGAAAGGTAACTACCACCCCAGGGGAACAACCTAAAGGGCGGTACCTGTCGACTTCAACCGCGTAAGCAGGCACCGTTCGATGTTCTCCGGCGTCACCAGCTCCTCGGTTGACCGGCGGTTCTCCAGCAGACGGGTGGCCTGCTGCTCCACATGGTGAGGGAACTCCTCCTGCCGAGGAGGAATGTTCGGATGGAAATTGGGCGAGATCCGGCATCTCCAGAGTTCATCCGTCGCCTCCGCCTTCACCCAGAAGAATTGGGTTTTCCACCCCTTGTGCGAGGAGTCCTTCGCCGTGAGGGGAATGCAACTCCTGTTCCTCCTTGCCTGGATAAAGTAAAAGCCCTTCCCCGCCGACGGGTGCGCCTTCAACTCGAAAAAGTAATGAAAGAGGTCCAAGGAAGGGAAAATGTTGTGCTGGCGACAGAGGATCCGAAAGGCAGAGAGGAGGAGGTACTAGTTGGCCACCAGTTGGATGGGCGCCAACCGGAAAAGTTCGAGGATTTGGAGTACGAGGGGCTCGAATGGAAGGCGGAACCTGCTTTTCCACGCCAGAAGAAACGTTCAGATGTGCCCCGTTCGGTCGTCAAACTCGTCTCGAACGGGGTGGCGGCAGCAAAGCTATACCTGAAAGGCAAGCGAAAGCGATGCTCCAGCTTCTTCACCTCTGCCTCCCCCAACTCGCTGTAGCGGGAGACAGGCTCCCGCCTCACCTGCCCGAGTTCCAGCGGCGGATCAGCCATCGAGCTGGAAGAGGACCCCGCGCAAGAACTCGAAGACTCCGGAGGGGAAGGAAGTTGTCGGACCGCCTCCGCGGTTGTCCTCGCCAACTCCTCGAACGCCGCCGCAAGACTTCGCACCTCCACTGTGCCCTCACGGCGCATCAAGAAGCTCCGAAAGCCAAGAAACTAAGGAAAGCCCAAAACCCTGGAAGCCTAGAACGACGAACAAGTGCCCAACGCCTATAAAACCCTGGAGGGAGGCGGCGCGTCATTCCGTGCTCTGAGAAAAAGGGGGGCCCCTTCAGTTCAAATCTGTCAGGATCATTATTACGGGCCCAAGCGACCACTCCACGTGGCACCATAAACGCCAACGGAATTCCACCCACCTGAGCCACGCCGGTCCAAAGCCTCAAAAACTACTCAACCGAGCCTCCATGGCTCGGGAGTAGGAGGGGGACAAGTGGAGAGGGGGATTTCTGTAGCCCCCCCAAAGAGCAGCCCAACAAGACTCAACAGAGTCCAATGAGGCAAGCTCACCCGAGTGATAGCCCACAGGGCCCACTCCGGGAAGAAAAGCCCAATAAACTGACACTCGAGGAACCAACCCTCCCCTACGGCCCCTAGGCTCGGAGGGCCCGAGTGATGGTCAGGTCACAAGGAAGGTCCGGCCCAGGCCATTTTTTCGCTCGGGAGAGACAGGCGCCAGCCGACCTATCCGACCCCTGCTTTGACCGAGCTATCCTCCTCGCCCGGACAGGGCTGGCGTTTCAGGAGCTCGGACTGGACGCTAGCCATTCGCGCTGCCTTTAAGAGTCCCCAATGGACAGGGGAATCAACCAGCCACCGGGTTTCAAGGCGATAATGCCCCCACGATAATGGCCATGAAAGCCCACGTTGAGGACGTAACTCCCGCCGAAGACCCCCCAGCTGACAGGACTCCTGAAGGCGGCACACTACTTAAAACCAGGGCTACTCTCCGGTGGAACGTAAGAGAAAAAAGGAAGGTAAAACACCTGAGCAATCCGCTTCACCCCCCCTTTTGGTGGAGAGGAGTCTCGCGCATCAACTTTCCTCCTCCCTTCATTGCTTCCACCACAGCTCTACTGACTTAGCCATCGGAGGGTTTCACCCCAGGAAATCTCTGGGCCCTCTGACGCGTTTCCCTGTCTTACAGTTCATCTTCTGATGATCCACGGCCCGCTCAGGACGCAGCGCGAGATTTCGCCTCTTCACATGGGAATATGTTTTTCTGTCGCCGGCCGTCCAGGGAAACCAAGGGATAACTGTCCCTGATTCCTAGGGCGACCTTAATGGCTTAAGAAAAGGAAACAAACGGAATGAAAGATGGGGAGACTACCTAGTGTAGGCATCACTGAAGGGGTGAGAGGATATAGTCCAATAATCCATGGGTGTGAAGATTGGGACTCTTCCTTCGACGCTCCTCCAGGAAGAACAATCGGAGCAGAGAAACCTGAAGCATCAGAACGATCACTCAAGGTACTGAGCAACACTCATTCGAGAGAAACCAGAGATGGGAAGGCTTCATCATTTCACGGTCAGTTGAACCAGAAACATAGATACATGTAAGGAAGAAGAAAGAAAATGGGGAAACGCCTCAAATGGGCCATCAAAGCATTTCATTCCATTGCATCATCCCAAACTCACACCAATCAAAAGGGGGAATGAGGGAAAGGGAAATAGAACGAAGGCCAGGATATCCCGGTTACATTTGATAAATCGAGGTAAAACTCGTAAGACTACATGGAGAAGAAAATAAAACATGGGGGGGGGGGAGGGCGGAGCATTGACTCCTCTCCCTCCCCTGCTGCCCACCTGGAGCTTCTTCTTCTTCTTTTTCTCTCGGGATTGGTCTCTTCTCTCTTTCTTTCAGTGGAGGAGGCTCTCTTTTTTCTCTTCTGGCGGTGGTGATGGTGAGGATCTTCTGAGCTTCTCCTCCTTTCTTGCTCGAGGGGAAGGGGGCTTTATAGCTGTATCTTGTATCTTCTCGGCAGGCCTGTCACGGTGCCACTTTGAGGGGCTTCCCGGCGCGCAGGACTTCCGCTTCTCGGTGCGGCTTTTGGGCTTCGACAAGAGGATCCCGGTGCCACTTTATAGTCCCACTTAGGCCTTTTAGACTAGGCCTCTTATTGGTCCTTCAAGTGCATCAGCACCCAAAAGGACCCTCCATTGGTGACATAGTTTCTATTGAGATCATTCATAGGTTTTTCATCAGTCGGTAGACCGGGGTTTCATCGGCGTTGCCATCTGAATAATGACAAAACCGGACATCATTTTATTGGCATCGTCACCGGAATGGTGACAAGATCGGACATCAGCTTTAGCCTGGAAAGACTTCATCCAGGTGACTGCTATTTCATCAGTGCCGTCGTCTGACTAACAATGGCATCGGACATCAGCTTGGCCCGGAAAGGACTTCAGCCGGGTAGATGGTTGACGAACTTCGTCATTGATCTTTCACTGTTGGTCTAATCTTCTTTTCAATTCTGCTTCTGCCCTTGCTCATTTTCAAGGTGTCAACAAATGCCCCCCACCTGCGGGCGGCGTAAGCGTAGAATAAGCGGCACGGGGTCTGCAGGTGCCCTTCATCATTCGAGGGTATCTTCCTCAATTTCTTTCTGTCATTGTTATTCAGCTTGTTCATGTTACTGTAACAATATTGTGCATATATCTTTCATCTTCATGTTTTTCATCTCCATATCTTCCAACTGCCTTTTGACTTCTCGGCGCTAGAATTGGGTTACTTCTCGTCGTGACCCTCTCGGCGCGACTGTTGTCGGCACGGGCGTCTTCGGCAAGGCCTTCTCGGCGCGGGGGGTCTTCAGCGGGCTTCTCGGCGCGCCTCCTTTCTTCCGGCCGACGGGGGGTTCTCGGCGCGCTTTCCTTCGCGCCGAGAAGCCTCCCCTTCCTCTTCTTTTTAACCCCCCGAGAGGGGGTTTTTTTTTTTACCCCATTTCTTACCTATCCTTCTCTCTCTTCATCTCGACGGCGGTGGTGAGCTCCCCCCTCCGAGAGCCTTGTCGTCCCCCCCCCCCCTTTTTGACCGATTTAGTCTCGGGTAGGTTCATTATACGGGATTGAATCCCATTTTATGTTCGGGATCACTCCCTCTTGGTGGGTGACTCCCTATTTTCTTGGGCAGACCCCGGACAAGAGGAAATGCTGCCGAAATTTCATTAGAATTATTTATTCAATCATCACATGCTCATTCATCTTTCCGATGCTTATTTTCATCTTTTCTTGATTGCAGTCACTGACATGGCTTCCGACTCTTCTGCTGCGGCTTCCATGACTGTGGGAGCGAGTTCATCGGCTCAGCCGGACATATCTCGGGCTTCAGTCAACTGGCTGAATGTGAATAGTCTGAGCTTCGGCTATAACCAGATCGCCACTGTTGACGAGTCCTCTGATTCTGAGACTGACACAGTGCCGTCTTCCGGAGTCTATTCTTCCATAGAAGGGATTGATTTCAGAAGGGCTGCCGACTACCGTCCGGACCTGCCGAAGGATCGCCATCTGCTGCCATTTATCCGGACCTTCACCATAGGCGGAATGAGGGATTTCCTGCTTGCTCGGTCTGTGGAAAAGGCAATACTGGCTGACAGAGACAACATGAAGGGTTCTGTTTATCGAGCCCGAGCTATATATCTCCCAGGCGAGCAGAGGGACTGGAATGCCGTGCTGGGCATTTCTGAATTAGAGCCGGAGAAGAAGATGCTGACCCGGGCTCCAGAGTTTACCCCGGCAAGGTGGGACCATGCAGCCGGTCGTGTCCATCGGGAGAAGCCCAACTTTGGATTTTTTCTAGCTCCTGTGAAGTGGGGTTATAGGGACGAGCCATTCATTCTGAACTGTCTGGCCGTTCAATTTAAATATCAGCTGGCTGCCGGCTGGTTTGGGGACGCTAAAGTGACAGACGCCCATCTCTTCAGGGTAGGAGCAATGGAGTTTACAGAATTTGTCTTGAAGGAATACGCCCCTTTACTGACTAGGGTTGGGGTATATCATAGTGTATTTACCTCGAGGTTCTGCTATCCCATCTCTCGGGGATTATGTTGCGGCATGCTTGAAGTGTTCTGCCTACAGTTCAATACGTTTTATACAGCAGAAGGCGAGACTTCTCTCGATCTTTGGAGTCTTGCGCAGCTTTCAGGCCTGCCTATAGATGGGGAGCCATATGAAGAGGTCTGTCTAGACGACTCCGTAAAGGACGCCTCTGATGGAGAGGGTAGATATTCTTTTGGCTACGCATACCGGTACTTGATGAAGGCTTATCGGACCATTTGTTTGGCCTATAGCAGGGGATCTTCCAAAGGATATCAACCCCGGGAAAAGAGCAGCAGGTTGAGAGTCCGTGTAGGACAGTGGATACAGTACTTCTTCGGGGGTCCCTTGAAGTATACAGACTTCCCTTCCGTGGGGCCGACTCCCAGTAAGCAGATCAGGGCCCCTTGTTATAAATCCGCATTGCCGGCTTCACTGCGCCGAGCAGGTGTAGACGGCCCGAACCCAGCAGGGGTTGACCCCATTACTCATTGTGCAACTTATCTGACCTTCTGGCTGTGCACTTTCGCTCTCCCCCAAGGGGACGAGACGACTATCAGACCAGAGGCTATATATCCGGCCTGTCAGATGGCCTGGGGGATGAGACTATCTCTGTGCCCGGAAGCTTTGTGTTTAGTTTACAAATCGTTGGGAGATTTGCATAGACATCGGGTTCCCCGTTCCTTACGGACTGTAGGTCCATTTCAATTCTTCAATGCTTGGGTTTGCAGCATTTTCCCCAAGTTGGCCCTGAGAACTTTGCAGTCAGACACACTGCTCTCTCGGATGATTGAGTTTGCTAGCGCCGAACCCGGCCTTTTCTCAGAGCAGCTGTTTAAGATCAGGGGCCGGTTGACAAAAGTGCCTGTAGATGCTCCTGGTAGCATTCATTTCTGGAGCTTGGCAGCAGGTTTGGCTCTTTTAGTAGACCCTCAGAGGGAATGCAGAATGGAGGAGGTAGAAGTTTATGTCCATCCTGTTTCGGGGGCCAATGCCACCCGACCCATATTAGAACCAGAACTGGTAAGGTGGGCTATGGCTATCCGACCCAGTGTATTGGTCTTCAGGAAGGGAGGCTTGCTCATCTTGGAGCCCTATTACCCATTCCGTTTTAGCAAAAACTTCGGCTACGATCAACATATTCCTTCATCAGCCGCTCAGTTCCCTTTGGACAGCCGTGCCAAGCATGGGTCCTCCATTGCCAGTGACAGTCGGATATGGTGGGATTTCTTTCATCGCCGAGAGGGCGTAACTTTCAGGGTCCCGACCGTTTCTAATCGTATTCCCCGGGTCACATCAGAATACATCAAATGGTGGAATACCCGCACCAATTTTTATAAGGATGGCAGAGGCGCCTTCTGGGATGTGGCCGAGCGCTCTTTCTTAAAGCGGCAATCAGGGCCTGTATTTGAGATTGATGAGGTTCATCTGAAAAGGCTCTATTCACAGCATCCGAGGGAGGCGGACACATACATTGCCAGGCGTCGGTCCTTAAAAGAGGAAGGCTCTGAAATACCCACTCCTGTATTTTCTGAGATCAATGAAGATGCTTTTACAAAGGACCTGAGGCAGCTGGGCCACATAGGGAGTATTCATGTGGAGGTGCAGTATCCATTTCCCCCGGAGGAGCCTCTCCCGACAGCAGCCCCATGGAGGGGCCCGGTAGACAGATTTCACCCTTATCGAACATTTGTGCGGAGGGAAGACCGAACCAACACATATTATCAGCACACTTCTTGGCTTTTCGTGCTGCTGAATGTTAACGGGCTGTCAGTAGAGAACCCGATAGCCGACATTCTGAATAAGCCGCTTTTTATTTCTTTTCATTATGTCGACAGCTGGTGCATGGATTACCTCGGCCTATTTCATTGCCTTGACTTCCACGGGCACAAAGATTTAGCGGCCTTGACGGAGAAATGCCAGACCATAGGTGACGTATGCTGGCTCGTGAAGGAGGCTGCTTCCCGCTCGAAGGAGGTGGCTTATCTGTATTGGCCGCTTTCCACCTTCTATGACGGCCCAGCAGGTATGACCCTTCATGTGTGCTCATGGCGTCTTTCATTTATTGTTGTGTTCTGCATCTGCTGACTATGACTGTCCTTCTTATGTTTTGCACAGATAGATCGGACATAAAACGGCAGGGACTTTACAGGAAGATTATCGCTCAAGCTTGGAAGCCTGCTTACTTTGAAATCCCTGCAGCGGCACCTACGACCAGTCCCCTACCTCCGGGCAAGAAGAGGAAGCCTTCTGTGGTGAAAGCTGCAGTTGTCAAGGCCAAGAGGGCCAAAGTCGTTCGGGTCCAGCAGTCAGCTCCAATTGCGACAGACGCCGGGACCCCTCTTCCAGATATCCCCTCTTTTGACGAGTTTAGGTCTCAGAGGGAGGCTGCTCAGGAACCTGCCGAGAGTAGCGGTAAATATCTTGCAGATGCAATCTTCATTGTTTTCTTGACTGTTCTTTTAAGGCGTCCTTCGAGACTGAGCTTCTCTTTATCTGATACAGCCCCGGAGCAGGTTGCAGTGCCTGCGGAGAGGGACACGAGGCTGCCTTCTCCTACCCCGGCTGGCGAGGAGGAGGGTAAATGTGCTCTCTCATCTTTTCTCTTTATACTTTGTTGTTAATCTTTTTCATTATATCCCTCAGAGTTCCCCTTTTGTTGAGGTGACAGTCAGGGAGCCGACTGGGGCTACGGTAGCAGCGGAAGAGTCGTCTCAGCCGCAGGAAAGTGAAAGGACTCAAATAAAACAGAGCCCTATTCCGGCCAGACGCATAATCACCCGGTCTGCATCGCGGCATGCTCTAGAGGCGACCTCGCAGCACATAGCTAGAGTGGAGATATCCTCGGGCAGCTCCGAGACCGTGCCTGATAATGAGGAGGAAGTGACCTTCAGTGGCAGCGAGGAGGAAATCCAAAAATCAGAAGCCCTGCCTGTGTTTGCAAAAGGCCTCCCGCCCTTTCAGCCTCCTAAACTGTTGATGCTATCTTCTGAGGAGGAATTGCAAGAGGAGTTTGCCGGGCTCGACACTGAGGTCAACATAACCCCTCCATTTGTTGCTTCAACTACGGAGCTTTCTCCTCTTTTATCTCATCTTGAGGATATAGACCCCACTTTAAAGGTAAGCTTCCCCTTTTTTTTTTTTGCTGTTCTATTTATTTTCTTCCATCCATTGATGAGGATCATTCTGCTTTGTCCTCAGGACCCTGTCACTACCAGCTCAGATGCGGCCGCAGTCTCCATGGATGTCTCATCTGCAGATTTGATCATCATCCCTGCTTTACCTTCAACTTGCATGGAAATTTCTGAGGTTATTTGCCCCGTGCCAGTGAGAATACAATCCTCAACTGACTTAACATCACTGGACTTGGGATCATCAGGAGAGATTTCCATCCCTGTCAGGGCCTCAGAGTTCAGAGCCGAAGTAGACCCAGCCAGAAGCTCCGCCTTTATACCGGCCGCCGTAATGTCGATTGCGCCTGAATCAGCAGTCCCTGCCATAGTGGCTATAGAGACTGGATCTTTGCCTCTACAGACTAGGGACCTTTCGCCCCCATTATCAGAAAGAGTAGCTGAAGATGAAGCCCTTATTCAGGAGACTCATGAAGAGATAGCTCCATCATTCATTGGTCCTCCCTTCGCGGATGTTCAAGCCATAGCACCCGAGACAACGGTGGAGGAGGAATCTTCAGCTCAGCCGGAGAGCACAGAGAGGGACCGGCCAGTTCTTCCAGCGGATTTGCCGTCTTCGTCCTCTCAGTCGGATGTTGCACTGTGGACAGACATTGATGGCGAGGTGACTTTCGAAGTAGCTCCAGCCCCTTCTCCTGGCTTCGCTTCATCCGAGAGTTTCGTCTGGAAAAATATGGACATGCTGCGCCAGTTGGTGGAGTCCCAGCCCGGACTGACTTATCTGCGGCTGAAGGAGATAGCCGAGCGTTTCACCGCTGGTCTGCAGGCGATGGGCTGTCCCATGGAAATATGGGCCCAGCGGGTTTTATTGTTGTTAAAGTTTATACATCGTCGGGACTTCTTGGCGCATATTATGTCTGACAGACTGACAGCTTTGAAGTTGCAAAGGAAGGAGTGCAAATCTGAGCTGGAGAAGACGGACTCTGTTCTTCAGGAGCGCCAATGCCAACTGCAGTCTCTGGCGTAGCGGGAGCAGTTCGTGCGCAGCCGGATAACCATCCTGGAGGCTGAACTGTTTGACCTCCGGGCTGAACTGCCGTAGATAACAACCTCTCGACCGCAGCTTGCGGAGGAAGTAGCTCTGTTGGAGGGGCAGATGGCATCCTTTCGGGACGAGTCTGCTCGGCTACAGGAGGAGGAGGCTCGACTTCATGAGCTGGGGGCTGCCCCGCATGTAGGGCTTCTGGCCTTTGAAGACATATTCCGGTGCCCGTGATTATTTGTTTCCCCCTTCTTTTTGTAATACAATTTCCCCTCAGGGGCCCTTCTTGTATTCCCTTTTTATTCAATGGAAAGGACTCTTTAAACCAGTCTCATATGTGGTTTGTTCTTGACTTATCGCACCGTCAATATTTCACGGTGATTTGGCAGCGGTCTCAGCAGTCCCTATGGGAGTAGCCCGTACCTAGCAGGAGAGCGTCCACCCCTTCAGAGAAAGGATGGGGAACTCGCTCCACCGCGTGACAGCCTCCGGGGGGCGCTTTAAACCGAATTTTGTTGGTGGTAGCACACGTCCTTCTTGGCCATACATGCCGCAAGGGAGATGGCTTGCAGGAATGTGAGTGAAGAGGCTCAGAGCACAATCCGAAACGGGCGAATGGTCCGTCCCGGGCAGGTTTCAAAGCTAGTCGGGGTGATGTGCCAATCGACCAGTACATGATTTCATCATCGACATTGGGTTTATATCGATGCAAAGGAGTTTTACAAGTTTCATCAGAGTAGGCTTAAGGTCTAGACTGGGTAGAGGTTATCGCAGGTGGGACATTGAAGGGTGCGTGGTTTTCATTAGGACAGACGTAGGGTCTGAACTGGATAGGATTTCATCATTGATCGGGCGAGGTGCCGGTCGATCAATAGCTAGTTTCATCATCGATATTGGGTTTATATCGATGCAAAGAAAGTGTTATAAGTTTCATCAGAATAGCTGAAAGGCCTAAACTGGCAGGGTTTTGATTAGACATGGTTTCATCACTGATCGGGCGAGGTGCCAGTCGATCAACAGTTGGTTTCATCATCGATATCGGGTTTATATCGATGCAAAGAAAGATTTATAAGTTTCATCAGAATAGACGAAAGGTCTACACTGGCAGTGTTTCAATTGGACATGGTTTCATCACTGATCGGGCGAGATGCCAGTCGATCAGTGGTTGGTTTCATCGTCGATATTGGGTTTATATCGACGCAAAGAGTCTCATAGGTTTCATCAGTATAGACGTAAGGTCTAAACCGGACAGAGGATTTCATCATTGATCGGGCGAGGTGCCGGTCGATCAATGGTGGGGCGTATGTAAAGGTGTAGGTCTCGTCAGGACAGACGTAAGGTCTATTCCAGCAGGTTTTATGGCGGGTGAGACTTTGCCAAGAAATACGTAGGTTTCATCTGGCTAGGCGTAGGGTCTATCCTGGTAGGGTTTTATCGTTGACCGGGCAAGGAGCCGATCGATCAAGGGAAAGTTTAGGAGTTAGATCAGGACAGACGTAAGGTCTGAACTGGCCAGGCTTTATCGGAATGATGACCGATTTTATTGTTGGTGGGATATGTGAAAGGTGGGTATGTAGATTTCATCAGGGTAGACGTAAGATCTACCCCGGAAAGGCTTTATCATCGGTGGGGCATAGAGCCAGATGACCGACGGAAGGCCTCATCAGTGAAGGGGAGGTGAAGGCAACGTGCCGGTTGGCATGGAACTTCTGAATTACCACATTACCGACCCAAGCGCCCTTTTGGGTTTTCGCCGGAGCCAGCCCCCTCTTGCTTTTGCCCACGCGTCCTTTCGGATTTTCACGTGGCGGGGTACCCGATTTTGCCTGCAGTGCCCTTTCGAGTTTTCACCACAGCTGGGTTTTGGGCCATTTTTGCACTTGTCCCTAATATAGGAGCAAGTCTGGCGGGGTATCTCTATTTTTAACCCCATTTTATATATATATATACTTTTTGTCATTTTCTTTCTCTTTTCTTTTTCATTGTCTTTTCTGGGACCATAACTTTCATCCTATGGACCATGGCGCCATATGTTTATTGTGGACACACGATCATTGATGTGGGTGTCAACATCAATGCAAAGGGAAGTAGGGCTTAATGATCTATCCAGACGAAAGGTCCGAATTGATTTAGAGGATATAAGTAACAGCTCAGGCACGAGGCCGTTTGCTGAGAATATGAGTTTCATCATTAATGTGGGGTTTAACATTAACGCAAAGGAATAGAGTTTCATGGTCTATCCAGACGGAGGATCTGAATAGATTCAAAGAGCAGTGTTGTGCTATGTCAGAGCGGACGGAAGGTCTACCCTGGATGGGTTTTAGCGTCGATCAGGCGGTGTGCCAACCGATCGATAGTAGGTTTCATCATTGGTAATGGCTCATACCAATGCAAGGATTTCATATGCTTCATCAGGATAGACGTAGGGTCTAAACTGAGTAGGGTTTTATCATTGATATTAGGCGAGGTGCCAATCGATCAATGGCGGGTTTCATCATTGGTATTGGATTTATACCAATGCAAGGAGTTCATGGATTTCATCAGGATAGGCGGAAGATCTAAACTGGATAGGTTTCATCATAGATCAGGCAGTGTGCCAATCGATCAACAGCAGGTTTCATCACGGCGGGACGTAAAGAGACCTTTAGATCTAGTCGGAATAGACGGAAGGTCTAAACCGGACAAGGTTTCATCGCTGATCGGGCAAAGTGCTGGTCGATCAGTATCAGGTTTCATCATTAGTATTGGGTTTATACCAATACAAGGATTTCATAGGTTTCATCGGGATAGACGTAAGGTCTAAACCGGACAGGGTTTCGTTGTTGATCGGGCAGTGTGCCAATCGGTCAACAGCAGGTTTCATCGCGGTGAGACTTAGGATAGGTTTCATTGGGATAGACGTAAGGTCTAAACCGGGCAGGTTTCATCGTGGTGGGTCTTAGACAGAAACAAGTGGAAGTGTTTTATCAGAACAGACGGAAGGTCTATCCCGAGGTGGGCTTATTATCGAGGGAATTTTTCTCGAGCAATGCATGACGGCTTCAACAGAATAGACGTAAGGTCCATTCCGGATGGGTTTAATCGTTGATCGGGCAAGGCGCCGGTCGATCGACGAGGAGTTTTATGGTGGGAGGTGAGGCTTTCTTTGGAATCACCACATTACCGACCCAAGCGCCCTTTCGGATTTTCACCGGAGCCGGCCCCCTCTTGCTTTTTCCCACACGCCCTTTCGGGTTTTCACGTGGCGGGGTACCCGATTTTGCCTGCAGTGCCCTTTCAGGTTTTCACCACAGCTGGGTTTTGGGCCATTTTTGCACTTGTCCCTAATATAGGAGCAAGTCTGGCGGGGTATCTTTATTTTTAACCCCATTTTTTTTTACTTTTACTTTTTTTTTGTTCATTCTTCTTCCTTCCTTTTTAGAGGGTGACAGGTCGGAATGCCACCAGCTTAAGATGGGGGCAGCTTGGTTAGGGCGGAGTGCCTCTAGACCGAGAAATGGGTGTAGCTTGGCTAGGGCGGAGTGCCGTTATACCAAGAAATGGGTAGCTCGGTTAGGGCGGAGTGCCGCTAGACCATGAAATGGGTAGCTCGGTTAGGGCGGAGTGCCGCTACACCAAGAGATGGGTAGCTCGGTTAGGGCGGAGTGCCGCTAGACCAAGAAATAGGTAGCTCGGCTAGGGCGGAGTGCCGCTATACCAAGAAATGGGTAGCTCGGCTAGGGCGGAGTGCCGCTAGACGAAGAAAGGGTGTAGCTTGGCTAGGGCGGAGTGCCGCTATACCAAGAAATGGGTAGCTCGGCTAGGGCGGAGTGCCACTAGACGAATAAAGGGTAGCTTGGCTAGGGCGGAGTGCCGCTATACCAAGAAATGGGTAGCTCGGTTAGGGCGGAGTGCCACTAGATCGGGAAAGGGGTAGCTTTGCCTGATCACTCGGGGAATGCCGGTTGTGCCGCATGATACAGCTTTAGATGTCTTCCGTTGAGTGGGGAGAATTGGATTTCCCCTCGATGGTTAACAACCACGTAGGCCCCTCCGTCGTAGACCCTCTGTATCACATAAGGACCTTCCCAGTTAGCATTCAGCTTTCCTTTTGGGTTGGACGCCATGACTTCTTTTTTCTTGACCATGACAAGGTCGCCTTTCTTGAATTCTCGTCCTCTTACGAGTTTGTTGAATGCAGTGGCCATGCGGGCCTGATACATTTGGATACTCTTCTGGGCTCGGAGGCGCTTCCCTTCCAATTCAGCCTGTTCTTCTAGTCTTCTTTCTGCATTGGTCTATTCGCCACGGGCCAGGCCATATTGGACTGCCACTCTGAGTGACGGGACTTCCAGCTCTAGCGGAACCACTGCCTCTGAGCCGTATACCAGCGAGTATGGTGAGCACCCTGTAGGTGTCTTGAAGATGGTGCGGTATGCCCACAGAGCTTCATACATTTTCTCTTCCCAGTCCTTCTTATTGGAACCGACGACCTTGGCCAACAAGGTGCAGAGAGTCTTGTTAAAAGCTTCCGCCAATCCGTTTGCCTGTGGATTGTAAGGAGTGGAGGTCCTCCATTCGATCTTATACTTCTCAGCAAGCCGATAGACCTTCTGATTTCTGAAATGACTTCCATTGTCAGATATTATTCGGCTGGGGATCCCGAACCGGAAGATAATGTTCTGCTTGATGAATCTGGCGACCAGTTCACCAGTCACTTCTCTTAATGCTATAGCCTCCGCCCATCTGGAGAAGTAATCTGTTATGGCCAGTATGTACTTATGTCCGGCCGAGGAAGTCGGCAGTGGCCCTACTACATCAGTTCCCCATTGTGCAAACGGCCAACTGGGAACTGTAGGGTGCAGAGTCGTAGGAGGCCTTCTAGGCACAGTAGCATGCTCCTGGCATTTCTGGCATGATTTTGCAAATTTACAGCAGTCTTCAAACATGGTGGGCCAATAGTAGCCCAGCTTCTTGATTTCTATCTTCATCTTGGGACCAGCCTGGTAGGCACCTGCTGTCCCAGCATGTGTTTCTTTCATCGCTTGCCAGGCTTCCTCAGTGGACAGACAGCGGATTAGAATCTTCTTGCGTGCATCTGCCATTATTCGGAACAAAATTCCATTCTTGAGTTCATAAGAATCTTTGATTCTTAGGAGTTTCATCTTTTCTTCTCTTATCTGCGGCAGTTGTTGGTGTAGGAACCACTGCAGCAGGTGCTGTCTCCAATCAGACGCTTGTTCTGTGCTGATGGTGGCAACTTCGTCTTCTTCGGGGCACCCTTCTAGCATACTGGGGACTTACCGTCGGTTCATAACGACAATGTTCAGTGTCTTATTTGGTGGGATTGCTAGTGAGCTGGCCAGCTTTGCCAGTGCATCAGCCTGGGCATTGTGTCCACGGCCCACATGCTTGAGCTCAATATGGTAGAATTTTGCCATGAGGCGCATAGCTTTTTGGTGGTAGGGATTCAGTTCTGGCTTCGCACTTCGGACTCCCCTTGGATCTGTTTTATTATCAACATCGAATCGCCGAATACTTGGAGCATTTGGATACCCATGTTGAGGCTTACATATAGCCCGATTATCAGAGCTTCATACTCGGCCTCATTATTGGTGCAGGGCTTGTTTATAGAACATGAAGTATGCACGACCTCCCCTTCTGGTGATTTCAGCACAATACCGGCTCCAGCCGGTATTCTAGTCTTTCCATCGGAGTCTGTCTCTGCTCTGGATGCTCCATCGAAGAATAGTTGCCACATAACTGACTGGGTTTGGCAGGCCTCGAGTGTCTCATCATCGGGTAACTCAGTCCCTAGCATATCATTTTCCGGCACAAGATGCTCTGCGAAGAAATCAGCCACGGCCTGTCCTTTTATCGCCCACTGGGGTGTATAGGTAATATCAAATTCCATCAGGATCACTGCCCATTTGCCCAATCGGCCCTTCAGTACTGGCTGAGTCAATATGTATTTGAGCGGATCTGCTGCAGATATCAATCTGACTTCATGTGACAATATATAGTGTCAGAGCTTTTTGACAGCAAAGACTAGTGCCAAGCAGGTCTTTTCTATGTAGCTGTAGCTTTCTTCAGTTCTAATCAGCCTCCTACTTAGGTAGTACAAGGCTTGTTCTTTGCCTTCTTCATTTATCTGTGCCAGCATTGCCCCCAGGGAACAGTATGTGGCTGCGATATACAGTATCAAGGGCCTGCCCTTAATTGGTGCCCCCAGCACCGGAGGGATCTTGAAGTATTCTTTCAGCTTCTCAAAGGCTTCCTGACAGCCATCGTCCCAGAGGAACGGCACATCTTTCATCATGAGCTTGTGAAAGGGGTGGCATCTTCCCGACAGATTTGATATAAATCGTCGGCTATAGGCCAGACGCCCTTGCAGAGATCTCAGCTCGGACAGATTCCTTGGCGGAGGGAGCTCCTGGATAGCCTTAATCTTGGATGGGTCAATTTCAATGCCCCTATGACAGACAATAAACCCGAGGAATTTTTCACTGGACACGTCGAAGGCGTATTTCATGGGATTCATCTTGAGTTCATATTTGCGCAGCCTCTGGAATACTACCCTCAGGTCTTGCAAATGGTCTTCTCTTCTTTTAGTTTTTACTACCAAATCATCAATGTAGCACTCTACTTTCTTGAAGAGCAAATCATCAAAGATCTTGGTCATAGCTCTTTGGTAGGTAGCGCCGGCATTCTTGAGGCCAAACGGCATCCTTTTGTAGTGGAATATCCCCTTCGGGGTACGGAATGCAGTGTGCACTCTGTCTTCCTCAGCAATCCAGATTTGGTTGTATCCGGATGACCCATCCATAAATGATAGGGCCTCATGACCAGTAGTCGCATCGATCATCACTTCAGTGATTGGTACTGGGAAGTCATCTTTCGGGCAAGCCTTATTAAGGTCCCGGAAATCAACACATATTCTGATCTGCCCATTCTTTTTCTTTACAGGCACTATATTGGCTAGTCATGTAGTATATTGGTTCTTTTCAACAAAGCCCACATCGATTAGCTTGTCAACCTCTTTGTTAATCTGATTTATTAATTCAGGGCGCATTCTCCTGGAAGGCTGCTTTATAGGGCTAGCCTCTGGGTTTATTGCCAATCGGTGCTGCGCCACATCAGAACTCAGTCCCGGCATTTCATCATATGTCCATGCAAAGCAGTCTCAGAATTCCTTCAAAAACTGTATATACTGTTCCCTGGTAGCTGGCTCCAGCAGTGCACTGAGGAATGTCGGCCTTGGCTCATCTGCGGTTCCCAGATTTATTTCCACAAGCTCATCGACGGTGGCCTGACCTCCATCTTCAACCTCGGGCGGGGCTTCTTGCAAGTCAATGAAGCCTCCCGGGATATAATCTTCTTCAGTTTCATGATTTTCTTTTTCATCATACTGGTCATCAGCGGGTGTTGGCTTATCATATACGGCCAATATTGTTGTATTCTGTTCAGTCTGCCCCGAGGACGTGACTAGATCAGCAGGGAACTCAAAGATGGAGTCTTCTGCCCTTAGAGGCTCTTCTGATGCAGACTCCTTCGAGAGATCATCATTCTGTAGAGCTCAGACTTCTTCCAGGATGCGCTCAAACTCCAGGCATTCCCTCAGCTCTTTGGCTACTTGGTCTTCATCGGGGTTCCCGTGTCAAACTTTGCTTCAGCATGGAACAGATCCTCTTTGCAAGGTATGTCTTCCCAGCACCAATCTTTCTTTGCTTCATCAGACGTCCCCATCTCCGGCTGACTGTCCGGGGCTTCATTGTTCATTATGGATTGATAAATGATTTCTTCATCTTCCGAGGGGTACTTGTCATATACCACCTCGGAAGGGCCTTCATGCTGGTAGGAGATAGATATGACGTCCACCTCAGCTTCATAGTATTCTTGAAGGGTATAACCTAATCCTAGGTGCTGAGTGATCTTCCTCAGTTCTTTATTATCCCGAGGCGGATCCCATAGCTCTTTGAACGCCTTCTTCTGGGCAGCAGGCTGCAATGATGGCATTCGCATCTTAGAGAACATCTGCGAAACCCGTCGGGTAGTATAATCCAAGCCTGTAATTGGCACCATCAGGTTTACGGGCTCTTCAGGGACCATGCAGTCTTGATCATCTTCCTCGACTGACTCCCCAGTGTGGAATATGGTAGGAGGCTCGCAGAAGCGAGGGACTTCCATAGTCTTCAGTGGTAGCACCGTCTGGTACTCGAGGCTGACGATGGGTTTAAATAAACCCTGCGGCACCTCCACTTGTGTGTACTTTTCTTTCATTTCTTCATTGATATCATCCGGGTGAATGCTAGGAGGGGTGATCCGAGAAAAGTATCCTGTTCAGTGGCTAACAGTTCCGGGAGCCCCTCATATACAACGGTTTGTTATGGCCGGAATTCGGAATCATCATGTCATCCTCTGCGAATGTAACTGACAGCCCGAATTCACTTCTATCAAGAGTGCTTCATATTGTGCCGGCAACTGCAAGGCATCAACAATTGCTTGGCGAGCCTCCTCACTCAGAGAGAGAATCTCCCAGATGGAGAATCTGGTAGGGAGCTTTTTTAGCATTTTCATGATCCGGCTGCCCACCCTGACATTAGACAGTCTCATTTCTTCCGCCCATCGGGGTTTTGGAGGTTCATGTGGTGCCCGTGGCCTTTGCTGCCCAGTGCTGGTTTCATCCCCGGGACTGATTTCTTGGGGGGCTTCTTCTATAGCAACGGCCCCTGGTGCGATCAAAGGGTTATCCCCTTCTTTCTCATTCTGCTCGTAGGCTACTGACGCCGATTGCTGAGGTCCCTTGCCTTTATCTGGCCCAACCTGTATTGACTGCCCATCTTCTAGACTAGATAGAAATTCCAGAAATGTTGGAGTTTGACCTCCTTTCTTCTTTTCTTGGTACAAGCTGGTAGGGGGAGGAACCTGGACACCTCGTACCTCCGGTTCGATAATATGGTAGGGCTGTTCCCCTCTGAACATAATGTTATGATTAGCTGGTGGTGGGCGCCCCCACCTTCTCCCGGAATGTGTTGCATGGGCTGAGGTTGAGGCCTCGGCATGGTTGGCTTCTAGCGGGGCATCTGATGTTTCATCCTCATCATTCTCCCTGGGCGAGGTAAAGAGTGCCGACAGGGTGTTACATTGTACTATCACGACCCTCTTTCCCTTCCTGGACTTGGGCCGTCTCTTCTTTTTCTGGGAATTTGGCTTTATTGGCCCCTGCCCCCAGAAGGGTTCAGTCTCAGCCTTTTCTTGTTCTGCCTCTGACTGCTCTTTAATTTTCAATTCTTCGAGCTGTTCCCAGAGTATACAGTCTTTCACCAGCAGGTGCCCGGGCTTTTTCTGTTGATACTCATCGAGCCCATTAATATACTGCTGTAAAGGCCTGGCTGCAGGACTTACTTCCTTATGTGCAGGTAGGGGGACTTGTCTTCTTCGGTTATGAGTGGGGATCCGGATGACCTGTCTCAGCTATGCGCAATACTAGCTTTACTGGAGGTGGTTCGGGCCTTGGTGTGACACCGCGGATAATTGCTCCACTGGTATTGGCTGCGGGAGTCTTCTTTCTGTTCTTTATGGGTTTCATCTGCCATCCTTCCTGATCCTTCAATGGGGCGAGGAAGCAAGCTTCATAAGTATGCCTGGTACATTCTTCAACGGCCTCCTTAGTCAGCTGCTGGTAGATTGAAATCATATTGGCGGCCATTTTTAACGCCGGAGGCTCATGTGGACGAGGTGGCTCTACCTGGTAATCTCCCAGCTGTAGCTCACCCTTTTTGACCATACCTTCCATAATATCTTTGAAGACGTAGCAATCTTCAATTGCGTGCCCCAGCGCACGGTGATATGGACAGAACAATGGATCACCTTTCTTCGCCGCGTCATCGGGTCTCTTTGGCTCAGGCAATGTTACCATGTTGAACTTGTATGCCCAGTTGAATAGTGCGGCTGTCTTATCTTTCGGGAAAGAGTACGGCTTTCTCATTTTGTTTCTCAGAGAGACCTTATCTTTTCTTTCTGCTGTGTCTGCTGGTGGGGGAGCTTCATCTGCCCCCTTCTTCCCTTTCTGTTGCTCGAAGGTTATGAAATCGACGGTGTTGGCCTCAGAGTGCGTTGGTCGTCGATCATTAGATTTCCCTTTCGGCACAGTTGGAGCATTGGCGGTCGGACGCTTAGACAGGAACGTCTCGACCTCCGCCACTATATTGTTCAATCGGTCAAATGTCCTGACATCTGCACTAATCATCTTTTCCAGTACCTCTCTCCTGAGGCTCTGCTTACATATTTGCACTGCATCTTCTTGATGAGGAGGCGTCTTCTGCATCTCATAGCTAAGTTCCTCCACCTTTTGATGTAGTCCAGTGCTGTTTCATCTTGCTTTTGCCTGGTTGCATATAGTTCTGCTATTGTAATTTCTCTTTACGTTACGTGAAATCTGTCGCGGAACTTTCTTTGCATGTCAGGCCAATCGGTCACTGACCCAGCCGGCAGGCTTGAATACCATTCAAAGGCTATCCCGGTGAGGGATGAGCCGAAGAACTTAAGCAGATAAGCTTCATCAGCTGCCAAGTCACCCATGATTGTGTAGTAAGCTATGTGCTCCCTGGGAGAGCCCTGGCCATTAAACTTTTCAAACTTCGGCGGCTTACTGACGCCTGGAGGTAGTCTCTTAGCAGCATACTGGGGAGGATATGGTACTTTGTACACATCGTAGGTACTAGCATCATCACCAGTCTTTTCAGACAGCTTCATCTCCACAATCTTTTCAATCATCAGCTTTTGGGCTATGGCTGGATCTATGTTTTCCGGGAAGAAGTGAGCTTGTTGCTGACCATAAGGAGTTGTCATCACAGTTGCGCGCAAGGCTGGCGCGGTAGGCTGCGTCTGAGATGCAGAGGGCTGAGCTACCATCTGCTGCAGAAGGGGTTGGCTCGGTGCTTTGCCCTTATCAGCCGGAAGAGGATTAGCTGGAATAGCCATTTCTGTTGAACTGGCAGTCTGCCCCACAGGCCCGGCTTTCTTGGAGACCGGTGTAGCTTCATGCCTCTCATTTAACTATCTTCTGAGAGCATTGATCTCTTGTTGATATCTTCTAAACATCATCTGGATCATGGGATCCAGGGTTGACGGGATCTGTAAATCTTCTGAGGTCCCTTCAGCATCATCAACGAAGGGATTGTCTTCCTCTTCCGTTGTCACCACATTAACTATCATAGTGGTGATCTTGCAGGCTTCATCATTAGTCTTCATCTTATCTTTTGCCGCCTGGCCTCTTCTTGTGACGGGGCCTGGTCTGGTTGCTAGTCTGAGCAGTTCATCTGGCTGTGTCGGTAACATATCCTGCCCTTTGACAAGCCCGGCCATATTGCAGGCAAGGATCTGCATCTTTTCCCTCTGCCTGTAGACTTTCCTTCTCATCTGATCGGGGTATTTGAGCCGGTCAAAGACTGATATTCTTTCTCTAGGTTCTTCTCTATGCAGGTCTTATTTTCCATACCCGGCTCTGTGGCCTTCTTCATAATCATTGGAATCGGAGGAGGAGACTCCGAGCATCACTTCTTGAAGGGTTTCTTCTTCTTCTTCATCCATGGTGCCCAAGGCACGGGATAATCTTTGTTGCCCGAGGGCGGAGTTCCCCAAGTAGTGAAGGTAGTCTTGAGCCACTTGTTTCATCTCCTCTTGATTGTGCCTTCGTGGCTTTGGTTGGAGCATCAATCTTTCCTGGCTCTTCTGCTGATAAGCCAGTCTCCCCACCTGAGCAGTCAGGTGCTCGGCTTTGCAGTATTTAAGTATATCGGCCTGTCTGGCGTAGGCTCTGGGTCTTCTTAGAGTGTCAGCAGCGACTGGTTCGCTCATTCTCATTTCCTCTTCTTCCTTGAACCTTCTACTCCCATCCTGGCAGTAGTTGGCAACAGCAGCATAATTCTTTCTTTCCCATCTTTTGCCCCCAGCCATGGGGTGGGTGACCGTTAGGTCTTCCTTCTGCTCATATCTTCTGCCCCTTATCCTGGGGCGAGTAGTAGTCAGATTTCTTTCTTCATTCTCTTCCTCATCTCTCCTACCCCGAGCCCCAGGGTGAACAGCTGCAGCATTTCTTATGTCTCTTCCTTTTCCTCTTCTGCTTCCTGCCGTGAAGCGGGCAACAGGGGTGTCAGCAATGTTTTCTTCATCTTGAGCTGGGGCCCAGCTCTGGGTCTTCTTCTGCCGCCAGATCTGCCTGAACTTGGGCGGCTTTGGTGCCAACAGCCTTCGGTCCTCTTTGTCGACGTTGGCCCTCCTAGTAGCCAGAGTTTGGAATCTGTTGGTGGTGGGTACTCTCGGGACGACCACATCTGGGTTGACCTCCCTCGGGCGGCCGTTGAGGTCCGTCCGGATTCCTCCGATCAGCATTGTCTTTCCTGAGTTGGATATCCGGCGTCCCGCAACAGTGGATCGGGCTCTCCTGTCGGATCTCCTCCTTCTTCCAGCAGCAGAGGGTGCGCCCCTTTTCGCCTCGTGATGGACGAAGCAGGCCACGACCTCAGGAGTATCCTGCATCCCCCGGCTCATTTTGGGGATGGTAGCTTGTGGCAATGTCTCGACAACAGTCTTTTGTTCCTGGTTGTCGATTTCGAGCAAGTCAGTGAAGACGAGGCCCAAGCAGTTGGGCATCCCGACAGCAGGCGGCATCGATCCGAACGCAAGAGGTACCGCCAGTGAGCCCTCTCGCACATGTGCATCGACCACTTGTTGATCAAAGTGTATAGAAATGATTCCAGCCGTCATTGTAGTTTCCTGAAAATAGAGAAAGCGCGGAATCAGAAATTTGAGGGGGGCCCACTGGGCCTCCTATTTCGGCGTAGAGATGAAGGGAGACTCGGTCCCACCGGGCGTGCCAGACTTTTGGATGCGGGGATTTATTTATGTTAAATATTTATTGATTTATTGATTTATTGGTTTGGTTAATTGGCGTGCCAGTCACATGTGTGACGATTTCATTGTGCGCTCGATCTGACTTGGTCAGTCGATTGTGAAGTCCGAGTCGGGACCAGAAGTCCGTCATACCACAAAGGCTATGACGTTAATTACGCCCTTCCTAAGAAGGACAACCCTTGATTAAACGCCGAAAATAGGAGTCCTCATAAGGCAAACAGATATTCATATGCACCATTTTAAACTTCATACCAGGGCCAGGAAGGCGGGTAAGATAATAACATCAACCACAGAAACAGACGACCAGTGGTTCGAAAACTGGGTGTAGGGGAAAGGGGAGAAAGCGGATTTAAATCACAGGCAGACTGAGCTATAACCACGATGGGGTTTTAAAGCATCGATCAACATTTCGACAGCATCTCCCCATAATCTGGGTTATGCCTAGGGGAGAATAGGCTATCACCCACGGAGTGCCGGGATGAAAGTCGAGAGATAGAGAGGCCGAACCTCTCGCATTACACATGTATGCCTTGGGGTGATATTTGACTCTTCCCTTATAAGAGCTGGTGGCACTCATGCATCGGCAGAGCTCACCGGAGCTAAAAGGGGTAGGTTGTCGAAATCCCGACACGAACTAATGGAACATAAGGGAGTCTGACTCCCTTTAATTTTATCCCCGGGACATATCTGGTGAACCACGGATATCCCTGTGTGGGTTTGCTCTGGGTGTTGGGGTTCGTTGGGTGGCAGATTAGGCTCTCGGCGTACTCTGAATGGGCACGGGCTCTCGGCATGACCCAAAAATGGGAAGGCCAGGGCCCCCGGCGCCAATGGCAAGGAGGCCAGGGGTTCCCGACGCCAAGGTGAGAGGGCCGGGGTTCCCGACGCGATGAAGAGGAGGACAGGGAGGCTCCCGGCGCCAATGGCAAGAAGGACAGGGTTCCCGGCGCCAAAGTGAGAGGAGGACAGGGGGCTCCCGGCGCCAACGGCAAGAAGGCTGGGGGTTCCCAGCGCCAAGGTGAGAAGGCTGGGGGTTCCCGGTGCCAAGGTGAGAGGGCCTGGGTTCCCGGCGCGATGAAGAGAAGCCAAAGGGGAGCCCCCGGCGCGAGCTTCTCGGCGCGAAGACAAAAGGGCTGGGGGGCTTATCGGCGCAGCTCAATGTGAGGGGTTCCCGGCGTGATGGAGAAGAGGCTTTCGGCGCGGGCAAGAAGAAATGATGAAGGGCCTTTTCGGCCTGGGCAGTGGGGGTTCTCGGCGCGAGAAGGCTCACGCCGAGGGCTGTTCACCTATTCTACTGTTCTTGGAGCCGAGATAGATGAGGGCGCCGAGATGTGTTTCAGGGTTCTACGGCACTCTGTTTTTGAGATGTCTTTCTGGGATTCAGGTAATGGCTGGGAATTTAGGATGCAAATGAGGGGGGAAGCCAAGGGCTTTGCTAGGCAGTGCCAGGGGATCATTGGAAGGTGAGGTTTATGGAGGGCTCGAGATCATCACCCATTTAAAACCCATGGGAATATGTTTTTCTGTCGCCGGCCGTCCAGGGAAACCAAGGGATAACTGTCCCTGATTCCTGGGGCGACCTTAATGGCTTAAGAAAAGGAAACAAACGGAATGAAAGATGGGGAGACTACCCAGTGTAGGCATCACTGAAGGGGTGAGAGGATAGAGTCCAATAATCAATGGGTGTGAAGATTGGGACTCTTCCTTCGACGCTCCTCTAGGAAGAACAATCGGAGCAGAGAAACCTGAAGCATCAGAACGATCACTCAAGGTACTGAGCAGCACTCATTCGAGAGAAACCAGAGATGGGAAGGCTTCATCATTTCACGGTCAGTTGAACCAGAAACATAGATACATGTAAGGAAGAAGAAAGAAAACGGGGAAACGCCTCAAACGGGCCATCAAAGCATTTCATTCCATTGCATCATCCCAAACTCACACCAATCAAAAGGGGGAATGAGGGAAAGGGAAATAGAACGAAGGCCAGGATATCCCGGTTACATTTGATAAATCGAGGTAAAACTCGTAAGACTACATGGAGAAGAAAATAAAACATGGGGGGGGGGGAGGGCGGAGCATTGACTCCTCTCCCTCCCCTGCTGCCCACCTGGAGCTTCTTCTTCTTCTTTTTCTCTCGGGATTGGTCTCTTCTCTCTTTCTTTCAGTGGAGGAGGCTCTCTTTTTTCTCTTCTGGCAGTGGTGATGGTGAGGATCTTCTGAGCTTCTCCTCCTTTCTTGCTCGAGGGGAAGGGGGTTTTATAGCTGTATCTTGTATCTTCTCGGTAGGCCTGTCACGGCGCCACTTTGAGGGGCTTCCCGGCGCGCAGGACTTCCGCTTCTCGGCGCGGCTTTTGGGCTTCGACAAGAGGATCCCGGCGCCACTTTATAGGCCAACTTAGGCCTTTTAGACTAGGCCTCTTATTGGTCCTTCAAGTGCATCAGCACCCAAAAGGACCCTCCATTGGTGACATAGTTTCTATTGAGATCATTCATAGGTTTTTCATCAGTCGGTAGACCGGGGTTTCATCGGCGTTGCCATCTGAATAATGACAAAACCGGACATCATTTTATTGGCATCGTCACCGGAACGGTGACAAGACCGGACATCAGCTTTAGCCTGGAAAGACTTCAGCCAGGTGACTGCTATTTCATCAGTGCCGTCGTCTGACTGACAATGGCATCGGACATCAGCTTGGCCCGGAAAGGACTTTAGCCGGGTAGATGGTTGACGAACTTCGTCATTGATCTTTCACTGTTGGTCTAATCTTTCCTTGCTCATTTTCAAGGTGTCAACAGGCGGCCATAATGACGATCGCGCCTGATTCTGTAATTCCATTCGTGCCGGAGCCAGAGTTAGAACCTCCGTCCCTCCTAGGCTCCGTTGAAGGACGCCCTAACAGGAGTCTGACGGAGCAGGAACATGTTGCCGTGGTATCTGCTTCTTCGACTTTGACGGCCGTTCCATCTTCCTTTTCCGAGCCGGACACCGGCTTATGGGCCGCCATAGACAGGGAAGTGACCTTCGAGGTGTCTCCGACGGCTTCCCTGGGCATTACCTCATCGGAGGAATTTGTCTGGCAGCATCTAGAGATGCTGCGTCAGGTTGTGGAGTCTCAGCCAGTGCTGTCTTACTCCCAGTTGAAGGAAGTGGCTGTGCGACTGACGATCGGGCTGCAGGCACTGGGCTGCCCTCTAGATATCTGGACCCAGCGGGTGCTTTTCTTGTTGAAGTTTGTGAATCGCCGGGACTTTCTCGAGAAGATGATGGGCGACCGGCTGGCAGCCCTCAAACTGCAGAGAGTTGACTGTCAGGCGGAGCTGACGTCGCTGATCTCTGATCTTCAGGAGAGTAGGGCTCAGGTTGAAGCTTCCGTAACCCAGGCGCACATTCTACGTAGCCGACGGGAAGAACTCCGCGCTGAATTGGCTACTATAGAAGCCGAGATGCCGCGGCTAGAGGCTGCGGAAGTCCAAGGCATCGAAAGAACTTCTTTGCTGGAGGGCCGAGTCGCGTCTCTGGAGACTGAGGTGACTCGGGTTCAGGAAGAGGAAGTGCAGCTCCATGAACTGGGGGCGGCTCCTCATGTTGGGCTTATTGACTTTGCTGATATCTTCAGGCGGTCTTAGCTGATCCGCCTTTGTAATATGTCCCCTCAGAAGGGCTCCTTTTGTATTCACTTCCCCTTTTTGTAATGAAGACAGAAGTTTCCTTCACTATATTTTTTTTTGTGTTCACATCCACACTCACATTCTGTTATGTCTTGTGACAATTCTGGCGACCTGCTTGGAAGTACCTCCATGTCTGTGTCGCAGGAGAGCGTCCACCCTCTCAAGGAAAGGATGGGGGACTCGCTCCACCGCGGGACGGGGTTCCAGAGGTTGCCAGGTTGGCGCAGACGTAGGTCTTGCTGACAAGAGGCATTGAAACCGTGACTGCTGGCTGCTCATGGTAATTCCATTATTGACCCTGATTGGGGGGAATGTTGACCGACCTTGTCGATGGCGACACGGGTCGAAATGGTAGACAGTCTTGCCGATGGTGACAAGAACCGGGAGGGTAGCGACCGATCTTGCCGATGGTGACAAGGGTCGAAAGGGTAGACGGTCTTGCCGATGATGACAAGAACCAGAAGAGGTAGCGACCGATCTTGCCCATGGTTACAAGGGTCGAAAGGGTAGACAGTCTTACCGATGGTGACAAGAACCGGAAGAGGTAGCGACCGATCTTGCCGATGGTGACAAGGGTCGAAAGGGTAGACGGTCTTACCGATGATGACGAAAACCGGAAGGGTAGTGACCGATCTTGCCGATGGTGACAAGGGTCGAAAGTGTAGACGGTCTTGCCGATGGTGACAAAAACCGGAAGGGTAGCGACCGATCTTGCCGATGGTGACAAGGGTCGAAAGGGGGTAGACGGTCTTACCGATGATGACAAGAACCGGAAGGGGTAGCGACCAATCTTGCCGATGGTGACAAGGGTCGAAAGGGGTAGACGGTCTTGCCGATGATGACAAGAATAGGAAGGGATAGTGACCGATCTTGCCGATGGTGACAAGGGTCGAAAGGGTAGACGGTCTTGCCGATGGTGACAAAAATCGGAAGGGTAGTGACCGATCTTGCCGATGGTGACAAGGGTCGAAATGGGTAGACGGTCTTGCCGATGATGACGAAAATCGGAAGGGTAGCGACCGATCTTGCCGATGGGGACAAGGGTCGAAAAGGGGTAGACGGTCCTGCCGATGATGACAAGAACCGGAAGGGTAGCGACCGATCTTGCCGATGGTGACAAGGGTCGAAAAGGGGTGTAGACGGTCTTGCCAATGATGGCAAGAATCAGAAGGGGTAGCGACCGATCTTGTCGATGGTGACAAGGGTCGAAAAGGGGTAGACGGTCTTGCCGATGATGATAAAAACTGGGTAAGGATAGATGTATGTAAGTGGGATATCGGATGAAGACTCTGCCTCGACCTTGTAAATGGCCTTCTGGACGGAGGATGGTTCATCACTATTCATCATTCATTTTTATTCACATTACTGACCTAAGCGCCCTTTCGGGTTTTCGCCGAAGCCAGCCCCCTCTTGCTTTTGCCCGCACGCCCTTTCGGGTTTTCACGTGGCGGGGTACCCGATTTTGCCTGCGACGCCCTTTCGGGTTTTCGTCACAGCTGGGTTATAGCCATTTTTACACTTGTCCTGATCATAGGAGCAAGTCTGGCGGGGTATCTCTATTTTTAACCCCATTTTTCTTTCTTTTCTTTTTTTTTTTGATTCGGGATGCGGAAAAATTGAACCGCGAAAATATTGACTGGCCTTGTCAATGATGACAAGGATCGAATCCTGTTTTGATTCGTCGACCTTGGTTAGATGTCGAAGCAAAGGGGTATGGTCTATTAACAAGGATGTAGGATCCGAGTCAGGGGTAAAGATCGAACGATCTCGCTGATGATGGCGAGGGTCGAAAAGGGTTTGTTCGTCGGCATGGGTTTGTCAATAGGGACGTAAGGCCCAAGTTGAGGGTAGAAATCGGCCGATCTCGTCGAGGATGACGAGGGTCGAAAAGGGTTTGTTCGTCGACATATGTTACTGCCGAAACAAGGATGGGGTTGTCAACAGGGACGTAAGGTCCAAGTTGAGGGTAGAGATCGAACGATCCCGTCGAGGATGACGAGGGTCGAAAAGGGTTCGTTCGTCGGCATATGTTACTGCCGAAACAAGGATGGGGTAGTCAATAGGGACGTAGGGTCCAAGTTGAGGGTAGAGATCGACCGATCTCGCCGAGGATGACGAGGGTTGAAAAGGATGTGTTAAAGGATTTTCGGCGGGACTTTGATGATTGTCACTTTCAGGATTTCATTGGGTGGAGAATAGGAGAGGCATTTGGAAATTACCACTTTACTGACTCAAGCGCCCTTTCGGGTTTTCGCCGGACCCAGCCCCCTCTTGCTTTTGCACGCGCGCCCTTTCGGGTTTTCACGTGGCGGGGTACCCGATTTTGCCTGTGACGCCCTTCCGGGTTTTCGCCACAGCTGGGTTATAGCCATTTTTGCACTTGTCCCGATATGGGAGCAAGTCTGGCGGGGTATCTCTATTTTTAACCCCATTTTCTTTTCTTTCTTCTTTTTTTTTGATATGTATAGGGTGGCAGGTCGAAGTGCGACATTCGACCCATGGTTGACAGTAGATGGCTATCGGCCGGAGCGTCAGACCTTACGCCGGGCAGAACAGTTCATTCGTTAGCAAGGGCTGAATGCTAACGCAAAAGAGTGATCTCTCGCTGATTCGGGCGTAAGGCCGGTAATGGCAACATCGTGCTGTATTCTTTCGAGAGTTTGGTCAGGGCGGAGTGCCACTAGACCGAGGAAAGGGTAGTTCGGTTAAGGCGAGGTGCCATTAACCAAGAAAAAGGTAGCTCGGTTAGGGCGGAGTGCCACTAAACCAAGGAAAATGTAGCTCGGTTAGGACGGAGTGCCACTAAATCAAGGGAAATGTAGCTCGGTTAGGGCGGAGTGCCACTAAACCAAGGAAAGGGTAGCTCGGTTAGGGCGGAATGCCATTAACCAAGGAGTGGGTAGCTTGATTAGGGCGGAATGCCGTTAACCAAGGAGAGGTAGCTCGATTAGGGCGGAATGCCGCCGACCGAGGAGAAAGTAGCTCGATTAGGGCGGAGTGCCACTAAACCAAGGAGAAGGTAGCTCGGTTAGGGCGGAGTGCCACTAAACCAAGGGAAAGGTAGCTCGGTTAGGGCGGAGTGCCACTAAACCAAGGGAAATGTAGCTCGGTTAGGGCAGAGTGCCACTAAACCAAGGAGAAAGTAGCTCGATTAGGGCGGAGTGCCACTAAACCAAGGAGAAGGTAGCTCGGTTAGGGCGGAGTGCCACTAAACCAAGGGAAAGGTAGCTCGATTAGGACGGAATGCCGCTGACCCAGGAGAAAGTAGCTCGATTAGGGCGGAGTGCCACTAAACCAAGAAAAGGTAGCTTGGTTAAGGCGGAGTGCCACTAAACCAAGGAGGAGGTATTCCGACCGATCACTCGGGGAATGTTGGCTGCGCTGCATGATACAGGTTAATATGCTTTCCGTTGAGGGAGAGAACTGGATAACCCCTTTATGGTCTACCAGGACGTAGGCACCCCCTTCATATACTCGGCGAACGATATACGGCCCGACCCAGTTTTCGACCAGCTTCCCTTTGGGGTTGGAGGCCATCACTTCTTTTCTTTTGACCATTACCAGGTCTCCTTTCTTGAATTCTCGACCCTTGACTAGCTTGTCAAAAGCACGGGCCATGCGAGTTTGGTAGAGCTGGATGTTTTGCTGCGCCCAGAGGCATTTTCCTTCGAGCTCAATGAGCTCTTCCAATCTTCTTTCTACATTGGTCTGCTCACCATTGACTAGTCCGTGCTGGATGGCAACTCGCAATGAAGGAACTTCAAGTTCAATTGGCACCACAGCTTCTGACCCGTAGACAAGGGAGAAGGGGGAACATCCGGTTGGGGTCTTGTAGACAGTACGATAGGCCCAAAGTGCTTCGTACATCCTTTCTTCCCAATCTTTTTTATTAGACTTGACAGTCTTTGCTAGCAATGTGCATAGAGTCTTGTTAAAGGCTTCTGCAAGTCCATTGGCTTGAGGGTTGTAGGGGGAGGATGTCCTCCAGTCGATTTTGTATTTGTCGGCCAGCCGATAAATCTTCTGATTTCTAAAATGGCTGCCATTATCAGAGATGATTCGGCTGGGGATCCCGAACCGGAATATTACATTTTGTCGGAAGAATCTCGCAACTAGCTCTCTCGTCACATCTCTTAGTGCTCTGGAGAAGTAGTCTGTAGCTACTAAGATGTATCTGCACCCTGATGAAGATGCTGGCAGCGGCCCTACCACGTCCGTGCCCCACTGAGCAAACGGCCAGCTTGGTAGGGTGGGATGCAGCGGCACTGGAGGTCTCCTTGCCACATTAGCATGTTCTTGACATTTCTGACAAGCTTTGGCAAACTTGCAGTAATCATCAAATATAGTGGGCCAATAGTAACCTAGCTTCTTTATCTCAATTTTCATTTTCGGGCCAGCCTGGTGTGCTCCAGCTGATCCTGCATGGACTTCCTGCATCACCTGTCCTGCTTCTGCCGAAGACAAGCAACGGAGTAGGACTTTCCTTCGGGCATCTGCCATAATTCGGAACAAGGTCCCGCTTCTCATCTCGTAAGAATCCTTGATCCTTAGGAGCTTCATTCTCTATTCCTTTTCTTTTGGAAGTTGCTGGTGTTGAAACCAACGCAGGAGATGCTCTCGCCAATCGGGCTGCTGAACCCCTTCGATGACTGCTACTTCCATCTCTTGTTCATCGGTCAGGACCTCTGTCACGCTGGGGACCTGTCGGCGGTTGATCACTGTTATATTCAGGCTTGTGTCTGGCGGGACTGCCAATGAACTGGCCAGCTTAGCGAGGGCATCTGCCTGAGCATTCCGGGCTCGATTGATGTGCTTAATGCTGATGAAGTAAAATTTTGACATCAGGCGAGTTGCCAACTGGTGATAGGGGAGGAGCTCTTGCTTTCGTACATCAAACTCTCCTTCTAGCTGTTTTATAAGTAGCATGGAATCTCTGAATGCTTCCAGCATCTGAATTCCCATGGACAGAGCAATTTACAACCCGATGATCAGGGCTTCATATTCTGCTTCATTGTTTGTGCATGGCTTGTTTATGGAACAGGATGTATGCACCACTTCTCCTTCTGGGGATTTCAGGACTATGCCTGCTCCTGCTCTGACCCTGGCTGACCCGGTGGTAGAGGTGTCAATCCTGGAAGCGCCATCAAAGTGTAATTGCCATAAGGAGGGCTGTACTTGCACGGCTTCTAAAGTTTCATCTTCAGGGAGCTCCGGCGCCAACGGGCAATCCCCGGGCTTTGGGTGCTCAGCGAAGAAGTCTGCAATAGCTTGGCCCTTGACGGCCTTGCGCGGCATGTAGGAGATATCAAACTCCATAAGGATTACCGCCCATTTGCCCAAGCGGCCTTTGAGTGCCGGTTGAGACATAATGTACTTCAGGGGATCCTCTTTGGATACCAAGCTGATTTCATGTGATAACATATAGTGTCGGAGCTTTTTAATTGCGAAGACCAGCGCCAGACAGATCTTCTCAATATAAGTATATTTCTCTTCAGTTCTGACCAGTCTCCGAATGAGGTAATAGAGGGCTTGTTCTTTCCCTTCTTCATTATTCTGGGCCAGCATTGCCCCCAAAGAATTATGTGTAGCTGCTACGTACAGTATCAATGGCCGTCCTTTCACCGGTGGGCCCAACACTGGAGGAGTTTTCAGGTAGTCTTTTAGCTTGTCGAAGGCTGCCTGGCAATCTTCATCCCAATAAAAGGGGACATCTTTCATCATTAACTTGTGAAAAGGCTGGCATCGCCCTGACAAATTGGAAATGAAACGCCGGATATAAGCCAAACGGCCCTGTAGTGATCTCAGCTCGGAGATATTCCTTGGCGGAGGTAACCCCTGAATCGCCTTGATCTTTGCGGGGTCTATCTCGATTCCCCGATATCGGACGATGAAGCCCAAGAATTTTCCGCTCGACACTCCGAACGCGCATTTCATAGGGTTCATGCTGCCTCAGCCTCTGAAAAATAATCCGGAGGTCTTGCAGATGATCTTCTTTTCTTCTGGTTTTGACCACCAGGTCATCTATGTAGCACTCGACCTTGTGGTAGAGCGGTTCATCAAAGATTTTGGTCATTACGCGCTGATAGGTTGCGCCAGCATTCTTTAATCCGAACGGCATTCTCTTGTAATGATAAATGCCTTTAGGAGTTCGGAAAGCAGTATGGACTCGGTCATGCTCCGCAATCCAAATCTGATTGTAACCGGAAGACCCATCCATGAATGACAGGGCTTCATGGCCGGTTGTGGCATCAATCATGACCTCGGTTATTGGTACCGGAAGTCATCTTTGGGGCAGGCTTTATTTAGATCCCGGAAGTCGACACATATCCGGATCTGTCCATTCTTCTTTTTCACGGGGATGATATTCGCTAGCCATGTAGTGTACTAGTTTTCGTCAACAAATCCCACGTCAATGAGCTTGTCGACTTCAGCACAAATTTGGGTGATGAGCTCTGGCCTCATGCGCCGTGGTGGTTGCTTCACCGGCTCGGCTTCAGGGTTGATTGCCAACTCATGTTGTGAGACAGCGGGGCTTAGACCTGGCATCTCTTTATAAGTCCAGGCGAAGCAATCCCGATATTCTAGCAATAGTTGAATGTACAGCTCCCGTTCTTCTGGGGATAGTTGGGCACTGAGGAAGGTAGGCCTAGGGTCCTCCTCATTTCCCAAGTTGACTTCTATCAGTTCATCGACTGTGGCTTGGTCTCCGTCTTCTATCTCCGGAGGTGCCGGTTGGTGGTCAACAAAGTCTGGAACGCCATCCTGAGGGTCGAGCGCTTCGACTTCCTCGTCGGACACCGCCAGAGCTTCTTGAGGTTTCTTGATCTCTTGTGCGAGCGGCTGAGTGGATTGTTCTATTAGCAGATCCATTGCCGTCGCAGCTTCCAAGGATGAGGGAGCAGCCTTGGTGTTTGCAGATGAGATTGCAGCCATGACGGGCTGGTAACTGTTCACTGCCAGGCCCGACAGCATGCTGATTTTGCAGTAGAAGTTGAGGAGGTTTCGCCTTCTGGGATAGTTGTATCTTCCGCAGAAGTGGCCTTTTCTTCCCTGGAAGCTGGCTCCCCATGATTGGAGTTGACCAAGGCCTTCCTGATTGGCAGAAAGGGTGTTGAAGTTGTCATTAGTAGGACCCCTTTAGAGGGAGAGACTCCTACTTCTTGAATGTCTTCGGCTTCGCTGCTGCTAGCCGTATCAAATTCGGCTTGAAAGGCCGCTTCTTCAGGATGAACTTGCTCCCAGCATTGGCAAGGGGCTGAGGTTTCTACTTCTTGATTTCCAGACTGAGCAAGTTCAAGATATTCGGCTTCCGCCGAATACTCATCAAAGGTTGCCCCCAGAGGGCCATCTTCAGTAGGATAGAAGGCAGAGATAGTATCCACCTCGTACCGCCCACTGTAATAATATTCCTCCAGGGTGAAGCCCAACCCTGGATGTTGAAAGACACGTTTCATTTCCTTATCTAGATTTGCAGGATACCACATCTTCTGGAAAGCTTCCTTGCATTTTTGAGACTGATCGGGAGGGATGTGTTGCTTTTGAAACATCCTGGCCGTTCGATCAGTTGTAAATGCCAGGCCCTGAACAGGAACCCGCAGGTTGGCTAGATCTTCAGGGAGGCTGCAGTCTGTGTCTTTCTGAGTGGGATGCTCCTCAGCTGTATAGAATAAGCTACTGGGCCCATCTTCCTGTGTCACCTCCCAAGCTTTGAAAGGTTCGACAGTGGGGTTGTTGAGGCCGGAGACTGGCTTGGTGAGGCCGGCCGGGACTCCGATGCGGTTGTGCTGTCGATCGACCTGCACTTCCTTAGCTTTGGGGTATAATTCTGGAGGTGTTACCCTGCCGACATGTCCAGAAGCTATGATGTGGGAGATCGCCTTCGGCTTGACATATCTGCGCGGTGGTGATGGATACCAACCGTCACCCGATCTATTCTTCGACGCCCCTGCGGGGGCCTTAGCTTCAGAAACCTTCCGGGGAGGTCCCATATATAGGTTGGCGTCCGCCAAGTGACATTCAAACACCTTGAATGGGTGGATATCAGCAAATATCCTCTCCTCCTTCCCCTATAGGCTGTATTTGATGCATTGGTGGAGCGTGGAGGGCACCACCATATTTTCATGCAGCCATGGGCGGCCGAGCAGTGCTTTGTAGGAGGTGCGAGAGTCAATGACATGAAACTGCACCGTTGTAGTGAAATCTGCTAGGGTCAGCGTGAACTCTGCCACTCCCATAGATACTTCACATTTTTGGTTGAAGCCAGCGATACGCATATCCCCGACTTTCTCGAGATGCACATTAAAGTGGTACCTCTCGTATATTCTGTATGGCAGGATGTTGACTGCTGCACCAGGATCGACCAGGATCCGGTTCAGTTCTCTCCCATTCAGGTGCCCTTTCATATATAGCGGCCTGTTGTGGCTGGCAGTAGGTAGTAGCATGTCTTCTGGAGAGAAGGTCATACTGGCTTCTGGTATAGCCTCAGCTATGCAGGCTTCAAAATGAGCAGGCGTCTATAGAGCAGTGATGATCGCCTATCGAGTTTCTTCACTCAAAGAGAGAATTTCCCAGATCGTAAATCGAGCGGGGAGCTTCTTGAGCAACTTCATTATTCGGCTCCCAGCCCGGACATTGGAAAGCTTCATCTCTTCAGCCCATCTGGGCTTGGGGAGGTTTTGATTTGTGGGTCCAGACGAACCTGCTTCATCTTCCTCGGACTCGGCACCCTCTTGGCTGACACCGGCTGTCGGGTCTTCTTTATTAGCTACTGTAGGGCAAGCTCCATCTGCATTTGCATCCTCAGTAGATTGCGCTGGCTGCGGGTGAACGGCCCCGGGTGTAGGGTTAGCATCTTGGCAGGGCTGCTTCCCTTTTGACATCTTCATAAATTCAAGGAATGAAGGGACTGCCTTGCCCCCACTCTTGTTGTATAGGCTCGACGGAGGAGGGATTTGGACACCCTTAACCTCCGGCGGAGGTGTCTTGTAGGGTTGCTCCCCTCTGAACATAATTTTGTGATTGGGTGGTGGCTGGCGCCCCCATTTTCGGCCCGACCGAGTGGCATGCGTAGCAGTTGCGGCCTCGGCTTTGCCTCCCCCAGCATGGGGTGTGAAGCAAATTTCTTCTTCTTCCTCTTCTCCGGGTAGGTTGAAGAGTGCTGACAGGGTATTGCAGGAGATTAGATAGCACCTCCTGGACTCCCTTTGATCTCCTCAGACCTCCCCTACCCCTCGAGGCATAGAGAACTTGAGCTTTTGGTGGTATGAGGAGGGGACGCCATGAAGGGTGTCGAGGATACCGCGCCCAATGATGGCGTTGTACCCGGTCACCGCGTGAATGACGGTGAAGTCGGCGAGGAAGGTTACCTCTTTTGATGCGGTCCCGAACGTGATTTGGAGTGATATACATCCTTCGGGGCGGACCGTTGTGCTGGAGAATCCGTATAACGGTGTATGCAATGGTGCCAGTTTAGACAGATCCACACCCATAAGCACAAGACATTCGTACGCGATAACATGAGGGCCGCTTCCATTATCCACTAAAATGCGATGCATGGTACACTGGTTGATAGTGGCTGAAACCATGAGCGTGTTAGAATGGGGAGTGGTTACACCGTCCAGGTCATCATTTGCGAAGACAATAGGATCTCTTGGATGGCCTGGGGCGGTGGCTTTGGGTTGAGTATCCTCGCTTCGTTCTACGGCGTGGATAGCCGATGCGTATCGTCGTCGCCTGCTCGCACTATCTCCTCCCGCGGCCGGCCCCCCTGAGATCATCGTGATCTCCTTTCTATTTGGCCGATTGTCGATGGGCGGAGGCGTCCACTGTCGTTCTTTGACGGCTTTGGTGAGGAATTTGTCAAGGAGTCCTCTGCGGATGAGGTCCTCGATAGCATCCTTCAGATTAATGCACTCGACAGTGTCATGTCCATGGTCGCGATGATAGTTGCAGTACTTCTTCTTGCTCCTCGAACTCGAGTCTGACTTCATCCGGGGAGTCCATTTGAAGAATGGCTCCTCGCGGATCTCCATCCGGATTTGGTCCGTCGGAGCTGTCGGGGGGGTGTAGTTGGGATAACTGCCCCTTTCCCTTTCTGGGCGGTCACGATTGTCTCTGTCGCGACGTTCCCACTTGTCCCGTCCTTCTCGTGATGAGTCAGCAGACCTCTTCCGGTCGAACCTCTCGGTTCTGGACACGCGGCCCAAGGCCATAGTGTTCTCCTCGCAACGTGCATGCTTCTGCGCCAGGGTGAGGAGGTCTGGAAGGGTCACCGATGCTTCGACTCCGAGCACGCATCGGAGAATGTGGTCCCGCGTCCCTTGAGTGAGGGCGGTCATCGCGAGGCTAACGTCGAGGTGGGGGATCTGGAGTGCCTCCGCGTGGAAATGGGAGACAAAGTCCCATTATGTTTCTTCTTTCCATTGCCTAAGGGTGAGTAGGGTCACCGCTGATTTGACCACCTTTCGGTAGCCAATGAAGTTCTCCTTGAACAGCTTCTTGAGCTGCTAGAAGGAGGAAATGGTCCAGGCCGGTAGAGACTTGAACTAGGCCCGGGCATTCTCCCGAAGGGTCATAACGAACGCCAGGCACTTCACATTATCCGAGGACCGGTGGAACACCAGATGGGACTCAAAGCTGTGCATGTGGTCGGCCAGGTCGGTGGTGCCATCGTAGGAGGTGAACAATGGCAGCTGGAGCTTCGGCGGAATGGGGGCTTCCATGATCTCCTTATAGAAGGGAGCATGGAAGTCCTAGTCATCGTCGATCAAGCCGCGATTTCTCGAAGCCAGGAGGACGTCGTTCAGGTGTCGGACCTTGTCCTCTATCTCTTTGATGCGTTGGAGCCGGTGATCCATTTCTGGGTTAGAGTGCAAAGGGCTGTGGACCCTGGGTGCGGGTGTGCTGCGTGATCGTCGGGTCCACGCCACCGAGGCATGGGAAGCTTCCCATCCCCGGCGGGGGTTCTCTCTAGTTTGGGACCTCTCGTCTTGCCGTCGCTCAAGCAAGACTGGCCGGGTGGGGTCCCATCGGCCGGCTCGCCAGCTCTCGGTAGAGTCCGGTCAGGGCTCAGATCTCCTGACGGAGTTCATCTTGGTCACCCAGCGTGACCTCTTGTCGGGGATGGGCAGAGGAGGCTTCCTGCAACCCTCGGCGAGAGTTGGATCCCAGATGGGAACCACACCCCCGATTACTGGCGTTGCGAAGGCTTCCACGAGGTGACATAGGTTTTTGCTCGATTTTCCACAGATGGTGCCAAGAAGTGTAGAGGCAGGAAAATGGTTCCAATGTCATGTACCACCTTCTCTATTTATTTGTTGGGGAAGTCGTCCCGCACCCGTGGAGGCCTACAAGCACCAGGAAACAAAGGGCGTCAGAAGGAGTCCCGGGTGTTACCCCAGGGGACAACCCTCCGATGCTTAAGTCAGCAACGGTATTAAGAGAGGAGCAGAGAAGAGCAGGGGAGAGAGATGTGGAGGCCGTAGTAGAGGATCCAAGAGACGTGTAGGCCTTCACCACGAGTGATCACCGCTCCCAGTAGGCACCTGGAGAGTGCTCGCTGGGTGGTAAGATCGTGTAGAAGGAGTGCTCTCTCTGGACTTCGTAGGGCGTGGCCTCTCTATCACTGCAGTAGGACTGGTTGCTCTATTCTCAGTGAGAAGCTTTTTGGCAGAAGTATCCACCCTCTGTCTCTTCTCTGTCGTTTCCCTTCTTATAGGTTAGGAAGATATATGTGTAAAATTTAGGGTTTGCCATGCCGCCGAGTCAAGGTGACCTGGTTCCAAAGCTGCATGGTATGGTACGATGGTGTCACGGTTTGTACCTCACCCTTTTCTCCAGTGACATTGACCTATATCTTCTTGTAATCCTATCAAATGGTGAAAGTAGAAAATGAAACGAGAAACCCAATTCCCCACCGTCGTGCCCCATCCTCATAGACCGACCCCTTGCAGACCACGTCTCTACCATCGCCCTTCCTCGCTGTCATCCCTCATCTTCACTATTGTTGCCATCACTAACACCACCAGGCATCCACGACCTCTAGCAGTTGGTGGAGTCATGGGATCGAGGTGCTCCTACTAGTCCACTAAATGATGAGATATCTAGGATGTAGCTGCGATGCTTTGGAGAGGAGAGGTTGTCAACTCGATGTCGCTTGTCATTGGCTGCCCCTCGAAGGTGGCCATTGAAAGGGCAGTAAGGTGCAAGGGGGAAGGCGTCAACAATGGTGCGACAGATGGCGTCTGAGGAGTTGTTCCTCGTGGTAGGGTCTGTTGCCCAGATATGGCCATCAACCCGGAGGGGGGGTGAATGGGTTATTGGAAAGTAATCGTAGTAAGATGAGCTAAGAGTTAAAGCAAATATGATAAAACAACACTGTTACAGACTATTCTAAGATAACTTAACTGTTGTAGAAATAAAGTGCGAAGAAATGAAAGTGCAACAGCAAACACACAAGAGACACATGAGTTTTTATACTGGTTCGGCTTTGATATCTAATTACCCCTACGTCTAGTACCTAGCAATCACTAGGCTTTCCACTAACTCCCTCAACAGGGAATAGTACAAGGGTTATTTTTGACTAGGTGTTTAGCTCACCATGGGCACCCTTACACAAGAGCTTCATTTAACTTGCAGGCTAGCCTAACCTTGCTTTTTCTGCTGGTGTTCAGCCACACCCCGAGCACTCACTCACTGGAGCACCAACTGCTTTCACGGCATACTCAAATCCAAGATTTCAAGCCTCCTGTAGGCACTCTTACCCTCAAATAAGGAACTTCCCCCCTCAAGGAGAAGTGAATCACTGTTAAGTGGGTTTATATAGATATAGCCTCTTAATAAGTAGAGTTGTGTACAATAAGTGCAAGATTGTTCAAGATAAAAAGAAACAAAATGATGATATAGCTATCTTGAACAAAAAGAACGAAAACCTTTTGACGAAGATCGTGTTGAACATATCCGAGTGATTTTGATGATAACAAAACCCAAGACATTTATCTCCCATGTACTTTGTTTTCAAGCGAAGCTTCATGTTTTAAACCATCAATTTCACCCCATGTCAAATTTGTGTTAATGAATCCTTCCATGTGTTAAATCGAATATAAACCAACTTGTAATCAACTATAACACAAGCCCATTTCATGCATTGAACCAATGGATAAGTTTCAAGTGAGCTAACACTTGATTTTTTGCAGGATTGGAGACTGGCGGTCGACCTGTGGACCCTTGGCGGTCGACCTAAAATAACAGAACTCAAGTCTGGCGATCTATGAACCTAGCGGTCGACCGCTAGAAGCTAGCGGTCGACCTATTTTCCCAGCAGCCAAATGGCTACAGGACGGCCCCTGGCGGTCGACCGCTGGCTTCTGCAGGTCGACTGCCAGCCCCGAGCTGCCAACAATTGTTGACTTTTTATCATTTCGAGAAAAGCCATTCCTCTTGGATTTGTTTAATCCCAAAGCAACCAAACTCTCTAGAAATTGTGGATCTGGTCTGGGGGAGTCCTTGGACCATTCAAGAACCTATAAAACATATACAAGAGGGATTGGAAAACCCTAATGCTCATTGTGGATCAAAGGAGTCTATCAAAGGTGGGAAGGAGGAAGCTTGCACTGTAGACGTGAACAGTGCTCCGAGAAGATTTCTTCATCCTTCTTCCTCCTTTCAAGAGTGAAGATCAAGCCACATCTGAAGAAGATCAAGCCTGGATCAAGTGGATCTCAAGCTGCATCCAAAGAATCCTTCATCAACTAAGGGGGAGCACTAATCAAGCCCTTGTTCTTGTGTTTTTCATTTTCACATCCTTCTCAGTTTCAAAGTGTGTTGGTTGTAATCCTAAACCATTTGTGTGTGTGTGGATCTTCACAGATCCGTGTGTGTGTGTGCAGTCAAGTTTGATTGCCTTTGTGTGTGTGTGTGTGTTTGATCTTGTATCCTTTCACAAGATAGTGTGTGGATCCTCACGTTTGGTGAGGGGTGGACGTAGGTTGCTGCTGTGGCATCCGAACCACCTAAAAATCGTTGTCTCCGTGTGTTTTGTTCCTTCTCTCCTATCCCTCTTCTGAGCATGCTTGTGGATTTAGTTTATTTGCTATCTTTAGATCTAGTTCTATTGATCACCATCAAATAGATCCTTGGTATATCAAAAGCTGGAATCAGACTGACAAGGTTACTCTTGCCGGAAAGACAATAGTTTGTGTGAGTAAATCTATGGATTTCTTAACTCCGCCTAGTACCAAAGGCTATTGCAGTGATTATCCTTGATTGATCTGATTTTTACTGCATTGGTTTTTTTAGCATTCTTGCATAATCTTAATTTTGTGTATATCTATGGTACAATTTTGTGCTCACCCAATTCACCCCCCCTCTTGGGTGCCATTGATTACGGGACTTCAATTGGTATCAGAGCCAAGGCTCAATTTTATCAGATCTAACGATCTAGAGCAAGATCCGATCAATGGCAAACAAGGGAACTATGCCTGAGGGCCACTCAATTCATCGTCCTCCTTACTTCGATGGCTCGAATTATTCCTATTGGAAAAATAGGATGCATGTCTTTCTAAGAGCCCAGGAGTATAAGATATGGAGAGTTGTGGACAAGGGTCCATACAAACCCGGGGATGACGAAGAGAAATGGACACATGAAGAAATTAAAAAATGCACTGTAAATTTCAATGCTATGAATATTATGCAATGCGCTATTCATCCTAATGAGTTCTCTCGTGTGTCTATGTACAGCTCAGCCAAAGAAATGTGGGACAAGTTGCGTCTCATATATGAAGGAACCTTCGAGGTTAAAGAAACCAAGGCCAACTTGCTCGTCAGCGATTATGAACTGTTCAGAATGAAGCCCAAGGAAACAATCTCAGAAATATTTGCAAGGTTAACTGAGATCACGAATGGTCTCAAGAGCCTCGGGAAGGAGTACACAAACTCCGAACTAGTGAGGAAGGTCTTGAGGTCACTTCCATCCGCGTGGCACACAAAAGCCACAGTAATTGAGGATTCCAAAAACCCGTCTACATTGCCGTTGGATGAGCTCATAGGGTCTCTAATGACCTATGAGATAAACATAAAGAGAACCACTAAGGAGGACACAAAAAGGAAGAAAATTGTTGGACTGAAAGCTCATCAGTCTGATGATAACCTGCAAGAAGATGAATCTAGCGAAGGAAGCAATGAAGAAGAAGACTTGGCAATGATCACTCATCAAGTGAGGAAATTCTTGAGAAGGAAGAGGAGCTTTCAAGGCAACTTCAGAAGGGACCCAAGGAAGTTCAATCAAGTTAAGGGTGAATCAAGCAAACCAAGTAGCATAATATGCTACGAGTGCAAGAAGCCCGGGCACATGAGAGGAGAATGCCAAGATCTGAAGAAGAAATTCAAGAAAGATAAATTCAGAAAGCCCAAAGCCATGGTCGCCACGTGGAGCGACGCAGAGGATGAATCATCTGATGAAGAAATTCAAGAGCTGGTGGAGAACTTGTGCCTTATGGCACATGAAGATGACTCAACCGAGGTAAATTCTGACCCGGACCTTATTTCAAATGAACAGTGGGAGTTGGAATATGAAAAGCTGTATACAAGATACAAAAAAATCAAAAGTGAAAATAAAGATCTCAAGAAAAAGATTGGTGAGTCAACCCATGATGATATTTATGTGAGATTTGAGAAACTTGAACAAGAATGGTTTGAGATATCTGAAGAAAAAGAAACTCTGCTTCAAACAATTTCTGATCTTGAGAGAATTAAAGAGGAACTTTCATGCAAAATTTGTGAAATTGAAAACATATGTGAAAAACTCAAAAATGAAAAAGAAACTCTGCCTTTCTCCATGTCAGAAATCAAAAATGAAAATGTGAGCTTGAATAAAGAAGTGACTGACCTGCAATCCACTCTTTCTTTGCTTGTTAAAGGGAAACAGAACCTAGACAACATTTTGGGAGTTAAAGTTAACTTTCGAAGAGAAGGATTGGGGTCCATACCCCAGAATAAAAAATCTTTTGAACACAAGATCACCACATCTCACGTGCATGGACAAGAAAATGACTATGCTTCATGTTCTCACACCAAACCCCAACATGTTCAGTCTAAGCCACACAGACACCAAAGAACATTCTCACATGTTAATTGCTTTCACTATGGTAGATTTGGCCATGTGATGTCCAACTGCTGGTTCAAACAAAGCACACCTAAATATCATGCTCCATGGGCAAAAAGGACACATTCAAAGAGCTGGACTAACTTTTATGGACCCAAACTTGTTTGGGTACCAAAAATAATTGCATGAGAAAATTGTCTCTTGCAGCTATGTCTTGAAGCCAGGGGGAGCAAATGGTATCTGGACAGCGGCTGCTCAAGGCATATGACAGGGGGCAAGAAGGTGTTCTCCAAGCTGCAAGAAAAGGAAGGAGGTTCAGTTGCTTTTGGCGGGAAGGACAAAGGTAAAATAATCGGAGTTGGAGACATAGGTAAAAATTTTGAGACCTTGATTGAAAATGTTCTTCTGGTGAAAGGGTTGAATCATAACTTGCTGAGTATAAGTCAGTTGTGTGATAAGGGTTTTAAAATAATTTTTGATGTGTCTCACTGCCTTGTCATGTGCAAAGATTCAAATGAAATCAAATTCATCGGTAGAAGGAGCAACAATGTGTACACCATTGATCTTGATGATGTTTCAATTGATAATGTGTGTTTGGTAGCTAACAACCATAAGAATGCATGGCTATGGCACCAAAGACTAGGTCATGCTAGTTTTGGAGTGATCTCTAAGCTGTCTAGACATGACTTGGTGATAGGTCTGCCCAAATTGAAATTTGAAAGCGATAGAATTTGTGAGGCTTGCACAAAAGGCAAGCAGACACGTGCCTCTTTCAAAAACAAAAATATTGTTTCTACCTCCCGGCCTCTAGAACTGCTGCATATTGATTTGTTTGGCCCCACCAGGATATCCAGTCTAGGAGGCAAATCTTTTGGATTTGTAATTGTTGATGATTACTCCAAATTCACATGGGTGCTATTTTTGGCCAATAAAAGTGATGCCTTGATGGAATTTCGAGTGTTTTGCAGGAAAATCTAAAATGAAAGAGGTCACCTCATCACTACCATACAGAGCGATCATGGTGGTGAGTTTGAAAATCATGAATTTAGCATCTTCTGTGAAGAGCAAGAATACACACAACTTTTCATCACCAAGGACGCCACAGCAAAATGGAGTAGTGGAGAGGAAAAACAGAACATTATTGGATATGGCTCGGACCATGCTTAGTGAGAACTATCTACCCAAGTACTTCTGGGCTGAGGCGGTAAGTACAGCGTGCCACATCATTAACAGGGCAATGGTAAGGCCCATTCTAAAGAAAACTCCATACGAGCTCTACAAGGGTAAGAAACCAAACATTTCTTATTTTAAACCTTTCGGATGCTCTTGCTACATTCTCAATAACGGTAAGTCTAACCTAGGCAAATTTGATGAAAAGAATGACAGAGGCATCTTTCTAGGTTATGCAATCAATTCTAGAGCCTACCGTCTATTTAATAAAAGAACCTTGGTTGTTGAGGAAAGTCCTCATGTGATTTTTGATGAAACCGAATCAAAATTAACAAATCAAACTTCTTCTACTGTGGATGCAGATGAAGCTCCTAAGAACTCAATGAGTGTCAAGGCTAAGGATGAACCATTGAAAGCAACCTCAAGTAATAGTGAAAAAGATGAAGATCCTACACTCGAGACATTACAAGAACCACAAGTGCAGCATCCTGATCTACCCAGCTCCTCCACTCTTTTAAAGGATCATCCAGCTGTGAACATAATAGGCAATTTGGAGGATGGGGTAAAAACTAGGTCCTCTCTAAGGCAAGTAGAAGAGGAAGACTTGATGGCCTTGCTATCACAAGAAGAACCCATGGACATTCGTGAAGCTCTTCAAAATGAATCATGGATTCAGGCTATGCATGAAGAACTGCACCAGTTTGAAAGAAACGAGGTGTGGACTCTCGTGCCGCGTCCCAAGAACCATCTCACTATTGGAACCCGTTGGGTTTTCAGAAACAAGCTAAATGATGCGGGATTGGTGGTTAGGAATAAGGCACGACTTGTAGCCAAGGGGTATAGCCAGGAGATGGGTATTGATTTTGATGAGTCTTTTGCACCGGTTGCTAGACTTGAAGCTGTTCGAATCTTATTGTCCTATGCTTGTTCCCTGAACTTTAAGTTATTTCAAATGGATGTTAAATCTGCATTTCTTAACGGCTATATCAAGGAGGATGTTTTTGTAGAGCAGCCTCAGGGTTTGAAGATTCTAAACATCCACAACATGTATACAAGCTCCAAAAAGCCCTATACGGACTAAAGCAAGCACCAAAGGCGTGGTATGAACGGCTCACCTCATTTCTGGTTGAAAATGGTTTCAAGAGAGGTAAGGTTGACCAAACACTTTTCACAAAGAGATCATGTAAAGACATTTTAGTAGGTCAAGTGTATGTGGATGACATCATCTTTGGAGCTACTAACAATGTTTTATGTGATGAATTCGCAAAAATTATGCAAGGAGAATTCGAGATGAGCTTAATAGGGGAGCTGACTTTCTTCCTTGGATTGCAGGTGAAACAAACTTTAGAAGGAATCTTCATCAATCAGGCCAAATATACTATGGAATTGCTGAAGAAATATGGGATGGCAGAAGCAAAACCCATATCAACTCCCATGGCCACTACCACAAAGCTGGATAAGGATGAAAATGGTAAAATAGTAGACTCTACACTGTTTCGAGGTATGGTCGGATCACTACTGTACCTTACAGCTTGCCATCCTGACATTTAATTCAGTGTATGTCTCTGTGTCCATTTCCAGTCATGCCCAAAAGAATCTCACTTATCAGCTGTCAAATGCATTTTTAGATACCTTATTGGCACTGTCGATTTTGGCTTGTGGTTTCCCATCAATAGTTCTTTTGATTTAATTGCTTATACCGATGCGGATTATGCCGGATGCATTGTAGATCGTAAAAGTACAAGTGGGTACTGTCAATTTCTCGGTGGGTGCCTTGTCTCATGGGCCTCCAAGAAACAACATTCAGTAGCTCTCTCAACGGCCGAGGCTGAATATGTAGCCGCCGGAAGTTGTGGAGCCCAAGTACTTTGGATCAAAAAGCAATTGCTTGATTTGAATGTTGAAGTGGATGGTGTGCCCATCTTATGTGATAATACGAGTGCAATTAGTCTTTCTAAAAACCATGTTCAACAATCCAGAACCAAACACATTGACATTTGGCATCATTTTCTAAGAGATCATGTAGGTAAAGGGGTTTTTGAGTTCAAGTTCATTGACACACTCAACCAATTGTGTCACGCCCCGAGCCTTTATTACAACGGAAGACTCGCTCGGGGAGCGCGAACAGCCGGCATGGTAAGCCTCTTGCAAGCAAGAATCAATCAGAGCGCAAGACAATCACACAAGTAAATGCAATTGCACAAGATTTAATCAAACTTCAACTTTATTTCATAATGCTCAATATTCAAGATACAATCACTAATTTGATTTCCATTCTACTAGACTCAAGAAATTGGAAAATTACATTGACTCAATCTAGACACTTTAACTTCCTAAGCCTTCACTCTCATCTTTATAACACTTTCACTCGCTTCCGGACCCGCTACTAGTATAGCCCGAATCTGAATCGGAACTATTTCCATCTCCTGAAAAACATTGGAAAGTAGGTCATGAGCACACTTGCCCAGTAGGTATCTTCGCATCAACATGAAGGCACTATTTAAGTAATTATCATTTTAGCTCTAAAGAAATAAGGTAAAATCATGCGAATGCGAATCAATCATGCGATCAAATCAATAGAAACAAGATAACCATGTAAGATAGAATGATCAAGAATGAGCTAGCAATAATATAACAAGAACATGATATTGGCCTTCCATGAACAAGAATGTAACGAGATTGTACTAGCAAGTCACATATTCATCACACTAGTCTCTTTTGAGTACATAGTTCATGAATTTCTGTGGAATATCAAGCAAAAATGTCATGTCGTGCCGTGGATCTTCACTTATTTATAGAAATAGTACTCCCAGCGTAATGCGACGCCAGTAGTATCATACCCCATGGTTTATAAAATAGTATGTTTCCGACAATCAGCCGAGGGGACTAGCATAGAGCCCTTGAACACAATCAGTGCTCGATCGCATCTTCAGTTATAAATTAAGCTACTTCCACGCAGTATAGCAGTAACGTATGGCCAAGAATGTAATAATTCCAATAATTCCATGATAACAATAATCAATGAATGAATGCTTCAATTTTGAATATATGAGATCAAGAATGACATTTAAACTAAGTTATGCTTATAGAATAAATCGACAGCATAACGGTATTTTCCTTAACTTCCATTTCTTTTAGATCAATTTAAGCAATATGACAAGTTCTAGATCATCAAGGTTTGTCTAGAATCATTGGAATATCAACCTTTGGTCAAACCTTGGGTTAACATAAACAAGCTATGTAACGGTCATTGGCTGGGCCGTTACATTATGTAACGCGCCAGTAATAGGCCGTTACAGTGATCCGAGTCCAGAAGGATAAAAATAGACCCAGAGGAATGTGACGGTCTAGCACTGGGCCGTTACGTGATCCTGACGGTCTAGTTCAAGGCCGTTATATTTCAAGAATCAAAACCACGATAGAGTGTTCTAATTAATGGGCTTTCATTGGTACAACCAACTCGGCGTCCTAGTGGGAATCCTAGGCTCGCGGAGAATTACAGAGGCCTTGAAACAATGATTTCCTAGTCCATTGGAAGGATTATCCAATAAAGAGGTCCTCATGTCTAAGATTGTGTTCCTATAGTGCAAAGTGTGAACTAATGATGACATACCGGAATATGTGCCATGTACTTATAGAATTGACTCTATTGACAAAGAGAGACATGTATAATCAAAGTGAAAATCGTGGTGAACTCCGTCAATACAACGTCTAAAAGTCATGCTTTATAATACAAGACTATAGAATTTTGGCATGAAATTAACATATCCTTAAAATATCATTAAGATATCAAAACATGCAATACCTATCATGCACAATCAGATATCCTAAAAATCATGTAATCAGGTTAAAACTTAAGTAACTATGCTTAATCAATAAATAATATTGGCAAGTTATTTTCTGTCTTAGGGTTGACAGAACGCAGGATATAACGGTCTTAAGAGGGGGCGTCACAGTGAAAGTGACGGTCATTATCAAGCCGTTACTTTAATGTAACGCGTCTGTCCAAGCGCGTTAGAAACATCAGTGCAATTCAAATACTACAGAGTTTGTAACGGTCTGTAGTAGGGCCGTTACTTGAAAGTGACGGTCCTATGCTAGTGCGTTACAGTATCTGTTAACAGAAAATAATCATAGAAACTAAGAGATCAACTCACATCATGTCTTTTATCAAAACATGATGAGTTTCTAGTCATGTTAGTGAAGTAAGGACATCTACATGCATAGGTAATCATGAATAGATGAATAGTCATGTTTTAATTTCTTAATTTGGCTAAGAGGTGCATGATGTGCATAAAACAAATAAAACATGAAATCAATGCTCTATAATGCATGAAATTCAATCAAACCAGAGGGCTTTCAGTCCTATCATGCTGTTTTTGCCGTTTATGAGATAACCTACCTCTTACTTAGACTGTAGTTTCTGAATTTGGTTGAGAACCTTGCCCTAGATCCCTTCCTTCTCTTGTGACTTTTTCAGTAACTTCTTTAGGCTCTAACTCCACGCCCTTTTGACCTAAAGATGTGAAATTCGGAGGGGAGTTAGTCTAAAGTATTGTAAACAAATACCTCTAAAGAACTTACCTGAGATAATGACTCCTTACCTTGCTTCTTTACGTCCCAAAAGTAAGGGTCGCATAGTTCAGAACTATGCCCTATTTATAGAGTTTAGACTAGGGTTTGAGGATTAGATCGAGTTTAGAGTCCTTATTTTATCAAATCCTAATCTCTAAGAGTCCTTAGCAATATTACAAGCCTTCCCAAGTCGATCCTTAGTGGATAAGATCATCAAATTCCAATCTTTTCATGAGTTCCTTCACTCACGAAACTTACAGGTATGTAACGGTCTGGAGACCATGCGTTACATGGATGTAGCGGTCTTACGATAGACCGTTACAGTCATCGTAGGTAGAATTTCTAAATCATTAAAAATATTTTGTTAATTATCCACATCATTATATATATAAAATTAATACTTATCCTAAAATCCGTGGATAGGCTTGAATACCTTCTAGAATATGGGCCTAACTTAATGGGCCTGAGTTAAAAACCTTTTAGACTTTAATTAAGTGAGTTGGGTTAATTGATCAACACTACTTGGCCTTATAATGACTTTATTAATCAAATAAACTATTTATAAATTTATTTAGGCCTTTATTATTTATGAAGTTCTGGGGCACTACACCCTCCCCCACTTAGAAAGAATTTGGTCCCCAAATTCAATACATGGAATGAAGAGAGTGTACTTACAGTCAAACAATTCCGGAAATCTTTTCTTCATGGCTGATTCTGTTTCCCATGTTGCTTCATAAGGCCATGCTTTCTTCCATTGAATCTTAACCATAGGAATGACCTTATTTCTGAGTTGACGTACTTCTCGTTCCAAAATATTCATTGGCGTTTGTTCATATGTCAAGTCCTTCTGAATCTCCAGATTGTCATAAGTGATAATGTGATCTGGATCGTACACATACTTCTTCAGTATCGATACGTGAAATATGTCATGAACTCCTGCTAACTATGGTGGTAAAGTCAATTTATAAGCCACTTCACCGATCCTTTCGAGGATTTCAAATGGACCGATAAATCTTGGAGTTAGCTTTCCTTTAATGCCAAATCTTCGAATACCACGACCCGGAGAAACCTTTAGATATACATGTTCTCCTACTTGAAATTTCAAGTCGCGCCTTCGATTGTCAGCATAAGATTTCTACCTATCTTGTGCCATTTTCATCCTTTCCTGAATGAGCTTGATTTTCTCTGTAGAATCCCTGATTAAATCGGGGCCTAGAAATTACTTTCCCCCTATTTCATTCCAACATATTGGTGATCGATAACTTTTCCCATATAGAGCTTCAAAAGGTGTCATTTGTATGCTTGCTTGATAGCTGTTGTTATATGTAAATTCTACCAAAGTCAAGTGATCATGCCAACTTCCTCCAAAATCAATGACACAAGCCCTGAGCATATCTTCTACCACCTGATTTGTCCTTTCTATTTGACCATCAGTTTGTGGATGGAAAGCGGTGCTAAAATTTAATCTAGTCCCAAGTGAGTGTTGTAGGCTCTTCCAGAATTGTGATGTGAATCGGGGATCACTATCTGATACAATAGCGACAGGGACTCCATGTAACTTGACAATTTCTTTTATGTATAGTGTTGCTAGAATATCTACAGACCATTGACTTTTTACTGGTATGAAATGTGCAGATTTAGTCAATCGGTCTATAATTACCCATATTCCATCGTGTCCACCTCTTGTCTTAGGTAGTCCCATAATGAAATCCATTCCTATGCTCTCCCATTTCCATTCCAGAATACTTAAGGGATGTAATTTACCTGCGGGTCTGAAATGTTCCGCCTTCACTTGTTGACATGTGAGACACCTAGATACGAAGTCAGCTATTTCCCTCTTCATATTGGGCCACCAAAAGTTTCTTTTGAGATCCTGATACATTTTTATACCTCCAGGAAGAATGGTATACTTTGATTTATGTGCTTCTTCTAAGATCAATTTCTTTGTATCTTCATGATCGGGTATACACATTCGGCCCATGAATAGTATTCTTCCATCTTTAGATATAGAAAAATCCAGTCTTTGTTCAATATTGGCCTTAATTTCCAGTAAAATTGGGTCATCCTCTTGTAACTTGGCCAAATCCTCAATCAATGTTGGTTGAGCTCGGATATTTGCCATGAAACAATTATCTTCCTTAATGTCAACATCTAGATTCAATTGAGCAAATTGAGGAACAAGGTTAGTCATACTAATCATGAGACTTGATAACATACCCATTGGTTTCCTACTGAGTGCATCTGCTACAGCATTTGCCTTGCCAGGGTGATATTGAATAGCGAAATCGAAGTCTTTAAGATATTCCAACCATCTCCTCTGCCTCATGTTAAGCACTTTTTGAGAAAATAAATATTTCAAACTCTTATGGTCTGAATAGACAGTGAACTTTTCTCCATAAAGATAATGACGCCAAATCTTCAAGGCGAAGATAACTGCTGTCAATTCTAAATCGTGTACAGGATAATTTTCTTCGTGACGTTTCAATTGTCTTGAAGAATAGCAAATCACCTTTCCATCTTGCATAAGGACACATCCTAAGCCAATTCCAGATGCATCCGTATATACTTCAAATCCAGCACCCTCTATTGGTAGTGACAAAACAAGGGCTGTTGTAAGATGATTCTTAAGATTTTGAAAACTCTTTTCACAGTCCTTCGACCAGATAAAAGGATTTTCTTTTCTTGTAAGTCTAGTTAATGAAACCGCGATCTTTGAAAAGTCCTTTATGAATCTTCTATAATAACCTGCTAGACCCAAAAAGCTTTTAACTTCAGACACAGTCGTTGGTCGACTCTAATCTCTGACAGGTTTTACCTTAGAAGGATCCACAGCAATACCTTCTTTTGAAATAATGTGGCCCAGGAACGAGACTTCCTTGAGCCAAAATTCACACTTATTGAGTTTGGCATAAAGTTTATGTTCTCTAAGTGTTTGCAAGGCTATCCTTAGATGTTCTTCATGTTCTTCTTTAGTCTTGGAGTATATCAGGATATCATCGATGAAGACGACGATGAACTGGTTTAAATATGGCTGGAAGACACTGTTCAAAAGTTGCATGAATGCTGCTGGGGCATTAGTTAACCCAAACGGCATTACCACGAATTCATAGTGGCCATAACGACTTCGAAAAGCCGATTTGTAAATGTCCTCTTCTTTGATTCTAAGCTGATGATAACTTGATCTTAGGTCAATCTTAGAAAAATATTCTGCTCCCGAAAGTTGATCAAAGAGCTCATCAATACGCGGCAATGGGTATTTGTTCTTGATTGTAAGTTGATTCAATCACCGGTAGTCAATGCATAACCTGAGAGAACCATCATTCTTCTTGACAAATAGAACCGGCGCACCCCAAGGGGATGTGCTAGGTCTGATAAAACCCTTGTCTAGAAGTTCCTATAATTGCTTCTTTAATTCCTTGAGTTCTGTGGGGGACATCCTGTAAGGGGCTATAGAAACAGGTGCCGCACCTGGAATGAGTTCGATGGTAAAGTTTACTTCCCTCTCGGGAGGTAAATTAGGTAGTTCAGATGGGAACACGTCCGTGAATTCATTTGCAATAGGAATGTTTGCTAGGATAATTTCCTTAGATTCGGTGACAATGACTGAAGCAAGAAAAACTTCACATCCTTTCGAGATAAGTTTGCAGGCATGAAGAGAAGATATAATGGTAGGATGCTTCTTGTATTTGATGCCAAGAAAGGAAAATCTTAGAAGACCGGGCTTTCGGAAAGATATAATCCTATTTCGGCAGTTGATGTAAGCATCATGGTCTACAAGCCAATCTACCCCTAAAATGGCATCATAACCTTTCGTATCAAGGAATACTAAGTTTGCGGGGAGATTGTGTCCTTCTACTACCACCTCACAATCGAGATAATACTTGGTAAGCTTAGTTCCAGATCCTAAAGGTGTAGTAATAGCGAGATCTGAAGGTAGGGGAATTGATGCAGTTGGTAAGGTTTTTACAAAAGTGGTGGAGATAAAAGAATGAGAAGCACCAGTATCAAATAGCACGAATGCAAGACGAGAACAGATTTGAAGAGTACCTTCCATGAGCCCATCATTTTGATCCCTGGGCGCTTCTTCTTCATCTATAACTGTATTGAGGCGAGCCTGCCTCCTACGTCCTCCATTATTTGGTTGGTCTTTCATAATGGGACAATCTGGCACACGATGCTCCCTACTCCCACAGCGCAAACAAGCACCTAGGCACTTCCAGCATTCTTCAGCCGAGTGGCCGAATTTCTCACAAAAGGTGCACGCCGAGGTGACTTGCTCCTTTTCTTCCTTCACCTTTTTACTACTCTTTTGAGAACTTCCACCGTTCCCGTTCCTTGATCTTTTCTTATTATCATGGATTTTGTATGTTTCCGTGATGCTGAACTTCTCTTTCTTATAATGCCGATCAGAGCGCCGGCTAGATTCTTCTCCCTTTCCTTTCAACCTTTCGACCTTCTCTAAGGTCCTCTCGCATAAATATGCCCTTTGAACCATCTCCGCATAAGTGCGGATATTCTGTGTCCCCAGTTGTTGAATGAAACCGGGCCGTAACCCGTCCATAAATCGGTTTGCTTTTAATAAGTCTGTACTAATCAAATGTGGTGCAAAAGGTGCTAGCCTTGAAAATTGCAACTCATATTCTGCCACGGACGTCATCCCTTGACGAAGGGAGGCAAACTCCATAGCCTTCCTTTCCTTTACATGCTCGGAGAAATATTTGGCACGGAATAAAGTGAGAAAAACATTCCATGTATGTGGCGCATCGGCTGGAGGTGCCGGAACCGATTTCCACCAAGTGCGAGCATCCTTGTTTAATTGGAACGTAGCTAGATGGACTTTCTCCTGATCAGTGCATTGAATAACATCAAATATCCTATTCATCTCGTTGATCCAATTTTCTGCTTCGTCTGGATTGGAAGATCCATAGAAACGCGGAGGATTTAGACTCCGAAAACTACGATGAAGGTCTCCTGCCCTTGCCCTCGCACCACCTTGTGCTATAGTTTGCAGTGCCTGGGTGAGGCCGGCAACATTTTGTTGCATACCATCCTAATCTACACGATGAGCCATTCAAAAAATAGGGTACCTGAGAGAAAATAACAACTTGTTATTTCTCATGAAATTGGAATGAACACAAAAATTCTTAAAGCTAATTAGTTATCTTATCCCGGGTTCTACCCAATCCTCACATGGGTGTGGAATTTCTTCTTTAGTTCATAGGTAGGGGTCCTTAGCCTTGGACTTATACTATGACATGACTCTTTTCCTTAAGTCCTGAGACTTAGGCTCTGATGCCAACTTAACTGTCACGCCCCGAGCTTTTATTACAGCGGAAGACTCGCTCGGGGAGTGCGAACAGCCGGCATGGTAAGCCTCTTGCAAGCAAGAATCAATCAGAGCACAAGACAATCACACAAGTAAATGTAATTGCACAAGATTTAATCAAACTTCAACTTTATTTCATAATGCTCAATATTCAAGATACAATCACTAATTTGATTTCCATTCTACAAGACTCAAGAAATAGGAAAATTACATTGACTCAATCTAGACACTTTAACTTCCTAAGTCTTCACTCTCATCTTTATAACACTTTCACTCGCTTCCGGACCCGCTACTAGTATAGCCCGATTCCGAATCCGAACTATTTCCATCTCCTAAAAAACATTGGAAAGTAGGTCATGAGCACACTTACCCAGTAGGTATCTTCGCATCAACATGAAGGCACTATTTAAGTAATTATCATTTTAGCTCTAAAGAAATAAGGTAAAATCATGCGAATGCGAATCAATCATGCGATCAAATCAATAGAAACAAGATAACCATGTAAGATAGAATGATCAAGAATGAGCTAGTAAGAATATAACAAGAACATGATACTGGCCTTCCATGAACAAGAATGTAACGAGATTGTACTAGCAAGCCACATATTCATCACACTAGTCTCTTTTGAGTACATAGTTCATGAATTTCTGTGGAATATCAAGCAAGAATGTCATGTCGTGCCGTGGATCTTACTTATTTATAGAAATAGTACTCTCAGCGCAATGCGACGCCAGTAGCATCATACCCTATGGTTTATAAAATAGTATGTTCCGGTAATCAGTCGAGGGGACTAGCATAGAGCCCTGAACACAATCAGTGCTCGATCGCATCTTCAGTTATAAATTAAGCTACTTCCACGCAGTATAGCAGTAACGTATGGCCAAGAATGTAATAATTCCAATAATTCCATGATAATAATAATCAATGAATGAATGCTTCAATTTTGAATATATGAGATCAAGAATGACATTTAAACTAAGTTATGCTTATAGAATAAATCGACAGCATAATGGTATTTTCCTTAACTTCCATTTCTTTTAGATCAATTTAAGCAATATGACAAGTTCTAGATCATCAAGGTTTGTCTAGAATCATTGGAATATCAACCCTTGGTCAAACCTTGGGTTAACATAAACAAGCTATGTAACGGTCATTGGCTGGGCCGTTACATTATGTAACGTGCCAGTAATAGGCCGTTACAGTGATCCGAGTCCAGAAGGATAAAAATAGACCCAGAGGAATGTGACGGTCTGGCACTGGGCCGTTACGTGATCCTGACGGTCCAGTTCAAGGTCGTTACATTTCAAGAATCAAAACCACGATAGAGTGTTCTAATTAATGGGCTTTCATTGGTACAACCAACTCGGCGTCCTAGTGGGAATCCCAGGCTCACGGAGAATTACGGAGGCCTTGAAACAATGATTTCCTAGTCCATTGGAAGGATTATCCAATAGAGAGGTCCTCATGTCCAAGATTATGTTCCTATAGTGCAAAGTGTGAACTAATGACGACATACTAGAATATGTGCCATGTACTTATAGAATTGACTCTATTGACAAAGAGAGATGGAGAGGGGAATTTCTGTAGCCCACCCAAAGAGCAGCCCAACAAGACCCAACAGGGTCCAACGAGGCAAGCTCACCCGAGTGATAGCCCACGGGGCCCACTCAGGAAAGAAAAGCCCAATGAACAAACACTCGAGGAAACAACTCTCCCCGGCGGCCCCTAGGCTCGGAGGGCCCGAGTGATGGTCAGGTCACAAGGTGGGTCCAGTCCAAGCCGTTTCCCCGCCCGGAAAGACAGGCGTTAGCCGACCTACCCGACCCTTCTTTCACCGAGCTATGGTCATCGCCCGGACAGGGCTGGCGTTTCAGGAGCTCGGCCGGACCAGACATTATCCGTTCATGCTGCCGTTAAGAGTCCCCAACGAATAGGGGAATCAAGAAGCCACCGGACTTCAAGACGATAACGCTCCCACGATAAAGGCCATGAAAGCCCACGTTGAGGACGTAACTCCCGCCGGAGACCCCTCAGCTCACAGGACTCCTGACGGCGGCATACTATTTAAACCAGGGCTACCCTTCGGTGGAAGGTAAGAAGAAAAAAGGGAGCCATTAAGGCACTCACACCCGAAACTCCTGAGCAATCCGCTTCACCCCTTTGGTGGAGAGAAATCTCGCGCACCTGCTTTTCTCCTCCCCATCATTGCTTCCACCACAGCTCTACTGACTTAGCCATCGGAGGGTTTTGCCCCAGGGAAACCCCCTGGGCCCTCTGATACGTTTCCCTGTCTTGCAGTTCATCTTCTGGTGATCTACAGCCCGCTCAGGACTCAGCGCGAGATTTCGCCTTTTCATCTGGCGCCGTCTGTGGGAAACGCACGAAGAGCCAAGATGGTGAGAAGAAGCTCAGGGAAGAGATCCGCCGTCGAGAAGGGTAAGGCCGTGGTGGCGGCAGGAGATGGCCCCTCTAGGGCCTCGCAGAACCCTCCCTCCAACGCCAGCGTCCCCAACAGTGGGCCGCCGCCCCCCCGACGGCGATAGGGGTACCCCCCAACGGTGGCGGCGAGGTCTTCCAGACCCTCAATAAGAAGCTTGACGTCCTCGTGGAGCTCATGAGAGCCCAGGCGGCAAGGGATGCTAGGTCTCGCGCCCCGTCTGGGAGCCCCCCCCGTCGAAGTGCGTCCCAGCATACCGTTGGGGGCCGCTTCACCCTCCGCGGTCAACAGCTCATCAGCAACAACGCGGGAGGACCCTCGCAAGCTCCGTCCCCAGAGCAAGAGGCTTCCTCCACGCCTAGAAAAGGGAAACTGGGGGCGAGGCCTCCACGCCCGAGCGCCGGCGGTCCTGAGGATCGCCACGACGCTCCCCCCAGTCCCACGGCGCGACTGCAGCCGGAACTATCCCTCCGGCTGAGGGATTTCGAAAGACATTTTGCAGAGCAAGAGCGCACCCTCCGCGCCCTGCAGAAGACCTCTCTCCCGGAGGATGAGGAGAAATCCCCTTTCTCCGAATACATCTTGAAGGCAGAGGTGTCTCCCAGAACCTCCATTCTAACCTTCAAGCTCTATGATGGCCAGGGCGACCTAGCCGACCACTACGACAGCTTCGACTCCCTGGTGACTCTGCATGGAACACCGGATCCTATTAAATGCCGAGCCTTTGCGGCCACCCTGGTCCAAGGCGCTCAGGCATGGTTCCGGGCCCTCGCCCCTGGGTCCATCCGGGACTTCAGGCAATTCGGGCGAATCTTCTAGGAGAGCTTCGCCGAAAGCGCCCCCCCAAGGTCAGTAGCGGGGCTCCTGGCCCTCAAACAAGCACAAGGGGAAAGGCTCCGGGCTTATGTCCACTGATTTAAATTGGAAGCCCTTAGAATTCCCCGCCTGGATGTGGCCTCGGCCACGACCGCTCTGACCAGGGGAACCCGGGACGAGAATCTCCACCGCGAACTGGTCCTCCACCCTCCCTCGACCCTTGCCGAGCTAGTGACTCTGGCACTGCGCCACGCCAAGTGCAAAGAAGTACTCAGTGCCTGCCGAGACACAACCGGCTCGGGTCGGGAGGGGGACAAGAAGCGGGCCTCCGAGCCAAACCCTGGCTCGGGCAAGAAGCGCGATCGGGAAGGAGAGCGCAAACGGAAGTATGAGCGGTACACCCCATTGACCACGCTCGTCTTCGAGATCTATGAAGACATCAAAGACTCGGGACTCCTCCGCCAGCCCGAACCAATGAGATCGAAGAACCGCAAGTGCGACAGGCATTGCCTGTTCCACGGCGACCACGGGCACCATACCGGTGACTGTCACCAGCTCCAGGACGAGATCGAACGTCTCATCCGTCAGGGGCACCTGGCCCGATTTGCAGCTGGGCGCAAAGAAGACCGAGACGCCGCCGAGGAGATCGACAACGCCCCCCGAGGGGTCCACATCAACGTCATCTCTGGAGGAACGGCATCGGGCGGCGACACCAGTCGAGGAAGGAAGCGTCATGCCGAGCGGGCCATCCGGGTCTCAGAGCCCTCAGGGGGCCCGCCGAGGGAGCCCCAGGTCATAGTCTTCTCCGACCAAGACCTGGAAAGGCTAAGCACCCCGCATGATGATGCCCTCGTTATCTCGGCCACAATAAACCATTGTAACGTAGATAGGATTCTGGTTGACAATGGGAGCGCCCCCGATGTATTATCTTATGACTGTTTCTTCAAGATGGGGGAAGACCCATCCAAACTCCGCCCAATCCGAACACCCCTTTGCGGGTTTAACGGCCTGGCCACCTACCCCGAGGGAGCCCTAAGCCTGCCAGTCACCATCAGCACCCCACCCAAAACCGTTACGGTCATGGTGGACTTCATAGTGATCAAGGGTATGATAGCGTACAACGCCATTTTCGGTCGGAAAATTCTCAGCTGAATAAAGGCCGTACCATCTACCTATCACCAGAAAATGAAGTTTCCCACCAAAAATGGGTTGGGGGAAGTCCGAGGTAACCAAGCCACGGCTAGAAGGTGCTACAACATCTCGGTGGAAGCCTCAAGGCCGGACGGGGGGGATAAGGGCCCCAAGGGAATCGAAGGGAAGACCGTAACCGCCGAGCCCGGTGGCGAATTGCTAACGGTATTCCTAAACGATGACCCGGCCCTCGGAGTAAGGATCGGAGCTGACCTACCACCCAAGGAATAGCAGCAATACAAGGAATCTCTTTCTGAGTACATCCAGGCCTTTGCTTGGTCCGATGATCAACTCCCTGGCATACCAGAGAAGACCGTGATGCACAAGCTCAGCCTCGACCCCACCGTCAGGCCCGTACCGCAACGGAGAAGGAAGCATGCGCCCGAGAAGCAGGCGGTCATCAAGGCGCAGGTCACCAAGGGACAAGAGACAAGCCTCTTCAGACCAGTCCTGTACCCTACGTGGCTAGCAATGTCGTCCTGGTGCCAAAAACCACAGGCAAATGACGAATGTGCATGGACTTTACCGATCTGAATAAGGCTACCCCCAAGGACTGCTATCCGCTACCGAGCATCGACCAATTGGTCGACTCAACCTCGGGCAATGACATACTCAGTTTCCTGGATGCCTATTCGGGTTATCACCAGATCAGAATGAATCCAGAAGACATCGAGAAGACCGCCTTCATCACCGACTGCGGCGTGTACTGCTACAACGGATGC